>CM057461.1:58065000-59315000 GCA_030035585.1 Dugong dugon
TGAAGTGTCTGTTCATTTCCTTTGCCCATTTTTTAATAGGATTAGTTGTCTTTTTGTTGTAGAGGTGTTGGATTTTCTTGTAGATTATGGAGATTAGACCTTTGTCTGACTTGTAGTGTCCAAACATTTTTTCCCAGTCTGTAGGTTCTCTTTTCACTCTTTTGGTGAAGTCTTTTGAAGAGCATAGTTGTTTGATTTTTAGAAGATCCCAGTTATCTAGCTTATCTTCTAGGATTTGTGTGCTGATGGTTATGGTTTGTACCCTATTAGTGCCGTGTAACAGGGCCTGTAGCATTGGTCCTATTTTTTCTTCTATGAACTTTATAGTTTTTGGCTTTATATTTAGGTCTTTGATCCATTTTGAATTAGTTTTTGTATATGGCATGAGGTATGAGTGCTGTTTCATTTTTTTGCAGATGGATATCCAGTTTTGCCAGCACCATTTGTTAAAAAGACTGTCTTTTCCCCATTTGATGGACTTTGGGCCCTTGTCGAAGATCGGGTGACTATAGGTGGATGGATTTACATCTGGGTTCTCAATTCTGTTCCATTGGTCAATGTATCTGTCATTATGCCAGTACCAGGCTGTTTTGACTACTGTAGCTGTATAGTAGTTTCTGAAGTCACGTAGTGTGAGTCCTCCAACTTTATTCTTTTTCTTCAGTAGTGCTTTACTTATTCAGGGCTTCTTCCCTTTCCATATAAAGTTAATGATTAGTTTTTCCACCTCTTTGAAGAATGTTGTTGGTATCTGAATCGGGATTGTGTTGTATTTGTAAATTGCTTTGGGTAGAATTGTCATTTTCACAATGTTGAGTCTACCCATCCATGGGCATGGTATGTTTTTCCATTTATGTAGATCCCTTTGGGTTTCTTGCAGTAGTGTTTTGTAGTTTTCTTTGTATAGGTCTTTTACATCCTGGTTAGATTTATTCCTAAGTATTTTATTTTTTTAGGGGCTATTATAAATGGCATTGTTTTCCTGATTTCCTTTTCATTGTTCTCTTTATTGGTATATAGGAATCCAACTGATTTTTGTATATTTATCTTGTATCCTGCTACTCTGCTGAATCTTTCTATTAGTTTCAGTAGGTTTCTCGTGGAGTCTTTAGGGTTTTCTACGTATAGTATCATATCATCTGCAAACAGGGACAGTTTAACTTCTTTGTTACCAATTTGGATGCCCTTGATTTCTTTTTCTTGCCTTATTGCTCTAGCTAGAACTTCCAGCACAATGTTAAATAGGAGTGGTGATAAAGGGCATCCTTGTCTTGTTCCTGTTCTCAAGGGAAATGTTTTCAGCCTCTCTCCATTAAGAATGATGTTGGCTGTTGGTTTTGCGTAGATGCTCTTTATTGTGTTGAGAAATTTACCTTCTATACCTATTTTATGGAGAGTTTTTATCAAGAATGGATGTTGGACTTTGTTGAATGACTTTTCTGCATCAATTGAGATGATCATGTGATTCTTTTCTCTCCTTCTATTTATGTGGTGGATTACATTGATTGATTTTCTAATGTTGAACCATCTTTGCATACCTGGTATGAATCCTACTTGGTTGTGGTGTATTATTTTTTTGATATGATGCTGAATTCTATTGTCTAGAATGTTGCAGAGAACTTTTGCGTCTATATTCACGAGAGATACTGGTCTGTAAATTTCTTTTTTTTGTGGCGTCTTTGCCTAGTTTTTGTATCAGCATTATGCTGGCTTCATAGAATGAATTTGGAATTGTTGCTTCCTTTTCTATGCTCTGAAATAGCTTGAGTAGTACTGGTACAAGCTTTTCTGTGAATGGTTTGTGCAATTCCACAGTGAAGCCCACTGGGCCAGGGCGTTTTTTTGTTGGGAGTTTTTTTTTATTACCTTTTCAATATCTTCTCTTGTTATGGGTCTGTTCAGATTTTCAACATCACTTTGTTGTAGTTTGGGCAGGTAGTGAGTTTCTACAAATTTATCCATTTCCTCTAGGTTTTCAAATTTGTTGGAGTACAGTTTTTCATAATATTGTTATGATCCTTTTTATTTCAGTTGGGTCTGTTGTAATGTCACCCATTTCATTTTTTATTTGGGTTATTTGCATCCTCTCCTGTTTTTCTTTTGTCAGTCTGGCTAGTGGTTTGTCGATTTTGATGATTCTTTCAAAGAACCAACTTTTAATTTTGTTAATTCTTTCTATTGTTTTTCTGTTCTCTATTTCATTTATTTCTGCTCTGATCTTTATTATTTCCTTTCTTCCAGTGGCTGTGGGCTTTTTTTTTTTTTTTTTTGCTGATTTGTTTTGATTTGTTTGAGTTGTGTAGTTAATGTTTTATTTTGTCCCTGTCTTCTTTTTTAATGTGTGCATCTATTGCTATAAATCGTCCTCTGAGGACAGCCTTTGCTGTGTCCCAAAGGTTTTGGTGTGATGTGTTCTCATTCTCATTTGATTCTAGGAATTTTTTGATTCCATCTCTGATTTCTTCTATTACCCACTAATGTGTAAGCAGGGTATTATTCAGTTTCCATGTAATTTATTATTTTTTTTCCTTGCTCTTTCTGTTGTTAATTTCTACCTTAATGGCATTGTGGTCAGAGAAGATGCTTTGTATTATCTCAAAGTTTTGGATCTTGTTGAGGATTGCTCTGTGGCCTAAGATGTGGTCTATTCTGGAGAATGTTCCATGTGCATTGGAAAAAATGTGTACTTTGCAGCTGTTGGATGGAGTGTTCTATATATGTCTATGAGGTCAAGTTGGCTGATTGTGCCCTTTAAGTCTTCTTCTGTATCTTTGCTGAGTTTCTTTTTAGTTGTTCTGTCCTTTACTGAGAGTGGTGTGTTGAAGTCTCCTACAATTATTGTGGAACTGTCAATTTCTCTTTTCAGTGTTGTTAGAGTTTGTTTTATGTATTTTGGAGCCCTGTCACTGAGTGCGTAGATGTTTATTATGGTTATGTCTTCATGATGGATCATCCCGTTAATCATTATATAGTGTCCTTCTTCGTCTTTTATGTTGGATTTTGTTTTAAAGTCTATTTTAGCTGAGATTAGTATTGCCACTCCTGCTCTTTTTTGGTAGTTGTTAGCTTGATATGTTTTTTCCAACCTTTGACTTTTAATAAATTCATGTCTTTGTGTCTAAGGTGTATCTCTTGTAGACAGCATATTGATGGATCCTGTTTTCTTATCCATTCTGTCACTCTCCATCTCTTTATGGGTGCATTGAGTCCGTTTACATTCAGTGTAATTATTGATAGATGTGAGTTTGTTGCTGTCATTTTGTAGTGCTTTTTTTGTGGTGCTGATGTTTTCTTTGTTCTTCTTACTCTCCTGTGCTGAGTTACTTTTGTTTGTGGATTTTTTTTTTCATTTCTTTTGTTTTTGTAGGTTTTGTTTTTGCTGAGACTTTATGTTTTTCCGCTTTCTTTTTATGAGTATGTTTGTGAACTTTCTTTGTGGTTACCATGAATTTTACCCTTATCTTTCTAGGTTTGAAACAGTCTATTATTACTTGATATCACCTTGACTTCCTCTCCATTAGAAGGTTCTATACCTACACCGTTTATTCCCTCTTTTATTGTTCTGATGTTGTTGTCATTTACTGATTAACTGCTCTGATTCCCTGTTGTACTTTTTTTTTTTTTTTTTTTTTGGTTTTGGATAGTCCTTGAGAGTTCATTTCCTAGATTGGTATCTGGCTGGTACAACCCTGCATCCTAGATTGTGCCTGTGAGCTGAGGTTGTCTGTTCTCAGATCGAGGAACTCCCTTTAATAATTCTTGTAAGTTTGGTTTGGTTTTTAAATATTCCCTTAATTTCTGTTTATCTGGAAATGTCTTAATTTCACCGTCGTATTCGAAAGAGAGTTTTTGTAGGATATATTATTCTTGGCTGGCCATTTTTTTCTTTTAGGGTTTTATATATGTCATCCCATTGCCTTCTTGCCTGCATGGTTTCTGCCAAATAATCTGAGCTTAGTCTTATTGTTTCTCCTCTGTATGTGACTTCTTGTTTTTCATGAGTTGCTCTCAGGATTCTTTGTTTGTGTTTGGTTTTGGTGAGTGTGATTATGATATGCCTTGGTGATCTTCTTTTGGGGTCTCTCCTATATGGGGTTCGTTGAGCTTTTTGGATGGTCAGCTTTTCATCTTTCGTGATATTGGGGAAGTTTTCTGTCAGCAGTTCTTCAATGATCCTGTCTGTGTTTTCTGTCCCCACCCCCACCCCCGTTCTGGAACTCCAATCACTCTCAAATTTTTGCTTTTGATTGTATCCCACATAACTCTAGGATCTCTTCATTTTTCTTTGTTCTTTTTTCTGAGTTTTCCTCAAACAGAGTTGTATCAAAGATTTTGTGTTCAATTCCCCTGATCCTGTCTTACACCATTTCAAATCTGCTCCTCAGCCCTTCTATGACACCGTCCATTTCTAAAATCTTGTTGTTTGTCTTTTGGATTTCATATTGTTGTTTTTGTATAATTTCTAGTTGTGAATTTATTTTGGCATTTTGTTCCTGCATTATTTTCCTGAATTCTTCCAATTTTTGTCTGTGTTTTCCACGAATTTGTCTGCCTTTTTCATGAATTTGTCTATTTTTTCCTCATTTTTGTCTGCTTTTTGCTTCAACTCTTTGATAGTTCTGAGTATTAGAGATTTGAATTTCCTATCAGGTAGTTCTAGTGCCTTTTCTTCCACTGGAAAGTCTTCTGGTGTTTTATTTTGGATGCCTACTGCAACCATCCTGTCCTGTTTTTGTAAGTGTTTTGACATTGTCTGCTGTCTTCAGGCATTCAGTATTTATTTTTCTCATTTATTGATTGTATGTTTCTTTGTTTCATCCTTTTTTAAAAAATTTGGCTATGTCTGAGCAGGCGGGCTGTGTGTTCTTTGTTGTTCGCTCTGTGGGCATGATACTTTTCACCTCCTTCTCCAATTGGCAGGGTCAGTCACTCAGATATGGTACAGCAGGGCAGGTCTAGCTGAAGAGGAGTTACTGGGATGGGTTGTTTGTGTCACTTACTACAGCCACCAGGACGGGTCAGTAATCAGTGCAGGGCAGGTTCCAGGAGGCCGTGCCTGTGCTGCTTGGTGGTGTGATGTTAAGCTCACAGTGCAGGTAGGCAGGATGTAGGGGGGAGATTGTTATGTGTGGAGCTAAGATGGATATGGGAGAGAGGAGAGAGGAACAGGAGCCAAAAACATACAAACAAACAAAAAAGAATGCTAGGGGAGCTTGCTGTTGGAGTGGGGTGGAGAGATGAGAGACTATAAAATGGAGAAAAACAAAAAGGGGAAGAAGAAGAAGAAGAAAAAGAAAAGAATGAATAAATAAAAATCAGAAAGGAAAAAGAAAAGCAAAGCTCCCAGGGTTCCCACTGGTGCAGCTATGAGGTCTGGGGAAGTTGTTCCAGGTGTTGCAGTGCAGCCTGGCTAGAAGGCATTGAGGTATTCAGCACCAGGTATTCAGGGAAGAGAAAGAGAAGGAAGGTATAGAGAGATGAGAAACTGAGTAATGAAGAAAGACATAAAGGGAAAAAGAGAGAAAAGAAAACAAAACAAATTAAAAAAAAAGAACAAGGAAAGACCCCCAAAAAACAGAAAAAAACCACAAAATGTAATGCCCTCAGGGATCCCTCTGCATGTCTGTGCAAGCCAAGGGGGTAGGTTCCAACTTGCATGGCACCGCCTGGCCAGAACTGGCTCCCAACTCAAGAAAAGGAAAAGAAAACAAACAAACAAAAGCCCCAGGATCCCACCAGTGTGGCGACCCAGACCGGGAAGCAGTTCCACACTCGAACGGAGCTCCGCAGCCCCTCAGGAAGAAGCAAAGATGGTGCACGGAGCCAGTTATTGGAGCGAAAGGAGGGGGAGGTGGTGAGAGGTAAGGAAGAAATCAAAAGAAGTGGAAAAAGCAACACCAGCAGCCAGCAAATGGCACTCAAAGAGCCGGCCAGTGCACATGGGTGGAATCCCAGCAGCCAGTGCTTCCCGGCCAAGAGACTGGCCGCGGGAAGCAGAGGAGGTTGAATAAGAGTGAAGAAGGTTGGGGGGTGTGAAAGCGTATATCGAAAATTACTGGTTGTTTTGTCTTCCGCTGGAAGCTCCGTGAAGCTGCTTTCTCATACCCCCTATTTGCTGGTCTCTGATAGGAGTCCAAGATGGTGGATCCGCGCTGTGTTAGCTGATAGGGGAATTCATTCTCTGCATGAATCTCTCCTCTCTCTCCATTCTCTGTCAGTTTTCTCATACCATTTGGTGCTTGGCTGAGTTCTTTATCTCTTCATTTGATGTTTTAGGGTTTCAGGATTGTTGTTTTCTCTGTTTGGCTTGGTTTTTCAGGTCTTTGCCATGGAGGGACCGTGTGGTACTTCTGCCTAGAGCGCCATTTTGCCGGAAGTCCCCAAAGAATCTTAAAAAGTCAAAATTTAACACAGATTTAGTAAATTACAATCATTGGGTGTCTTCAGAACCCTTTAAAAAGCAACAAAATAAAAAGATATGTTGCAGTGATCAGGAATATATATATGAGGAATGAAGGATACAACTGTTCTAGTATTACAGGAAGGATGCTTGATGGCCTGGGAAAAAAAAATCTAGTGTGTACTCTAAGATGTTTCATATGAAAGAACTTGCATAGAAGGTTCTATATAATACAAAAAGGGACCCAGGATGACCAAAAAAAAAAAAAAAAATATCCAAGATGCACATAAATGTGGAGTGAGAGTAAAATGTTTTTGTGAGGTATGAGTGGAAAAAAGCATTATTCTAAAACTATGTATTATTTTTATAATAATCTTTAATGTGCATTCCAACTAATATATTTAAATACAAGGCTGATTATTTCATTCATAAGGAGCACTGGTGGTACGACAGTTAAACTCTTGGCTGCTAATCAAAAGGTTGGCTATTCAAACCCACCCAGTGGCTCTATTGAAGAAAGATTTGGTGATCTACTCCATAAAGATCACAGCCTTGAAATCCCTATGGGGCAGTTCTGTTTTGTCACATGGGGTTTTTATGAGTCTAAATTGACTCTACAGCTCCTAACAACAACAACAACAGCAACTTCATCTATATTGTTAACATTTATATATTGAAATAGGCAAAGTAAATAAGTAAATCTTTAAAAAAAATCTTGAAGAGAATTGCATCAGTGGAAGATTAGAGCATTATCAGGATATCAACCATCTTAGGAACCCTCAATATTTAAAATAATGTGGTATTGACATGTTGATATCAGTAGAACAGAATAGAAAATCCAGTAATAGATCACAAAACATAAAAGAAAGTACCATCTGTTTACGAAAATAGCGTGTACCTTTTGTGTTTGTTTGCTGGCTAAGCCCTAGCCCTCGATTTATTTTCATAAGTGCCCTATGCTAATTTTTTTATAGCAACATATGGAAGAGGAGGGCAGAGCCACCAAACAAACTCAGAAGGCACTTGTTATTTTCATAAAAATACAGTTGTTGTTGTTGTTAGATGCCATCAAGTCGGTTCGGACTCATAGCGACCCTGTGTATAACAGAATGAAACACTGCCTGGTCCTGCACCATCCTCCCAATCATTGCTATGTTTGGGCCCTTTGTTGTAGCCACTGTGTCAATCCATGTCAGTCGAGGATCTTCCTCTTCTTTGCTGTCCTTCTGCTTTACCAAGCATGATGTCCTTCTCCAGGGACCGGTCCCTCCTGATAACATGTCCAAAGTACATGAGATGGAATCTCGCCATCCTCACTTCCAAGGAGCACTCTGGCTGTACTTATTCCAAGACAAATTTATTTATTCTTCTGGCAGTCAATGGTATATTCAATATTCTTTGCCAACACCATAACTCAAATACATCAATTCTTCTTCAATCTCTCTTATTCATTGTCCAGCTTTCACATGCATATGAGGTGATGGAAAATACCATGGCTTAGGTCAGACACACCTTAGCTCTCAGAGTGACATTTTCCCTTTTTAACACTTTAAAGAAGTCTTTTGCAGATTTGCCCAATGCAATACATCGTTTGATTTCTTGACTGCTGCTTCCATGAGCATTGACTGTGGATCCAAGTAAAATGAAATCCTTGACAACTTCAGGAAACCCTAGTGGTGTAGCTGGTAAGAGATAAGGCTGCTAACCAAAAGGTTGGCTGTTCGAATCTACCAGGTGCTCCTTGGAAACTGTATAGGTTAGTTTCACTCTGTTCCATAAGGTTAAAGTCAGACTCGACAGCAACGGGTTTGTTTTTTGGGTTTTTTTTTTTTTTTTTTTTTTGACAACTTCTATATTTTCTCTGTTTAACATGGTGTTGCTTATTGGTCCAGTTGTGAGGATTTTTGTTTTCTTTATGTTGAGGTGTAATCCTGAAGGCTGAAAATAAATAAAACTTGATCCATTCCTCACACTGAATACAAAAGAGCCAATTCCAAATGGGTCAAATATTTAGATGTTAAGAAAATATTTAAACCTAAAACTGCTAGAAAAAACATAAAAGGATTTTATTTATTTTATTTTTGTTGTTGAGAATATACATAACAGAACATACACCAATTCAACAATTTCTGCACGTACAATTCAGTGACATTGTTTATATTCTTCAAGTTGTGCAACCATTCTCATCCTCCTATTCTGAATTGTTCCTCCCCCATTAACATGAACTTACTGCCCCCTAAGTTTCCTACCTAACTTTTTGAGTTGCTGTTGTTAATTTGATCCTGTATAGATAGTTCTTAAAAAAGCACAGTGCTCAAGGCAGACGTTTTTCACTCGTTAAGCTAAACTATTATTTAGTTTTAAGAAGACTTGAAGATATTTTTGGTTTAAGCTTTAAAGATTATCTCAGGGAAATGGTTTTGGGGGTTCATCCAGCCTCCAAGCCTCCAGAAATTCTGGATTCCATAAGAATTTGAAGTTCTGTTCTGCATTTCTCCCCTTTTGATCAGGATTCTTCTATAGAATCTTTGATCAAAATATTCAGTAATGGTAGCTGGCATCATCCAGTTCTTCTGGTCTTGTGGCAAAGGATGCAGTTGTTTATAGAGGCAACCAGCCACACATTTCATTTCTTCCCCCTATTCCTGATTCTTCTTCTTCCTCTGTTGCTCCAGGCAAATAGAGACCAATTGTTGTACCTTGGATAGCTGCTTTCAAGCTTTTAAGTCCCCATGAAATCATGAGCCTAAATCTCAAAATCAAGAAAGTAAACCCCATGAGGTGTTTGGTTGTGCAGAAGCAGACTCAGCTGCTACTATTTTTGTAGCCGACAGAGAAAGAAGGCCCTCCCTGGAGCTGGCACCCTGAATTCAGACTTCTAGCCTACTAGACTGTGAGAGGATAAACTTCTGTTTGTTAAAGCTATCCACTTATGGTATTTCTGTTATAGCAACACTAGATAACTAAGACAGATACCTTTCAACATTTTTGTCAAATTGACAAGTTTAGTCAAGCTGGCTTGTTGGTCTTACTTTCAACAGACAAACTGGAGAAAGAAAAGGATGAGATCAGAGTCCCAGCTCAAGTGCCACACAAAGAGCCTAAAAGTTGGTATTTTTGCCCTAAAAGAAAGCCTTATTCCTTGTAGTAGATGAGCTGATGTTGCTATAAACCAAACCCAGAGTCTTATCCTGACAGTGGCTGAATTACAATACCAGTTGAATTCCCAATTCTAAAGGTGTCCGAAGTTAAAATGAGGGCATTTATTGATGGAAACCCTGGTGTGGCATAGTGGTTAAGAGTTTGACTGCGAACCAATCCTGTCCGATAGGATTGCTATGAGTTGAAATTGATGCGATGGCAATGGTTTGGCTTATTTTGCTTATTGTGAAGACATGGGATCCTGAAAATTGGGATGAGGATATATTGGCAGATATAGATGAAGCTGGGGACATTGAGCTCTAAATTTCTGTTGAATCACCCTTGGCAGTAGAACTGGCCCTTTCACACCCATCTGAAGAGATTAACCCAACTTTGTCTGCTAAATCACCTTTGCCAGTAAAATCAGCCCTTCCACCCCACTATGATGAGATTAACTCTGATGCATCTAAGAAGTCCTTGCCTGAGGCATTGCCTGGGGCATTGCCTGTGGTGTCACCTGAAGCAGATTCCTTGCAAGACATTGCTGAATGTCCCCAAAACCCACCCCTACCAGTCATTTTTGCTTGTAGACCTATAAACCCATTGCTGTGGAGTCAATGCCTACTCACAGTGACCCTATAAGACAGAATAAAAATGCCCCATAGGGTTTCCAAGGAGTAGATGGTGGATTCGAACTGCCAACCTTTTGGTTAGCAGCTGTAGGTCTTAACCACTGCACCACCAGTGCTCCTCTCTAGCTAGACTTAAGTCTCAGCGAGCCCCAAGAGGTGAAGTACAAAATGTGACCCATGAAGAGGGATGCTACACTCCAAAAGAACTGCTTGATTTTTCTAGTCTATACAAATACAAACCTGGAGAATATGCGTGGGAATAGCTGTTAAGGGTGTGGGATAATGGTGCAAGGAACATGAAGTTGGATCAGTCTGAATTTATTGATATAGGTCCACTAAGCAGAGAGTCTTTATTCAATGTTTCAGTCGATGGGATTAGAAAAGGATCTAATAGTTTATTTGGTTGGTTGACTGAAACGTGGACTAAAAAGTGGATTACACTAAATGAAATACCAGAACTGCCTTGGTATACTATAGAAGAAGGTATCCAAAGGCTTAGAGAAATTGGAATGTTAGCATGGATTTATCATGTCGGGCCCACCAACCCACCCGGGGAGTGCCCAGAGGATACACCTTTCACCAGAACTGTATGGAAAAATTTGTAAAGGGAGCCTCAATATCCTTGAAAACTGCTGTGATTGCTTTTCTTTTTAAGTCAGATTTTGCAGTGGAAACTTCCCTCACTGAATTGGAGATGCTAACTACAATGGGGGTATTTGGATCCCAGGATAGCAGGGGCCAAGTGGTGGCACTTAATTGACAAAGGCAAGGTGGATATGGTTATGGTAATGGACAGCTGAGTCAAAGCAGCAATCAGAATAATCTGACTCACATGGATTTATGGCACTGGCCCTAGGAGTGAAACGATGGGAAACCTACTAAGTATTTACTTGATCTGTACAAGTGGAGACATTCCAGTCAAGTGAATGACAGTCAAACTTGAACTGCCAAAATCGAAAGTCACGATTTTTTGATCTATTACCAGACTTGAGCCAGTTTACAGACCTATAACCCCTTGAATGAAGGGGGATCAGGTCCCCTTGAAGAAGAACCATTTTGGCCATTATACTGCCGAAAATTTATACTGGCAATCTTTCTCCCTGCCTTCCCCAAAGGGAGCTGTGGCCTTTTACAGGAGTGACTGTTCACTGGGGAAAAGGAAATAATCAGACTTTTCAGGGATTACTGGATACTAGCTCTGAACTGATACTAATTCCAAAAGACACAATATTTCACCTACCAGTCAGAGTAGGAGTGTATAGAGGTCAGGTTATTGATGGAGTCTTAGCTCAGGTATGTCTCATAGTGGGTCCAGAAGCTCTCCGAACCCATCCTGTAGTAATATCCCCAGTTCCAGAATGCATAATGGGAATAAACATACTCAGCAACTGGGAGAACTCCCATATTAGATTTCTGACATGGGGTAGGAAAGGCCAAGCGGAAGCCATTAGGACTGCCTCTACCTAGGACAATAGTAAAGCAAAAGCATTCTGCTGTCCTGGAGGGATTGCAGAAATTAGTGTCACCAACAAGGACTTGAAGGATGCAGAGGTTGTGATTCCCACCACATCCCCATTTATCTTGCCTGTTTGGCCAGAAAACAGATGGATCTTGGAGAATAACAATAGATTATCATAAACTTAACCAGGTGGTGACTCCAGTTGCAGCTGATGTGCCAGATGTGGTTTTATTACTTGAGCAAATTAAGCTGGTTCCTGGTATGGCAGCTATTCAACTGGCCAATGGTTTTTTCCCATACTTGCTTGCCTTCAGCTGGCAAGGCTAGCATTACACCTTCACTGTCCTACCTCAGAGGTATATCAGCTCTCCAGCCCTATGTCATAATTGTCATAATTTATCCTTCAGGGAACTCGATTGCCTTTCCCTTCCACAAGAAGTCACATTGGTCTATTACACTGATGGCATTATACTGATGGGATTTAGTAAGGAAGATGTATCAAACTTTAGACTTATCGGTGAAACATTTTCATGCCAGAGGGAGGGAAATTAACCTGACAAAAATTCAGTCACCTTGCACTTCAGTGAAATTTCTAGGGGTCCAGTGGTATGGGGCATGTTGCGATATTCTTTCAAAGGTAAAGGATAAGTTACTGCATCTGGCCCTTCCTACAACTAAAAAGGAGGCACAATGCCTGGTGGGCCTTTTTGGATTTAGGGAAATTTTGGGATTTTGGGATTTGGGGCCTCATTTTGGTGTAGTACTCCAGCCTATTACCAAGCAACTTGAAAAGCTGATAGTTTTGAGTGAGGCCCAGAACAAAATAAGAGTCTGCAACAGGTCCAGGCTGCCATAAAAGCTGCTCTCTCACTTAGGCCACATGATTCAGATCTTTCAATGATGCCCGAAGTATCAGTGGCAGATAGAGATGCTGTTTGGAGTCTTTGGCAGGCCCCTGTTGGTAAATCACAGCGCAGACCCTTAGGATTTTGGAGCAAAGCCCTGCCATCCTCTGCAGATAACTACTCTCCTTTTGAGAAATAGCTTATGTGTGTTACTGGGCCTTCATAGAGACTGAACACTTAAGCATGAGACCCCAAGTCACCAAGTCACCTGAGCTACCCGTTATGAACTGTATGTTATCTGACCCACAAAGTCATAAATTTGGATGTGCACAGCAGCACTCCATCATCAAATGGAAGTGGTATATATGAGATTGGGCCTAAGAAGGCCCTGAAGGCAAGAGTAAGTTACGTAAGGAAGTTGCCCAAATGCCCATGGTCCCCAATCCTGTTACATTACCTTCTCTCTTTCAGCCAGCACCTACAGCCTCATGGAATTTCCTTATAACCAGTTGACTGAGAAAAAGAAAACTGATGCCTGGTTACAGATGGTTCTGGGCAGAACTTCAAGCAGTACACCTGGTTGTTCATTTTGCTTGGAAGGAGAAATTGCCAGATGTGTGATTGTATACTGATTCATGGGTTGTGGCCACTGGTTTGGCTGGATGGTCAGGGACTTAGAAGGAACATGATTGGAAAATTGGTGACAAGGAGGTATAGGGAAGAAATATATGGATAGACCTCTCTGAAAGGGCCAAGGAAGAGAAGATATTTGTATTTCATGTGAATATTCACCAAAAGTTGACCTCAGCAGAGGAGAATTTTAACAACCAAGTGGATAGGATGACACTTTCTACGGATACCAGTCATCCTCTTTCCCCAAGCCACTCCTGCCATTGCCCAATGGGCTTATGAACAGAGTGGCCATGGTGGCAGAGGCAGAGGTTATACATGGACTCAGCAACATGGACTTCCACTCACCAAGGCTGACATGGCTACAGCCACTGCTGAGTGCTTGCTGAGACCAACACTGCCTCCCCAATATGGCACCATTCCTCGGGGTGTTAAGCCAGCCACCTTGGTCCACGTTGGAGCAGTTACATCATGGAATGGGCAGCGTTTTGTTCTTACTGGGATAGACACTCTGGATATGGATTTGCCTTCCCTGCTTGAATGCTTCTGCCACATCTACCGTCCATGGACTTACAGAATGCCTTGCCCACTGTCAAGGTATCCCATACCAGCATCGCCTTGAATCAAGCAACTCACTTCACAGCAAAAGAAGTGTGGCAATGGGCCCATGCTCATGGAATTCACTGGGCTTACCAGTTCCCTATCATTCTGAAGCAGCTGATTTGATAGAAAGACTTAATTAAATTAAATTTTAAAGACTTAATTACAGCACCAGCTAAGTGGAAATACCTTGCAGGGCTGGGGTAATGTTCTCCAGGAAGTTGTATATGCTTTAAATCAGTGCCCAATATATTGTGCTGTTTTGCCCATAGCCATGATCCATGGGTCCAGGGATCAAGAGGTGGCAATGGGAGTGGCACCATCTCTATTACCCTTAATGACTGCCATGGATTGAATTATGTCCCCCCAAAAATGTGTGTATCAATTTGGCTGGGCCATGATTCCTGGTACTGAGTGATTTTCCTATATGTTGTAAATCCTGCCTCTATGATATTAATGAGGGAGGATGGGTGGCAGTTGTGTTAGTAAGGCACGACTCAATCTACAAGATTGGATTGTGTCCTGAGGCAATCAATTGAGATATAAAAGAAAGAAGTGAGCAGAGAGACAGGGGGTCCTCATACCACCAAGAAAGCAGTGCCAGGAACAGAGCGTGTCCTTTGGACCCGGGCTCTCTGCACAGAGAAGCTCCTAGACCAGGGGAACATTGATGAGAAGGCTGACAGAGGGAGAAAGCCTTTCCCTGGAGCCAACACCCTGAATTTGGACTTCTAGCCTACTTTACTGTGATGCAATAAATTTCTCTTGATTAAAGCCATCCACTTGTGGTATTTGTGTTATAGCAGCACTAGATGACTAAGACGGTGAACCACTTGCAAGACTTTTCCACAACCCTGTGCTTTGTAGGCCTAGAGGTCTTAGATCCAAAGGGAGGAATGCTCCCACCAGGACACACACTACTTATTCCATTGAACTGAAAGTTAAGAATGCCCCAGCCACTTTGGGCTCCTCATGCCTCTGGATCAGCAGACAAAGAAGGGAGTAAACATATTGGCTGGTGTGGTTGATCCTGATTACCAAGGGGAAAGCGGATTGATATGTTATATAATGGAGGTAAAGAAGAGTATGTCAGGAATACAGCAAATCCATTAGGGCATCTCTTAGTACTACTATGCCCTGTGATTAAAGTCAATGGAAAACTATAGCAACCAATTCTAATATGAGTACTAATGGTCCAGACTGTTCAGGAATGATGGTTTGGGTTACTCCACGAGGCAAAAATCATGACCAGTTGAGGTGTTTGCTGAGTGCAAAGGGAATGCAGAATGGGTGGTGGAAGAGATAGTTCTAAATACCAGCTACGACTATGTGACCAGTTGCAGAAATGAGGACTGTATTTCTTCCTTGTTTTGTTATACATGTGTGTATATGTGTGTATGTAAACTGTATATATATACATATATATGTATATATATAAAATATCTGTTTTCTTCCCTCCCTGACCTCATTCAAAAAAAAAAAAAAAAAACTTGTTGCCATCGAGTTGAGTAGACTCCAACTCACAGCGACCCTATAGATAGGACAGAGTAGAACTGCCCCATAGGGTTTCCAAGGAGCAGCTGGTGGATTCAAACTGCTGACCTTTTGGTTAGCAGCCATAGCTAGCCATAGCTCTTAACCTCTGTGCCACAGGGCTCTCCTTATCTCCTTACTTACTATGAAATACAAGCTGTAAAAGGGGCTAGTGCGTTTTCACTTGTATGCATGTTAGTTGTATTATCTTAGGTGTAAGCATGACTTTATAATTGTCTTTATTTAGAGATTATATATGGTTTAAGGAGGTGTATAGGTGCTAAGCTGACAAGGGGTGGTTAATGTTATGTGTCAACTTGGCTAGACTATGATTTTCAGTGGTTTGGCAGACACTGTGTAATCAACTTCCATTTTGTAATCTGATGTGAGCAGCCAATCAGTTGAACGGGGTGTTCCCTTGGGAGTGGCCGGCCTCCAGTATATAAATCGATGTTCTGGCAAAGCTTGCTCTCTTTCTTGACCCTGCACATTTTTTGTTGTCTGACCTCTGGTTCTTGGGATGTAAGCCTACAGAAGTCTCTGGCCTGCTGCCTGACCTGCAGATTTTGGATTTGCCAACCCTGGCAACCCTGTGAGCCAGCAGAGGTCTTCAGCCTGAGGTCTTCCAAATCCTTCTGAATGTGTGACTTGCCAGCCCCCACAGTTGTGTGGACCAATTCCCTACAATTGCATGAGCCATTTCCTTGAAGTAAATTTCTCTGTATGTATCTATATACACTTCACTGATTTTGTTCCTTTACAGAACCCAGACTAAGACATGGTCTATCCTGGAGAACGATCCATGTGCACTGGAGTAGAATGTATATTTTATTGTTACTGGGTGAAGTGATCTATATATGTCTGTTAAATCTGGTTGGTTTATTGTGTCATTCAAGTCCTCTGTTTCTTTGTTCATCTTCTTTCTGGAATTTCTGTCCAATATTGAAAGTGGTGTATTGAAGTATCCAACTATTGTTGTGCTATTTCTCCCTTCAATTCTATCAGTGTTTGCTGTATATATTTATGTGCTCTGATGTTGGGTGCATATATATTTATTTCTGATTGTTAAATCTTCTTGATGAATTGATACTTTCATCACTATATTATGTCCATCTTTATCTCTTCTAATAGATTTTGTCTTAAAGTCTACTTTGTGTGATGTGAAGATTGCCACCCCAGCTCTCTTTTGGTTTTTATTTGCATGGAATTTTTTTTCTCCCATCCTTTCAGTTTCAACCTACTTATGTCCTTGGGTCTAAGTTGTGTCTCTTGTAAACAACATATAGTTGGATTATTTTTTTTTATCCATCCTGCCACTCTCTACCTTTTGACTGAAGCATTTAGGCCATTTACATTCCCTGTAATTACCAACGAGAAAAGATTTACTTCTGCCATTATGTCATATGTTTTTTGTGTATCTTAAATCTTCTTTGGTTTTTTCCCTTAATACTGTCTGCTTTTATTTTTTTTGTTGGTTTATTGTAGTAAGCTATTTTTTGTTGTATTTTTTTTAGATATTTTCTTAGTGGTTACCATGAATATTACATTTGACATCTTACTTTTATGACATTCTAGGGTAGGTTGATACCAACTTAACTTCATAAGATACAAGAAATTCTATACATATACCATTCCTCCCCCCACTCCATTTTGTTGTTGTTATCACCAATTACATCTTTATATTTCATATTCCCTGTAACATAATTTTATACTTGCTTTTTGTACATTTGTCATTAAAAAGCATGAGGGACAAAACGATTAGAATTATTGAGCATTAATACCTTATTACTGCAATTATCTTTACTAGAGATTTTTATTTTTATGTATGATTTTGAATTACTATCTAGTGTCTTTTCTCTTCCACCTGTAGGACTTCCATTAATATTTTTTTGTAGGGCTGGTCTGGTAGATATGAACTCTCTAAGCTTCTGTTGGTCTGTGAATGTTTTAATTTCACCCTCATTCTTTTTTTTTCTTCCCACCCTCATTCTTGAAGGATAGTGTTCTTGATTGATAGTTTTTTTTCTTTCAGCACTTGAAATATATCATTCCATTGTCTTATGGCCTCCAATGTTTCTAAGGAGAAATCAGTGCTTAATCTTATCAGAGAATATTTATATGTGACTGTTCACTTCTCTCTGTCTGCTTTCAATTATCTTTCTTTATCTTTATTTTTTGAGAGCCTGACTATGATGTGCTTAGTGTAGATCTCTTTGAGTTTCTCCTGCTTGGAGTTCTTTGAGCTTTTTGGATCTGTAGATTCATGTCTTTCATCAGATTTGGGAAAATTTCTGTCATTATTTCTTCAAATATTCTTTCTGTCCCTTTCTCTCTCTCATTTCCTTCTGGAATTCCTATGATACATGTCTTAGGTCTCTTGATGTTGTCCCATAACTCCATTAAATTGTTCTCAGCAGTCTTGAACCTCCATTCTTGTTGTTCTTGAGCCTCTGTATTTTTGCCTTTCTTGTTCTCTGATTCACTGATTATTACTTCTTCCTGATCTAATCTATTCTTAAATCTTTCCATTGTGTTTCTCATTTCAGTTACTGTCTCTTTCAATTACAATATTTCTGTTTGGTTTCTTTTTAGTGATTATCTTTGTTTAAATCCTTGTTTTATTCATGCATTGTTTTCTTTAAGACCTCTGTCTATGTTTTCCCTTAGTTCTTTGATTATGTTTAATGTTGTTGTATTATATTCTTTCATTATTTTCATTAGTCAGGATTCCATAGACGTAATTTCACTCCTGTTGTCATGTTCATTGGATAAAGCATCATTTCTCTTATCTTTGCATGTCTTGCCATTTTTTGTTGGGGCATTGGAATTTTCAAGGGTGTTAACTTTCTCAGTTCTCCCCAGTATTTGGTGTTTTTGCCCACACTACTTTCTGCAAAAAACTCTTATGTGGGCAGAGCCTTTAGCCTTTGCTTACTGTTTCCTCTCCCTCTTTGTGATAGTTCCTTCTCCCTCCCTCTTTTAATTAGAATTCAAAAGTTCAGATCTCAGTTTTCTACTTTCAGACTGTTAGTTGTTAAATATTTCCCAGCACATCACTGGTTAAAAATTAAGGGCAGTCAGAAAGAACTTTCTGATTTAGGTATGTATTTATGGTTAAGATCTCTTAAATTACTGTAATCAATGTTTTCAAAATCAGACAAAACAACCTAAATTAAAATGTAAAAATAGATAGCTTAGCATAAAAAATATAAAATGGTTATATCTTTAGGTTTTAGTAATGACCTTGATTCTTTCTTCTCCCTGCCCCACCCCACCCCCAATGCTATATTATTGAAACTCCAAGGTGGATCATGTAACAAGATGTAGGAGGGAGAATTTACAGTGTTACCAACGGCAATGGTTCAGGCATTGACCTTGAGCCTCAGAGCTAGCAGAGATGGTTGTGAGGAGCATCTTGAAGTTTTCAACGAGCACGTATGAGGCACCCCCTAGGAGCCCCCGGAAGTAATCCACCTGGCAGGGAGTGGTGCAGTTAAAGAGATGGGACTACAATTTACTTTAATTGTCTGCTAATGTCAATAAGACCTCATTTTATCCACAGCCCAGTGAGACCTGGGTATATCCAGGTTATAATTAATTATGGATCAAAACCAAAAAACCAAACCCATTGCTGTCTAGTTGATTCTGACTCGTAGTCACCCTACAGGACAGAGTAGAACTGCCCCATAGGGTTTCCAAGACAGTAATCTTTACAGAAACAGACTACCACAACTTTCTTCCACAGAGCAACTGGTGGGTTTGAACTGCTGACTTTTCAGTTAGCAGCTGAGCGCTTAACCACTGTGCCCCTAGGGCTCCTTCCCAAAATACCTTGGTAATGCATACCACTAAAGGCCATATTGGTAAGGATGTATTTTCAGAGTGAATGAAACAAATCGACATACTGTGAGGTAAAGGACCTAGTTTTACTCTAAGTAATGCTTTCTCCTTGGCTCAAGAGAAGTAAGCATTGAGTAATTGTGAAGCTTTGGTCTGGGACTTTCAAACCTCACACGGGAATTTGTGCTGGTGAGTGGGGGCTGGTCAGACCAGAAAAGACCCACCTGGGAGGTCAATATAAACTATTCTTAGGAGGCCTGATTTAGCCTATCATGCAGGACTAGCTGATAAAAGCCCTTAACACAAAAGCTCAGAGGGCTTTCTGATTGATGGAACATCTGCTCTCAGGAGACCAGTGCATCCTTTGGGACATAGAAGCTCTGTGTTGGGAACTGTCCCAGACCTCACCTTATGCGTCTCTTCATTTGTATCCTTTTTGGTTATAATAAATCTGTAGCCATAAGTATGGTATTCTGTCTGTGATTTCTGAGAGTCGTTGCAGTGAATTATCAAACCCAAAGGGGCAGTGGAAGCCAGCTGGTCAGAAAGTAAGAGTGTCTTGTGGATCCCCAAGCTTGTGGCTGGCATCCTGAAATGGTAGTGGGAAATCAGCCCCGAATTGGTGGCCAGCAGGTCAGAAGGTTGGAGTGATGTGTGGATTCCCCAAACTTGTGGCCAGTGTCTGCCTATATGGCAGTCAGAAGGATGGTGTCATTTTGACTTGTGAGCTCTGACCTACTTCCAGGTGGCAGCTGCAGGGGCAGCTGGCGATGAGGATGGAGAAGAGGAAATGTGAAGACTGGATCAATCTTCCCATTTTAGGAATTGGATTCATGCTGATCCTTACCACACAATTGATGTGGAGGATGGAATTTGCTATAATGACACTGACTCAAGGAGACATAGGGTTCTGGAAGACAAAGGATGAATGCACAGGGATGAGAAACCTTTGAGTCATCCATGGCTGCAAACTGCAGCTGTGCTGCAAATAGTTACTAAAGGCAAAATTATCAATGGAATTTAGAGGGAGTGGATCTAACTCCTGAGGAGTTGACTCATTGGATGCATAAGGCAATAGAAAGTAACAAGGAAAAAGTGAAATATACAATTCCTGCTTATTATTTTCGGTTAACAGCTAAAATGAAAGTAAGAGATCGGCCAAGTTTGGATTCTGGCTGACCTGAGGTACAGTCACCAGCCTCGGATCCATCTCCACAGGGAAAAGTTATGCTGAAACAACAGATAACGAAGGAGACCGGACTGATCACCAAGAGAACGGCGAGAAAAGACAGAGGGGAGAGTCAAGGAAATGTTTCCAGCAGGGTTGAAACTTTTAAACAGTTATTGAGAAATGGAACAAATAAAGCACACAGTGAAAAACCCCACCTGGAGCCACTTGAGGCAAAGGCTCAGCAGGCTAATCAAGATAAGGACTGGGGAAGGGGCCAAGGTTTCCTGGTTTGAGACCCAGCCAGGGACCTAAGACCATATGCATATGAATGAGTAAAATAGTCAAGGGTGGAAAAGAGAAATTTGGATGAAAACCAGAATGTTTAAACAGGCTTTATGTAAAGTGGTTGCTTCTCCTTTATCTGAATGTATTATAGGAATAAATATTGTGACTGACTGGGCAGTGTTTCTCCGGCCTCACTTTAGTATTGTAAAACAGAAAGAGTGTAAATCTATCCTTAAGCCAAGTCTTGATTGGACATGCTAACTGGGAACCACTAGAATTGCCTGAACCCACACAGGTTGTTAATTTCAAACACTCTGGAGTGCTGATATGGACAAATTCTTTGCACAATAGTCCTTTGTGGAGCATAGACTGAGTCTTATGCTGAAAGCTTCTGAACACCACCCAGCCATGGGCCCTGAAATTTTGGACCAGGAGATTTCCACTGGAGAGTCAATTACCACAGATGGAAAGACTCTGATTGAAGAAAGTAAAAACAAATCATCTCAGTGGGCTGAATTGCATGCTGTTTGCCCCTAACTTTGGATTTTATCGGCTCACGGGGAATAGCCAATGACTGGACTATTGACCTATAGGGTCAGCCAAAAGGGCAAGAGAAGCTTGGCTTAGTAAAATATGCCCCTTTGGGACACTGTTTTTATTACCCGTTGCCGTTGAGTCGATTCTGACTCATAGCAACCCTGTAGAACTGAGTAGCGCTGTCCTGTAAGATTTCCAAAGAGTGGCTGGTGGATTCAAACTGCTGACATTCTAGTTAGCAGCCAAGTTCGTAACCACTTCATCACCAGGCTTCCTTGTGTGGAGCACAGGCTTATGGAAATCTGAGGGGTACAATAAAATAGGTTATGTCAGTACTTATCAGAAGAACCCATTTCTAGGACTGGAAGCTAATTGAAGCTGACGAACAGATATCCTGGTATGCTCACTTGAGGTGACCACCTGTTTCCTCAATGAGAAGAATGGAAATTGGGAAGGTGCAGCAGTGCAGAGATGTGCTGAATCTAGATATATTCCTCTTGCACCCTCTGAGGTATGAGAGGCCAGTAAGAACTGTGCTGTATGCCAGCAAGAAAGACAGAGACTGCTTTCTTGGCTGTAAGTCAGATTCCCAGGGGTGGGTAGAGGAGAGAGGGCTGCACATAGTTATCGAGTCAGTCTGATACTGCAAGCCCCAGGAGGCTACACTTACTCTGGGTTGGGCTTTGCTTACATAGTAGTAGATGCAGATGCTCAGAGTTCTATAAAAGAGCCAATCAATTTGGAGTACTAGGTTGTATTTCTTCAGACCAAGGAACATGCTTTTATTCCAGAGTAATAATGGGCAATTGGTTGTCTAAAATGGAAGGAGATAAAGGCATGATGGGCTGGCTTACACACCTTCATGAGTGTGTGCTCACACGTAACATGGGGGGAGGGGAGACAAGGGAGGATCTCCAATGGATATATTCCTCTTTTCCTGGTGGATCTGGAGGAACAGGGAGTGGGGAGGATGCTAGTATGACTATACAATTCTCTCCTATATCACTTTAATTTTTTTAATTTTCCTACTTGATGGCAGTAGTGCTAGGACCAGGGTTGCAGCTATGAGTAATGGGAGCAAGGATGATTTTTAAGAAGCTACAACCATGAATAAGTGGATGGAGAAGGAGACATTTAATAGACCCATATTGCTGCTGGTAATCTAGACCAGTACAGTAGCCCAACTTAATATCCCTTCCAAGGATGGAAAATTTTGTATATAAGGAGAAATAATAGCTTAGGGTAAAGGAATAAATAAGTGGATTATACAGCAGGGGAAATCCAACATTATGTTAATACCTCAAGACAGGCTCAGAGCAAGAGAATAATATTAGTTTTTAGTTTAATTACACAAGATGCCTGAAAAAGTAAAGCAGAGATGACTCTTGTTTAGGGAACCTGACAAGAAGAGATAGAAGTCTGTAGCAAGCCAGAGTGACCTTGGCCTGGGAAGAGTTTTGGCCCTATGATATGATGATGGACTGACATTAATTGATAACGACCAATTGAGGACTCTAGTAATATGCCAATATCTTTTGACTCTTATTTTTCAGGTTATGGTACAACACTGGCACAGCTGAATACTGGTATTGATGGTCAAATGTACAGGGAGGGAGGAGTAACTCTCCAAATGTTAGGCACATAAAAGAAAACTATTGCCAAAGGTCAGAGTGTAGACTGTGGAGTAAAGCACCTAGTTTTACCCTAAGTGAGGTAGCCTTTGTCCTTGGTTCCAGAGAAATAACTATTGGCGTAATTGGGGAGCCTTTGTCTGAGACTTCCAGGCCACATCTGAGAATTTGTGCTGGCAAGTTGCATCTGGCTAGACCAGAAACAACCTACCTAAACCAAAAAACCCAATGCCGTCAAGTAGATTCTGACTTACAGCAACCCTGTGGGATAGAGCAGAACTTCCCCCTAGGGTTTCCAAGGCTGCAAAATTTACAGAAGCAGACCACCATGTCTTTCTTCTATGGAGTGGCTAGTGGGTTCAAACTGCTGACTTTTCAGTTAGCAGCTGAGTGCTTTAACCACTGTGCCATCAGGACTCCTTAAAGACTCACCTGGGAGGCCAATATCAACTAGTGTCTGGAGTCATGAGTTAGCCTGTCATGCAGGACTAGCTGATTAAATCCCTGAACACCAAGGTTCAGACAGCTTCCTTGATGAGAACATCTGCTCTCAAGAGGGTAGTATGTCCCTTAGGAAATGGAAGTTCTGCATTGGGAACCCTCCCAGACCTTACCTTATGTGTCTCTTCATTTGTATCCTTTTTGGTTATAATAAATCTGTAGTCATAGTTACAGTATACTCTCTGTGACTTCTGTGAGTCAATCTAGCAAATTATTGAACCCAAATGGGTAGTAGGAGCCAGCAGATCATAAAGAAAGGGTGTTGTGTGGACCCCCAAGCTTATGGCCTGCATCCTGAAGGGGTAGTGGGAAACCAGCTCTGAATTGGTGGCCAACAGGTGAGAAGGCTGAAGTGTCATGTGGACTCCCCAAACTTGTGGCTGGTGTCTGCCTATTTGACAGTCAGAACGATGGTGTCATTTTAACTTGTGAACTCTGACCTAGCTCCAGGTGGCTAAGGGTAGAAAGAGAGAGAGCGTGCCAAAGGGGCAGCTGGCAATGAGGATGGAGAAGTGGGAAGGTGAGAACTGGATCAATCTCCACATTTCAGGAATTGAATTCATGCTGGCCATTACCATGCACATACCCAAAAACTAATGTTGTCAGTGAGGCATTATGGGGAAAGCAGTGTGCTGCTATATGAATTTGAAGACATGAGTGCTACCCCAGACTCCACGTATTACTATCCTTGTGAATGGGGCAGTAACAAAATCCTGTTACTGGGCCAGTGCACCCACCACCCACACCCACACTGTTAGATGTGTGGGCTGCCAAATGCTCACAGCTGCCTGCCTTGTCTAGAGAATTTCCCTTAGCTGATGAAGATGCCTCACCTGGGACATTATACCCCTCCTCCCACCCCAGGCAGCCAACAGCTAATGACTGACTGCCTTGGGGATACAAAAGTCCAAACCCCTTGCCCCAAGACAGGGAACAACTCTGCATTGTACAGTGCTTCAAAGAACCACCCCCCCTCCCCCATTCCTCTTCCCATCTCCATCCCATGGATCAAGCCACAGCTGGACTTTATCTGAGACCATGTGTTTTCTTGGCTCCTTCCCCTGCCCTATTGTGATTCACTCCCTCTCTTAACAAGTCACATGCACAGAATCCCTGCCTCAGGCTCTGCTTGTAGAGAACCTAACCTAAAATAAAGTTATAATTCACTGTCGGAAACAATCTATCAAGACTGGACTGAACTGAAGCCTGCTATGAGCCATGGAGAATTTGTGGGGTACAAGGTCAGGGGCCTGGGCTGGGCTGCACTAGGCAAGGTATTAAATAGTGCAGTTGAAAGAAGTGCCATAAAGGGGGTAAAGAGGGCTTGTTGCCAAGGAAGGAGGTCAAGAGCAGAGATGGGTCAGCTCTAGATGGAGGTAAGCCCACAAAAGGCCAAGGTTATCGTGAGCCCATCAAGAAGACAGTGCAAAATCCTCCAACAGCAGTATCTCAGGTTGACACATGAACAAAGCAGGGGTGGTTGGAGGCCAGGCTGGGCTAGACCATTAAAAAAAAGGGGGGGGGGTTAAAATGGAGTCAAATACATCTACGCGAAAACAACTTGAAAATCGAAGTGTTACTCAAATGAAAGATGTCCACGTTGTTTATTGTTAAAGTAAATGGGATGTATTGGTGAGACTTGATCTAGATTACACACTGTGATGGTTAAGATTGTGTGTCAACTTGGCTGGGACATGATTCTCACTGGTTTGGCAGTCGTATGATGTTGTGATCAGTTCCATGTTGAAGTTTGATAATATGTGATCACCTCCATGATGGAATCTGCTGTGAGTAGCCAATCAGTTGAAAGGGAGTTTCCTTGGGTGTGTGGCCTGCATAGAATATAAGTGGACATTCTGGCAAGACTTCTGGCTTTTGCTCACTCTGGATCCTGCAGCTGCCTCCTGTTCATCTGACCTCCAGTTCTTGGAACTTGAGCTAGAAGCTTACCTGTGGGCTTGCCTGCTGATCTTGGGATTCGTTGATCTTTGCAGCCTGTGAGCAAGAGCACTGCTCTCTGACCTGCCAATCCTGGGTTCACCAGCCACTGTGGCTATGTGAATCAGGAGAAGCCTCCAGCCTGACCCACGGACTTGGGACGTTCCAGTCTCTACAACCCCGTGAACCATTTCCTTGATATAGATCTCTCTCTATATATATATTTACACAATTTACTGGTTTTACTTCTCTAGAGAACCCAGCCTAAGACACATACCATTATTCTGAAAGCAGGACAATGAATCCCCTTTTCAGGGTCCTCCAGGTCTGAGCTATAGGACTATATCTGTGTAAAATTATGTCATAGAAAACTGCTTAACCAAAAAAAATCTGTTGCCGTTGAGTCAATTCCGACTCATAGTGACCCAAAGGACAGAGTAGAACTGCCCCATAGGGTTTCCAAGGAGTGGCTGGTGGATTAGAACGGCTAACCTTTTGTTTAGCAGCCTGAACTCTTAACCACTACACCACTAGCACTCCAGAAAACTGTTTGGGGAGACCTAAATCCTTGTTGGTAGCATCTAACATAAACTGAGATATTATGTGATGCAGTTGAAGTCTTTAATTTATATCCTAGAGAAAAAGAAGGGTTCAGACTTCATGATTTAAACTACTGTCTCCAGATGCTAGAAAATGAACCACAGAGTAGAAGGAGGGAAACAAATGAAGGACAAGAACAAAAATCAATGAAATAGAAAACAAATACACTGTGGAGAAAATCCATAATGCCAAAATCTGGTTACTTGAAGATTAATCAAATTAATAAACCCTTAGCAAGACTGATCAAGAAAGAGAGAAAAGGTGAATCCCCATCATCAGGAAGACAGATCCACTCTGTGTTACATGCTCTTGGAAACAGGAGAGGTGCAAGGTTTCATTTCCATCTTTTCTTTTATAGCTTCTGGGTTTTGAGTCACCATCAGAAAAATCTCCTTCCCTGGTAGGTTTTTAAAAAATTATTTTATTTTATTTTCTGGCAACATGATCCAGCCCTGTATGCAACTCCTAACTCATTTCTCCTACTCAAACCCACACTCTGTCCTCTTTGCTCCGACCGTATCAAACTCCTTGGGTTCTTCACCTGTCTGTAAGGTTCCAGTACTCCCGCCTTCTGATGCAATGGAGCATTTTTTGGGGGATGTTCCTTCCCTTTTCATCATTCTAATCCCTACTTTACCTTCAAAGTTCAGCTCGAACATTGCTTCCTCTTGGAAACTTTCAGTATCAATTAAATGCCTTTCAGTTACATGTTAAAACAAACAAACAAAAAACTCAAACACTCAACTCAAATGGGCTTGAGAAAAAGAGAAATTATTGGCTCATGAAACTGCAAAGTCCTGTGATAGGGCAGACTTCAGGCTCAGCTTTAACAAGGCTCAATTGATGTCACCAGAACATAGTTTCCTCTGGTCTTTGGATTCAGCTTTGTTCTCCTTCATTTAGTGACTTTATTTTCAGGCTGCAACAAGGTGCAATGGCCGCTACAGTTCTAATCTACCTCTTCTCAGTTTCAAGAGAGAGGCGAGACATTGTTTTTCCCAGCATTAAACAATTCCTGTAATTTGCTAGTATTAGATCAGTTTAGCTTACATGTTCATCTTTGAACCAGTCCAGGTAGCCAGAGGAAGGAATATGCTTGTTGCCTTTGGCCTGGACCACATGCTCTAGCCCCGGGGCCAGGTGGTTGGGCCTCACCTGAACAAATGGGCAATGGATTGGTCCACAAATAAAACTCAGGTACTGGTACCTAATAGTGTGAAGGAATGCTGAGGGACAAAAAGCAGCAAATGTCCTCTACTCCTTTCCTGACCATCCCACCTACCATTCCCCCCAGTCTGACTTAAAGACCCCTCCTCTGTGTCCGAGTGTGACCTTAGCACTCCCCACACTGTATTACAATAGTTACTTTATGTGTTTCTCTCCACCAATGCCCTGTAGAAGCCTTAGGGACAGAAACCATGGTTTGTGTGTTTTTATATCTTCACACATATTCCCACCAGCATTACAAATTAATTAGGTACTCAATAAATACTTATAAAATTAATTAATTAACTCTCAAACTGTAGTTATCGTGTGTCATGGATTGAATTATGTCCCCCCAAAATTGTGTGTATCAGTTTGGCTGGGCCATGATTCTTGATATTATGTGGTTGTCTTCCATTTTGTGATTGTAATTTTATGTTAAAGAGGATTAGGGTGGGATTAGTAACACCACCCTTACCCAGGCCACATCCCTGATCCAATGTAAAGGGAGTTTCCCTGGGGTGTGGCCTGCACTACCTTTTATCTTACAAGAGATAAAAGGAAAGGGAAGCAAGCAGAGAGCTGGTGGGGGGACCTCATACCACCAAGAAAGCAGTGCCAGGAGCAGAGCACGTCCTTTGGACCCCAGGTCCCTGCACGGAGAACTTCCTAGTCTGGGGGACAGAGAGAGAAAGTCTTCCCCTGGAGCTGACACCCTGAATTTGGACTTGTAGCCTACTAGACTGTGAGAAAATAAATTTCTCTTTGTTAAAGCCATCGACTTGTGGTATTTCTGTTTGGGCAACGCTAGATGACTAAGTAACAACTTACATCAGAGTAAGCACAAACACAAATACAAGGGCATGTCTCTAGCTAACGGATTGCACTTTTGCTTGTTTGTTTTAAAATTTGTATTAACGTATAACATGCATAGAAAGTGCATAAATCATAAATGGAAGGCTCGATGAATTTTCACAAACTGAACACACCTATGTAACCAGCATCCAGACAAAGAGCCCCAACATTACCAGAACCTTAGACTGAACCAAAACCAAACCCACTGCCGTCGAGCTGATTCTGACTCACAGCGACCCTGTAGAAGCCTTAGCTAACTACTCACCTCCGAGGGGCACCACTATCCTGACTTCTAGAACCATAGCTTAGTTTTCCTTGTTATTGAACTTTATATAATTAGAATCACAGAGTTTATACTCCTTTGTGTTTAACTTCTTTCTCTTGACATTATGCTTGTGAGAGTCATTCGTGAAATTCCATGTAATTGTAGGTTGTTCATTCTTATTGCTGTATAGTATCCCATTATGTGAATATGTTGGGATTTATTTACCTATTCTACTGTTGACGGGCATTCAGGGCATTTCCAGTTTGGGGCTACTGAAATAGTACTTCAATGAACATTCTAATATGAGTCTTGTCACTGAACATGTGGATTTATTTCTGTTGAGTATATGCCTAGGAGTAGAACTGCTGCAGCATAAGGTAGGCATATATTCAGCTTTAGAATATACTTTCAGTTTCCCAAAGTGGCAGTACCAATTTACACTCCCACCAACAGTGTAAGAGTTCAATTAATTGAATTTTGCAGTTTCCATCTGTACACCCCATGAAGACATTTTGGATATCTTCACAGAACTGTACACATCAAGTCCTTGACAAATACCTAGTACATGGATGAATGATGGGATGAATGAATGAAGTACTACTTTAGAGAACCCTGAAGAGCCACAGAATTTGATGAAAGTAAACTTTCCCCTTCCTTGACTACAACCTGAATTAAATGGAAGGCTTCATAGAGGCTTTCATTCATAATCCCTCCAAAATGAGTTAGTCCTGCTATGTACTAAATGGATTATGTATGAATCCCAAAACAAATCCAACTGCAATTAATGTTTTAATAAGCTGGTTGCTAGTGTATGCAATACCCACAACGCTTCAGGAGGGATTTTGCTATATTTATAAACATTAATTAGTTGTTTATTATTGTCAAGCTAAATTTAAAATAAATCCACAGCATCACTGGCCACTTGGGTGAAAAAGTCTCAGTGGTGACTGTAATTAGAAAGTAGCTGTGAGAGAATGGCATTAATTAGTTAGCTAATGGCAAGCTTTCCACTAATTGAAATGAGGAGCCCCTATCTTGCAGTATGATAAAATATCTTAGGGTGAGAGTGAATAAGAAGTGAATTCCTTTGAGTATTAATGACAATAAGCCAGACCATTCAGTTAACCCTTTTATGTAGTATTTTGTTACAAGCCCACAATTCTCATGGCCAAATAAAACATAAAGTTAAAAAAAAAAAAAGAAGCAGAGACATTTGACAGAATGAGATTGTTCTTGCCAAAACAGGGAATGTCCTCCCAACCACCACATTCAATTTTGGTCCCCATTTCTCTGAACTCCTTGGAGCAGCAGACCCACTGTTTTCCTACTTTGCTGGACACCCATCCAACTCTTGCACCTTGGTGTTTCCCGGAGTTCCAGCCTTTTACCATTTTGTCTCCCTCCCGCTCTTCCATGGCAGCCGCATCCCCTGCCCTGGTTTCAGCCTCCGCTTGTGTGCAGAGTCTTGGGCCTGCATCTCCAGTCTTGACTTCTCCCAGCCCCCAGACCCACATATCCCATTGTCTGCTCGTATTTCCTCTTGTATTGTTCCAAAGGGGTGGCCCAGATCCTCTCATGCCCCTGTTAGTATTTCTGTGTTCTCCTTCCCAGCTTCTCTGTGGTTTTACCTGTCACCCCAGTGCCTGGCACCATTTTGCCTGCTCACACTGAGAGCTGGAGTTCCCCTGTGGGATCAGGCTGAGACCAGGGCTTTGTCTGAAATCTTATCCCTTATGCCTCTGGGCTTCTTCCCTCCTCCAGCCTGCCTCCCCACTCCGTTATTGGTCTCCCTGGGCCCCGGGAGCACTTCCTTAGTATATCACTTGCACACAAATCTTATATCAACGTCTATTTCTGGCAAACCTGGCCAAAGATATACACCAAGCGAAACACATCAATTTCCCACAAGAAACCATAGTTCTTGTTTTTGTATTTCAGGTCTCAATTAGTATCACCGTGTTCTAAGTAAGAAAAGTGCGAGTCATGCCCTTCTCCATCTATCTGCTACTTTCAACCAAATGAAAATGTTCACCAAATCCTGACAATTACCACTCCTAGATATTTCTCACCGTCAATCCTTCTTCTCCATCCTTTGCAGGGACATTTAACTGTCCCAACTTCATACTTCCCCCTCCACAGGAAGAGCAGCCCAGTCAAGTCTGCATTTCTAAGCTATCCTTCCACATAAGTGGCCACCTGACTAGTTCTCACGAATGGTACAAGAATGAAAGCAATGTGTGTATCTTTCAGGCCAAGGTAGTCAAGAAGTGGGTAAGCCTTTCCTGTTCTCTGGAGCCCTAGTGGTGCAGTGGTTAAGAACTCAGCTGCTAACCAAAAGGTCAGTAGTTCGAATCCAGCAGCCACTCTTTGGAAACCCTATGGGGCAATTCTACTGTGTCCTATACGGTTGCTATGAGTGAGAATTGACTCAATGGCAATGGGCTTGGTCTTGGTTTGGGTTTTTTTTTTTTTCCCCCTTCTCTCTTCTGCTTAACTCAGAAGAGTCTAAGGTTCTTGGGACTGTGGAGCTACAAGACAGAGAGAAGTGGGGTTGCTAAATTACCATGGAGGAAAGCCCTCCAACTGCACTCCACTGTAGTTATGCAAATAAGAAATCAGCTTTTATGGCCATAAGCCATGAAATTTGGAGGTTTATTTGTTACAGCTGTCAGTATGCCCTTGATTAATACGGCGTTCCTGTTGCCACTACTGAAGTTCAGACCAGGGACCATCCTTTGCCTAGATTATTGCTTTAACCCCCCAACTGGTTTCTATCCTCCCCACCCCTCATGAATCTGCCTTTTACGTATTCATCAGAGTAGACCAACCTAATGGAAATGCACACCTGTTCCTGCACCTCCTCCTTTCTTTAAAACTCTTGAACACCTCCTTCACTCTGTTAAACATTGGATAAAGGTCAAGTTTCCTAGCATCTTAAGACAGCTCCATGACTGACAGTGTGGCACAGTGGTAGTTCAGTGGTAGAATACTTGCCTTCCATGCAGGAGACCCGAGTTTGATTCCCTGCCAATGCACTGCACTCCACTTATCTGTCAATGGAGGCTTGCATGTTGCTATGATGCTAAACAGGCTTCAGTGAAGCTTCCAGACTAAGACAGACTAGGAGCAAAGGCCTAGTGATCTATTTCCAAAAACAGCCAATGAAAACCCTATGGATCACAGTGGTCCCATCCGCAACCAATCTTGGGGATAGCATAGGACCAGGCAGTGTTTCATTCTGAGTTGAGCTGAGCTGAGTTGATGGCAGCTAACAGTAACAACATAACTGGTAGTTCCTCTCCCACCACTCTCGGCCTTGTAATTTACTCCCCAGAAATACCTGAAAGTGTCTGCTATTTTACTCATGCCTGAATGGCCCTTATTTACATTTGCCACCTGATTAGTTCCTACTGTGCCTTACAGGGTCTAATTGACTCCAAGAAGCCTCCTTTGGATTCTGGCTAGAAACCCACATCTGGAGCTTCTTTCAGAGCACAACCACGAGGAAGCCACTTACCTGTCCATCTGCTCACCAGCCTACAAGCTTCCTGAAGGTAGGGATCATGGTTTCACATTCCAGAAAATTCTCTGTCCCTACTACCAATCAAAAGTTTGCTGAACCAATTTTTCAAAATGATTCCCAAGTTCTGAGATAATTTCCAGTTTCAACAAATATGGACAGTATGTGCAGCAGAAAAAAAAAAACCATACGTTGTCATTTACTTGGTATTACCGGGGGTGGGCTGGGGAATAACTTGTCAGTAATAGAGTGGTGAGAGTAGATGTGTTACGGCAATAAAGTGGATTGGAGCCGCCTGCCGCAATAGTCAATTCTGAGACAGGGGTGAGGTGAGCAGCAAGATGTTTATTATATATCGATATACAGGAGACAGAGGGGAATAGATTCCTCCAAAAAACCCCATCTACCCCACTGGAGATCAGCTGAAGTCTTTTATAGGGACAGGATTATGGATCTTTTGTGGTAAGTTCCCCTTGAGGTGATGATGTCTTAGATGAGTTAACCTTCTACTGGTATTCTTAGAGGTTATCTGGTGACATCTTTGGGGATTATGTGGCGATATCCTGCTTTTTCTTGTCACAAGATGGGTGCTTTGTTTGGTTTTTCATTCTTAGATCATTAGCACTTCTTTTCCACCCTCCAGGGAGGAACATAGGTTAATCTTAAACCTTTTTGTAGAGACTGGAAAAATCACGAGACAATGTGGCGGTTAGCAATGGGGAGTAAATAATAGTGAGCCAGGCCTATGCATCCTCTTCCAGATGTTTGGCTGTGCAGGGAGTGAGAGAATGGGGTAATATCTAGGTAATATCTAGATAAGACATGAAAAGCATGAGATGGGACTGTAGACCTCGGGTGTCAAGCCCTATTTTAGTGCTGAGCCCTATTTTAAACACAGAGAGTGCTATATGGATCAGGTGATCCAAGTGTCAACAGCATGCTGAGAACATGGTGGCTATCTTAGTTATCTAGTGCTGCTATAACAGAAATATCACAAATGAGTGACTTTAACAAACAGAAATTTATTTGCTCAAAGTTTAGGAGGCTAGCAGTCTGAACTCATGGTTCCAGCTCTAGAGAAAGGCTTTCTCCCTCTGTTGGTTCTAGCAGAAGGTCCTTGTCTCTTTTCAGCTTCATTTCTTGGTTCCTTGGACATCTCAGGTGGCATGACATTTGTCTTCTCCCATTTGTGCTTTCTTGCTGCTTGCTTAATCTGTTCTTTTTTAAAACAAAATTTATTTATTTTGTTGTTGAGAATATACACAGTGCTATGGATTGAATTGTGTATCCCCCCAAAATGTGTGTTAACTTGGCCAGGCCATGATTCCCAGTATTGTGTGATTGTCCACAATTTCGTCATCTGATGGGATTTTCCTCTGTGTTGGAAATCCTACCTCTGTGATGTTAATGAGGCAGGATTAGAGGCAGTTATGTTAAGGAGGCAGGACTCAATCTACAAGATTAGCTGTATCTTGAGTCAATCTCTTTTGAAATATAAGAGACAGAAGTGAAGCAAGAACTGGGGGGAGGAGGAACCTCATGCCACCAAGAATGAAGACTCAGGAGGGGAGCACATACTTTGGACCTGGGTTCCCTGTGCTGAGAAGCTCCTAGACCAGAGGAAGATTTATAACAAGGACCTTCCTCCAGAGCTGACAGAAAGAGAAAGCTTTCCCCTGGAGCTGGCTCCCTGAATTTGGACTTCTAGTCTTCTAAACTGTGAAAGAATATATTTCTGTTTGTTAAAGCCATCCACTTGTGATATTTCTTTTATAGCAGCACTAGATAACTAAGATATATAGCAAATCACATACCAACTCTACAGTTTCTACATGTATAATTCAAAGGCATTAATTACATTCTTTGAGTTGTACAATCATTCTCATGCTCCTTTTCTGAGTTGGTCCTTCCCATTAATCTGCTTTTTTATAACTCAAAAGACATTAACTTAAGACATGTTGTAGGGGAAAAGCATCACAAAGTTGAGTAAAGCAAGAAGAAAGTTTTATTCAAAAAGGCAAAAGTAGGAAACAGACAACCATGCTACCAGAGCCATGTCTGCCTGAGTCCAAGGAAATATCACAGAACAGACAACAGTGGGAAAACGGACAAGCATGCTGCCACGGCCATGTCTGCCCGAGTCCAAAGAATATTACAGAACAGGCAAGAATGGGAAAATGGTCAAGCATGATGCCACAGCCATGTCTGTCCAAGTCCAAAGACCAGTTACAGAGACATCAGTATATATTAACATTACTAATAGTCAAAACCATTGAAAGCCTCACGTTTTCACAGATTGGCTAGAAACTGTGATCCTACATTTTGAATCGTCTTTCTTAACAATCATTGGTACAATTTTCAGTAATGACAGTCAGGAGGGTCTTCACTGGTCCAGTGAATTTCTATTCACTAAATGCTAATAGAAAAAGATGAGAGTGAAAAGTCTTTTGTGTTCTGTTTGATTGGCTTATGTGAAAGTTTCTCTAAAAGATATTATCCAAAATTATTTTAGCTATTGTCTTTGTACTTCAGGGCCCAGTTGATGTGTCCTTGTAAGTCCTTGTGGGTCCTTGTGGGTCCAGCTGCATCACATTCTCTATGCTCAAGGAGAGAGGATAATAACTCCAATATTATTTCCTAAATCAGACACACCCTACACTAATACTGCCTCATTAACATAACAAAGAAAACCCATTCCCAAATGAGATTATAACCACAGGTATAGTAGGATTTACAACATATATTTTGGAGGGACATAATTCAATCCATAATATTCCACCCTTTGGCCCCAAAATCCATGTCCTTCCCACGTGCAAAACCCATTCATCCCATCACATCACCCTAAAAATCTTAAATCAACTCCAGGTCCAAATTTCACTTTCTGAATCATCTAAATCAAATATGGGTGAGACTTTAGGCATATTCTATCCTAGAGCAAAATTTTTCTTTATCTGTGTACTTGTATAATCTAAAATACAAGTTATCTACTTCCAAAGTACAACAGTGGAACAGGCACAAGGTAGACATTTTCATTACAAATGGGAGAAATTTGAGGGAAAAGAGAACGGGCACCAAGTAAGTCCAAAGCCCAGCAGAACAAATTACATTAGCTCTCAAGTCTGGAAAATCTTCTATTCTTTGAGGTCATCTGGGCACTGGGCTTGCCCTCCAGACTCTGAGTGTTGGCCATGCTCTTTGGATTCTGGGTGGAGACCCCTTGGCCCTGGGCAGAGGCCCCACCTTTTAGGTCTGCTGGTATGGAAACCTCACCCCCGCGGCTTTGGTGGCCCTGTTCTCCCAATCCATCTAAGTGGTGACCTCACCCTCTCAGCTCTGGTAGGCTCCATTATCCTGCCCCTTTGGCATGGCAGCCCTGCCCCCTCAGCTTTGGGCAGTGACCCCATTCTCTTGGCCTTTGGGCATGGCAGCCTTGCCCTCTCAGCTTTGGACGGCAGCTCCAATCTCTTGGCCCACCTGAATGGCAGCCCCATACTCTGGGCCTGAATTGGTGGAGATCTGACTCTTTGAAATCTAGGAGGGTGTGTCTCCAACCGTTGAGACCTAGGAGGCCATTGTTCCACCCTTTGAAACCTAAGAGACTGGGATTCCACCTTTTCAAACTGAGGCAGCCCTGCTTCTGTGTTCCTTCTAACAGTTCTGCTGATCCCTGAGCTGCTCCAGGGATGGTCCTTTTCTTTTCTTGGAGGACAATAGATGCAGCTTCTTTGGCCTGTTTCCTGCCTGTAGAATTCCAAGAAACAGACAACTTTTCTTCCTTTTATCCTGTCTCTGTTTCCTTCAGTCTAAACTGATGGGTTTTCTGCTGTGGTAATTGGTTAGATCCATCAGTCACAGGCTTAATCTCTTTAACAAAAGATTGAATTACCAAATCCTTGATGAGAGTTTTAGGGCATATGTTCTTAGTTTGTACAACAGAATTTTTCAAATCTTTAAGTTCTGGTTTCATTTTGCACAGTTCATTTTTAAGTCCATCTCTTTCCTCCCACATTCTGCTATAAAGTGGCAAGGAGAAATCATGCTGCCCCTTTAAGATCTTGCTTAGAAATTTCCTCAGCCAAATATCCAAGTTCATCGCTTACAAGCTCTATTTCCACCAAACATTTGAACATAATTTAGACAAGTTTTTTGCCAGTGCATAAACAGCATCGCCCTTTCTCCATTGTCCAATCACATGTTCATTTCCTTTTAAAGCCTCACCAGAGGCACATTTAATGTCCACATGTCTAGCCACACAACTGAACAAGACTGACTGATTAGTGCCCTTGTCCACGTACACTCAGCCAGTTATTGGCAAATCCAGACAGGAGCCCTAATCGCCTGGAAGCCAGGCCTCTTTCAGCCTTAACTCTTCCTTCCGTCAAGAGCTAACCTTGGTCCAAATGAAGTTAGGAACTTCAGTCCATTAGTAACAAAGTTTTTCCCCAGAACTCCAGTGACCAAACTGGAAGCTTATGCTGCGAAGACAGAAAATTCTAGAGAAAACTATTCTTCTTTAGCCCTATGCTGAAATTTCAAAATTTCATTCCCATCTCTCATTCTGACTTTGGCAGACTTCATGAGAAATCCTTCTATATGTGGGTCTTATAGACCTTAGTAGTTAAAGAAAAGTATGTCCTTTGGAAAGAATAAATAACTAGTGCTGCTGTTTCAGCATGGTTTACTATTGCAGGAGTCTGAGGGTGGTGCTCGGTGAAATGCAGTGGATAAGGAAATTTCTGCAGGGGACCCTAAATCACTTAATGGGAAAGGGATTCCCAGAAGGCCTGATCAGTGTCTGTGTAAAATTGTTAGATATCTCCATCAACTAATAAATTTGATCTGGGACTTGGTTTTCTGACATTTGCTCAAATCCTCAGAGAACCATAGTTACTGTATATCCTTGTACAGTATTTGAATTCTGAATGCCTATGCCTGGTTGGCTGCCTACTGGGACAGGAGATAAAGCTCCATAATAGAAAGTCTTTTTTTTTTTTTTTTAAGTCTGAGCATTATTAGTTGCAGTGATATTGTATGACAAACTCATGTTTCTTTTTTGTCTCAAATGTTTTATTCTCAAGTAAAACTCATTTGTATTGTTGTCCTATTTGGGCATTTGCACATCCCAGTACATGATAAAGACACAGAAGCAAATCAGGTCACTAGGAATGCTCTTTCTTCTTTTAATAACCCTGTTCAAACTCCTCTTTCTTAATCCTATGCAGACAAAAGCAATAGAAGTTAAACCGTCCAGAGTCGTGATAGGAAAGGCGGATGAGAAAATCCACCAGCATACTTCCTTTCACTAGCTATGGATGTATTTAATTAATCCCGTGTGGACTGGTCTTATTCAAATGAAACTATATTTTATAAAACTGCTGCCTTGTTTTCTGGTCTGTGTGATGACCCCTGATGGAGGCAGCTGTGCTGTTTTAAGCAGTCCATTATCACAGGCCTGGCTTTCGTTCTGCTAATGGTGTCACGCAGGAAAGAATCTGTATTCTATGCAGGGTTAAAACATCCCCCAGTGGGTAAGGAATTAGGAGAACATGAGAAGGGGATGAATCTGCAGCAGTAGGCCAAGGAGGGGTGGGGGAACAGGGTAGGGCGGTGGGAGGCAGCTAGATCCCAGATGCAACCTCAGACAGTCAGTGAGCTCTGAGATTGGAAATCTGCCATGGGCTGGTACCCACGTGGGCACATCCTCCTGGTGCCAGGTGGAGTTCTGAGAGGCACTATGCACTGTAGGTCTTTCCAATCCTCTTACTGCATGCCATTTTCTACCCAGGACAATCTCATGTTGGTGAATTAGAGGTCAAATTGCCAGCATAATGACATTGGTAGAGAATACTTAACTAGTGCTTAGCATATGCCAAGCATTCTTCTGTCATTAACTCATTCAGTTCTCATAAAACTCTATAAGGTAGTTGTTATTATTATCCTATTTAATGGACATGAAAACGGAGGTACAGGATGGTTAAGTGTAACATCCAGTATCACTTGGCTAGTAGATGGCACAGCCAGGACTCGAACTGAAGCAGTTTGTCCCAGAGACGATGACCCTAACCAGTACATGACCCAATCTCCTAGTGGCCTTGATTTCTCCCCAGCCAAGACCTGAACATTTAGGACATTCGTTTCAGAAATGTGTCATATGTTCACCAAAAGACACATCCTAGACTGTTCATAGTAGCATTAATCATAATAGTCCTGAACTGCAAGCCACCCACATGCCTGTTAACAGAAGGATGGATGAATTGTGGCATATTCACACAGTGGAATACTCTACAGCAATGATAATGGATGAACTACACCTAAGCACACCACATGGTTAAATCTCACACATGGGATGTTGAGAGAAAGATGCTTGGCACGGAAGGACACACATTGTAGGATTCCACTTAAAGTTCAAAAATGGCAAAATTGTTAATGGGTTAGAAATCAGGATGGTTGTTACCCTTGGTAGGGGACAAATGGCTGGGAGAGGGTACAAAGGGTTCTTCTGGGAATGGTTATATTCTATTTCTTGATTGGATGCTGTTTATGCATGTGTTCACTTTGCACAAACTCATGGGTGATGTGATCTTTTCTGAATATGTGTTTTACTCAATAAAAAGAAAAAAGATTTTTTAAAAAATGGCAAAAAAAAAAAAATCATGTAAAACCCTCAAAATTAATTGTCAAAACACCATTTGTAAATGATAAATCCAGTTCTTCACCAGGGCTGGTGTTAAAGGACCTGGAGCGCTTAAGCAGGTAGAAGGAGGTGGAAGGAAAACTCCTTTGCAATCTAAAGCTTCATTCCACATGCTGCTGAGCCACTAACCAGCTGAGTGGCCTTGGGTGAGTAAGGTTACCTGGTTGACCATAATCTATGTATCTTTTAGTCTATCAAAAAGAGAATAATAATGATAATAAACCACACAAAAGTTTTAAAGACTCTGATAAGGTCAGCTTCACGGGAGAGGACCTTGAGAATTGTAGTATTTGAAGGCTCACCTTGAAGAGGGAACACCCAGAGGAGAAATGCTCTTTGGAACAAACACTGTAGTTCCAGGAGGGAAGATTTGCCATAATCAGTTGCACTGAGACACCCCTTGCTCTTTCTTTTGTTTTATTTATATTTTTACCTTTTCATTCCAGGAGACTTATCTCATTTTTCCTACCATGCTTCTAGAACATCATCTTTCCAGCCTCCCATGATTCCCATACCTGGAAACGTAAGCATTTCATTTTTGTAAAATGTGTTCAGGGTTTTCTTGATGCAAAGAGAGACAGCTTGGATATTTTACTTGGATGCATTTCAATTTCACAGAGAGTTCTGCCCTCTGGGTGTCAGATACCCACAGCTAGGGCAGGGAAAAGTTTCAGAAGCAAACAGTATTAGCCCTCTCAAGCCTCTCTGAGGGTCAAATATTTTGGCAAACCTCCATACTCAGTAACATTTAAAGCAGGTAGCTGTTGAGACGTGATTAGGAAAGAGAGGCAGGGCTGTTGGTCTTGAGAAATGGAAAATTTGTTTGATTTGCATTTTCAGGATCTGTCTGTTTTTACCATCAAAGCCCTCTTTAAGGGAATGAATCCAAAAACTCTGTCTACTTTCAGGGTAGATGACATTGTACTGCAAACCTCCAGGATGATCTCAGGTGAACCCTTAAGAAAGCCAAGCTGAGATGTCTTTCTGATTTAGCTTTCTAAACCTTCTTAAATTATAAAGCTGTTGCTGTTTTGGAAGTGACTTTTTAAGTGGAGACAAAGGCTTAGTAACAGCCTACTGGGCAGGGAGGGGCGGGGGTGGGGAGGCTTCTACCAGGTTATTCTGACAGACTTAGAGCCGAACCAGGGTTTAATGTCTATGCTAAGAGTTGAATTTTGAAGACGGGCATATTTCTTAACTTGAATTTGTAATTCTTTTGTGTAAGATTTGAAGTATAGAAATATAAACTTGTGTTCTTTATTTTTATCATTTTTCAGCCTGTTTTAAATCTTACAAAAGAAGCTTCATGGAGATATATGCGAGTGGAGAGTGTGTTCAAAAGTAGTGTAAAGAAAGTTTACTTGCTTTTGGGAGGGTAAACTTTTAATTGTTTAATGTATATGGAGAAAAGCATGCAAATCACAGTGTGACAGCCCAGTGAATTTTCACAAAGTAAGCATACCATGTACTCAGCACTTAGTCCCCCAAAACTTCCTTCTTCCAACCCAGACAACACCCCTCTTACCAAGAAAAATAATTATCCTGACCTCTAACATCATAGGGTATTAGTTTTGCTGGTTTTGAAATTTTTTATAAATGGAATCATAGATTATCTACTCTTTTGTGTCCAGTTTCTTTTGCTCCACGTTGTGCTTGTGAGAGTCTTCCATGTTGCTGCATGTAGCAAGCGTTTATTCACTCTCGTTGCTGTAAGGATATGACCTGATTTGTTTACTCATTCTCCTGTGGATGGACAGTGGAGTTGTTTAAGTTTGGGGTTATTATGAACAAAGCTGCTATAAACATTCTTGTGCATGCTTCTTGGTGGGCAAAGATAGTCCTTTCTCTTGGGCATACATTTAGGAGTGGAATTTTGGGTTACAGGGGATGTGTATATTCAGCTTTAGTAGATATCACCAACATTTTCCGAAGTACAAAAAAGTTTTCCAAAGCATCAAAGTAGCAACTGACACTCTGGAGAGAACCCACTTGCCATTTTATTGCATTTCATGAACACCATAATACTCTGCCAGTTACCCTAGTGCTATTTATCCCATTGTATTGTTTAAACGGAGTCCGTGGGTGGTACAAATGGTTATGTGCTTAGCTACTGTCTTAGTTACCTAGTGCTGTCATAGCAGAAATACTACAAGTGGATGGATTTAACAAATAGGAATTTATTTTCTCACAGTTTAAGAGACTGTTGTTGTTAGGTGCTATTGAGTTGGCTCCAACTCATAGTGACCCTAGGTAAAACAGAACGAAACGCTGCCCAGTCCTACTCCATCTTCACAACCATTGCTTTGTTTGAGCCCATTGTTGCAGCCACTGGGTCAATCCATCTCATTGAGAGTCTTCCTCTTTTTTGCTGACCCGCTACTTTACCAAGCACGATGTCTTTCTCCAGGGACTGGTCCCTCTTGATAACTTGTTCAAAGTAATGAGATGAAGTCTCCCCATCCTCGCTTTTAAGGAGCATTCTGGCCGTACTTCTTCCAAGACAGAGTTGTTTGTTCTTCTGGCAGTCCATAATATATTCTTCACCAACACCATAATTCAAAGGCATCAATTCTTCTTCGGTCTTCCTTATTCATTGTCCGGCTTTTGCATGCATATGAAGTGATTGAAAATGCCATGGCTTGGGATAGGCACACCTTAGTCCTCAAAATGACATCATTGCTTTTGAACGCTTTAAAGAGGTCTTTTGCAGCAGATTTGCCCAATGCAATACATTGTTTGATTTCTTGACTGCTGCTTCTATGGTGTTAATTGCGGATACAAGTAAAACAAAATCCTTTACAACTTCAATCTTTTCTCCGTTTATCATGATGTTGCTTATTGGTCCCATTGTGAGGATTTTTGTTTTCTTTATGTTGAGGTGTAATCCACACTGAAAGCTGTGATCTTTGATCTTCATCAGTAAGTGCTTCAAGTCCTCTTCACTTTCAGCAAGCAATGTTGTGTCATCTGCATATTGCAGATTGTTAATGAATCTTCCTCCAATCCTGATGTTGCATTCTTCTTTACACAGTCCACCTTCTCAAATTAGTTGCTCAGCATACAGACTGAAAAAGTGTGGTGAAAGAACACAACCCTGACGCACACCTTTCCTGACTTTAAACTACGTAGTATCCCCATATTGTGTTGGAAAAACTGCCTCTTGGTCTATGTACAGTTTCCGCATGAGCGCAATTAAGTGTCTGGAATTCCCATTATTTGAAATGTTATCCACAATTTGTTATGATCTACACAGTTGAATGCCTTTGCATAGTCAACAAAATATAGGGAAACATCTTTCTGATATTCTCTGCTTTCAGCCAAGATCCATCTGACATCAGCAATGATATCCCTCATTCCATGTTCTCTTCTGAATCCAGCTTGAATTTTTGGCAGTTCCCTGTCAATGTACTGCTACAATCATTTTTTAGTTATCTTCAGCAAAGTTTTACTTGTGTGTGATATTAGTGATATTGTTCGATAATTTCCATGTTCTGTCGGATCACCTTTCTTTGGAATGGGCACAAATATGGATCCCTTCCGTTTTGTTTCAGTAGCTGTCTTCAAATTTTTTGGAAGCTAGACGTCCTAATTCAGGGCACTGGCTCTAGGGGAAGGCTTTCTCTCTCTTTTGGCCCTGGGAGAATGTCGTTGTCTCTTCAGCTTCTGTTTTCTGGTTCACTGGAGACATCCATGTGGTTTGGCACCTGTCTTTCCCCCATCTCTGCTTGCCTAATCTGCTCTTTTTATCCCTGGTAAGAGATTAACTCAAGACACATCCTATACTAATCCTGCCTCATTAACAAAACAGAAAACTCATTCCCAAATGGAATTATAGCCACAGGCATAGAAGTTAGGATTTACAACACATTTTTTGGAAGCACAATTCAATCCATAACAGCTACTAACCGAAAGGTTGGTGGTTCAAATCAGAGGTGCCTCAGAATAGAGGCCTCGTGATCTACTTCCAAAAGATCACAGACTTTGAAAACCCAATGGAGTGCAGTTCTACTCTGACATGCATGTAGTTGCCGTGAGTCAGAATCAACTCCACAACAACTGGTTTGCTGCTTAAATAGAATTTTCTTCTCCTGCTTACATATTTGCCATCTTCTGGCTCTTCACCCACAGTCTGTCCCACACCCAGAGTCGGACTGTTGGGCACAGAACAAGAGAAGATCAAGTGTGTTAATTATTTTATTGTTTAGCTGCCTTTTAAGAAGGAAGATAAGGAAGGTTAAAAACAGGTTTGGAATTACTCCAACTGGGGTCTCCTTATACTTCACCCTTACTGGCCACCTAGAAACGCATCCATATTGAATGCTGGTAGAGATGGTTTGAGTAGGTGGAGAATGTATTCTTTTCTTCTTAAGAATTAGCTCATGGGTGTACGTGAATTAAGATTTGGCATTGGAATCAAACTAATTTCTTCTAATAGAGCTGGTTGGATCTCAGTGATTCTATGATTTTAAGCCCCACTGCAGCTCCTTTGCAGTACTTGATGGGGTCAGGGATAATCAGAAGAAAGCACAACCCAAGAATAAACATCAATTACTCTGAGATGTCTCTCTACTAAAACAAAACTCTTTAGACTCATGGGTACTAAATTCTACCCTTCCCTCCCTTATTTTTTAAGTGAATGAATGGGGAAGTAGGCAGAGGAAATCATCTAATGTCAGCCCATCAGGAAAGACTGGGAACCAGAGAATTGGAAGGAAGCCATATTGTATGAGTGGATTTGGGGGGCTCAGAGTACCCCAAACTCACCCTCACCATTAAGTCTCTTTGGTAGTCAAAAAAGACGTTTCCTCCTAGTCTGGTGACCTGTTCCCCCCTTGCTTGAAGACTGTGGAAAGACATGATTACGGGGCTGGCTTCTTCCCGTTTTCGTGAAGCTCACACTGAAGCTGAGAGCCCCGAGTGTCAGGGTTGGACTAGCCACTGCCTTATTATGTTGGGTTCCCTAAAAGCAGCACCTGAGATGAGGATCTTTGTGCAAGTGATTTACTGAAGGGACTTTCAGGAGAAAGAGAGGGACGTGAAGGAAGCAGGATGGGGAGGGGAAAGAGCTGAGCAAGGGTGTGGCCTCAGGTGAAGACTAACGTCAGCCTCATCCCACAGGAGCTCTGAAGCATGAATTCTACAACAGAGTTTTCCTATTTTAGGCAAGGGGACGAGCTTCCTAGGCCTCCATGTCATCCAATCATTGGCTGTGAGCCACTCTGGTGTAACCCTGAGTGAAATGGTTCCATCGGTTGGGTACAATTCTCTGGAGAAGGAGGCACTAACTTCAGCCACTACACTCTTCAAACAGCTGATTTGGGAGGGGAACGGTACAGATGTGTTCACTCCTCTCCATGTTGTCCCCTTTCTTCACAGCCCACCTTCTCTTGAGTTTATAATTGAATTATTGAATACTATTTTTGGATTAACTAGATTCTTGCCTACTTCCCACACAATAAATAACAGAAAAATAAGCCTTTTTTATGTAGGTGTTAAGATTATATTATCATAGAAGACATAATAAGAAACTAACCCTACTGTCTAATTAGTTCTAAAAACAAGAGCTGCAGATCAATTATTCCAAAACCAACATTGTCATTTGGACTTTGTTGATACCCCAAGTTCAGCTGGCATGTTGTTAACAACTCCTTGCAGCAAATCAACCCATGTGGGATTGTGGCAGACGTGTCTGGTGCTCCACGCCACAACCCCTCATCAGCTTCAGCCAAGATAGACCATCCCATGTCAGCTCAAAGGCATACTGATTGCAAGCCTTCAAGAGCATCTCTGATTTTTTTTTTGCCTCAGGCCTTCTCTACAGCAGCAGGAGCGCTCAGCTCAAATCCATAAGCACAGACTGGAAGTGCCAGGAGGTAACATCCCAACTAAGAGGACAAGAGCCATTGCCATGAGAAGAACATGCCCCTGTTAATCCACTGATCTGACAAGAGGGGATGTAGGGAAGATCTAGACCCACATTGCTGCTCAGAGCCAAATGCAGCTTAGCCCAGCCAACCAACGACATTTTGAGAATAAATGATCATTGTTTTTGGCTACTGAGTTATGGGATAATTTGTTACACAGCATTAGATAGCTGCGGTTGAGTTGGCTCCAACTCATGGCAACCTTATGTACAACAGAATGAAATGTTGCCTGGTCCTGCATCATTCTCACAATTGCTGGCATATTAGAGTCCATTTCTGCAGTTATTGCGCCAGTCCGTCTCATTGAGGCTCTCCTTCGCCCTCGTTGGCCCTCTGCTTCACCAAACATGATGTCCTCCAGCGATTGATCCCTCCCGATGATGTGTCAGAAGCAAGGGAGTCAGACAATGTTCTGTTGTAATCCATGAGGTTTTCATTAGCTAATTTTCAGAAGTAGGTCATCAGGCCTTTCTTCCTAGTCTATCTTAGTCTGGAAACCCAACTGAAACCTGTCCACCACCATGGGTAACCCTGCTAGTATTTGAAATACTGGTGGTATAACTTCCAGCATCACAGAAACACTCAAGCCATCACAGTGTGATAAATTGACAGACAGGTGTTGATATGCAGCATTACTGTGGCAGTAATTTATTGCCATAATCAAGGCAGGGGTCCTTGTCAAGTTTGTCAAACTGCTTAAGAGCACACCTGTCCCACTCCCAGCTAGACTGACTGCTAATATCTGCATTTAGCCAACACAGTGAATATCTGTGTTCTAACTACTCCAAGTAACCTTGAACTGCCTGCCACTCGATATTTATCAAAGGCTTGATTAAAAGAAACAATATTTACAGAGGATTGTCTGAAGGAAAGTTATGCCATCCATCAATTGCCCTAGTTCTCAAAAATGTCTCTTTGCATTAATTCCAGTGGCAGGGAGCTATGTCCCAAGACTGAATTGTTTTTCTCTCCCAGAACAGCTTCTACCAGCTTGTGCTTTGGCATTGCCTCATCAATGTATCTTAGAGGAAATTATACAGAAAAACCTTCATGGAACTTCTGCTTGTATCTGCTGTAGGGACATTGCTAAGATGCTCTATAAATGCCGGGGGCATGGAATGTTTGTAATTTTAGCACCAGGGACAATTGCAAATGTCCTAAAGAACGCTGAGTTTTTATTTTACACTGTGGGCCATGTGACTGATGTAGCGACTTAGTTTGCATTGGCTAACACAAAATTCAGATCTAATTTGTGGCCCACTGGTAGCAAATGTCTTTCCTTGGCCTTTGAGTGTGCATTTGTGAACTATCTTCACTCCTGGCTATTCCCTAATTTTCTCGCCTGAGTAATTTAAAATTTAATTTAGTCTTCTTTTAACATGAGTTTTGATGGGGACTTGGTAGTAAAATATGGTGGCAGCAATCTCTGGTTCTACCATCCACCTGACTGCCTGGTTTCATCATGGGTCCCCGCTTGTGGTTATTCTCATCAATTTTGTCTCCAAGTACCATCACTTTGCCATTTTCAGTTCAATAAACATGAATGGAGCACATGCACATGCCAGTTCTGTCCTGTGGTTGTAGCTGTTAGCTGCCATCAAGCTGGCCACCAACTCATGGTGACACCATGCACATGGAATAAAATGCTGCCCGGTCCTGCAACATCCCCATGATCAGTTGTGGATAAGACTGTTGTGATCCATAGGGTTTTCACTGGATGATTTTGGAAAATAGATCACCAGGCCTTTCTTGCTAGTCTGTCTTAGTCTGGAAGCTTCACAGAAACCTGTTCAGCATCATAGCAACATATAAGCCTCCACTGACAGACAGGTACTGGCTGCACATCAGGCACATGGCCAGGAATTGAACCCAGGTCTCCCACTTGGAAGGGGAGAATTCTACCACTGAATCACCAATACCTCATAATTATATCCTATGCACTGTGAAAAAATAGGAATAGGATTGGTTCTTGCCCTCAAGACACTGTGTATTAAGGGGTCAGACAGGGATTGGTTATCTAAATCTCTGTCCTCAATTATAAATTTGGAATAACAGGAATACTTACCTCGTGGGCTGTTGGGGGGTCAGGTTAGAGTGACATGGAGTCTTTGGTCAGATACGACCTTCAGCAAACACTCAGTGAGCTTCAATATAATTAATATTGTTGTATTCTTATTTCTTGGCTGTTACAACAGCCTTCTATCTACTATTCCTGTCTCCAGTTTTTCATCACACCAAACTGCCCCTGAACACTTTTGCTAGAGTAATTTTTAAAAGGAGCCCTGGTGGCGCAGTTGTTAAGTGATCAGCTGCTAACCGAAAGGTTGGCAGTTTGAATCCACCAGCCGCTCCTTTGAAACCCTATAGGGTAGTTCTACTCTGTCCTACAGGGTCGGAATCACCCCGATGGCAATGTTATTATTATTATTTTTTTAATCTTTAAAATATAGCCTTTTGACCAGACTTACTGGCCTGACAGATTGGAGAAACCCCTGGACACTCTTTTAGCTCGGTAATGAAGTCACTCCCAAGGTTAACCACTTAGCCAAAGATTAGATAGGCCCATAAAACAAAATGAGACTAATGGGGCACAACAGTCCAGGGACAAGGACTAGAAGGCAGGAGGGAACAGGAAAGCTGGTAATAGGGAACCCAAGCTTGAGAAGGGACAGTGTTGACTTGTCGTGGGGTTGTTAACCACTGTCATAAAACAATATGTTTGCTAACTGTTTAATGAGAAACTGGTTGTTCTGTAAACCTTCATCTAAAGTACAATTTTAAAAAAAGACTACAAAAAACATATATAGCTTTTCTTCTTATAAAAGACGTGTGTGTGCTTATGTATGTGTATACAGACATGTATATTGCCCTGGTGGTGAACGGTTAAGCACTTGACTACTAACCGAAAGGTTAGCAGTTCATACCCACCCAAGGACTCCATGGTAGAAAGACCTGGCAATCTGCTCCCATAAAGATTACAGCCTAGAAAACCCTACAGGGAAGTTCTACTCTGTCACTTGAGATGGGTATGAATCGAAATTGACTTGATGGCACCTAACAACAACAATATTGGAAAATAAGTAATATACAGACAAGCATATAGAAGAAAAAAATTACTCATAATTCTTCCACTCAAAGATAGTATCTGTTTAACATCTTGGTGAGTTTATTCCTAGACTCCTTTTTTCCTGCACATGTGTATGGAACAATTCAGCAGAGAAGTTAAGAGTCTGGGTTCTGAAGCCAGAGTGTCCGGATTGGAATTCCACTTCTACTACTTACCTTAAGCAAACTGTTTAATCCTTTCTGCCACTGGTCCTCAATTTTAAAATGGAGTTTAGCAAGATGTTCAGATGGGTCTCAACTCAAGACAATCAATACCATTCTAAATGAGTTGCAAGACCATGATGTACAATTTACAAAGGAAGAGGGCAATGCCGGTTAAGTGACTTAATTTTTCCCCACAGAAAAGGAATAAAAAGGCTGGAGGCTATTGGAGAAGGAAGAGAGAAGTTTTGCAAGAGTTGTTATCTCATAAGGAAAAAAGGGAGTAGTCTTTATAGAGAAGTCAGGGAGTGTGATGAGGCAATCATGGCAACATACTGGTCTGACTTGAGCCTGAGACTCTAAAGGGCAAGAGACAAGCTAGCTCTTCTGATGGCAGAGGTAAGCAGAGATGGCTGCACTGGAGACCTTCTCTCCAGAGTTTGTAAGGACAAAGATGCAGGAATGTTTCTATGGGTCATGCCTGAAAGAGAGGCATCATGGGATCATCCTCGAAGCTGCTCAGGAGTTTTCTCCTGAGCAAGAGATCACAGCTGAAAGAAGCTAAAGGTGCCACCAGGAGGAAGGAGTCATAAGTGACCACCTGAAGGGAGATACTTTCATCAGCAATAAGAGAACCTAAGACAGCAGATCCCTAGGGGGAGTGGGAGAACCCACAAACATTGTCTTTGAGAAAAAGGGTCAGCCTTAGACACCTGCCAACCCAGAGAGTGCCAACACCAGCGCTCCACGTTATCCAATGATCAAGAAACAACTTTTCTGCCTCTTCTCTTCCCTCCTCCCCAGTCCAACAATTCCTACCTACTACCTCTCAGCTCACTCTCCCAGGCTAGAAAAGGAAAATAGCTGTCACCATGAGTAATGAGTAAAGTATAGGTTCTTCTCCTAGGCCAGACGTATTACTTACTGACTGGAGGACATTTTATTACATAAAAGTGGCCATAAAATGCAAGAGACTTACCTTAATTTTTATCTATGGACAAGAAAGAAATGAACTCAAAGAAATAAATTTATAAGGGCAATGGGCATAAATGAAGTTACTTTGGGATTACATCCTATAAGCCATGTTCACTCACTGTGTTAGTTACGGGGGAATGATAACAGCACCTACCTCACAGGGTTGTTGTGATGAATAAAAGAGCTAATGCATGTAGAGCACTTCTAATGTGACTGGGGAAAAAAAAAGACTACTAGTAATTGATTATCACTGTAATTAGTGGCTTAATTATGTCTATGGAAGTTTTAAGTTTTAAAAACTTTTATTGTGGCAAAATATATACAACAAAATTTGCCATTTTAACCATTTTTAAGTGTACACTTCAGTGACATTAGTTACATTCACCATGTTGTGTAACCATCACCACTATTAATTCCTAAAAGTTTAACTTCACCCTAAATAGAAACGGAGTACCCCTTCAGCAATAACTCCCATTACCTCCTTCCCCCAGTCCCTGGCAACCACTAATAAACACTTTTCTCTATGTATTTGCCTAATCTAGATATTTCATGTAAATAGGATCATACAATATCTGTTGTTTTATGTCTGACATTCACTCAGCATAATGTTTTCAAGGTTCATCCATGTCATAGCATGTATCAGAATTTCATTTATCTTCATGGCTGAATAATATTCCATTGTATGCATACTCCATCTGTTAACAGACTCTTGGGTTGTTTCCACCATTTGGCTATTGTGAACAATGCTGCAATAAACATTGGCATATCTGTTTGCTTTCAACTCACTTGAGTATACACCTAGAAATGGAATTGCTGGGTCATATGGTAAGTCTATATTTAACTTTTTGAAGAGCCAACAAATATTTTCCACAGTGGCTGCACTATTTTATATTCCCACCAGCTATGGACAAGGGTTCCAATTTTTCTATATCCTTGCCAAGAAGTGCTAGTTTCCATTTTTCTGATAATAGCCATCCTTACAGGTATGAGGTGGTCTCTCACTGTGCTTTTAATCTGCATTTCTCTAATGACTAACAACATTGAGCATCTTTTCATGTGTTTATTGGCTATTTGTATATCTTCTTTAGAGAAACTTCTCTTCAGGTCTTTTGCCTATTTTTAAAATTGAGTTGTTTGTCTTTTTGTTGTAATTTGAAAGTTTTAAGTTCACATATAGATAAATTTATATACATAGATATATAACAACAAATATAATGTTATATTTAATAACATTAGAATATAGGTTGTACTATCTTTAGTCATTTAATAACATTATTCTCCAATGCACACATATCATTCTCCAGGATAGACCATATGGTAGGTCAAAAAGAAGTATTACTATGTTTTAAAATATTGAAATTGTACAAAGTAACATCTCTGACCACTAGGAAATGAAAATAGAAATCAACAAGCAGAAAGAAAACCTGAAATTGCACAAATATATAGAAATTAAACAACACAGTATGAAACAACCAATAAGTCAAAGAAGAAACACAAGGGAAATTAGAAAATACTTAGAGACGAATGAAAATGAAAGCATAACATTCCAAGACTTATGGGATACAGTGAAGGCAATGCTCAGAGGAAAATTTATAGCTGTAAATGTCTACATTAAAAAAAGAAGAAACATATCAAATCAAGACCCATATCTCACACTATATACAAAATTTAACTTGAAATGGATGAATGACCTAAATATAAGAACTAAAACCATAAAACTCTTAGAAGAAAACATAGGCGTAAAGCTTCAAGACCTTGTTTTTGACAATGGATTCTTAGATATGACACCAAAAGGAGTAACAAAAGAAAAAATAGACAAATTGGACTTTATCAAAGTTAAAAATCTTTTGTTCATCAGATAGCTTTATCAAGAAAGTGAAGAAACAACCTATAGAATGGGAGAAAATGTGTGGGAACTACATTTGATGGAGTCTGATACCCAGAATACATAAAGAACTCCTACAGCTCAACAACAAAAAGACACACAGTCCAATTAAAAATGGGCAAAGTACTTGAATAGATATTTCTCCAAAGAAGATATAAAATGGCTAATAAAACCAAAAAATCAAACCAGTTTCTGTGGAGTTGATTCCAACACATGACAATCCCATGTGTTACAGAGTAGAACTGCACTCCATAGGGTTTTCAAGGCTGTGGAGTTTTGGAATCGGATTGCCAGGTCCTTCTTCCAAGTTGCCTCTGGGTGGGTTTGAACCATCAACCTTTTGGTTAGTAGTTGAGCACTTAACTCTTTGTACCACCCAGGGACTCCAAATGGCTAATAAGCAAATGGAAAGATGCTCAGCAGCATTAGGGAAATGCAAATCAAAACCACAATGAGGCACAACTTCACACCACTAAGATGGCTATTATAAAAAAAGGAAAATAAGCTTTGGTAAGGATGTGGAGAATTTGGAACTGTCATCCACTGCTGGTAAGAATATAAAATTGTGTAGCCACAGTGGAAAACAGTTTGATGGCTCTTCAAAAAGCTAAATGTAAAATTGCCATATGACCCAGCAATTCCAATCCTAGGTATATACTCAAAAGACGTAGAAGCAGGGACTCAGACAGGTATTTGTTCACCAATGTGCATTGCAACTTATTTACAATAGCAAAAAGGTGGAAACAACCCAGTGTCAATCAACAGATGAATGGATAAACTAAATGTGGTATATCCATACAGTGTAATATTATTCACTATAAAGAGAAATAAAATTTTGATACATGCTATAACATGGATGAACCTTGAAAACATCATGCTAAGTGAAATAAGCCAGACACAAAAGGACAAATATTATATGATCCCACTTATATGAAATATATAACATAGACAAATGCATAAAGACAAAAGTTGATTAGTGGTTACCAGGGGCTGGGGATGGGGAGGATAAGAGCTTGCTTTATTTAAAAAAGTGAAAACACAACCTATTTTGTCCCCAAATTGCCCTTATTGTCTTTTACATTATAAAAGCCCTTGCAAATATATTTAAAATAAAACAAAAACATGCAGCAGTTTTATAAGGACTGATTTTGAAACAAGTAAAAAAAAAAAGCTAGAGAAGAGAAATAATATAAATGAAAGCAGAAAATAATGAGGTAAAGAATTAAAATACAATAGATCCAATTAATAAATCAAAATCCTGATTTTTGGGGGAAAATGATAAAATTGATAAATCATTACCTTTATTTACTCAATAAGAAAAGGAGAAAGTACAAATATACAAAATAAGAAATGCCACATGGGGAAATAACCATTGAAACAGAAGATATTTTACAAAAATCCTAAGGGACTACTATCTAGGCCTCTATGCTATATTAAAGTTGATAATTTCCTAGAGAAATACACTTCACAAAAATTAACCCTATTAGAGATAGATCATTTAAACAGACTAATTTCCTTAGAAGAGCTAGAGAAAATTATCAAAGAACTTCCCCACAAATAAAGAGCCAGGACTTCATGGTTTCACAGTGCTATTCTACCAAACATTCAAAGACCAGATTGTCCCAGTGCTTCACAAACATTTTCAAAGCATTACAAATGAAAGGAAAACTTTACTCTTTTTATAAAAGAAGTAAAAAAAAAAAAAAAAATTACATGGCCACTCCTAGATGTAAGGAAGTAGGGAATAAACTTTCTGTTATTGTGTGCCATCAAGTCAATTCAGACTCATAGTGACCCTATAGGACAGAGTAGAACTGCCCCATACGACTTCCAAGGAGTGGCTGGTGGATTCAAACTGCTGAACTTTTGGTTAGCAGCCTGAGCTCTTAACCACTTTGCCTAAAATATACAACTCTAACTCCCCACCTTGGCTGTGGTTAATGGCACTTAATCCAAGAATTATAAACAGGCATAAAAAATGATGAACTGGGCTAATCTGAACTACAAGAATGGAAACAATTTGCCAGACAGCAGTGGAAGCAGAAAAATTATGGCACTGAAAGAGATCATGATGTGTCGTCAAACTGAGGTTAAAAGAGAGCAGCAACTATGACTAGGCAGAAAATAATGAGGTTGAGAAAAATATAGAGAAGAAAGAAGTAGAATCAATCAATAAGAGAAAACAGAAGAGAGATATAGAGAGGCTGAGGGAACCTGAGGGAGGTCAAGAATTCCCTGCAGCTTTAAGTATAATAAATTATAATAAACCTTCTTCCTAATTCACTTGAGTGAGCTTCTGCTCCTTGTGAACAAAGAGCCTTGCTAAAGCAAAAATTAGTACCAGGAGTGGGGTTGCTTGGATCCAGACACTAGAAGAAATGTGGGGTGTTTGGAATAGGTTATCAGGGTAGTGAGAAATTCTTCATAATCTGGGATAGAAGGCTAATATCCCATTTTAAACAACAGTGAAATGGTACATTAAGCACTGTTGTGGTTTCTTATTACTTAGCCTCTTCAGTTGAGGCTCTGGGGGCTTGGGTAGCTGCCTTAAAAGAAAAAAAAAAACCAAACCCATGGCCAATGAGTCAAATTCCAACTCATAGCAACCCTATAGGACAGACTAGAACTGCCCCATAGGGTTTCCAAGGCTGTAATCTTTATGGAAGCAGACTGCCATATCTTTCTCCTGTGGATCAGCTGGTGGGTTCGAACCATCAGTCTTTCAGTTAGCATCTGAGTGCTTAACCACTGCACTACCAGGGCTCCTTCTGGGTATCCACAGAGCAGTTTATCCAGGACTGCAGGTACCAGATGGATGCTCAAACAGCAGTGCACAATTTCCAGGGACTGAAGAGTGAGTTCTGTATCTGGATTGTGCAGCTAGAAGCAGACCTTTGCAAAAACAGTGTGTCATGGTTTGAATTATGTCCCCCCAAACATGTGTGTATCAATTTGGCTGGGCCATGATTCCCAGATTAGTGTGGTTGGCCTCCATTTTGTGATTGTAATTTTATGTTAGAGAGGATTAGGGTGGGATTGTAACACCACCCTTACCCAGGTCACATCCCCGATCCAATGTAAAGGGAGTTTCCCTAGGGTGTGGCCTGCACCACCTTTTACTTTACAAGAGATAAAAGGAAAGGGAAGCAAGCAGAGAATTGGGGACCTCATACCACCAAGAAAGAAGCACCGGGAGCAGAGTGCATCCTTTGGACCCCAGGTTCCTGGGCAAAGAAGTTCCTACTCCTGGGGAAGACTGATAATGATAAGGACCTTCCTCCAGAGCTGACAGAGAGAGAAAGCCTTCCCCTGGAGCTGACACCCTGAATTTGGACGTCTAGCCTACTAGACTGTGAGAAAATAAATTTCTCTTGGTGAAAGCCATCCACTTGTGGTATTTCTGTTATAGCAGCACTAGATGACTAAGACACAGTGTGACCCTCTGAAGAATGCCCTTCCTGCTTAGAGCTGGCACAGTGAGTCCATTGAAAAGCAAAAGTCTAAAAGAATCATATGCATTGCTGAATTGCAGCATGGACCAAATTCCCAATATTCACATTATCTACAATCCAGGTAAAGCATCTGATTGATAAAAGCTGAGAGTTTGTCAATTAATATGGGGATATCTGGAAGATACCCAAAGATTTGGAGATCCCCGACATCTTAGACTCTTCCTGAACACTTCTCACTTTATCTCCCCTGCCCACATCCTTATGCAAGCTACTCTCTTTCCATTAAGAGTCTGTAGTGGACAATGTTGGTGCTTCTCCCAGGTCCCCTCAGATCACTTTTGTCTATTTTTGTGGGTTCCTGGATTTGAGGTGCTTTACCTTACATCAACTTGCACCCATGTCTCTTTCTCAGAGAGCTGCTCTCGGGCTCCTTTGTATGATTTTGCCTGAGCAGCACTTCACCCAGATTTCTTCCCATCCCTGTCTGCTTCTTCCTTTACCTTACTGGTTTTCCCAGGAGCACTTCCTTAATAAATTATTTGCACACAAAAATGGGTACAGAAGTAAAAGGAGTGGTTAATAGGTGTTAAGTAATGGAAAATCCCTGTAGGGCATAGATCTCTCATATACTTGTCAAAAATGGCAAGTGTGTCTGGTGGCCTGGGGTGCAGAGTGAGGAGTGGAGAGCTTGACAAACCAGTGTCACTGGCTCGGCCTTGAAGGAAGAGTGCAGTCCCAGAGCTGACTTTGTTCTTGAAAGCTTTCACTTTCAGTTCTAGCACAGGTATATCTAGAACAAGCAATTTCCCTTCACTCCCTTTGATTTTAGTTTTCATTTCAGGCAATGAAATATCCTAACTAAAATCCTTGCACCGATGGGAATGATGGATTGAAAAGGGGTCCAGTGTCCCATACTGTTCACAGTAATATGTTCCATTAATATTTCTTGAAATCACTGCTTTTTATTTTTGGCTATAAAATTCCATAATTGTATGAGTGGATGAGAGTGAGCAGGTAAGACACTGAGGGAATCCAGGACTACTTCTTTGCAGGAGTATAAGGCAAGGCTAACGTTGGGAATTATAAAGAATTCGCCTGGTTCTGCAAAATTTTAAGAAGGAAAAGGAAAAAATGGAGGATGGGGAATTTTTGCATATAAATTTAAAATGTTTAGTATCTTTTAATAAATTAAAAAAGTGTTTAAAAAGTAAATGCTTTCATTTGTCTTTCACAAAAAGATTGCTGTTTAAAATATAAGGAAATCACTCAAGATTATCTTCACACTAATTTGGGTGAGGGCCTTGTCTAGGAATCTCCCACATCTGGTCCTTTTGGAATAAGAACATACATGTAAACCTGTTGTGTTAAGACACCACCAGCACAAAGAAAGGTGAGATTATAATTTTTTAAACAAAATTTGGATTGGAACTAATTCTTGTGATTAAGCTGAGTGAGCATAGGTTTAAACCAGCAAGTTCTACTGGGACAATCTTTCTTGGTGAAATTGCTTTACTGATTAAGGAGATGAGACACCCCACATCACAACATGACTTTCGCCCAACACCTTGTCTTTTTATTATCAACAGAAAACACGCGTCAAGCACCTGCTATGCGTGTCTCTCTGAATTGCATGCTGGACATATTTTTAATGTCTATTTAAGGATTTTACCTGTAAGTGGTTTTCAAGGCCATTGAAAGAAAGACAGTTTGATTGCATAGGAGGTTCAGAGACAAAGAGGACAAAGGGACTCAGAGCAATATGCAGTGATCTCCTTGATGCTGGGCATGGAAGTCTTCTCAGAAGGGGCTTCTAATACAGCTGTGTACAGCAAGTAAACTAGATGGGTGTTTTCAGGCAGTTGTGGGCACCAGCCCACAGGCAGCTTTCATGCCTGTGGCCTTGGGAAAAGTAGTTACCCCTCCTTTAGGAATTCCATGAGAGTCCATGGCCAATAAACACACACACATCTTGAGCTCTGGTGGCGCAGTGGTTAAGCATTCGGCTGCTAACCTAAACATCAGCAGTTTGAATCCACCAGGCGCTCCTTCGAAACCCTATGGGGCAGTTCTACTCTGTCCTATAGGGTCTCTATGAGTCAGAATCGATTTGACAGCAATGAGTTTGGGTTTGGTGTCCCGGTTCTGCAGTGAGTTATTTTGGGTCTGATTGTTACCAACTTCTATAAGGACTCAGATCTCAACCCCAAACCTCCTCCTCTTCCTCACTGCACCTTGAGGATCTATGCTGAACACATACTGTTCTTCCCTGCCTAGCATCCATTTCTCTTTCTTTTGAAAATAGTACCCCTTGTTTTACCTGTGGGAGATGAGTGGCATTATAGCTACAGGCGCAGTGGTTAAGAGCTCGGCTGCTAACCAAAAGGTTGGCAGTTTGAATCCACCAACCACTCCTTGGAAACCCTATGGGACAGTTCTACTCAGTCCTATAGAGTTGCTATGAGTCGATATCGACTCGAAGGCAACGGGTTTGGGTTTTTGTTTGTTTGTTTATAGCAACTATGTCTATGAGAGACTGTGGAAGTAGGAATTCAGAGTTCAAGATATGAGGCTGCTATGTTTGAGCCCTGGTGATGGCTCTTCCCAGCTGAGTGACCTTGAGTAAGTTACTTACCCTGTCTGAACTTTAGTTTCCTCATCCATAAAATGAGGATGATAACAGAACTTGCCTCCTGGTGAGGGTTAAGTGACTGAATCCACATGCCTGGCATGTGGTAAGTGTGTAAGTATTAGCTGTTGTCATTGTCACCCTTCACCGTCATATACAGTCTTGGTTGGAATGTCAATCAACATATCCTAACCATTCCAAGGGGTGGGCATGTGACCCACACTAGGCGAATCAGACTGTTCTCCTGGGAATTTGATTCTTTTTTCCTTTTAATTGTGGTGAAAATATACATAATAAAACATGCCATCTCAACAATTTCTACATGTCCAACTCGGTAACATTGATTATATTATTCAGTTGTACAATCATTCTTGCTAACATTTTCTAAATCATTCCACCACTGTTAACATAAACTCAATGCCCCTTGAGCAAAAGCTTCCCCTTGCCCCCTACCTCCCACCCCTGGTAACTACTAATAATCCTTGGTTTCTATATAGTTGCTTGTTTCATGTAAGTGAGATCATACAGTATCAGTCCTTTTGTGACTAACTTATTTCATTCAGCATGATGTTTTCAAGGTTCATTCATGTTGTGGCACGTATGGGGACTTCATTTCTCTTTATGGCTGAGTAGTACGCCATCGTATATATATACCACATTTTGTTTATTCATCCATCTGTTGATAGTTCAATTGTTTCTACCTTTTTGCTGCTGTGAAAAGTGCTGCAGTGAACATTTCTGTTTATGTTCCTGCCTTCACTTCTTCTGGGTATACCTAAGATTGGGGGAGTTTGATTCTTGATCCAAGTGAAAAGACAGAAAAGAACATGCAGCCCTAAAGATACTGTCCATCCGTGTTTACTGTGGAAACCCTGGTGGTGTAGTGGTTAAGAGCTATGGCTGCTAACCAAAACATTGGCAGTCTGAATCCACCAGGCGCTCCTTGGAAACTCTATGGGGAAGTTCTACTCTGTCCCATAGGGTTGCTATGAGGCAGAATCAACTGAATGGCAATGGGATTTGTGTGTGTGTGTGTGTATGTGTGTGTGTGTGTGTGTGTGTGTGTGTTTCCCTCCAGCTCCCTGGAAAGCTCTGATCCTTGTCCTTCCCAAGGGCTGGCTTCTCAGGTTTTCCTCTGGGCTCTGTGAGCTGTCCCCTGCCCATCCAACATATCCCTGTTGTGCCTAAGTTACTTGTAACCTGTTTCTGTTGTTTGTAACCAAAGCACACTGGCCATATCAGGGACCCTCAGTAACATGGGAACAATGCAGTCTTTGATTGAAGTAACGCAGTCTTTGTGTCTTTGATTGAAGTACCCCGAGTGATTTGCCAGGGCACAATCTGTCATGAGAAAAGTCAAAGGGCTATGACTCCCTTGCGTCACTTTAAAGCCCTCACCTATGTAGATGTGGCAAATGGCAGAGAAGGGCTCCCAGACCCATTTCAAGGAGAGATGTGCTGCCTAGCCACATAGAAAATTTTCCCAAAACTTAGTAGCATGACACATTTATCTTGCACATAAATTCTATGGATAACAAATGCAGACAGGACTCAACAGGTGTCTGGGGACTCTGTTGGAAGACTCAGAGGCTAGGGCTGGGATCACCTGAGAGCTCGTTCACTCACATGTTGACTTTGATACTGGTTACCAGCCAAGACCCTGGCTAGGGCTGTCGGGCTACCTGTGGCCTCTCCATGTGGCCTAGCCTTCCTCACAACATGGAGGTTGGGTTCTGAGGGCCAGTGTCCAGAAACAGACAGAGCCAGGTGAAAGCCATACTGCCTTTTATGACACAGCACAGGAAGCCATGCAGTGTCATGTCATGTCCTCCACACTCTATTTGTGCCCAATTTTAAGGGGAGGGAAATGGATGCCACATTTTGGTGGGATGGTGGCAAAGTTCTAGAAGAGCATATAGGACAAAAAAAAAAAAAATGGACATTTTTTGAAAATACAATTTGCCACAGGCAAGTTCTTTGAGAGAAAAAATAGAAATAATTGGAACCCTGGTGGTGCAGTGGTTAAGCACTCCACTGCTAACCGAAAGGTGGATGGTTTGAACCACCTTTGAACCATGCTCCATGGGAGAAAGATGTGGCAGTCTGCTTCCATAAAGATTACAGCCTTGGACACCCTATGGGGCAGTTCTACTCTGTCCTATGGGTTTGGTTTTTAGGTTTTAGCTTAGCTATCTAGAATTATTGTTGTTGTTGTTAGTTGCCCTTGAGTTGATTATGACTAATGAAGACCCCATGTTTGCAGAGTAGAACTACTCCATACAGTTTTCAAGGAGGTGACCTTTTGGAAGCAGATCACTGCCTCTGGGTAGGTTCAAATCACCAACCATTGGGCTGGTGGTCAAATACTAGACTACAAGAAGGAATGTGCAAACATCTGGATTGAAAAGTAAAAACTTGTGGAAACATCCAGGTAACATAAAGCATTCACATGTTTGTATCTTACAAGTTAAAACTTTAAAACAAGCTTGAAAACACCTAGATACTTGGTCTCATCATGGCCCAAATCAGGACAGCTACTATCTATGGAAGTATTGTAGAAGTCACTCAGTGAAAGGTGTTATGCCCTAGTACAGCCCTTCAACCTAACCACAAGGCTAGGAAGGAGATAAGGTTTGGGGTTGTGGTGCAATGGATCACTTCTGTGTGGCCTTTCCAGCCCTGGTCTTGTAACTCCAATCCAGGAGATTGGGCGGGACTGTGCAGATAGGGTAATTGTGGCCCACCAAAGGGATTGGTCAGTTTTGTCATCCCACTGGGCTTGAGGTGAGCCATGCCAGAGGCAAGAAAGAGAGGATCCCACCACCACCAAGGAAGAAGAGCCAGCACATCTTTGGACCCAGGGTCCCTGCGCTGAGAAGCTCCTGGAAACAAAAGACAGAGAGAGAGAGAGAGCTGTAACACTGAAGACAGTGAGAAGTGGTGGCAGAGACCTGGTAGCACAGACTTGGCAGCAGAGACCTGGTAACAGAGACCCAGCAGCAGGAGATGGTGTGGTGGGCTTCCCAGACCATGGAGTGAGAAAGCTGAGCACCTTTGAGCAGAGGCCAAGGGCCAGGGAGAGGCATGTCTGCGAGGACGGCTGGGAAGAGGCTGTCCTGATGGAAGAGTTGTATCCTGAGTGTTCCTGAGCCTGAATTGTAGCTGTTACTTTCCTAATAAACCCCATAATTGTAAGTATTGTCTGTGAGTTCTGTGTGGATGTTGCAATGAGCTATCGAAGCCAGCAGAGAAATAGAGAGTGTCATGGGAGCAATGATTGGTGTCAGAATTGGTAAAGATGGCAGAGAGAGGAAGCATATCTGACCTCCGCCTCATAGGAATTAACCTTGGGCTGTTGATCTTGACTCTCCTTTCCCTCTTGTGCAGTTAGAGAAGGTCAGACACTGCTCCTATGCTATTTTTACAGGGGTACAAGGAGATATAGCCAGACCTTGCTGGTGGTAAAAGCAGCGCTTCCTTCTCACAGCAATAATGTTAAAGATTGACCAACTGTTCACTGAGGAGCTAGATACTGATGCCATCTTTGCTCTGGTGCAGACACTGCCCATGCCCTGCTCATATTGCCTGAGCACTCACCATTCCTATGCGTGCTAATACTGCTGCTTTCCCCATGAGCACCTGTAACTCTGGGGCCAGTGAAAGCCTTTGTCACGGCCCTCTCTATCCCCACTCAACTTGCTAGATCATGCCCAGGGCAAGCCAGAAGTGCCAGGGAGTTAATGCCCCCAGGAGCAGCCCTCAAGCAATGGGGGCTGGTGGACAATTCTGTGGGAGAGGACTAAAGCGTGTTCTACACACTATCCCATGTGTCCCCAGCATGACTGAGCTTCCTTCTTTTCCCCATTTCACTTCCTCACTCCCCTACCAGTGCTGCTTGGCATCATCTCCAAATAAACTAAATACATTCAAATCTCAGCCATAAGGTCAGCCTCTGGAGAGTCCTAACCTAAACTTCCCATCTACAATATCAAGAGAAAGGAAATGGTGGGAAATCAAAGAAGCAAGCAACTGGGATGTCCTACATGTGGGACTTGAAATTTTAGGATGTTTGTGTGTTAGGATAATCACTGTTACCTGTGATGGTAATTTGTTTTCAGAAATGGCCATATTTAAAAATACTCCCTTTTAAGTTTTAGAGTCACAGGAAGCAAGGTGTGACTTTGGGCAAGGTCTTTAATAACTGTGACCCAGTATTCTCATCTGTAAAATGGAAATAACATATTAAATACTCCTAATACTATTAAAACTGGGCCTAGAAAGTAGCAAATATTCAGTAAATGTTAGCTGTTTTTATATCCCGGAAACCTTCTCTTAGAAGTCTTAGGGGCATCTTAAATAAAACTGGTCCAAAAAGAACCCACCCACTTCCCCCAAATCTGTTTTCATTCAGTATCCTTTACTGTATCACTTAGAATGATTATTTGCTAATGACTGAAATGCAGTGCAAACTGGCCTGTGCTGTAAAGGCTTAAACAAGAAGTCACATTGGGTCAATGGGCTCCCACGACTACAACTTCCAAGGAGGCTGATGTTGGGCAGGCTGGTCCTGTGGCTCAGGACCTGTGCCTGGTATCTTTCTTTCTTGGTTCTGCTTTCTCAACATGGGCGTCATTCATGGAAGATTCACCTTTGTGGTCCAGCATTTATTATTCATTTCCATCTAATGCAAGTGGGGTCTCTTTCACATAAAACCAAGTCCTGGTCTTTAGCCTGATTTGATCAGTTTAGTCCACCTGCTCATCCCTGAACCAATTACAATTGCCAAGGGAGGGAATAATGCTGATTGGCTTATGACAGAACCAACTGCCCCACCCCAAGGGCCACAGTGTCATCCATAGGAGGGTTAAGGATGGATATGGGAACAAAGCTAGGTGTGCTACTTGCAAGAGAAGGGGAAGTAAATGCTGAATGGTCAGAAATATCAGAAAATGTTGACCTCACCTACCTTAGTTTCTGGCATCTCCTTCCACCAGTTGCTCATTCTGGAAAGCTTGAGTTCTTCTTTCTTTCTCCTCCACCCCCCAATTTACATGTCCTTCTTATTAACTGGCCTAAATCTCTTTCCAATCCATCAGCTTCCTCCATTCCCATTGCTAATGTCTTTATCTTGCCCAGGCCACCCAATGGCTTCAGTAGAAGTTAGAAGGCAGAAACCTCGCCTGTTATTCTAACAGAGATAATTTAATGTAAACAGTTGTTAACTCTGTAACTGAAAGGGTAAACAGTGAACTTTAAGATATCATGGAGGTAGCAAGTGGAAGGAAGCAGTTACCATTTCTAGGGCTAGGGGATGAAAGGGAAGCAGTTGGAACTATTAAAACTTAGCGCATGGATAAGGGGCCCCCTGGAGCTGAAATCTGGACCTCTGAAAAGGGGCCCTGGCCACCTTGGGCTGGTGTCTTCAAGCAGAAGCAATGAGGCTAGCTCTGCAAGTGTTATTAAAACTGCAAATTGCTCTAGTGAAAGGAACTGCTACTGATGGGGTGAGGAAGCAAGACTGGAGGATGCTGTCAAGAACAGAAAGTGTTGCTAGGGTGATGCTCACGTGCACTGGAAGCCAACCGAAAGGAACAGTCCCTTCTCACTCCAAACTTGCTGTCTCCTTCAAGCACCGCATATTGTCAAAGCCCAAAAGGGAGTGGCTGGCAAAGCAGACATGAGGTTTGCATGTTTCCAGCCCCAGGATCACTGAGCAAAGTCTAAAGGAATGGGCTTGGAGCTCAGAGACAATATTTTAATCACTGTCTTCCTAAACCATTTCCTGAATTCACTCTTGATTTTCCAATCTATCCTCCATCCCCATCACCCAACTAACAGGCAAATGCATCACAGCATCATGGCTGGACCAATAAAGGATCACTAGTGGTTCTAATAGGGAAAAGTTAGGGATCTTGGAGGCCAGATTAGTGCAGCCACACTGGAAGTGAAAGAAGGTGTACTCTAGTGGCCAGCACCCTACTTGTGTTGGGAGTAAAGACAGATTTTGCAAAACAATCCTTGATGTTAAATTAGACTAAACTCAACAGTTTGAATGTTGTTGGGTTTGAAGGGTTCTTTTTGCACTGAATTTGCAAAATCTTTAATAGTTGTATAAGACCTATACTTGTAAGATATTAGTATGCATTTGTACATACTTCAGTAACAATTTTGGAGACCCTGTGGTGCAAATGGTTAAGTGCTCAACTACTAACCAAAAAGTTGGCTGTTGGAACAATTCCAGAAATGTCTCAGAAGAAAGGCTTGGTGATCTTCTGAAAGGTCACAGCCTTGAAAACCCCATGGAATGAAGTTCTTCTCTGCAACTCATGAGGTTGTCATGAGTCGGAATTAACTCCATGACAACTGGTTTAAGTAATGGTTTTATTAAAATAAAAATAAGTCAACACTGGGGGTTCACAAGAATTTTTTTCCCTTTAAAATGGGTCCATGCATTACTCAAGTTGGTGGAAAGGAAAGTGCTATCTGACTCTTGGCCAGGAGGATTCATAGCACCTACCCCATAGTCCCCTAACCTGGAAGATGGAAAATGGTACAGCCATGAACGTGTGTGAGGCAGAAGATAATCAGCTACGTTTTGGGTGTGTTGATAGCATGAGATGGTTGGAAGGGATAACAGAGATGCAGAGGGCCACTAGATGCTAGCACTGGATAAGTGACTCAAGAACAACAGAGAGCGAAGCACTTGATACCATCAAATACGATCCTCTGGTGCAGGGGTTGCCTTGGAGGGTCCTGTGCAGGGGTCTTCCTACAGCAGGGCAGAGCCGGATGTCTCTGGGCAGGAGGTTTGTCAGTGGAGCTAAAAGATCTGTAATACTTGCTCATGCAGGGCAGGAGAGACCTGAGTGTTTCACGCCTCCCCTCCCTGGGCAGTGTGTGCCTGGGTAGTGTGGCCAGAGCCGGTAGCAGAGGCTTAGAAGGGCCCAGTGGCAGAGGCTTAGAAGGCCCCAGTGGCAGAGGCTTGGGAGATCCTGTGCAGGGGATGTCCTGCCTGTGAGGCAAGGCTCGGTGAGGCGCAGGGGCAGAGCAGAAGCCTCGGGTAGCAGGGTGTGGTGGTGGCTGGAGGCAGCAGTGCTGACCTGATTTGCGGTGTGCCTGCCCAGGGACATAAGAACGAACGCGGGGAATTCGGGGAAGGGTAAGCGTTTGTTAAGAGCTCGGCTGTTAACCGAAAGGTCAGCAGTTTGAATCCACCAGCTGCTCCTTGTAAACCCTGTGGAGCAGTTCTACTCTGTCCTATTGGGTCGCTGTGAGTCGGAATCAACTGGACAACAAAAGGTTTGTTGTTGGTGGGTTTTTCTTTTTGTTTTTTTTAGCATTTCCCCTTTGAGAATCTGTTGTTATTGTTATTGTTACTGTTATTTGCTTTCTATAAATAATAATAATGACTCTTACTTTGTCAAAAAAAAACCACAAAGATCCTTTGTAAAATGTTGCTGCTGATGAATCTGCCGTCTGTATATATTCCATGAAGATACAGAGGTTACACTAAGGGAATAGACAAAAAAGATCAGGGACCGTCAGAGAGGAGAGATGCTATGGCATTTGAGTTGGGCCTTAAATGATGGAGACCTGGGGCTGGGGACAGACAGGCTGAGGGACTGGCATGACAATGGTGCAGAACTGACTGGCCAGGGTGTGAAGTGGGGGGCGGGGACACAGAAAGGCCACAAAGCCTCAGTCACTGCAGGGCTGGGATTCCAGGTAAAGGAGCTGGGCATCTATTCTGCAGTAAAGCCAGAGGCCCTCTGAGGTTTTCTGAGGAAGGGAGGGCAAAACCCAAATTTATTGTCATCAATCGCTGTCTTTCCATGGAGGAGGGTGAGACTCAGAGACACTGACGACCTCCCCTACATCACAGAGCAATTCAAACTGTTGTGGAGACAATGTGCTTTTCTCCTGACACCTTGACTTCCAGGGCACAGCACTTCTATTCCTGTTAGGCAGGATGCTCAGGGAAAATAGGGGTTAAAATTGTGTGTTTGACTTGAATCTCAGTCAAATGCCTCATTTGCATATCTCTCTGGCTGGCAGGGGTGGCCGAGGGGATGGCCAGGCCACTCTCCCCGGACTCTGTTCTTACTGAACTGGGGATTGGAGGTGTTGCCAGGCTCAGTGCCATGTAAAGCCACACAGCCTTCCCTGAGGTGCCATTAGCACTTTATCTGAAAAGGCCACACAGAGCCTGCCCTGTAAATTATATCTCATTTCTCTAAAAAAAATGTGTGTGGAAGGAGAAAGAATAAAGGGAGGGGAGCAGGAAAGGGGGGCAGTGAGGACGGGTAAATAGATAAAATAAATGGGCTTGGTGCATGCCTTTTGACCATTTTGCTTCAGTCTACTGATTTGGATTTTTCCCCCTACCCTGAGAGTAATCAGTTTTTCGGTAGATGAGCGGAATACAATCATTTCAAGGAAACTCTTCAAATGGGTAGTCATTAATTTGCCTTTTGCCGGTCCTTGTTCCCTCAGAGTATGCTACTGACAATAGTGTTTAGCTTTCTCCAAACACCATTGGAGGTACACTCTGGGGACTTTTGGGGGCTGGTTGGTGAGGGGCAGGGCGTACTGAGCCTGGGAGGGGGCGAGAGAGCTGGTGCAGACTAATGAAGGCGCTGTGCTTGCTCATCTTTACACAGTCACTTATTACTGCTAATTGGGAGGGACAGTTCAAATAAGCACAGAGGAGCAGGTGTCACACGAGCGTGACATGGTTTTAAAGAGGCCTCCCCGATGCCCGGAACTGCCGCAGCCCAAGGCCTCCACAGAGCTGAGGCTTTGTCAGGAGCCCCGCAGAAGTCAGCAGCCTTGAGAAACCTGGGCTTGGCAAGTCCTCATAGGGAGCCACGGATAGACACGCAGCTGCCTGGGACACTTACAGGGTCAACAGCTGACGGAAGGGGAGGATTCTGAGCTTGGCTGTAAATAGGCTTGAAGTTGTGCTCAGAATTAATTTGCAGAATATAGTTAGAGGTTGTTTTTTGGTTTTTTTTTTAAGGGTTAAGTTGCTTTCAAAGAACTTTCATTTGTGTGAGTGTTAAAATATTAATAACCCAACATACATCTCTTAGGGTTCCACCATTTTATCTTATGATTATGTTCTTTGTAAGAAGACACATTAATTTCCTCTCCAGTCTATTAAACAGACATTGAGTGAATGTACCACCTCCACTCCACATTATGGCCAATGTTTTCAAATTATTTGGTTGCTTTCCAACCAACCAACTGCCATTGAGTCAATTCCAACTCATAGCAACCCTATAGGACAGAGCAGAACTAACCCATAGGGTTTCCAAGGAGCAGCAGATGGATTTGAACTGCCGACCTTCTGGTTAGAAGAGAAACGCTTTAACCATCATGCCACCAGGGGTCCTTGGCTGCATGATGCTGACCAATCAGTCATTAGTCAAGGCTACCAAAAGACACCTGGGTGGTCTTGATGTCCACAAGGAAGAAGTCACAACTGCCCCAATTCATTCATTCTACAGAGATGGTAGGTGTCAGGAAACAATTAGGCACTGGGGACACAACCTCGAATGAAATGATATCCCTGCTGTGGTGGGGCTTTCATCCAAATGGAAGGTGAGAACATTAGAGTGAGCAAGCAATGAGCAGGCCCATTTCAGAGAGCCCTGGGTTGTGGGAGCAACAAAGCAGGAGGTGGGATTGTTCCCATATCTCACTTGGGTTTCAGACTCTGGTGGTGACTCTTGTGGAAAACATAAGTCAAAGCTGACCACAGGCACACGGTGAAGCTCATTATCTTTGAGAGGATTTGATAAAGCTAAGTGTAGTTGCAGGAAATACAAAATCTTCTGATTCAAATTATAATCCCATCCTGGGAAAATCTGTGTAAGAGATTCTGGTGATACATTATTGTCACCTGAGAAAATTTATCATAAGCCATGTTTTTGGTCAAAGCCATCATACTTTTCCTTTCTTCTGACTCAGATTTTTTAAAATGTCATTACACACACAAGAAACATTCTGTTTAAGCAGCATGTGTAAAAATAAAGGATCTAGTCTCATAATAACTGTCATGAACTTTGAGGCTATGGGGCCATGTGTCCAATGGACACTACAGGTGGTAGAGATGAGGACATGAAAGAGGCTTACGTGGAGGCTGGTTTCATCCTTACTCTAGCTCAATTCATGGTTGTTGCCATGATTTATACTTTAAAAGTACACACACACACATCATAAATCATCATCACCACACATACACATATACGCAAATTGAAAATTGTAGGTAGTAGCACTTTGGGAGAAAAAAGTCATTCCTTTCCTACTGAACACTGAAAATAGCACTATCTATTTGTGACACAAGGAGATGGTATGTATCTGGACTTCTGCTTTGAAAGTACTTTCAAGAAGGGTGACAGACCTCCCCCAGTTAAGAGAGCATAGCTAAAGAAGAATACTGGTTTATGAAACGCACATAAAGCTATTCCTGAAAACCTTTATATTTGTTTTGAGATTTAAATTGGGATAATGAGCTATTAAATCAGACCAGTGGGTAAGCAGTCAAATGCTTTCCTGGAGAATGTAAGCCTTGGTACTTAACAAGAAATTAGGTTTGGAAAATAGAAAATTATTTGCTGGGTGATACATTCTATTTTAGATTTCCTGTGATATATTAAGAATGAATTTGTTGTTCATTGATACCTTCCAAGAGACCCCAATACAGGAAAAAAATGCCCCCTTCACTTTTGCATGAATGCATTCTGTTCTTTTCATCACATCTGAAAGTCATTTATTTTGCCCTGAGACATCTGCAGGGGACGCTGCCATACGATGGAGGCAGGGAGCTGGCGAGCATGGCGAGGCCTGAGGCAGTCATCGTTCTTGGTGAGGCACCCAGAGGAAAACCCACCTCTCCCTGGGGTGGTGAGTACAGTTTGACTAATTAAGAAGCCAACTGAATAGGCCATTGCAGAGAAAGGAATTTATGTTGCTGAAATGAAACCTTCATTTTGAGACCTAAAAGGAAAATTTCTGGCTCAGCTCTCTGTGGGATTTCTTTCTTAATGGGCCTAAGCAGAAAATGTCTTTTGCAGACAGAGATGTATATGTATGTATGAACAGATGTATAACAGTGAAAATATGTTGTTTAGAAATAACTGATGTGATGACCCCTTTGGCCTGTTTGCATACTCATTGGTCAGAAGGGGTCCTTGGGAATCCAGTTTGGGGGCAAGAATCAGGAGCACTGAGCTGTGAATTGTAGGGAGGCAACAAGCATCTGTTGAGCACCGTGGAGAGTCTTCTGCTTTCACAAACGACAGAACTTACAGAATTATCCACACCCCCATGTCACAAGCTAGAACCCCCAGGTGGCACAAAAGATTAACCACTGGGCTACTAACTGAAAGGCTGGCAGTTCAAATCCACCCAGAGATGTCTTGGAAGAACGTCCTGGTGATGTACTTCCAAAAGATCACAGCCATTGAAAACCCTATGGAGTACAGTTTTACTCTGACATACATGGGGTTTCCATGAGTAGGAATTGACTCAATGGCAACAGGTTTATGTCACAGGCTAGACTGTCAGGCTGTGCCATGTTTAGGATGAGCACTGTGCTCCAAAAGCTTGGCCCTGATATAGAAGGAAGGACATAGGAAACCCGTTAACTCCCCGCAACATCTCACTTCCTAGCCCGAAATGCCATCATTAGAGTTTTACAGGTGTAGTAAGCATTGCCCTTTCCTCTTAGCCTTATTGAACATGCAAACGCCCCCACAAAGGGCAGTTCTTGGGGTTGCTAAGAATTTACTGGGCCTCTCTAGTAATCCCTGCGGCTTGATAGGAAAGGCGGAAGAGCAAGCATGAGAACACTGTTTGGGGCTGAAGGTTGGAAAGGGAACTCCAAAGTCTGGCTTGGCCTACTATATAATTTTAATAAAAGCCTGTCCTGCTGAGGGCCCAAGGAAGGCATCTGAATGGCTGATGAGAAGAAGCAGGGTGAGATATAGGAATTGTTCCCAATAAAGCTGAGTCCTTGAAGATTTTCATAGAGCACATTGGGGGAGAGGGGGCGATGTAAAGAGACTGTTGGAATATGCAGTGGGAATGTAATGAAGGTGGTAGGGTAGAGAGATAATTATGGCTGGAACAAAAGGAAGCCACAGAGGAGGAAGTAGTACTCTATATGGTCAAAGGGTGAAACCTCAGGTTGGGCCACAAAGTAAGAGCCATGCCATTGGCCTAAGGCTAGTGCAATGAGATAATAGTATCATAATTGAAACCCTCTTCTTGAAACCCAGGAGCCTCTTTCAGGCCCTAGAAAGAAATTGCATACTTCTGAACAAGAAACCAGATCTACAGATATTGCCTACTGGGCAAAAGGAAGACAGGGAGAGGGGAGGTGATGGCCATGGCCAGGACAGAAGATTCAGAGGCATAATTCTCAGAGTATTCCAGCTCTGACGGAGAAGAAAGGAAGTTGCCGTGATATGATCACAAAAGGGAAGGGAAGAATGGGCTACAGGGACAAGGGAGGGTGAGGGTGAGAAACTAAGAGATAACACCAGAGAAGTCTGTTAACCATGCTAGGGCACTGCAGTGAATTTGTTCATTCGTTGGTTCATTCATTCATTCATTCAGTGCCTAGTATCTACCAGCTACTGTTCTAAGCACTGGTGCAAATGGTTAAGTGCTTGGCTGCTAACCAAAAGGTTGGCAGTTTGAACCCACCAGAGGCTCCTTGGAAGAAAGGCCTGGAGATCTGCTTCCAAAAGTTCACAGCCTTGAAAATCTTATGGAACATAGTTCTACTCTGAAGCACATGGAGTCACCATGAGTTGAAATCAACAGTATGTCAACTGGTTTACTGGTTTGGTTTGAGTTCCAGCCCCTGTGGAACTTTTATGCCAGCAGGGAAGACAGACAGTACCAATAAACACAAATAAATAGTGGATAGCTGGTTACAGGATAACATCATGCCAAAAATAAAGGACAAGTGGAGAGGGTGAGGTGCTCTGCAGTGGATAGGGGGAATTATAATTTAGAGTGGAGATTGCAGCCAGGACATGGGAGGGAGAACTCATAAAGAGGACAGTCTATAAAGAGTCCTCAAGAATATCTGAGCTTTTTGCTTTTTTTATTGGAGGGAGAAAGCCAGGCCAGCTGTGTGCCCAGTGGTCATCGCAGATGTTGAGTAATGCCCCTGCTCCCGGTCGACAGCCTGTCCTTTGGCTACTTTGAAAGGATACTTATCTGTATCCCCAAGATTCCATTCAGCCCTCCACGACCTGTTCCATGGAAATCAACACCTTCTAACCGCCCAGCACACACCCAGAAAGAAAGGAGAGGACTGGGCCTCTGCCTTTGAGAACGTAGAGTGGCGTCTAGAAAGCCAAGATGGTGAGCGAAGTGCAGTACGGCAGAGACAGGGTTACAAAATCTCCATGAGCTGGACAGCAGTGGAACCTGCAACCAAAGCTGATTATCTTATATTTTACAACGTCACCCAATACCCAACCCCCAAGTGAGCTTTTAGATACTTGGCTGTTTTTGTTGTTGTTTTCTTCCTAATCCGGTTTGCATTTTAGAACTGTCCCCAGGACTTAGCCTACATCTTGTGATATTTCCTCCCTGCTGGCAGGCTTATTTCACTTTGACCATTGGGTTGTTACACCTCACATTAATTAAACTTCATATTAATACTTTTTCTTGCATACGTTTTGTCAGTTGCTCTATTTGAGAAGTCACAAATTCAGTAAGAAATAAGACAGAGTACAAGATCTATGAAATCCTTGTAGCCCCAATTTTCTGAGATTGCCTTAATTTAAAAATCTTGCTCCCAGCAACATGACCATGTACTAGAAATTCAAACTTTATCTCCCAGCCTGTCACTCACACTCAGAAACCAGTTGCCGTTGAGTCAACTCTGACTCATGGCAACCTCCTGTGTGTCAGAGTAGAACTGTGCTGCATAGAGTTTTCAATGGCTGACTTTTTCGAAAAAGATCAAAAGCTGCCTGGAAATCAATTGCTGCTCAGGTATGATCAGTGTCCTAATTTTTGTCTTAGAACATGCGGCCATGGGAGATGCGTTGTGAGTATGTGTGCATGTGTGTGTGTGTCCATTTTGTAGACTGTCCTCTTTATGAGTTCTCAAGAATATCTGAGCCTTTTTGCTTTCTTTATTTGGAAACAAGCCCAAAGGCTAACATCTGCAGGAGTTGAGATTGGGTTTCCAGAGAGATGAATTCCAAGTTTTCATGGGCCCTTGTCCTTTGTTGATAGAATCCTTCCTTTGGGTAACAGCAGAGTTTCCCTCGGTACATTTACAGTGATAATCAATCATATCTCTCCAAAAGGCCAGTTTAGTGATCAAGAGTGTGGGTTGGGATACTCAAAAGCTCAGAGTTATATTTCTAAATTGGCTCCTACCCCATTCTTGCCCTCCCCCATTTTTAGTACCCTTGTAGTGTACTTAGAATAAAGTAGAGAAAGTGGAGCCCAACCTGGATTTATCAATGCCATAATGACTTTTAGCATGAAAGGAGTATGTACAGTTGGAATGTAGCTCAAAGGAAACACCCCTCCTCCCACTGCAAGTGTTACTGTCCCTCCCAGGTTCAACTATCATCATATCCACCTGACTCCCATCACAAGCAATGGGAGCTCAAATAGAAGAACTAGAAGATGCCTTCATTCCCATTGTGGCCTTGCTTCTTTTTGCTCTGAGCGTCATATTGTGTACAGTACCACCCACAGCCCTGACAGGTTTCCAAAAGAACACTCACTTTCTTCCACATCTTGGCACCAAAGGCATTATTTGGCTTTTTCTCCACCTTCTATGTTAGTAGGTCTGATTGTACCATAAAACCTATGAAGGGAAAGAATGACAAAATGATATTAGGTGAAAGGAAGTGAAAAATATTAACCAGAGTAAATTTGACTGCAGACCCTCACCAGTTATGCAGGGAGTAGCTAATAGCTTCCCAATTCTGATCACAGCCCCAAAGCTGTTCTTCTGTATGTGAATATGGTGCTTCTTTATGTCCCATCCCCTCCCCCCATGATCTCCCACTTCCTCAGGTGTAAATTTGAGAGAACATGTTCCACATTACAGGACTGTTGTCAGGGTTAGATGAGAAAATATCTATAAAAGCCTTCATACACTTCCCTGCAGGTAGTAAAATACGATAAATGGTGGTGATGATGATGATAATTAACAAATGGAAGTCAATTTTAATTATTTGTGATACAATTGCTTGATTCAATTCATTTCATAAGTGCATTCCCAGAACTTCTGTGGGTGCACATCGGGAAGGCCATGTGCACTAGCTGGGAAAACTCTGAAGTGAAAAAGGAGGCATGAGCACAATAGCAGACTTCACAGATCTTCCCGGTTCTCTGTAAGCTTCATATCTCATCTAAAAATGGGGTTGACCATATTTTCCCCCACCTACACGTAGAGAGATGAAGGTTTATTAGCGTTACTAGGGAGAGAAGAGAGAGGGAAAGGGGGAGTCATTTTAAGAAGCACTGAGAATCTGTTAATGGTGATGGAAAATTTGACAACGGATAAGGATGACAGTTGCACAATACGACTAATGTAATCAAAGTCACTGAATTGTTCATGTAAAAAATGTTGAATTAACAAATTTTGTGTGTGTGTATAAGTACATTGTTGTTGTTGTTAGGTGCCATTGAGTCGGTTCCGACTCATAGTGACCCTACGTACAACAGAAAGAAACACCGCCTAGTCCTGTGCTGTGCTCATAATTGTGCTTGAGCCCATTGTTGCAGCCACTGTGTCAATCCATCTCATTAAGGGTCTTCTTCTTTTTCACTGGCCCTCTACTTTACCAAGCATGATGTCCTTCTGCAGGGACTGAACCCTCCTGATAACATGCCCAAAGTACATGAAACAAAGTCTCCCCATCCTCACTTTGAAGGAGTATTCTGGCTGTACTTCTTCCAAGATAGAGTTGTTTGTTCTGGCAGTCCATAGTATATTCAATATTCTTTGCCAACACCATAATTCAAAGGCATAAACTGTTTGATCTTCCTTATTCATTGTCCAGCTTTTGCATGCATATGAGGCAATTGAAAATACCACGGTTTGGGTCAGGCTCACCTTAGTCCTCAAAGTGACTTCTTTGCTTTTTCACACTTGAAAGAGGTCTTTTGCAGTAGATTTGTCCAATGCAGTATGTGATTTGATTTCTTGCCTGCTGCTTCCATGGGCGTTGATTGTGGATCCGAGTAAAATGAAATCCTTGACAACTTCAATATTTTCTCCATTTATCATGATGTTGCTTATTGGTCCAGTTGTGAGGATTTTTGTTTTCTTTATGTTAAGGTATAATCCATACTGAAGGCTGTAGTCTTTGATTTTCATCAGTAAGTGCTTCAGGTCCTCTTCACTTTCAGCAAGCAAAGTCAGTTATAGAGGCTGGAAAGTCCCAAATCTGTGGGTCAGGCCAGAGGCTTCTCCTGACTGATGTGGCTGCAGGGCTGATGAACCCAAGACTGATAGGTCAGATGGCAGGCCTCTGGCTCACAGGCTGTGGAGGCTGAGGAATCCCAAGATCAGCAGGTAAAACAGCAGGCCACTGGTTCACAGGTGCGGAGGCTGACAATCCCAAGAGCAGCAGATATAAAACTGCTAGAACCAAGAGGTCAGAGGCAGGTTCCAGAGTGAGCAAAAGCCAGCAAGCTCTGCCAGAAAGTCCACATATATTGGATGAAGGCTGCACCCCCAAGGAAACTCCCTTTCAACTGATTGGCTGCTCATAGTAAATCTCATCATGGAGGTAATTACATTATTAGATCTCATTATGGAGGTGATTATGTCATTACATAGCTGCAAAACTACTAACTGTCAAACCACTGAGAATCATGGCCCAGCCAAGTTGACATACAATCTTAACCATCACACTGTTGATAAAATGTTGGTGCGGTGTTTCAGGAAAAATTTATTATTTTTTGTGAAAATATTCCTGTAGTTAGTTATAATAACAAAATTTTTTTCTTAAACCCAGCTTACATATGTTAGTATATGTGTTGTTTGTTGTTGTTAGGTGCCACCAAGTCAATTCCAACTCATAGCGACCCTACGTACAACAGAATGAAACACTGCCCAGTCCTTGGCCACGTCCACAATCGTTGTTATGCTTGAACCCATTATTGCGACCTCTGTGTCAATCCCTCTCACTGAGGAGCTTCCTCTTTTTCACTAACCCTGTACTTTACCAAGCATTAGTATACCTACAAGGTATATATACTCTATGCTAATTTACTTTTCCAACCTTCTAATGCACTCTGGTTAGAGTTGTCACTATTACCTAATTACAATGATGCTTTGAATCACATGGTTTCTTCTGCAGGCGCTACAAGCATGGGCTGTTTTTGTTGCTGCCTGTGTTTTTATAGTCACTGATTTTGTCAAATTTTCTGGTGTTTTAGTGACAATATCGTCATAATTAGCATGGGGAGGAGTGACACCATGAGTTACTGCACTGGATGACACCAACCCTAGTGATGTCACTAAGCAAGGTTGGGGCATCTGCATATGGCAGGCTGTTAACAAGTCTTCCTCCAATCCTAAAGTCTCATTCTTCTTCATATAGTCCAGCTTCTCAGATTATTTGCTCAGCATACAGATTGAATAAATATGGTGAAAGGATACAACCTTGACATATATATCATATATACTTACGTGTGTGTATGTATGTACTTTGTACGTATATGTGTGTGTATATGTATTAATACATAAAATAATAATATAAATAATATATAATAATAATATATTATAAATAAGTTTATATATAAATAATATGTATTTATTTATATATGTATACACACATATATATAATTAAAAAAAACAGAAAGCCACATGTGGCTAGTGGCTATCATATTGGACAGCACAGGACCAGGCAATGGGGATTCAGCAATGAACAGAACAGCTAAAAATCCTTGCCTTCTTGAAGCTTACGTTCTAGTGGGGTGGGCTGGAAACAGACAATAAACAGATAAATAAGTAAAATACATAGTAAGTCAGATAGTGAAAAGCGCCATAGAAAAATAAATAGAACTGGAGGGGAGTTAGAAAGGCTTGAATTCTAAAAACAGTAATGTACTTAAATATTTTTGTGCCCAAAGAGCATCCTGTAAAGGCACGCCTCTCAGACTTCATTTAGGTGTTGTCTGAAACAAACTGTGGAGTCCAGAGCACATAGGTTTTCAATGTATCTATGAATCAGGTGTCTGACTTGGACTGTTGCTTTCATCCTACTCAACTCTGTGCTCAAAATGCACCACTTCTCATTTGGCACAATAATCAGGAATGATATGTATCTTAATGAAACTTCTCCATTAAAAGGTTTTGGAAATAATATATAAAATTAATGGTTTACAAGAATAGTTTTAGGCACTTGAAAACATAGCTAACCTAAGGACCTCCAGTGCACGGTGAATACATCCATTCGCCAACTAAACATGAATCCCAAAATTGGTTTTGATTTTTATTTAAAATTCAAATGTATGATGTCCTTAAATTGAACAAACGATATTTAAAAATGTCTGTATCAGCCTCCGACATCTGCAGATCACGATTTGCATTTTGAAATTGGCTGCTTGAGATGAGCTCTGTCACTCTTCTCTCCTCCCTCCGGCTGTTAATGAAATGCAAGAGGTCAACCCTTTGTCCTTAAATTAGTTCCCATAAAAATCTTTTTGTATTTTGCAGCTTGTTATGATGTCTTGAGGCTGAAGGAAACATTGCCATTAATTATGTCTTTGTTGAATATGGATATCTATTCAGAGTTAGTTGAACAGTTTCCAACAAAATTAGCAATGAATGACACTTGGGCCAGCTTTGGGCTGGTTATCAAGAATATTTTTCTCCCTTTTTTTTCCTTTTCTCTTTTTCCTTTAATTTTTTTTAATAGCTAAGAGAAAGCTCTTCGGCAAGTGTGTATTATCTAATATATGCAGCTTTCCATTGCTACTTTTTCCAGATGAAGATGAGCTTAATTGAGGTTGTCCTTTTAAGTTTGTAGAGCCCTTCAGCATCTCACACAAAAGCATCTAGAGGCTTTTCATTTGTCTTGAGTATGTTTCAGATGTATAAATATTATTTACTTTAAACCCCAAATCAAAAGGTGCGTCATAACTGTTTTAAATAAAACATTAGTCAAGGCTGAAATATATATAAATTCAAAAGAAGGCTTCTTTTTTTCTTTCCATTATCAAATCATTTATGTGGTGGGAGCTTGGCTGATAAATTTAGGACACTTTGAAGGAATCGTTTAGCAACTCGCTGCAAGCAAGCACTTAATAAAGAAATTTATTCTCAGCCCTTCAAAGATAAATATTACAAATCCACTCGACCACTAAGCTAGGGAGTGAGTTTCCTGTGCAGAGGCTGCTAAATGTTTACATCGATAAGATGGGGTAAAACTTGGTTTTGAAGAAGTGAAATTCCCCAGTGAAATGCTCCCAGTGGGTTCATCTATAGGGGCATTTTGAAGAAACGAAGAAAAACATTCAGCTACAGGTTCAGCTCCATTCCAGTCGGTTTGTAGCATGAGGGTCATGAGGACTGATGAGCGGTGTGCCAATCCAGGGAGAGAAACTCCATTCTATGAGTATCTAAATCAACACATTGGAAATCACAGTACGTCCTCGGGAACATAGAAGAAATTGTGAAGAACAGGATAAGATCTCTTTTTATTTTTAATAAAAGAAAAGGGGGAAGAAAAAGCCCCCAAGTACTACCCTAACAAAGTAGATTAATTCGTTTAGGAATAAAATTCTCCAGCAACCCAGTGGAAGATAATTATTCCCTATTACAGGAAAGACAGAAGGTATGAATTTTCTCTCCTCCATGAGGGGCTTGTTTAATATCTTAAAAAGATTTTTGTAGTGAGTTTTCTTTTCTTTCATTTTTCCTCCAGCTTCTCTCCTGACTACGGAAAGGGAGCGTCCCTGTTGTTAACCGTGCGGGGGAAGAGGCGCTAACCTTGTATCGCTTTTAAGTGCAGTATACGTTTTTCATTCTAAATGGGAGCTCATAATGAGATTGTATAGAAGGGATTCCAAGCCCCCTGATTATCACCATGTCTCCTTGAGCTGCGCCTCTGGGGGGAAAAAAAAATGTGAAGGGGCTAGCCCTCTGGAATGAATAAATTCTATAGCTGCCTGTAATTATTTATTAAAATAGATTAAAGAAATGGGCTAAAAAGGAACCTACCACCCATGTTAGAGATAGCATAATAAGAGTACACAGAAAAGGAAAATTAACGCCAGGGAGGAAAGAATGTTAGAAATGTGCCTTCAAGAATATGGCCTTCTCTGTGTTATAGGCTCACCCGGCAGACACACTCCGTGTTTTTCATTGGCAGGGCGGACTGTGCTAATGAAGACGTGGGTTACTAATATGGATGTGTGAGTCTCTAATTAACATTAGAATTGAGTGGTAAACATAACCAGGAGAAGAATTCAAGAGAGAAATGGGCTAAAAGAGAAGCTAGTGTATTGGTTGGGGGCGGGGAGAGTTGGAGAGAAGAAATCGGTCAGCCCTTGTTCAAATGGGTTTAATTTTGTCACTTGAGTCAAAATTGGAAATTCGTTTTCTAGTACAATTGCTTCTGTGTTTAGTGGGCACGTACTTATAGGCTCCTTTTATTGCAGGAGAATTTTATAAACTTAGCACACCATCATCAAACCATCTTGGGGGTCATCCTTCCACTTGTGCCTTTAGCTCTCACGCAAGTACCTTTATAGTGTCTTCTAATATATAGGATTTATCTTCCGTTCTGAGAAGAGCTTTTAAACTTAATCCCTCGATGGAGTACTAATTTGTTTCTTCACCCTTAAAATAGCACTTTCAATTAACTTTCATCAGATGCAATAGATTTCTATGGTATATCCTCTTAAGAAATGTAGGTCTGTTAATTTTTTGTGTTGTTGTTTGTGATGGCTGGGGGTGTCGTGTGTGTGAGGGGGATTTTGATGATGGATGCTGACATTAATAATGTATTTTTTTAAGTCCAAGAAAATTATAACTGAAAATGATATTTGCGGACAGGTGCCTTAAAATATTTCAACTTATATTTGACTAAAGAAAACAAAATCCCCTATTAAGAAAAAGGAAGCCTTTAAAGATATGTTTTAATCTGCCAGAATTTATTTTTGCTTTTTTATTTTGCTTACTTACTGGCTTTTCCCATGATATTTGAGTGGAATAATTTGCTATGATGTTTATGTATGAAAAACACAGAATACACTTGCATATGTTATAGACGAGAAAGATTTTCCTGGGAAAATGAACATTTTACCTTTTCTTATGTTCTTGGAAGTGGTTTATCAAAGTAACAAAATGATTCATTGGGAAAAACTGTGTTATCTCTAAAAATAATCAATGTTTTATCTCCTTTCATATTTATAAGGCTAATGCTTTAGAATCCATTTAACCATACGAACACTCATGGATTTTAGTAAAGCTCATGGGTAACCACTGTATTTAACCAAATTAATAAAGTGTATGCTTTTTCTTAATATTTAATTCTCAGCCCCTAAAAACGTGTCCAAGGAAAATTAACGTTTTCTGAGTAATGTCTGCCTTCTCTTGTTAATTTGTTGGGAAAAAAAAATGAATATACCCGCAGAAATGCTTTGGATTTGTTCTTCTAAAAGTAACACATAGACATGCATAGAGTGGTGGACTTACATTTCCACGTGAACAGAAAGCAGAGAGCTCTGTGTTGCGGTTTAGAAAATGCAGAGGACTTATAAAAACGTACAGCTGGAAATGCCATTCCAGTGGATCTCCCGCCGAAAAATTATTACCATGTGAACAATTTTCATTAGCTTCACCAATATTGTACTTCTGTTTATCTGCCCATTACCATCCTAACAAAGTCAATCATTCCAGTTCTTCCCTCCCCCCACCCTCTGAAAACCAACATTTATTCCCCATAAACAGGGGGGCCGCTCAGTGATTAGTATAATAGCATAAATTGAATTTTCCTCCGAATGATTTAGTGAAGACTAGAACACATTTTTACTTTGTTGTTTAGACTCAAGAAGGCATAAAATCTCCACCATCTATTTATCATGTAGTTATTTTAACGTAAACATGTGTCCATTTAGATGAAGTGTTTTCATTATTAAGCTAATTCCGACGTGTCTCAGATAGCCCATGAGAAGGGAGCAGAACTCTTGCCGATGGGGACCTGAAATCTGCCTTCGCCCAGCCGGTTGTCAGATATGTCTTCATTAGTTCTTTTGTCATTCACCGGTGGCAAATGCTGTATAAATGGAATGATGATCAGGCCCGCCTCGATAACTTGTCTTATCTCATTAGTTTTCACATCAAAGTTAATCAGCAATGTGAATTGTAATTGCTAGAGGAGACAATGCATAGATCACTGGTGGCTTTTTTTTTTTTTTTTCCCCTCCCCTGTATGGCATCTTGAAACATCAGCAGGCTGGTTTGAGCAGATAGGCTCGGAAGGAAAATGATGTGGAAGGCATAATAAGCAAGCTGCTCAGAATTAATGAGCTAACCCAATAAGAAAAGAATAGCCAATCAATGTGAGTTGGGCAAATATAATTTAGAAATAATTGCTTGATTGGTTGCCCGTAGTAGACTGATTTGACCACACACGAGGATTAAGAATTAAGATGTCAAGGCAAAAAAATAATTTGACAACTGAGGGCACGTGATTTTTTGTTTCCTTCACTTTATGATTGAAAGAGATTGGCGTTTGATATGTTATTCCATGGAATGAAAACATTACACTCCCTCTCTTTCTGTTCCCGACACAATGAAGGCCCATTCAGAGCACAGTTGAGATACTCCTGGACAGGACATGGAAAAGGTGTGGAATAAGAGAGTGTGTGCATTCCCATTTATGGCAGTTATGCCCAAAGGATGAATGGGTTGGTACACACGGTGTTTGCATTTGCACTGAGCTGCAGCATCATTTGTAAGCATGGCAAAGTGTTCGATGTGGATATTTGCAAAATTGTCTCTCCCAGTGCCAAAGAACCCTGCTAGCAGCCTGCATGTTCCTAATGCAATCTTCCCGACAGCTACCACCAATTAGTAAAGGGCCCTCGCTATATTCTTCTGTCTAAACTATTGGGAAGGTTCAGCCAGAAGGTAAATTTGCTTTGATCTACATTACACCTAATTGAGTCACCAGCAATGTCTCTATCCCAACATCAAGAAACGTGAAAATGTTAGATTATTTCACTGGGGATTAAACCTAATTTTCGCGTGTTCTGCATTAACCTATTAGGCTGGCTAATCTGCATTGCTAATGTGGCTGAGGCAGCTGTCACTGCTAGAGAAAAACATGATCATGCAATCCTTGAATGAATGATTCCCAGACTGATTAGTCTTAGTGAAGTTAGCTGAGCCCTGGTGATAAGGAAGGAAAATTCCCAGGTTGCCAATAGCTTTGAAAATTATCAGACTGTAGGCAAAAAATATACCTCATGATTCACAGGCTTCGGTCCAAATGCCCAGATGAGTGACATTATTTAAGACTAGCTAAGGCTAACTCGAATCGTCACTCGCATAAATGTTTGTGTTTATTTTAAGGGACTAATGTAATGGATGCAGATTTAAATGCTAATAGAAGCCAGTCAGACACATAGAACCCCAGGCGTTGTTACCCTGTTGGTCTTTTATTAACACAGATTAAATTGCAATATTTTCTAGATAAATTGGCAAAATCAGAAAGATGCATTGCTACCCAGAACGCTCAATAAGGAGGACTTTTGCAAGACTTCAGGTTTTCCCAAAGATGCACAGATCATGTCTGCACTTCCACTATTCTCCTTTGTGGTCAATTTTAAAAAGAAGAACATTAGAAAAAACACACATATACTTATAAGGATGAAAATCAGTTTCTGCAGTTCGTTGGCCAGGACGGCTTTCTCTGCCCGTCCACTTAATTGTGAGTGTCTGGCATGTATTTTCCTCATTCCTGCACTTTGCTTATTTGGAGACAGGCTTTGCTGTGATTTCAAGCTTTTGCTTGCTTCTCGCCATTTGATTTAAACACCGTGATGGGCATCCTTCAGATGTGAAAAATGTTCAAGGGAGTTTGGTGGCCACAAATAGAGCAAGAAGTCCACTTAATCCGATGAGCAGTTTCGAACAATGGGCCTACTCAACCCATTGTGGACAGAACCCTTTACTTTATTTGTTTCTATTAGCCCAAGAATCAGTTATCAGAAAAGTAGAATTTTGCCCCATCAGATTGCCCAGACAATCAACAGAAAATAAATGAGGAAATAGCTTAATGTGTCAATATTTACCTTTGGGCCCTAATTCTCTGCCAAGAGGACTTGTTGAGTGTGCAGAAATGGCACCCAGTTTATCTGTGAGCTCTTGGTTATCTTTTCCATTGTTTGGGTGCCGTGGCAGTTCTTGCAGGGCAATGACGTCCCAAAGGCCAAGAGCACTGGGGAAGAATAAAGGCATTTTAAAAGTCTAAGGACACAGAATGGGGAGCCAAGGAGGACCCTTGATGGACGAGAGGAAGGTAAAGCCCAGCAAATTGCGAGGCATCTGTGGCTAGATTTCAAACACTGAGGAAATGGAGGACAAAGGATTCCTGCCCTGGTTCCTAGTGTGTCTTCCTGGTCCCAGCCCCCAGGAAGCACAATGAGCTGTGAGCCTGTGGGATACAGCCTCCCTCTTAATTTGTTGACTCTTGTTGGTTGCAAAGTTTTAATGTCTAAAATGCCCTCAAATCACGTTTAATAACAATGATAATAAAAGCAATTTAACTAACAATATTTGAGCATTTACTGCATACCAGAGACATTTAATTTTTCCCCCAGGCCTCATGGGTTGGCTACTATCATTGGGCCCATTTTACAGACAAGAAACTGAGGCCCAACGAATAACTTGCTAAGGTCACTCAGCTAGTGGCTATAAGGCCAGGACTTAACCCAGGCAGTCTGACTCCATACTCTTCACTACTACTGGACCCTAGAGTACATGACCAGGACTAGATGGCAAGTGTCTCAGATTTGTACCCTAAGTACTTCACTTGCCTATACACTCAGTAGAGCCTCCTTCCCTGGAGACCTTCTCCCCTTTCTATGAGGTATCTCTCTCTTACCTATACTGAAAAGCTGAAGTTCACAGCAAGGGTAAAAATGGTGTGTATGCCTCCTCACAGAGTCCCACTGACCAAGTAGTTCTGAGTAACACAATCCCACTGAGTCCTCACAGCCTCTTTTCAAGGAAGTCAGGGAAGAAATTTTGATTATTCAAGCTTCCATGAGGTCTCTCAAATCACAATGACACTCGAGTCCCAAGTCACCCATAGATCACTCCTGAGGTTCATGCCTCTACGATGTATCTGAGCTGTGGACAATCGCTGTGAACGTGACTCCATTTCCCTCACTCAGCTGAAAGGCAACTGCCCTCTGGTTCCCTGAGATGAGCTGTGGCTCCCCATTCATTCTGAGAAGTGAGCAATTGGATCTAATCACTGAGCACAGCACATGCTGGACTGGCCCATAGCAACAGAGCCATAATGTTTGCCCGGACTTCCTCCATAACTCCGGCAAACTGCAGGGGTGACAGGCTCCTTTCTCTCCAGACTGGATCAGATAGCGCTTCAGGGAGCCTTTGTATAACTCTGTATCACAGGGATCACTCTACTCCTGTGGAAATGTTAACAAACCTATGGTTGTAAATTCCTGATACTATCTTTTAATAAATTAAATCTGCCTTCCCTATGAATAGCAGAGTTAAGAAAGCTAACACAAATTATTTTTTAGAAAAGAGTTTCTTTGAATTTTACATTATTCACACGGAAGTTATTTTCTGCCTTTCTAGCAATTTTACTGGACTCTTTCCTTCTCTAATAATGTGAGGTGTCATCACAATGCCAAACGTGTTTTTGACCTCCAATGATAGCTTCTCAGAGAGACGGGTGAGGGTCACTAACATCAGCATCGATCTCCACACCAGTTGAACATCCATGAGTTGCCCAGCAATGTTTGACCTGTGTATTAGTTTCCTATGGTTGCCGTAACTCATTACCACAAAATCAAAGGCTTAAAACAATACAAATTTATTCTCTTACAATTCTGGAGGTCAGAAGTCTTAGATGAGTCTTCTTGTTACTTGCTGTCGAGTCAGCTCTGACTCATGGCGACCGTATGTATAACAGAACAAAATGTTACCTGGTCCCGTGTCGTCTTCATGATCATTGGTATGTTTGAGTCCATTGTTGTAACTACTTGTAATCCATCTCACTGAGGGTTTCCCTCATTTTTGTTGGCCCTCTACTTCACCAAACATGACGTACTTTTCTAGCAGTTGGTCTTTCATGATGTGAAGTCTCATTATCCTTGCCTCTAAGGAACATCCTGATTGTATTTCTTCTAAGACTGACTTGTCCGTTCTTCTGGCAATCACAGTATATTCAATATTCTTTGCCAACACCACAGTTCGAATGTATCAGTTCTTCTTCTGCCTTCTTTTTTCATTATCCAACTTTTGCATGCATATGAGGCAATTGAAAAGACCATGGCTTGGGTAAGACGCACCTTAGTCATCAAAGTGACATGTTTGCTTTTTAAAACTTTAAAGAGGCCTTTTGCTGCAGATTTGCCAATACAATATGTTGTTTGATTTCTTGACTACTGCTTCCTTGGATGTTGACTATTGATCCAAGTAGAATGAAATCATTGACAACTTCAATTTTTTTCTCCATTTATCATGTTATAGGTCCAGTTGTGAGGATTTTCATTTTCTTCATGTTCAAGTATAATTCATACCAAAATCTATAGTCTTTGACCTTCATCAGTAAGTGCATTAGGTTGTCTTCATTTTTGACAAGTAAGGTTGTGCCATCTGCATATCACAGGTTGTTAATGAGTCTTCCTCCAATCCTGATGCCATGTTCTTCCTCATATAGTCTGGCTTCTCAGATTATTTGTTCAGCATACAGATTGAATAAGAAAGGTGAAAGGATACATCCCTGCTCCATTCCTTTTCCAATTTTACACCACACAGTATCCCCTTGTTCTTTCAAATGACTGCCTCTTGATCCATGTACAGTTTCTACATGAGCACAATTAAGTGTTCTGAAATTCCCATTCTTCTCAATGTTATCCCTAATTTGTTATGATCCACTCAGTCAAATGTCTTCACATAGTTGATAATACACATCTTTCTGGCATTCTCTGATTTTGGCCAAGACTGATCCAAGAACAGCAAAGATATCCCTTGTTCCATGACCTCTTCTGAATCTAGTTTGAACTTCTGCAAGTTCCCTGTCAATGTACAGGGCTAAAATCAAAGGGTCAGCAAAGCTAGCTCCTTCTGGCGACGCCAGGGGAAATTCCATTCCTTGCCTCTTTCAACTTCTAGAGGCTGCCTGCACTCCTGGGTTCCTGGCTGCATCACTCAAATCTCTGCCTCCATCCTCACATTACCTTCTCCCCTCTGATCTGCTGTCTCCTTCTTATAACCGTGTGATTACATCAGGCCCACCCAGATAATCCAGGATAATCTCTCTATTTCAAGATCCTTAACTTGATCCATATGCAAAGTCCCATTTGCCATGTAAGTTAATCACAGGTTCCAGGGATTAGGATGTAAACATCTCTAGGGTGAGGGGGCATTATTCAGCTGACCACAGCATGCAATAGATTCTGGGAAGATAGGCAGAGTGCTTGTCAATCATTCATTCATTTATTTGTTTGCCCATGCACAAATACTCATTGATTGGCGCTGTGCTGGTCACTGTGGCTGCAGCTGTGAGCAGACCAGCCATCACTTTGCAGAGCCTTAGATACAGTGAGCCAGGTGGACATCTAATCAACCATCACCCTGAAAGGAACAGCAGAGAGTACAGATGACAGGGCAGCTAACCCATTCTGGGGTAGGCACTGGTGTTCAGAAAGTCTTCCCTGAGAAAACTATGTTTAAGCCTGGACCTGAGAGATGGGTAGGACTTTGCAGGGGAAGAAGTTGGGGAAAAGCAAAAAGACACAAAAATAAAATAACTCCCAAGCCTCAGATAATTGTCAGCCTAAAGGAGAAGCTTTTATCTGCAGTGACAATGATGGTTACTGAGTCCACTGTAGTCCAAGTGTGGGTCCCTGTCCTGGGTGAATATCAGTATTTCTGTTACTTCCTAAAAAGAGCAAAGGACTCCTGAGGGTGGGAGGAAGGTAGGGCAAGCTCTGTGTGTGCTCAGCAGGAAAGGGGGCAGAAGACTTCCTCTGCGGTCCACTTCTTGAGCTCTGCTGGCCTCTGTCTAAGGGAAGGTGGCCTTTGGTTGTGTTTATTTCACTCATTTGCAGTGTCAAAGAGCTGATTTGCCTGCCTCCCAGAAGCAGGAGTGTGGGACAGGCCAGCTTCACTCAGTTTTTACTGGACTCGCGGGTTGCATAGCTGCCACGACCAAAATGTCCTATACTAAGGATATTTACACAGTTCTCAGAATAGCCCCCGACAAGATACTTATATTACAAAGAGAAAAGCAGTAAACTGACAGTGAAGAAACTTGGCGGACACTACCTTAACCAAGTGATCAGAGTTAACATTACCAGCAATGGGACAAAATGACATGAAGAAACATCACATGAACCAAAAGCTAAGGGCATTCTACAAAATAGCTGGCCTGTCCTCATCAAAACTACTGTCAATATCAAAGACAAAGAAAGACCGGGGGTGGGGGGTAGGGGGAGACTCTTCTAGATTAAAGGAGACAAAAGAGACATGACAACTGAATGCACTGATAAAATCAGGAATCTCTTTTGGTAAAAGGACATTATTAAGACAAGTGGTGAAATTGTACAGTGGACTCTTCATTAGATAATAATATTATATCAAGATTAACTTCCTGGTTTTGATAATTATACTATGGTTATATAAAAGAATGTCCCTGCTTCTAGGAAATATATATTGATGTATTTAAGGGTAACTATCATCTGTCTGTCAGTTTGTCTTACTGTGGTGGCTTTCATGTTGTTACAATGCTAGAAGCTATGCCACCAGTTTTTCAAATACCAGCAGGGTCACCCATGGTGGACAGGTTTCAGCAGAGCTTCTAGACTAAGACAAACTAGGAGGAAATGCCTGGCAATCTACTTCCAAAAATAAGCCAGTGAAAACCCTATGGATCACAGAATATTGTCTGAGACTTTGAAAGTACCTTCAGGAGGGACCAACCACTAGAGCAGGACATCATGTTTGGTAAAGTGAAGGGCCAGCAAAGGCGAGGGAGACCTCAATGAGAAGGATTGACAAAACAGCCACAACAATGCACTCAAATATATCAAAGGGCATGAAGATGGCACAGGACTGGGTGATTTTTCATTCTGTTATATGTGAGGTCACCATGAGTCAGAGCCGACTCTACGGCAACTAACAACAACATTTAAGGGTTAAAGGTCATCATGGTCCCAACTTACTCTCAAATGGTTCAGGAAGTAATTTTACATAAAAAGTTAGTTCTTGAACAATTTGTGAATAGATATATTTGTGTATATATATATATATATATATATATCTCAACAAGGAACCCTGGTGGTGCAGTGGTTAAGAGCTACGGCTGCCAACCAAAGAGTAGGCAGTTAGAATCCACCAGTTGCTCCCTGGAAACCCTGTAGGGCAGTTCTACTCTCTCCTATAGGGTTGCTATGAGTTGGAATCAACTCAATAGCAACACGTTTGATTTTGGTTTGTATATCAACATACATATTTATGTGTATGTATGTATGTATGTAAACTTATACAGGTAGGCCCCTATTTACAATGGGGTTCTGTTCCAATGACTCTGTCTTAAGTCGGTTCTGACATAAGTATCTCTTTTTTAAAAATATTTTGGTTATTGCCTGCTATACGGCAGTGTTTTGAAGAGTAAATCATAAAATTGAACACTGCGAGTGAAGATCTGAGAAAAACATCAGCATACTATGCGCTGCAACTTTATATGTAGTACATATTACTAAGATAAGATGTACAAAAAAAAGACAGTCATAAGTACAGCTTGTAGCTCAAATGGGTCATAAGTTGGGGACTACCGTGTATACATATGTGTGTATATATATGGGTGTTATATATGTGTGTATAAAAATAGACAGAGAGAGAACACAAATATGATAAAATGTTAAGATTTGAAGAATCTCAGCAAAGAGTACAAATAAGGTAATTGTTTACACTACTCTTTTTTCACTTTTTAAATTTTATTTTATTTTAAAGGTAACAGTACAACATTAAAGAAACATGATGTTTCAATAATAATAATTCAAAAATAATGTGCTACCACCCCCAACACAAGACTTCACCATTGCATCAAATCCTCCACATATATAAATTCAGAGGAATGAGCCAACATTCCTGGGCCCTGGGGTAAACTGCGGGATCTGAGTCCTGGCTCCATCACTCAGGCAGGTGCACCTTGGGACCTCGGGAAAATTTCTTAACCTCTCTGTGCTTCCATTTTCTTGTGTATCTTAGGCTGAGTTCCCTAGAGTAGCAAAACCAGTAAAGCATATAAATATAGAGAGAGATTTATATTAAGGAAATGGTTCGTACAATTGTAAAGGCTGGAACGCCTCAAGTCCATGGGTCAGAATAGAGGCTTCTCCTGATTCACATAATTGCAGGGCTTGTGAACCCAAAATTGGCAAGTCAGACAGCAAGGTTCTGGCTCACAGGCTGCGAAGACCGACGAATTCAAAGACTGGCAGGCAAGACGGCAAGCTACTAGCTAAAGTCCCAAGAACCAGAGCCAGACAAACAGGAGTCAGCTGCAGGATCCAGTGCCAGCAAAAGCCCATGAGCCTTGCCAGAAAGTCCACTTATATTGGATGCAGGCCACACCGCCAAAGAAACTCCTTTTCAACTGTTTGGCTACTCACAGCAGATCCCATCATGGAGGTGATCACATTATATCAAATCTCATCATGGAACTGATTACATCATTATACGACTGCCAAACTATATCACAACCACCAAACCACTGAGAATCATGGCCCAGGAAAGCTGACACACAACCTTAATGACCACGTTGTAGATACGATGATCCTATGTATCTCATAGGGTTGGTGTCAGGAGGGTTAAATGAATTTATACATAAAGTATTTAAAAGTACCTGCAGAAAATGAGTGGAGGTTGTTGATAAGGGCGTCGACACTGGAGTTTCATTTCTTTTGCAATAGTTATTACCTACTTGCTCACTAACCTTGATGGCTGTCTGTATTCTTATGCCCTTAGTTTTTCATTTTTACTTGTCCCCTTGTCCTTCTTCCTGTAATAGTCCCTCCACATGACCCACATTCACAACCGATTTGTGTCTTGCACTTAGTCTCTGCTCATCTGATCATATGCAAACTTACAGAGAGGGAGAGTCTTGAGTGTGTGGGTTCAAGACAGGGAGAAGATTTGTTTGTTTTTAAATAGGATTGTAATATATACATTTTTTTCCATATTTTGAAATAACACCATTATTGACATACCATACAATTCACCCACTTAAAGTGTACAATTTGATGGTTTTTAGAATATTCACAGAGTTGTGCAACCAGGGGCCCTGATGGCATGGTGGTTAAGAGCTCGGCTGCTAACCAAAAGTTCAGAATTGACTCTACAGCAAGGGATTGGTTTTGTTGGTTTTGTGCAACCATCATCACTACCTAATTTTCATCACCCACATCCATTAGCAGTCACTCCTCATTCCTCCTGCAAGCCCTCTACCCGAGGCAATGACCAGTCAACTTTCTGTCTTTATGGACTTGCGTGTTGTCGTTAGGTGCCATCAAGTGGGTTCTGACTCATAGCGACCCTACAGGACAGAGTAGAACTACCCCATAGAGTTTCCAAGGAGCAGCTGGTGGATTTGAAGTGCCGACCTTTTGGTTAGCAGCTAAACTCTTAACCACTACACCAACAGGGCTCCATGGACTTGCCTAGTCTAAACATTTCATGCAGATGGAATTATAAAATATGTGGTCTTCTGTGACTGACTTCTTTCATTTAGCCCAAGGTTTTCAATGTTTGAAGCATGTGACAGGACTTCTTTTCTCTTTCTGGCTGAGTAATATCCCATTATATGTATCTACCACATTTTGTTTTTCCATTCATCAGTTGATGGGTGTTTAGGATTTTTCCACCATTTGGCTATTGTGAATAGTGCTGCAATGAACATTCACATACAAGTTTTTATGTGGACATATGTTTTCATTTCTCCTAGGCATATATTTAGGAGTGGAACTGCTGGGTCATATAGTGACTCTGCCTTTAATCTTTTGAGAAACTCTGAGACTGTTTGTCAAGCTACTGCACCATTTTACATTCCTACCAGCAGTGTTGAGGGCTGCGACTTCTCCACATCTTCACCAACACTTGTTATTATCTGTCTTTTGTATTATAGCCATTTTAATGGGTGGGAAGTGGTAACTCAGTGTGGTTTTTATTCTTTATACTATCCTTCCAATTCTCCATAACTCTTAAAGTATGTCAAGATCAAAAATGAAAGAAAAAGTCAAAAATGAAAGAAAAAGTCCTGTGCCTTAATCACTCTGTAATTAAAGAAATTTAGTTTGGGGGAAAGTCCTCACTTTCTCTTAACCTGAGCTGATGAATCAACGAAATACATCTTGGGGAAAAGAGCAGAGCTAGTGACCTGAGTTCCAGAAGTTTGAATATTTCCTTAGTTCAGTGTTTCCATTCATTTACTTAACAAGCATTTATCAAGCCCCAGTTATAATAAGTTTATAATAATATGAATAAGTCTCAGTCCCAGGGAGATGCTCTCCATCTCATGAGAGAAAATATATTTAAACCAGTATTACTACATTGTCTTCCTATTATTATTGCGCTCCGGTTTGTTACAGACCCCACCACTCTCTATTGTCTGCGTGTTTTACTCATTTATTGTTCCTTGCCTGGCCTCTAAGCACTCAGGTTTGCAAACATGGTAGAGGGAGAAACAGACTATTTTACACTGTTAGAGAAAGTTTCCTAGTAGCAAAACATTGTCCAGAGTGAGAATGAATGCAGATCACACTCCATATACAGAATTCTCCTGACCTGTTAAAATGCTACGAAAGAGGAAACAAAATCTACCAAGATATTTGCACACTCAGACTCGTGATAACTACTGTTTCCTTCTTAATTCTCATAAATCATCTGTTTATTAATTCATTCACTTTGCCAGAAATTGACATTAATACTCTTTGCGTTTAGTTGATTGCAAATAAAACAAATTCAACTCAAACTAGCTTAAGAAAAAGAGATCCAAGAGTGTATTGGTATGTGACTTTGAACATTACAGGATCCAGGGTCCTTCCATGGCTCAGCTCTGGTGTCTTCTCTTTCAGTTTCATTCCAAGGAATGCCCTCCATGCACTGGGTTCAGTATCTCCAGGCCTATACTTTCTTCACAGTCCCAATAGTTCCAAAATTAGAACTGAGTATCTTCAGATTATCATCTTTACTTCTCTCCTACTCCCTCACGTCTCACACTCAGCCTGTCAGTAAATCATGTCAGCTTCCCTCAAATTAGATTCTGGACCTGATAAATTATCACCACCTCCACCAATCAGCTATGACCGAAGCCATTTTTTATCTCTCATCTGGACCTTTTCCATACGAATTGGTGTTCTTGATTTTCATTCTTGAACTCTGCAGTCTATACAGTAGCTGGAGTGATCCTTTCAAACTATGTCAGATCACATCACTCCTCTGTACAAAAATATTCAATGACTTCCGTCTAGGACAGAGTGAAATCCAAGCCCTTATCAAAGCCTCACCTGTTCTGGCCACCAGTTTCCCAGAGCCTCGCCTCCCACCTTTTCCCACCTCACTCACCCTGTTCTTATTTCTCACTTCCTTGCTATTTCTCAGACAACTCTATCCAAAATAGCTATGCCTGTCAAACCCTATCCCCCTGCCCATCTTTATTTTTCTTCACTGCAGTTATCAGCACCTGATATACTATGTACATATTGCTTTCCTTAATTTATTTTCTACCACCTCCATCTACAATATAGAGGAAAAGACTTGTTTTGTTTACTGCTAAATTCCTAATGTCTACAGCAGTTCTTAGGCAATACATATTTATCTAATGTCAAGGTTATTCCTTCCTTCAAACAGTTATTATGGCCATGAAAGAGGAACATGTTGATTGCCTGAGTCTGCTTTTCTTACCCTAGGCCTGGTGGGCAGAGGGGTCACCTTCTCCCAAATATCATCGACTAAGAAAAAGTAAGAGAGAGAAGTGGTTTTCTGTCTTGACCTGGAATCTCCAAGAAAGCAGGGCCGAAACAAGGGCCTGGTGTAGATAGTTCCTTTTGGGAAGTACTCCCAGAGAGTGAAGTAGAGGCTGGGAACAGTAAAATGGGGAAAACTATTATAGGTGTGCATTAAAAGTAGGTTACTGCTGTGGGAAACAGGAGTTCTTTCCAAATGGATCCTTTAAAGAGCTCTGTTGAATGCACCTCAGAATTTTCCACCCAAAGGACAGAAGATGGAAGAATTTATTCCCACTGGTCAATGGTTTCCCTATGACGTGCTAACACCTCAGCACTTCCAGGTTTGCTCATGTGCAGAGGCTAATCAGGTTTCCACAGGTAGCCTGTGCCCCAAGCAGAAAGTGAGAAATAAATGATACAACTGAGGCACAGTGCTTTCAGATTTCCTCTGCATGAAGCTGGTTGCCGCATCATGTATGGGAGTAAACAGTAGCCAAAAAAAAAAAAAAAATGTAGACAGGGCACAAAAAGTGACCAGTGCAGTCCATCACTTTACCACTTGGATTTGCTAATGCTCTCCATTAAGAGCAATCCATCACAGGGCCTTCAAGATGGCCACTGGTTGATATCTTTACAAAAGACAGGAGGATTAGTGGGACAAGTGGAGTCCCTAGGGGGTGCAACTACTAACCAAAAGATGGGCAGTTCCAACCCACCCAGAGGCACTCCAGAAGACAGATATGGTGATCTGCTTCTGAAAGATCACAGCCTTGAAAATCCTGCGGAGTAGTTCTACCCTGCACACACCAGTTCACCATGAATTGAAATCTACTCAGGGGCAGCTAACAATAACAACAGTGGAATAAATAATGGATCCTGAGTCTGTAATTGATATTCATCATATCCTTCCTCTAATGATCATTCTTAGTTTCCCTGACTCTCAACCGGTACATTGGAAGGTCTAGGTTACTGGCCTGGTGAGGTGTCTTAGACATTCATCCTTGAAAGATCCTAGTCTATAGTCTCTTTTCCCTTGATGGATTGCTACAATTACACCAACTCTTAATCTACTAGAAAGCTACTAGAGCTAATAAATAAATTCAACAAAGCCACAAGGTATGAGATTAACACACAAAGATCAGTTATATTTCTATACACCAGCAATAATTAAGCTGAAATGGAAATTAAGGGAACAATTCCAGCTAGAATAACATCTAAAAGAATAAAATACGTAGGAATAAATTTAACTGAGGAAGTGAAAGCCCATAAAACATTGCTAAAAGAAATTTTAAAAGACCAAAATAAATGAGAAGATATCCCGTGTTCACAAATTGGAAGACTTAATGTTTTTAAGATGTCAATACTACCCAAAGCAATCTACAGATTCAACATAATCGCTATCAAAATTTCAACAGCTCCAATTGCATAGTCACTCCTAATGACTAGAACTATACCAAGGGCTATTTTTAGGTGCTACAGATGGCCTAGCCTTACTTTACAACCCTAAGGGTGGTTGCTGAAACTCTGCTATTGGTGTTTCCTAGAAATTCCACAGAACATCTATATCTACCACAGACACCTCTAGCATCATCTGATCTTAAGGATTGTATGACCTGGGCAGCTTGAACCTACTCCAGAGCCCATTTTTCACTAGCAGTCTTCAGAATCATGTAATAAGAGGTTCAGAGCAATATTCTCAAGTGCAGTATATGCTGCCTCCAAATGCCAAGGAGGCTCACCAAATGCTGTGCCTCTTTCTAAGGGCAGGTGGTGTAAAGCCCTCAGCCCTAGCAACTCGGTGCCATTAAGCATTTGGATGTGTCTAGGAAGCTTCTATGACTGTGCCCCATGTATGCTCTATTATATTTATGATATACATGCTACACGTACAAATATGTATGCAAACATATCCACAGCCAAACTTATATATGTATGTGGGTGTACTCCTATACTCCCTCCTACCTCTATTCAGCATACATATCTACCTATGTATCTGCCTGTAAATTATTGTTTGTTTTTACTGTTGTTGTAGGGTTGTATATGTTATAGTATTTACTGCAGCTGCCTCTTTTTTTTTTTTTTTTTTTTTTTTTTGTGTTCCTCTCAATGTCTTCCTTTGCCTTGGTCAAATTGTGCTGACTTCCACTATACTCTGCATTGCCTTTCCCTTCACCAAAGTTAACATACGTCTACTATCTAGTTAGTGATTTTCCCTCCACCCCTTTCCTCCACCTGGTAACCATCAAATATTGTTTCTTTCTGTGTGTAAACCTTTTCTTGACTTTTTATAATAGTGGTCTTATACAATATTTATCCTTTTGTGATTGACTTATTTCACTCAGCATAGTGTCCTCCAGCTTCCTCCATGTTATGTTTCACGGCTTCATTGTTGTTCTTTATCGTTGCATAGTATTCCATTGTGTGGATATACCATAATTTGTTTATCCATTCGTCCGTTGATTGACACCTGGGTTGTTTCCATCTTTTTGCTATTGTGAATAGTGCTGCAATGAATATGGGTCTATTCATGTAATGGCTCTTGTTTCTTTAGTGTATATACCTAGGAGCAGGGTTGCTGGATTCTATGATATTTCTATTTCTAGCTTTTTAAGGAGGCGCTGTATCATTTTCCATGGTGGTTGTACCATTTTACATTCCCATCAGCAGCGTATGAGAGTTCCAAGCTCCCCAAAACCTTGCCAGCATTTATTGTTTTTTTTTATCAGTGCCAACCTTGCAGAGGTGAGATGGTATCTCATTTTGGTTTTGATTTGCATCTCTCTAATGGCTGATGATCGAGAGCATCTTTTCATGTATTTGTTGGCTGCCTGAATGTCTTCTTTGGTGAAGTTTCTGTTCGTGTCCTTTGCTCATTTTATGACTGGGTTGATTGTCTTTTTTACTGTTGAGTTGTTAACATTTTCTATAAATTTTAGAGATTAAGACTTTATCAGATATGTCATTGCCAAAATTTTTGGTTCTCTTCTTACTCTCTTGTTTTGATGAGCATAAGTGTTTAATTTTTAGGAGGCCCCAGTTATTTAGTTCATCTTCTGGAGTTTGTACATTTTTAGTTATGCTTGATATTCTATTTAAGCAATAGATAATGGCCACTAGCATTCTCTCTGTTTTCTTTCATGATCTTTATAGTTTTAAGTTTTAATTTAGGCCTTTGATCCATTTTGAGTTGGTTTTGTGTAAAGTGTGAGGTATGGATCTTGTTTCATTTTTCAGCAAACGGATATTCAGTTTTGCCAGCGCCATTTCTTGAAGAGACTATCTTTTCCCCATTTAATGGATGTCAACCCTTTGTCAAAGATCAGGTGTCCATAGGTGGATGGATTTACTTCTGGATTCTCAATCCTATTCCATTGGTCTATGTGTCTGTTGTTGTACCATTACCAGGCTGTTTTGACTATATGGTATAGTAGGTTCTGTAACTACCCGAACCAGACTAGGACCATGTCAGGTCCAGGTGCCCACTCGGGGTAGCCTATCTGAACAGAGAAACGGACACGGCTGTCAAGGCAAAGTGAAAGTGTTTATTTAGTTGGCCAAGTAAAAGAGCATGCCGGAACTCGGGTTGCCAAGGCAGCTCACAGAAACTAGGTCGGAGTCAGTTTTTATGAGGTCATCATAGGAAGCAGAATCAGGCAGTTACATATATTCATGAATTTTGCTGATTATTCATTGTGGGGTAGGGCTAGGAATTGACATGGAAGCAACTGATGACTCTTGGCTTCTGACATGGGCTCGGCTACCATAGATGATGTAAGTCCAGTGATTTTTCCTTCCTTGGCATGAGTCTTGACAATAATTTTCTGATTCATCTGTGCGTGTCTGGTGGTCTGGTGCTGGTTTTTCTTGGAACTTGTTTGTGATTTTTAGCTGTGGAATTACCCTGTAGTTAAAACATTATAAGGAATAGCGAAGGGGTTAAACAGGGTCAGACAGTTCTAATCTGAAGCCCTGATACAGTATTCCTCTATGGTGAGGGCAGGAATGCGGTTTAGCAACCAACTCTCTCAGTTCTGAGATAGAGAAGTGTGAGGCCTCCTACTTTTTCCATAATGCTTTGCTTATCAGGGAGTTCCATCCTTTCCATATAAAATTGGTGATTAGTTCTTCCATCTCATTAAAGAATGCTGTTGGAATTTGGATCAGGATTGCATTGTATCTATAGATCACTTTTGGTAGTATTAACATTTTCACAATGTTAAGGCTTCCTGTCCATGAACATGGTATGTTTTTCCATTTATGAAGGTCTCTTTTGGTTTCTTGCAACATTGTTTTGTAGTTTTCTTTGTATAAGTCTTTTACTTCCCTAGTTAGATTTATTCTTAAGTATTTTATCTTTTGGAGGGCTATTGTAAATGATATTGTGTTCCTGATTTCCTTTTCAGAGTTCTGTTTGTTAGTGTAAAGGAATCCAACTGATTTTTATATGTTGATCTTGTACCCTGCCACTTTGCTGAATTTTTCTATTAGTTTCAGCAGTTTTCTTGTGGAATTTCTGGGATTTTCTGTGTATAGGACCATGTTATCTGCAAACAGGGATAGCTTTACTTCTTCCTTATTGATGTGGTTGCTCTTTATTTCCTTTCTTGTCTTATTGCTTTAGCTAGGACTTCCTGTACAATACTGAACAAGAGTACTGATAAAGGGCATCCTTGTCTGGTTCCTGTTCTCAAGGGGAATGCTTTCAATCTCTCTCCATTGACAATAATGTTGGCTGTTGGGTTTGTATATATGCCCTTAATTAAGCTGAGGAAATTTCCCTTTTGTTTCTATTTTAGTGAGAGTTTTCATCAGGAATGTATGTTGGACTTGATTAAATGCCTTTTCTGCATTGATTGTGATGATCATGTGATTCTTTTTCTTTCTTTGATTTATGTGGTGGATTACATTGATTGATTTTCTAATGTTGAACCATCCTCGCATGTTGTTGTTGGTTAGGTGACAGCGAGTCAGTTCTGACTCACAGCGACCCCATGTGCAACAGAACAAAACATTGCCTGGTTTTGTGCTGTCCTCACAATCATTGTTATGTTTGAGCCATTGTTGCAGCCATTGTGTCAATCCATCTCACTGAGGGTCTTCCTCTTTTTCAGTAACCCTCTTCCTTACCAAACATGATGTCCTTCTCCAGGGACTTGTCCATCCTGATGACATGTCCAAAGTACATGAGACAATGTCTCACCATCCTTGCTTCCAAGGAGAACCCTGGATGTACTTCTTCCAAGATAGACATGTTCATTCTTCTGGCAGTCCATGGTATATTGAATACTCTCCACCAACACCGTAATTCAAAAGCATCAATTCTTCTTCAGTCTCGCTTATTCATTGTCCAACTTTCGCATGCATATGAGGCAATTGAAAATACCATTGCTTGGATCAGGTGCACCTTAGTCCTCAGAATGACTTCTTTGATTTTTAACACTTGAAAGAGGTCTTTTGCAGCAGATGTGCCCAAAGCAATACATCATTTGATTTCTTGACTGCTACTTCCAAGGATGTTGATTGTGAATACATGTAAAATGAAATCCTTGACAACTTCAATCTTTTTCCGTTTATCATGGTGTTGCTTATTGGTCCAGTTGTGAGGATTTTTGTTTTTTTTTTATGTTGAGATGCAATCCATACTGAAGGCTGTCAGTGCTTCAAGTCCTCTTTGCTTTCTGCAAGCAAGGTTGTGTCATCTGCATATCACAGATTGCTAATGAGTCTCCCACAAATTCTGATCCCATATTCATCTTCATATAGTCCTACTTTTCGGATTATTTGCTCAGCACACAAATTGAATAAGTATGGTGAAATGATACATCCCTGACACACACCTTTCCTAATTTTAAATCATGCAGTATCCCCTTGTTCTGTTCTCAGAACTGCTTCTTGGTCTTTGTACAGGTTCCACATGAGCACAATTAAGGGTTCTGGAATCCCATTCTTCACAATTTTATTCATAATTTTTTGTTATCCACACAGTCAAATGCCTTTGCATAGTCAATAAAACACAGGTAAACATCCTTCTGGCATTCTCTGCTTTCAGCCAAGATCCATCATCAGCCATGATATCCTTCATTCCATGTCCTCTTCTGAACCCATCTGGACTTTCCAACAATTCCCTGTTGATGTACTGCTACAACAGTTTTTGAATTATCTTCAGCAAAATTTTACTTGTGTGTGATATTACTGATATTGTTGGATAATTTATACATTCTATTGGGTCACCTTTCTTTGAAATGAACACAAATATGGATCTCTTCCTGTCCATTGGCCAGGTAGCTGTCTTCCAAATTTCTTGGCATAGATGAGTGAACACCTCCAGCGTTGCATCCATTTGTTGAAACATCTCAATTGGTATTCCGTCAATTCCTGGAGCCTTGTTTTTATCCAATGCCTCCAGCGCAGTTGGACTTCTTCCTTCAGTACCATTGGTTCTTGATCATATGCTACCTCCTAAAATGGTTGAACATCAACCAATACTTTTTTTTTAAATTGTGTTTGAGGTGAAAGTTTACAGCGCTAATTAGTTTCTCATTCAGAAATTTATACACAATTTTTTTTGTGACATTGGTTGCAATCCACGCAATTGTCAGCAGTCTCTGCCTTTCCTTTTACACCCTGAGTTCCCGTGTCCATTCGTCCAGATTTCCTGTCCCTTCTTGCCTTCTCATCTTTGCTTTTGGGCAAGTGTTGCCCTTTTGGCCTCATATACTTAATTGAACTAAGAAGTAGATTCCTCAGGTGTGTTATTGTTTGTTTTATAGGCATGTCTAATCTTTGGCTGAAAGGTGAACTTTGGGAGTGGCTTCAGTTCTGAGTTAGCAGGGTGTCTGGGGAACATAGTCTCAGAGGTTCCTCCAGTCTTTGTCAGGCCAGTAAGTCTGGTCTTTTTGGTGAATTTGAATTTTGTTCTACATTTTTCTCTCGTTATATCTGAACCCTATATTGTGATACCTATCAGAGAGGTGGGTGGTGGTAGCCAGGCACCATCTAGTTCTTCTCAGTTCAGAAAGGTGTAGGCTGTGGTTCATGTGGTCCGTTAGTCCTTTGGACAGGTATTTTCCTTGTGTCTTTAGTTTTCTGCATTCTCTTTTGCTCCAAACCTGATGAGATCAATAAATGTATTTGAGATGGCCGCTTGCAAGCTTTTAAGACCCCAGACGACACTATAGTAGGATGTAGAACATTTTCTTTATGAACTATATTATGCCAATTGACCTAGACCATGGTCCAGAGCCCTCAGTCCCACCAGGTGTTTAGATGTGTCTAAGAAGCTTCTATGGCTTTGCCTTGGTCAAGTTGTGCTGACTTCCCGTGTATAGTGTGTTGCCTTTCCCTTCACCAAAGTTAACAATTGTCTACTATCTAGTTAGCAACCTCCCCTCCCTCCCCCTCCCTCCCTGATAACCATTAAAGATTTTTTTTCTGTGTGTAAACCTTGTTTTGCGTTTTTATAATAGTGTTCTCATGTAGTATTTGTCCTTTTATGATTGACTTCTTTCACTCAGCATAATGTCCTCCAGATTCATCCATGTTGTGAGTTGTTTCGCAGATTCATCATTGTTCTTTATTGTTGTATGGTATTCCATTGGGTGTATGTACCATAATTTGTTTATCCATTCATCTGTTGATGGGCACTTAGGCTGCTTCCATCTTTCTGCTATTGCAAATAATGCTGCAAAAAACATGGGTGTGCATATGTCTATTCGTGTGATGGTTCTTATTTCTCTAGGATATATTCCTAGGCGTGGGATTGCTGGGTTGTATGGTATTTCTTTTTCCAGATTTTTAAGGAGGCACCATATTGTTTTCCATAGTGGATGTACCATTTTACATTGCCACTGGCAGTGCATAAGAGTTCCAATCTCCCCATGACCTCTCTAACATTTGTTATTTTCTGTTTTTTTGATTTGTGCCAGTAAAATCGGGGTGAGATGGTATCTCATTTGTAGTTTTGATTTGCGTTTCTCTCATGGCTAATGATCTCAAGTATTTCCTCATGTGTTTGTTAGCTGCCTGAATATCTTCTTTGGTGAAGCGTCTCTTCATATCCTTTGCCCATTTTTTAGTTGCATTATTTGTCTTTTTGTTATTGAAGTGTTGAAGTATTCTATAGATTTTAGAGATCAGACCCTTGTCAGACATGTTATAACGAAAATTTTTTTCCAGTCTGTAGGTTCTGTTTTTACTTTTTGGTGAAATCTTTTGAAGACAATAAGTGTTTAATTTTTTAGGAGCTCACAGTTATCTAGTGTATCGTCTTGTGTTTGTGCATTGTTAGTTATGGTTTGTTTTCTATTTATGCCATGTATTAGGACCCTTAGAACAATTATTTTTGGTCCAGTGATTCTGTATCCTTGCATACCTGGTATGAATCCCACTTGGTCATGGTGTATTTTTTTTTTTTTTCAGGATCTGCATTTTTTTTTTTTTTTTGACAATTTTTGTGTCTGTGTTCATGAGGGATATTTGTCTGTAGTTTTTTTTTTAGTAGTGTCTTTGTCTGGCTTTGGTTAACAGGGTATGCTGGCTTCATAGAATGGATTTGGGAGTGTTTCTTCCTTTTCTATATCTGGAATAGTTTGAGTAGTATTGTTGTCAGGTCTTCTCTGAATATTTGGTAGAATTTTCCATGGAAGTCAGATAAGCCAGGGCTTTTTGTTGTTATTGTTGGGAATTTCTTTTTTTTTTTTAATGACCTCTTGAATTTCTTCTTTTGTTATGGATCTGTTCAGATTTTGTACTTCAGTTTGAGTGAATTTAGGTCAGTAGTGTGTTTCTAGAAATTTGTCCATTTTCTTTAGGTTTTCAAATTTGTTGAAGTGCAGTTTTTCATAGTATTCTGTTATGATTCTTTTCATTTCAGTTGGTTCTGTCTTAATGTCACTCATTTCTTATTTGGGTTACTTGCATTTTTTCCTTTTCTTTTGTCAGTTTGGCCAGTAGTTTGTTGTATTTACTGATCCTTTCAAAGAACCAACTCCTAGTCTTGTGGATTCTTTCTATGGTTTTTCTGTTTCATTTATTTCCACTCTAACTTTTATTATTTTCTTTCTTTTGGTGGCTATTGGCTTCTGTTGTTGCTGTTTTACTATTTGTTGAAGTCGTAGGGTTAAGGTATTAATTTGGGCCCTTTCTTCTTTTTTTGATGTGTGCGTTTATTGCTATACATTGACCTCTGAGCACTGTTTTTGCTGTGTCCCAAGGGTTTTGACATGTAGTGTTTTCATTCTAGGAATTTTTTTTATTTTGTCTTTGATTTCTTCTATTACCCAGTCCTTTTTAAGCAAGGTGTTATTCAGTTTCTATGTGTTTGATTGTTTTCCTTGTTCTTCCTGTTATTGATTTCTAATTTTATAGCATTTTGATCAGAGAAGACACTTTGTATTATTTTGATGTTTTTATATTTATTGAGGCTTACTTTGTGGCCTAAGATGTGGTCTATTCTAGAGAATGATCTATGTGCATTGGAAAAGAATGTGTAGTTTGTTGCTGTTGGGTGAAGTGTTCTGTATATGTCTAAGAGGTCAAATTGGTTGACTGTGATATTTAGGTCTTTTGCATCTTTGTTGAGTTTCTTTCTAGTTGTTTTGTTCATCATCAAAGAGAGTATGTCTCCTACTATTATTGTGGAGCCGTCTACTTCTCTTTTCAGCGCCTTTAGAGTTTGTTTTATGTGTTTTGGAACTCTGTCATTGGGTGCATAGACGTTTATTACAGTCATGTCCTCTCGGAGGATTGACATTTTAATCTTTATATAAGGTCCTTCCTTGTCTTTTATTGTGGATTTTGTGTTAAAGTCTATTTTATCTGAGACTAATACTGCCACTTCAGCTCCTTTTTGGTTATTGTTTGCTTGATATAATTTTTCCACCTTTTCATTTTTAGTTTATATATCTTTGTGTGTCTCTTGTAGACAGCATATTGATGGGTTGTGTTTTTTTATCCATTTTGCCACCCTCTGTGTCTTTACTGGTGCATTTAAACCATTTACATTTAGTGTGATTATTGATAGGTATGAATTCACTGCTGTCATTTTCTAATTTTTTTGTGTGTGTGACAGTTACTTTTTTCCACATAATTTTCTGTGCTGAATTCTTTTTGTTTGTGGATTTTCTTTTCATTTCCTTCATTGTTGTTGATTTTTGTGTAACTGAGTCTTTATGATTTTCTTATTTTTTATTTTGATGAATAGGTTTGTTAATTTTATCTGTGGTTACCCTGAAATTTACCTTTATCGTTCTAAGTTTAAAGCAGTCTTTTATTTCTTGATATCGCCTTGACTTACTCTCCATATGGAAGTTCTATAATTACACCATTTATTCTCCCCTTTTGTTTTGAAGTTGTCATCATTTACAGCTGCTTCCCTTGGTTTGTTGGGTCTTTGCTCTAAGGGGCAGTATGATGCGTCTGACTAAGTTGCTATCTTGGCTCCTGGCTCCTAAATCTTTCTAAGGATTGTTTCCCACCTTCTAGCACATATGTGATTTATTAGGACATCAAGAGTACTTTCAACTTCCTGCTCATCAGGTCCTGGCAATACAGGTTCCTGTGGGTTATATTGTGACAGAAAGCAGGAATGTTAACGTACACCAGGGAAGATGTGTATTGCTGTCTTTCTCATGTGAAACTGAACTGCATTTGACCCTCCTTCCTGATGAAGATGAAAATGACACATTAACAAGTGCAGTAGAGTATGCCAAGTTTCAGAGTCTCTATTTTTCTGTTCCAGTAAGATCCCACATTCAGCAGTACAGCTATGATTAGGGCTATCATTTGGTTAAATTTATGGTACTTTCCAGTTATCTGCCATAATCCATTTGGTTTTTGCAGATGCTCATACAGGTGAACTGGATGAGAGTATGATGGGCTCCACTACTGTCACATTTTTAAAGTCTTTGAAAGTGGTGCAATTCCTCCTGGGATGTGTTCTTCTGATTCCCGCCCCAGGTCAGGGGAGGAACAGTTTCAGAGGCTTCCACTTGGATCTTTCTTCCTTAAGAGTTCTTAACTCAGATAAATGTGGACCAATGAGAGGATTCTGCTAGCTACTAAGGATTTTCATCCTGATTATGCATGTGAGTGCTGGGAAAATACCACAAGGTAGGCTGAGGACCCCCTGGACACACTGAGATAAACTTGGGCTTGATACCATTTATCTCCTGATACCCATAAACCCCCACTCTAATGGGGCTATGATGCTGTTTTAGGTATTTCCTTTTCCCTAGTGCACAGTTATTATGGCAAATGACCACAGTGGTCTAATTAACTGAAAATCAAATAGAATGCAGGGAAACTCTGGAAAAGAATGAAGAGGAAACACAAAAATTTCAGACCCGTAGAAAGAACATGGACTTTGGATCCAGGCATATCTGGGTTGGATTCCTGCTCCACCACTCATTGCCATGTAAGCCTCAACATCATTATCTGTAAAATGGGACTGTTAATACCTACCTTTCAGGGACGTTCCAAATATATATATATATCTCAGAAGAACATGACACAGAGACGCTGTCACTAAACAAGTAACCCTTTCTATGTATATAACCAATGGGATGCCCCACACTGAGGTTCATGCAGCACAGTCTTAGCCAGTTGAATTGTAAGAGATTTGTGAATACGGAATAGTTTCACTTGGTGACTCTCAGGTAAAAGAACAATGAGTGCCTTCATATAAGAAAGAAAGTGTATCTTTGGGGCAACCGGATTTTACAGAGGAGCAGGAATTTAGTCTGAGATGAAAACAAGGAGCTAGACTTCTGCACTGCCTTAGTTTGGATTCTACAAAGCAGAAACCTAGTTAGGGACTTGGCTGCTGGTAGTTTATTTGGGAGGTGACCCCAAGAAGCAGGAGAGTGTGATAGAGGAGGAAAACCCAATAAAATGTGTGTTATTAAGCTTGTTACTGTTGTGGGCAAGTGAGGCTCAGCTCAGCTGAAAAATCCTGTAGAATGTATTTCTTTATTGTCCCTTCAAAAACTAGAAGTTGTAAATTTTCTCTTTTAGCTCCCGTCTGCTTTTGTTTAAGGGTTACCTCTGGAGGCATTGCTCTCAGCCTGCTTGGGAGCAGCTGTCGCTGAGCAAGCTTCCGTGGCTCCAGAGAACCGTAACAAAGGCAAGCGGAGCTGTGTGGTGCGACCTTGAATCAGGACACCAAATTCCCTGCTGAAGAGATGTCTTAAAAAAAAACCAGTTGCCATCAAGTTAACTTTGGCTCATGGTGACCCCATGCATGTAAGAGTTGGACTGCGTGCAAAGAGTTTTCAATGGCTGATTTTTTTTTAACGTAGATAGCCAGGTCTTTCTTCTGAAGCATGTCTGGGTAGATTCGAAATTTTAACTATTTGGTTATCACTGAGCGTACTAACTGTTTGAGCCACCTAGGGACTCCAAGGAGATATCTACCACAGCTAAAACAAGAGGCAAAACGTGTTGTGCAGGGCACAAAAAGTCTCCTTCATACCTGATCATTTTACTCCTTCAGATTTCACTTTACTCCCTTGGCTAAACCACTGAAGTGTTTTTGCTATTCAGTTCATCTCAGTTTACCCATCTGCAGTGATCTCAAGGAAGACCATAATGATTTTGCATTTGTTTTTTGGCTTTCTGGCATTTACTTCTGAGAATGCCTAACACAGAGCAAAAGATTGCTTGACAATTTTTTTACATTCTGGTCTTTCTGGACGTATAGTCTCTATACATGATAGGAAGTAGAGAACATGGGGTAATATGTCCAACACAAGTATCAGATGCAAAAAGTAGTATTTGGGTTTAGAAGAGGGATTTGGGCTCTACAGGCATAGCATTTTTAGCAATTTGGGGCAGCTATAATCCCGTGTCCATAAATTTCATTTTATTTGAAAAGGAACTGTGCCTATTTTCCTGTAGCTGATAAGAAGTCCCCTTGCATTTTGAATAAACTCCAAAGCTTATGTGAAAATTTGTTTGGCTCTACCTCAGAAATTTCCCAGTTTCCCATTTCAGGCCTGTGTACAGTAGAAATGGCTTTTGTTTAATTGATTCTGGAGAAAATTGTAATTGCTCTTTGGCTTGGGGCTCACAGCTTCAGGAGGTGAAAGGGGTTTTGCTGTGATTGGCTTTCTAGCTTTTTGGTGGCCCTACCAAGGATGTACACAATGCTGTGTGTCCTCTCTGCTTCCTCTGGAGCCTGGGCTATGGGATGACAGCAGAAGGAAAAGGACTGGCGCCTCCATGTCAGCCCAGTTTTCCTAGGATTACCCCACCCTCAGAAAATTAAAGACAAAAAGCAATGGGAGAAGAGTCTCTGATTGAAATTTTGATTGTAAAACACTTTTGAAGAAGCCATTAATTGTATGAGTCATAGTATCATATATAATTTTGTAATTTAGGGAATGCTCTTTTTTCTCAAAACAGAATATACATCCAATATCGAATTATGAAATATATTTATTCTTCTTCTTCAGCATTATTTTCCCTTCTTTAAAATTTGAAACCTATTTGTTAGGACTGTTTTGATTACAAGTGACACAAACCCAACCGGAATGGCTTAAAAATAAAGGGGAATATATTGGAAGGATCCTGGGCTGTTTCAAGGAACCCAAGCGTAGCAATATAGCTGAGTCTCTAGACCTGTGAGAAGAATATGTCTGGAATTAGGAACAATTGGATCCAGAAGCACACTCAGTCCCCAGGTAGACTTTCTCTCCATCTCTTGAATATGTTCCTCTCTGTACGTCTGCTTCATTAATCCATCCATTCATTTATTTCCTCTATTTCTCTGATCCATAAGGTAAAAAATACAGCTCTGAATACTTTCCAAGTATTATGTCATGCACTCCAAGCACCAAGAAAGGACTGACTTTTCCTTCTCATTTTCAGTTCCAAAATTCCCAGATAAAGACTCTTATTGGCTCCCCTTGTACCAATTAATTATGGTCAGGGTTGCAGTCTTGGGATAACATGGCAGATCCCTCTATAACCATGGTGAGGATGGGGGATCATTTCCAGGAGAAGAGAGAGCATAAGTAGACAAACCATAATTCTCTATTGCAAAGGAGTTGGACCCAGTGATTATTAGGGGTCCTTCCAGCTTTCACAGTTCCTGGGTTGTGCAAACGGTTAACACACTAGGCTGCTAACCAAAAGTTTGAAGGTTCTAGTCCACCTATAGGTGCCTTGGAAGGAAGTCCTGGTGATCTGCTTCCCCCCACCCCCCAAAAAAATCAGCCATTGAAAACCTTATGGAACACAGTTCTACTCTGACACACATAGGGTCTCCATGAATTGAAGCTGATTCTACGTCAACTGATTGGTTTGGTCCAGCTTTCACAGCCCACCTTGCATTCTCCACTTGACTAAAACTGATTGTCAGTTCAAGGGAGTTGCGTTTTCACCAAACCCAGGTGGAAATATGCTCTAGCCAAGAGCTGAGCATGCCATAATGGAACCAGGAACATCCCCAGTTACTAATGCTGCCAAATTCCCACTACCCCAGGGATTTCATTCGATGAGCCGTTACACATTTAAGCTTACAAACAACTCCCTTGGACACACTGTTGAAAATCCTGCCAGCTGAGGTTGCCTTTGTTCTGAGTTATAAATCGTTTCCCCTAAGATGAGAACTATGGGGATCAAGAGTACTTAAAATTCTAAATCAGTATTTCAGAATGATCCTTTTTACCCGTTGCTTATTATAAAATCAACAAATCTTTAACAAATACTGGAGCCATTCACTCATTCTTCCATAAGCCTTTATTGCATCCCTGCTATGGGCAAGGCATCACCTAGAATTAAGGGGTACAAGATTAAATATTATGCCATTCCTTCATTCATGGAATCGGCTTACATCTGTTGTAGGGAAAGATGTAAGCAAGTAGTTGGAACAGTATATGATAGATGAAAAAATAAAATTATGTGATATAATGGAAGGAATTATTAACTAGACTGAAAAAAAGTACAAGCTCAGGGAAGAATTCATAAGGAAGTTGATGCTTGAGACTGTTCTGTAGGAATGAAAAGGAGAGTCCCAAGGGGACATAGAGGAGGAAAGAATTCCAAACAGAGCATTTTAATAGGATTTTCTAAAAATCAGAGGCATGAACCCAGTTGACTGATGAGGAATCTTGCCACAAGGAATCGTGCACTACGCATGTCAGATGTTTATTGTTATATCAAGTTTCCTTAGGTGGTGCAAATGTGTGTGTTTAACTGCTAACCTACAGGTTGGCAGTTAGAACCCACCCAGTGGAACCATGGACGAAAAGGCCTAGAGAGTTGTTTTTAAGATTTCAGACAAGCAGTTCCTATGGAGTTGTTCTACTTTGTAATGCATGCAGTTGCCATGAGTTAGAATCAAGTCGATGGCAGCTAACGTTTTGCTGTTATTGTTGTTGGTTGTTGTAGTGTTGGCCTCTGACTCATGGTGACCCCAAGCACAACAGAATGAAATGCTGCCTGATCCTGCGCCATTCTCATGATTGACTGCAGATCAGACCATTGTGATCCATACAGGTTTTCATTGCCTGATTTTTGGAAGTAAATCATTGGTTTTTCTTCCTAGTCCATCTTAATCTGGAAGCTCTGCTGAAACCTGTTCAGCATCGTAGCAACACGCAAGACTCCACCGACAGGTGGTGGCTGCCCATGAAGTGCATTGGCTGGGAATTGAATCCAGGTCTCCGGCATGGAAGGCAAAAATTCTACCACTGAACCGCCAATGCCTCATGTCACATTAGTCAGGGTATGCTAAACTGCTGTAACAAGTACACCCCAAAAAAGTATTAACGCTAAAATACAATTGAAAATAATTTTTCATTCACATGGTGGTTGGTTGACACCTCCACTCTCTGCCATAATTTTGGGCCATGGGTTCTTTCACTCTTGTGGCTCCACCACCCCCTAAGTCCTCATCTCTGTTTTTAGCCAGCTTATGGAAGGAGAAAAAGAGAGCATGGTGGAGGCACCCCCATCTCTTGACGGTCTTGGTGCAGAAGTTCCACATGTCACTTCATTCACATTCCATTGACAAGAGCTGGTCACATGTTCACATCTGTTTGCAAGAAGATGGGCAGCCACTTCAACTACAACAAAATCTTAGGAGTAGGAAATATTGATTTTAGTCAACAGCTAGCTACTCTGCCACTTTTACAAAGTATATACACTATCCTTAAAAGATACATACCTTTCAAGCTACCAACAACAAAAAGCCACAATAAAAATTGCAACAGTGAAAGAAAAAAACAGCCTAAACTTTTAAATTCCTGCTTTTACTTCTTAAAAATACTTCAAAAGGGAGTTTTATTTACTTTTAAATATATATTACTTTCTTATTTTACAAATTTTAAAATGGTAGCTGACCATTTAAAGATGATCTTGAGTGACATGACATTTTTAAGTGTTCTCTCTTCCTTCTGATTTTGCTTGTGATGTTATCAAGTTCACTGTAATTATACAATAGGAAAAGCAAAAACATCAGCTTATTAAAAAAAAGCAGGAAAAATCAATTTTATTTTATGCGTTCTCGTAGGTATTATACAAATAGTAGGTTCGTGTAAAGTATTTTAAAAAATATATTTTCAAAAGTATAAAAGATCTTTTTCTTCATTGACTTATTTTATATATATGTGAGCTAATTTTTTTCTTAAAAAATTAGATTTTATTTTGCTAAGTTCTTCTTTTAAAAGTTGCATATGCCCTACCTCTCACCATATATGAAAATTAATTCAAAATGGAACAATGACCTAAATATGCAAGCTAAAACCATAAAACTCTTGGAAGAAAACATAAGAGTAAATCTTTAGGACCTTGTTTTTGACAATAGAATCTTTGATATGATACCAAAAGACAAGTAACAAAATAAAAATATAGATAAATTGAACTTCAGAACTTTTGTACATCAAAGGGCATTATCAAGAAAATGAAAAGACAACCTACAGAATGAGAGAAAATATTTGGAAACAATAGATCTGATAAGGGTTTAAGATCTAGAATATATAAAGAACTACAACTCAGCAACAAAAGGACAAACAACCCAATTAAAAAGAAAAGTGGGCAAAGAACTTGAATAGATATTTCTTCAAAGAAGATGTACAAATGGCCAGTAAGCCCGTGAAAAGATGCTTAACATATTGTTGCTGTTCTTAGGTGCCTTAGAGTTGGCTCATGATGACCTTAGGTATAACAGAATAAAACATTGCCCAGTCCTGTGCCATCTTCATGATCCAGTGTGTAAACTACTAGTGTCAGGCCTTGTCTAACTTCAAGAGGAGGGATGAGAATCCAGATCAGCACAAAGCTAAAAGTGGAAGTCAGACTTACCTTCACTCTTCAACTTTTTCACCTTGTCTCACACCAGCCATCCTCCCTACAGCACTCTCTACTTCTCTACTGGGTTGGATAATTTGTTGCAATGGTCACACAGAACTCACAGACCACAGTCACAATTATGCAGTATTAGGGAAGTAGCAGGCTACAACCTGTGATCAGGATCAACTTGGAAGTAACAGGATAGAACTCAGGAAACAAGATACAGTTCTTCAGTCAGTACAGCTTCCAACCAAGATAGCACTCAGCTTCTTCTCATCCATGCCTACAGGCAGGCAGCCTTTCTCTCGACCATGCCCACAGGTAGGCCTTCTCTCTGCTATGCCTGCCTCTGTGACTTCTCTAGGCCTCTGCGCTGCTCGAGAAAGCGTTACAGCTCTTTAGCTCTATTGACATCTGCCCAGAGGCACCCTACTCAGCCAGCAAGCCTCCTGCCCAATGACACTCAGCTCTCTCTCACTCCTTGGGTTGGCAAGCACCACCACAGCTGTCTGCTGATCCCATGGTTCTTGCCTCTGCAACTGCTGCCACCATTTCACTGCCACTGGGCTCTGCTGTGGTTGCCACCATTTCTTGTCATCATGCCCCATCTTCAGTGTTACAACTCTCTGTCTCTCCTGGATCTAGGAGATCTCAGCACAGAGACCCCAGGTCCAAAGAACATACTCCACTCCAGGCTCTTCTTGATGGTAGTGAGGGCTCCCTCAACTCTGTGGGATTAACACTTATATAAGCCTATTTCTTGTCAATTTCAAGGTATGGTCTTCCCATCAGGACCATGAACTAACTGATCCCCTTGGGAGACCATAATCACTTAATTTGCATAGTAATCAACCAATTAACCCTCATGGTCACTTAATCCTATGAGGTGGTCTTACAAACCCTATTTGCATAGTAGACTAACAAATTCCTTTGTAAGATTTGCCTAGCTAATCATTTCAGCAGAATTATAAACCCTAGCCCAGAAAGGCCATATACTGGAGAAACCCATTGCACTGCAGTATGTTTAAGTCCATTGTTGTGGCTATTGTGTCAATATGTCTCATTGAGGATTTCCCTGAGTTTCGCTGACCCTCTACTTTCTCAAACAAGTTGTCCTTTTCTAGCAACTGGTCTTTTCTAATGACTCAACATCATTAGTCATTAGGGAAACACAAATCTAAACCACAATAAGATACACCTCACACCCACTAGGATGGCTATTATTAAAAAAAAAAAAAAAAAGGAAAACGGTAAGTATTGGTGCAGATTTAGAGAAATTGGAACCCTCATCCATTGCTGGTGGGATTGCAAAATGGTGCAGCTGCTGTGGAAAACCTCAAAAAGCTAAACATAGAATTGCAATATGACCCAGCAATTCCATTCCTAGGTATATACCCAAAAGAATTGAAAGCAGAGACTCAAGCAGATACTTGTACACCAATGTTTAGTGCTCAATTATTCACAATAGCCAAAAGTGGAAACAACCCAAATGTCCATCAACAGATGAGTGTTGTCAGTGTTGTTGTTGTTGGGTGCCATCGAGTCAATTCTGACTCATAGCAACCTTATAGGACAAAGTAGGAATGCCCCATAGGCTTTTCTAAACTAATCTTTACAGGAGAAGATCGCCAAGTCTTTTCTTCTGGGGAGCCACTGGTGGGTTCAAACCACTGACTTTCCAGTTAGCGGCTGAGTGCTTAACAAGGGCTCCTTTTCAACAGATGAATGGATAAATAAAATGTGGTATATGCATACAATGGAATGTTATTCAGCCATAAAGAGAAATGAAGTTCCGATACATGCTACAAAATGACGAACCTTGAAAACATTATGCTGAGTGAATAAGTTAGTCACAAAAGCACAAGTATTGTATGATTCCACTTATATGAAATATCTAGAATAGGCAAACGCATAGAGACGAAAGTTTATTAGTGGTTACCAGGGGTTGGGAAGAAAGAGGAATGAAGGGTTATTGCTTAATGGGTACTGAGTTTCTGTTTGGGATGATTTAAAAAGTTTTGGAAATAAATAGTAATGATGTTTGTACAACATGGTAAGTGTAATTAATGTCACTGAGTTGTACAGTTAAAAATTATTAAAATGTCAAATTTTATGTTACATATATATATTTTACCACGATAATTTTTTTGAAGTTATACATGCCCTTTGACCAAGAAATTACACATCTTGTAATTAATCCTAAAGTAACAACCAGAAAAGTGTGCAAGACTGCATATATATGGAAGCTCACCATATTGTTTACCATAACAAAAACTGGGTAGCAACTTAAATACCCCATAAGAAGCAGGTTAAATATGAAGAGCCCAGGAAGTAAAGTGATCTTACAACCCAGTTTACTCCTGATATCCCTATGAAATTAGAATTGGGAAACCCTAGTGTTGTGGTGGTTAAGAATTACCGCTGCTAACCAAAAGGTCGGCAGTTCAAATCCACAAAAGTATCTCAGCTTGAATGATAAATTATATGGTCACCCTACATATAATGGAATATTATTGTATCCTAAAAATTCATGGTATATGAGATTATATAATAATGAGGTAAATTTTTTATAATTTGTTGATATGTATAAAATCCAGTTTATTATGCAGTATGTATTATTAAAGCTTATATTTATTAAAGTACATATAGCTATATGGGCTCAGAAAGGAGTCTAGAAAATACAAATCAATATAAACATTTATCTTTGCATAGATAGAATTGGGGCAAGTTTTTTCTCAGCTATAATCTACAGGGTTTTTTTTTACATTAAATATGCATTTGTTGAGTTATAAAATACATATAAAGAGAGAAGAGTTTTGTTGTCTCAAGAATCAAGTTCTTGGCCCAAAGCCCTAAGTACTAATAATGACTCTTATTTATTATGAGCTTACCATGTTCCAGGCATTTTGCCTGCAATAGCTAATTCAGTCTCTAAAAGCTAGGTCTTTTATTCTCATTTTACAGATGAGAAAACTGAGATATTAACTAACTTACTCAATGTCACATATATTCCTATAATTTTGAGAAAGACAAGCCAAGCACACCCGTCTCCCTTTTTGGTGCTGCATTGACAATTTTATGAGAAAGTATTTACCAAGCTTCCCTGTGTGTGTGTGAGTGTGTGTTCAGGCATGTTTATTGTCATACCATGGAGGTATTCTACTAAACCATAGAGATAAACATGCTAAAATGTATGTACATTACCACATTGTTTGTAATAGCAAAAAGCTTACAAAGAACGTACGAATTAAACAATAGGGGACATGTTAAATTTACTGTTTTACTGGATCCCTTTTTCTTTACAAGTGGAAGAAAACCTAACTCAACTAGTTTAAAGAATAAAGGGAAATTATTGGCACAGATAACTAAAAACTCTGGAAATTCCTGCCTTTAGAGAAGGTTTGATCTAGTGGTTCAAATGTATGTAGGACCTAATTGTCAACATTGGCTTCATGCAGTGGCCTTTGGAGCCTCCAGACTTACCAATCGTGGTCAACAAAATGACTGAAAACGTGCCAGACCTCACTACCTCATATCACATCATCCAGGGAGAGGAGTTTTCCTCAGCTCCCAGGAAAAGCTTACTCACAGCTCCTTGACTATTGTACTAATAAGGTTCTCAGATACAAACAGCTTACTCTGGAGAGTGTAAGCAGGAAAAGAAGTTGTTAAAGGCCAGGAGGACATACTCAGAATCTTTGAGAAAGCTTAGAAGTTAGACATTCAGGAGTGTTATGGATTGAATTATGTCCCCCCAAAATATGTGTTGCAAATCCTAACCTCTATGCCTGTGGTTATAATCTCATTTGGGAATGGGTCATCTTTGTTATGTTAATGAGGCAGCATTAGTGTAGAGTGTCTCTTGAGTCAATCTCTTTTAATATATAAAAGAGATTAAACAAGTAAGCAGAGGAGAGATGGGGTAAGACAGATGCCAAGACACATGGAGATCTGAAAATAACCAGGAAGCAGAAGTTGAGGAGATCAGGATCTTCCTCCAGAGCCGACAGAGGGAGAAAGCCTTCCCCTAGAGTCGGCACTCTATTCAGACTACTAGCCTCCTAAACTGTAAGAAAATAAATTTCTTCTTGTTAAATTCATCTACTTCTGGTATTTGTGTTATAGCAGCACTAGAAAATGAAGACAGAACTTGGTACCGGAAGAGTGGCATGCTGCTCTAACAGATACCTAAAATGTGGAAGTGGTTTTAGAACTGGGTAATGGGTAGTAGCTGGAAGAGTTTTAAAGTGCCTAATAGTAGAAGCCTAGATTGCCTTGAGAAGACTGTTGGTAGAATTATGGACATCAAAGGCAGTTCTGGTGAGGGCTCAGAAGGAAGTGAGGAGAGATATAGAGAAAGTCTCTGTCGTCTTAGAGAATACATACGGTGCTGGCAACAGAACGCTGCTAGAAATGTGGAAGTAAAATGTGCTTCTGGTGAGACTTTAAAAGGAAATGATGAACATGTGATTGGACAAGAGGAATGGAGATCCTTTTTATGCAGTGGCAAAGAGCTTGTTCAAATTATGTTCAAATGTTTGGTGGAAGGTAGAACTTGTAAGTAATGAATTGGATATCTGGCTGATGAGATTTCTAAGCAAGATCTTAAAGGATCTGCATGGTTTCTCCTTGCCACTTACAGTAAAATGTGAGAGGAAAGAGATGGACTTAAAAATGAACTGTGCAAAATGAAAACAGAACTTAAAGATTTGGAAAATTCTGTTGTACCAACTAAGGACATGTGTCTAGAATGTTCACCAAGGATGTGCCTACACAATCTTTTGTTAAAGAGATTAAGCTGGCAACTGAGGAATCTAACCAACTACCACAGCAGAAAACCCATTGGTTTAGACTGAAGGGGACAGAGAAAGAATGAAAGGAGAGAATGCTGTCTGCGTCTTGGACTTCTACAGGCAGGAAAGAGGCCACAGGAGCTCCATCTGTTGTCCTCCAAAAAAAAAGGACCATCCCTGGAGCAGCTAGGAGATCAGCAGAACTGCTGAAAACATCACAGGAAAAGGGCCTTCTCAATTTCAAAGGGAAGGGCCATGGTCTCCTGGATCTCAAAGGGTGGGGCCACACCCCCCTAGGTTTCAAAGAGTGGGATCTTTGCCAACTCAGTTCCTAAGTGTGGGGCTGCCAGTTAAGGTGTGCCAGGGAGATGGGGTCACTGCCCAAAGCTGAGGGGACAACAATCAAACTTGCCTTGGGACTGTTCTGGGAAAACCCCACTGCCAACACAACTCAGCACCAGTGGTGCTAAGAGTTGGAAGCCAGAAACTTCACCACTATAGCCCTTGAGGCACCAAGGCTTCTGTTCCCATGTCCCCAGCCATGCCTTCCTTTCATTGCTCACTTTGATTTGAAGTCTCACTTGAGTAAATCTGATTGGTAGAAACTGGGTCACATGCCTGCTCTGCAGCTACCAGGGATACTAGCAGATGGAATCTTCTGACCTTTACTTGGGAAGGTGTCATGCATTGAATTGTGTCCCCCAAAAATATCAATTTGGCTAGGCCATGATTCCCAGTATTGTGTGATTGTCCACCATTTTGTCATCTGATGTGATTTTCCTATGTGTTGTAAATCCTATCTCTATGATGTTAATGAGGTGGGATAAGCAGCAGTTGTATTAGTGAGGCAGGACTCAATCCACAAGATTGGATTGCGTCTTGAGGCAATCTTTTCTGAGATATAAAAGAGAGAAGCAAGCAGAGGGATGGGGGACCTCATACCACCAAGAAAGCAGCACCAGGAGCAGAGCACATCCTTTGGACCCGGGGTCCCTGTGCCCGATTAATAAGCTAAGAAGCTCCTAATCCAGGGGAATATTGATGACAAGGACCTTCCTCCAGAGCTGCCAGAGAGAGAAGGACTTCCCCTAGAGATGACGCCCTGTATTTGGACTTGGTAGCCTACTTTACTGTGAGGAATAAATTTCTCTTTGTTAAAGCCATCTGCTTGTGGTATTTCTGTTACAGCAGCACTAGATGACCAAGACAGAAGGCAAAATGCACAATTAGGAAATGACTACATGGTGAGGTAGGGTTAAATGGATGTTGGGCAGCCAGTCTCTGAATGGCTGCATCTCCATTCCTGAATTAACCATTCTAGCCAGGGGCTTGGGATAACCCTATTGGTTTATGCCATTCAAACTCACCCTGCCAGTGAGGTAGGATGAGTCCCATAAAAATCAGGGTACTTTTGGTGATTAAATAGAAAAAAAAAAAAAAAAATCTGATGGGAGACATACCACAAGTGTCTACTACAAATGTGTTGTATCCAAACTGTGAAATAGTACATGACCATGAAAAATCATGATATAGATCTATAGTTTTTCACATGCAAAGATGTCCACAATATTCTAATTAATGGGGAAAAAAATAGCCTACAAAAACCAAAATACTAGATTTTTTAAAGTTTTCTCAGGCTTGTGGTTTCACAGGTGAGTTTCATCTTATACATATTTAAGTCATCTGCATTTCAGTAAGCATGAATTTTTTTCCTATGTGTTTTTTCTTGTTATAATTTAATCTCACCTGTGACTTGTTGCACCTCAGCCAGAAAGGCATACATTCACTGTGTCACTCTGGCTTTGACGTGAGTCCTAGCCAAGGCTGTGCCACGTTACCGCTGAAGTCAGAAAAAATCATTAAAGACCGTTTCATTTTAAAACCCAAACAAACAAAAAGGCAATGAGGTAGAAATGGCTGCTACCACATGGCCTATTGGTCTAAGATTTAATTAAAAGTTGCTTTGTTTTCCATGGGAAAAGAAGCAGGAAGTTAAGGAAAGCCCATGAAAATTGAGTGAAGATTTTCACTCATTCATTGCTAAAATACTGAAAGCCAGTGTTATGCCAATCACAGAAAAGTGAGGTAGAGATGGAATAGCCCCTGCGTTCTAGGAAGTTAGGGTTCAACGATGGTTACTCATACTGTTCTTGTATAGGAAGTGTGATCTTGTTCAGCAGCATGCAGGGGCGCAGGGTGATGGGATTGTGACAAGATGGCAGAGAAGAGATGGAAGAGAAAGTCCACGGCCCCTCCCTCATCTCCAGTCTTCTCCAGGGTGGAGGCAAGCATCATCTCACCAGCGCAGACTTGGTCATCTCCATTTTGCCTGGCTCAGGGACCTTCTTTTCTTGTTCTCTCCATCTTAGTTAATAGGACAGAGGTCTGAACTCAGGCAGCCTGTGCCTCAAAGCGAGCTCCCAGGAACAGATCCTGAGGTAAAGGTTCGTGTGCAGTGCTCCCAGGGAAAACCGGTAAGGGAGCAGAGGACACAGAACAGGGAAGGGCAAAACGCCAAGGAAGGGCATGACCTCAAGCCGAGACCCAGCCTCCGCCAGATCAAGCAGGAAGCTCTGGAGCATTAATTACATCTCATAGTTTGTCCAGGCTCAGGGTAAGTGGGCTGGGCTTTCACCCTACTGCACCAGTTAGTGATTGGCTAATGGCCACCCTGAGCATATGTGTGCATGTGTGTGTGTGCACACGTGCAAGCATGTGCGTGGCAGGGGTGGGAGGAGGGTGCAGGGAATGTGGATTTCCAGGCACATCTGGATTTCTGCACATGCAAGCAAAATGACTCCAGCAGCTCAAAGAGAATCTTCTGAAGAGCACTGCGAGTGGTGTCCCTTAGAGCAAAGGCACACAAAAAAGAGGGGAAAAACGCACAAAAAGGGGAGGACATCTGGACACAGCACCGACCAAGTCTATTACAAATTGGGTTCACATCCTAACTCTTCCACTTACAAGCTGGTAACTTTGGTCCAGCTACTTAACCTCTCTATGCCTCAGTTTCTTCATCCTTAAAATCGGTCCACTGATAGCAAGCGGTTGTTTTGAGGATTAAATGAGTTAACACAGGTTACGTGCTTAGAGCCATGTGGGGGCACTCGTGAATATTTATTCTTATCATTTACATTCTTGCATCATTTACTACTGGGACACAGTCTTGCTGAGCTCTTCCCAGATACATCAGACAGAGTGTTGATTGTTTATTTCCAAAGACCCAGGTCCAAGTTCTGTTTGGTCTGCTTAGGCCTGGCTTCAGGAGCAAGCAGGTAGCAGAGAAAGTTCATCCTTAGCAACCTCCTCATCCCATTTGGAAGCCAATCACAGGACAAATATTGTATGATCTCACTTATATGAAATATCTAGACTAGGCCAATGTATAGAGATCAGCATTTAATAGTGGTTACCAGGGGCAGGAGGTAGAGGGGAGGAGGGACTCATTGTTTAGGAAGCATTGAGTTATCTTTTTATGGTGTTGGACACAGATGCTAGTGATGGTTGCACAACATAATTAATTTAATTGATGTCACTATATTGTACACGTGAAATAAGTTGAATCGGCAAATGTTGTGTTATATATATTTTTACAACAATTTAAAAAAATAAAATATTTTAACAGCCAGAAAGTTAGGGAATGCAAATCTTCCTCACTCCCGTTTCTCCTTCCTCCTTCACTAAATAAAGGCGGGAACCTCACTCAGTGGCATCAATAGGGTTGGTGTTACCCAGTGCAGTAACTCATGGTGTCATCCTCCCATGCTAATTACCACAATATTGTAGCTAAAACACCAGAAAAATTCACAACATCAGCAACTGTAAAATAACCAGCAGCAACAAAAACAATAGCCCATGCCTGCATGCAGACGAAACCACGTGATTCAAAGCGTCACTGTAATTAGGTAACAATGACAGCTCTGACTGGAGTGCATTAGAAGGTTCAAAAAGTAAATTAACATAGAGTTTTAGCCTTGTAGTTATTAATACATGTAAGCTGGGCTTATCAAAAAAAGTTTTTGTTACAACTACAGTGATATTTTAATAAAAATGATAAATCTCTGCTGAAACACTGTACAAACGTTTATAGACGGTCACTTTGGTGTCACCCTGACAGTGTCACCTGGGCAGTCCACACCCCGCAGTGACGCCACTGAACACACCATGCTCCCTTCTTCCCCTTCTCCTTTGGTGAACTTGGGGTCTAGTTTTCTTAACTCAGAATGGTAACAAATGTGACAGCTAAGGAACCAGAACAGGGTTCCCAGCTCTTCTTCTATCTGGAGCCAGACACCATTCCCAGGGGTGGGAATTCCCAGAACCGCGCAGAAGCGGCATTGTCTTTTCAGCCCTGCTAGCTGAGATTTGTGGTTTCCTGAACCAATCTCCAGTGCTTGGCGAGAGAGGGTGCAGCCAGTTTGGGGCCATTTTTACAAGGAGGTGGGGAGGAAGAACAGACTTGAAAATTTATTAACATCTAATCCTGTTAAGATTTTTTCCACCATATGCCAGCACAGTAACACACTGGAAATGCGTACTAATTACCCCTGTTGTATCCTGTGTGTATGCTTCCTATGCGGCTCCTGACCTTTTCGTTAATGACTTTGCCTTATATTCATTGACCTGAAACAAATAGATTGAATTACATAGTCTTCTTAATTGATCTCTTATTTAAATGTGAAAAATTAACTCCGTGCCACCAGTCGTATTATTTCCAACAACATAAATAAATAAATAAATTTTAATTTTTTTCCTCAATCTAGGTGATTTTCACAATAATTGGCAATGAAAATATAGTTCTAGGCTTATCTCCAAAAATAAACTAATGTTTTTTCTTTTTTTTTTTGCCAATCCCCTGAAAATATCAGTATAAATGTCAAAAACCAAACCCCTTTCAGTGAAGCGACCCTATAGGACAGAGCAGAACTGCCCCGTAGGGTTTCCAAGGCTGTAATCTTTATGGAAGCAGACTGCGACATTTTTCCCCTGGAAGAGCGGCTGGTGGGTTCGAACCACTGACCTTTCGGTTAGCAGCTGAGCACTTAATCACTGCAACACCAGGGCTTCTTTAATAGAGCCGTGTTAATTAAGGGACATCTATGTAAATCAGTTGGGCTACTGGGCTCTTCTGGGAAGTGGCCCTCAGAACAGGTGCCATGCCATCTCTGAGCCCAACAGTAACACTTTCACCCGCCCCAGCTCTTTGGAGCCTTCTTATGTGATTTAAAATACCTCCGGCTGGCAAAATGGGGAGTGTTAAGACAGGACTATTGTAAGCGGGTGAAGATATTTTCTGCTGCATTTGTTAGTTTTAAGTCCTTGAGCCTCATTGTCTGTTGGCTGGAGGGGGACAGAAATCTAATTTCAGGAGTTTAGTGATGTTTTCCTATCAACGGTTTCACAGGCAATAGATACTGCCAGGAACATTGTTCTTAACAACGTTCACTCGTCTCCTTCCTTGAAGGATTCTTGCAAGCGATTGAAGAGATAGAAGCTGCTGGAAATTTTGGCTTTGCTTTCTAATTCCAGTGTGAAATTAATTGTCCCAACTGCAAAGAACTACTTACTCCTTTACTTACTATATTTAACTTAAAAATGCAAATGTTATTAGTGGCCTGATCACTGATAAGGGTGCCTTTGTGCTGGGCTTTACCCTCGATTAGTGAGGATTATGAGGACGTAGCCGCAGTGGCATTTTCTGAGTGTCACCGTGACAGCACTTGCTGCACAAATGCCTAGCTGTCACCGTGAGTTTTATCACTCGGTTTTCCCTCCGAATGTAGACTAATAAGCCCAGAAATTACAATTGCCTACCTGCCGAATATGTGATAGGCGGAAATAATGATATCAGTGCCCTGCTAATCTTCTTGCCTCTGAGCTTGGCACTGTCCTATTGAGTCACCTGTCACACTCCGCTTTGATGAGGCAAATTCAATCTCCCTGCTGTAATGACAATGGAGCCATTTTAATGTTTGGAAATGATTATGTGGAAGCTTTGCTATGCTCTGTCTTGGCAAGCCAGCCAGGGTGGTTTGCACTCCAGAAGAGCAAGCTGGGGCTGTCGGCTGTGGGCAGGCAGTGGGGATGCCAAGTTATTAGGAAATAGACGTACAAGTCTGCTTAATTGTGGAGTTTCTGTGGTGGGCTTGCAGGAGGGAGGCATGGGGAGAGGGAGAGGTAGTGTCACTCTTGCAGAAGAGTAGCTTTTGACTAATGTCTCCATTGTCTGCATAGATTTGCCTCTAGAAGGACCTCCCAGCACTGTCTGTGCTGTTCAAGGAGGCAGGGATGGCATGAACTTATAAATAACTAATGTCACACTGTCAACAGCACTTCCTGGGGTAGGGGCAGAGCAGGGGCATATGGATGGTGGAGTACATCTCCAGGACATTAACCAAACTAAATTACATTACTCTTACCCCAGACCTACTCTTTCCGTATTCTTTGAGAGGAATACAGCTGCAAAGCCAGAAATATGTAACTTGGAAAATATTAGGTGTTGATGAGGATCTGGAGCAACCAGAACCCTACACTACTGGTGTCAATTTCTAAAACCACTTTGGGAAACTAGCAGTCTTTACAAAAGCCAAGCACGCAAACCCAGCAATTGTACACCTAGGTAGATACCCAACAGAGATTCATAGATGTTTTTAACAAAAGACATGAACTGGAATGTTCACAGTAGCCTCATTCATAATAGCACAGAACTGAAATCCATCCAGATGCCCATGAACAGTAGAACAAATTAACCAATTAGGATGTGCCCATACAGTGAAGTACTATGCAGCCATTAGAATGAACCAACTACAGCTACATGGGTGAATTTCACAAACACAGCGCTGAACAAAAGAAGCCAAACTTAAAGGATACATATACATAAGGGTTGTTGGTGGTGTTGTTAACTGTCGTCAAGTCGATTCTGTACAACAGAACGAAATGCTGCCCAGTCCTGCGACATCCTTGCAATCACCAGAATTTTTGAGTCCATTATTACAAATATTGTGCCAGTCTTTCCCACCAAGGCTCTCCCTTGCTTCAGCAAACGTGATGTCCTTCTCTTCCAATTGATCCTTCTTGATGACCTGTCCAAAACAAGCAAGTCAGACAATGTCCTGTTGTGATCCATAAGGTTTTCATTGGATAATTTTTAGAAACAGATGTCCACGCCTTTCTTCCTAGTCTGTCTTAGTCTGGAAACTCTGCTAAAACCTGTCCACGTGGGTGACTCTGCTGGTACCTGAAATACCGGTAGCATAGCTTCTAGCATCACAGCAACACTCAAGCCACCGCAGTACAACAAACTGACAGACGAGTTCAAAGGCAGGCAAAATTACCCTCTGGGTTGAGAAACTGCAATAGTGGTTGTCCTTGGTGGAGGTAGTGTCTGAAATAGGACACAAGGGAGAACTTCTTGGGATGGGGAATTTTCTGTTCCTTGATCTGGGTGCTGGTTACACTTGTGCATTTGGTTTCTGAAAATTCACTGCTTTGTGTATTTTTCTCCATGCACCTTCAGTAAAGGTTGAAAATCACATTTGACTTAATGTTTTTAGTATACGTATGAGGCATTTGAGGCACTCAAAATACGACTAGGAAGGGCTGCCTTCTCAAAGTAGAGTCGATCTTAATGACGTAGATGGAGTCAAACCTTCAAGACCTTCATTTGCTGATATGGCATGACTCAAAATGAGAAGAAACAGCTGCACGTATCCATTAATAATCAGAACCTGGAATGTATGAAATATGATTCTAGGAAAATTGGAAATCATCAAAAATGAAATGGAAGGCATAAACATCAGTATCCTAGGCATTAGTAAGCTGAAATGGACTGGTATTGGCCATTTTGAATCAGACAATCATATGGACCACCATGCCGGGAATGACAACTTGAAGAGGAATGACATTGCATTCATCCCCAGAAAGAACATTTCAAGATCCATCCTGAAATACAAAGCTGTCAGTGATAGGATAATATCTATATACCTACAAGGAAGAACAGTTAATCTGATGATTATTCAAATTTACGTGCCAACCACTAAGGCCAACGATGAAGAAACTGAAGATTTTTACCAACTTCTGCAGTCTGAAATTGATCAAACATGCAATCAGGATGCATTGATAATTACTGGTGATTGGAATGCAAAAGTTGGAAACAAAGAAGAAGGATTGATAGTTGAAAATATCCTTGGTGATAGAAATGATGCCAGAAACCGCATGATCGAATTTTGCAAGACAAACGACCTCTTCCTTGCAAAAACCTTTTTTCAACAACATAAACAGTGACTATACATGGACCTCACCAGATGGAATACACAGGAATCAAATCGACTACATCTGTGGAAAGGGACGATGGAAAAGCTCAATATCATCAGTCAGAAAAAGGTCGCAGGCTGACTGCAGAACAGACCTTTAGCTGCTCATATGCAAGTTCAAGTTGAAACTGAAGAAAATTAGAACAAGTCCACGAGAGCCAAAGTACGACCTTGAGTATATCCCACCTGAATTTAGAGACTATTTAGAGAATAAATTTGACATGTTGAACACTAATGACCGAAGGCCAGACCAGTTGTGGAATGACATCAAGGACATCATACATGAAGAAAGCAAGAGGTCATTAAAAAGACAGGAAAGAAAGACCAAAATGGATGTTAGAAGAGACTCTGAAACTTGCTGTTAAACACAGAGTAGCTAAAGCAAAAGGAAGAAATGATAAAGTAAAAGAGCTGAACAGAAGATTTCAAAGGGTGGCTTGAGAAGACAAAGTATCATAATGACATGTGCAAAGACCTGGAGATAGAAAACCAAAAGGGAAGAACACAGTCTGCATTTCTCAAGCCAAAAGAAATGAAGAAAAAATTCAAACCTCAAATTGCAATACTGAAGGATTCTATGGGGAAAATATTAAATGAAGCAGGAAGCATCAAAAGAAGATGGAAGGAATACACAGAGTCACTATACCAAAAAGAATTGGTACACATTCAACCATTTCAGGAGGTAGCGTATGATTAGGAACTGATGGTACTGAAGGAAGAAGTCCAAGCTGCACTGAAGGCATTGGCAAAAAACAAGGCTTCGGGAATTGACAGAATACCAATCAAGATGTTTCAACAAATGAATGCAGTGCCGAAAGTGCTCACTCATCTATACCAAGAAACTTGGAAGACAGCTACCTGGCCAACCAACTGGAAGAGATCCATATGTATGCCTATTCCCAAGAAAGGTGATCCAACCGAATGTGGAAATTATCAAACAATATTAATATCACACACAAGTAAAACTTTGCTGAAGATCATTCAGAAGCAGCTGCAGGAGTACATCAACAGGGAACTGCCAGAAATTCAAGCCAGATGCAGAAGAGGACGTGGAACCAGCGATATCACTGCTGAAGTCAGATGGATCTTGGCTGAAAGCAGAGAGTACCAGAAAGATATTTACCTGTGTTTTATTGACTGTGCAAAGGCATTCAACTGTGTGGATCATAACAAATTGTAGATAACATTGAGAAGAATGGGAATTCCAGGACACTTAATTGTGCTCATGAGGAGCCTGTACATAGATCAAGAGGCAGTTGTTCTAACAGAACAAGGGGATATAGAGTAGCTTCAAGTCAGGAAAGGTGTGCATCAGGGATGTATCCTTTCACCACACCTATTCAGTCTATACTCTGAGCAAATAATCTGAGAATCTGGACTATATGAAGAAGAACAGGGCATCAGGATTAGAGGAATATTCATTAAAAACCTGCATTATGCAGATGACACAACCTTGCTTGCTGAAAGTGAAGAGGACTTGAAGTACTTACTGATGAAGATCAAGGACCACAGTTCAGTATGGATTACACCTCAACATAAAGAAAACAAAAATCCTCACAACTGGACCGATAAGCAACATCATGATAAATGGAGAAAAGATTGAAGTTTTCAAGGATTTCATTTTACTTGATGTGGTGGTTAAGATTGTGTGTCAGCTTGGCTGGGCCATGATTCTCAGTGTTTATATGTAATCACTCTCATGATAGGATCTGCTGTGAGTAGCCAGTCAGTTAAAAGGCAGTTTCCTTGTGCATGTGGCCTGCATCTGAATATAACTGGGCATTCTGGCTTTTGCCTGCTCTGGATCCTGCAGCTGCCTCCTGATGGTCTGACCTCTAGTTCTTGGGACTTGAGCTAGCAGCTTATCTGGCGATCTTGGGATTCATTGGTCTTCACAGTCTGTGAGCAAGAGCCCTGCTCACCAACCTCCTGATCTTGGGTTCACCAGCCTCTGCAGCTATGTGAAGCAGAAACCTGTATCCTGATCCACAGACTTGGGACAGTCCAGTCTCTACAATCAAGTGAGCCATTTGATATAAATCTCTCTCTATATATATGTATATTTATAAGCAAATCTGCTTCAAAAGACCTCTTTAAAGTGTTGAAAAACAAAGATGTCACCTTGAAGACTAAGGTGAACCTGACCCAAGCCATGGTGTTTTCAATCTCCTCATATGCATGCAAAAGCTGGATGATGAATAAGGAAGAAACAAAAGAAATATTGATGCCTTTGAATTGTGGTGTTGGCAAAGAATATTGAATATATCATGGGCAGACAAAAGAAGGAACATATCTGTTTTGGAAGAAGTACAGCCAGAGTGTTTGTTGGAAGTGAGGATAGCAAGACCTAATCTCATGTACTTTGGACATGTTGTCAGGAGAGACCAGTCCCTGGAGAAGAACATCATGCTTGGTGAAGTCAAGGGTCCGAGAAAAGGAGGAAGACCCTCCACGAGATGGATTGACACAGTGGCTGCAACAATGGGTTTAAGCATAACAACGATTGTGCGGAAGGCGAGGACCCAGCAGTGTTCCGTTCTGTTGTACATAGGGTCGCTATGAGTTGTAACCAACTCGACGGTGCCTAACAACAACAAAATGAGGCATTTGTGTCTCGGTGACGTGGCACCCTGTGCGTTCACCCTACCTCTATAGCAGAGAGGCACGAAGGACAGAAAGACCACCGTGTAGCAGGACTGCAGACTCCCTTGCCTACCAACAGCTGATGCTTTGCTTACATGGATTCTGGGAGTGGGTTATTGTTGGAACCAGGCACATTCCTCTCTCAAAGGTTAGTCACTGAAAATTGGAGGGGAAACTGCTGAGCCATCTGAACCTTCAGCACTTGGAACATCAAGCCAATGCAGCCTCCTGTGGATCTGCTTGTCTGTGAGTGAGAAAAGGGAAGGGGCTGAAACCCACGGGAAGTGTGCTCAGGGGGTTGCCACACTACAGGCTGTGGGTCAGGTACCACAGTCATAGGAGTGAAGAGTCAGTGCCCCCAGGCTGCTTCCCATTACTTCTGTGACCACTTCCAATGCTTTAGCCAAATACTAGTCATGTGGATGAGAAGTGTCCCTTTTGGAACTACTACTAATATGTAGCTTCCTCATTTAAACATTAAAGCTCAAGGAAGGCATTTTTATCTCTAGTAATCACATCCCAGAGGAATAGTAGCAAGTGGAACATCCAGACCCACAGCTTCTGATCCTTCTAGAAGGATCATGTCTGTTAACATGAAAAAACGACGGGAGGAAACCAGTCTCAATTCAGCAGACAAAAGCACCTTTGGCCTGGGCTCTGTAATGTAAACTGCTTGGCTTGTTTCCAAAGCAAAATGGAAATGTCCCAGGCCCATTACATAGTCTTCAAACTCATCTCAAACTTCATTTGCTTCTCTGGCAATCTGTTCGGTTCGTCTTACCTGCCCAGACGCAAAGTTCGTTTAAGTTGGTATTCACTGTTTTTCAGACGCATTAAAAGTCAACTACATACATATTTTTTTTTTGTTTGTTTTTAAGACGATTTTATTTAAACAAAACTGGCTCTTGAATTTTTTTTCTTTTTGTAAATTGTACTTTAGATGAAGGTTTACAGAACAAATAGTTTCTCATTAAACAGTTAGTACACGTATTGTTTTATGACAATGGTTAACAACCCCACGACATGTCAACACTGTCCCTTCTCAAACTTGGATTCCCTATTACCAGCTTTCCTGTCCCTTCCTGCCTTCTAGTCCTTGTCCCTGAGCTGTTGTGCCTCATTAGTCTCATTTTGTTTTACGGGGCTGTCTAATCTTTGGCTGAAAGGTGAACCTCGGGAGTGACTTCAAGACTGAGCTAAAAGGGTGTCTGGGGGCCATACTCTCGGAGTTTCTCCACTCTCTGTCAGCCAAGTAAGTCTGGTCTTTTTTTGTGAGTTGGAATTTTGTTCTACATTTTTCTCCAGCTCTGTCCGGGACCCTCTGTTGTGATCCCTGTCAGAGCAGTCAGTGGTGGTAGCCGGGCACCATCTAGTTGTACTGGACTTAGTCTGGTGGAGGCCATGGTAGTTGTGGTCCATTAGTCCTCTGGACTAATCTTTCCCTTGTATCTTGTTTTCTTCATTCTCACTTGCTCCCGAAGAAGTAAGACTAGTGGAGTATCTTAGATGGCTACTCACAGGTTTTTAAGAGCCCAGACACTACTCACCAGGGTAGAATGTAGAACATTTTCTTTATAAACTGGGTTATGACGATTGAGCTAGATGTTCCCCGAGTACATACATATTTTTATCTTATTACACAAGACCCTTTGCAGATTCTTGGTCTGTCTTAAGCATCAAACCTGAAGAATTATTATATAAAAAAAAAAAACCCATAATGATAGCAATTCACACAAATTTAAATTATTTTCAAGAAAATAGCGTTCTCCATCATCTGTTAGCAGCATGATCTTGGAAACATTATTTAACCTCTTTGAACTTCAGTTTCCTTATCTGTAAAGTAGGGACAAGAAAAGTATCTGCCCCACAGAGTTATTGTGAGACTAAAATAAAATAATACAGATAAAGCACTCAAAGTGATGCCTAGTACATTGGATGCACTCAATAAATGGAGGCTTTGAAAATGATGACAGCTGAGGTGTTACTTTCTTGAGCAAAACTTGTCGACAGGCTTCCACTGCCTGGAAGACAAAATCCGCTCTTGGCCATGACAGTTCAAAGCCCTTCATGACCTGACGCTAACTGGCTGCACAGCCCTAATGTCCCAAACAGATTGGACCACTCTCTATTTTTCCAAACTGCTCCATCTCTATTTTCCAAACTGCTCCATCTTTTTTTTTTTCCTCTGCCCCCTTTTCCACAAGCATCTGTAATAGATTTTCCTCCATTTATTTCTTCCACTTTGTTGCTGGTGTTAGCTACCGTCAAGATGGCTCCCAACTATGGCAACCCTGCACACAATGGAATGAAATGCTGTCCAGTCCTGTACCATCCCCATGATCTGTTGAGAACTGGACCATCGTGATCCATAGGGTTTTTCCTGGCTGATTTTCAGGAGCAGATCCCTAGGCTTTTCTTCTTAGTTCATCTTAGCCCAGAAGCTCCCCTGAAACCTGTCAGTATCATAACAACATGCAAGCCTCCACTGAAAGACAGGTGGTGGCAACACATGAGGTACTTTGGCTGGGAATTGAACCCCGATCTCCCACGTTGAAGGCAAGAATTCTACAGTAAACCACCACTTCCCATTCTTCCAGTTTGTTGTTGTTGTTAGTTGCTGTCAAGTTGATTCCAACTCATAGCAATTCCATGTGTGCAGAGTAGAACTGCTCCATAGGGTTTTCAAGGCTGTGATCTTTCAGAAGCAGATCACCAGGTGGTACTTATGAGAGGCCCTGACTGGGTTTGAACCGCCAACCTCTGGGTAGTAGTCAAGCGCTTAATCATTTGCATATTTCTTCAAAGCACAGACAAGAAACTGTTTCTTTTGTAAATCCTTTGCTTCCTTGAGTGGGTACCCAGAGGCAGACACACAGCAGGATCTCATGGGTCTCTGTTTTGTGGCACATAGTTATTACTTGACTATTACCCATGTGATCCCTTTCGTTTCTAAGCCTCCCTTGTAATGTAACTTGTTCTGACTGATAAAAAGTGAACAGAAGTGATGTTGTATATGTGGAGTGTGTGTGGTTTGTTGCTGGGGGTGTGCAGAGGTGTGTGAGAGAGTGTGGAGTGTGTGTGCAATATATGTGTGTGCTATGGGGTGTGTGGGATGTGTGTGGTGTGTGTGTTTGGTATGTATGTAGGTGTGTGTGTGTGATATATGTGTTGTGGGTGTGTCTGTGTGTGGTGTGTGGAGTGTGTGTAAGTGTGAGTGTGTGTGTTTAATTCCTTTCACTATAGAGTCAGCATGCATCATGGTAAAATGGCTATGTTGTTGTTAGTTGCCCTTGAGTAGATTCCAACTCATGGTGACTCCATGTGTGCAGAGTAGAACTGTTCCATAGGGTTTTCAAGGCTGTGATCTTTAGGAAGCATATCTCCAAACCTGCCTTCCAATGTTCCTCTGGGGGTTTGAACCACCAAACTTTCAGCTAGTAGTCAAGCACTATGCCATTTGCATAGTATGCCATTTGCGCCATCCAGAGACTTTTAGGGTCAAGCCCATGACATCAGGGTTCCCTGATGCTGGAGCACATGTCACTACTACCTCTTTGTGACACCATGGCATACAGAAGAAAGGAAATTCCTGCAATCCAGGTATATTTGTGTATCTTCAGTTTATTTAAATCTGTTCTTTACTGCTCACAATGACTATCCTCTTTATATATAAAATAATCACCTGTAACAATGGCCAGCCTTTCATTTAAATTCCCAAAAAATTCAGTGAGAATGGTTCAGGTTCTTTCGACAGACCTATAATAGTCTGGTGCAGCTCTGGTAGCGCAGTGGTTAAGAATTTGGCTGCTAATCAAAAGGTCAGCAGTTGGAATCCACCAGGCACTACTTGGAAACCCTATGGGGCAGTTCTACTCTGTTCTATAGGATCACTATGAGTCAGAATCGACTCGATGGCAATGAGGATCTTTTTCTTTAATAAAAATCTGATTTTTTGTCTGGTTTGACAAAGGAAAAATAGAAAAGAAAGAGCCCTAGTTTGACTGAATTGACTGTCTGTGAACTTATTTATTTACTTTGTGGACAAACCATAAAGTTCTTGGAATAAAATATAGAATCAAAGCCTTGAGACCTAATTTTCTTCAGTGATGGATTATCAAACACAACAACAAATGTACTAGCAACAGGAAACAAAATAAATAACTAGGACTTTATAAAAGTTATATACTTATGCTCATTAAAAGAATCTATCAAAAGAGTAAAGAGACAACCTACAGACTGGGAAAATATCTTTGGGAATTATAAATATGACAAGACTCTAATATCTAAAATATATAGAAAACTTCTACAACTTAACAAAAAAAAAAGATAAATAACCCAGTCAAAAACTGGGCAAATGACATGAACAGACTCTTCACCAAAGAGGATATTCAAATGGCCAACAGGCACATGAAAAGATAGTTAAAGTGATCAGCCATCAGAGAGATGCAAATCAAAACCACAACGAGATACCATTTCACTCCCACTAGGATGGCTAAGATTAAAAAATAAATAAAAATAAAAACTAGTGTTGGAGGGGATGTGGAACAATTGGAACCTTCATCCACCGCTGGTGAGAACGCAAAATGGTACAGCCATTGTGGAAAACAGTCTGGTGATTCTTAAAAAAACCTAGAGGTAGAGCTGCCATATGACCTAGCAATTCCACTCTGAGATATATACCCTAGGAATCTAATAGAAGTGACACAAACAGGCATATGCACACTTATGTTCATTGCAGCACTATTCATAATAGCAAAAAGATGGAAACAACCTAAGTGCCCATCAAAGGATGAATGGATAAGTAAAATGTTGTACATGCATACAGTGGAATACTACTTGGCGATAAAAAACAACCAGTTCCCAAAACATCTTGGAATATGGATGAATCTGGAGGTCATTATGTTGAGCAAAATAAGTCAATCAAAATAAAAACAAATATTGTATGTCCTCACTTTTATGAAATGACATGAATAAGTAAGTATACAGAAACTAATGTTCATTAGTAGTTACCAGGGATGGGGAACCTCACTCTCTAGATAATAGGCACTTGTTATCTTTGGTGATAGGAAAGGTATCACTGAATGAGGCTGAAGTGTGCACAGATAAACTATGTCACTAAAATGTACACAAGATAAAAAGACCTTCTGGTAATTGCTAAGGCATATATAATTTTGAAACAACAACTAAAAAATATATGTGCACATATATATGTATGTATATAAGCATATTTGTGTATAGGTATGTATATGTGGGAAAGCTCATGGCTCAGTGCTTAAGAGATCGGCTGCTAACCAAAAAGGTCAGCAGTTCTAATCCACCAGCCGCTCCTTGGAAACCCTATGGGGCAGTTCAACTCTGTTCTGTAGGGTCGCTATGAGTCGGAACTGACTCAATGGCAATGAACTTGTTTGTTTGTTTTTGGTTTTATGTATATGTGAGTATATAGGTGTATGCATATGTATATGCATATGCATGTATGTGACTGTATGCACAGACATTCATATATATAATAAAGCACATAGGGGACACAGTTACAGATACTTCTTAGACATAACCAAACACCTCTCGGGATTGGTTTCTTGGGTTTGAAGGGTTAGGACCATAGTCTCATGGGACAATTGGCATAATATAGTTCATAAAGTTTATGTTCTACATCCTAGTTTGGTGAGTAGTGTCTACTCAATCAAAGCAAAAGAGAAAGAAGGAAACCAAAGACTCAGAGAAGAAACTAGTCCATAGACTAACAGTCTACATGAACCATGGCCTCATCTACCCTGAGACCAGAATGAGATGGTGCCTGCCTACCTCTACTGACCGTTTTGATCAGGTCACAATAGATGGATCCAGATGGAAGGGGAGAAAAATGTGGAACAGACCTCAAATTCCTAAAAAAAAATAAAAAAGTCTTACGGGATTAGTTGAGACTAGAAGATTCCCCAAGATTATTGTCCTGAGACAATCCCTAAACCTTGAACCAAAACTAACCCTTGAGGTTACCGTTTAGCTAAACAATAGACTGCTTCACAAAATAAAGAATATCACCCATAAGTACTGTGCTCCTTTAAAAAATAATCAATATGAAACCAAACAGTCAACAATTACTTTAAAACAAAGATAAAGTGTAAGTGGGCAGGAAAACTAGAATAATGGAAATGGAACAACCAGAACAAAAAACATTGAGAACTTTCATGCATTGTGAAGAATGTAACCAATGTCACTGAACAACTTGTGCAAAAATTGTTGAATAGAACCTAAACTACCGTGTAAACCTCCATCAAAAACACAATACAGGTTGTCCGACTAACGACTTATTCAAGTTGAACTGCACTTACCACCGTCTGTTTTGGATTTTGAGGTTTTTTTTTTTTTTTCATACAGCTTGTTGTTAGTAATATGTACTACACACAATGTTGCAGCACATAATTTGCTGATGTTATCATTCCCAGATGTTCAATATTATGATTTATAAAGATACTGACAATAAAAGGCAAAAATAATGAAAAATTTAAAAAATGAAGTATTCAACTTATGTCAGAACTGACTTGGAGTTGTCAGAACAGAACTGTGTCTTAAGTCAGGGACTACCTATAAAATATTATTAAAAAAGAAAAGACTTATCTCTTAGGGAGAAATGAGGTGAAACACACAAACAAAAGAATGCTCTATATAGGAATACACAGGAATCAGATCAACTACATCTGTGAAAAGAGACAATGGAGAAGCTCAATATCATCAGTCAGAACAAGGTCAGGGCCCTACTTCAAAAGAGACCATCAGTTGCTCCTATGCAAGTTCAAGTTGAAGCTGAAGAAAATTAAATCAAGTCCACAAGAGCCAGAATATGACCTTAAGTATATCCCACCTGAATTTAGAGACCATCTCAAGAATAGATTTGTTACACTGAACATTAATGACTGAAGATCAGACTAGCTGTGGGATGACAGCAAGGGCATTATACATGAAGAAAGCAAGAGGTCATTAAAAAGACAGGGAAGAAAGAAAAGACCAAAATGGATGTCAGAAGAGACTCTGAAGCTTGCTTTGAACGTCAAGTAGCTGAAGCAAATGGAAGAAATGATGAAGTAAAAGAGCTGAACAGGAGATTTCACAGGACTGCTCAAGAAGACAAATTAAAGTATTCTAATGACATGTGCAAAGACCTAGAGATAGAAAACCAAAAGAGAAGAAAATACTTGGCATTTCTCAAGTGGAAAGAACTGAAGAAAAAATTCAAGCAATATTGAAGGATTCTGTGGGCAAAATGTTGAACGATGCAGGAAGCATCAAAAGAAGGTGGAAAGAATACAGTCATTGGACCAAAAAGAATTGATCAACATTCAACCATTTCAGGAGGTAGCGTATGATTAGGAACTGATGGTACTGAAGGAAGAAGTCCAAGCTGCACTGAACTCATTGTCAAAAACAAAGTTCCAAGAATTGATGGAATATCAATTGAGATATTTCAACAAACAGATGCAATGTTGGAAGTGCTCACTCATCTATGCCAAGAAATTTGGAAGACAGTTACTTGGCCAACAGTCTGGAAGAGATCCATACTTGTGCCCATTGCAATTAAAGGTGGTCCAACAGAATGCATAGACTTTCCAACAATATCATTAATATCATACCCAAGTAAAATTTTGCTAAGGATAACTCAAAAACGGTTGCAGCAGTACATCCACAGGGAACAGCCAGAAATTCTAGCCAGATTCAGAAGAGGACATGGAACAAGGGATATCATTGCTAAGGTCAGATATCATTGCTGATGTCAGATGGATCTTGGCTGAAAGCAGACAATACCAGAAAAATGTTTACCTATGTTGTATTGACTATGCAAATGCATTCAACAGTATGGATTAGAACCAATTATGGATAACATTGCAAAGAATGGGAATTCCAGAACACTTAATTGTGCTCTTGCAGAACCTGTACATAGATCAAAAGGGAGTCTTTCCAATAGAACAAGGGAATATTGTGTGGTTTAAAATCAGGCAAAGTATGTGTCCAGGTAGTATCCTTTCACCATACCTATTTAATCTGTATGCTGAGCAAATAATCTGAGAAGCTAGAATATATGAAGAAGAACAGGGCATCAAGATTGGATGAAGACTCATTAACAACCTGCATTATGCAGATGACACAACCTTGCTTGCTGAAAGTAAAGAGGACTTGAAGCACTTACTGATGAAGATCAAAGACCACAGCCTTCAGTATGGATTACACCTCAACATAAAGAAAACAAAAATCCTCACAACTGGACCAATAGGCAACATCATGATAAATGGAAAAAGATTGAAGTTGTCAGGGATTTCATTTTACTTGGATCCACAATCAACACTCATGGAAGCATCAATCAAGAAATCAAACACTGCACTGCATTGGGCAAATCTGCTGCAAATGACCTCTTTAAAGTGTACAAAAGCAAAGATGTCTCTCTGATGACTCAGGTGCGCTTGACCCAAGCCATGGTATTTTCAATTGCCTCTTATGCAAGTGAAAGCTGGACAATGATTAAGGAAGACCAAAGAAGAATTGATGCATCTGAATTACAGTGTTGGCAAAGAATATTGAATATCCCAAGAACTGCCAGAAGAATGAAAAAAATCTGTCTTGGAAGAAGTACAGCCAGAATGCTCCTTAGAATGAGGATGGCGAGACTTTGTCTCACATACTTTGGACATGTTATCAGGAGGGATCAGTCCCTGGAGAAAGACATCATGCTTGGTAAAGTAGAGGGTCGGCAAAAAAGAGGAAGATCCTCAACAAGATGGATTGACACAGTGGCTGCACCAATGGGCTCAAGTATAGCAAAGATTGTGAGCATCGCGCAGGACCGGGCAGTATTTCATTCTGTTGTACATAGGGTCACTGTGAGTCAGAACTGACTCAACAGCACCTAACAACAACAATAACACATGGGAACTTAAATATGCAGGTATCATCGAAACACCAAAACAAAAAAATGCAAGCATTAGTGGAAGATCAGGTACCCATTTTAGTGCCTACCATGAAGAGTGAAAAAAGGATTTCAGGAGGGGAAACAGTACTAAGTCAATTCTGAGGGGGGCAAGACAGATTTCTCCAGTAGGTCTGAATCAAGGCCTGTTGTTTCTAACCTTCTAAAGACACAAGGAGCTTTGTAGAAAATAGCTGTGGTAGGAGAAATGAATGTCAACAGCAGTCTTGGAAATGTTTATATGTTGGCAGACTGTTCCTGCACAGACATTTGTTCCAGGTGAACATATTTCATTGGGGAGAGATGTATCCTAGTTTGAGGTTTACAAAAAACAAATGGGTCCCAAAGAAAGTTACAGAAATTAGATGGAGGAAATACGTCTCCCATGACAAACTGCAAGTTTAAGAGATACTCGCAAAAATGTTAACAGTGGTTGCTACAGGAGTGAGATTCAAAGTATTTACAAACTGGTGGCTGCTGTGAACTAACCAGCATGGTTAAGTTAGCAGGCCAGGCGAGCAACCTCTGCACTGAGGGTCTATGGGATTCACAAGTGGTTCATGGATGTTGCAGAAACACTAGCAATTACAGATGTCTGAAAAGGCAAGAGAGCTCACTTCTCCTCTGTTGACGACCTAATAAAGATTTCTTTTGAGCCTCACCCTGTGCCTCAGATGAGAAGGTAGAATCGTCATAATAAACATGTGCCAGTGATCAAAGATCCTGAGTTATCCCACCAAACACATGGCTCTTGGGGGCAGCAATTCTGATCTCCCTCTTCATATTTCTAGAGACTTGGGAGCAGCCAAGAGGGCTCCTAGAGAAAGGTTTTAAGTGAGCTTAATAGCTCCTTACTGCAGAGTAGGTTTAGCATATGCCCTCCAAAAGTTAATGACCCTACTAATGTGTCATTAGCGCATGATGTCAGGCTCTCTGACCCTCTCTAGGCCCTGAGGATACTGGAAGCTTAAGCAGAGAAGATAGGAAGGAGGGGTTTAGAAGATAAATAAATGCAATGCACATTTTGCTGTCATTGGGGCACACTTTTTAGCATTTTAATATACATAGGTATGTCTATTTTAAGGACCTCTGGTGGCACAATGGTTAAAGCACCCAGCTGCTAACTAAAAAGTCGGCAGTTTGAACCCACCAGCCACTCCACAGGAGAAAAGACCGGGCAATCTGCTCTCATAAAGATACAGCCTAGCAAACCCTACGGGGCAGTTCTACCCTGTCATACAGGGTCACTATGAGTCAGAATTGATTCGACGATATACAACAATGTCTATTTTAGTTTTGTTGTTTATTTTGAAATCTCAACTGTAATCTTAAAAGGAATTTCTCTCTTGTTCCTTTTCAGAGAGAGCTAACTAACACGTATGCATAGCTTACAAACACAAGGAGACTGCCTACTCTAATAACAACTGCTGTTTTAGGGCAGGTGCCCAGAAACAGACCCTGAGACAGATTCTTAAACTAGTGTTTTATTAAGGAAGTGCTACCAGGGAAAGCCAGGAAGGGATGGGGAAAGCAGGAAAGAGAAAGAGGAAGCCAAGCAAGGGTGTGGTCTCACCCAAAGTCCTACAAGATCCTAGCTTGAGTCTGGCCCTGCAGGAGGGAGGGGGTACTCTGGAGCATAGTTATTTCTCAGTTATCACAAGCTGAGGCAAGGGGTGAAAGAGCCCAAAGCCAGGGGAAGGGTCACCACAGAAAAGGTAAAAAGGGATCTGAAAGGATATAGGCAAACTGCTAGCAGCTTCTGTAGACTGGGTATCTTTCAGAGGCATAGGACAAAAAGGGAGGGGAAATAAAAATAACTAAAAAGTTGGAAAAAGTGTGAGGGGGAGAAAAATAACTTAAAATTCTTTTAAAAAATCAGAATGAAAGCTCAAAACAGCACAGGGGGCTGGCAGTATTGTTAAACTTGTTATAAAGTCTGGTAGTCAACCATCGAGATGGCCCCAAAGACCCTCCCCTCCTGGTATCCATATTCTTGTGTAGTCTCCTGACACATGGGATCAAGGTTGGTCCGTGTGATCATTATGTCAGAGTGATGGTATGCCATTTCCAAGGCTAGATTTAAAAGACATATGGGCTTTTGCCTCTCTTGTTCTCTCTCTGGGGATAAGCCAGCTGCTTTAATGAGGAACTCAGGCATCCTGTGGAAAGGTAAGGAACTGAGGCTTGTCAGTAGCCCGCAAGGAACTAGGCCTTCAACCAACAGCTATGTGAGCTGTTGGAAGTGAATCCTCCAGCCCCTGTCAACCCTTCAGATGACTGCAGCCCCCGTCAACATCTTGACTGCAAACCTCAGACAGACCCTGAGCCAGAACCACCTTGCTGAGTCACTCCTAAACTCCTGTCCCTCAGAAATCGTGTGAGACAATAAATGCTGTTTTAAGCCACTGAATTTGGAAGTAATTTGCTAATCAGCAACAGACAGCTAACACATGAAGCATTTATCAAAGCATGATTTAGTGCCCATATGGGTGGTACCAGGTGCTGGGACCCAAAGAAGTCCAGACACCAAACTGAAAGGGGAATCCAGAACCAGGTCAGGGTGACAATGCAGGGGCCACCATGGATGGCAATGTCTACAACAGAACAGCTCTCAAGGGAACTAGAAATATTTCCTATGCTGCTTCCAGTTTAGATTCAGGGTCCCACATGAGGACAGAGCAGGTTCCAGGTAATTAAAGGATCCACCAGGGAAGGTACAACAGAAAATATTTTAGAATGATTTTCGGTATAAATTGTTAATATAAGACAAAAAATTTCTACCTGAAAAGGTAACTTCCATTATCTGGAAAACTCATTTTTAGAGAACACTATTGGTTGTCTGTTCAACAATCATCCCCAGCCTTCTTTTTCATGACAGCAGAGCTCATCTCTTGCTTTGCTGTTGTTGTTGTTAGTTACCATCAAGTTGGCTCCAGTTCATGGTGACCTTACGTACAACAGAATGAGATGTTGCCCTGTTGTGTACCATCATCACAATCATTGGTGTGCTTGAGGCCATTGTTGCATCCATTGTGTCAATCTGTAATGTAGTAGTAGCAGTGTCATGGGTCCTTTAACTTGAGGAGGGGAAATGAGAATCACTATCAACTCAAAGTTGATTACTATGAGGTGGAGTTCAGACATACCTCTAGTCTCCAACTTCTTACCAATTCTGACCCTAGCCATCTTCCTCACAGCAGAACTACAAGCCCAGGGCCAGAAAGGCCATGTAGGAAGAGAAACCCATTGCCCTGCACAATCCATCTCATTAAGGGTTTCCTTTGCCTTCTTTGGCCCTCCACTTTACCAAACATGATGTCCTTCTCTAGCAATTAGTCTTTCCTGATGATGTGTCCAAAGTAAGTGAGTCAAAGTCTCAAACAGTATTCTGTGACCCACGGTGTTTTAATTTTCTAATTTTTGAAAGTAGATTGTCAAGCCTTTCTTCCTAGCCTGTCTAAGTCTGGAAGCTCTGCTGAAACAGGTCCACCATGAAGGACCCTGCTGGTATTTGAAATACCTGTGGCTTACCTTCCAGCATCACAGCAACTTGAAAGCCACCACAGTATGACAAATTAACAGACTGATGGTAGGCCTCCTACCTTAGAGAATAAAATTATGAGATACTCACTTTCCCAGCCTCCCTTGCAGCTAGGTTATGACCAGTGCAATTCAAGGGGCAGTATGCAGAAGGGATTTGTAGAAAAGTCTTCAATAAACAGAGACACATAGTGCAGAATGCCGCTTTCTGCCCACGTTTGGGTCTCATATGAGAACATGCAACTTGGATTTTCAGCAGCAGTCTTGTTGTCAAGAGGAAAAAGCCAAAACGTTCACTGAGATGCTAACCTGGGCCCTGACATCACTGAACAGCTGGATTAATCAACCCCAGAACAACCTACCTCCAGACTTCATGTCAGTGAGAAAACTAAGATCCACATTTTAGTTGGATATCCCATCACCCTCCAAATGCACCTATTGCTGTGTAGCAAACTGCCCGAAAATTAATTGTGACTTAAAAGAAAAATAAACATTTATTTTACTCATGAATGTGGTGGTTGTTTTGGCTCAGCAAGATGGTTCTCTCACGAGGTTTCTGTCAGGTGGCAGCTATGGCTGGGGTCATCTTAAAGCTTTTTCACTCATATATGTAGCACCTGGGCTGAGAAGACTCAATAGCTAAGGGTTAGAAAAGCTGGGACTCCCAAAGCATCTCTCTCTCTGTTTGCTCTCTCCACATGGTGGCCTCAGGGGAGTGGAGTCAGTCCTCTTACATGGTAGCTAAAGGCTCCCATAGAGAATATCCCAAGAGAAACCAACACGGCCTTTTCTAACCTACCGTTGGAAGTCACATGGTGTCACTTTCACCACATTCTCTTCATCGAGGTTGTCACAAAGGTGGGTCCTTTATTCAAGGGGGGATAACATAGGCTCCACATCTTGATGGGAGGAGTTTCAAATAATTTTTTCAAACCACCAAAAGCATTCTAGCTGGCACATTTGCATCTAGCGGACAACTCTAGACAAATACAGCCTCTCTGTTTATATCGGTGCGATGACCTGGGAGAGACACCTCCCAAGTCTTCTCACATCATCCTTACTGGGAAAACTGCTTTTCTATTCAGAACCCTTATTACTTTCTCTACCCTGAGAAGCTCCTCCAGAGTCCAAGACAGTCCCTTACCCTGGGGTGACTCATTCCAAATTATAGGATAGGGCACCCCAACAGTGACCCTTGAGGAGGAGTAAATGACCTCTACAATGCGAAGGTGATCAACTGAAAAATGAAAATTTTTTTTTTTTTTAGATTTTTTTCTGAGTTAATATTTTTATTTATTTATTTATTTATTTTATTGTACTTCAGCTGAAGGCTTACAGAACAAATAGTTTCTCATGAAACAGAAGCACACATGTTGTTTTATGACATTGGTTAACAACCCCACAACATATCAACCCTCTAACTTCTCAACCTTTTTTTTTTTTGGTGAAAATACACATAGCCAAAGATACACCATTTCAAAAATTTCTACATGCACAGTTCAGTGACATTGACTACGCTCTTCAAATTGTGCTGTTATTCTCACTTAAGAGGAAGGTTTACAGAACAAAATAGTTTCTCATTTAACAGTTACTACAAATGTTGCCCTATGACAATGGTTAACAATCTCACAACACATCGACAATATCCTTACTGAACCTTGGGTTCCCTATCACCAGCTTCCTTTCGCCTTCTGCCTTCTGGCCCTTGTCGCTGGCCTCCTGTACCTCGTTAGTCTCATTTGGTTTTATGGGGCTGTCCACTCCCAGGCTGAACAGTGAACCTTGGAGGTAACTTCACCACTGAGCTAAAAGGGTGTCTGGGGGCATACTCTCGAGGTTTCTCCAGTCTCCTTTAGACCAGTAAATCTGGTCTTTTTTTTTTTTGTTAGTTAGAATTATGCTCCACATCCTTCTCCAGCTCTGTCCAGAACCCTCTGTTGTGATCCTGGTCAGAGCAGTCAGTGGTGGTAGCCAGGCACCATCTAGCTGTACTGGACTCAGTCTGGTGGAGGCCTTGGTAGCTGTGGACAATTAGTCCTTTGGACTAATCTTTTCCTTGTATCATGTTCTCTTCATTCTCCCTTGCTCCCGAAAGGATGAGACCAGTGCAGTATCTTAGATGGCCGCTCACAGGCTTTTAAGACCCCAGACACTACTCACCAAGGTAGAATGTAGAGCATTGTCTTTATAAGTAGTGTCATGTCAATTGAGCTAGATGTTCCCCGAGACCATGGTCCCCACAGCCCTCGGCCCAGCAATTCAATCCCTCAAGGAGTTTAGATGCGTCTATGGGGCTTCCATGACCTTTCCTTGTACAAGTTGTGCTAGTTTCTCCTGTATTGTGTACTGTCTCACCCTTCACCCAAGATACCACTTATCTATTGTCTATTTCATATTCCCCCCCAACCCCTCCCATTCCTGGTAACCAACAAAGATTACATTTTGCGTGTGAACTTTTTCATGGGTTTTTACAATAGAGGTCTCATACAATATTTGTCCTTTTGTGATTGACTTATTTCACTCAACATGACGTCCTCCAGTTTCATCATGTTATGAGATGCTTCACAGATTCATTGTTGTTCTTTCTCGTTGCATAGTACTCCATTGTGTGTATGTACCATAGTTTGTTTATCCATTCATCTGTTGATGGGCATCTAGGTTGTTTCCATCGTTTTGCTATTGTGAACAATGCTGCCATGAATATAAGTGTGCATATGTCTATTCGAGTGACGACTTTTATTTCTCTAGGATATATTCCTAGGAGTGGGATTGCTGGATCGAATGGTATGTCTATTTCTAGCTTTCTGAGGAAGCGCCATATCATTTTCCAAAATGGTTGTATCATTTTGCATTCCCACCAGCAGTGCATAAGTGTTCCGATATCCCCACAGCCCCTCCAACATTTGTTATTTCCAGTGTTTTTGATTCGTGCCAGTAATGCCAAGCTGAGATGGTATCTCATTGTGGTTTTAATTTGCATTTCTCTAATAGCTAGTGATCGCGAGCATTTCCTCATGTGTCTGTTGGCCACTTGAATGCCTTCTTTGGTGAAGTGTCTGTTCATTTCCTTTGCCCATTTTTTGATAGGATTATTTGTCTTTTTGTTGTAGAGGTGTTGGATTTTCTTGTAGATTATGGAGATTAGAACTTTATCTGACTTGTACTGTCCAAAATTTTTTTCCCAGTCTGTAGGTTCTCTTTTTACTCATTTGGTGAAGTCTTTTGAAGAGCATAGGTGTTTGATTTTTAGAAGATCCCAGTTATCTAGCTTATCTATTGGGGTTTGTGCATTGATGGTTATGGTTTGTATCCTGTTAATGCCATGTATTAAGGCCTGAAGTGTTGGTCCTATTTTTTCTTCTATGGACTTTATAGTTTTAGGCTTTATATTCAGGTCTTTGATCCATTTTGAAGTAGTTTTTGTATACGGTGTGAGGTATGGGTCCTGTTTCATTTTTTTTGCAAATGGATATCCAGTTTTGTCAGCACCATTTGTTAAAAAGACTGTCTTTTCCCCATTTGATGGACTTTGGGCCCTTGTCAAGGATCAGGTGACCATAGGTGGATGGATTTACATCTGGGTTCTCAATTCTGTTCCATTCGTCAATGTATCTATCGTTGTACCAGTACCAGGCTGTTTTGACTACTGTAGCTGTATAGTAGGTTCTGAAGTCAGGTAGTGTGAATCCTCCAACTTTATTCTTCTTCTTCAGTAGTGCTTTACTTATTCAGGGCTTCTTCCCTTTCCATATAAAGTTAATGATTAGTTTTTCTATCTCTTTGAAGAATGTTGTTGCTATTTGGATCGGGATTGCATTGTATTTGTAAATTGCTTTGTGTAGAATTGTCATTTTCACAATGTGGAGTCTGTCAAACCATGAGCATGGTATGTTTTTCCATTTATGTAGATCCCTTTGGGTTTCTTGCAGTAGTGTTTTGTAGTTCTCTTTGTATAGGTCTTTTACATGCCTGTCAGATTTATTCCTAAGTATTTTATCTTTTTAGGGGCTATTGAAAATGGTATTGTTTTCCTGATTTCCTTTTCATCGTTCTCCTTATTGGTGTATAGGAATCCAACTGATTTTTGAATCTTTATCTTGTATCCTGCTACTCTGCTGAATCTTTCTATTAGTTCCAGTAGATTTCTCGTGGAGTCTTTGGGGTTTTCTGTGTATAGTATAATATCATCTGCAAACAGGGACAGTTTAACTTCTTCATTTTCAATTTGGATGTCCTTTATTTCTTTTTCTTGCCATATTGCTCTAGCTAGAACTTCCAGCACAATGTTAAATAGGAGTGGTGATAAAGGGCATCCTTGTCTTGTTCCTGTTTTCAAGGGGAATGTTTTCAGCTTCTCTCCATTAAGAATGATGTTGGCCGTTGGTTTTGCATAGATGCCCTTTATTATGTTGAGAAATTTCCCTTCTATACCTATTTTATTGAGAGTTTTTATCAGGAATCGGTGTTGGACTTTGTCAAATGCCTTTTCTGTGTCAATTGAGATAATCATGTGATTCTTTTCAGAAAAAGGAGAATATTTTAATAACTAATAGTTTATACTTGGCTCTGCCAAAGAGTGAGATTGTGTTTTCCTTAACCTTAATTGCAGGAAGCTAAACGTTAATTGAATATCATTTGTGATAATTCTGTCTTAGTTTGAGTTTCCCTCAAAGCTGACTCTGAAATGAGAAAATGGGCGCAAGTAGTTCTTTGTGACATGATCCCAGGAAACACTGTGAGGGAGTCGGAAAGTGAGACAGAGGAGGTAGGAAAACTAACTTAAAGTGTGTCAATGAACAGGTTATATCACTAAGGGCAACTGGAAATCTCCTGACTGTGTAGAGCCCATCTCTAGTTGTCCCTTTATGGGTCCAGATGGATTTTTGCCCCCATCTCCTGTTCCTCATTGACTGATGGTCATTCCAGGGCATTTACTCCCTCGCAGCTATGGGATGTTCCACCCAGAGAAACATAGAAAGCCTTTAGCAAGGACAGTAGCTGTTTACAGGATAACAGGTTGACCGAGGGGATATTGGCAGGGCGCTGGCAGGTTCTCACCACCAGCTCCTGGTACAAATGTCTCTATCATAGCGATTTTCCACCACATCAAATTTGTTTTAAACGTAGGCAGAGTACACATTATTTTTCACAAGCAAGATTCATGCATTAGAATTTATCACGTATTACTTTGGAGTGTATTTAAAAAGTAAACCTTGTATTGTATAACTTGAGAAGCCACAGTGCATTTTAGCTGATTTTGATGCAAGCTAATCAAAAGCCTGAAGGAAAGAACAGTGCTCACCTATAATAGACCCCTGGTGCTACTGAACTCATTAACCAGAACCTGATTATCCAGATCTCTTGTTTCTCTCTCACTCCCATCATCTGCTTGCCCATCTCCCTGTCACTGCTCCATCGCAAAGGAGATCAGATCCACAGGAGTTCTTTTCTTTCCTCAACTTGATTCAGGCCAGAATAAATTGAAACGAGTAACTGATAACAGAATTTTGGGTTGTCTATGAATTTTGGTTTTTCATCATTTGTATTCCTCTTTTATTCAGAATTGGCCGTTTTAGTAAATTCAAAAGACATTATTTTGGGTATTTTTATAGATATTGAATAGCTATTGAATATTAAAAAGCAAGGATGTTATATCAGTTAGCTAACACCACATAATAAACCATCCCAAAACATAGTAACTTAAAACAACCACCATGTATTTAGTCACTATTCTAGCAACTGCAATTTAGGCTGTGCTCAACTGGGTGAGTCTGCCTATTTAGACTAGACTTGGTTGACCTTAGCTGGTCACAGTCATGTGATGGCTGTCTGCTGATTGTCAGTTGCCAGGTCAGCTGGGGACTTGTTGGTCTATGATGACTCTTGGGGGATGGTGTATTTCTGTTCCATGTGATGTCTTATCCTCCAGAAGGCTGTTCACATGGCATCTTCTCAGGATCCCAATAGCAGTGAGAGAGCAATGGCTCAAGAGCTTTTCATGTGTCTGCTTACATCACATTTACTATGGCCCCACTGGCCAAAGCAAGTTACATGGCCATGTCTAGAGTCAGTCTGAGAGGGAACTACCAAAATGCATGGAGATAGGGAGGCATGAACAAATTGGGGGCAAAACTATAAATAATCCACCAGTGATGTCATCCTCTATGGCTTCTGAGATCTCCTTAGTTTATGTTAAGGTATCCTAACCACTCTCTAATAGACAGACATACTCAAAAGCTGAATTTGTATAACTGACATAATTGAACTATAGGCATTTTGACCCTTGTGGTCAGTCATCTTTTTGATTCAACACAACCACTGAATCCAAACCGTATTTTTCCTCTGCCTCAACTAGGTAGAGATCTGGTTGACCCCTGTGGTGAATATTGCCTCTTCTGATGGTCATCTTGCATCATATCTTCTGCTCCTGAAAAATCAGAGGGTTGGACTAAAGGAGGGGAACACTGAGGACCGAGTTTCAGGTTTCTCTCTCTTATTTTTAAACATCTGCTCCCATCTCCAATCCAAGTCATATTCTCACCAATAAAGTCGGGCCCATTTTGGTTAAATGATCTTTCTTGTTTCAAGTGTTCTCAGAACAAAAGAGTAAATATAGTCTGTTCCTCACATCAGAGCAATGAAAAATATGCCCTTTTTTAAAAAATATGGATCAAGAATCTGTCTTAACATGGGAATCCTGAAACCTTATATTGAAGGTGCCAATTACATTTCTTCTTTTTTAAATTTTATTACTTTTATTTTATAAAAGTCATACTTGTTGCTGGTAGTAAATTCCCTACCCTTCTTATCCCAGACCTCTAGTCTCTAGTCACCAGCCCAAGATGAACCCCCCATTACCAGTTTCTTCTGTATTATATGTTTATACAAGAAAAGACACATAAGTGGCACTCTAGGCAGAAGCACCATGCCGTCTGTCCACAGCAAAGATCCAAAAATCTAAGCCAAACAGAGAAAACAGCAACCCTGAAACCCTAAACATCAAGTGAAGAGATAAAGAACTCAGCCAAGCACCAAATGGAGTGAGAAAACTGACAGAGAATGGAGAGTGAGGAGAGATTCATGCAGAGGTCCCCTATCAGCTAATGCAGCACAGATCCACCGTCTTGGACTCCTATCAGAGACCAGCAAATAGGGGGTACAAGAAAACAGCCTCACAGAGCTTCCAGCAGGAGACAAAACAGCCAGTAATTTGCAATATACACTTTCCCACCCCCCACCCTTCTTCACCCCCACTCGGCCTCCTCTGCTTCCCGCGGCCACAGTCTCTTGGCTGTGAAGCACCGGCTGTGTGGATTCCACCCACCCACACTGGCCAGCTCCCTGAGTGCCATTTGTTGGCTGCTGGTGTTGCTTTTTTCTGCTTCTTTTGATTTCTTCCTTACCTTTCACCACCTCCCCCTCCTTTCGCTCAAATACCTGGCTCCGTGTGCCATCTTTGCTTCTCCTAAGGGGCTGTGGAGCTCCGTTTGAGTGTGGAAGTGCTTCCCGGTCTGGGCTGCCATGCTGGTGGGATCCCGGGGCTTTTCTTTTGTTTGTTTTGAATTGTTTGTCTGTTTTCTTTTCCTTTTCTCGAGTTGGGAGCCTGTTCTGATTGAGCAGTACTACACGGCTAGGGACCTACCCACACAGCTAGCACAGATGCACAGAGAGATGCCTGAGAGCATTTCTCTTTTCATGGTTTTTTTTTTTTTTTTGGAGGTTTTTCTTATTCTTTTTTTTTTAAATTTGTTTTGTTTACTTTTCCCTCTTTTTCCCTTTTTGTCTTTCTTGATTACTCAGTTTCTCGTCTCTCTATACCTTCCTTCTCTTCCTGTTTCTTGAATACCGGGCCTGAATACCTCTATGCCAACTACCCAGGCTGTACTGCAACACCTGGGAACAACTTCCCCAGACCTTGTAGCCAGATTGGTGGGATCCCTGGAGATTTGCTGTTCTTTTTTCTTTCTAATTTTCATTTATTCATTCTTTTCTTTTTTTCTTCTTCTTCCCCTTTTTGTTTTTCTCCATTTCATAGTCTCTCATCTCTCCACTCCAACAGCAAGCTCCCCTAGCACTCTTTTTCATTTCTTTGTATGTTTTTGGCTTCTGTTCCTCTCTCCTATCTCCCATATCCATCTTAGCTCCATGCATAACAATCTCCCCCCTCCATCCTGCCTACCTGAACCATGTGCTTAACATCACACCACCAAGCAGCACAGGCATGGCCTATTGGAATCTGCCCTGCACTGGTTACCGACCCCCCCTGGTAGCTGTAGTAAGTGCCACAAACAACCCATCCCAGCAACTCCTCTTCAGCTAGACCTGCCCTGATGTACGATATCTGAGTGAATGACCCTGCCAGTTGGAGAAGGAGGTGAAAAGTATCATGCTCATAGACGAGTAAACAACAAAGAACACACAGCCCACCTGCTCAGACATAGCCAAATTTAAAAAAAAGGACAAAACAAATCTACAATCAAGAAACAATAAAAATAACTACTGAATTACCCGAAGACAGCAGACAATATCAAAACATTTACAAAAACAGGACAGGATGGTTCCAACAGGCTTCCAAAATAAAACACCAGATGACTTTTCAGTGGAAGAAAACACACTAGAACTACCTGATAGGGAATTCATATCTCTAATACTCAGAATTATCAAAGAGTGGAAGCAAAAACAGAAAAAAATGAGGAAAAAATAGACAAATTCATGGAAAAGGCAGACAAATTCATGGAAAATACAGACAAAAAAATGGAAGAATTCAGGAAAATAATGCAGGAACAAAATGCCAAAATAAATTCACAGCTAGAACTTCTACAAAAACAACGATTAGAAATCCAAAAGATAAACCACAAGATTTCAGAAATGACGGTGTCATAGAAGGGCTGAGGAGCAGGTTTGAAAAGATAGAAGTCAGGATTAGTGAAACTGAAGACAAACATTTGGATACGACTTTGAGGAAAAATCAGAAAAAAGAACAAAGAAAAATGAAGGGACCCTGAGAGTTTTGTGGGATACAATCAAAAGCAAAAATTTTCTAGTGATCAGAGTTCCAGAACAGGGGGAGAAAACAGGAAACACAGAGAGGATCATTGAACAACTGCTGACAGAAAACTTCCCCAATATCATGAAAGAAGAAAAGCTAGCCATCCAAGAAGCTCAATGAACCCCATATAGGAGAGACCCCAAAAGAAAATCACCAAGGCATATCATAATCTCACTCGCCGAAACCAAAGACAAACAAAGACTCCTGAGAGCAGCTCGTGAAAAACAAAAAGTCACATACAGAGGAGAAACAATAAGTAAGCTCAGATTATTTGGCAGAAACCATGCAGGCAAGAAGGCAATGGGATGACATATATAAAACCCTGAAAGAAAAAAATGGCCAGCCAAGAATAATATATCCTGCAAAACTCTCATTCAAATATGATGGTGAAAATTAGGACATTTCCAGATAAACAGAAATCAAGGTAATATGTAAAAACCAATCCAAACTTACAAGAATTATTAAAGGGAGTTCTTCAATCTGAGAACAAACGACTTCAGCTCACAGGCTGAATCTAGGATGCTGAAACGTACTAAACAGATACCAATCTAGGAAATGAACTCTCAAGGACTATCCAAAACCAAAAGAAATACAACAGGAAATCAGAGCAGTTAGTCTGTAAATGTGGTATAGGTGTAGAACCTTCTAATGGAGAGGAAGGAAGGCAAGGCGATACCAAGTAACAATAAACTGCTTCAAAATTAGAAAGATAAGGGAAAATTTCAAGGTAACCATGAAGAAAGTTAATAAACATAAAAATAAAGAGGAAAAACATGAAGTCTCAGTAAAAACAAAACCTACAAAAACAAAAGAAATGAAAAAAACTCCACAAACAAAAGTAATTCAGCACAGGAGAGTAAGAAGAACAAAGAAAATGTCAGCACGACAAAAAAAGCACTACAAAATGACAGCAACAAACTCACATCTATCAATAATCACACTGAATGTAAATGGACTCAATACACCCATAAAGAGGTGTAGAGTGACAGAATGGATAAAAAACCAGGATCCATCAATATGCTGCCTACAAGAGACACATCTTAGAAACAAATACATAAATTTATTAAAAGTCAAAGGTTGGAAAAATATATATATCAAGCTAACAACTACCAAAAAAGAGCAGGAGTGGCAATACTAATCTCAGACAAAATTAGACTTTAAAACAAAATCCACCATAAAAGACAAAGAAGGACACTATGTAATGATTAAGGGGACGATCCATCATGAAGACATAACCATAATAAACATCTACGCATGCAATGACAGGGTTCCAAAATACATAAAACAAACTCTAACAACACTGAAAAGAGAAATTGACAGTTCCACAATAATAGTAGGAGACTTCAACACACCACTCTCAGTAAAGGACAGAACAACTAAAAACTAACTCAGCAAAGATACAGAAGAAGACCTAAAGGGCACAATCAACCAACTTGACCTCATAGACATATATAGAACACTCCATCCAACCACTGCAAAGTACACATTCTTTTCCAATGCACATGGAACGTTCTCCAGAATAAACCACATCTTAGGTCGCAGAGCAATCCTCAACAAGATCCAAAACGTTGAGATAATTCAAAGTATCTTCTCTGACCACAATGCCATCAAGCTAGAAATTAACAACAGAAAGAGCAAGGAAAAAAGATCAATTAAATGGAAACTGAATAACACCCTGCTTACACATCACTGGGTAGTAGAAGAAATCAGAGATGGAATCAAAAAATTCCTAGAATCAAATGAGAATGAAAACACATCATACCAAAACCTTTGGGACACAGCAAAGGCAGTCCTTAGAGGACAATTTATAGCAAGAGATGCACACATTAAAAAAGAAGAAAGGGACAAAATCAAAACATTAACTGCACAACTCAAACAAATAGAAAGAGAACAGCAAAAAAAGCCCACAGCCACCAGAAAAAAGGAAATAATAAAGATCAGAGCAGAAATAAATGAAATAGAGAACAGAAAAACAATAGAAAGAATCAACAAAACCAAAAGTTGGTTCTTGGAAAAAATCAACAAACCACTGGCCAGACTGACAAAAGAAAAACAGGAGAGGACACAAATAACCCAAATAAGAAATGAAATGGGGGACATTACAACAGACCCAACTGAAATAAAAAGGATCATAACAGAATATTATGAAAAACTATACTCCAACAAACTTGAAAACTTAGAGGAAATGGATAAATTTGTAGAAACACACTACCAACCCAAACTACAGCAAAGTGATGTTGAAAATCTGAACAGACCCATAACAAGAGAAGAGACTGAAAAGGTAATAAAAAAAACTCCCAATCAAAAAAAGCCCTGGCCCAGATGGCTTCACTGGAGAATTCTACAAAACATTCACAGAAGAGCTTGTACCAGTACTACTCAAGCTATTTCAGAGCATAGAAAAGGAAGGAACACTTCCAAATTCATTCTATGAAGCCAGCATAACACTGATACCAAAACCAGGCAAAGACACCACAAAAAAAAAAAATTACAGACCAATATCTCTTAAGAATATAGATGCAAAAATTCTCAACAGAATTCTAGCCAATAGAATTCAGCATCATATCAAAAAAATAATACACCACAACCAAGTAGGATTCATAACAGGTATGCAAGGATGGTTCAACATTAGAAAATCAATCAACATAATCCACCACATAAATAAAAGGAAAGAAAAGAATCACATGATCGTCTCAATTGACACATAAAAGGCATTTGACAAAGTCCAACACCCATTCTTGATAAAAACTCTCAATAAAATAGGTATAGAAGGGAAATTTCTCAACATAATAAAGGGCATCTATGCAAAACCAACATCATTCTTAATGGAGAGAGGCTGAAAACATTCCCCTTGAGAACAGGAACAAGACAAGGATGCCCTTTATCACCACTCCTATTGAACATTGTGCTGTAAGTCCTAGCTAGAGCAATAAGGCAAGAAAAAGAAATAAAGGACATCCAAATTGGTAATGAAGAAGTTAAACTGTCCCTGTTTGCAGATGATATGATACTGTACATAGTATCATAGACTCCACGAGAAATCTACTGGAACTGATAGAAAAATTCAGCAGTGTAGCAGGATATGAGATAAACATACAAAAATCAGTTGGATTCCTATACATCAATAAAGAGAATGATGAAAAGGAAATCAGGAAAACAATACCATTTTCAATAGCCCCTAAAAAAATAAAATACTGAGGAATAAGTCTAACCAGGGATGTAAAAGACCTATACAAAGAAAACTACAAAACACTATTGCAAGAGACCCAAAGGGATCTACATAAATGGAAAAACATACCATGCTCATAGATAGGTAGACTCAACATTGTAAAAATGACAATTCTACACAAAGCAATTTACAAATACAGTGCAATCCCAATCCAAATACCAACAACATTCTTCAAAGAGATGGAAAAACTAATCATTAACTATATATGGAAAGGGAAGAAGCCCCGAATAAGTAAAGCACTACTGAAGAAGAAGAATAAAGTTGGAGGACTCACACTACCTGACCTCAGCACCTACTATACAGCTTTGGTAGTCAAAACAGCCTGGTACTGGTACAATGACAGATACATTGACCAATGGAACAGAATTGAGAACCCAGATGTAAATGCATCCACCTATGGTCACTTGATCTTCGACAAGGGCCCGAAGTCCATTAAATGGGGAAAAGACAGTCTATTTAACAAATGGTGCTGGCAAAACTGGATATCCATCTGCAAAAAAATGAAACAGGACCCATACCTCACGCCAGATACAAAAACTAATTCAAAATGGCTCAAAGACATAAATATAAAGCCAAAAGCTATAAAGTCCATAGAAGAAAAAATAGGACCAACACTTCAGGCCTTAATACACGGCATTAACAGGATACAAACCATAACTAACAACTCACAAACCCCAGAAGATAAGCTAGATAACTGGGATCTTTTAAAAATCAAACACCTATGCTCTTCAAAAGACTTCACCAAAAGAGTAAAAAGAGATCCTACAGACTGGGAAAAAATTTCTAGACAGTAGAAGTCAGACAAAGTTCTAATCTCCATAGTCTATAAGAAAATCCAACACCTCTACAACAAAAAGACAAACAATCCAATTAAAAAATGGGCAAAGGAAATGAACAGACTATTCACCAAAGAAGACATTCAAGTGGCCAGCAGACACACGAGGAAATGCTCACGATCACTAGCCATTAGAGAAATGCAAATTAAAACCACAATGAGATACCATCTCAGCCCGGCATTACTGGCACGAATCAAAAACACTGGAAATAACAAATGTTGGAGAGGCTGTGGGGAGATCAGAACTCTTATGCACTGCTGGTGGGAATGCAAAATGATACAACCATTTTGGAAAATGGTATGGCGCTTCCTTAGAAAGCTAGAAATAGAAATACCATATGATCGAGCAATCCCACTCCTAGGAATATATCCTAAAGAAATAAGAGTCGTCACTCGAATAGACATATGCACACCTATGATCATGGCAGCATCGTTCACAATAGTAAAAAGTTGGAAACAACCTAGATGCCCATCAACAGATGAATGGATAAACAAACTATGGTACATACACACGATGGAGTACTATGCAACAAGAAAGAACAATGATGAATCTGTGAAGCATCTCATAACATGGATGAAACTGGAGGACATTATGCTGAGTGAAATAAGTCAATCACAAAAGGACAAATATTGTATGAGACCTCTACTGTAAAAACCCATGAAAAAGTTCACACACAAAATGTAACAATCTTTGTTGGTTACCAGGGATGGGAGGGGTGGGGGGGATACTAAATAGGCAATAGACAAGTGGTATCTTGGGTGAAGGGTGAGACAGTACACAATACAGGGGAAATCAGCACAACTTGTACAAGGAAAGGTCATGGAAGCTCCGTAGACACATCCAAACTCCCTGAGGACTGAATTGCTGGGTGGAGGGCTGTGGGGACCATGGTCTCGGGGAACATCTTGCTCAATTGGCATAACAAAGTTTATAAAGACAATGTTCTACATTCTACCTTGGTGAGTAGCATCTGGGGTCTTAAAAGCCTGTGAGCAGCCATCTAAGATACTCCACTGGTTTCATCCCTTCGGGAGCAAGGGAGAATGAAGAGAACAGGATACAAGGAAAAGATTAGTCCAAAGGACTAATGGACCACAGCTACCAAGGCCTGCACCAGACTGAGTCCAGTACAGCTAGATGGTGCCAGGCTACCACTGCTGACTGCTCTGACCAGGATCACAACAGAGGGTTCTGGACAGAGCTGGAGAAGGATGTAGAACAACATTCTAACACACAGAAAAAAAGACCAGATTTACTTGCCTAAAGGAGACTGGAGAAACCCAAGAGTACGGCCCCTAGACACCCTTTTAGCTCACTGGTGAAGTCACCTCCGAGGTTCACCATTCAGTCAGAGAGTGGACAGCCCCATAAAACAAAACGGGACTAATGAGGCACAGCAGTCCAGGGACAAGGGGTAGAAGGCAGAAGGGGACAGGAAAGCTGGTGATGGGAAACCCAAGGTTGAGTAAGGACACTGTTGATGTGTAGTGAGTTTGTTAACCATTGTCATAAGGCAACATGTGTACTAACTGTTTAATGAGAAACTGTTTTGTTCTGTAAACCTTCATCTAAAGTGAGAATAGCAGCACAATTGGAAGAGCGTAGTTGATGTCACTGAACGGTGCATGTAGAAATTTTTGAAATGGTGTATCTTTGGCTATGTATATTTTCACCAAAAAAAAAAGGTCAAGAAGGGAGAGGGTTTACATGTCATGGGGCTGTTAACCAATGTCATAAAACAATATGTGTACTACTGTTTAATGAGAAGCTGTTCGTTCTGTAAACCTTCACTTGAAGTAAAATATAAAGAAAAAAGAAAACATATATATGTGTCTATTATACATATACATTCAATTTAACCATATGAAATTACCACAGTTCAAACATTTTGACCTACGAAGGCAGCAATTCATATCTCTCAATCTATCTTTTTTAACATAAATGAAAGCATAACAAATATATTGCTCAGCACCTTTATTTTTATCTAACGGTATGTCTTGGAGGTCATTCTACATCAGCATGTAGGACTTGATCTTATCATTTTTCAACTTACGTTTATAAGAACAAAGTCTTTGTTCTTCCCACTACCTGGAGCTTTTGGATTGATTTGACTAATAAAATCAGATTTGAACACCTTGGGTATTCTTACCCCTGTGGGCAGGAGTCTTTCTTGTCTGGAGAAAAATAGATCTGGTTTCAGTTCTTGACTCTCTCACTCAGTAGCTATGTGACATTGGGCCTCTTACTTACCCTCTCTGAACTTTAGCTTCCACACCTTTAAAATAGTACACCTATACCATAGGGTTCTGATAAGAATTAAATGAAATTATTTACCTGTCACATTGTAGGTACTCAACAAATTGGCCATTTGGTCTCTAAACCAATTTTGTTTTCACAGCCAAATCACTTAGTGTTTTCCTAGTAGAGCTGGACCAGTGATGTTTTTCAGGTTTTGTTTGTTTTTATTAATTTTGTTGTTGTTGTTGAGAATACATACAGCAAAACATACACCAATTCAACAATTTCCACATGTACCATTTAGTGACATTGATTACATTCTTTGAGTTGTGCAACCATTCTCACCCTCCTTTTCTGAGTTGTTCCCTTCCATTAACATAAATTCACTGCCCCATAAGTTTCCTATTGAGTCTTTCAAGTTGCTGTTGTAGTTTGGTCCTGTATAGTTCTTAACCATTGATGTTTTTAAGGAAATATGAAAAGGACAGTCTTCCGCAAGCCTCTCTGCTTTCAGATTTCTCATTTCAGAGATATTCATGGATTGTGATTCCCAGTCTCTGATCTGGCCCTACCCTTGGCACAGAGACCTTGGCCTGAAAGGTTTCATTCCTAAAAAGTTAGAAGCCAGCAAGCAAGAGAGCATATTATTCCTACTACCCTTGCAACACCACCAGATGCTCTGTCTCATTCTCTTGCTTCTAATTAAATCCACATGCTGTTAAGGCATGCAAGTCATCCACCATCTAGGCCATACAACCTTGTGGAGCATTACATAAAGAGCAGAACAGGAACACAGGACAAGGATGAAAAGGAAGTATTAGTCAACTGGCCCCAACACTATGCTTTTATCTTTTAATTTTAGAATAATGTTTTTATTTGGACTTTAAAGTACATGCTCATTATGAAATATTCAAGTAATAATATAAAAAGTACAAAGAAAAGAGCAAACTCTTTCTGCCTAGAAATAAAAATTTTCTACATTTGCTGTACACCATCCTCAACCCCTCTCTTTGCACTTACATAGATCAAAGTTTCAAAATATGGATAGATAGTGTTTCAGGAAAAAAAGTCATGTTAAATATTCTGTTTGTTTACTTGTTTATTTTGTTTTCCAACCCTCCTACCCATACCCCAACACCAGAAATTCCATGAAGGCAGGAACCTTGATTATCTTGTTCATCACTGGAATCCTCAGAGCCTAGTATAGTACCTGGCACATAGCAGACTCTTAAAAAATATTTGTGACTGTTGGCACATTTATACTTGGATGCTCTTATGATTCTTTCTTTAGCCCTAGAGTTCAATGACTTCCCCAGAATATATAATTGTATATCATTTTTTTCTGGGACATTCTGTTCTATAAATGGTTCCTTATTTTAGTAAAGTTTTCTATTACATCCTTGAGCATTTTGTTTCATTTCCTTGTCCTCTTGTTCAGAAAGAGTAATATGGATATGTAGATAGCCTTTTTCTCCCATATCTATCATCTCTGTAATCATCATTTGTAGTTGACTTTTCCATTTCATTTTGTGTGATGACTTAGGCCTCCATACCATCTCCTTGTCTTTATTTTCAGGTACTTTTTCCTCATGTGCATTAATTCACATCCTCCCTCAGGTTTTGTGTTCTGGGACCAGTGACGCTCACAGCAAAGTTCTTTAGTTTACACTCAGGGTTGTAATCAGACTCTGGCTATCCTTCCCCAGCCCTCTTCTAGCTTCCTCTCTGAAGTTTTTCTTGAGTAGAAGACCAGGTCACAGACATAGCAGTGTATCAATTTCTTTTTTAGCTACCCCTCCATCTCTGGCCTCTCTATAAGCAGTGGGCATCTCCTTATAGAGATGAGGACATTCCCTACCTCTCTACTAGCCCATCCAAGATAACTGGATCTCAACCCTTTAAGATTCCTTGGATATGTTTCTCTTGGTGTTGACGAATACCTTAGAAGAAATACATATCCTTGTCAAGGTTTGAGATAACATGTGTCAGCTCATCTGTTCTCACCTCTGTCTAGATTTCTTAGTATTTGCCAGGAATGTTTCAGGAATAGTTTGTGGTGTGATGTTGCTGCCACTTCCTACTTCTTTCCTTTCCCAGTCAGAAGCTTTCTTATTGTCTATGAGGCCAGAGGCAGAATTTATTCCAGTTTCAAGTTGCACGTGGCCAAAGCCTTCCTAGTTTCCCTCTTTGCACAGCCAGATTCCAGTTCTTTGCCCCTAACATGTTATCTCGTACTCGTGAGCTTTTCTTCAATGTATAAAACTATTATTATAAAATGTATAAAAGTATTATTAGTCGTTATCCATAGGCAGTTCACTTGTCTATATCGCCTATAAAATGCCACCTCTACCAGTCTTTAGTTTGTTATGAGATCCTGACAGCAGAAATGAGCAACCAATCCCATGGGTTGGGGTCAGGGCACTGCCAATTTCTGATTGGGTAGATTTCGTATGGCCCATTACTTCAAACATCACTTGGTGTACGCTTTTACAACAGGGCAGGTTGGAGTAACCATTTGTCAATGAATTAATGGTGCTGAAGTCTTATATTTTATGTAGTTTGTGTTTGCTTTAAATATCTGGCAATATGCAGTTTAATGGATTCTGCTGACCACACACAACGACTTTCCATATATGAACATTTACAGCGAGTCATTTCTGCAAACTGGATTCATGTGAATAAAGTAGAAGAAATTATGGTGGGAGTCTAAGATGGTGTGGATCTGGTCTACTAAGGCTCTTGCTCAAGCAAAGATGGTGTTTGGTTTATGTAATATAGTGATTTTAAAACATGCTGGCAAATTTTTTTACTCTCATCCCATCCGAAGATGGGAGTGTCATTCCCTTCTTATTTAATATGGACCGGCCTTAGGGACTCACTTCTAATGAATAAAATGGAGTAGAAGTGACTCTAAGCAACTTCTGAGCCTGGGACATAAAAAGCAGTATAGCTCTCACCTGGCTCGCTCTCACTAAGGAAGCTCACTCTCAGAACCCAGCCACCATCTTGCAAGAAAGTGATGTGCAGGTGTTCCAGCTGACAGCGCCAGCTGAGGTCACAGCCAACAGCCAGCATCAACCACTAGACATGTGAGTGAGAAGACTTCGTATGATTCCTGTCCTCAGACTTTGAGCTGTCCCATCTAACACCAAGTGGAGCAGGGATAAGTAGCCCCTGCCAGGTCCTGCCCAGATTGCAGATTCATGAGCAATATAAATAATGTCATTATTTTTTAAGGAAATTTATTTTATTCAGTTTCTAAAGCAGTCTTGGATAGTGATACAAAGATGTCTTCAAAATCTGCATTATGAGTGGACCTCACTACCACTAAGAAAGAAGAGCCAGGAGTAGAGTGCACCCTTTGGACCCAGGGTCCCTGTGCTGAGAACCTCCTAGACCCAGGAGACAGAGACCCATACCAGAGAGGAAACAAGATGGAGAGAAGCTGCAGCAGAGAAACAGCAGCAGCAAAAATGGGAGACCAGAACAAGACGGCGTAGTGGGCTTCCCAGCCTACAGAGCAAGGCGGCTACAGTAAGTATGTCAACCCATGGAGTGAAAGAGCTGCATACCTTCCGGCAGGAGGCTTACTAGCAGAGTGAGGTGCCTCTGGGCACTTACTGGTAGAGCTAAAGAACTTTGTAATGCATGCTTAAGCAGGGCAGAGGTGAGACCAAGAAGCTGAGGGCCAGAGAGAGGCCTGCCTGCGGGACCAGCTGAGAAGAAGCTGTCCTAATCAAGCAACTGTATCCTAAGTCATTCCTGATCCTGAATTGTAACCTGTTACTTCCCTAATTAACATCAAAATCATGAAGAAAAAAAAAAAAGCTGCCTTATAACTATTTTTTTCAGTAAATGAGTACCTTGGTCAAATGAAAATGCATAAACCACTTTGTTCCAACTTGTACTATTTACTTTGTTTGAGGAAACTAATTATGTAATTTTTCCCTTTGCCTTATAAATATGTCTCTTAATAACCAGTATAGGGCTACTTCCGGCTGCTAGCGTTCTACAGAGAGGTCACAATTACATTGCTGGATGAATACTCAAATCATGATAAAATGCACATGCCCTCAAAATTGTAATGAGGACCCATTTAAGAGGGTAATTCATAGCAAAGAGTTGAAGCATATTACTGTGGAAGCCTTTAACACGGGGTCTTCTTTCTGATTCACCCCAATGTAAATCCTTTCTTGTCTGTCCTAGGCAATAAAATGTGTCTGAAAACAAAATGGCTCCAGATCACCTTTACTTTCCTGGAGACTAATACCTTTCTTTCATATGAACTTATTCTCAGTCACCAGATTTTATATCTCTGATTAAAATAATCAGATTTTCAGTGCACTAGTCTTAGGGTTGCTGTGAGTCAGAACCAACTCCACAGCACCTGACAACAACGACAACAGTCTTAGTAAAGTATAAAATATTAACATATGGTGCATTTCATACAAGTTCTTTCCATAAATTATTTGGTATGAATGAAGAAACAAGAATGGAAGTTGTTCCTTACTAACTGAAAAATATTTTGATATCTGAAATCTATTCCATCTTCATGGTCTGACTCAGAGTTGTACATGGCTATTGCTAGCCTATACACACACACAACTTTGTGCAAAATAAGAAGTGGTGCCCCTACCCCCAACCCCCAGCCACGTGGGTTCAGGCTAACAGATATCACATTAGTGAAAGGATTGTCTTTTTGTTTTCAAGTTGTAGAATTTTTTTAATATATTTTGGATATTAGACCCTTATCACTCTGTCATACTGTGTTCGCTTGTATGTTGCTGTGATGTTTGAAGCTACGCCACCGACATTTCAAATACCAGCAGGGTTACACATTGTGGACAGGTTCAGCGGAGCTTCCAGACTAAGACAGACTAGGAAGAAGGACTGGGTGGTCTACTTCTAAAAAAAAAAAAAAAAAAAAAAATTGTTCAGTGAAAACCTTATGAATAGCAGTGGAACAGAAGATGAGACCCTCAGGTTGGAAGGCACTCAAAATGCAACTGGGGAAAAATTGCATCCTCAAAGTAAAGTCGACCTTACTGACCTGGTTGGAGGCAAGCTTTTGAGAATTGCATTTGCTGACGTGGCATGACTCAAAATGAGAAGAAACAGCTGCAAATATCCATTAATAACAGAAATGTGGAATGTACAATGTATGAATCTAGGAATATTTGAAGTCATCAAAAATGAAATGGAATGCATAAAGATCAATATCTTAGGCATTAGTGAGCTGAAATGGACTGGTATTGGCCATTTTGAATTGGACAATCATATACTATGTCAGGAATGACAAATTGAATGGGAATGGTGTTGCATTCATCGTCAAAAAGAACATTTCAAGAACTATCCTGAAGTACAATGCCATAGTGAGAGGATAATATACATACGCCTGCAAGGAAGGCCAGTTAATATGACAATTATTCAAATTTATGCATCAACCGCTAATGCCAAAGATGAAGGAATTGCAGATTTTTACCAACTTCTGCAGTCTGAAAATGATCAAACATGCAATCAAGATGCATTGATAATTACTGGTGATTGGAATGAGAAAGTTGGAAACAGAGAAGAAGGATCAGTAGATGGAAAATGTGGCCTTGGTGATAGAAATGAGGCCAGAGATTGAACGATAGAATTTTGCAAGATTAATGACTTATTTGTTGCAAATGCCTTTTTTTTTTTTTTTAACAATATAAATGGAGAGTATACATGGGTCCTTGCTGGATGGAATACACAGGAATCAAATTGACTACATCTGTGGAAAGAGAAAATGGAGAAGCTCAACATCATCAGTCAGAACAAGGCCAGGGCCCAATTTCAGATCAGACCATCAATTGCTCACATGCAAGTTCAAGTTGAAGCTGAAGAAAATTAAAACGAGTCCACGAGAGCCAAAATACAACCTTGAGTATATCCCACGTGAATTTAGAGACCATCTCAAGAATAGATTTGACACATTGAACACTAATGACTGAAGACCAGACGAGTTGTGGGATGACATCAAGGACATTATACATAAAGAAAGCAAAAGGTCATTAAAGAGACAGGAAAGAAAGACCAAAATGGATGTTAGAAGAGACTCTGAAACTTGCTCTTGAACATACAATAGCTAAAGCAAAAGGAAGAAATGATGAACTAAAAGAGCTGAACAGAAGATTTCAAAGGGCAGCTCAGGGAAGACAAAGTAAAGTATTGTAATGAAATGTGTAAAGAGCTGGAGTTAGCCAGCCAAAAGGGAAGAACACAGTCTGCATTTCTTAAGCTGAAAGAACTGAAGAAAAAATTCAAACCCCAAGTTGCAATATGGAAGAATTCTACAGGGAAAATATTAAACAACACAGAAAGTAACAAAAGGAGATTGAGGGAATACACAGAACCACTGTGCCAGAAATAATTGGTTGACGTTTAACCATCTCAGTAGGTAGCACATAATCAAGAATCGATGTTACTGAAGGAAGAAGTCCAAGTTGCACTGAAGGCTTTGGCAAAAAACAAGGCTCCAGGAATTGACAACATACCAATTAAGATGTTTCAACAAATGGATGCAACACTGGAGGTATTCACTTATCTACACCAACAGATTTGGAAGACAGCTACCTGGACAGAATGGAAGAGGTCCATATTTGTGCCCATTCCAAAGAATGCATAAATTATCAACAAAATCATCAATATCACCCACAAGTAAAATTTTGCCGAAGATAATTCAAAAACCGTTGCAGCAATACATCGACAGGGAACTGCCAGAAATTCAAGACGGATTCAGAAGTGGACAGGGAATGAGAGATATCATTTCTGACATCAGATGGCTCTTGCATGAAAGCAGAGAGTACCATAAAGATGTTTATTTATATTTTATTGACTATACAAAGGTGTTGGACTGTTGGATAACATGGCTAAGAATGGGAATTCCGGAACAGTTAATTGTGCTCATGCAGAACCTGTAGAGAGACCAATAAGCAGTCATTCAAATACAAAAAGGGTATACTGTGTGGTTTAAAATCAGGAAAGGTGTACGTCAGGGTTGTATCCTCTCAACATACTTATTCAACTGTACATTGAGCAAATAATCAGAAAAGCTGGATTATATGAAGAATAACGTGGCATCACGATTGGAAGAAGACTCATTAACAACCTGCAGAGGACACAATCTTGCTTACTGATAAGCGATGAGGACTCGAAGCACTTACTATTGAAGACCAAAGGACATAGCCTTCAGTATGGATTGCACCTCAACATAAAGAAAACAAAAATACTCACAACTGGACCAGTAAGCAACATCATGATAAACAGAGAAAATATTGGAGTTGTCAAGGATTTCGTTTTACTTGGATCCACAATCAACACCCATGAAAGCACCAGTCAAGAAATCAAAGAACATATTTCATTGGGCAAATCTGCTGCAAATGACCTCTTTAAAGTATTCAAAAGCAAAGATGTCACTTTGAGGGCTAAGGTGTGCCTGACCCAAGCCATGGTATTTTCAATTGCTTCATATGCATGTGAAAGCTGGACAACGAATAAGGAAGACTGAAGAAGAATTGATGCCTTTGAATTATGGTGTTGGTGAAGAGTGTTGAATATACCATGTATGGACTGCCAGAAAAACGAACAAATCTTCTTGGAAGAAGTACAGCCAGAATACTCCTTAGAAGCGAGGATGGTGAGACTTTGTCTCACATACTTTGAACATGTTATCAGAAGGGACCAGTCCCTGGAGAAGGGCATCATCCTTGGTACAGCGTCAGCGAAAAAGAAAAAGATCCTCAACGAGATAGATTGACACAGTGGCTGCAATAATGGGCTCAAACATAGCAGATTGTGAGAATGTCTCAGGACCAGGCAGTGTTTCATTCTGTTGTACATAGGGTCACTATGAGTTGGAAACGACACAACAGCACCTAACAACAACATTGGAAATATGGTTTCCAAAATTTTTCTCTCTATCTGTAGGTTATCTTTCCAATTTTTTAATAAATCTTTTGATGAACAAAAGTATTAATTTTTTTCCTTTTGTTGTCTTTTTATATTATTATTATTAGGTGCTGTCAAGTCGGTTCTGACTCATAGTGACACTGTGTACTACAGAACGAAACACTGCCCAGTCCTGTTCCATCCTTGCTATTGTTGTTATGCTTGAGTCCATTGTTGCAGCCACTGTGTCAGTCCATCTCGTTGAGGGTCTTCCTCTCTTTCGCTGATCCTCTACTTTACCAAGCATGATGTCCTTCTCCAGAGACTGATCCCTCCTGATAACATGTCAGGAGGAGGAGATGTAGTCTCGCCATCCTTGCTTCTAAGGAGCTTTCTGGTTGTACTTCTTCCAAGACAGATTTATTCGTTCTTTTGGCCGTCCATGGTATATTTAATATTCTTTGTTAACACAACAATTCAAAGGTGTCAATTCTTCTCCTATCTTCCTTATTCATTGTCCAGCTTTCCAATGCATATGAGGCGACTGAAAATACCATGGCTTGGGTCAGGCACACTTTAGTCTTCAAGGTGACATCTTTGCTTTTCAACACTTTAAAGAGATCTTTTGCAGCAGATTTGCCCAATGCAATGCGACTTATGATTTCCTGACTGCTGCTTCCATGGGTGTTGACTATGGATCCAAGTAAAATGAAATCCTTGACAACTTCAATCTTTTCTCCATTTATCATGATGTCGCTTATTGGTCCAGTTGTGAGGATTTTTATTTTCTTTATGTTGAAATGTAATCCATACTGAAAGCTGTGGTCTTTGATCTTCATCAGTAAGTGCTTCAAGTCCTCTTCACTTCCAGCAAGCAAGGTTGTGTCATCTGCATAATGCAGGTTGCTAATGCGTCTTCCTCCAGTCTTGATGTCCCATTCTTCTTTACAGAGCCCAGCTTCTTGGATTATTTGCTCAGCATACTGATTGAATAAGTATGGTGAAAGGATACAACCCTGACACACACCATTCCTGACTTTAAACCACACAGTATCCCCTCATCCTGTTTGAACGAGCACTTCTTGATCCTTAAGAGCACAACTAAGGGTTCCGAAATTCTCATTCTTCTCAATGTTATCCATAATTTGTTATGATCCACACAGCCAAATTCCTTTGCATAGTCAATAAAACACAGGTAAACATCTTTCTGGTATTCTCTGCTTTCAGCCAGGATCCTTCTGATGTCAGCAATGATATCCCTGGTTCCAAGTCCTCTTCCAAATCCGGCCTGAATCTCTGGCAGTTACCTGTCAATATACTGCTGCAGCCACTTTTGAATGATCTTCAGAAAATTTTTACTTGCATGTAATATTAATGATATTGCTTAATAATTTCTGCACTCAGTTGGATCGTCTTTCTTGGGAATAGGCATAAATATGGATCTCTTCCAGTCAGTTGACCAGGTAGCTGTCTTCCAAATTTCTTGGCATAGACAAGTGAGCACTTCCTGTGCTGCATCCGTTTGTTGAAACATCTCAATGGATATTCCGTCAATTCCTGGAGACTTGTTTTTCGCCAATGCATTCAGTGCAGCTTGGACTTCTTCCTTCAGTACCATCGGTTCCTGATCATAATGCTACATCCTGAAATGGATGAATGACGACCAATTCTTTCAGTATAATGACTCTGTGTATTCCTTCCATCGTCTCTTGATGCTTTCTGCATTGTTAAATATTTTCCCCATAGAATCCTTCACTATTGCAACTCAAGGCTTGAATTTTTTCTTCAGTTCTTTTGGCTTGAGAAATGCAGACTGTGTTCTTCCCTTTTGGTTTTCTATCTCCAGGTCTTTGCACATGTCATTATAATACTTGACTTTGTCTTCTCGAGCCACCCTTTAAAATCTTCTGTTCAGCTCTTTTACTTCATCATTTCTTCCTTTTGCTTTAGCTACTCTGTGTTTAACAGCAAGTTTCAGAGTCTCTTCTAACATCCATTTTGGTCTTTATCTTTCCTGTCTTTTTAATGACCTCTTGCTTTCTTCATGTATGATGTCCTTGATGTCATTCCACAACTGGTCTGGTCTTCGGTCATTAGTGTTCAACCCGTCAAATCTATTCTTGAGATGGTGTCTAGATTCAGGTGGGATATACTCAAGGTCATACTTTGGGTCTCATGGACTTGTTCTAATTTTCTTCAGTTTCAACTTGAGCTTACATATGAGCAATTAATGGTCTGTTCCGCAGTCAGCCCATGACCTTGTTCTGACTGATGATATTGAGCTTTTCCATTGTCTGTTTCCACAGATGTAGTCGATTTGATTCCTGTGTATTCCATCAGTCGAGGTCCATGTATAGTCGCTGTTTATGTTGGTGAAAAAAGGTATTTGCAATGAAGAAGTCTTTGGTCTCGAAAAATTCTATCATGCGATTTCCAGCATCGTTTCTATCACCAAGGCTACATTTTCCAACTATTAATCCTTTGTTTCCAACTTTCACATTCCAATCACGGGTAATTATCAATGCATCCTGATTGCATGTTCAATCAATTTCAGACTGCAGAAACTGGTAAATATATTCAATTTCTTCATCTTTGGCCTTAGTGGTTGGTGCATAAATTTGAATAATAGTTGTATTAACTCGTCTTCCTTGTAGACGTATGGGTATTATCCTCTCACTGACAGAGTTGTACTTCAGGACAGATCTTGAAATATTCTTTCTGAGGATGAATGCAATGCCATTCCTCTTCAAGTTGTCATTCCCTGCATAGTAGACCATATGATTGTCTGATTCAAAATGGCCAATACCAATCCATTTCAGCTCACTAATGCCTAGGATATCGATGTTTATGCCTTCCATTTCACTTTTGACGATTTCCGGTTTTCCTAGATTCATACTTCGTACAGTCCAGGTTCTGATTATTAATGGATATGTGCAGCTGTTTCTTCTCATTTTGAGTCATGCCACATCAGCAAATGAATGTCCCAAAAGCTTGACTCCATCCATGTTATTAAGGTCGACTCTACTTTGAGAAGGCAGCTCTTCCCCAGTTGTCTTTTGAGTGCCTTCCGGCCTGGGAGGGGCTCATCTTCTGACACTATGGCAGACAATGTTCTGCTGCTATTCATAAGATTTTCACTGGATAATTCTTTTCATAAGTAGAGTGCTGGGTTGTTCTTCCTTGTCTTCTTAGTCTGGAAGCTCAGCTGAAACCTGTCCTCCTTGGGTGACCCTCCAGGTATCTGAATACCGGTGGCATAGCTTCCAGCATGATAGCAAAATGCAAGCTCCCACAGTATGACAAACTGATAGACACGTGGGGGTTTTATATCAGTGAGTTCATATAATATTTGTCCATTCGAGATTGACTTCTTTTACTCAGCATAATGTCTTCAAGTTCCATCCATATTATAACATGTATCAAGACTTTGTTTCTCCTACTGGCTGAGTAACATTCCATTGTATGTATGTACCGCATCTTGTGTATTCATTCATCTGTCAATGGGCATTTAGGTTGTTTCCAGCTTTTGGCTATTGTGAATAGTGCTACAATGAACATTGGTGTACAAGTATCTGCTTGAGTCCCTGCTTTCAATTCTTTTGGGTGTATACCTAGGAGTGAAATTGCTGAGTCATATGGTAGTTCTGTTTTTAGTTTTTTGAGGAACCATCACACTGTTTTCCGCAACAGCTGTGCTCTTTTGCCTTCCCACCAGCAATGGATATGGGTTTCAATTTCCCCACATCCTCACCAATATTTGTTATTTTCTTCTTAATCTTAGCCATCCTAGTGAGAGTGTGATAGTATGTCATTGTGGTTTTGATTTGCATCTTTCTGATGGCTAATGACATTGAGCATCTTTTCATGTGTTTGGTGCCCATTTCAATGTTTTCCTTGGTGAAATGTCTATTCAAGTCCTTTGCCCATTTTATGATTGGGTTAGTTGTCATTTTGTTGTTAAGTTGTCTAAGTTATATATATATATATATTTGTTGTTAGATTCTTATCAGTTATATGGTTTCCAAAGATATTCTCCCAGTTGGTCACTTTTCTTTTAACTTTTTTGGTAGATTCTTTTTATGAACAAAAGTTTTTAATTTTTATGAGGTGATGTCATTGTTTTGAGTCACTAAGATTTGGAGTAGTTTGTTACTCAGCCACACCTAAGGTAAAGCTGGTGACTCAGTTCCTGGTGACTATCTCAGAATTTATTCAGCAATTGCCTTCTGACAGCAGAACCATACCATTTGGGGACAGTGACCAAGGGGCCAAAGCCACACCACAGGCAAGACATCTTAAAGTAAGTTGCAGGGATGGCATATTCTATACTGTCTCTGATTTTCTATTTCTAATTTTGCTCTTTGATTGAAAACAATGAGAGCCACTGAGCATTTCTCAAGTTAAGAGGACAAGGAGAACAAGTTGTTATAAGAGTAAGTATGGAGCAGTAGAAGGATGCAGTCAAATAAAAATCTAAGACCGGACACAGAACAGGGTTGGGCCATGTGGTGGTTGACTTTAGAGTTGTTATTGATGCCAGGATGCCTGGGGCTCTTAAAACCAGTCCAGTTGCTATCGAATCAATTCTGACCACCCTGTGTGTCAGAATAAAACTGTACTCCATAGGGTTTTCAATGGCTGAGTTTTTGGAAGTAGATCACCAGGACTTTCTCCCAGGGTGCCTCTGGGTGGTCTCAAACCTCTAAACTTTGGTTAGCATCCGAGCATGTTAATTATTTACATCAGCCAGGGGTGGGGTCTCTTAGCAGCAGTGAAACATAGTACTAAGAGCAGACTTTCAAGAGCCAGCTTGGTTCAAATTCTGGCTCCAGAGGTACTAGCTGTGTTGTCCTGGACATGTTACTTAATCTCTCTGTGCTTCATTTGTACATTTTACATAAGGTTGTAATCTAAGGTCATTCATATGATAGGTTAAAATATCGCAGGTATTTTTATCTTCCTTATCTTAACCATAAATGAGTTTTGCTTCTGACTCTTCCTTCTCCAACCGGTTTCTTCTGTTAACTCCCAGTTGCTGCTTCTCCATTACTTCAGTTTGCACAGCTGATTCATTCATTGATTGGGCAAATGTTTGCTGAAAACCTTCTGTGTGCTAAGCACTGTTGCAGGACCTGGGTGTACAGAACTGAATCTATCAGACAAAAATTCTTAACCTATTGACCTTGATTCTATCATACCATTTACAGCTCTGATTCTTCTGGCTGCTGCTCCTACCATTCACGGGCACAATGTTGCTGCTTCTTAGTTCAGATCCTTGAAAGAGGTACTCTGATTAGCCCAGCTCAGCTTTCCAATTCAAGCCACAGCTTTCTGATTTGTTCCCTAGGATCAGATGTCCACTCTTATCCAATGAACTATGTTCTAGAAGGGAAAGTGGATATGAGGTCCAGGACATAGCCACAGGCGCAGCATGGCAATCCCTGTGATAGGCAACTCAGGAGTAAGTCCTTATAGCAGTACTTCAAGGGTGAGGGAGAACAGTATGGACTCCCATTAGAGCTTGGAGTGACCCAAAGAATCCTTCAATCGATTTCCATATAACATAGGCGAAAGAAGGTGCATGACTCCCAGAGTCCCACACAGACTGTTAGCACATAACCAGGGCTAGGAGCCAGGCCTTTGGAACAGCATCTTGGCACTGTGTACATGAGTTCAGCCCCACCCCCCTTGTGTTGCATAAGCTATCAGTGCTCCTCCCATATCCCCTCAGCACTCAGCATTCCCATGCAAGCTAGCAACTTCAGAGGGGGCCTTCTCCGGTCAAAGGAGCATCCTTGCCCCTCAACCAATGATGAACAAGACTTGGTGAATGTATACCCCAGCTTCCTTATCCCTTGGGTGAGACAAATCTGAGATGAGTTCCACAGAGCCTCCCAGAGGTCCCCAGAGGGATTGAGCCCCAGTTGCCCACACCTATAACCTTTTTATCAATGCAAACATATTGATTGCTTCCCTTCCCTGTCTCACTTCCTTTCTTCTCCACCTGAACTTTCTGAAGTCGCCTCTCAAATGAACTCCTTGCATTCATATCCTTGATGGAGGGTCAGCTTCTGGAGAGCCACAAACAAAGAGAGCAATAAGAAGTCTGAGCATGGGCAAGAGGCTGGGTAGAGAGAGAAAGAGATACAGACAATCTGTTAGGTGCAATGGTGCAAATTCTACCCCACCTGGAGCTGCAGAGAAAAGCAGGCTTTGGATGGGGAGGTGGAAGCCGGCGTGGGAGGGGCTGCCTGTAAACTGGCTGTCCTGCTACCATTCTTAAAATGTTTCATTCTTCCATTTTTAATCTTACTCATTATTGAGTTATTAATAATGATTTATATGACATTAACTTTTTTCAGAAATCTTGACTAACTCTTTGATAAGAGATTAATAAAGAATGGGACTTCAGATGACAACTTTTTATGAGCAAAAATGTCCAAGGCTGTCTCTAGATGGCTATTCCTGGCTGCAGTCACCATGCTCTCCAGAGTCTGAAAAGCAATTGTTTAGTGGGGTAGAGAGAGCCAAGCTGAATTAAATTGACCTGCATGATACAGCAAGTAGCACTGAGCACATTTAACTAAGGGGCCTTTGAAAGAAATCTGTTTTATTGTAGCTGAGTGCTGAAATTATTAATAATTTAAAGTACATGAATGATGTCAGCATCTAAAATTAAGACAGAATGGGAGAACATGCTTGGTCTTTAAAAAAAAAAAAAACAGTTAAATGAATCTTTATTTCTTCCTGCCCTTTTTTTTTTTTTTTTTGCTTTTCTTTTCAGAAGCATGAATTTGTCTGCTTTCAAAAGCCAGTTCTTGTGCGTACATCCTGAGAAGATGAAATTTCCATTTACAGAAGAAGACCAGCAGCCCCACTTAATTCAGACACGCGTATACCTAAACTCATTTTTGTCCCAAATATAATTACCACTCTGCAGGAAAATCTGGTGCAATTCTCTTGATTCGGGGCATTTTAAACCTGTCTTTAATTTCAAATAACATTATTAGAATCCCTAGGGATGAGAGGAGATATGGCAGATGTCACAATAAGAAACACCCAGGGCTTCAAACCAGTTTGTTCTGGTTCGAACCCTGGCTGGTAATTTGCATATCCACCCAGATATACTGAATCAGACTCTAGTTTAACAAGACCCCCAGGTAATTCTTATGTATAGCAAATTTTGAGACCCACTTACATAAGAATCACCTGGGGATCTTGTTAAACCGTAGATTCTGATTCAGTGTATCTGGGGTGAAAATGCAAATTTTCAGCAGGAGTTGCAACTGGAAGGAACGGGTTTGAAGCCCTGGAAACACCAGGGCACTTTGGGGTGCTTTCACTCAGGCTTCTGGCTGGAGTTATTAACTCAGATGTGAAGTTTGAGCTCTTTCACCAAACCAAAACAACCAAACCCACTGTGGTCGAGTCAATTCTGACTCACAGTGACCCTATAGGACAGAGTAGAACTGCCCCATAGGGTTTCCAAGGCTGTAAATCTTTATGGGAGCAGATTGCTACATCTTTCTCCCCTGGAGCAGTTGGTGGGTTCAAACCGCGGACCTTTTGGTACCAGTGTGTGTTCAAAACTCTCTGCAGCCTGCGTCCTGCCGGGCCCACACATGTGACTCTCCGAGCAGTGGTCATGGTCAGAGCAAAGCTGGGCTGCCTGTGGAAATGGTTCCTCTCAGACTTCTCCCAAAGCAAGTGTTCGCTGGCAAAGGCAGCAATTTTTTTCCTCTTCAAAAGGACCTTTATGTACTAAGTCGCTCCCACCTACTGTGCGTGTAAATTATTCTTCAGTGATGCGGCCTATGCCTGCGACTTTGATCCTTTCCTTTCGCTGGATGCCACAGGAGCATGATAAAGCAGCCGTGTTATCCGAGCGCCTTTGATCTCCTACTTGCAAATGACATTTGATGGTAGAACATCTGAGCCCCCTCAGTCGTGGCAGGGTGGGTCCAAAAGGAGAGATTTGGGGGTTCTAAGGTGTCCATCTCCTGGCATCAAACCGTCTTCAAGACAAAATGAGACAGGACAGAAATAGCCCACTTCTCCCCAAACAGCAACTGTTGATAGGATGATTAACAGGCACCCACAGCCACTCTCTCCAGTGGACAGGAGGGAGTCCCAATAACTCAGGGACAGTTCTCGTTTGGAACCTGTTTCAGAAGAATTACATAATTGAGGCTCCTGCTATGGGGTTTCAGAATAAATCAAAATCATTTGGGGAGAAAAAGATGGATAAGTGAGGGACAGGCCCCCCCAAATGTTTCCTCCTTCTTGCAAGGTAAAAATGAGCTTTTCCTTGTAAAATGGAATAAAACGTAGGGCACAGAGAATGCCGCAAAGATTGAAGAGGCCAGGTCTGCATTTCCCACCACGCACAGATGACCGCGCCCCGCAGTCGGCCACCCAACTTCTCATGCCCACCGATTGCGTGGCATTGAATCTGCAGGCACTCACAGTACAGAGATCAAGGACAGTGGACTCCCTTTCAGAACAGCAGCGTAAACCACTTTGCATTAAGAAGGAATAATAATCTTTTTTAAAAGAAGGTGTCAAAATAAATACATTTCTTGTTACTTCTCTTTCTTCCACATCACAGGAGCAAGCACATCAACCTCACTGGAGTGGGTGAAGGAAGGACTTGTTTCAGGGAGGGCTGTTCCCAGGGGAACACACACCCACAGCAGGCACTCCTTTACACTGTCCTACTGATGGGAATTCTAAGTACTGTGGGATGAGCTAATGCTGCCCAGCATTTGGAGACTCCTTGTGCCTCTTCTTCCCCGGGAGTCGGAGTCTGAAACTTTGTCAGTATTTCCACCACTATCTGGAACTCCCTGTACTCACTCCTTTTCTTTTTCTATACTCAAGTTGCTGTCCTTCTGAAACATTAATTCTTTAACTTAGAAGCCAAACTTTAAAAGGGGATTCTAGTAGTAGGCCAGCGGTAGATTATCCAATAAGCAAGGTAAGCACAGGTTTACTTGTGCTTACTTACTAACCTATCGTGAACAATTTCACATTTTTTTCACCACATCAAAGATTCTGTTTCTAGTTCTGGCTGGCATCTGTCTCTCTCCCAATGCCACAGCACCTTCCTACAAAACGAAAGCCTCTTTTCAAGTTTACAGTCCCTGACAGAGGCAGATGACTCAGCAAGCAAGGTAAACACAGGCTTATTTGTATTTACTAATTCTGTAGTGAACAATTTCACATGGGTTTCACCACATCAAAGATGTGAAATTGTTCACTATAGATTAGTAAGTAAGCACAAGGAAGTCTGTGCTTACCTTGCTTATTGGATAATCTGCCCCTGAGTAGCTCTGAGGTAGGTTTCATCATTTTGTGAAGAATTCTATTCAAATGCATTTGAAATCCAGTTTTCAAATTTCAAAATAAAGCCCACCAATGTTTTTCAATGGTACATTAAAAATTCAGCAGCCTTGTGGTCTGTGTTGATGCAGGTTACCTGGTTGGCTTAGTTTAAAATTGATATATGAGTGGCTTGAAGTGTATTTCATCAATTATTTACATGTAATGAGACATTTTGGGGACAGATCATTTTTTTATATCTTGAATGGCCTGATGTACAATCCCCTCATCTCTATAAAGCAAGGGAGTCATTTTAACTTGTAAATGGGGACAGATTATTGGAACATTTTCGAGTTTTCTAATAGTATGTAAAAATAGCTTTGATGTTTCAGGAAGCAAATATCGCTGAGCTGAGAAAACAATCAACACGCACAATAGAATTTGCATTTCCACTCACACCCTTTTAGTTTCTCCCTGGTTATTTCCTTGGGTGGGAGGAAGAAGAGCTTCCCCTGAGAATGTGTGCAGAATATGTAAACATGGTGAGTTTTCCATGCATTGTGACTGTTGTATCTCCTTCCAGGGGCGGATGACTCAGTAAGCAAGGTAAGCACTGGCTTACTTGCGCTCACTTACTAATCCATAGTGAACAATTTCACATGGGTTTCACCACACCACATCAAAGTGAAACCTATGTATTAATAAGTAAGCACAAGTAAGCCCGTGCTTACCTTGCTTACTGGATAACCCACTCCTGCTCCTTTCTCCTTCTGGCCACTGTGGATACTGATTATTAAAAGGTTCAATCTGGTTCTTCCCTTATCCTGCGGCTCATGCTTAAGCCACAATATTTAGAATCCTGAGCTTTTACTAACTGTTCAGTAAGTAAGTGTTCATAATAGTTGGGCACATTTCTCCCAAATTGTGTGCTGTGCCTACAGCCCCCCTTCACTGCAGTCCTCAGTTCACTGCCACTCCTCCAGCCTGATTGTACAATCAGTACCACCGCTTCTAAACGTGCTTGAGAGCCCTAGCTGATGGGGTTGAACAATGAAACCTTAGTTCCTGAAAAGTTAGGTGCTCTGTGGGATGTTGACTTATATGCTGGGGCAGGGGGCCTAGAATGAGAGAAATATCATGGTGCACAAGGAAGCCCACCCTGGCCACCATCCTCTGCCTCCTCACAATCTCAAAAAATGCCACAAGAGCCAGCTTCCACAGGGCAGCACATCTGAGTTTTTCTCCTGTCTGCCTTGCTATGTCAGTGAAGAAAGCCAGATGCTCGTGACTGCTGTCATTTTGGCAAGTCCAAGGGCTGCTGCGGGAGGGGCAGCCCCTGCCCCCACCCCGGGGACTCAAAGAGCCCGCAGCCCGCTTTGGATGCACAGACAGCCCACGTGTGCGCGCTCAGCGGGCAAAGCTTCGTGTCTTGACCTCCTGGGATGAGGCCTGCAAACCTCAAATCCCAACAGTCTTGCTGGCTTCCCTCTGCCCGCAGACTCCTCCTAATTAAGCCAATCCGCCTAATGGCAAGGCGTTCCATCAAAAATTTTTCCAGATGCTTCCGATGCAGCCTGTGGGCACTGGTCAAAGCTGGTAAGGCTTCTGATCAGGGAGGCCGGCCCTGCTCACGCCGACCGGCCCCCACCAGCCTGGCGGCGCCTGACTCCCAGCACAGCGTCACCACCCTAGCTCATTTGCTCTGCTGCCTGCCGAAAGCATAGAGCGTAATTACTAAAGTTAAGAAAACAGCTCTGTAATTAGCCAGGCAACTCTAAGCGCAAGAAATGGAAATTAGTCACAATATCATAAATTATTTTGTGCATACATTACTTCCAAGGATGCCCCTGGGCCCGGTGTTTGCAGTCTTTGGCGGCAACCCCGTATATCTCAGTAAAGCATCCCTCCCCAGGTGAATATGTCTCAGGAAAGGGAGTTTTACTTGAATTGCAAATCTTTTCATTCTTTTGTGGAAGGCAATGAAGTCTAATATTCCAGCTGGGGAAAGGCAGACACGTAAACAGTGATTGTCCTGTGGATTCCGTTTTCCTTCGTGGGCAGTTAACTTCGGGCCACCGAGGGGTCTCCAGACGGTAGGCTCATCAAGTGCATTGTTTCCCTAATTAGGAGCAGTAATTACAAACTCTTCAAATGACCTTTATTTTGAATGATTTTTGCAGTCACTTCTCTCGATGGCAAAAGCCAGGAAATTGGACTCAGGCACACACAACACAGCATTTGCATCAAAATAATACAGCCAGCAACAGCAAGTCGCAATCACGTCACTCAGAAGGAAGGAATAGAATACAAATTAAAGGAAGAATGTAAATTTTTTGCCATTAAGCTTCAATGTCCATTTGAAATGGTGCAAGGCCCAAAGGTTCTCGATGAGCGTCATCCAGTTTGATTATTCATACTTGTGTTTCTGCTTGAATTACAGCAGGAGTGCTGGAGCCTGTGAAGGGAAAATATTTGAATTGATAGTGAACTCTCACCTTGCCGTGCATCCATTTACTTTTCAAATGGATGCCAGATAAGTTAGTGCATTTTACAATCGGGCTGTTTTCCAGTGAGTGCTGTCATTACATACCAATTTCTCTTAGAAGGGCTTGCTAAGAAACATTAACTACTCACAAATAAGGAGCTGTCTGTCACCGGCTGCAGCCTGAGCTCCCCGCTCCTCTCAACTAGGATAGCAGAGGGCTCTGTGGTCCTCAGCCTCCGGGCCTGGCCTGGCTTCCACCTTTTCTCCTTCCCAAGCAAAGACATCAGGGTAGGCAGGGCCTTGCCACATTTCATCCTTCCAGAGGCAGATGCAGGCCTGCTCTAGCCACAGCCCAGCCATTCAGGTGACTAAGTAGTTGAGTGCAGATGGCTTGGGCCCCCCATCCTCTGCTGGCCACTGCCAAGGATGGACAGCCAGAATCAGTTCTGACCCAGACTTCTGATGGGAAGCTGCCTGGGGACACACCAGTGTATTGTGTGCCTCTGGGCATGAGCTCCACAGATGGTAGGTGAATTAGTTCAACACAGAGAGACAAAATGGAGAAGGCAGATTCTGAGAGTTGTGTGGGTAGGGGGGAGGAGGGGAAGGGGAGATTCTCAGTTAAAAAACATATCCTCAAGTTTTAGACGAGGGCAAATAAGCAGAAACAGTTCTTCCTAGCATGAGGAAGGCACTAGAGCACTGCCACGCCTCCAAAGGTATTTGCGCTTAGTCAGGACCAAGAGAAAGAAGATTGTTGTTATACAGGGTCTGTATTTGGCATCATAAAGAGCCTCTTAGGGTGAATTTTCTGTATGGCAATTATTTTTTTATCAGAACTTTTTTAGGACTAATCAGGGGGGAAATCTAGGGTGTACCCAAGTGAGTGAAGCAACACTCACAAGCATGAGGTGATCTTGCTTCCCAGTGGTTTTGTTTGCAAACTCTGGTTTGTTCACCGACAGAGCTAGATGCGCATTGAGTCACTGCAAGTGCTGAGCAAAGCAGGTAAAATGTGAACACTTCACATGTCCTCAGTCAAGGTAAAGAGAAAAAGGAAACGCCTGGAAAACTACCCTCCTGAATGGGAACAGTGAGCTCAAACTCCAGATGAGAAAAGTGTCCTCATCAGGTTGGGATCCAAGTGTTACTTATTTTTAAAACAAAATATTGAAGAAGAAATACAAATGGCCAATAAGCACATGAAAAGATGCTCAATATCATTATCCATACCCATCGCCATTGAGTTGATTCTGACTCATGGCGACCATATAGGACAGAGTAGAACGGCCCCACAGAGTTTCCAAGGCTATAATCTTTATGGAAGCAGCCACATCTTTCTTCCCTGGAGCAGCTTGTGGGCTGGTGGGTTCATAGGTTCAAACCACCAACCTTTCAGTTAGCAGCTGAGCACTTTAACCACTAAGCCACCAGGGGTCCTATCATTAGCCATAGGAAGATACAAATCAAAACCACAGTGAGATACCACTTCATCCCCATCAGGATGGCTAAGATTAAAAAAAACAAACAAACAGATGTTGGCAAGGATGTGGAAAAACTGGAACCCTCATCCATTGCTGGTAGAAATGCAAAATGGTACAGCCATTGTGAAAAACAGTTTGGTGATTCCTTAAAAAGTTGAACATAGAACTATCCTATGACCCAGCAATTCCACTCCTAAGGTTCATACCCAAGAGACTTAAAAGCATGGATTCAAACAGACACGTGTACACCAATGTTCATTGCAGCATTATTCACAAAAAGTGGAAACAACCTAAACATCCCCCAACAAATAAATGGATAAACAAAATATGGTATATCTATGCAATGGAATATTACTCAGCCATAAAGAGAAACGAAGTCCTTATACATGCTACAACATGGATGCACCTTGAAAACTTTATGCTAAGTGAACTAAGTCAATCGCAAAAAGACAAATATTATATGATCCCACTTAGATGAAATATCTAAAATAGTCAAATGTATAGACATCAAGGTTTATTAGTGGTTACCAGGGGCAGGAGGAAGGGGAAAAGGGGGGTCATTGTTTAGGAAGCTTTGAGTAACTGTTTATGGTGATAGGAAATTTGGCAGTGGGTACTAGTAATGGTTGCACATGATTGACATAATTGGTGTCATTGAATTGTACATGCAAAAAATAATAAATAAAATAAATATTGCAACCCCAAAGTCAGATAATCTCATAACTGAATTCAAAGTCAAGTGAAAATATGGAGACAGTTGAGCATTAAAGGAGTTGTTGACTATGTGCCGTGACCACATATTAAGGAAGTTTATAAAACCCGAATGAAGCTGTAGATTTGCTCTGACCAGATGAACACACACACAAAATGAGAGGGACTGAAAAAGCTGTTCTAGTCCCTTAGCTAATTATTATTCCTTTTTTAGAAATGTATAAACACTCATCTATCTAGAGATGCTGGAACACCCAAAAACATTTTTTAAAATCTGCTTTTTAACGTATATATTCACCTGCATTTAGGCCTCAAAATCCTGACATCCTATTTATGGATTTACAATTTATAAATACCATATATATTTCAAGGCTTCAAATAAATAATTCTTATACAAAGGGATGTAGGTACAACCCTGTTATACTTACCCCTATTCTATTGCTTTGAAAACTGGGTAAGTTTTCTGAGAAACTATATATAATGTAAAGCACCCACCAAGTATGACTGAAGTAGATTGCAAATGGCAACAAACTCTTCCCCTCCCTACGCTCATGCCCTTTGGCAATGCCCTCCAGCTCTAATGCTGAGCTTGGCTTGTGATTTGCTTTGGCCAATGGGCATCAGCAAGTGTGACACAAGCAGAGACTGGAAAAGCATTTGGCCCTCACCCTCATCTGTGCTTGGAGAGTACCACGTGAACAAGCCTGAGCTAGCCTGCTGGAAGATAGAGAAAAACCAACAATCTGCCAACCATCAGACTTGCAAGAGAGGCCATCTTGTATCGTCCAGTCACCAGAAAGCCGAGAGATGAGAGAGAGTCCAAAAGAGGTCAGCCAAACCAGCCAGACCGGAAAAACCACCCAGTCAACCTACAGAATCATTAGCTAAGTATGACACTCCGGGTGCTGTATATGCAGAGTATGCGACCTAGACCCATTTTCATAAAGACTCTCTTTTTTTATATAATTATTAAATAATTTTTATATTTGTAAATCATCAAAGTTGTAATAAGCACACTGTTATAGGCGTCATTGAGTCTTGGTAGCATATTTATGACTCTCTTGTTGTTCCTAATTGTCTACCAATTACATCAGACCAGCTGATGAAGCTGTCGCTTAACGACATAGGCAAGCGCATGAAAAATGACACTTTTCAATATTCTGAATACTGAATGAAAGCATGTGTGTGGCAGATACTATCAGTGCTCTGCTGTGTCCGCTAGAATCCCTTTGTCATTTTCATGCAAACCAGTTCCCCTGCATGTTCACTCCCAACAGCCAGCACCTGCCTCTCTGTATGGGAGGACAGCACTTGAGCTGCTGGAGTCCACTTTGCTGGAGAGCACACAGAATGGAAGTGCCTAGAGATTACATCCTTTAATTAATGACTGATGGGCACAGGCTTTTTTAATACTCCAGCCCCCTCCCCCTGATCAGGACGACTCTGGGGTGTGACCCTGGCATCAGATCTCCCTGAAGGACTGAGTCACAGTTCTTTGTGGGATATCACATCTTTGTCGATCTTCTTCCCTTGCTGGTCCCACTTCCCCACTCCCCAACTGGATTTTCCTGGAACCATTTCTTAATAAACCAGGGTCTGGGAAAACCAATCAAACTTATCTGCTTTCTCCTTCAGGACAAAATTCCCTCCTGCCCCTGGGAGAAGCTTCTGGCTGGTCCAGAAACTTCATCAGCATCAAGGACACTCTATGAGTTCTGTTTGCTTGGACAAGACGTTCTGATGTTCATGGCTATCTTGCCTGCATATGGCCAATTCCAGCACATTACTAGACAACACTAAGGACTCCTTAACCCATGTCTGACGTGAGAGTATTGACAACTCTTTTCTTTTTTCCTTGCATCCATCACCTTTTCTCCAAGCAGATTCCTTCTCTGTTTCTCATGCAACCCAATCATCAAGTTCTAATGGGTCCTGCCAATTCTAGTCCAGTTCTACCCCAGTCACAGTTGATTGATCCATCAATGGACAAGTGACCCAAATCAGACCAGTTGCAACACTTCCCTGGAAGTTTTCAAACTGGAACTGAGGAAACAAAGGTAGTTAGACCAGTTACCTCTCAGAGGCCATGTTTCCTTCCAGTCTTTCAGATAACAGAGAAGAAAGATCAACAGAGAATGTATCAGGGATGTCTCTGAGGCCTTCTCCTATTACTGAAACACGCACACACACACACCAGACCCGTTGCCACCAAGTTGATTCTGACTCATAGCAACCCCGTAAAACAGTATAGAACTGCCCCCATAGTTTCCAAAGCTGTAATCTTTACAGAACACTTAACTGTGCTCATTAAGAAGCTGTACATAGACCAAGAGGCAGTCATTCAAACAGAACAATGGGATACTGTGTGGTTTAAAATAGGAAAAGGTGTGTGTCAGGGTTATATCCTTTCACCATACTTATTCAATCAGTATGCTGAGCAAATAACCGAGAAACTGGACTATATGAAGAAGAACGTGGCATCAGGATTGGAGAAAGACTCATTAACAACCTTTAATATGCAGATAACACAACCTTGCTTGCTGAAAGTGAAGACGATTTGAAACACTAACTGATGAACATCAAAGACCACAGCCTTCGGTATGGATTACACCTCAACTTAAAGAAAACAAAAATCCTCACAACTGGACCAATAAGCAACATCATGGTAAACAGAGGAAAGATTGAAGTTGTCAAGGACTTCTCTTTACTAGGATCCACAATCAATGCCCATGGAAGTAGCACTCAAGAAATCAAAGGATGTATTGCATTGGGCAAATCTGCAAAAGACCTCTTTAAAGTGTTAAAAAGCAAAAATGTTACTTTGACGACTAAGGTGCACCTAACCCAAGCCATGATGTTTTCAATCGCCTCATATGCATGCGAAAGCTAGACGATGAATAAGGCAAACTGAAGAATTGATGCCTTTGAATTATGGTGTTGGTGAAGAATGTTGAATACACCATGCATGGACTGCCAGAAGAATAAACAAGTCTGTCTTGGAAGAAGTACAGCCAAAATGCTCCTTAGAAGTGAGGATGGGGTAACTTCGTCTCACATGCATTGGTCATGTTATCAGGAGGTACCATTTCCTGGAGAAGGACATCATGCTTGGTAAAGTAGAGGGTCAGTGAAAGAGACGAAGACCCTCGTGATGGTTAAGATTGTGTATCACCTTGGCTGGGCCATGATTCTCAGTGTTTATATATGATCACCACTCCTGGTAACAAATGTCTTAGGCTGGGTTCTCTAGAGAAGCAAAACCAGTAAAGCATATAAATATATATACAGAGAGAGATTTATATCAAAGAAATGGCTGCTGAAGCTTGGATTACACAGTGGCCTACACTAAATCAAATTGAAGTACCAGATCCGCCTTGGTATAACTGTAGAAGAAAGTATTCAAAAGCTTAGGGAAATTGGCATGCTAGAGTGAATTGATCAGGTTAGACCCACAGACCCACACATGGAATGCCCAGGGGACACACCTTTTACCACAACTGTGACGAACAAATTTGTGAAGAGAAATCTCCTAATGGGCAGAACTTCGAGCAGTGCACCTAGGTGTTCACTTTGCTTGGAAGGAGAAATAGCCAGATGTGCAATTATATACTGATTGATGGGCTGTGGCCAATGGTTTGGCTGGATGGTCAGGGACTTGGAAGGAATGTGATTGGAAAATTGGAGACAAGTATTTATGGGGAAGAGGTATGTGGATAGACTTCTCTGAATGAGCCAAAGAAGTGAAGATATTTGTGTCTCATGTGAATGCTCACCAAAGGGTGACTTCAGCAGAGGAGGATTTTAACAATCAAGTGGATAGGATGACACATTCTATGGAAACCAGCCATCCTCTTTCCTCAGCTACTCCTGTCATTGCTCAATGAGCTCATGAACCAAGTGGCCGTGGTGGCAGGGATGGAGGTTATGCATGGGCCCAGCAGTGTGGACTTCCACTCACCAAGACTGACTTGGCTACAGCCACTGCTGAGTGCCCAATCTTCCAGCAGCAGAGACCAGCACTGAGTCCCCGATATGGCACCATCCCTCGAGGTGATCAGCCAGCAACCTGATGGCAAGTTGGTTACCACCTCCATCATGGAAAGGGCAGTGTTTTGTCCTTACTGGAATAGACACTTACTCTGGATATGGATTTGCCTTCCCTGTATGCAATGCTTCTGCCAAAACTACCATCCATGGACTTACAGAGTGCCTTATCCACCATCATGGTATCCCACACAGCCTGGCCTCAGATCAAGGGATTCACTTCACAGCAAATGAAGCGTGGCAGTGGGCCCGTGCTCATGGAATTCATTGGTCTTACCATGTTACCCATCATCCTGAAGCAGCTGGCTTGATACAATGATGGAATGGCCTTCTAAAGACAAAATTACAGTGCCAGCTAAGTGGCAATACCTTGCAGGATTGGGGCAATGTTCTCCAGGAGGCCGTATGCTCTAAACCAGCATCCAATATATAGTGATGTTTCTCCCATAGCTAAGATTCATGGGTCCAGGAATCGAGGGGTGGAGATAAGAGTGGCACCACTCACTATTACCCCTAGTGACCCATTCACAAGATTTTTGCTTCCTGTCCCCACGACCTTATGCTCTGCAGATCTAGAGGTCTTAGTTCCAAAGGGAGGAATGCTCCCACCTGGAGACACATCACTGATTCCATTGAACTGGAAGCTAAGAATGCCACCTGACCACTTTGGGCTCCTTATGCCTCTGGATCAACAGGCAAAGAAGGGAGAGACCATACTGGCTGGTGTGATCGATCCTGATTGCCAAGAGAAAATCAGATTGATATTGCATAATGCAAGTAAAGAAGATGTCTGGAATGCAGGAGATTCCTTAGGGCATCTCTTAGTACTACCATGTCCTATGATTAAAGTCAGTGGAAAACTACAAAAACTCAGTTCTGACATGACTACTAATAGCCCAGAGCCTTCAGGAATGAAGGTTTGGGTCACCCCACCAGGCAAAGAACCATGACCAGCTGAGGTGCTTGCTGACGGCAAAGGGAATGCAGAATGGATGGTGGAAGGAGGTAGTTCTAAATACCGGTTACGGCCACTTGACCAGTTGCAGAAATGGGGAGTGTAATTGTTATGAGTATTTCTGCTTTGTATGTGAGCATCAAATATTTTTTTCTTTTAATTATTTTTATTGTACTTTAGATTAAGGTTTACAGAACAAATAGTTTCTCATTAAACAGTCAGTACACATATTGTTTTACGACATTGGTTAACAACCCCACAACATGTCAACACTCTCCCTTCTCGACCATGGAGGACCTTTTCTTTGGTGAAAATATACATAGCCAAAGTTACACCATTTCAAAAATTTCTACATGTACAATTCAGTGACATCGATTACATTCTTCCCGTTGTGCTGCTATTCTCACTATCCTTTTCCAAATTATTCCATCACTATTATCTTCAACTCACTGCCCCCTAGGCTTCCCATCAAACCTTTTGAGTTGCTGTTGTCAATTTGATCTCACATAGATAATCCTTTTTTTCTTTTACCTTAGATGAAGGTTTGCAGAGCAAACAGTTTCTCATTAAACAGTTAATACACATATTGCTGTATGACAATGGTTAACAACCCTACGACATGTCAACACCGTCCCTTCTCAACCTCGGGTTCCCTATCACCAGCTTTCCTGTCCCCTCCTGCCTTCTAGTCCTTGTCCCTGGACTGCTGTGCCTCATTAGTCCCATTTTGTTTTACAGCATCAAATATTTTTTGTTTTCTTCACTATAAAATATAAGATGTAAACAGGGCTAGTGCATTTTCGATTGTATGCGTGTTAGTTATATCATGTTAGGCACCAATATGACTTTGTAATTGTCTTTATTCAGAGATCATGTATGGTTTGGGGGGATGTGTACAGGTGTCAAGTTGAGAAGGGGTGGACTGTGATGGTTAAGATTGTATGTCAACGTGGCTAGGCCATGATTCTCAGTGTTTTGACAGTTGTATAATGTTGTGATCACTTCCCTGTTGAAATTTGATATGCAATCACCCGCATGATGGAATCTGCTGAGTGGTACCAGCAGGGGTGGGGAGCGGCCTGTGGTGGTTCACCATCCCCTCAGCTTCATCTGTCTGCCCTCTGCCAGCTACTTCCTTCCTGCTCACCTTGCCAAAGTTTTTTGGCTTGTTCCAGATGTAGCAGCTGCCTCTTGTCATCTCACCTCTGTTTCTTGGAACTTGACCTAGCAACTTACGTGTTGATCTTGGAATTCATTAATCTTCACAGCCTGTGAGCAAGAGTCCTGTTCCCCTACCTGCTGATCTTGGGTTCACCAGCCTCTGCAGTTACTTGAATCAGGAGAAGTCTCGTGGTTGTCTACTGATCTTGGGATTTGTTGATCTTCACAGCCTGTGAACAAGACCCCTGCTCTCAGACCTGCCAACCTTGCGTTCGCCAGCCCCTGCGGCCACATGAATTGAGAGAAGCCTCTATCCTGATCCACGAACTTGGTATGTTCCAGCCTCTACAATCGCATGAACCATTTCCTTGATATAAATCTATCTATATATATATAGTTATAGGATTTACTGATTTTGCTTCTCTAGAGAACGCAGCCTAAGACAGTGACTAAGACAGATAATAGGATTTCAACCCCTAAGTACATCCACTGCTCCCCTCCCAACCTCTCAAATCACTCTACTGTGGTCTATTGGAGACCCTTTCAAACATGAGTATACATTAGAATCCCCTGGAGTGCTTGTTAAAACTCAAGCTTCTGGACCCCACCCTTAAAGCTTCTGACTCAGTAAGTGGATTTGTATTTCTGGAAAGTTCCCAGAGGATGCTGATGCTGCTAGTTCGGGGACCATATCCTGAGAACCACTGATCCATTGATTCTAACTATAAACTATTTCTAGAATTAGGCTTCTCCTTTTCTTTCTGTAATTCAGACTCCCACTCCCACTTGACTCTCCCCTACCCCTAACCCATTCTACCACCTCTGCCAGGTTACCTGTTCTATGCACACCACTGCTCCACCTAAAAATCCTCAGTTGCGTAGCATTCAAGATGCTTGGTTTTAGCCTTGTGTGGTAGAAAGAGCTTAAGCTTTGAAATCAGAGATCAGGGTTTAAATGCTCCAGGACCTCTCCCAAGAAAGCCATGTGGTCTTGGGTAAGTAACCTCAACTTTCTGTACATAATTTGCTTATCAGGAAAATGATGATGGTAGTATCTACCTTGTGGGGTTGTTCTGAAGATAAAAATGAGAAAAAGTGTGTAAAAATTCTGAGTACACAATAGGTCTGGCCCACAGGCCCCCATCAGTTGTTAGTTCTCTCTTCCCTTCTATCTTGATCGCCCACAATTCTCTCACAGGGAACTTTATGTTCCCTTTTCCCCAAGCATATCCTTAATATGAACATCTCTGGAACTTTCTGCTTTCCTTTCCTTCTATGTAGATGTCCTGATTAATTTGTTTTTTTAGTAACAGAAACTCACTTTTTTCTATCAGGTAATCACCAGTTTGGTAACGTGAGAGCATACAGTACAAACAACCCTGCCTAGCCCCACTCCTGAGATTTGGGACAGGATCCTCAGTAATGGGGAGTGGGATAGGACAACACCCAGCCGGGGTACCCACCTAGGAAAGTGTCCACCATAAGTGTCTTTCATAAGTCTTGCCTCGGTCTCCATCTAATGAAATCCCTCTTACCCTTCAAACCCCATTGAAATGTCCCCTCTGCCTTGAAACCTGCCCCTGTCCTTAACCAAATGTGATCTCTCCTTCCTCAACCACCAGTGCTTTCTATGTATAAGTCTCTGCAAGCGCTTGCCACATCTTGCCTACTGCTTTGTGTGAGTATATCTACATAAGCAAGCTCTGCTGTTTGCTGATTCTGTACCCCTAGGTAAGTTACGGGACATCTCTCAGCCTCAGTTTTTCCATCTCTGAAATAGGAATAGTAATACTGCCTCAAAGGCTTGCTGTGAGAATCGATTGAATTAAAATATATAAAGTGATTCAAACAGCATTTTGCAGATTGTTGTTGTTGTTGTTAGGTGCTGTCACATCAGTTCCAACTCATAGCAACCTCACGCACAACAGAACAAAACACTGCCCAGTTCTGTGCCATCCTCCATCATTGCTATGCTTGAGCCCATTGTTGTGGTCACTGTGTCAATACATCTTGTTGAGGGTCTTCCTGTTTTACACTGACCTTCTACTTTACCAAGCATGATGTCCTTCTCCAAGGACTGGTCCCTCCTGATAACATGTCCAAAGTAAGCCAAAGTCTCACTATCCTCGCTTCTTAGGAGCATTCTAGCTGTACTTCTTCCAAGACAGACTTGTTCATTCTTCTGGCAATCCATGGTATATTCAACATTCTTCACCAACACCGTAATACAAAGGCATCAATTCTTCTTTAGTCTTCCTTATTCGTTGTCCAGCTTTTGCATGCATATGAGGCAATTAAAAATACCATCTCTTGGGTGAGGCACACGTTAGCCTTCAAGGTGACATCTTTGCTTTTTAACCCTTTAAAGAGGTCTTTTGCAGGAGAGGACACCCTGGTGGTGTAGTGGTTGAGAGCTATGGCTGCTAACCAAAAGGTCAGCAGTTTGAATCCACCAGGCACGCCTTGGAAACCCTATCGGGCAGTTCTACTCTGTCCTGTTGGGTTGCTATGAGTCAGAATCAACTCGACGGCAATGGGTTTTGCAGGAGATTTGCCCAATGCAATGATGAAGAAGGATCTGCTGATCTGCTGAAAAAAATTAGCCAGTTAAAACCTTGTGGATAGCAGCGAACACTGCTGATATAGTGCTGAAAGATAAGCCCCTCAAGTTGGAAGGCATTCAAAATACGACTAGGAAGAGTTGTCTCCTCAAAGTAGAGTTGACCTTAATGACGTGGATGGAGTGAGGCTTTCAGGACCTTCATTTGCTGATGTGGCGTGACTTAAAACGAGAAGAAACAGCTGCAAATATCCATTAGTAATCAGAATGTGGAATGTACAAAGTATGAATCAAGGAAAAATAGAAGTCTTCAAAAATGAAATGGAACACGTAAAAATTGATATCCTAGGCATTAGTGGGCTAAAATGGACTGGTGTTGGTCATTTTGAATTGGATAATCATATGGTTTACTATACAGGGAATGACAAATTGAAGAGAAATGGCATCACATTCATCCTCAAAAAGAACATTTCATGATCTATCCTGAAGTACAACGCTGTCAGCTATAGCATAATATCCATATGCCTACAAGGAAGACCAGTTAATAAAACTATTATTCAAATTTATGCATCAACTACCAATGCCAAAGCAGAAGAAATTGAAGATTTTTACCAACTTCTGCAGTCTGACATTGATCAAACATGCAATCAAGATGCATTGATAATTACTAGCAGCGGTGTATCTAGGGTATTGCAGTAGCACAGTACTGTGTTAATTAAAAGATGAACTACCTTGACTTTTTTTTTTTTTTTTGAGCTGATATTATAATAAAGTTATCTAAAATAGGAGTGTCATATGTTTGGACAACAGTGCAATTTTAGTGCTTGCCATAGGTGCCATTTTCCATAGGTGTGTCTTAGTCATCTAGTGGTACTGTAACAGAAACATCACAAGTGGATGGCTTTAACAAAGAGAAATTCATTTTCTCACAGTCTAGTAGGCTAGACTTCCAAATTCAGGGCGTCAGCCCCGAGGGAAGGCTTCGTCTCTCTGTCGGCCTTCTCATCAATTTTTCCCCGGAGTAGGAGCTTCTCCTCAAAGGGACCCCAGGCCCAAAAGACACGCTCTGCTCCTGGCACTGCTTTCTTGGTGGTATGAGTTCCCCATCTCTCTGCTTGCTTCCCTTTCCTTTAATCTCTTGTAAGATAAAAGGTGGTGCAGACCACACCCCAGGGAAACACCTTTTACATTGGATCAGGGATGTGACCTTAGTAAGGGTGTTACAACCCCATCCGAATCCTATTTAACATAAAATTACAATCACAAAATGGAGGACAGCCACACAATACTGGGAACCATGGCCCAGCCAAATTGATGCACACATTTTTGGGGGGATATAATTCAATCCACGATAATTCGCCACTGACCATACCGGGTTAATAGAAACTGCTCAGTGGCACCACGCACACAGGGCCAGTGCAATACCTGCCATATCTGCCATGCCCTAGTTATGTTTCTGATTACTGGTGATTGGAATGTGACAGTTGGAAACAAAGAAATATGGTCTTGGTGATAGAAACAATACCAGAGATCACATGATAGAATTTTGCAAAACCAATGACTTATTCATTGCAAATACCTTTTTTTCAACCATATAAACGGCATACAACATGTAGCTGGCCAGATGGAACACACAGGAATCAAATCGACTTTGCACATTAATGCTCAAGAATCTTTGTTGCTGTCATTGTTAGGTGCCATCAAGTCAGTTCTGACTCACAGCAACCCTATAATAATAATATTTAGGCATTATTATAATTATGTTATTATTAATTTTCCTGCACTTACGTATGAGCGCTAATAATCAGGGGTTACATTTCTTATCTTGGTATCTCATGGTGCCTTATGCCACATAGGACGCCCTCCGAAAAACAAACAAATCAATAATCAATTAAATGTGACCAGAATTTATTGCTGTAGCCTTTCCAATCATGGTAACATTTCGGTGGGGGGGAGGCGAGGGAGTTCTTCCTTACACAGAAGCAGTCCCCACCGGTACCCAAACCTAGTCTGGTGGGCAGTCGAGTTTCCCTCCCAATTAAATCTTCATCCCAAGTCTCCTTCTTCTATTTCATGGAATGTTTGGCACATTTGCTTAACTCCAAGAATCCTCCATTAATGATTCTTTTAGTCAATGCTTTCACACCAGTGTATGAACCTTTCTGTGTCTCAGAATTTTGTAATGAAGATCCCAAGCTATCAGTGTGACATTTCTGAGACATAAGAACTGACATTCACATATACCTGGAGATGTTTGTCAAGTGCCAGCAGTATCATTTTTCCCTCTTTAATTGGGCAAATTTGGGCTTGGGTGAAGATGTCTTTACTTGCTGTTCATCCGATTCTCTGAGATTCAGTGGGTTGGTGTCTCTATCAGCCTTTGAGTACTTTTCCCTCTATCATTTAAAGACAAAGCCTCCAAAATTATCTGCACAACTTGTGCCAGTGTGGGGAACCAGGTGCAAGAATGTTGCCCTCACTTCTGCCACAGCGTATTTCCTCTGGGGTTCATTCCACATGGCTCTCCCAGGAAAAGTACTCAGACGAAAACTGTTCTATGCTAGTTGGGAACTTTATGACAATGTGCATAGTACCTACAGTGTGATTTATTCTAATGTGCCTGGGTCGACAATTATTACTCACCAAAGCAGAACATGGAGCTGTGTGATCATTAAGGCTGTGTGTCAACTTTCTGGGCCATGAGTCTCAGTGGTTTGGCAGTTAGGATGTAGCTTGTCAGTCCTATAATTATGTAATCACCTCGTTGAAGAGATCTGATACAATGTGATCACCTCCATGATGGGATCTGCTTTGAGTAGCCAATCGGTTGAAAGGGAGTTTCCTTGTGGGTGTGGCCTGCATACAACATAGGTCAACTTTCTGGCAAGGCTTGAGGACTTTTGCTCACTCTGGATCCGCAGCTGACTCCTGTTCATCTGACCTCCAGTTCTTAGGACCTGAGCTAGTAGCTTAGTTGTCAATCTTGGGATTCATCAGCCTGTGAGCCAGAGACTTGTCTGACCTGCTGATCTTGGTTTCACCAACCCCTGCAGCTACGTGAGTCAGGAGAAGCCTTCAGCCTGACCTACCAACTTGGGATTTTCCAGCCTCTAGACTTCATGAGCCATTTCCCTACTTGATATAAATCTCTCCCTATATATACATATATATATATATACATACATAGATATAGATGTATGTCTATATATAAATGCTTCACTGGATTTGCTTCTCTAGAGAACTCAACCTAAGACAAGCTGCCTTTTCAAAAGTGGTTAAAATTGAGCCCCTCCAGATTCGTCCACTGATGAGGGGGTCAGGGGTCTAGGATGGTCGAGTGATCAGCCTTCATGAATAGCCAGGCTGCTCCACAAAGCAAGTCTCCTATGTGGCGAAGATGAATCTGTCTTTCTCACGATGGAAGGGTGTTTATGTAGAAATCCTGGTTTTAAATAGAGGTATACCCCAAATAAGTTGCACAAGCTTGTTTCCTTGTGTTTTCAGGGAAGGCACAGCAAGCAATATGTGTATAAATTCGGATCCATCTGATAGGATAGGGGCCAGGCCGACCCACACCTCCCACATGCCCCTGATTTGATTGTGCAGGAATGATCTGGAACATTTTCATACAGCTAGTGCTAGAAAAAGCTACCAGGAAATTTTTGGCCGGTTCCACCTACGTCTGTTAAACTAAGTAGAGAGGAAAGAGTTTTTATTGGAATGCAGAACTTCTGCTCAGTGAAGAATGAACTTGAAAATCTATCAGTGGGCATTGGGAGAGTGATTACATGATTAACATGACTAGATCTGGAATTAGTTTGTCCTCTTCAAGTCCTCATTATCTTTTTAATTTGAGAAGACAATTTTTGTTTTTTTAGAGCCACCTAAGAGTGCCAGCTGCCCAAGCCTATGTAGTGAACATTGGGAAGGGTGTTTAATTATGTTAAGCTGGGTTTAAATTTCACTTTTGAAACAAGAAATAAATACAACTCAGAGTTTGGTATGGATGTAACTTGGGTTCAAGAAAGGTCAATGAAAAAGCTGCAGAATCGCCACACCACAGGCAGAAGTTTATAAAGAGCTCTGGTCCTCTTTCATCCCACCCCCACTCTTTCTAATCTTTGGGGTAGAGGAGGGAGGAGAAATAGGAGTGGTGTTAAAATTAACCCACATGTTCTCAAGGACTGTACACGCAAATTAAACGTTTGTCTTACAGACTCCACTTTGCTCTTCCCCTGCCCGCTGCCATCTCTCAACAGCTAAATTTCTTCTGTCATTGGGTCTCAGAATTATACCCTGCAGAGGGGAGCTAAACCATGCAGTAGCCAGACTTTGCATGCTCTCCCCAACCTTGTGACCCAAATGTTGGATTAAGGAGGACATATGGCCTGATCCCACTGATAAAGCCTTTGGGGTCAGCCTGGAGGCCAAACTGGCACTTCTCCCTGGTGGTCCTCATTGTCTGGCCTCAGGCCCAGGGAGATTACCAAACTCTGACTCTCAGACAATTGTGTATCTGACCTTCTGGCAGCCTGTGAGGCATGATGGGGGAGAGGCCAAAACCCACACAAGGAGAAGGACTTGCCATTCCCATAAGTTCCCAGCCAACCAGCCTTGGTTCTCCGTGACCAGCAGTACAGTTGTACAAAGGCCAGCCAGCCAGACCATAGGAAGTCTCTCCACAGTATCTGCAGGCCTCAGGGTCACATCTCTTGTTTATTTTATGGACCAAGAATCCTCACTTCACACACACCCTCACTCTTGATCTTGCTTCCACTGCTGGCCCTAACACAACCCTTGTTCCCTTACTGTGTTTCTGTGAGGCTAGGAAAACAAGCTGACTAATTCATACTAGATAGGGAATGACTTGCTGCAGCCTTTATCTTTTCATGGGTAGATAATTATTTGTTTGCTAAAACGAATTTTTAATTAGTAGTATTTCAAGCACCGTAAGGAAGGAATCTATGTATACTGGTGAAGTCTCTCCTAAATTCATAGCACTCAGCTTTCTTTGCTATTTAAAATTGGCCCTCAATAGAAGGGTTCACCACATGTACCCTCTCTTATCTCTCTGACAAACCGCTTCCCCAACCAAATGAATGAGTTGGCCATTCATTAGCTTTCAGTCCCAACTGCCCTGTCTGATCCTCATTCCTTAATGAGTGGCAACATCTTCCAAACAAATAGTTGCCAAAACCAAAAAATCGGTTGCTGTTGAATCTATTCTGACTTATAGTGACCCTATATGACAAAGCAGAGCTGCCCCATAGGGTTTCCAAGGAGCAACTGGGGATTTAAACTGCTGACCTTTAGGTTAGCAGCCATAGCTCTTAACCACTGCGCCAGCTGGACTCCAAGTGGTTGCCACCAACTATATAATTTAAAACTCAGTATCCACCCTGTCCCTGTTCTCCATATCTGGAGGTAACGGACTTTTGAGCCCAAGCTCCAGAAACATCTGGTCATAGGTGCTCCCGGAAGAAACAGAAAAAGCCTAGGCCCCCTCAGGCTATGATCCAGGGCACTTAGAGATACAGAGGTTGATGCACAGCTCACTGCTCTACTCCTTTCTTCTCTCCCAAGCCTCCACCTCTAAAGTCACACAGAAAGACAACAGAAAGCCATTCACCTGACTACCTAATTCACACTCAGCCTGGAAAGGATGATGCACTCCATTAAATGTGTCATATTAACTCTGATGTAGGCTTTATTTGATTACAACACTAATATTCCAGTCCTCTGCTGCTCCATACTTTTCAAAGAGCCAGGTCAGCTCTCCACCACTGCCATCGATGCTGGTAAAATCTGGAGTGAATGCAGGTGATATCTGCCATCCTGGCTCCAATGAAACTGTGTATAAGAAAGTCCACAGTGTCATTAGTTAGAAATACAACTTTGTGCTCCCATCTCATTAAACAGAAACCTTACACAGTTTCCAAATTCACCAGATAATCCCTGGCTGTTAATTCCAACTTCTCCTTTAACCATTTCTTCAAAAATGCTAACAGAGAAGTTATCTGATTAGTGTTTCCCTGTCCTTTCTTCCTCTGGCCACGCTCAGTAATACAGTGATGCTGGCTACCATCAAGGACTATGTGCCAAACCCTGAAATGTAATCCTCATCGGTTTTGGGAGATAAGGATCACCATGTCCAGGCTCAGATACACACAGCCCATAAGGGGCCCAGCAGGATTCAAGCCGACATCTGTTTCTCCAAAGGCTTTGGGCTTCAACACTACACAATACTATCAGGCAGCAAAAAGAGGAAGGACCATGACTGAGCCAGGAAAAGTAGAGTTTGGGCTCTCTAGGTATACCCCATGGAGCCCTGGTGGCGCAGTGATTAAGCATTAAGGCTGCTAACCAAAAGGTTGGCAGTTCGAATCCACCAGCCACTCCTTGGAAACCCTATGGGGAGGTTCTACTCTGTCCTTTAAGATCACTAAGAGTTGGAATTGACTCGATGGCAATGGGTTTGGTTTGGTGGCTTCAGGTGTACTCCTGCCCCACCGTCACCACCTAGGTGACCCTGGTTAAAAGAATACCCAGCATGTCAACTTTCAGTGGCTGAGTCTCTCAGCATTATTTCTCCTGTTAAACTTCAACTACTTTGGTCAACTTATCACCAAGGAGCAACAGATGGGCACTCATGAAATTGTGGGTGTCAGTTAGAAATACCCTCATGTTTGCTTTAGAATGATAGGGAATGAGGATGGAATGTTTTAGGAATTGCCGGAAAACCAAATAATAGAAGGAGCAACATATGCCAGAGATGACCAAGAAGGTAAATGCATCTGCTCAGGTTTGCCCGTAAAGCAAAGAAGTTGCATTACTAACAAAATTAGTGGATGGCCATGGATACATTAAAAGAGGAGAGTAATGTTTGGGTCCCGCCCATAAAGAAATAACAATTTCTTCCTACATTTGCATTTGCCCATTAAATGCCTCCCCAAAATGCAGACAGTTTCCTGCATTGGTATACCTGGCATTATCATAGAATAAAATAGAAAAATGTTTGATTTGGGCAAAAAGCCCAGATTCCCTTGCACAATCCCACTTGCAGTAGGAAGGAACATAACCTTCCATATGGGTCATATCATTAAATTATCACAACAAGCCTGCAAGCCAAGTGTAATGGTCCCCATTTGTTTTATTGTGGTGAAAATTTGCCCACCAAAACATTCGCCAATAGAACAACTTCTACATTTACCGTTCAATGACTTCGATTACATGTTCCATGTTATGCAACCATTCTCACTATCCTTTTCCAAAATATTCCACCACCATTAACATAAAGTCAATGCTCCCCAAACAAAACTCTCTCTTTTCCCCTCCCTCCCACCTCTGGTAACCATTAATAAGCTTTGGTTTCTATATATTTGCTTATTTCATGTAAGTGAAATCATACAGTATTTGTTTTTTTGTGAGTGACTTATTTCGCTTAGCATGATGTTTTCTAGGTTCATCCATGTTGTGGCCTGCATCAGAACTTCATTTCTCTTTACGGCTGCATAATATTCCCTTGTATGTATATACCTAATTGTCCCCGTTTTATAGATAATAAAACTGAGCCTTGAAGGAGTTAAATAACTTGCCCAGAACTGGAATTGGAACCAACATTTATGTGATTTCAAGGCTATATTCTTCCTAGTACAGCACCATGTGATTAAACCTCCAGAGTGATCAGGAGCCACCAGAGAATCTCTCAAGAAGTCCATTGCCTCATCATTCGCTAACAAATACAAGTGTGCCCATGGCTGTGAGTCACCGTCATGCAGATGGCTCTTTTAAACACTACTAAAAAACATTGCTTAAAATCCTGGGCTTTTGCAGCTCAAGATGGTGGATTGAGCACACACCTTTTTCTCTACTCCCTTGTTAAAATTGTAATAATGGACTTGAAAAGATAAAATCCGTAACAACAAAGCATTTACAGCTAGTGAGATTTTGGCACATTTCTGGAAGACAGAAAAAGGTGGAAGAGGGTTAATGAGAGAAACAAAAGGAGATGCAGGTGAAAACACCGCAGGTGGGCAGAGGTGGAAGAGGGCACCCACATGCTGGCAGAACCCTGCAAAGGCTGAGACCAGAACTGGACAGGCCTGGGTGCACAGGGAGGAGAAGTGGGCTCAGCACTGGGGAGTAAAGTAGTGGCACCCAGTCTGGGCAGCGTGTTAGAATGTCCAGAGAGCTTTAAAAACAACTGTGCCCAACAGGAAAAACGTAGTCAGTGTCACTGAGTGGTAAATGTGGAAGCTATTGTGTTGGCAGCTGTTCTGGTGTGTATGTTGTCAGCACAGTAAGAAAGAGAAACAACAGCAACAGTGCCTGGATGTCACTCTGAAAAATTCTGATTTAATTGACCTCAGGTGCGGCCTGTGTGCTGGGCGTTTCAAAAGCTCCCCAGGTGATTCTAATGTGCAGCTGGAGTTGAAAGCACGGGTGTGAGATCTGTATAGAGACTTGTGGATACCTTATCCCCTTCAGCCTGTTTTCCCACCTTGAAGCAAGGAAGAATCTACCTTGAGTGGTATTGGAAGTGTAGAAAAAGAAATATGTTGTTGTTAGTTGCCAACTCATGGCGACCCCACGTATAACAGAACAAAACATTGCGTGGTCCTGCGCCATCTTCATGATCATTGGTATGTTTGAGTCCATTGTTGTGGTCACTGTGGGTTTCCCTTGCCTGCGCTGGCCCTCCACTTCACCAAACATGATGTCCTTCTCCAGCAATTGATCCCTCCTGATGATGCGTCCAAAGCAAGTTGAAGTCTTGGACAATATTCTGTGATCTGTAGGGTTTTCATTGGCTAATTTTCAGAAGCAGATCACCAGGCCTTTCTTCCTACTCTTAGTCTGGAAGCTTTGCTGAAACCTGTCCACCATGGGTGATCCTGCTGGTATTTGAAATACCAGTGGCATAACTTCTAGCATCACAAGAGTATGCAAGCCAACGCAGTTATGACAAACTGACAGACAGGTGGTGGAAAAGAACTATAGCATCACTGTACTTAACCGTTCAGTGGACACCAAATAATCATATAATCGCAATAATATAAACAAACACTGGTTTTATGGATTGAACTGTGTCCCCCCCAAATATATGTCGATGTCCTAAGCCCGGTACCTGTGAATGTGATCCTACTTGGAAATAGGCTTTTCTTTTGTTATGTCAATCAGGTCATACTGGAGTAGGGTGAGTCCTAAACCTAATCCCCTCTGAAACGTGTATTATAAAGGGGAGTAGAGACACGGAGAAACACAGGAGGGGGCACCATGTGACAAAGGAGATAGAAGCATCTATGAGCAGCAAAGGAACCCCAAGGATTGCCAGCAGTCACCTGAGAGGCCCTCCGAAAACAAATCAGTATGTCAAGACCCTGATTTGGACTTTCGGCCTCTTGACTATGAGAAAACACATTTCTGTTCATTGAAGCCACTCGCTTGTGCTATTTTGTTGTGGCAGCACTAGCAAACTAAGACAATTGATTATTGGTTTTCAACTTTTAGCCTTACCATATGGATGGGAAAAAAATGGTTTCAGAACAAAATATCAGTATGTTTAACCTAACTATTATAAAACTCAAGGACTCTCCCTACACTGCTAAATGAGAGACCCCAAGCGTGAGACCCAGCCAGGTACATTTTGTAAAATATTCTGATACACAGCCAGGATGGAAAGAAGTTGACTTACCCTTTACCATTGTTCTTCTCATAAATTATTTTCTAATAGGTATGATGGGATGTCTCTTTAAACTCACCCCCTCACTAAGGCACACACCCCAAGCACAAGCACATGTGTGTACACGTGTGTACGCAATAACATCCCAAATTTCCCATGCATTCAGTGAGTTCAGCCTTTCTCCCAACTTGAGGCTCACCCATTCTTCTGTCCACCCTACCCTGGTCCAGCAGGTCTCCCTCCTGATTCCACTAGAGCCAGGTCCATGGCTCTGACACCACCCTGTCACCCTCACACTCCTCCCCTCAAAGCCAGGTGTCACCAGTGCTCAACCTCTTCTGGTAGAAGGCTTGCCTGGATCTTGGCGTCCCTCTGAGAGATAAAACAAGTGGCACTGGTGTGGCAGCTTCCATTAATGTCTCTGATTCCTCACCCTCCCTTTTCCTTGTGACTTTGTACTTCTTTCCACTAGAGAAGCAAAGTATACACCCTACCCTCTCTGTGTTAGGTGTGGCCATGTAGCTGTCTTTGGCTAATGTTAGCAGATGGGACCTGATTGAAGGCTTGCAAAGTGCTGCGCAAGTGGGCATGCATCTCTGCCATCATGAGAAGAGTTCCCCAGGATAGCTGCTTCCCCCTCAGTCTGAGCTCCAGAGTGGACGCACGCACGTAGAGCAGACCTGAGCCCAACCCTCGGGGAGGAGCCAAGCTCAACCAGATACATATCTCATTGGACAGCACAAAGCCGACTCAGTCTAACTCAGCCACCCTCAGATGTGTGATCCAGCCTGGCCAAGACCAGCCAAGACCACCTGGCCCCTAGCCAACCCACAAACAGATGAGCTAAACAAATGCTTATTGTTACATATCACTGAAATTTTGTGGTTGTGTGCTATGCAGCATATGGTAGCAATTGCTAACTGATACAGATAAACTCTAAATTCTGTGAAGGCAGGGACACTGTCTGGTTAACTGTTATACATCTAGGACCTAGCATAATGTATGCCAAATAGTAATGCATAATAAATAGTGAACAGGTAAATGAACGAATGCATGACAACCAAAGGAAAATACTGAAAGAGTAGAATGCAATGCCTCTTTTGAGTTGCTGGCTTTTTGTGTGCTGACATGTTTTAAGTGGTAAGTCCAAGGGTAGAGGTAGCTCACCCACCATCCATCATTTTCCAGAACAGCTTCCAGAACTGTAAGTGTGAGTTGTTCTAGAGTGTAGCACCTTTGTTATGCTTCTACCAGCTAGGGTTTGTTGTCATCAGAATACGAAGGGGAAGAGGGGAGCGGGGGAGGAGGAGGGAGAATGTTGAGCAATATCAGCCCTAAATTCTAGGAAAGCTGTGTGTAGAGTTTTGTTAAAGACTGGCTTCTCCATTGTATGTTTTGACGGGTTTGAAATTGGCCTGATGGAGGCCAACAATGAGGGTGAGTGGAGCTTACATAGCAGAAAATCTATGCTCTCTAGACACCTGCTCACTGCCAGAGAATGCAAGGTATTGACCTTCCATTCAGCCCCCATATGAGCTGATGCTGAGATAAGAGCAGCTAACCTGTCTGCCCCCGCAGACACTGCCGTGCTGACACTATGAAATTCCAGCTGTAGCTTTGTAAGTCACCAAACAGGAATCATACCCCTGTTGGGCCTTAAGTGACTCAAACGGGGGTTACACCCCAGGACAGAACAAAAGGCTTTAACCAAAACCAAAAAGAACATTGCCATCGAGTCAATTTCAATTCAAAGCGACCGTACAGGACAGAGCAGACCTGCCCCATAGGGTTTCCAAGGAGCGGCTGGTGGATTAGAACTGCTGACCTTTTGGTTAGCAGCCACGACTCTTAACCACTCTGGGCCCCAATTCCTCCCCATCTCCTCAATGTTGCCTGAAATTCCCTTTAGTAGAGACTTAAAAATGAAATAACCATGGGAGAAGGAATTAAAGAATTTCAATTCACACTTCAGGCTTTTAAAAATGGGAATTTCTGACCCCACCACCTCCTGACTCCACACTCCCTGCAAATGAAGGACCATACTGGGATTGGGCCATTTCCAGGACACCGACTGGGGCATGATTATTTGTAAGCAGGATCCTGCCCATGGTTGATCACACACATGGGTGTATGGGCCTCTTGACCTCTTCTGCCTGAAGGGTAAGGGCAGAAGATGGTCGAGGCCTTGCCCACAGTGAAGGAAGCCTGGCCCTTTAGCTTCATCTTGTGGTGCCCACATTCCATCTTCTACTTCCTCCTTCCACATGGTCAACACAGTAAAGAAGGCCAAGACATTTCCGTGCTTGGGAGGAGGTCTGGCTACATGCTCTCTATCCTCTCTCTAATGCACCTTTGTCCTTTGTTTCCTTGGGTTCCCTGGCCTCTGGGTGGCTGACCAGGGTGTGGAGTAGTACAAGGCCCTGTGAAGGATGGATCAGTGTTGGGCTGGGCTCCAGCCCAGCATACCAGAACTCTGAGTCCTGCATGTTGGGGACACAACCATGACTAACAGCATTGAGGGACTCAATTTCCTTGGCCACCGTCCCCATATATATCTCTAATATCATCCTTGAGGGGAAAATAGCTGTGGTCCAGGGTAGGATTTAGCAATGCCTGTTCTCCTGGCCCCAATACCATCCTAATAGCACTCGCATCCCAAAATTATGTTTAACAACAGCAAGGTATAAATGGCTGACAGCATATTCTTTCCATGTTTTGGAAGCAGAGAGTGTGTCGAAATGGAACGAAAGGTAAGGAAGCAATTATGCTCCTAAAAGGCTGAGGTGTCAGTAAAGGACACCCCAAAGTAAAGATAGCAGGTGAAAACAGGCCACGGCACAATTTGTCTGTCCACCTCCCATGAGTCCACGGGAAAGCAAACACTCCATCCAGTCCTAGCCACTCTGTCCTGCAATATGTGCAAACCAGAGAGTTCCATTTCTGTGCAAGGTTAAAAATTGCCTGTTAAATAATTCTCATTAGTGGAAGATTCCATAGTAAAACCAATGTTAAGGGACCATATTATTTGGTGAGGCAGAAAAGGAGGAAGGGGTTGAGAAAGAAGCTTCTGAGGAAGGCAGAGGAGGTTAAGAATGTCCGGTTAAGGAAGGCTGTGGAACAGGATCCCAAAATAGTTCTGCTTTTCTTTGATTACTTATCTGGATCCCAGTAAAATCATTGTAATAAATTCTCCACCCAAGGCAGCAGCACCTTGCTTAAACAGTTTTTTTTTTTTTAATTAAAATGGGTAATTTTATAAAAACAAAACAATTACCTTTATTTCTTAAATACTGCCATAGAATCTTCATATGCTCCCACCAAATTGTGGCCACAATTAGAAATATTCCAGAAGATGAAGTTGCAAATACGGAGAGAAAATCTAGAGAGACTGTCGGATGAAATGTCCTCCTTTTAAGGGGAACTATGATGCACATCATGTGCAACCACCTCCCGTCTGTCAGTGGAGGCTTGTATGTGGCTATGATGCTGAATAGGCTTCAGCGGAGCTTCCAGATGAAGTCAGACTAGGAAGAAAGTCCTGGTGACCTATGTCTGAAAATCAGCTGGTGAAAACCCTATGGATCACAATGAAACATTGTACGATCCGCAATCAATCATAGGGATGGTGCAGAACCGGGCAGTGTCTCATTCCATTGTGCATGGGGTAGCCATGAGTCTGGGCCAACTCCACAGCAGCTAAGAAGTCTATCACTGTATAATTTAGGATCAGTAAATGCTAAACTCCAGAATTCAACATTTTATGACACAAAAATATTTTGAACCAAAATTTCATTGCCAGTTTGAATTCCTGGTGGCATATCAACCTTAAGACTAAGTCAAAGAAATAGATGGCAAACCTCTAAATTATGCACAGAAATGCATTCAAGGAAGTTAGATATAATAATAACAATAACAGTAGTAGTATTCATAATAACCTGTTGCCATCAAATTGATTTCAACTCATGGCAAATCCATGTGTTACAGAGTATAACTGATCCATAGGGTTTTCTTGGCTGTAATCTTTATGAACACAGATTGCCAGGCCTTTCTTCTGCAGCACCACTGGGTAGGTTCAAAATTGCAAACCCTTAGATTAGTGGTTGAGTGCAAATCATTTGCACCACCCAAAGCACTTACTGTGTGCTGGGCACTCAACTAAGCCCTTTACAAACATCGTCTCATTTATTCCTTACAACAACCCCATGATGTAGAAGCTTTTTTTTTATTTTTTAATATCTTCATTGACAGATGAGGAAACTGGGAGTATAGAGGTTTAATGACTTGCCCAGTATTACCCAGCTAGGGGTGGCTGAGCCTGAAAACAGCACATGATGATCTAACTTCAAACCCTAAACTCTTAGTGTGCAGAAGAGCTGAATAGGACCAGGTGCACAATGAGATATGAAAGACCAGGAATTTCATAGCCAACTGTCATAGATTGAATTGTGTCCCCCAAAAATATGTGTATCAATTTGGCTAGACCATGACTCCCAGTATTTTGTGATTGTCCTCCATTTTGTGATTGTAATTTTATGTTAAATAAGATTAGGGTGGGGTTGTAACACCCTTACTAAGGTCACATCCCTAATCCAATGTAAAGGGAGTTTCCCTGGGGTGTGGCCTGCACCACCTTTTACCTTACAAGAGATAAAAGGAGAGACAAGCGAGCAGAGAGTTGGGGACCTCATACCACCCAGAAAGTAGCACCGGGAGCAGAGTGTGTCCTTTGGACCCAGGGTGCCTGCACGAAGAAGCTCCCAGACCAAGGTAAGATTGATAACGAGGACCTTCCTCCAGAGCCAACAGAGAGAGAAAGCCTTCTCCTGGAGCTGGCACCCTAAATTCAGACTTCTAACCTACTACACTGTGAGAGAATAAACTTTTCTTTGTTAAAACCATCCACCTGTGGTATTTCTGTTAGAGCAGTACTAGATAACTAAGAAACCAATCCTAGTCTGTTCCATGTGGATTGGCCCCATCTTTGTTAAGTGAAGGCATCTAATATTAGACTTTACTGCCTTCACAAATGGAATTAGGCTGGGTTCCCCTAAAAAGCAGATCTGGAGATAAGAATTTGGACATAAATAGGTTGTTTGGAAGGTGATTCCAGGAAGGATGGTAGGGAAAGCAGGAAGTGAAACAGGGAAGAGAAGCGTCTTAGTCATCTAGTGCTGCTCTAACAGAAATACCACAAGTGGATGGCTTTAACAAAGAGTTTATTCTCTCACAGTCCAGTAGGCTACAAGTCCAACTTCAAGGCATCAGCTCCAGGAGAAGGCTTTCTCTCTCTGTCAGCTCTGGAGGAAGGTCCTTGTGATGCATCAGTCTTTCCTTGGTCTGGGAGCATCTCAGCGCAAGAACCTCCGGTCCAATGGACACGCTGTGCTCCCGGCACTGTTTTTTTGGTGGTGTGAGGTTCCCATGTGTCTCTGCTCCCTTCTCTCTTTTATATCTCAAAAGAGATTGGATTAAGACACTATCTAATCTTGTAGACCTCATCAGCGTAACCTCATCACAGTGATAGAATTTACAATACATAAGGAGATCATATATAACCTCATCGTAGTGATAGAGTTTGCAACACATAAGGAAATCACGTCAGATTACACAATCATACAACACTGGGAATCATTACCTAGCTAAGTTGCTACACACGTTTTTGGGGGGGCACAATTCAGTCCATGACAGGAAGGAAGCCAATTCAAGCTGTATTCATGAGTATGTTACCACTGTGGGCAATTGCGGCTCAGTCCCACTGGGGCCATCTGGGTGACTATGCTAAAAATGCCTCAGGGTTGTCCCACCTGAGAGGTGAGGAAGCTGGGCTACTTATCCACCAACCCCTGCTTGTCCATGGGTGAAAGTCCCTGGCATAGCACTAATTTCTGGGCACTTTTGGCCTGTTCTTATGTGGGCTGTGCGCTCTGCCTTCAGGCTGGGAGTCACAGGCACTGACATGCACAAAAGTGGTGGGGCAAGAGGATATGGGTGGGCACTGACTGTGTTTTCTCCACCATATGTGCCTCCACAAGGGTATTTATTCTTGGCTTCAATTTTGAAGAGGCAATCGCTTCTCTCAGAGAGGCATCATTTTAAGAAAATTGTCTGGCCAGGGTCTTGGAGTTATGACCATACCCTCTGAAGTCAGAATATTCTTTGTTTCCTAGGCCCTTCCAGGTTTTCACTGGTGAGAGAGGAGGGAATTAGGCCTCTTTCTGCATAAGACATTCTTTGGTATCAAAGAGCCAAAGTCCATTCTACAGAATTTCCAAGGTGCCAACTTCCACTTGCTTCTATCATTAGAGGTCCTTACAAAGGGACATTGAGTAAAACAAATTAGGGAACATATTCAAGGCAGGTAGGGAGATTATTAAATGTTCATATCCCCTTTTCCTAAGAGAGTATGGACTTAAAAGTCAGATCCAAAGTGATGAGACAGTTTGGTCAAAGATATTTAAGACTTGGAAGTCCAGACATGAGACATTGTGAATTTTATGCTACCTTGATTTGGTCCACTTTTTGGCATTTAAAAAGAAAAGATGATCTTATTTATGTACCACATTATATCTGACCTTACCGTGTGCAGGGGTGCGTGTGTGTGTGTGTGTGTGTGTGTGTTGTCAGTTGTCATCAAGTCGGCTCCAAATCATGGAAACCTTATGTATAACAGAGCAAAACATTACCTGGTCCTACGCCATCTTCACAATCTTTGCTATGTGTCTTAGTTATCTAGTGCTGCTATAACAGAAATACCACAAATGGATGGCTGTAACAAGCAGAAATTTGTTTTCTCACAGTTTAAGGGGCAAGAAGTTCAAATTCAGAGTACTGGCTAGAGGGGAAGATTTTTCTCTCTGTTGGCTCTGGAGGAAGGTCCTCGACTCTTCAGCTTCTGCTTCATGGTTCCTTGGAGATCTCCATGTATCTAGGCATCTATCTTTCCCCATCTCTCCTCAGCTCAATTGTTTAATCTCCTTTATATCTCAAAAGAGATTGACTCAAGACACACCCAACATTAATTCTGCCTCATTAGCACAACAAAGACAACCCATTCCCAAATGGGATTATAACCAAAAGCATATCAAACTGAAAAACCAAATCCATTGCCTTCGAGTCAATTCTGACTCATAGCAACCCTATAGGGCAGAGTAAAAATGCCCCACAGGGTTTCCAAGGAGCAGCTGATGGATTCCAACTTCCAACCTTTTGGTTAGCAGCCATAGCTCTTAGCCGCTGTGCTACCAGGGCTCCACCACAGGCATACAGGTTATGACTTATAACGTATTTTGGGGGGACACAATTCAATCCATAACAGCATGTTTGAGTCCATTGTTGCTACTATTGTGTCAATCCATCTCATTGAGGGTTTCCCTCATTTTGCTGATCCTATACTTTACCAACCATCTGGAAATACTCAAGAGTTTATAAAGAACAAGGGAGCAGGCCTGAAGTATGCCACAGACAGATTGAAAGCATGATACTACCAAATATATTGCAAGTCAAATTTATTTTAGAACCAAACCTAAATTCTGATTTTTTTTTTCCTTTTTAACTAAAATAAAAAATTTTTCAGCAATAAAAGCTTTGATGGAATTCCCATAAAGAGAATGGGGATGAAATCATAGATAATTTTTAGTTTTTATTTTAAAACCTAAACTGAGTGCTGTATATTGCAAAGTAGTGTTCTACAAATATTAATTGAATGTTGAGTCACCCAAGTGTACAGGGAAAATGTGATCTTCTGAAGGTTTTGGGTTTTTTATTTCCTCCTGAAGCACTTTGTCTAGATAAGGTTGATTTCTGCCTTATATAACTCTGGTTTAAAATATGACTTTTCTGAACTTCATAACTTTATTTTGAAGGAAAGCATTATAAGAGCAAGGGATAAAATTCAATTAACTGACATGACAGAAAATAATCTACTAAGCTCATGTATCAGGCGGTGGGATGCTTTCATACCTTTCAAAAAGGAAATGACCTATTTCTTGCCTTGTTATCTAATGACACAGGAGTTTGTTTCTCTGGAAGCTGTTACAGATCTACCTAATGATGCCTGAACACTGCTGCCAAGCAATTAGAGCTTTTATTGTGTCACAGTTTCCTTCATTTCCGAAGTTGCTGATATTCATTAGCCAGTACCATCTCATCTCAGAATGCACACACGTGCCTGTGTGCACACACACTCCCGCTGCCTGAGAAGTAGAACGGACTCCACTGATGGCTCAGGCCAGTGGCTGTGAATGGACAGCCTCAGACAGTTTCCAAACTTGCGCATTTCTGCATAACTTATTATTGTTGTTAGTTGCCTTCAAGTGAATTCCGACTCATGGCGACCCCATGTGTGTCAGAGTAGAACTGTGCACCATAGGGTTCTCCACAGATGATTTTTCAGAAGTAGATCACCAGGCCTTTCTTCCAAAGTATCTCTGGTGGACTCGAACCTCCAACCTTTGGGTTAGCAGCTGAGCAAGTGCCTCAATGGTCTGCACCACCCAGGGACTCCCCCCATCAAGAAGGAGAGTCTAATTCACTTCCCTTGAATCTAGCCCAGCCTATGACTCACTTGTAACCTATAGAGTCCAGCAGAAGTGACACGGCATGACTTCCAAGGTTAGGTCATAGAAAGAAATGTGAGATGGAATCCCCATTCTTAAAGACTTCAGCCACCACATAAGCCGCCCAACGGCCCTGAGGCCACTATGCTATGAGGAAGCACAAATTAGTCCATGATAAGTGAGAGATTCCCAGCCATCTGTAGCTGCTCCAGCCAGCTGCTGTGCCAGCTTCAGCCACTTTTTAATAACAACCACAAGAAAACTATACCTGGCCAAGGCTTCCTGAATTCCTGACCTACAGAAACCATGAGTAGTAATAAAATGGTAATTGTAGATTAAGCCACTATATTTTGGCATGATGGTACACAGCAATACATAAGCAGAACACCACATCCTAAGAACATGTGTATGGTTAAGAATGTTTCTATATATATATACATACATTTTTTTTTCTTCCTTAATGGTTATAGGAGACACTGTGAGGGCCTGTCTACATACACTCATCATTCCAATATCATCTGTTGACTTCTTACTGAAGGCTACCATCACTCTCTGCCTGAGGGCCTTTCTGGTTGGAGCACAGGTGGCCAGTGAGCGACAGGCTAGAAGTTTCAGGAAACTTTTAATTGATGGCAAAAAAAAAAGTTTCCAGATAAATAACCCAATTCTTCACTGCTCTGCTGGGAAAACTCCAATGCCTGTTCTACATCATCTACTCAGCTGGCCCCACTGGTAACACACATTGTCTTGGCTGCCTCCATCTCCCACTGATCCCCTTTCCCCCTCTGGTGCTTCCTGGCATCACTGCTCAAATAAACTACTTGCACACAAACCTCATCTTAGAATCCGCTCCTGAGGGAACCCAGACTAAGATAATGGAGAACAACACTGAGGGGCAATGTGTGTGCGTGCATGTGTGTGTGTGTGTGTCTGTGAACTGAAACCCCAGTCATTCAGACTCATGCTCAGGTTACATGAAGAGTCTGAGGATGTTGAAAATGAAGACTGCGTCCCACCTGAGACTAGATTGTTGTTAGTTGCTGTGGAGTCCAGGGGCCCATCCACGGAAAATAGCACCTATAGCAATTAGTTTTAAATCGCTGAATGATCTCTCACAGCTGGCTATGGAAACTGCCATGGCCAATAGAAACTGCTCATCAGCACCTGTCCTCAAGCGGCAGCCAGGGCACGCACCCTACCTGCCATATCTTCCTTACGCCTCTGGGAGTCCATTCTGACTCATGGCAACCCCCTGTGAGCAGAGTAGAACTGCTCCGTAGGGTTTTCAATGACAATGGGTTTTTTAACCTTCCGAAAGCAGATCATCCAATCTGTCTTCCAAGGCACCTCTGGGTGGGTTCAAACCACCAACATTTAGGCTAGTAGTTGAGCACTTAATCGTCTGTACTACCCTGGGACTCCAAATGAGTTGTTGTTAGCTGTTGTCAAGTTGATTCCAACACATGGCGATCCCATGTGTGTCAGAGTAGAGTTTTCATGGCGATGACCTTTCGGAAGCAGAGCAATAGACCTATCTTCCAAGGAACCCGTGGGTGGGTTCAAGCCACCAACCTTTTGGCTGGTAGTAGAGCACTTAACCATTTGGGCTACCTAGGAACTCCTGAGACTTAGGAAGTAAAATAAATCATCCTTGTTCTTTTTTTTTTTTTTTTTTTTTTCCGCATACCCAGATATCGACGCGAACATCCATACAAGCATACAAATAATGCACGTCTTGAGTGGGTAATTTCCCCATCTTTCTCCAAATTCTGAGAAATGTTTAAGCATGTAAATATGTACTACACCTTAACTGTATGCATAGCACTGTTAGATAACAAAAGGAATGCAAAAGAGAAAAGATGTGTACACGCATACACGCACACACATACACACACACACACACACACCCAACCTCACAGCACTTAGAGTTTGGTCAGAGAAGCAAGCTGTACTCACAGAGAAAAAAAAAAAAATGGCAACAGTGCCCAACAACTCAGATGAGAGGTTGCAGAGACAGAATCTCTACACAGTGATATCACGGCAGTATCAGGGTAGAACAGTAACGAGAAAATCATGCAAGAGACATGCTGTCTTTCTATGCTTAGTGAGTCACTATAGGTTGGTGGAAGAGGACTCAAACAACCACACTCATGGGAACTCACATTATGAGCTTGCTGACTGAATGATGACTACACCATAGTGAATGCCATTCATGGAGGACCGCTTTATGTCAGGCAGCATCCAAAGGCTTTTTATATGCAAGATAGTGGCACTTTATGCAAGGGGTATTGTTCCTGAATCAACTGCGTGACACAAAGCCTACTTAATCCCAAGGAAAGAGATGAGACTGAGTACCAGCTATGTGGCAATAGCATCAACCAGTGTACAATTCCCTTGACCTGTCACCTTTGAAATCACACAATTCTGGATTGATTTTTATTTCATGGGGGGCTTGCATTATTTCAAATTTGAGGCAAAAATATAAAACAACTAATAGTTTGTATTGCACTAAATTAAACACTCATAAAAATGTGTCCTTGCTATATAATTGTCATCTTCATATTCATCCTAATAATTAGAAGTTAATATTTATTAGCTCTTAATATTTAGTAAAGATATCATAATTTACTACATAATAATTAATAAAGAGCTTCATGTTTATTAAGTGCTTACCTTGGGCCAAGCATATATGTTAAGTCACTTAATCTACTACAAAGAAAATGCTATAATTATCCCATTGTAGGTTGTTGTTAGGTGCTGTTGACTCATCATGACCCTATGTAACAACAGAACAAAACACTGCCCAGTCCTGTGCCATCTTCACAATTGTTATGCTTGAGCTCATTGCTGCAGCTGCTGCGTCAGTCTATCTTGTTGAGGCTCTTCCTCTTTCTCACTGACCCTCTGCTTTACCAAGCATGATGTCCCTCCTGATAACATGTCCAATGTACGTGAAATGAAGTCTTGCCATCCTTGCTTCTAAGGTCTGGCTGTACTTCTTCCAAGACAGATTGGTTCGTTTTCTAGCAGTCCATGATATACTCAATATTCTTCACCAACACCATAATTTGAAGGCATCAATTCTTCTTCGGTGGTCTTTATTCATTGTCCAGCTTTCACATGCATATGAAGCAATTGAAAACACCACGGCTTGGGTGAGGCACACCTTAGTGCTCAAAGTGACATATTTGCTTTTTAACACTTTAAAGAGGTCTTTTGCAGCAGATTTGCCCAATGCAATGCATATTATGATTTTTTTTAATTGTACTTTAGATGAAGGTTTACAGAACAAATAGTTTCTCATTAAACAGTACGCATATTGTTTTATGACAATGGTTAACCCCACGACATGTCAGCACTGTCCATTGTCAACCTTGGGTTCCCTATTACCAGCTTTCCTGTCCCCTTCTGCCTTCTAGTCCTTGTCCCTGGACTGCTGTGCCCCATTAGTCTCATTTTGTTTTATGGGGCTGTCGAATCTTTGGCTGAGTGGTGAACTTCGGGAGTGACTTCAGTACTGAGTTAAAAGGGTGTCTGGGGGCCATACTCTCTGGGTTTCTCCAGTCTCTGTCAGCCCAGTAAGTCTGGTCTTTTTTTGTGAGTTAGAATTTTTTTCTACATTTTTCTCCAGCTCTGTCCAGGGCCATCTGTCATGATCCCTGTCAGAGCATTCAGTGATGGTAGCCGGGCACCATCTAGTTGTACTGGACTCAGTCTGGTGGAGGCCATGGTAGTTGTGGTCCATTAGTCTTTCAGACTAATCTTTCCTTTGTATCTTATTTTCTTCATTCTTCCTTGCTCCTGAAGTGTTGAGACCAGTGGAGTATCTTAGATGGCTGCTCACAGGCTTTTAAGACCCCAGACGCTACTCACCAAGGTAGAATGTAGAACATTTTCTTTATAAATTGTGTTATGCCAATTGAGCTAGATGTTCCTCGAGATCATGGTACCCACAGCCCTCTGCCCAGTAATTTGGTCCCTGAGGGAGTTTGGATGTGTCTATGGAGCTTCCATGACATTTCCTTGTACAAGTTGTGCTGGCTTCCCCAGTATTGTGTACTGTCTTACCCGTCACCAAAGTTATCACTTATCTACTGTCTATTTAATATTTCTAAATACCCCTCCCATCCTCATAACCAACAAAGATTGTTTCTTTTTGTGTATAAACTTTTTCACGAGTTTTTACAGTAGTGGTCTCATACAATATTTGTCCTTTTGTGACTGACTTATTTCACTCAGCATAATGTCCTCCAGTTTCATCCACGTTATGAGATGCTTCACAGATTCATCACTGTTCTTTCTCGTTGCATAGTACTCCATTGTGCGTATGTACCATAGTCTGTTTATCCACTCATCTGTTGATGGGTATCTAGGTTGTTTCCATCTTTTTGCTATTGTGAACAATGCTGCAATGAACATGGGTGTGTATATGTCTATTTGTGTGATGGCTCTTATTTCTCTAGGATATATTCCTAGGAGTGGGATTGCTGGATGGTATGGTATTTCTATTTCTAGCTTTCTAAGGAAGCACCATATCATTTTCCAAAATGGTTGTATCATTTTGCATTCCCACCAGCAGTGCATAAGAGTTCCAATCTCCCCGCAGCCCCTCCAACATTTGTTATTTCCACTTTTTTTGGTTCATGCCAGTAATGCCATGGTGAGATGGTATCTCATTGTGGTTTTAATTTCCATTTCTCTAATGGCTAGTGATCATGAGCATTTCCTCATGTGTCTGTTGCTGCTTGAATGTCTTCTTTGGTGAAGTGTCTGTTCATTTCCTTTGCCCACTTTTTGATTGGATTATTTGCCTTTTTGTCGTAGAAGTGTTGGATTTTCTTGTAGATTTTAGAGATTAGACCTTTGTCTGACTCGTAATGTCCAAAAAATTTTTTCCAGTCTGTAGATTCTCTTTTTACTCTTTTGGTGAAGTCTTTTGATGAGCATAATTGTTTAATTTTTAGAAGATCCCAGTTATCTAGCTTATCTTCTGGAGTTTGTGTGTTGTTGGTTATGGTTTGTATCCTGTTAATGCCGTGTATTAGGGCCTCTAGCGTTGATCCTATTTTTTCTTTTATGAACTTTATAGTTTTGGGCTTTATATTTAGGTCTTTGATCCATTTTGAAGTAGTTTTTGTATATGGCATGAGGTATGGGTCTTGTTGCGTCTTTCGATTTCTTGATTGCTGCTTCCATGGACATTGATTGTGGACCCAAGTAAAATGAAATCCTTGACAACTTCAATCTTTTCTCTGTTTATCATGATGTTGCTTATTGGTCGTTGTGAAGATTTGTGTTTTCTTTATGTTGAGTTGTAATTATACTGAAGGCTGTGGTCTTTGATCTTCGTCAGTAAGTGCTTCAAGTGCTCTTCACTTTCAGCAAGCAAGGTTGTGTCATCTGCATAATGCAGGTTGTTAATGAGTCTTCCTCCAGTCCTGATGCCCCATTCTTCTTCATAGAATCGAGCTTCTTGCATTATTTGCTCAGCATACAGATTGAATACAACCCTGACGCACACCCTTCCTGGTTTTAAACCACATAGTATATCCCCTTGTTCTGTTCAAACGACTGTGCCTTGGTCTATGTACAGGTTCCACAAGAGCACAATTAAGTGTTCTGGAATTCCCATTCTTCATAATGTTATCCATAATTTATTATGTTCCACACAGTCAAATGCCATTGTACAGATGGAAAAAACTGAGGGGCAGAGAAAACAAGTAACGTATGCACAGTTACACAGCTGATAGGTGCTAGAACTGAAATCTGATGCCAGGCAGTCTGGCTCTAGAGCTTTCTACATTCTTGACCACTGGGTTCTACTTCCTCATGTTAAACCTCATAATGATCCTATGATGTAGATATTTCTTTTCCCATTTTACTGATGAGGAAGCCAAGGCTCAAGCGAGCTAGCCAGAATTCCAACCCAGTGCTTTCAAGCTCTACAACCCACACCCTCGCATTAAATTCAGCTGCATCCTGCTTGCCTCCTATGTCCCAGCTGTATCTGCACAGATAGACTTATCCCAGCACTCACCAAAGCCGCCCTTGTCAAGCCAAACACTTTTAATTCGATATAAACATGAGAAAATGAAAAAAGAATCCATTTTTACCATCAACTTGATGAGAGGCAGGGGAGTGTGGTGGTTGGTTTGAGCCGCTGGTATCAGTCCCTACTAGTTGTGTGACCTTACACCAATAATCAAAGAAAACCAAAGACCAGTTGCCGTTGAGTCAACCCTGACTCACGGTGACATCATGTGTGTCAGAGTAAAACTGTCCTCCATAGGGTTTTCAATGGCTGATTTTTCGGAAGTAGATCGCGGGCCTTACTTCTGAGGTTCCTCCAGGGGGAGTTGTAGTTGTTTCTCCCAATAGCTTCTCCTCCTCAACTGAGAGATCTTAGAAGACTGCAATGACAAGTCCCTCAAGCTCACTCACAAATATGCAAATGAGCTGTATGGGTGGGAGAGACCCAGGCAGGGATGTATGTTGCTCAGAGGACAGCAGCAGAGATCCCAGGGACTGCCCAGAAGTGGAATGCAGAGAAAAGCCTTCCCCCAGAGGTCCCAGAAGAGCCAAGGGAAACCAGTTAGAGCTCTGTGGACTTCCCAGAGGACCAGTGGGGCAGCTATATCAATGCCCACCTGAGGACCCACTAGAGGGCCTCAGTGAGCAGAACCCAGGCAGAAGGAGGCGCACAAGACTTGGCATGGCTGGCAAGAAAGGAGGCTGCATAGCGGTCTGAGGGAATGGAAGGTATGAGAGGCCCCAGGGACCTCATGTGACTTTGGGAAGCAGTGTTTATGAAGCTTTGAGAGAATGTGGCTCATTAAAGACTATTAGTTACTACAAAATGTTGATGCATTATGTCTTAGTGTTGATTCTGCTGTAGCTTAATTGAAATTTCTTCTAATACAACTTCATCAGAGTATTTGGAAATGGAACAGGCCGGGCAGCCCTATTGAATATACAACAAAGGTAAGAATTGAAAATTGATAATCCACATTATTATAAAGAGAATGGACTGTAATTCTCAGTAACAGAATATTCTATACCTGAGCTGTAGTAGGTGATGTTGGTACTACCAAGATCCCCTTTTCCAAGCCGTGCACCCATCTTAGAGTCGCTGTGCATGCTGGCTGCTGACAACCCACGATGCCTCCTGCTCTGCAGAACTGTCCCCAGCCAAAAGGGTCACTGCCTCCCCCAGGGGTTATGAGCCTTCTCCATGGGCAGCCAGTGCCCGATAGCTATATGACACAGGGTTCAAAAAGCCTCCTCCTTGCCTTGAGGGACATAAACTCCACAGTGCAATTCATACTCCAGAGCGCTCCATGGGATCAAGCTGAAGCTAGACCCCAGTCAAGGATCCTATATTTGCCCCATGCTAACTGGTGAGATATAAATGACATTTCTACCTACCAATCAAAGTGGAATTTTCAAGGCCTCCTCTCATAGGCTGGTTAGTTTCTACTGGACAATATATTTTCATTCAAGCTTGGAATCCTGTGTGAAACAGCAAAACCCTAGAAACAACCTAACGGGTTAGGTAAAGCATGGTGCATACAATATAAAACACTACACAGATTATAGAAATCAGGATGTAGATACATATATATTGCCATAGAAGGTGCAAATTCAGGTTATAGAATCTTGTGCACAGCATGACTTCTTTATTTTACATTGTTTGTTTATTTATATATTTATTTACATACACACATATGTATTTATTATCTAGGCACAGAACCACTTAACATATGTGGTTCTCTCCCCTGATCACCTGAGACAAGGGCTTGCATGGGGGCAGTTTATTTTGGAAAGTGATCCCAGGATTAGGAGAGAAGGGTTGGAAAACAGGGAAAGAGGGAAAGCCAGACCAGGGCTGGTCATCAAGCCAGTCAAAGCTGTGGACGTCTGGGGCTTAGTTCTGTTTGGGACCCTCTGGGGAGCTGTGTAGACAGAATTCCAGAATTTCCAGAGGAGCAAGACCAAGCCCCCACTGATCAAAAGTTGCCCCACAAATATTGACTCCCTTCCACTTTCAGGGAAAAATTGCCTCAGAATGGCCACAGGTGTCCCACACTGCAGAGTCCCTGGGGATTGAAAATGGTTAACACACTTGGCTAGTAACCAAAAGGTTGGAAGTTCAAGTCCACCCAGAGATGCCATGGAAGAAAGGCTTGGCAATCTAATTCTGAAAGGTCAGCCATTGAGAACCCTATGGAGCACAGTTCTACCCTGACACACATGGGGTCACCATGAGTCAGAATCCACTCGACAGCAACTAATCCCACATGGCAGTAGCAGAAGAGGCCCAGGGCAGAAAGCAAAAGGTAGGCAAGGTAGCTGAGTTTACACGTGTGCAGCTGGCTGCTGTGGCAAGAACTGGAGTCAAAGATGGACCAAGAGGCTGTGAGGAAGGCACAAGAGGTGCCCAATCTACATAGACAGTGTCAGGAAGGATGCTTACAAACTGCTAATGGGAGCCAAGAGTCTTTATTCCCTCCTTTATGCTTTACTGTACTGTTTAGCTTTTTTCATAGCATGTCATTTTTTGCAAAAAACAATAAAGTCATTTCAAAAAAAATCGTGGTTGACTCCCTCATTTTACAGGGAGGCAGGTGAGGCTGATAGCAGTGCTCCTGGACACAGGCCTGCCCTCGGTGTGACTGCGGGCCATAGTCCACCCAGCCCTGAGGGTGTACAGGACGAGCCTACCCAGCTCCAGCTCAGAGTAGCAATGGCCAGAGCAGGTGAAGGAGTCCCAGTAGGGCCAATGAAAGGAGCAAGGGAACCCAGATCTGCTGGCTTAGTTCTGCGTGTGACAGAACAGCACTGAGGAGTTTCCACGATCTCAAACACTAAAGAAAACTACATCTTTTGTTTATTGTTGAAGGATAACATGCATTTAGTAAAGTTCACGAAGTGCATTAATCTGAAGTATAAGCTTATTGAATTTTTTTTACATAAGTATACATTTATGTAACCACCATCTAGATCAGGATATAGCTCATTTACATACCCTATAGCTTTTCCTTGGTATCTTCCCAGACTACAGTTTTAGATTTAGCTACTGCTCACCTGTAGTATAAATATAGGCCAACTGAAGGGAAAAAAATCTCCCCAGGGGTCCATCTAAGTTATAAACAAATAGGTGATGCAGTTGGAGGGGCAGTGAAATGGAGCCCTCTGTGATCCAAGTGTTCACATGGGTTAGCTTCACACAGAATCTCTTCCTACTTCCGAGTCCAAGAAGACAAGAAGAACTTCAGAAATAAGATGTGTACACCACAAGTCATCCTTGGAGTCATAGTTCACTTTGAAAGAAAACCCTTAAAAACTTCTGCTATCCATAAAACTTCTTCAGTGAGTCGAGGCAACTCAATTGGCAAAAATCATGCAACATTGCTAAAATTAACAGCCTTTCAGGCTGACAGGTAGAAAACCCCTAGGAATGTGCTGAGGAAGCTGAGTTTTAAACCAGTGTTGTTGTTAGGTGCTGTGGAGTTGATTTTGACTCATAGTGACCCCATGTGACAGAGAAGAACTGCCCCCATAGGGTTTTCTAAGCTGTAATCTTTCTGGAAGCAGACCACCAGATCTTTCTCCCATGGAGCCACTGGATAAGCAAAGAAAAATAAACCAAGACCCCATTCAGAAAAGGCCAGGGGTATTTTTAGCAAATCTTTTCATAGATACACTCAAAAGTCCATTTTAAATACTAAATAAACACCTTCAGAAAAATATTTGAGACTATCAAGAGTTAACAAATGCTTAAAAAAAAAAAAACCTCACTGCCACCAAGTCGATTCCTAGTCATAGCCACCCGATAGGGTTTCTGAGACTGTAAATCTTTATGGAAGTAGATGCCACATCTTTCTCCCACGGAGCCATTGGTGGTTTCGAGCTGTGGACCTTTCAATCAGCAGTCTTTAACCACTGTGCCACCAAAGCCCCTTCAACCAACTGCTTACTCATATAGAATTAATAACTGTTGCCATCTTGTCGATTCTGACTCATAGAGACCCTATAGGACGGAGTAGAACTGCCCCACAGGGTTTCCAAGGAGCAGCTGGTGGATTTGAACTTCCAACCTTTTGGTTAGCAGCCAAGCTCTTAACCACTATGCCACCAGGGCTCTATACAACTAATACTGAGGTTTAATTCACTCAGGATGCAAATCCTGGAGCTTAACTGGTATTGTGATTACCTATTTGGAAATTGCTAAGTTATGAAGGGTGGCCTTCCTAAAGATAACATTAAGTAAAATTAGTCAACGATAAAGAAGGATAACTCTTATGTTCAAGGTCACATAGTTTTTATTTATTAATTGAAAAAAAATTTTAAAAGATGCTTATAAGAGACACTGTAAAAGACAAAAATTATTATGTATTCTAAACAGACTTCCATGTTTATTATCCTCCAGAAGCAAAACTTTCAATTCATTCATTCAACTAAGATTTGCATTACTACTCTCTGACAGACACTTATGATGTAACTGCTGGAGACAACTGTGTTCCTGCCTCCTTGACTTTACTGTCTTGGAGACAGGTGGTATGTGAGATATTTTATAGCGTACATGGATTCCCATAATAAAAAAATGTATTACTTAAAAACCAAAAGAAATTTAATAGTTTAAAAAAAAAAGCAGAAAGATAACAAGCAAATACATTGAGGGTATATTATGAAGGAAGAGTAAGCTAGCTTGTGTGTTTCCAGGCGTTGAAAGCTATCTCTCCCCACATAGCACGTCTCCAGATGAGCCAAGGGAATATGTAATCGCTCTCACTTTACAACAGGTAAGAAATTATACTTAACTCATAGGGATCCTTCAGGGTTTGTGGGTGAAGGGCTTAGCCTGGTGATGCCCATGATAAACACTTAATAGATGTGACCCCACATCCACCCCTTCCTGATGATCCAAGCCGAGCTGCTCAGATACAGAGCCACTGGCCTGTTGCCACCAAGGGTGCACCCAGCCCCCACCCACCGTCTCCTGCCGTGCCATTTTTTTCTTTTTTTCTCTTTCTGTCTCCCACCTAGCCCCATACAACATCTCCACCCCTTCCCACCAAGCCACTCCATGCTGCCTTGGCTAGAAAGCTCATGACCCATCACTGCCCTGGATCCGCCCTGCCCCATCTCCTGGCTCCCACTTCACTGCCATCTTTTTCTTTTCCTCTCTTTCTTTTCTTTCCCTCCTCACATAGCCCCATAAGCCATCTCTGCTCCCTTCCCACCAGACCCCAGGTCAGCCTTGCCCCCAGTCACCAGCCACTGCTGCACCATGATTTTCTTTTATCTTTTTTCCCTCCTTTTGTTTCTCCCTCCCTCTTAGCCCTGTAGGCCACCTTCCCCACTTCCTGCTAGTGCCCAAACAAATAGCCCTAAAACTTGAACAAATAGAGAATAGCAAAAGAAGCCTACAGCCACCAGAAGAAAGCAAATAATAATGGTTAGAGCAGAAATAAATGAAATAGAGAACATAAAAACAACCGTAAGAATCAACAAAACTAAAAGTTGGTTATTTGAAAAGATTAGAGAAATAAAAAAATCATTGGTCAAACTGACAAAATAAAAACAGGAGAGGAAGCAAATAACCCAAATAAGAAATGAAATGGAGGACATTATGACAGAACCAGTGAATTAAAAAGGATCATAACAGAATACTATTAAAAATTTACTCCAACAAATTTGAAAATCTAGAGGAACTAGACGAATTTCTAGAAACACACTACCTACCTAAACTAACACAAACTGAGATAGAAAATCTGAACAGATCCATAACAAGAGAAAAGATCGAAGAGGTAATAAAAAAAACTCTCAAGAACAACAAAAAAAGCCCTGGCCAAGATGTCTTCACTGGAGAATGCTACCAAACGTTCAGATAAGACCTCATACCAGTACTACTCAAACTATTTCAGAACATAAAAAAGGAAGGAATACTCCTGAATTCATTCTATGAAGCCAGCATAACCGTGATACAAAAGGCTAGAAAAGACTTCACTAAAAAAGAAAATTACAGACCAATATCTCTCATGAATATAGATGCAAAAATTCTTAACAAAATTCTATCCAAGACAATTAAGCAAGATATAAAAAAAAAATAGATCACAACCAAGTGGGATTCATACCAGGTATGCAAGGATGGTTCAACATTAAAAAAATCAATCAATGTAATCCACCACATAAAGAGAACAAAAGAAAAGAATCACATGATCATCTCAATTGTTGTAGAAAAGGCATTTGATAAAGTCCAACACCAATCCCTGATAAAAACTGTCAGCAAAATAGGAATAGAAGGGAAATTCCTAAACATAATAAAGGGCATATGTTGGCTACTAACCAGAAGGTCAGCAGTTTGAATTCACCAGGTGCTCCTTGGAAGCTCTATAGGGCAGTTCTACTCTGTCCTATAGGGTCACTATGAGTCAGAATCAACTTGATGGCAACGGGTTTTATATATATATATCTCAAAACCAACAGTCAACATCATTCTCAATGGAGAGAGGATGAAAGCATTACCCCTGAGAACAGGAACAAGAAAAGGATGCCCTTTATCACCATTCCTATTTAACATTCTGCTGGAAGTCCTAGCTAGAGCAATAAGGGGGGAAAAAAAGAAAGAAAGAAAGGGCATCCAAATTGTAAAGAAAGAAGTAAAACTATCCTTATTCACAGATGATGTGATCCTATACGCAGAGAACCCCAAAGATGCCACAAGAAAACTACTGGAACTAATAGATTCAGCAGAAAAGCAGGATACAATATCAACATACAAAAATCAGTTGGATTCCTAACACTGTCAAAGAGATCTTCAAAAAGGAAATCAGGAAAACAATACCATTTATAATAACCCCTAAAAAGATAAAATACTTAGGAATAAATCTACCCAGGGATGGAAAAGACCTATACTAAGAAAACGACAAAAAAACTATTGCAAGAAACGAAAGGAGACCTACATAAATGGAAAAACCTATCATGCTCCTAGATGGGAAGACTCAACATTGTGAAAACGTCAATTCTACCCAAAGCAATCTGTAGATGTAATGCAATCCCAATCTAAACACCAACAGTATTCTTTAATGAGATGGACAAACTAATCACTAAGTTTAAATGGAAAGGAAAGAGGCCCTGGAGAAGTAAAGTGTTATTGAAGAAGAACGAAGTAGGAGGTCTCACACTACCTGACCTCAGAACCTACTATACATATGGTAGTCAAAATAGCCTCGTACTGGAACAACAACAAACACATAGATCAACAGAACAGAATTGAGAACCCAGACGTAAATCCATCCACCCATGGTCAGCAGATTTTTGACAAAGGACAGAAGTCCACTAAATGGAGAAAAGAAAGTCTTTTTAAAAAATGATGTTGGCAAAACTGGATGTCCATCTGTAAAAAATGAAACAGGACTCATACCTCACACCATACACAAAAACTACTCTAAATAGATCAGACATCTAAATATAAAAAATTAAAAAGATAAAGACCATGGAAGAAAAATTAGGGACAATGCTAGGGGCCCTGATACATGGCATAAATAGAATACAAACCATAGCTAACATTGCACAAATGCCAGAAGAGAAACTAGATAACTTGGAGCTCCTAAAAATTAAACACTTATGCTCATGAAAAGACTTCACCAACAGAGTGAAAAGGGAACCTACAGATGAAGAAAAAAATTTGGCTATGATAAATCCGACAAGGGCCTAATCTCTAAAATCTATAGAATACTTCAAGACCTCAATAACAAAAAGACAAATAATCCAGTTAAAAAATGGGCAAAGGATATGAACAGACACTTTAGCAAAGAGCTAATGATGCTTATGATCATTAGCCAATTAGAGAAAAGCAAATCAAAACTACAGTGAGACACTTTCTCACTGCAACGCTAGTGGCACTAATCAAAAAAACAGAAAATAACAAATGTTGGAGAGGCTGCGGGGAGATTGGAACTCTCATGCATTGCTAGTGGGAATGTATAATGCTACTACTGCTAAGGAAAATGATATGGCACTTCGTTAAAAAGCTAGAAATAGAAATATCATATGACCTAGCAATCCCACTCGAAGGAATATTCCTAGAGAAATAAGAGCTGTCACACGAATAGACATAGCACAGCCATGTTCATTGTAGCATTATTCACAGTAGCAAAAAGATGGAAACAACCCAAGTGCCATCAACAGATGAATGGACAAACAAACTATGGCACATCCACACAATGCAACAATAAAGAACAATGATGAATCCATGAAACCTCTCACAACATGGATGAATCTGAAGGGCATTATGCTGAGTGAAATAAGTCAATCACGAAAGGACAAATATTGTACGGGATCACTATTATCAAAACCCACGGAAAGGTTTACACACAGAAGAAAAAAAAACTTTGATAGTTTCTATAAAGGGGAGGGTGGGAAGGCAAAATCACTAACTAGATAATGAGTAAGTGTTAACTCTGGTGAAGGAAAAGACAACACACAATATAGGGGAAGTCAGCATGACTGGACCAAGGAAAAGCCATAGAAGCTTCCTAGACACATCAAACACCTTGACGGACTGAATTACTGGGGCTGAGGGCTGGGGACCATGGTCTCAGGGGACATCTAGGTCAACTGGCATAACATAGTTCACAAAGAAAATGTTCTATGTCCTACTTTGGTGAGTAGCATCTGGGGTCTTAAAAGCTTGCAAGTGGCCATCTACAATACATCTATTGGTCCCATCACATTCAGAGCAAAGGAGAATGAAGAAGACCAAAGACACAAGGAAAATATCAGTCCAAAGGACTAATGGACCACATAAACCACAGTCTCCACCAGCCTGAGCCCAGAAGAACTAGATGGTGCCCAGCTACCACCACCGACCACTCTGACAGGGATCACAATAGAGGGTCCTAGACAGAGCCGGAGAAAAATATAGAACTAAATTCAAATTCATAAAAAAGACTAGACTTACTGGTCTGACAGAGACTGGAGGAACCCCCAAAACTATGGCCCCCAGACACCCTGCTAACTCAAAACTGAAGCAGCTCCCGAAGTCCACCTGTTGGCCAAAGATTAGACAGAACTATAAAACAAACAACAGCACACATGAGGAAAATGCTTCTTAGTTCAATCAAGTATACAAGACCAAATGGACAACACCTGCCCAAAAGCAAAGATGAGAAGGCAGGAAGGGACAGGAAAATAGGACTCAACATTGTGAAAGTGTCAATTCTACATGAAACGATCTACAGATATAATGCAATCCCGATCCAAATACCAACAGCATTCTTTAACAAGATGGAAAAACCAGTCACCAACTTTATGTGGAAAGGAAAGAAGCCCCAAATAAGCAAAGCATTATTGAAGAAAAGAACAAGGTAGGAGGCCTCACACTTCCTGATCTCAGAACCTGCTAAACAGCTACAGTACAACAAACTGACAGACACGTGGGGAATATTGAAATTAGGCCAGTTAATAACCCTATAATGGCCTCTCAGTGTTCAAGTGAAAGGAAGAGTCGCACGTTTCTCACTTTAAATCAAAAGGTAGAAATGATTAAGCTTAGTGAGGAAGGCATGTCAAAAGCCGAGAAAGCTAGGCCTCTTGCGCCAGTTAGCCAAGTTGTGAATGCAAAAGAAAAGTTCTTGAAGGAAATTAAAAGTGCTACTCCAATATTACATAGTGATAAGAAAGTGAAGCAACTTTATTGCTGATAAGGAGAAAGTTTTAGTGCTCTGAACAGAGGATCAAACCAGCCACAACATTCCCTTAAACCAAAGCCTAATCCAGGGCAAGGCCCTAACTCTCTTCAAGTCTGTGAAGGCTGAAGAGGTGAGGAAGCTTCAGAAGAAAACTTTGAAGCCAGCAGAGGTTGGTTCATGAGGTTTAAGGAAAGAAGCCATCTACATAACATAAAAGTGCAGGTGAAGCAGCAAGCACTGATGTAGAACCTGCAAAGAGTTATCCAGAGATCTAGCTAAGATAATTGATGAAGGTGGCTACACTCAACAATAGATTTCCAGTGTAGATGAAAGAACTGTATATTGGAAGAAGACGCCGTCTAGGACTTTCATAGCTGGAAAGGAGAAGTCAATGTCTGGCTTCAAAAGACAAGCTGACTCTCTTGTTAGGGGCTAATGTAGCTGGTGACTTTAAGTTGAAGCCAATGCTTGTTTACCATTCCGAAAATCCTATGACCCTTAAGAATTATGCTAAATCTACTCTGCCTGTGCTGTATAAGTGGAACAACAAAGCCTGGATGACAGCACATCTGTTTACAACATGGTTTATTGAATATTTTAAGCCCACTCTTGAGACCTACTGCTCAAAAAGATTCCTTTCAAAATATTACTCCTCATTGACAATGCACCTGGTCACCCAAGAGCTCTGATGGAGGTATTCAAGGAGATTAATGTTGTTTTCATGCCTGCTGATCATTCATTCTATAGCCTACATATCGAGGAGTAATTTTGACTTTCAAGTTTTATTATTTATGAAACACATTTTGTAAGTCTATAGTTACCATAGATAGTGATTCCTCTGATGGATCTGGGCAAAGTAAATTGAAAATCTTCTGGAAAGGATTCACCATTCTAGATGCCATTAAAAACATTCGTAATGGAAATGGGGAACTCAAGGTAGAGAAGAAGAGAGTGTTGACACGCCTCAAGGTTGGCAATCAATGTCTCAAAACAATGTGTGTATTAATTGTTTAATGAGAAAACTTGCTCTGTAAACCTTCATCTAAAGCACAATTAAAAAAAAAGAGCAAGATAACATTCGTGATTCATGGGAGGAGGTCAAAATATCAACATTAACAGGAGCTTGGAAGAAGTTGATTCCAACCTTCACGGATGACTTTGAGGGGTTCAAGACTGCAGTGCAGGAGGTAACTGCAGTTGTGGTAGAAATAGCAAAAGAACTAGAATTAGAAGTGGAGCCTGAAGTTGTGACTGAATTGCTTTAATCTCATGATAAAACATTAACGAATGAGGAGTTGCTTCTTATGGATGAGCAAAGAAAGTGGTTTCTTAAGATGGATTCTACTCCTGGTGAAGATGCTGTGAACATTGTTGAAATGACAGCAAAGGATTTAGAATATTACATAAGCTTAGTTGATAAAGTAGTGGCAGGATTTGAAAGATTGACTCCAATTTTTAAAGAAGTTTTACTGTGGGTAAAATACTATCAAGTACATCACATGCTACAGAGAAATCTTTTGTAAAAGGAAGAGTCAACTGATGTGGCAAACTTCATTGTTGTCTTATTTTAAGAAATTGCCACAGCCTCCCTGACATTCAGCAACCACCAGCCTGATCAGTCAGCAGCCATCATCAAGGCAAGATCCTCCACCAGCAAAAAGATAACGACTCTCTGAAGGCTTAGATGATGGTTAGCATTTTTATAGCAACCAAGTATTTTTTAATTAAGATATGTACATTGTTTTTTCAGACATAATGCTATCGTACACTTAATAGACTACAGTATAGTGTAAACATAACTTTTATATGAACTGGGAGATGAAAAAATTCGTGTGACTTGCTTTATTGCAATATTTGCTTTATTGTAGTGATCTGGAACGAAACCCACAATATCTCTGAGGTATGCCTGTATATGACTTGACCTCAGTGTCCTTACTGGGTCTGTGTATCAGAGTCTCGTGTCATTGGTACCTAAGGTACCTCGAGGGAATGAGGGAATTCCATCTTTTCAAAGAGTTGAGAATGGCACACTCACTTGGTGGCTTTTCAGCTACTATAATAAGGGGCACTTTTGTGAGCCCCATTAAATGGATGTACGGATTATATACATCTAGCTTCAATGAAATTAACTCTGCAAATTTAGGGAAGCGGCTTTAAAATATTCTAGCCAAGAAATCACAGGTTGAATAAAATCCTAATACCACAAGCACAAAGGAACAAAAAAATGGCAGAACCAATCCTTTCTCCCCACTACCACCCATTAGCCTCATTAAGGAAAAACTATAATGATCCAATTAGCATGAAAAGAATTCAGCCAACAAATATTGAAATTATAAAGAAGACTGCTAGTAATTAGGATCTAGAACCATTATCATCGACAATGGATCTAACTTTGTGTAAGCTGTGGTTTGAGGATGTCAGCCAATGGTAGCATGAAGCCATGGTGAAAACTACATGCATACAATAAGCATTCAGCACATAAAAGCCAATGTCTACTTCTTTTTCAGCAATGTTTAAAGATATTCAATCCAGTATTTTATCAAAGTTTCCACTCAACTTAATGATAATATTAAAGTTTTTTAATAGAGAAAAACAAAGTGCTACCTACTATTGGGTAAACCCTTTTCTTAATGTCTGCAGTAATGCAGAAAGAACAATATGGCAACAAGTTAAAATGCTTTATTTTATGAGCAACACTGTTGGAGATGCATAGCAAACAAGTTGAAGATTTAATAATACGAACATTACAACAGACTATGTCCTACAAGGTTTCCACTGAGTTGAATGAAAGAACAAACGTTTCCAACATCTCTCAATTTGTGGTGTTAGTTGGTTCAATTTCAATAGTAAAATAGACCAAAAGTCATTTTTTTATGAGCCACTAAACCATTACATTCTCAATAGCAAATGACTGAAAAAATGTTCAGGGAGGAACTATGTAAGTATAATCACTAATGATTATTGGTATTTAAAAAAAGAATCATGGCAGAGTTTACAAACAAAGCACAACACATAAAATGCATTTACTGCATCAGTCTGAGAAAGCTCGTGAAGCAAAATATTGACAAAAGGACACAAAGTGCAACAAGATGTCACCTGTGCAGTTAAATATATAAGAACAAGGCTTTTAAAACGCAGTTAAATCTTTTCCACATTTTGTTAACGAGAGTGAAGTGACCATAAAAATCTTTTGAACCACAGAGTGGTAACATACCCAGAAGACCATTGAAACGGAAAGGGTTCCAGATTTCTGGGCTTTTCTGTGATGACAAGTAGCTGTCACTAGTATGTGACCTAACACACTTGTGTGTGTGTGTGTGCGCGCGCACGCATTAGGTGAAAGTATACAGAGCAAATTAGATTCCCGTTCAATAGTTTGTACATAAACTGTTTCACGGCCTTGATTTCATTCCCCACAATGTGTCAGCACTCTCCCCATTTTCACACTGGGTTCCCCGTTTCCTTTCCTCCTGATTTTCTACCCCTTCCTGCCTTCTCATCTTTGCTTGTGGACAAATATTACCCTTTTGATCTAGTATAATTGATTGTTTCAGTGTTATTGTTTTATGGGCTTGTCTAATGTTTGGCTGGAAAGTGTTCTCCAGGAATACCTTCAGTTACAGGTCAGGAAGCTGTCTTAGGCTCACAGTTTCTGGGGGTCCCCAGTGTCTGTCAGACCAGTAAGTCTGGTCTTTTTGATGAATTTGATTTTTTGTTCTACATTTTTCTCAGACTTTGTCTGGGACGCTGTGTGTGATCCCAGTTAGAGCAGTCAGTAGTGGTAGCTGGGCACCATCTAGTTCTTCCGGTCTCGGGGTCATGTAGGCTGTGGTTATGTGACCCATTAAGCCTTTGGGCTAATTGTTCCCTTGAGTCTTTGGTTTCCTTCACTCTGCTTTGCTCTGGACTGGAAGAGACCAGTAGTTGAATCTTAGATGGCTGCTCACAAGCTTTTAAGACCCCAGACACTACTCACCAAAGTAGGATCCAGAACACTGTCTTTATGAACTATGCTGCCAATTGACGCAGATACTCCCTTAATTTCATGGTCCTTTGCCTTCGAGCCTAGAAACTTCATCCCGCGAGATGTTTGGTTATGTTGAAGGGGTTTCCCTGATGTGCTCTTGTGTGCTCTATTGTTCATATTGATATATGAGGAGCCCCTACATTTACGTACATAGCAATATCTACCACCAACCCTGTATCTGACAGTACGCGTCCTCCCTTACACTTTCCCACGCCTTTTGGCATAACTATCTACCTATTTATCCATTTTGTAAATTATTGTTTGGTAATACTATTGTTGCAAGATTGTCCATGCTATAGTAGTTACCATACAAACCCCAAACTAAACCCACTGCCGTCGAGTCAATACCGACCCATAATGACCCTGTAGGACGGGGTAGAACTACCCCATAGCGTTTCCAAGGAACTGCCAACCGTTTGGTTAGCAGCTGATCTCTTAACCACTGTACCACCAGGACTCCACAGTAGTCACCATCCTAAAACCAAACGCATTGCCATCTAGTCAATTTTATCATAACTGTCCTTTATTCTTGCATTCCTCTCAGTGGCCTCTCTTGCCTTGGTCATGTTGTGCTGACTTCTCCCATACTGTGTATTGCCTTTCCTTTCACCATTACTGACACATATCTTCCACCTATTTGGTAATTTTCCCTCCCTTCCTCTCCCATCCCTGGTAACCATCAAAGAATCTTTTTTTCTTTTCTCTTTTTCTGTGTGTAAACCTTTTGTTGTTACTTTATAATAGTGGTCTCATACCATATCTGTCCCTTTTGTGAATGGCTTACTTTACTCAGCATAATTCCCTCCAAATTCATCCATGTTGTGAGATGTTTTGCAGATTCATCATTATTCTTTACCGTTGTGTAGTATTCCACTGTGTGCATGTATCACAGTTGGTTAATCCACTCATCTGTTGATGGCCACTTAGGTTGTTTCCATCTTCTTGCTATTGTGAATAATGCTGCAATGAGCATGGTTGTGCATATGTCTATTCATGTCACAGCTCTTATTTCTTTAGAGCTAACACACATTTTTCAAATGAATACCTAAACAAACACACAATCTGTTCCTTTTAGGTAAAAGAGGGCACTTAGCAAGGAGCGAAATAGCAACTGCCTTTAAAAAGAAGCACATGCTATGAAGAAGCTTTTTGAAGAGTGTGCATTTGGAAATATCTCCATCATCATACAAATATGTTGCCCAAAATGCTCATAGTCACACTCTCAGAAACAGAATTTTTAACTTGTTTTAAAACCTTCTAAACACAGAACTTGTCTTTGCTTTGAGAAAATTTTCAAAAATGTAAAAACACAACACGATTGATATCAGGGAAGATAAAAGTTTGGTAATCAAATTCCAATAAAAATTTTTGCAAAAATTGATGAATGAGATTGAAAATGTGTTTTATGACTTATCACAATCATTGACGCACTTCTTCCATTTGTATATACAAAACTTTGTGAAGTATCTTTACTCAGACATTAAAAGCAAAATTGAAATAAATTGAATGTAGAAGCTGACCTTCAAATTGACCATATCACATGCACACAAAAATACCATTCTTTAATATTATCAAATAACATCTTGGTGCTCAAATTTCCACTGTCTCATAAATGCATAATTTTTAGTTGTTTAAATAAAGAAACAAATAAATCCCACACATTGCAATTGATTGTTATGTATTTTAGGTCTATTTTACTCAATGAGTTCCCTATTCCTATCATTTTTTTCTTGTAATTTATTTGTTGCAGAAAGTACATTGTTTGGTCCATACAGCATCACACAGTGTGGATTTTGCTGAGTTCATCACCATGGTGTAGTTTATCATGTTCCTCAAACCTCTGAATTTCCTGAAAATTAGTAGTTGGATACATAGATTGATCAAATTCAGGCTTTTTTTCCCTCCAGAACTACTTTATAGTAAAGTTGTGTATTTACATCAGGAGGCACATAATGTCTGACTCTCACCCTTCTTATGGCATTAAGAGGCGCTGACAGATCTCTTTTCAAAAATAATATTTTATTATTAAGTGTATCATAAAAACAAAGTCTAAAACAAACTTGCATGTACCTATCACCTAGATTAAAAAATAGAAATCATTGTGCACAACTCCCATACCTTATTATCCTCCCTCCTCTCTCTTTGCCCAAAGACAAACAACATCAGAACTTCCGTATTAGTCATTCTGTTTTTATTTACTTTTAAATGGGTCTAGCACATATGTAAGGTCCTACGGTGGTGCAAACACTTTACACTCATCTACTAACCTAAAGGCTGGTGGTTCAAACCCACCCAGCACCTGACCCATCGCTGTTGAGTTGATTCCAATTCATAGCAGCCCTAAAGGGCAGAGTAGAACTGCCCCATAGGGTTTCTGAAGCTGTAATCTTAAGGAAGCAGACTGCCAAATCTTTATCCTATGGAGTGGCTGGTGTGTTTGAACCGCAATCTTGCAGTTAGCAGCTGAGAGCTTAACCACTGCTCCACTAGGGCTCCTTCACCCAGCGCCACCACGGAAGAAACCCCATGGAGCAGTTCTACTCTGCAACACATGGGGGAGCCATGAGTCAGAACTGACTTGATGGAAACAGCTTTAACACCTATGTATGTATTCATGTATTGCCACATTTTTAAACTAGGTAAGAAATACAAGTCTTTCTGTGTAAAGAATGGGCAATATTACCACTGTTAGATAAAGGTTTCTGGAAGAAATAAGCTGAAGAGATTCTTTGGGAAACAGTTTGTCATCAGCTATCCCAGCAGTTTATAAGGGCCCTTTCTGAAGAAATGAGGGTGCAAGATTTTGAGTGAAAACCTAGAAAACTTGGAGCTCAGTGCAGTGAGGGCATCTGGAAGACCTTCCATGTGACAATACTGGATGCCTCACCACGTGGTCAGGGAGCCTGGGTCACTCTATTTCCTATTTCTAAACACGCCATGGTCTGCCTCAGTCTTTCAGGAGTAGGTCCAAGGAGAAGAGTTCTGTAAAATGAAATGAGTTTTCTTAGCCAATCCAGGCTACAGGGCATGGACTAGAGAGGAGGCGCTTCAGCACATAGTCAGTACGAACCAAGGACATGTAAGAATCTGTGCCAGGCTCACCTACATGTTCTCTGTTCACATTAAAAACCAAACCCATTGTCATCGAGTCAATTCCTATTCCAAGTGACCCCATAAGACAGAGTAGAACTGCCCCATGGGGATTCCAAGGAGTGGCTGGTGGATTCGAACTGCCAACCTTTTGTTTAGCAGCCAAGCTCTAAACCACTGTGCCACTAGAAAAAGAAATAATACAATGGCTGTGGCTATCTTGATGATGTTACTGTTACCAAGTTGATTCTTGAGTCACTCTGATCTATCTATGCTTGTCCTCTGTGTTTGTTGCACAGCTATCACCTGGAATCTCCCTTCCATCCTTCTGAAGACTTCCTTCACTTCTTTTATGATGGGCTCCCTTGTTTTCAGTATCTCATGTCTTTCTTTTTCTTAATTTACCCCTTCATTTTGGAGGAACATATCCTCCACCAGCTTTTTGAGAAAGAATACATAGAAATCAAATTTCCTTTACTGAATTTTTTTTTCTACCATTATACTCATTTGATAGTGTCACTGTGATAAAGAGTTTTAGGTTAGAAATCATTTTTCTCTAAAATTTTGGAAGTATTACTTCATTGTCATTTGGCTTCTGATGTTTGCTTCTGAAGCCATCGTATGAGACCTGTTTTAAATTCCCTAGAAGCTTCTCTTTGTCCCTAATGTTCTGAAATTTCACAGTAATGAAATTCCATTAGGTTGGTAATTGGAGGTAACATTCAATTGCTTTCTGTTCTGGGGATTTTTATTAAATCATTTTCATTATTTTTTCCTCCTAAAATTGTTTTTAGAACTACATCGTTCGGATGTTGAATCTCTGACTGGTCCTCTAATATTCCTTTTTCTACTATTTTCCTTTTCCTTGCTATTTGAATCCTCCAGCTGCTCCTTGGAAACCCTATGGGGCAGTTCTACTCTGTCCTATAGGGTCACTATGAGTCGGAATCAACTCAATGACAACAGGTTTGGTTTTGGTTTGGTTGTTGCTCTAAGTTCTAGCATACTTCCTCAACTTTGTTTTCCAAGTCTTCTATTAAAGATTTTATTTCTATCATGTTTTCAATGGTCAAAATTGCCCCAGTATTCTTTTTTTAAGAAAATTTTTTATTGAAAAAGAGTATCATATAGGAAAAAATTGCAAATACTGTGTATAGTTCAATGAATTTTTAAAAATTAATTGAGCTTGTATAACCATCAACCAAGTGAAATAATAAACAAAAAACTCGTTGCCATCGAGTCGATTCTGGCTCATAGAGACACTGTAGGACAGAGTAGAACTGCCCCATAGGGCTTCCAAAGAGCAGCCAGTGGATTCAAACTGCCAACTTTTTGGTTAGCAGCTGAGCTCTCAACCACTGCATCACCAGGGCTCCAAGTGAAATAATAGTACATTTTAAAAGCCACGAAATGTCACTCATGTCCATTTCCATATTTAGCCCTCCACGCCACAGATGATCATTATTGTGCCTTTTATGACCATAGATTAGTTTTGCCTGTTTTTGAACCTCATATAAATGGAATGATACAGTATACATTCTTTTACGCCTGGATTCTTTTGTTCAGCGTTAGTTGGTGAGATTCATCCAGGTTGTTACATGGAGCAATAGTTCCATAGTTCCTTCATTCTTATCACTGCATAGTATTCCACTATCTGATTATACCAAAATTTATCTATACATTCTATTGTTGAATGTCAAGTTGATTCCAACTCATGGAATCCCTACTCTCGGGCCCAGACACTTCACTATCTGCACCATTGGGGTGTAACCAAGTTTTTCTTATACACAAGAGTCAATCTCACCTCTTACCTGGGCATTCTGTTCTGGGGATGGGGAGGGAATCAGTGATATTGGAGATGACTGGTTACTGAGTTATGGGTTTGAGTTGCATTTGTCTATAAAACAATCTTGTTGGAAAAAAAGTATGTGGGGAGTATGGGAGAGGAGCGCTAGAAGACCTCTTCCCACACACAACTGAGATATCACAATCTGGTCCTTGATCTTGGTTGTAGGGATTCTGTTGGTTGAATGCCTGAAGAGGGAGGTGGGATGACCTTCATATTGTACCAGCTTGGCCAGCATTGCTGACAACCTGTTACAGGCTCTGAAAATAAACAATCTTGGACCCACAAAAAAAAAAAAAAATGTGTTACAGAGCAGATCTAAGCTCCATGGGGGTTTTTGTTGGCTGTGATCTTTATGGAAACAGATCACCAGGCCTTTCTTCAGCAGCATCACTGAGTGGGTTTGAACCACTGATCTTTCAGTTAGTGGACAAGCACAAACCATTTGTGCCAGACAGAGGGTTGCCATGAGTTGAAATCAACTCTACAGCAGTGGGTATTGTTGATAGACTTTTGGGTTATTTCCAGTTTGGGATATTTTGAATAGTGCTTCCATAAACATTCTTGAACACAGAGGGATGCAATTTTGTTGGGTATGTAGATGTGGAAGTCTTAGGTCATAGGATCTGCATACGCTCTGCTACACCAAAAAAAAAAAAAAAACCTATTGCTGTTGAGTTGATTCATGCTCTGCTATAGTAGATATTAATGTGGATTTTCAAAGTGGTCGTACCAATTTGCTGTCCCACCATCAACACATGAGAGTTCCACTTGTTCCACATCCTCATCAATACTCAGTATTATCATTTTTTTAAATATAGCCATCCTGGTAGGTATGCAGTGATAACATATTGAGATTTTAATTTGCATTTTCCTGCTGACTAATGAACTTGAGCAGCTTTTCATGTTTTTAAAAGCCTATTACCTATTTCTCAGATTGTATGGTCAGTCTTCTCCTAACTGATTTGTAGGAATTTTATATATATATAATTTATCAGTCTTTTGCCTAATAAATACATATATATATTACAAATATCTTCTCTCTGTGGCTTGATTTTTCATTCTTTTATGGTTAGTGATTAATAAATTGATTTAAGAAATGTTAGCCTTCCAAAAGTCATGAAATATTCTCCTATGCTACCTTCTACAAGGTGTGCTTTATCTTTTATACTTAGATGTACAGTCCACCTTGGATTGGTTTTGTGTTTGGTGTAGCTAGGAGTCAAATATCCTTTTTTTCTTTATGGATAGTCATTTGACCCAGAATCATTTATTGAAAAGACCATCCTTTCCCTACCACACTTTAGTGACACTTTTGCATTTAAAACAAGAGACAAAGCAGCAAAAGACAAAATAGATAAATGGAACCTCATAAAAATTAGATATTTTGCTCATCAAAAGACTTTATCCTGGGGAAACTGGAACCCTTATCCATCGCTGGTGGGAATGCAAAATGGTACAGCCGTTGTGGAAAACATGTGGTGGTTCTTCAAAAACCTAAAAACGAACTACCATATAAGCCAGAAATTCTATACCTAGGTATAGACCCAAAAGACTTGCGAGTAGAGACCCAGAGACTTGGGCACCAATGTTCATTGCAGCACTATTCACAATGACCAAAAGGTAGAAATAACCTGAATGCCCTTCAACAGATGAATGGATAAACAAAATGTGGTGCATACATACAATGGACATCTACGCAGCCAGTAGAAGAAACAATGTCTTGATACATGCCACATTACGATAGAGGTTGAAGACATTATGCTGAGTGAAATAAGTCTATCACTGAGGACAAATATTATATGACCTCATGTATATAAAAAGAAACTCTGGTGGCGTAGTAGTTAAGAACTACCACTGCTAACCTAAAGGTCGACAGTTCAAATCCACCAGGCACTCCTTGGAAACCCTATGTGGCAGTTCTACTCTGTCCTTTAGGGTTGCTATGAGTCAGAATCAACTCGATGGCAATAGGTTTGGTTTTTTCAGTTTTATATAAAAAGACAAGAAAAGGCAAATGTATAGAGACAAAAGTTTATTGGTGGTTACCAGGGGTGAGAGGGAGGAGGAAAGGGTGGGGGTTACAGGGATGGAAAAATTGCACTGATTAAGGGTAGGTTGCACACCCAATTACTGTAATTGCTGTCAATAAATTGTGCACATGTAAAAAGTTGAACCAGCAAAAGTTGTGTGACAGACATATTTAAAACAATGACCATAAAAAAAGAGTAGCTGCTGAAGTTGCTTATGTAGAACAAAACACCTCATGGGATTTGGTTCCTTAGCTTGGAGGGTTAGGGTCATGGTTTCATGGGACATCCTGGTTAATTGGCCTAATAATGTGTTTAGTGCTTCTGTTCTGCCTCCTAGATCGTTGTGTAATGCCTGGGGTCTTAAAAGCTTGCAAGCAGCTATTCAAGGCACGACAACTGGTCTCTATTCACCTGGAGCAACAGAGGAAGAAGGATTCAGGAATAAGCGGAGGATATATAATGTGTGGCTAATTGCCTCCATGAAAAACTGCCTCCTTTGTCGTGAGACCAAAACTGGATGGTGCCCGGCTACCATTACCTAACACTTTGATCACAGATTCTATAGAAGAGTCCTGATCAAAAGGGGGGATATGTAGAACAGAATTTAAAATTTTTATGTACTCAAGATTTTCTGGAGCCATGGGGCCTAGAAGAACCACTGAAACTTTTGCCCTGAGACAGCCTTAAAACTTAAACAAAAAATGTCCCGTGAAGTCTTCTTAAAACCAAACAATAGTTTATCTTAACTAGTAAAAAATGTCACCTTCAGCATTATGCTCTTATAAGAACTATCCATATGGGATCAAAGTGAAAACAGCAATTCAAAAGATTAGCTAGGAACCTTAGAGGGCAGTGAGCTTATGTTAACAGGGGAGGACCAACTCAGAAAAGGAGGGTGAGAGTGGTTGTGCAACTCAAAGAATGTAACAATGTCGTAGAATTGTACATGTAGAAACAGTTGAATTTGTGTATGTTTTGCTGTATATATTCTCAACAACAACAAAACAAATTTTTTTAAAAAGACTTTATCCCAAATTATTAACAAATCAAACTCAGCAATATATATCAAAAATATACTCATGATTACACATGGAAAATCCACAAGAAAGCTATTAGAACTAATACATGAATTCAGCAAGGTGGCAGGTACAAGGTCGACACACAAAAATCAATCAGGTTTCTATAAATTAGCAATGAGTTAGCAGTAAGGGAAATTAAGGAAACATTACCACTTATAATAGCATCTAAAATAAAGTAGCTAGGGATAAATTTAACCAGGGAGGTGAAGAAGATGTACACAGAAAACCGTAAAATATTACTAAAAGAAATCAAAGAAGACCTAATTAAATGGAACAAGACTCTGTGTTTGTAGATTAAAAGGCTTAATATAGTTAAGATGTTAATACTGTCTTAGATATCTAGTGCTGCTATAAAAGAAATACCACAAATGGACGGCTTTAACGAAGAGAAACTTATTCTCTCACAGTTTAGTAGGCTAGAAGTCCAAATTCAGGGTGTCAGCTCCAGGGGAAGCCTTTCTCTTCTCTGTCAGCTCTGGAGGAAGTTCATTGCCATCAATCTTCGCCTGGTCTAGGAGCTTCTCTGTGCTAGAACCCCAAGTCCAAAGGACACGTGCTCATGGCTCTACTTTCTTGGTGGTATGACATCCCCCATTCTGTCTGCTTGCTTCTCTCTTTTATATCTCAAAAGAGATTAATTTAAGACGCAACCTAATCTTGTAGACTGAGTCCTGCTCCATTAATATAACTGCCAAAGATCCCACCTCATTAACATCATAGAGGTAGGATTTACCATGCATAGGAAAACCACATCAGATGACAAAACGGTAGACAATCACACAATACTGGGAATCATGGCCTAGCCAAGTTGACACATACTTTGGGGGGACATAATTCAATCCATGACACTACCCAAAGCAATCTATAAATTCAATGTAATCCTCATCAAGATTCCAACAGCCTTCTATAGAGGAGTAGAAAAGCCAATCCTCAAATTTATGTGGAATGGCAAGAGACCTCGAATAGCTAAAGGGATTTTGAAGAAAAAAGAATAAAGTCACGCTTCCTGATTTCAAAATATACTATAAAATCACAGTAATTAAAATAGCCTGGTAATACTAGACACATAGACCAATGGAATAGAATTGAGAGTCCAGAAATAAACTTACACATTTATGGTCAACTGATTTACAACAAGGGTGCTAAGTTCATTCAATGGGATGGAAGAGTATCTTCAATAAATGGTTCTGGGAAAATTGTATTTCCACATGCAGAAGAAAGAAACGGGATCCATGCCTCATACTCTACACAAAACCAGTTCAAAATGGATCAAGGACCTAAATGTGAAAAATAAAACCACAAAATTCTTAAAAGAAAATGTAGAGGTGAAACTATGGGGCGTAGTTTTTAATGGTGCATTATCAGATATAACAACAAAAGCATGAGCAGCAAAAAACAAAATAGATAAATGGGATCTCATAAAAATTAAATACTTTTGCTCCTCAAAAGACTTCATCAATAAAGTGAAGAGACAACCTACAGATTGGGAGAAAAGTTTCAGGAACCGTATATCCAATAAGGATCTAATATCCCAAATACATTTTAAAAACTTCTACAACTTAACAACAAAAAGACAAACTACCCAATCAAAAAATGAGCAAAAGATTTGAACACACATTTCACCAAAAAGGATATACAAATGGTCAGCAAGCACATGAAAAGACTCTCAATGTCATTAGGGAGATGTAAATCAAAACCAAAATGAGGTACCACATCACACCCATTTGAATGGTAAAGATCGAAACATCATAAAACAGCAAGTGTTGGGGAGATTGTGGAGAAACTGGAACGCTCATCCATTTCTGATGAGAATGTAAAATGGTACAGCCACTGTGTAAAACAGTTTGGTAGTTCCTCAAAAAGCTGAACATAGAACTACCATACGTCCCAGCAATCTCAATCCTAGGTATATACCCAGAAGAAGTGAAATCAGGAACACAAACAGAATCCTGTATGCCAATGTTCATTGCAGCACTTTTCACAATAGCCAAAAGATGGAAAACAACCTAAATATCCATCAATAGATGAACAAATAAACAAAACGTGCTACATACATACAATGGAATATTACTCAGCCATAAAGAGAAATGAAGCCCTGATCCATACCACGACATGCATAAACCTTGAAAACATCATGTTGAGTGAAATAAGTCAGTTGCAAAAGGATGAATTTCTAAATTAACCATAGGTTTTCTGTATCAGTAAGAAAATCACATGATTTTTTTTTTCTTCATTTTATTTGTATGGTGAATGTATCATCCTTACTTTCCTGGGATTAATCCTACTTGATCTGGAAATATTTTTTTATATACTGTTAGATTCAGCTAACTGATATTTTACTTAAGATTTCTGCATCCATGTTTTTAAGTGAAATGGGCCTACGATCCTCTTTCTTTGTATTGTCCCCATCAAGTGTTGGAACCAAAGTGGTACCATAGAATGGATCAGGCAGCTTTTATTCTTTCCATTATTTCCTGGAACACCCTGTGGAAGTCCTGGATTAGCTGCTCTTTAACTTTTCTTTCATAGAATGTACCATGTAGGCATGTGGGGGTTGGGAAAAAGAGGCCTTTAACTATAAGTTCAATTTATTTAATAGCTACTGGGTTATTCAAGTTATCTATTTCTTCTTACACTAACTTTGAGATGTCATTTTTTTTCTAGGAATTTAACCATTTTGTGTAGGATTTTTAATACATTAGCATACATATATAATAATATTTTACTTTATTTAAATTTCTAGTACGCTTGTAGTTATTTTCCATTTGTCAATCTTTATTTATTTGCAAAGATCAGAAGTTGGCCTATCATAGCAATCTTTTCAAAGAACCAGTTTTTGTTTTCAGAACTATTATTTTTTTCTCTACTTCATGAATGTCTGCCCTTTATTATTTCCTGTCTTTTTTTTTTTTTTTTTACTTGCCATGTTGTGGTATTTCCAAATTTTTGAGATGAATATTTACCCTATTTATTATTAAACTTTCTGGTTTCCTAATTAATGTATTTAAACCTAAAAAAAAATCTTTTAAGTGCTATGTTTGGCTACAAACCACAAATGGTGAAAGTAGGGTTTTCATTGTCATTCAGTTCTAAATATTTCTTCATTTTTTTATTGATTTCTTTTTTAAACTCAAGGGTAATATGTTTTTAATTTACCAGCGTGTCAGATTTTTTACTTATCATTTCTTATTTATTTTTTTAGTAATATTTTATTGTGTTTTAAGTGAAAGTTTACCCAGCAAATCATATTCCCCTTAAAACAATTTTTATACATATTATTCCATGCCATTGGTTACAATTTTCACAATGTGTCAGCAGTCTCTTTATTTCCATTCTGTCTGTTCTGTTTGCATTGATCTAGCTTCTCTTCCCCTCCTTGCCTTCTCATCTTTGCTTTTGGGTAACTGTTAACCCTTTGGTCTCATACAGTTAATTGTTTAAGGGAGCACATTACTCACAGGAGATATTGTTTATTTTATAAGCCAATTTATTACCTGGCTGAAAGGTGAGCTACAGAAATAGCTTCAATTCCAAGTTTAAAGGGTATCTAGGACAAAAGTTTCAGGGGTTGCTCTAGCTCTATTGGTCCAGTAGGTCTAGCCTTTTTTGTAGCAGTTTGAGTTTTGTTCTACATTTTTATGCCATTATATCTGGGACCTTCTATTGTGCCCGTGGTCAGAACAGTTGGCAGTGGATAGTTGGTAGTGGTCTTCAAGGTTGAAATGGTATCTCAGTGTAGTTTTGATTTGCATCTCTCTAATGACTAATGAGCACGAGCACCTTTTCATGTATTTGTTGGTTGCCTGAATGTCCTCTTTGGTGAAGTGTTTATGTACTTTGCCCATTTTTAAAAAAATTTTTTTATTGTACTTTAGATGAAGGTTTACAGAATAGTTTCTCATTAAACAGTTAGTACACATATTGTTTTATGACAATAGTTAAAAACCCCAAGACATGTCAACACTGTCCCTTGTCAACCTTGGGTTCCCTGTTACCACCTTTCCTGTCCCCTCCTGCCTTCTAGTTCTTGTCCCTGGACTGTTGGGCCTCATTAGTCTCATTTTGTTTCACGGCTTTGCCCATTTTTTGATTGGATTGTTTGTCTTTTAGTTGTTGAGTTCTTGAGTTTTCTATATACTTTAGAGATTAGACCCTTATCAGATGTCGTTGTCAAAGATTTTTTTCCCAGTCTGTAGGTTCTTTTTTTACTCCCTTGGTAAAGCCTTTTGATAAGCGTAAGTATTTCATTTTTAAGGAACCTCAGTTATCTAATTTATCTACTGTCATTCCTGCATTTTTAGTTTTGTTTGATAGACTATTTATGCCAAAAATTAGGCCCCCTACTTTTGACTCTGTGTTTTCTTCCAGGAACTTTATAATTTTAGCTTTAACATTTAGGTTTTTGATCCATTTTGAGATAGTTTTTGTCCATGGTGTGAGGTATGAATCCTGATTCATTTTTCTGCATATTAATATCCAATTTTGCCAGCACCATTTGTTAAAGAGACTGTTTCTTCCCCCATTGAATGGACTTTGACCCCTTGTCAAAGATCAGCTGCCTGTAGGTGGATGGATTTTCTTCTGGGTTCTCAATTCTATTCCATTGGTCTGTTCCTGTCCTTGAACCAGTACCAGGCTGTTTTGATTACCGTAGCTGTATAGTAAGTTTGAGATAAGAAGTGTGAGGTCTCCTGCGTTGCTCTTCTTCTTCAATACTGCTTTCGCTATTCAGGGCTCCTTCCTTTCCACATAAAGTTGGAGATTAGTTTCTCCATTTCATTAAAGAACGTTATTGGGATTTGGATCAGGGTTGCATTATATCTATCAATTGCTTTTGGTGGTACGGATGTTTTCACAATGTTAAAAGCTTGCAATCCATGAGCATGGAATTTTTTCCATTTATTTAGGTCTCTTAGTTTCTTGCAGTAGCGTTTTATCGTTTTACTTGTACAACTCTTTTACTTCCCTGGTTAGGTTTATTCCTAGGTATTTTACCCTTTAGGGGGCTACTGTAAATGGTTTTGTTTTCTTGATTTCCTTTTTTGTGTCCTCTTGTTAGTGTATGAAGCCCTGGTGGCACAGTGGTTAAGAGCTTAGGCTGCTAATCAAAAAGGTCAGTAGTTCAAATCCACCAACGGCTCCTTGGAAACTCTATGGGGGCAGTTCTACTCTTCCAATAGGGTCGCTATGAGTCAGAATAGACTTGATGGTAATGTGTTTAACACGAGTTTCTGTTGGTGTTCAGGAACCCAACTAATTTTTGTGTGTTGATCTTGTACCTTGCCATTTTGCTGAATCCTTCCGTTACTTCTAGCAACTTTTTGTGGAGTCTCTGAGATTTTCTAAGTATAGGATCATGTCATCTGTGAATAAGAATAGTTTTGCTTCTTCCTTTCCAGTTTGGATGCCTTTATTTCCTTTTTCAGTCTTATTGCTCTAGCAAGGACTTCCAATACAATATTGAATAAGAGTGGTGGTAAAGAGCATCCTTGTCTCGTTCCCATTCTCAAGGGGAATGCTCTCAGTCTTTCTCCATTGAGAATAATGTTGCCTGTTGGTTTTACATATATACCCTTAATTGTGTTGTGGAATGTCCCTTCTATTCTCATTTTGCTGAGAGTTTTTATCAGGAAGGGGTGTTGGGTTTTATCAGCTGCCTTTTCTGCACTGATTGAGATGATCATGTGATTCTTTTCCTTTGTTTTATTTATGTGGTGGATTACACTGATTGATTTTCTAATGTTGAACCATCCTTGCGTCCCTGGTATGAATCCTACTTGATCATGATTTTTTTTTTTTTTTTTTTTTTTTTTTTTGATATGCTGTTGAATTCTCTTGGCTAGAATTTTGTTGAGAATTTTTGTATCTACATTCATGAGGGATAATTTTCTTTTTTAGTGGTATCTTTGCCTGGCTTTGGTATCAGGGTTATGCTGGCTTCATAGAATAAACTAGGGAGTATTCCTTCCTTTTCTATATTCTAAAAAAGTTTGAGTAGAATTGTTGTCAACTCTTCTCTGAATGTTTGGTAGAATTCTCCAGGGAAGCAATCTGGGCCAGGGCTTTTGTTGTTGTTGTTGGGAGTTATTTTATACAACATCTTCAATTTCTTCCTTTATTATGGGTCTATTCAAATTTTCTACCTCTATTTGTGTTAGTTTATGTAAGTAGTGTGTTTCTAGAAATTTTCCCATTTCTTCTAGGTTTACAAATTTGTTGAAGTACAATTTTTCATAATATTCTGTTATGATCCTTTTTATCTCAGTTGGTTCTGTTGTAATGTCACCCATCTCATTTCTTATTTTGGTTATTTGCATTTTCTCATTTTTTTTCTTTGTCAGTTTGGCCAGTGGTTTGTCAATTTTATTGATCCTCTCAAAGAACGAGCTTCTAGTTTTGTTGTTCTTTCTACTGTTTTTCTGTTTTCTATTTCATTTATTTCTGCTTATATTATGAATCTTATATAATAAATCTTTATTATTTTCTTTCTTCTGTTGACAGTTGTGATGCATGGAAAGGGCAGTATTTCCTTCTTACTGGAATAGACACTTACTCTGGATACGGATTTGCCTTCCCCTGCATGCAATACTTCTGCCAAAACTATCATCCGTGGACTTACAGAATGCCTTATCCACCATCATGATATTCCACACAGCATTGCCTCTGATCAAGGGACTCGCTTCACAGCAAATGAAGTGCGGCAGTGGGCCCATGCTCATGGAATTCATTGGTCTTACCATGTTCCTCATCATCCTGAAGCAGCTGGCTTGATAGAACAATGGAATGGCCTCCTAAAAACACAATTACAGCACCAGCTAGGTGGAAATACCCTGCAGAGTTGGAGCAATGTTCTCCAGGAGGCTGTATATGCTCTAAACCAGCATCCAATATATGGTGCTGTTTCTCCCGTAGCCAGGATTCATGGGTCCAGGGACCAAAGGGTGGAAATGGGAGTGGTGCCACTCACTATTACCCCTAGTGGCCAACTGGCAAGATTTTTGCTTCCTGTCCCCTCAACCTTATGCTCTGCAGGTCTAAAGGTCTTAGTTCCAAAGGGAGGAATGCTCCCACCTGGAAACACATCACTGATTCCATTGGACTGGAAGCTAAGAATGCGACCTCGCCACTTTGGGTTCCTTACACCTCTGGATCAACAGGCAAAGAAGGGAGTTACCATACTGGCTGGTGTGACTCATCCTGATTACCAAGAGGAAATCAGACTGATATTATATAATGGAAGTTATGAAGATTATGTCTGGAATGCAGGAGATCCCTTAGGGCATCTCTTAGTACTATGCCCTGTGATTAAACTCAATGGAAAACTACAGCAACCTAATTTTAACATCTCTTCTAATGGCCTAGACCCTTCAGGAACGAAGGTTTGGGTCACCCCACCAGGTAAAGAACCATGACCAGCTGAGGTGCTGGCTGAGGGCAAAGGGAATACGGAATTGGTGGTGGAAGAAGGTAGCTCTAAATAACAGTTACGTCTATGTGATCAATTGCAGAAACGAGGATTCTTATTGTCATGAGTATTTCTGCTTTGTATGTGTGCATCAAATATTTTTGTTTTCTTCACTTACAAAATATAAGATGTAAAAGAGGGTAGTGCATTTTTGGTTGTATGTGTGTTAACTGTATCATGTTAGGTGCAAGTATGACTTTATAATTGTCTTCATTTAGAGATTCTGTATGGTTTGGGGAGATGTATACAGGTACCAAGTTGACAAGGGATGGACTGTGATGGTTAAGATTGTGTGTCAAGTTGGCTGGACCATGATTCTCAGTTTTTATATGTGGTCACCCCCATTATGGGATCTGCTATGTGTAGCCATTTTGGCTGGGCCATGATTCTCAGTGTTTATATGTGATCATTCCCATGATGGGATCTGCTGTGAGTAGCCAATCAGTTGAAAGGGAGTTTCCTTGGACATGTGACCTGCATCCAAATATAAGTGGACATTCTGGTTTTTGTCTGTGCTGGATCCTACAGCTGCCTCCTGTTCTTCTGACCTCTGGTTCTTGGAACTTGAACTAGCAGCTTATCTGCCTATCTTGAGATTCATCCATCTTCAGAGCCTGTGAGCGAGAGTATTCCTCTCTGACCTGCTGATCTTGGGTTCACCAGCCCCTGCAGCTATGTGAATCAGGAGAAGCCTTGCGATCTTGTCTGCTGATCTTGGGATTTGTCAATCTTCACAGTCTGTGAGCAAGAGCCCTGCTCTCCAACTTGCTGATATTGGGTTTGACAGCCACTGTGGCTACAAGAATCAGGAGAAGCCTCTATCCTGATCCATGGACTTGGGACATTCCAGCCTCTACAATCATATGAGCCATTTTCTTGATATAAATGTCTCTCTATATATATATTTATGCACTTTATTGGTTTTCCTTCTCTAGGGAACCCAGCCTAAGAAAGTGTGCACTTCTTTTGCTGCTCTTTTTCTATTTGTTTGAGTTGCAGGGTCAAGATACTGGTTTTAGCCCTTTTTTCTTTTTAGATGTGTACATTTATTGCTATAAATTCTCCTCTGAGCACTGCTTTTACTGTGTCCCAAAGGTTTGGGTATGTTGTGTTTTCATTCTCACTTGATTCTAAGAATTTTTAATTTCATTTTTAAGTTCTTTTATTAACCAGTAGTGTTTAAGTAAGGTGTTATTCCATTTCCATGTATTTATTTTTTCCTTGTTCTTTCTGTTATTAATTTCCAGTTTTATAGTCTTATGATAAAAAAGATGCTTTGTATTATTTTGATGTTTTTTAAGTTATTGAGGTTTGTTTTGTGGCATAAAATATGGTGTATTCTGGAGAATAATCCATGTGTGTTGGAGAAGAATGTGTACTGTGCTGCTGTTGGGTGCTGTGTTCTGTATACGTCTATGATGTCTAGTTGTTTGATTGTGTTATTTAGGTCTTCTGTATTTCTGTTGAGTTCCTTTCTAGTTGTTCTATCCATCATGGAAAGTGGTGTGTTAAAGTCTCCTACTATTATTGTACAACTGTTTATTTCTCTTCTCAGTTCTGTGAGTTTGTTTTATGTATTTGGAGCTCTGTAATTGGGTGCATAATTATTTATTATGGTTATGTCCTCTTGGTGGGTTGACCCTTTAATCATTATATAATGTGCTTCTTTGTCTCTTATGATGGATTTTGTCTTAGGTTGGGTTCTCTAGAGAAGCAAAACCAGTAAAGCATATAAATATATATCGAGAGAGGTTTATATCAAGGAAATGGCTCATGCAGTTGTAGAGGATGGAACGTCCCAAGTCCATGGATCAGGATAGAGGCTTATCCTGATTCATGTAGCTGCAGGGGCTGGTGAACTGAAGATTGGCAGGTCTGAGAGCAGGGCTCTTGCTCACAGGCTGTGAAGATCGATGAATCCCAAGATTGACAGATAAGACCACAGGTAAGCTGCTAGCTCAAGTCCCAAGAGCCAGAGATCAGACCAACAGGAGCCAGCTGCAGGATCTAGAGCAGGCAAAAGCCAAAACATCCAGTTATATTCGGATGCAGGCCACACACCCAAAGAAACTCCCTTTCAACTGATTGGCTACTCACAGCAGATCCTATCATGGGAGTGATGACAATCAAATCTCAACAGGGAAGTGATCATAACATTATATGACTGCCAAAATACTGAGAATCATGGCCCAGTCAAGTTGACAAACAATCTTAACTGTCACAGATTTTGACTTAAAGTCTAGTTTATCAAAGATTATTACTGCCATTCTTGCTCTCTCTTGTTTGCTTCATATATTCTGTCCTTTCATTTTTAATCTACTTATGTCTTTGTATCTAAGGTGTGTTTCTTGTAGGCAACATATTGATGCGTCATGTTTTTTATCCATTCTGCAACTCTCTGACTCTTAAATGATGCATTTAACCATTTACATTCTGTGTGATTATTGATAGTATGAATATACTGCTGCCATTTTGTTATGCTTTTTTTGTAGTGTTAGAAGTTTCTTTGTTCCACTTAATTTTCTGTGATGAGTTCTTTTTATTTATGGATTTTCTTTTTGTATCCTTCATTATTGTTGATTTTGTGTTTACTGAGACTTTGTTATTTTCTTCTTTTTTATTTTGGTGATGAGATGTATTAATTTTCTTTGTGGTTACCCTGAAATTTACCATTATCTTAAGTATAAAACAGTGTGTTACATCTTGATATCACCATGACTTCCTCTCCATATGGAAGTTCTATAACTACATCATTTATTCTCTCTTTTTGTTTTGAAGTTGTTGTTTACAGATTGACATCTCTGGTTCACTGTTTTCAGTTTTGCAACTTTATTTTACTTTGGAGAATTCTTTATCCGGGCTGGTATCTGGATGATGCTGTCACATGTCTTGATCTTAGGTTGTTGTCTGATGTTGTTGGATCTCTGTCCAAAGGACTCCCTTTAATATTTTTTGTAAGTTTGGTCTGGTTCTTACAAATTCTCTTAATTTCTGTTTTTCTGGGAATGTCCTAGTTTTGCCATCATATTTGAAAGACAATTTTGCTGGATATATAATTCTTGTTTGGCAATTCTTTTCATTCAGGGTTTTATATATATCATCCCATTGCCTTTTTGCCAGCGTAATTTCTGCCAAGAAATCAGCACAGAGTCTTATTGTGTCCCTTTTCAGTTAATATTTCATTTTTTATGAGCTGCTCTTTGTCTTTGGTTTTGGAAAGTTTTATTATGACATCTCTTGGTGACTTTCTCTTGAGGTCTATACGTATGGTATTTGTTGAGCTTCTTGCATGGAAACCATTTCATCTTTCATGATACTAGGGAAGTGTTCTGCCAATAAATCTTCAAAAATTCTCTGTACTTTTCTCCTCCTCTTCTGGAATTTCTATTATGTGTCAATTATTCCTCTTGATAGTGTCCCACATAACTCTTAGGCTTTCTTCATTTTTCTTCATTCTTTTTTCCGATTATTCCTCAAACAAATTAGTAACAAGGGATTTGTCTTGTATTTCACTGGTTCTTCTTCCATTGATTCAATTCAACTTCTAAGTCCTTCCATTGAGTTACCTATTTCTGATATTTTATTGTTAATCTTCTAGATTTCTGTTATTGTTTTTCTATGTTTTCCAATTGTCTATTTATTTTATCATTTTATTCTTGTATTGTATTCCTGAATTTTTCTAGAGTTTTGTCTGTGTTTTCCTTGATCTCTCTGAGGATTCTATATGTCTTTTGAATTCCCTATCAGATAGTTCTATTACCATTTCTTCCTCAGGAAGGTTTTCTGCCCCTTTATTTTGCTCACTTGTTTGAGCCATCTTATCCTGTTTCTTTGTATGGTTTGTTATCGTCGGCTGTCTCCAAGGCATTAAGGTGTTAATTTGTTTATTTATATATTTCTTTACTGATTGTATGTATGTTTGTTTTGTGCTGTTTTTTTGTTTGTTTCTTTTGTTTCAATATATCCTGAGCTTTGCTTCTTCTCTTTCTCTTTAGAATGTTTTTCTTGCTTTGTATTATTCTAATTGTTGTTGTTTTGTGGTTCTGGTCTATGTGTGACTTTGATGGTGCCTTCTGGTTGAGTGTGATTTCCTGTCACTAGCGGGTATGGTGGGTCACATCCACATGAGAGTCCTCTGCAGTTAGGCATGTATGTCTTCCCTTACTGGATTGAGTGGAGATGGGAGAGCAGGTTCTATCCCTGATATTGAGTGACAGATGCTGGATGGTCAGGGTCCTTCCGCAGCCCTTGTGGGACCATGAGGTCCTTTCAGCTTGGTGTCAGCAGTTAGTGTGTTCTCTGGAGGTCAGGACAAGATGTCTCTGTGTATGCTGTGAGGGTGTGCTACCCAAATGGATGAGTAGGCCCACTGTGCATGCACAAATTGGCATTTTAGTAGGTGGGAGGGTTTCAAGGGGTTTCAGTGTAAGTGTAAGCAGCCTGCAGGAATTTTTGGGTGTCAGATGTGTGACGTTACAGCTGGGCATACATTGGATAAGGGCAGTAGGATCTCCCCCTCATCTTTTGGCAGAGGTGCAGATGGTGCCTGTCAGGATTGACTAGTATTTCTGATGAGGTGATGTGTCTGTCTGGTCACCAGGGCATGGGTTCGGGGAGTATTCTCACCAGTCACTAAGTTGGGCATTGTGTATGCACACCACTGGTTGCCAGGTGGTCAGGGTGAGGGTGCATGGATGACCAGTAACTGGGTGGGCGGCATGAAAATTTGCACCACTGGTCACCAGGTGAGCAGAGCAGAGGGGATGGGGAGGGGTGGTCTCACACTATCCCCTGAGATCAGCTTTTAGCAGAAAAGCAGAGTGACACACAAAATAAAGGATATCACTCATTAGATTTGTGCTCTACTAAAAGATAATCTGTATGAATCTAGAAGGTCAACATTTAATCTAAAGTAGAGACAAGATGATAAGAGGGCAGAAAAACTAGAGTACTGGAAATGGAACAACCAGAACACAATTAAAGAGAATGTTGATACAATGTGGAAAATGGAATTAATGTCATTGATCAATTTGCGTGGAAATTGTCAATGGGGAAACCTAACTTGCTGTGTGAACTTTCACCCAAAAGACAATGAAATATTATTTTGAAGAAAGAAAGAAAGGACATGCCTTTGCATTTGCAAGTTACCTGATGGCATTACCAACTCAGAGGCTCTCTAAGATAAATTATTTATTTCTCTGACCACACAGTTAGCATGAATTTGGGCCACAAACACGTGTTAAGACTTATTCACAGGATCTATTTCCTCTTCTATTGAGAGCCAAGAACAAGACAATCTATTCTTCTTGCTGTTTCTTTCTATTTGATGGGTTTATTTCTCACTCATCCTGAGTGTGTCCTTTGGTGTCCCAGCTTTATTCATGGACCTTCTAATAGATTCCTCTTTTGGTCAAGCTTTAGAGTTTAATCTCCTCTCCCCTGAACCCCAAGCACAATGAAAACGAAGACTCAGGATCAACAGGATTTCAGTAGATGCTCTCAAGGTGAATGCTAGCTTCAGCTCTAGCTTTCCTCCCAGGGTTTTTGTTTTCACTTGTTTTTTTGTTTTGATTTAGTCTTGGCTCAATGGATTCTGTACATTCTTGTAAGTTTAGAAAATATTTCAAATATTTAATATAGATTTTTTTTGTTTCTATTTTCATTATGACGATTATTTAGAGTATCTAGTCTGCCATATTGTGAAAACTAAAGATTTTTATTCTTTTTTTATAGCTACATATTATTACATTTTATGAATGTGCAATAATTTATTTGATTAATCCATTATTGATGAACATTCAAGTTGTTTCAAATTGTATTCCAATCTTATTCTATTTTAAATAATGAATAACCTTGTTTGTACTTTCCAATCTAAGTTTTTGGCCTTTTGCTCCAAGAACTGATACACACTTTTGTACATTCTGTCTTATGTTGAATTCTCCAGAGGAGTCCCTGAGATGAGGGTTTGTGTGAATGTGGCTAACTAGGAAGTGAGCCCAGGAAAAACTGGTGAGAGAGTGTAGAAGCAAGACAGGGAAAGAGGCCAGGCCAGGTACAGTATCAAGAAAATCACCTGGGGAGACTTCCAGGCAACATGGCACTCTAGGCAGAAGCACCGCAGTGTCCCTCCACAGCAAAGATCCGAAAAACTAAGCCAAACAGAGAAAATGGCAGTCCTGAAACCCTAAGCATGAAATGAAGAGACAAAGAACTCAGCCAAGCACCAACTGTAATAACAAACTGACAGAGAACAGAGAGCAAGGAGAGATACATACAGAGGTCCCCTATCAGCTAACACAGCACGGATCCACCACCTTAGACCCCTATCAGAGACCAGCAAACAGGGGACACGAGAAAGCAGCTTCACAGAGCTTCCAGCAGGAGACAGAACAACCAGTAACCAGCGATATACGCTTTCCCACCCCCTACCTTTCTTCACCCATGCTCGGCCTCCTCTGCTTCCTGCGGCCATAGTCTCTTGGCCGGGAAGACCAGCTTCACCCTGGTGTGACTTGGATTCCACCCACCCACACTGGCCAGTTCCCTAAGTGCCATTTGTTGGCTGCTGGTGTTGCTTTTTTTCTGCTCTAGATTTCTTCCTTACCTCTCACCACCTGCACCTCCTTTCTCTCAAATACCCGGCTCCGTGCACCATATTTGCTTCTTCCTGAAAGGCTGTGAAATGCCACTCGAATATCAGACCGCTTCCTGGCCTGTGCTGCCACGTTGGTGGGATCCCGGGGCTTTTGTTTGTTTGTTTTGGATTGTTTGTTTTCTTTTTATTTTCTCAAATTGGGAGCCCATTCTAGCCGGGCAGTACTGCGTGGCTCAGGACCTACCCCCTCAGTTTGCACAGACATGCAGAGGGATCACTGAGGGCATTTCTTTTTTCTTGTTTTTTTTGGGGGGGGAGGGGTTCTTGTTCTTTCTTTTTTTAAATTTGTTTGTTTTGTTTTCTTTTCCCTCTTTTTCCCTTTCTTCATTACTCAGTTTCTTGTCTCTCTATCTTTTCCTTCTCTTCCTGTCCCCTGAATACCTGGTGCTGAGTGACACCTCTACCCCTTCTAGCCGCTGTACTTCACGGCCTGTGAGCAACTTCCCAGACCTCATAGCCGCACCAGTGGGATTCTGGGAGCTTTGCTTTTCTTTTTTCTTTCTAATTTTTATTTACTCTTTTTTTTCTCTTCTTTTCTTTTTCTCCTTCTCCTTCTCCTTTTTGTTTTTCTCCATTTCATAGTCTCTCATCTCTCCACTCCAATGGGAAGCTCCCCTAGCACTCTTTTTTGTTTGTATGTTTTTGGCTCCTGTTCCTCTCTCCTCTCTCCCATATCCATTTTAGCTCCACACATCACAATCTCCCCTCTCCATCCTGCCTACCTGCACCATGTGCTGAACATCACACCACCAAGCAGCCCAGGCACAGCCTACCAGAACCTGCCCTGCACTGATTACCAGCCTGCTGCCCTGGTGGCTGTAGTAAGCGCCACAAACAACCCATTCCAGCAACTCCTCTTCAGTTACACCTGCCCTTCTGTACTATATCTGAGCAACTGACTCTGCCAATTAGAGAAGTAGGCAAAAAGTATCATGCCCACAGACAAGCAAACAACAAAGAACACACAGCCAGCCTACTCAGACATAACCAAATAAAACAAACAAACAAAAGGACAAAACAAACAAATCTACAATCAATAAATGAGAAAAATAACTACCAAATGCCTCGAAGACAGCAGACAATATCAAAGCATTTACAAAAACAGGACACGATGGTTCCAGTAGGTGTCCAAAATAAAACACCAGATGACTTTCCAGTAGAAGAAAAGGCACTAGAACTACCTGATAGGGAATTCAAATCTCTAATATGAAGACCTATGCAAGAGTTGAAGCAAAAAGCAGACAAAATGAGGGAAAAATCGACAAAATCATGGAAAAGGCACACAAATTCATGGAAAATAAAGAAAAAATGGAAGAACTCAGAAAAATAATGCAGGAACAAAATAAATTCACAGCTAGAAATCAGACAAAAACAACAATCAGAAATCTGAAAGATAAACAACAAGATTTCAGAAATGGACAGTGTCACAGAAGGGCTGAAGAGCAGGTTTGAAATGGCGGAAGACGGGATCAGCAAAATTAAAGACAAACACTTAGATACAACTCTGTTTGAGGAAAAATCAGGAAAAAAAAAAAAACGAAGAAAAATGAAGAGACCCTGAGAATTATGTGGGATAAAATCAAAAGGAAAAATTTGCAAGTGATCGGAGTTCCAGAACAGGGGGAGAAAACAGAAAACACAGAGAGGATCATTGAAGAACTGCTAACAGAAAACTTCCCCAATATCATGAAAGACAAAAAGCTGGCCATCCAAGAAGCTCAACGAACTCCATATAGGATAGATCCCAAAAGACCAAGGCATATCATAATCACACTTGCTAAAACCAAAGACAAAGAATCCTGAGAGCAGCTCCAGAAAAACAAAAAATCACATACAGAGGAGAAACAATAAGACTAAGCTCAGATTATTTGGCAGAAACCATGCAGGCAAGAAAGCAATGAGATGACATATATAAAACCTTGAAAGAAAAAAATTGCCAGCCAAGAATAATATATCCTGCAAAACTCTCACTCATACATGATGGTGAAATTAGGTCATTTCCAGATAAACAGAAATTAAGAGACTATGTAAAAACTGAACCAAACTTGCAAGACTTATTAAAGGGAGTCCTTCCATCTGAGAACAAACAACTTCAGCTCACAGGCTGAATCTAGGATGCAGGCTCATACCAGCCAGATACCAATCTAGGAAATGAACTCTCAAGGACTATCCAAAACCAAAAGAAATACAACAGGGAATCAGAGCAGTTAATCTGTAAATGACAACGACATCCGAACAATAAAAGAGGGAATAAATGGTGTAGGTATAGAACCTTCTAATGGAGAGGAAGGCAAGGCAATACCAAGTAATAATAGATAAGGGGTAACTTTGGTGAAGGGTAAGACAGCACACAATACTGGGGAAGCCAGCATAACTTGTACAAGGAAATGTCATGGAAGCTCCATAGACACATCCAAACTCCCTGAGGGACTGAATTGCTGGGCAGAGGGCTGTGGGGACCATGGTCTCGGGGAACATCTAGCTCAATTGGCATAACAAAGTTTATAAAGACAATGTTCTACATTCTACCTTGGTGAGTAGCATCTGGGATCTTAAAAGCCTGTGAGCAGCCACCTATGATACTCCACTGGTCTCATCCCTTTGGGAGCAAGGGAGAATGAAGAGAACAGGACACAAGGGAAAGATTAGTCCAAAGGAATAATGGACCACAGCTATCAAGGCCTCCAAAAGACTGAGTCCAGTACAGCTAGATGGTGCCTAGCTATCACCATTGACTGCTCTGACCAGGATCATGACAGAGGGTTCCGGACAGAGCTGGAGAAGGATGTAGAACAAAATTCTAACACATAAAAAAAAGACCAGATTTACTGGCCTGACAGAGACTGGAGAAACCCCAAGAGTATGGCCCCGGACACCCTTTTAGCTCAGTGGTGAAGTCACTCCCGAGGTTCACTGTTCAGCCAAGGATTAGACAGCCCCATAAAACAAAACAGGACTAATGAGGTACAGCAGTTTAGGGACAAGGACTAGCAGGCAGAAGGAGACAGGAAAGCTGGTGATAGGGAATCCAAGGTTGAGTAAGGACAGCGTTGACATGTCGTGGGGTTGTTAACCATTGTCATAGGGCAATATGGGTACTAACTGTTTAACGAGAAACTGTTTTGTTCTGTAAACCTTCATCTAAAGTGAGAATAGGAGCACAATTGGAAGAACATAATCGATGTCACTAAATTGTACATGTAGAAATTTTTGAAATGCTGTATCTTTGGCTATGTATATTTTCGCCAAAAAAAAAAAGGTCCTCCAAGGTCGAGAAGGGGGAGTGTTGACAATGTCGTGGGGCTTTTACCAATGTCATAAAACAATATGTGTACTGACGGCTTAAAGAGAAACTATTTGTTCTGTAAACCTTCATCTAAAGTACAATAAAAAAAAAATTTAGAAGAAAATCACCTGGGAAGGTGACTTTGGTCCAGTTCCACAAGGGAGCTCTGGAGACTGTACACAGCAAGTGCACTGGAGTGTTTAGACCCCAGCTCCCTTCTAACAATGTTAAGGATTTCCCCTAAGAGAACATAAATTCCAGGCTCTTCCACTCTCCATCAAAGTAGGAGAGCCCTAAGGCAGTCCGTGGACAAAGAGACACAGGCAGTATCTTTGAGACATTAGTGTGCATGAAAATGGTAAAGGGACCTAAAGCATCCCTGCAGTGTCCTGGCCCTTAATTCTATGCAGGCCAATAGAAAAAAAGAAAAAATCAGGAGACAGAAAGGACACTTTCTAGTCCCTTCAATTTTCAGTCTCAAAACAAATGACAGGCTTTAAAGCAAGACATGTTGATTCTTGTCTCCAGCATTTGTAGGTTATGTGACCTTAGGTAAATTTTCACTTAATATTTTTTAAATTTTATTGTGGTAAAATATATACAACAAAAAGTTTGCCAAGCTACTATCACCACTATCCATTTCCAAAATTTTTACATCACCCCAAACAGAAACTCAGTACCCTGTCAGCAATAACTCCCATTTCTTCCTATCCCCAGCCCCGTGATACCACTAATTAACTTCAGTCTCTATGCATTTGCCTAATCGAGACATAATTAGGATCAAAGAATGTTTTTCCATTTGTGTCTTACTTATTTCACTCAGCGTAACGTTTTCAAGGTTCATCCATGTTGTAGCATGTATCAAGACTTCTCTTTATGACTGAGTAATATTCTATTGTAGGAAATATATCACAGTTTGCTTTTCCATTTATCTGTTTGATGGCAATGTGGGTTATTGCCACCTTTGGGCTATTGTAAAAATTCTACAGTGAACGTTGGTGTCCCTGATTTTAAGTCTCTCATGAGCCCTGGTGGCATAGTGGGTAAGAGCTTGGCTGCTAACCAAAAGGTCAGCAGTTCAAATCCACCAGCCACTCCTTGCAAACCCTATGGTGCAGTTCTACTCTGTCCTATAGGGTCGGTATGAGTTGGAATCGACTCAAGCAGCAATGGGTTTATGTATATGCCTAGGAGTGGAATTGCTGGGTTGTATGGAAATTCCGTTTAACTTTTTGAGGAACTGCCAAACTGTTTTCCATAGCAGCTGTACCATTTTACACTCCCACTAGCAATGCATCAGTGTTTCAATTTCTCCACAGCCTTGCCAACACTTGTTAGTTTTCTTTTTTCTTTTAATAATTCCCATCCTAATGTGGTTTTGATTTGCATTTTCACTATGAGTCAGAATAGACTCAATGGCAGTGGGGTTTTTTTTTTTTTTTTTTTTTGAATGACTAATGACATTGAGGAAACGCTGGCGGCATAGTGGTTAAGTGCTACGACTGCTAACCAGAAGGTCGGCAGTTCGAATCCACCAGGAGCTCCCTGGAAACTCTATGGGGCAGTTCTATTCTGTCTTATAGGGTTGCTATGAGTTGTAACTGACTTGACAGCAACGGGTTTGGTTTTGGTAATGACATTGAGCATCTTTTCATGTGCTTATTGGCCATTTGTATATCTTCTTTGAAGAAATGTCTTTTTAAATCCCTTGCCCATTATTAAATTGGGTTGTCTTTTGTTGTTGAGTTGTAAGAGTTCTTTATATGTTCTAGATATAAAACGCTTATCTTATGTATGATTCCCAAGTATTTTCTCCCATTCTGTAGGTTGTTTCTTCACTTCCTTGGTAAAGTCCTCTGATGTACAATTTTTATTTTGATTAAGTCAAATTTATCCATTTTTTCTTTTGTTTCTCATGCTTTTGGTGTCATAGCTAATAATCCATTGTCAAAAGGAAGATATTGAAGTTTTGTCTGTATGTTTCCTTCTAAGAGTTTCATGGTTTTGGTTCTTATATTTATGCCATTGATTCATTATGAGTTAATTTTCGTATATGGTGTTAGGTTTTGGTCCAATTTCATTATTTTTCATGTGGAGATGCAGGTGTGTCACAACATTTGCTGAAGAGACTGTTCCTTCTCTATCCTTGTAGAAAAGTAACTGGTGATAGAGGTAGACACTTAAGCTTTTTAAGCCACAGATTCCTCACCTGTATTTGGGGATGATGCTAATTCTTACAGCAGAGAGCTCAGCACAGTGCCTGGCACAGTATAAGTAGTAATACAAGTTATTGCCATTATTATTATTATTCAGAACTTCTCTCAGGGTCTGGAAAACAATACCTAAAGGACTTTGAGCTGGCTAAACAACCACTAGGAAGCACCTTACAAAGCAAAAATGTCAGTGTATTTATTATTTTCTATAAAATATATAAATGGAAAGAAACCACATAAATCACAAGCTGCTATTTTCCTTAAGGTCTACAACAGCCATATTATTTTATGAAAAACAGGGCCACATTAAATTTCTCAGGCCTTGGAAATTTGTAAACCTGTACAAATTCTACATTGGAAATAGCTGTTTATATATACTGTCATTTAAAACACAAATTATGGTTGGTATAAAATATTTTAATTCACATAAATCCACTGGTAAAAACTACATATCTTTGAGAAAATTACTCCAGGCTTGCCACACATATAAAGAGGCTACTGGAGGGGGAGGTGGGGCAAGATGGCGGTTTATCTCCTCGCAATTAACCAATTGAACAACTATAAAAAACAAGCACAGACTGAGATCTCAAAGCTCCAAATATCAGCTGAAGTGTTGGAGAATCAAGGTGAGTCCAGAAACAGGTAAGAAGAGAAGTGGGGTCAGCACAGAAGCTAGGAGATTCTAGCCACTGGCATCCAGAAAACTCAGCTCATTGTGACCATTTTGGGACAGGAACAGGCAACAACCTGAACAAAGAACATAGAAAGGGAGCTGAACTGAGAAAGATGTAGTCCAATTAAGGTAATGCAGATTGGCTGAGGGAGTTCATAATGCACATACCTGTGAGGGGGCACCGGGAAGCTGAGTGCTGCAAGTGAGTGTGGTTGAATCTCACCAAGACCTGAGCTGACAGTTTCTAGGACCCAGATACACTGAAGAGCCACAGGGACCATCCTTCAGCCAGGGCAAGAAAAATACATCAGACAGGCAACAGAGCAGAAAACAGCTGGCTCTCTGCCCACAACTGGACATAGTGGAAGAGCCTGCATAGGGTCGCCTAGAACAAAGTACATAAAGCGTCCCCCGCCCTCACCTCAGGAAAGCTGAACCCCACCACTTCCATCCACATCTTTGGCCAGCAGAAATGTCCTACACATGTGCAATTAGCCACATAGGTAAAGCCATGCCCCAATCCTACATAAGGAAGGGAAGGGACCCAGCACTAAGAGTGCAGTCTGGGCTACAGCCAAACACACCGAAGGCAGAGGAACTCAGCAAAGTCAGCCACCTTAGGAAGAATCAGCCAGAATAAGCACCCAGAGACTTAAAACTTTTCAAAATGCCTAAAAGCAATGGCAATAGACTAGAAGCTGAAAATAAGAAAGATAAATCCTCAGAAAGAATACCTGACTCTGTGCTGAAAAGAGAATTCTAAGGACAAAAGTGCTCTTTAATGGAACTTAGGAGAAGATAGCCAAACTAAACCAAATCCACTGCCATAGATTCGACTCCAACTCATAGCAACCCTATAGGACAGAGTAGAACTGCCCCACAGGGTTTCTAAGACTGTAAATCTTTACAGAAGCAGATTGCCACACCTTTCTCCCACGGAGCAGCTGGTGGGTTCAAACTGCCAACCTTTTGGTTAGCAGCTGAGTGCTTTAACCACTGCACTAACAAGACTCCTGGGAGAAGATAGTGAAGGTAAATTTAGCAAATATAATTCCCTTGAAAATTAGAAAACTCAGAATTTCAAAATATCACAAAAAGATATCAAAACGTCCCACAGTCAACATAAAAAACACAAAAGTGCAAGATAAGGGGGACTAGTCAAAAGAAAAACATGAAGAAGCAGAAATTTCTCCTATGGAGACCAGGAAAATGGAAAAAATAAGACTTCCAGACAACAGTGTTAAATATATTCAAAGAAAGCAAAAAAACACAGAGAAAACAAACTCACAAAGATCAGGAAACAAATTGAGGAACAAAACGAGAAATTCAATAATCAAACTGAAAACATCAAAAAAATACAATTACTGAAACTGAAGAATAAAGCAACTGAATTAGAAAATGCAAGAGAAACACTCAACAATAGAGTCTAACTTGAACACACAGAAGACAGAATAAATGAACTAGAAGACAGAGTAACTCAATTTATTACATCTCAAAAGAAACAAGAAAAAAAAAAAAGAACTAAGCCAAATGGAAATATGGAATTCAATTAAGAAATCTAACAGAATTATTGGAATTTCAGGGCACCATGATAAGAATAAAGGCATAGAAACAATTTTCCAAGAGATAATCATAGAGAATTCCCCAGACCTGAACAGGAAACCAAGCCTGCAAATACAGGAAGATATATAAACTCCAATTAGAAGAAATACAAAGAGGTCCACCCCACATCAAATTCTAATAAAACTCCTAAAAACCAAAGACAAGGAGAGAATTCTGAAAGAAGCAAGAGAAAAATGTAATATAACATATCCAGGGTCCTTCATAAGAATTAGTGCAGATTTCTCCCCCAAAAACCCTAGAGGCCAGATGATGATGGAATGACATACATAAAATATTGAACAAAAACAATTAACAGCCAAGAATTCTTGACTCAGCAAGCTGTCATTCAAAAACAAAGTGAAATCAAGGCATTTCCAAATAAACAGAAGTTCTGGGAATATGCCACTACCAGACCAGTTCTACAAGTGTTACTTAAAGGAGTTCTCCAAATGGAAAGGAAAGAACTTCAAACAAATACTTGAATCTACACATGGGAAATAAAAGGCAGAGAGAGATGTACAAAAACCAAGGCTCAAAACCAGTACAAAGTGGTTCAGTAACGGCCAACAAAGCAAAACAGGAGCAAACCTAAAGTTTTACAATTTGGGTGATTTGCCACAGTATCCAGAATGGAAAAATTACCAGTTGAAGCCCAGAGAACCAGAAGAGGCGTAATGAGACTTTTCAGGAGCCTGATGCATGAGATTGGATTATTGGCAGAACTGTAGAGAGCAACACACACTCTAAGCGGTGCAGTCAGCAACCATCTTAGAGCAGGGTGCCGCCATCTTTGAGGAGGGCAGTGCTGTTTTTGAATCTGCTCCAAATCCAAAGGTAAGAGATTTAGTTGCTATGCAATGCGTATACTGCCCTTGTTTTCTAAGAGTGGGATTAAATTTTTAGCTGGGCTTCGACCAGTAATTTTTCCTGTTCTGGGCACTATAGTGAATCACTCAAATTTTAAAAATTTGGATCTGTTCCAGTGATGCTTCTTCAGCTATGACTGAACTGGGCAGAACTGGTTCAAAGTCCTGCAGAAAACGCAACAGTATGGGCAAATATAAGGACAAAGTATACATTATTTCCAGGGAATAAACTCAATAGTTTAGCTCCACAAGCAATACAACATCAAGTTCTCAAGAAATAAGTAAAAATTAAACGTATTGCATATAGGGTGTACAAGGATGTTAATGGAGACTCACCAACAGAAAAGGGGGAGGAAAGAGCAAAACAGGAATAGACTTAGTATGCTAATGTTGTATGTTGCTTATTTTTAGTATGTTAAATGTTGTCACAACTGCAAGTTGTATAATGTAATATGTGTGGTAACCATTAAGAAATCATCTAGAAAAAATACACAGAAGAAAAGAAGGAAGAAATCAAAACAGCTCATCAGAAGAAAGCATCCACACATACACACAAACACATACACGCACACACACAAACATAAAAATGAGAATAAAAAGACAAAGAAGATATAAAACATTCAAAAATCAAATAGTAAAATGAATGAAGTAGACACTTCATTTTCAGTAATAACCTTAAATATAACTGGTCTAACCTCTCTCATGCAAAAGGCAGAAAGTTACAGAAGGGATTGAAAGAAAACATAATCCATCATTTTGTTGCCTGTAAGAAACACACCTTAGACATAAGGACACAGACTGAAAATAGAAGGATGGAAAAAAATATTCCATGCAACCAGTAACCAAAAAAATCAGGAGTGGCCATACTGATATCAGATAAAATAGACTTTAAATCAAAATCTATTACAAGAGATAAAGAAGGGTATTATGTAATCATAAAAGGGACAATCCATCAATAAGGCATAACAATTATAAATACGCACCTAACATCAATGCTCCAAAATACATAAAAAAATACTCATATGAAAGGAGAATAGGCAACTCCACAATAATAGTTGGGGGGCTTAACACACTGCTTTCCATTCTACACAGAACATCCAAAAAGAGTATCACTAAGAACATTGAGGAAATAAATAAAACCATAAGCCAATTTGACCTACCAGACATATATAGAACACTCCACCCATCATTAGAACAATATGCATTTTTCTCCAGTGCACATAGATTATTTTCCAGAATAGATCACATGCTGGAACACAAAACAAGTCTCAAATTTAAAAAGAGTGAAACCACACAAAGCATCTTCTCTCACCATAACAGTATGAAGCTAGAAATCAACAAAAGGAAAAATAAAATGATAATAGTGACAATTACATGGAAACTAAATAACACACTACTAGAAAAAAAAAAAGCTGTTGGATCATAGAAGACATCAAAAGTGAAGTTAAAAATACTTAGAATCAAACAAAAGTGAAAACTCAAGAAACAGCAAAAGCAATACTAAGGGAAATTTATAGCAATAAATGCCTCCATTAAAAAATCAGATCCAAAATAAATAACTTAAACTGACAACTTGGACAAATAGAAAAGGAAGAGCAAAAGAAGCACAAAGCTACCAGAAGAAATGAAATAATAAAGATCAGAGCTGAAATAAATGAAATAGAAACAATCAACCAACCTACAAGTTGGTTCTTTGAAAAGATCAATAAAATAGATAAACCACCGGCTAGACCGACAAAAGAAAAAAACAAGAAGAGACAGATGACCAAAATAAGAAATGAAACTGGAGACACTACAACAGATCCAACTGAGATAAAGAGGATCATAATAGATTATTATGAAAAATTGTACTTCAGCAAATTTGAAAACCTACATGAAATGGACAAATTCTTAGAAATACACTAACTACCTAAACTAACACAGAGGTATAAAATCTAAACAGACCCATTACAAAAGAAAAGATTGAAGATGTCATAAAAAATTTATCAACAAATCAACAACAAACAGAACAAAGAGGGACTTAAAATTTAAATGTCAAAAATGCCTTGCTTTCTTTTCCACTTACGGAATCCAAACCCAAACCCATTGCTGTTGAGTCAATTTAAACTCATAGAGATCCTACTGGACAGAGTAGAATTACCCCATAGGGTTTCCAAGGCTATAAATCTTTACAGAAACAGACTGCCACATCTTCCTGTCACAGAGTCGTTGGTGGGTTCAAACCATCGAACTTTTGTTTAGCAGCCAAGTGCTTTAACCACTGTGCCACCAGGGCTCCTCCACTTATGGAAGGAAGGACATTATCTGAGGAAATTAGGAGGAAATATGGTTTCTATTTACTTGTTGCAGGATTTTAAGTGTTGGTTAACTTACAAGATTAGATTGATGATCATAGCTTTGTAGCTTTAACTTCATTTTAAATCATAATGTAAATAAAGAAAAATGTACCTACACACAAAAAAAATTTGCCAACAAAAAAAAGCTCAGGACCAGATGGCTTCACTGGGGAATTTTGCCAAACATTCAGAGAAGAGTTAACACCAATTCTACTTAAACTCTTCAAAAACATAAGAGAGGAAAAAATACTCCCTAACTCATTCTATGAAGCCAGCATCACCCTGATACCTAAATCAGGCAAACATATCACAAACAGAGAAAATTATAGACCAATATTCCTCATCAATATAGATGCAAAAATTTTCAACAAAATTCGACAAAATATAAAAACAATCATACACCACGATCAAGGATTGCAAAGGTGGTTCAACATTAGAAAATTCATCAAAGTAATTCACGACATAAATAAAACAAAGAAAAAGAATCATATGATCATATCAATTGATATATAAAAGGCATTTGATAAAATCCAACACTATTTCCTGATAAAAACTCAGCAAAATAGGAATAGAAGGGAAATTTCTCGACATAATTAAGGGCATATATGCAAAACCAATGGCCAACATTATTGTCAATGGAGAAAGACTGAGAGCCTTCCCCCTTGAGAACATGAATGAGACAAGGCTGCCCATTACCACCACTCTTATTCAATATTGTACTAGAAGTCCTAGCTAGAGCAATAAGGCAAGAAACAGAAATATGTAAAGAAAATTCAAATAGGAAAGGAAGAAGTAAAACTATCTCTATTTACAGATGACATGATCCTATACATAGCAGACCCTAAAGATTCCACAAGAAAACTGCTGGAACTAATAGAAGAACTCAGTAACATTGCAGGGTACAAGAGCAACACACAAAAATCAGCTGGGTTCCTTTATGTTAACAAAGAGTATTAGCAAAAGGAAATCAAGAAAACAATACCACTTACAGTAGCTCCCAAAATCATAAAGCATCTAGGAATTAACCTTAACCAGGGACGTAAAATACTTATACAATGAAAATTATAAAACACTGCTACAAGAGACTAAAAGAGACCTACATAAATGGAAGGACAGTCCGTGCTCACGGATTGGAAGACTTAATATAGTGAAAATGGCAATACTACCTAACGTGATCAGATACAATGCAATTCCAATACAAATCCCAACAAAGTTCTTTAATGAAATGGGAAAACTAATAACCAACTTTGTATGGAAAGGAAAGAAACCCCAAACTGAAAAACAATATTGAAGAAGAACAAAACAGGGGGCCTCACATTCCCCAATATCAAAACATACTATATCCATTGTAATCAAAACAGCCTGGTATTGATTCAATGATAGACACATAGACCAGTGGAATAGAATTGAGAACCCAGAAATAAATCCATCATTTTATGGCCAACTATTTTCAACAAGGGGCCAAAGTCTATTCAATGGGAAAGAAACAGTCTCTTTAATAACTGGTACTGGGCAAAACTGGATATCCACTTGCAGAAAAATAGAACTGAACCCATACCTCACACCATATACAAAAACTAACTCAGAATGGATCAAAGACCTAAATGTTAAACCTCAACCTATGAAGTTCCTGGAAGAAAACATAGGGCGATAACTATGGGACCTAATCTTTTGTAAAAATAAAGATAACAAACATAACTACAAATGTACAAATAGCAGAAGACAAATTAGATAAATAGAACCTCATAAAAATTTTAAAAATTTATATACTTATCAAATGACTTTATCAAAAGAATAAAAAGACTAAGTACAGACTGGGAAAAAATCTTCGGGAGCAACATATCTGATAAGGGTCTAATCTCTAAAATTTATAGATAACTTCAACAATTCAACAACAAAAAGACAACTCAATTATAAAATGAACAAAGGACACGAACACAAACTTCACATGCAAGAGGCCAACAAAGATATGAAAAGATGCTCATGATCATTAGCCATTAAGGAGATGCAAGTCAAAACTACAACAAGATACCATCTCACTGTGGCACTGCTTAAAAAAAAGATAACAAATGTTGACAAGGATGTGGTAAGATTGGAACCCTTATCCATTGCTGGTGGGACTGTAAAATGGTACAACCACTATGGAAAACGGTATGGCACTTCCTCAAAAAAACTAAAAATAGAATTACCTTATTATCTATCCAGTAATCCCACTCCTAAGTATATACCCTAGACACCTACTAGAAGTGATACTAACACATATTGAAGCATTATTCACAATAGCAAAAAAATGGAAACAACCTACATGCACATCAACAGATGAATGGATAAGCAAAATGTGGTACATACATACAACACAATACTATGGAATCATAAAGAACAATGATTAATCCACGAAACATATTATAACGTGGGTGGACCTAGAGGACACAATACTAAGTTAAATAAGTCAATCACAAAAGTACAGATATTGCATGATCCCACTTTTATAAGAAACCAAGAATAGACATATAGAGAGACCAATGTTTATTGGTGGTTGCTAGGGAGGAGTGTAGGGGGTAATTATACTCTAGATCATAGATACCTGATATTTTTTATGATGGGAAAAGTAGCGCTGAGTGTAGGTGTAGTGAGCACAGCTTGATCAAAATAAACAATGTCAGTAAGAAGGACTCAAGAGAAAAGGATGTTTGTACTAAAAATTTGACATAAATAATTTAGCGACAACACCAACGATGACCAAAAACCGAGTGTATAATCACATATAAGTGTTTAGGCATATAGGTTCATGGGTAGGTACATACACATATCTGTGCACAGATAGATACTTCTGTCTGTGCACACATATGTATGTATGTAAGTATACACATGTACGTGTAAGTACAGATACATGTGTGCTGACACATACAGTGAAACCTGTGAGAGCCAGAACTCGATCCGACTGCCTTGTTTTTCCAAGTCTCACAAGTTTTCCACCTTTGACAGGATGCAGTCTTACCGCTTTTCTATCTCCTTCTATTAGTGGAAAATATTTGAGTTTTCCTTCTCAAACAGGTTTCCGCCTTATGCAGTTTCCTTCTTTCACAGGTTTTACTGTATATTCATAGAAGACACAATTAGAGACACTTTTCACCTTGTGAAACTGAATTTCTAAGTTTGAAGACTTAGACCTTAGTCTCATGGAACTACTCGGTCAGTTGGCATAATATAGTTCACAAAGTTCACATTCTGCATCCTAGTGAAATGAGTAGCATCTGGGGTTTTAAAAGCTTACGAGGAGGCATCTAAGGTACAACTATTGATGTCTGCTAGTCAGGATCAAAAGGGTAAGAAGGAAAATCTCAGAAAAGAAACTAGTCTACAGGGCTAATAGCCTACACTAGCCAGAGTCTCATCTATCCTGCAACCAGAAGAACTAGATGGTGCCCTACTACCACTACCGACCATCCTGAGTAGGGCCACGATAGATGGACCCTAACAGAAGAGAAGAATAATGCAGAATGGAACTCAAATTCTTAAAAAGTCCAGACTTACTGGACCAGTTGAGACCAGAGGACTCCCTGAGACTATCGCCCTGAGATACTCTTTAAACCTTGAACTGAAACTATCCCCAAATCACCTTTTAGCGAAATAAGTGTGGCACACAAAATAAAGGTTATTTCCTGTAAGTACTGTGCTCTACTGAAAAACCATCTATGTGAGACCAGAAGGTCAACATTTACTCTAAAGCAAAGAAGAGAAGATAAGAGGGCAGGGAAACTAGAGTACTGGAGACAGAACAGCCAGAAGACAATTAAAAAGAATGTTGACACATCGTGAAAAATGGAACAAATTGTCACTGAGCAATTTGTAGAGAAACTGTCAAATGGGAACCTAATTTACTGTGTAAACTTTCACCAAAAACATAATATATTACAAAATACAATAAAATATTTTTAAAAAAGAAGCTACTGGAAGTGGTCACAGTGGGTTACTTATTCTTAGGATGATGGAGTATCAGGAGTGGAAGCGACTAAGAAGGGAAGGTTGTTTAATTTGGGATCCCTGAAAGCAAACCCTGAGGCAAGGGATTGGGTGCAGGTAAACTCACTCCTCACTTAACAACATGGTTAGAGGCCATGGTCCCCCTGTACCTGCACTGGTCCCGGGCTCGTCCTCACTGTGCTGGCTGGAATCCAAATCCATGCTGTGGGCTGCTGGGCAGACGTCGTAGCTCGGGCTCCGCGGTGCACTCGGCGCAGGAAGCAAAGTGGCACGGGCTGGGCTGTACGCAGCTGCCTCAACTAGGGGGAGGGCTGCGCAGATATGAGTGCCGCCTGCCACCCGTGCCCTGTCCCAGTGCCCACCCAGATGGTTCCCGTGTGCAAGGCGAACGAAGGGTGGAGGGTGAGGCATGCTGGGAGAGAGCCAGACGCCCGGGGAGGGTGTTCAGGTAGGCCAGGTCATTAATGCGCAAAACAGCTGGATAGTAGATTTGTTTTTACCGTTGTCCTAAATGTGAAATGCGGGATAATGAGATAGTCAATGAATGAGTAGTTTATTCGAAAGATGATCCCCGGAAACACAGGGAGAAAGCTGAGAAGGGAGACAGAGAACACTGTTAATGAACAGGTCCACGCCCTGGGCAAGCAGGGCTCAGTGGTGCCAGGGACCCTCTGAGAAACTGTGTGGAACACACCCTCAGAATTGTCCCACCAAGGGAGAGGTAACTTGGGGGTACTCAACCACCCACTCCCATTCCTGGTTGCTTGAGGCTTGCCCCAGGTTGTTGAACCCTTGACACTTGCAAGTTGCCCTGCAAGTGAGTTGACCAAGCTCATGGTGTGCTGAAGATAGACTTCAGGAAGAAAAGCGAAGACAGAAATATGCCTGGGGTGGGAAATTTGGAGTACACACAAGCACCGTCCACTGCAGCTGCAGGTGAGCTCAATGGCTGAGGGGCTACATGATGGGGCATCAATAGCATCTGCTACAAATGTCTTGATAATCTTCATGAATCAGGACATGGTGAAATCTATTAGCACGTAAATCCACTTTAGAACCCAAATTTATTTTATTACAGGAAGCATAATACCGTTACAATTGTATTGCTGTTAAAACTTCTGTTCATGAAATGAACCTCTAAAACTATGCTGTAACATGACACTGGGAAATTATAATCATCTTGCCTCTTACAAAGAACTATTTCTTAATCCAGTTCTCCTTAGCCATATGACAAAACCATTGTAACTTTAAAGTGTAAGACACAAATGTATCATAAATTAATGCTAGAACCAAGATAACATTTTGGTCAACGTTTTTTATCTGCTACAGACAAATAGAAATGTGTTAGTATCATCCAATAACTCTGCCTTTGAGTTTTCCAGACCATTTAATTATTCGATTTCTCTTTTGAAAGGAATCCCTATTGACAGCAATTCAGACTTTGGTGTATAGCAGTGTTTTCTTTTCTTTCCTTTTTTTTTGGAGGTCATCAGTGCTTTCAACCGCTCACTGCTTAAAGTGCATCCTGTGCTGATTAACATATTTCAGATTAACTAGATGTAACATTCGGCAATCATACTCCATTCAGTAGGGCCCATCTCTGCTGAATTGTGGACATTAATGACAGTTGCAAGAGCTCAAATATTATATAATCACTAATTACATTCTGTGCAATTAGTGGAGGCTCATCAGTATGAATAGCTAATGGCTGATCACCCAGTTCTCTCTGGGAAGAAATAGACAGTTTGCATAATTTCCTGATTGTATTAGCATAGGCACAAATGTTATTAGTGAACTTTGGGGATCCTGAAGAGGCTTGACGTCTATGATGGACAAAGGCAAGAGGCTGTGCTTACTGGGCAAAGATACTACATTTTAAACCTCAAAGTCATGTGTTTGCGGAAGTGGTTCATTCCCTCCCCACCTTCCAAATGGAAAACACATGAAAAGTCCCATCCAATCAATCAACTGCCAAAGGACTTGCACACAAGGCCAGTTGAAAACCAAAGCAAATCAAAACAAAAACGCTATGGACTTTTACTTTTCTAAAATTAGTTTTCAGAGGGCCAAGCTTTAAAGACTTGTGGGACGTTCTAATATAAAGCAGGTGACCAAATAAGAGGGACATATCTGAAACGGTAAAGAGCTCAACTGAATTTTCTAACCCTCTCTATGCTAAACTGGTAAGGCACCCTGGTGGTGCAATGGCTAAGCACTTGGCTGCTAATTAAAATGTCTGTGATTCAAACCCACCAGCTGCTCAGCGGGAGAAAGACATGGCAGTCTGCTTCCGTAAAAATTACAGCCTTGGAAACCCTATGGGGTAGTTCTACTCTGTCCTGTAGGGTTGCTATGAGTTGGAATCGATGGCACACAACAACAACATGCTAAACTGGAGTCCCCAAGTTGGTGCAAACGGTTAATGCACTCGGCTGCTAACCAAAAGGTTGGCAGTTCATGTCTACCCAGAGGCACTGCAGAAGAAAGGCCTGGTGATCTACTTTTGAAAAATCAACCCCTGAAAACTCTACAGAGCACAGTTCTACTCTGACACACGTGAGTCAGAATCAACTCAACAGCAATTGGTGTGACTTTTTTTGTTTGTTTATTTTTTAATATGCTGGACCAAAATGTTCAGTAACTATGAATATTGTAATATGTAAATGTTCAGGAATATTCATAGTTTCTGAACATTTTAGCCCAGGATGTTCTACTGGAAGACTGGAGACATGCATGGAGAGCATGAAAATCTTAAGGAGTATTCTTTGGTGAGAGCTGACTTGTCCAAAACAGAAGCCACTAGCTCCATATGACTATTAAGCATTTGAAATGTGACTAGTGTAACTAAGGAACTGAGTATTTAATTGCATTTCATTTCTTTTTAATTTAAAAACTAAAGAAGTGTAAAATATTTTTGTCTTAAATTTAACTTTATTGTTTTAGTAGGGATATATTTCACTTTAACCATTGAAAATTTACTGTCTGAATTGAGATGTGCCATAAGTATAAAATACACACTGGATTCCAATGGTCAAGATCAAAAAAAAATAATGTAAAATATCTCATTAATAATTTCTATACTAATTATATTTTTAATAAAAATATTTGTATATATTGAATTAAATGAAATATGTTATCAAAATTCATTTCATCAGTTTATTTTTACTTCTTTATTTTTATTGTTGTAGTTTAAATGAAGTTTACATTTCAAGTTAGTCTCCCATACAAAAATTTATACATACATTGTTATGTGACCCTAATTGCTCTCCCCATACTGTGACAGCACACTCCTCCTTTCCACCCCCGATTCCCCATGTCCATTCAACCAGCTCCTAACCCTCTCTGCCTTCCCATCTCACCTCTGGACGGAAGCTGCCCATTTAATTTCTTGTATCTACTTGAGCTAAGAGGCACCCTCCCCAAGAGTATCACTTTATGTCTCACAGTCCAGTCCAATCCCTGTCTGAAGAGTTGGCCTCAGAAATTGTTTTAGTTCTGGGCTGATAGAGAATCCAGGTGCCATGCTTTCCGGGTTCCTCCAGTCTCAGTCAGACCATTAAGCCTGGTCTTCTTACTAGCATTTGAGTTCTGCACCCCACCTTTCTCCTGCTCCATCAGGGACTCTCTGTTGTGTTCTCTGTCAGGGCGATCATGGGTGGTAGCCGGGCACCATCTAGTTCTTCTGGTCTCAGGCTGATGAAGTCTCTGGTTTATGTGGCCCTTTCTATCTCTTGGGCTAATACTTTCCTTGTGTCTTTGGTGTTCTTCATTCTCCTTTACTCCAGATGGTTGGAACCAATTGATGCATCTTAGATGGCCGCTTGCAAGCTTTTAAGACCCCAGACACCACTCACCAAAGTAGGATGCAGTACACTTTCTTAACAAGCTTTGTTATGCCAGTTGACCTAGATGTCCCCTGAAAGCATGGTCCCCAGACCCCTACCGCCACTACTCTGTCCCTCAAAGTATTTCATTGTATTGAGGAAACTTCTTAGCTTTGGTTTAGTCCAATTGTGCTGACTTCCCCTGTAGTGTGTGCTGTCCTTCCCTTCACCTGAGATAATTCTTATCTACTATCTAGTTAGTAAATAACCCTCACCCTCCCTCCCCACCCTTGTAACCATCGAAGAATGTTTTCTTCTGTGTTTAAACCTTTTCCTGAGTTCTTATAATAGTGGTCTTATACAATATTTGTCCTTCTGTGACTGACTAAATTCACTCAGCATAATGACCTCCAGATTCCTCCATGTTATAAGTTGTTTCACGGCTTCCTCGTTGTTCTTTATTGTTGCATAGTATTCCATTGTGTGGATATACCATACTTATTTATCCATTTGTCTCTTGATGGGCACCTAGGTTGTTTCCATCTTTTTGCTATTGTGAACAGTGCTGCAATTAACACAGGTGTGCATTTATCTATTCATGTGATGGCTCTGATTGCTCTAGGATATATTCTGAGGAGTGGGATAGCTGGATCATATGGTACTTCTATTTCTAGCTTTTTAAGAAAGTGCCAAATCAATTTCCAAAGTGATTGTACCATTTTACATTCCCACCAACAGTGTATAAGTTCCAGTCTCTCCACAACCTCTCCAGCATTTATTATTTTCTCTTTTTGAATTAATGCTAGCCTTGTTGGGGTGAGATGATATCTCATTACAGTTTTGATCTGCATTTCACTAATGGCTGATGATCATGAGAATTTCTTCATGTGTCTGTTAGCCACCTGAATATCTTCTTTGGCGAAGTGCCTGTTCATATCCTTTGCCCATTTTTTGATTGGATTATTTGTCTTTTTGTTGTTGAGGTTTTGCAGTATCTTGTAGATTTGAGAGATTAGATGCTGATCAGATTCGTCGTAGCCAAAAATTTTTTCCCAGTCTGTAGGTTGTCTTTTTACTCTTTTGATGAAGTCTTTTAAAGAGCGTAAGTGTTTGATTTTTAGGAGCTCCCAGTTATCTAGTCTCTCTTCTGGTGCTTGTGCATTGTTATTTATGGTTCATATTGTGTTTATGCCATGTATTAGGGCTCCTAGCATTGTTCCTATTTTTTCTTCCATGATCTTCATCCTTTTCGATTTTGTATTTAAGTTTCTGATCCATTTTGAGTAAGTTTTTGTGCATGGTGTGAGGTATGGGTCTTGTTTCAGTTTTTGCAGATGGATATCCAGTTATGCCAGCACCATTTGTTAAAGAGACTGTCTTTTCCCCAGTTAACAGAGTTTGGGACTTCGCCAAATATCAGCTGCTCATAGGTGGATGAATTTATGTCTGGAGTCTTAATTCTGTTCCATTGCTCTATGTATCTGTTGTTGTACCAGTACCAGGCTGTTTTGACTACCATGGCGGTGTAATAGGTTCAAAAATCAGGCAACGTGAGGCCTCCCACTTTGTTCTTCTTCTTGAGTAATGCTTTATTTATTCGGGGCCTCTTCCCTTTCTATATGAAGTTGGTGATTTGTCTCTCCATCCCATTAAAAAATGCCAGTGGAATTTGGGTCAGGATTGCATTGTATCTGTAGATCGCTTTGGGTAGAACTGACATTTTCACAATGTCAAGTCTACCTATCCATGAGCAAGGTATGTTTTTCCACTTATGCAGGTCTCTTTTGGTTTCTCGCCGTAGTGTCTTGTAGTTTTCATTGTATAGGTCTTTTACGTCTCAGGTTAGATGTATTCCTAAGTATTTTATCTTCTTGGGGGGGTTGTAAATGGTATTGATTTGGTGATTTCCTCTTCAAGATTCTCTTTGTTGGTGCAAAGGAATCCAACTGCTTTTTGTATGTTTATCTTTTATCCTGAAACTTTGCTGAAATATTCTATTAGTTCCAGTAGTTTTCTTACAGATTCTATGGGGTTTTCTGTGTATAAGCTCATATCATCTGCAAATAGAGATACTTTGACTTCTTCCCTACCAATTTGGATGCCCTTTATTTCTTTTTCTAGCCTAATTGCTCTGGCTAGGACCTCCAGCACAATGTTGAATAAGAGTGGTGATAAAGGGCACGCTTGTCTGGTACCCATTCTAAAGGAGAATGCTTTCAAACTCTCCATTTAGGATGATGTTGGCTGTTGGCTTTGTATAAATGCCCTTAATTATATTGAGGAATTTCCCTTCTATTCTTATTTTGTTGAGAGTTTTTATCATGAATGCATGTTGGACTTTGTCAAATGCCTTTTTTGCATCGATTGATATGATCATGAGGTTCTTGTCTTTTTTTTATTTATGTGATTGATTACATTGATTGCTATTCTAATGTTGGATCATCCCTGCATACCTGGTATAAACCCCACTTGATCATGGTGAATTATTTTTTGGATATGTTGCTGAATTCTATTGGCTAGAATTTTATTGAGGATTTTTGTGTCAATGTTCTTGAGGGATATTGGTCTGTAATATTCTTTTTTGTGGTGTCTTTACCTGGTTTTGGTATCAGGGTTATGCTGGCTTCATAGAATGAGTTTGGGAGTATTCCATCCTTTTCTATGTTCTGAAATACCTTTAGTAGTAGTAGTGTTAACTTTTCTCTGAAAGTTTGGTAGAACTCTCCAGTGAAGCCATCCAGGCCAAGGATTTTTTTGTTGGGAGTTTTTTAATTACCTTTTCAATGTCTTCTTTTGTTGTGGGTTTATTTAGTTGTTCTACCTCTGTTTGTGTTAGTTTAGGTAGGTAGTGAGTTTCTAGAAACGTGTCCATTTCCTCTAGGGTTTCAAATTTGTCAGAGTACAATTTTTCATAGTGTTCCATTATGATTCTTTTCATTTCAGTTGGGTCTGTTGTGATATCACCCATCTCATTTCTTACAGGGGTTATCTGCTTCCTCTCCTGTTTTTCTTTTGTCTGTTTGGCCAGTGGTTTATCAATTTTGTTGATCTTTTCAAAGAACTAGTTTTTGGTCTTGTTAACTCTTTCAATTGTTTTTCTGTTCTCTATTTCATTTAATTCTACTCTAATTCTTATTATGTCCTTTCTTCTGGCACCTGTGGACTTCTTTTGCTGCTCTCTTTCTATTTGTTCCAGTTGTAGGATTAATGTTTTGATTATGGACCTTTCTTCTTTTTGGACGTATGTATTTATTGCTATAAACTGACCTCTGAGCACTGCTTTTGCTGTGTCCCAAAGATTCTGGTAGGATATGTTTTTATTCTCATTTGATTCTATGAATTTCTTTATTCCATACTTAATTTCTTCTATAACACAGTAGTTTTTGAGCAAGGTGTTGTTCAGCTTCCATGTGTTTGATTTTTTTTCCTTGCTTTTTCTGTTGTTGATTTCTACTTTAATGGCTTTATGGTCAGAAAAGATGCTTTGTAATATTTTGATGCTTTAGATTTTGTTAAGGCTTGCTTTATGGCCTGATATGTGATCTATTCTGGAGAATGTTCCATGTGCATTTGAAATGAAAGTATACTTGGCTGCTGCTGGGTGGAGTGTTTGGTATATGTCTATGAGATCAAGTTGGTTGATGGTAGCATTTAGCTCTTCCGTGTCTTTGTTGGGCTTCTTTCTGGATGTTCTGTGTTTCAACAAAAGTGGTGTGTTGAAGTCTCCTACTACTATTGTAGAGCTGTCTATCTCTCTTTTCAGTGCTGTTAGAGTTTGTTTTATGTATTTTGGAGCCCTGTCATTGGGTGGGTAAATATTTATTACAGTTATGTCCTCCTGGTGTATTGACCCTTTAATCATTATATAGTGTCCTTCCTTATCCTTTGTGGTGGATTTTACTTTAAAGTCTATTTTTCAGAGATTAATATTGCCACTCCTGCTCTTTTTTGAGTGTTGTTTGCTTGATATATTTTTTCCATCCTTTGAATTTTACTTTGTTTGTGTCTTTAAGTCTAAGGTGTGTCTCTTGTAGGCAGCATATGGACAGATCGTGTTTTTTAATCCATTCTGCCACTCTCTGTCTCTTTATTGGTGCATTTAGTCCATTTACATTCAGCGTAATTATTGATAGGTATGAGTTTAGTTCTGTCATTCTGATGTCTTTTTTTATGTGTTGCTCGCAGTTTCTTTGTTCCACTTAATTTTTTGTGCTGAGTCTTTTTTCTTTATGTATTTTCTTTTCATCTTTTTCATTGTTGTTGGTTTTGTGTTTGCTGAGTTTTATATTTTTCTAGTTTTTTATTTTAACTCGTAGGATTGTTAGTTTACTTTATTACCTTGATATTTACCCCTATTTTTCTAAGTTTATACCAGTCTTTTATTTCTTTATATCGCCTTGACTTCCTCTCCATATGAAAAATCTATGTCTGCATTTTTTAAGTCCCTCTTTCTTGTTTTAATGTTGTCATCTTTTACATATTGACATCTGTTTCCCTATTTTCAGTGTTTTAGCTTTGATTGCCTTTCGTGACTTCCCTGTCTGGGTTCATATCTGGTTGGTCTGTTTGTGTTCTACTCTTGGGTTGTTATCTGATGTTACTGATTTTTTAACTGGAGGGCTCCCTTTAGTATTTCTTGTAATTTTGGTTTGGTTTTTTCAGATTCCCTAAACTTCTATTTATCTGGAAATGCCCTAATTTTGCCATCATATTTGAGAGACAGTTTTGCTGGAGATATAATTCTTGGCTGGCAGTTTTTTTTCCTTCAAGGCTTTATATATGTCATCCCATTGCCCTCTTGCCTGCATGGTTTCTGCTGAGTAGTCCAAGTTTATTCTTATTGACTCTCCTTTGTAGATGACTTTTTGTTTATCTCTAGCCACTCTTAAAAATTCTCTCTTTATCTTTGGTTTTGGCAAGTTTGATTATAACATGTCTTGGTGACTTTCTTTTGGGATCTACCTTACGTGGGGTTCAATGAGCATCTTGGATACATATCTTGTCATCTTTCACGATATCAGGGAAGTTTTCTGCCAACAAATCTTCAACAATTCTCTCTGTATTTTCTGTTATCCCCCCGTTCTGGTACTCCAATCACTCGTAGGTTATTCCTCTTGATAGAGTCCCACATAATTCTTAGGGTTTCACTTTTTTGTCCTTTTATCTGATTTTTCCTCAAATAAATTGGTGTCAACTGCTTTATCTTCAATCTCACTCATTCTGACTTCCCTTGCCTCAATTCTGCTCCTATGACTTTCTATTGAGTTGTCTAATACTGAAATTTTATTCTTAATCTTTTGGATTTCTGATTGCTGTTTCTCTATGGATTCTTGCAGCCTGTTGAATTTGTCATTATGTTCTTCTCTAAACTTTTTCATTTCCTCTATTGCGTGTTCTGTGTTTTGCTTAATTTCCTTCCTAACTTCTTGAAGAGTTCTGTATATTAATCTTTTGTATTCTGCTTCCAGTAATTCCTAGAAATTTTCCTCCTCTGAAAAATTTCTAGATTCTTTATTTTGGGAGCTTACTTAAGCCAGCATGGATTGCCTCTTTATGTGATTTGATATTGACTGTTTTCTTCAAGCCATCAATAAGTTATTATATTTATTTATTTTATGTTTGCTTACTGTGTCCTGGCTTCTTGTTTTGTTTTAATATGCCCAGATAGGCTGCTCTTATGAGCTATTTTGATTATTGGCACCTTGGAAGCTCTAATGTCCTGTCACTAGGTGATTAGATGTGTTACTAGGTAAGTGAGCTCAGGAGTCCTCCCACTCTTCCTGTATAGATTCAGCTTAGGTGCCCAGGTAGATAGCCACCTAGTGTGTGGTGTAGGCTCTCACTTACAGTCCTAGACAGGCATGGGTGATTGGTGTAGGCACAAGCATCTGGCTGTAGCAGGGGAACACACTCTGAGAAAGGCAGGTGGCTGACGGCCGCCCCCGAGTGTCCCCGAGGAGGAAGGCATGTCCTTGTTCCCTAGCCGCATAAGTGGGTGGGTTTTACACCTGGTCCATGAGCACCTAATGCTGTTGTCTGTATGGACCGGGGGGCACCTCTTATTCATGGACCCCTATCGCAGGTGGCTCGGTGGTGTGGTTGGAGCCACCCTTCCTCAGGTCCCTGATGTGGGTAGGTGAAGACCCTGCTTAATGGGCAGAGCAGTGTCAAATGTCAAGAACCTGCCATTCACAGCTGAAAATAGTTGAAGTTAGACTTCCAATATATATCCTGTTGTACTGCAGTAATGAGGGCCTACATTGTTGAAATGGTCCCACACAAGTCTATGCAGCGGGAAAGGCACTCAAAGTGCTTGGATCCCTTATGCTTGTGCCTAGGCAAAGGAGCTGTGCCTACCATGGGTACCTGGCTTAAGAGAGCCAGCAGTTTATTTTTTCCCCTCTTTGTTAATTTATTCACTCTCCAAGGCAGGGAGAATGGCTCCGGGCGTGTGACAGATCCTACTTCCAGCCCAGGGGACTTGGCAGTTGCTGAAGCCTGTCTGGGACTTAGTGCAGAGCAGGGAGCGGGGAAGTAAATGGGAAAGAGGTTTTTCCCTAAGTGGGTGTTTTTGATCCACACAGTAAGCCGTATGCAAGTATGTATCTTTGGCCGATCCAGGGCTGCTTCTCACTGGTTCCAGGTGGCTGTGTAGACTCTCTGGTGCTGGGTCTCTCCTGGTGCGGAAAACGCACCCCCCGAGGATTGCTGCTTGCCTGCCTCGCTGCTCATCCCCTAGCTGATCAGGCCTGAAGGGCTCAGGCTTTCACCGGGTCAGGACTGGCAACTCCTCGCTGCTTCCAAACTGTCTCTCCCTCCCCCTGCAGCTCAGTCTGGTTCCTCCTCTGCCTTTGATGTTCGTTTTTTGAGTCTTTGTTGTAAGAGGGTCCGCCAGAAGCATCTGACTATTCTGCATCTTGGCCTTGCCTCCTCTTTTTACTTTTTTTAATGTGGCCACTAGAAAGTTTAAAATGATATTCCAACTTTCACTATATTTCTATTGGACAGCACCAGGTGAGAGCCTTGGCCCTCCAATACCCCATTGCTCACTAGAGTTGGGTCAGTGAACAAACTAAAAGATAAGGTTCTTTTGCCAAAACAATTAAAGCTCTGGGTCCTTTTGTGTCCTGTACTAAGAACTGAAACCAACAATTCTTTCTGGTGTACTAGCATATTAAAATCTTCCATTACCATACTTAAAAGTTTTCTCAATAGTACTTTCAACACTAAAATTTGTTAAAATATACCTATATTTAGGAGTCAGGAATACTTTTATTCATAATGAGAAGATTCTTTCTTATAAGTTAGTCCTGCTATTCTGGTGCCCCTGACTTTCCCCCACAACGTCCAGGCTTCATTTGTCCTCCCAGTCCCTCACCTTTTTTTCTGTCCTGCTGCATCAGTTGCTAGAAAATTCCTGGATAAGTCATCTGATGTCCTTTCCTTATGTTTTTATTTAACATACTGAAAAAACACTCTAATGACTTCACCTATTGTATGGAACAGCCAAAAAGGCCCACATGGGGTTTCTGGTCATGACAGCCTATAGTTTTGCAGTGGGGGTTCAGACGAGCTGTAGGAATTGGATTCTAAGGTTTTGTAACAAGTTTTTTTTTTTTTTTTTGTCAAATGTATGTGTAACAAAATATTTTCCATTTCAACATTCTTCACATGTAAAGTTCAATGATAGTAATCATGCATACCATGTTGTTCAACCAACTTTTATCCATTTCCAAACCTTTTCATCACCCTTAACAGAAGCTCCAACCAACCAGTTGCCATCAAGTTGATTCCAACTCATGGGGACTCCTTGTGTGTCAGAGTAGAATTATACCCCATAGGGTTTTCAATGGCTGATTTCTCAGAAGTAGATCACCTGCTTTCCAAGGCATCTCTGGGTGGACTTGAATTTCCAACCTTTTAGTTCGCTATTGAATGCATTAACTGCTCACACCATCCAGAGACTCCGACAGAAGCTCAGTGTCCTCTAAGCAGTAAGTCTTTTTGCCCTGTCTTCTACCTGCCTCAGTAACCACTAAGAAACCTTGGTCTTTATATACTTGCCTATTCTAGATATTTCATATAAATGGGATCATACAATATTTTTGGACATTTGAGCCTGACTTATTTCACCCAGCATAATGTTTTCAAGGTATGATTTTGAGGGGAGTTACTTTTAACTGTTGCAAGCAAAAACAACTCACTCAAATAAAAAAATTTAAACACTCTACTTAACATTAGAGCAAACAATTAAAGAATTCAAAGTTAAATAACCATAATAAATATCTATGCACCCAACAAAAGGACTCCAAAATACATAAAACAAACTCTAACAGCACTGAAAAGAGAAATTGACAGTGCAACAATAATAGTAGGTATGATGGTTAAGATTGTATATCAGCTAGGCTGGGCCATGAATCTCAGTGTTTAAATGTGATCACTCCCATGATTGAATATACTGTGAGTAGCCAGTCAGATAAAAGGGAGTTTCCTTGGGGGTGTGGCCTGCATCTGAATGTAAGCAGACGTTCTGGCTTTTTGCTCTCTCTGGATCCTGTGGCTGCCTCCTGTGGTCTCATCTCCAGTGCTTGGGACTTGAGCTGTCAGCTTATCTGCCAAACTTGGGATTCATTGATTTTCACAGCCTGTGGGTGGAGCCCTGCCCTCTGACCCACTGATCTTGAGTTAGCCAGCCCCTGCAGCTACGTGAATCAGGAGAAACCTTGTGGTCTTGCCTGCCGATCTTGGAATTTGTCGACCTTCACAGCCTGTGAGCAGGAGCCCTGCTGTCCAGCTTGTTATCATGGGTTCACTAGCTTCTGTGGCTGGGTGACTTGGGAAAGGCCTCTACCCTGATCCATGGACTTGGGACGTTCTAGCATCTACAATTGTGTGAGCTATTTCCTCGATATAAATCTCTTTCTCTCTCTATATATATATATTTATATGCTTTACTGGTTTTTCTTCTCTAGAGAACCCAGCCTAAGACCTTTGGTACAGAGAGAGGTTCTAGAGAAACAAAATTGTAAGGATGAGTTTTCTAAATTGCTTCTCAAGTCTGGTTAGTCTTAAAGAAGTTGATGGCTCTGCTTTCAGCAGTAAAGAGGTCACTGCTAGCCCATGGAGTGAGGTGGCGATACAAATACACAAAATATCACCACCAGGAGATCAGGTATTGGTGAAAGGCAAGGCTCAGGGTGAACACATGTGTGATATCTTTCTACAGATTTGTTGGCTTGTCCTATTTTCGCTAGACAAACTGGTGGAAAAAAGAGATGTGCTTAGGGCTTCAGAGTCAAAGCTCAAGTGCCGCATACATGACCTCAAGGCTTCCACTTGTGCTTTGAAAGAAAGCCTTATTTCTTGTAGTAACAGAGCTGAAATTGCCGAAAACCAAACCCAGAGTCTTATTGTAAGAGTGGCTGAATACAACGCCAGGTCAATTGCCAACCTCCAGAGGTGTCTGAAGTTAAAGTAAGAGCATTGATTGGGAAGAAATGAAACCCTGAAACTTGGGATAGGGACATATGGGCAGATAATCAGGAAGCTGGGGACACTGAGCCCGTAAATTCCATTGAATCACTCCTGCCAGTAGAACCAGTCCCAACTAAAGGGATTACTTCATGTTTGTCTGCTAAATCACCCTGCCTGGAAAAACCATTAGCCCTTCCACTCCAGTCTAAAGAGATTAGCCCTAGCCCAGCTGTCTCTAAAGAGCTCGTGCCTGAGTCATTGTCTGGGGCATCACCTGAAGCAGATGCTTTACAAGACAGTGCTGAATGTTCTCAAAAAAATTCCACACTACCAATTCTGGCTTCTAGACCTATAACTAGGCTTAAGTCCCAGTGAGCCCCAAAAGGTGAAGTATAAAGTGTGAGCCAGGAGGAGGTATGCTACACTCTAAAACAACTACTTGAGTTTTCTAAAATGTACAAACAGAAACCTGGGGAATATGTGTGGGAATGGCTATTAAGGGTGTGGGATAATGGTACAAGGAACATAAAGATGTATCAGTCTGGGTTTGTTGATATGGGTCCACTAAGCACAGATTGTTCATTCAATGTTTCAGCTCGAGAAGTTAGGAAAGTATCTAATAGTTTATTTGGTTGGGTTGCTGAAACATGGATTATGAGGTGGCTGACACCAAATCAAGTTGAAGTACCAGACTTGCCTTGGTATACTGTAGAAGAAGGTATCCAAAAGCTTACGGAAATTGGGATGCTAGACTGGATTTATCAAGTTAGACCTACAGACCCACACATGGAGTGCCCAGAGGACCCACCTTTCACCACAACTGTGAGGAACAAATTTGTGAACGGAGCTCCAGTATCCTTGAAGACTGCTGTGATTGCTATTTTATTTAAGTCAGATTTGACAGTGGGAACTGCCCTAACTGAATTAAGACACCTAACTACAATGGGACTGATTGGACCCCGTGGTAGTAGAGGCCAAGTGGCTGCACTCAATCGACAAAGATAAGGTGGGCGTGGTTATGGTAATGGACAGAGGAGTCAAAGCAGTAATCAGAATAGTCTGACTTATATGGACTTATGCCGTTGGCTACTTAGTCATGGTGTCGCTAGGAGTGAAATAGGTAGGAAATCTACTAAATATTTACTTGATCTATACAAACGGAAGAATTCTAGGTCAGGTGAACAGCAGTCTAACTCAAATCACTAGAATAGAGAGTCAAGGTTCCTCAATCAATTCCCAGATTTGAGCAAGTTTAAAGACCCCCCAACCCCTTCAATGAATGGGAGGCCAGGTCCCCTTGAGGAAGGACTTTGATACACTGCCAAAAATTTTTACTGTTAATCTTTCTCCCAGCCTTCCCCAAAGGGATCTATGGCCTTTTACGAGAGTGACTTTTCTTTGGGGAAAAGGAAATAATCCAAACTTTGGGGATTACTAGATACTGTCTCTGAACTGACACTAATTCCAGGAGACCCAAAACGTCACTGTGGCCCACCAGTCAGAGTGGGGACATATGGAGGCCAGGTTAGTAATGGAGTCTTGGCTTGTCCGTCTCACAGTAGGTCCAGTGGGCCCGTGAACCCATCCTGTAGGGATTTCCCTAGTTCCAGAATGCATAATTGGAATAGATATACTCAGCAACAGACAGAACCCCCACATTGGATGCCTGACAAATAGAGTAAGGGCTATTATGGTAGGAAAAGCCAAGTGGAAGTCATTAGAACTGCCCTTACCTAGGAAAATAGTAAACCAAAAGCAATACTGCATTCCTGGAGGGATTGCAGATTACTGCCACCATCAAGGACTTGAAGGATGCAGGGGTGGTGATCCCCACCACATCCCCATTCAACTCGCCTATTTGGCCTGTGCAAAAAACAGATGAATCTTGGAGAATGACAGTAGATTATTGAAAACTTAATCAGACGGTGATTTCAATTGCAGCTGTTGTTCCAGATGTAGTTTCACTGCTTGAGCAAATTAATACATCTCCTGGTGCCTGGTACACAGCTACCAATCTGGCTAATGCCTTTTTCTCCATACCTGTTTCAAAGGACCACCAGAAACAGTTTGCCTTCAGCTGGGTAGGCCAGAAATACACCTTCACTTGCCTACTTCAGGGCTACATCAACTCTCCAGCCCTATGTCATAATTTAGTCCGCAGGGAACTTGATCACCTTTCCCTTCCACAAGATGTCACACGGGTCCATTACATTGATGACATTATGCTGATTGGACCTAGTAAGAAAGAAGTGTCAATGACTCTGGACTTATTAGTAAAACATTTGCATGCTAAAGGGTGGGAAATTAATCCCACAAAAATTCAGGCATCTTCCGCTTCAGTGAAATTTCTAGGGGTCCAGATTTGTGGGGCATGTAGAGACATTCCTTCTAAAGTGAAGGATAAGTTATTGCATCTGGCTGCTCCCACAACTAAAAAGGAGGCACAATGCCTACTGGGCCTCTTTGGATTTTGGAGGCAACATATTCCTCATTTGGGTGTGCTACTTCAGCCTATTTATCAAGTGACTCAAAAAGCTGCTAGTTTTGAGTGGGGACCAGAACAAGAGAAGGCTCTGCAACGGGTTTAGACTGCTGTGCAAGCCGCTTTGCCACTTGGACCATATGATCCAGCTAATCCAGTGGTTCTTGAAGTGGCAGTGGCAGATAGAGATGCTGTTTGGAGTCTTTGGCAGGCCCCTATTGGTGAATCACAGCGCAGACCTTTAGGATTTTGGAGCAAAGCTCTGCCATCCTCTGCAAATAACTACTCTCCTTTTCAGAAACAACTTTTCGCTTGTTACTGGGCTTTAGTAGAGACTGAACACTTAACCATGGGACACCAAGTCACCATGCGACCTGAGCTGCCCATCATGAACTGGGTGTTGTCTGATTCACAGAACAAAAGGTGGATGTGCACAGCAGCACTCCATCATTAAACGGAAGTGGTATATTCAAGACCAGGCCCGAGCAGGACCTGAAGGCACAAGTAAGTTGCATAAGGAAATGGCCCAAATGCCCATGGTCTCCACTCCTGTCACATTACCTTCCATTGCCCAGTCTGTACCTATTTCCTCATGGGGAGTTCCTTATGACCAGTTGACTGAAGAAGAGAAAACTCGTGCCTGGTTTACAGATGGTTCTGCACAATATTGAGGCACCACTTGAAAGCGGACTGTGGCAGCACTATAGCCCCTTTCTGGGACCTCCCTGCAGGACAGTGATGAAGGGAAATCCCCTCAATGGGCAGAACTTTGAGCAGTGCACCTGGTTGTTCACTTTGCCTGGAAGGAGAAATGGCTAGATGTGCGATTATATACTGATTCATGGGCTGTGGCCAATGGTTTGGCTGGAGGGTCAGGGACTTGGAAGGAACATGATTGGAAAATTGGAGACAAGGATTCATGGAGAAGAGTTATGTGGATAGACCTCTCTGAATGGGCCAAATAAGTGCAGATCTTTGTGTGTCATATGAATGCTTACCAAAGGGTGACCTCAGCAAAGGATGATTTTAACAAACAAGTGGAAAGGATGATGCATTCTGCAGAAACCAGTTATTCTTTTTCCCCAGCTACACCTGTCATTTCTCAATGGGCTCATGAATAAAGTGGCCATGGTGGCAGGGACTGAGGTTATGCATGGGCCCAGCAGCATGGACTTCCACTCATCAAGGCTGACTTGGCTATAGCCACTGCTGAGTGCCCAGTCTGCCAGCAGCAGAGACCAGCACTGAGTCCCCAATATGGCATCATCCCTCGAGATGATCAGCCAGCAACCAGATGGCAAGTTGATTACATTGGACCACTTCCATCATGAAAAGGGCAGCATTTTGTCCTTACTGGAACAGACCCTTACTGTGGATAGGGATTTGCCTTCCCTGCATGCAATGCCTCTGCCAAAACTACCATCCGTTGACTTAGAGAATGCCTTATCCACCATCATGGTATCCCACACAGCATTGCCTCAGATCAAGGGACTCACTTCACAGAAAATGAAGTGCAGCAGTGGGCCCATGCACATGGAATTCACTGGTCTTTCCATGTTCTCCATCATCCTGAAGCAGCTGGCTTGATAGAACTATGAAATTGCCTTCTAAAGACACAACTATGGCACCAGCTAGGTGGCAATACCTTGCAGGGTTGGAACAATGTTGTCTAGGAGGGTGTATATGCTCTAAACCAGCATCCAATATATGGTGCTGTTTCTCTCATAGCCAGGATTCATGGGTCCAGGAATCAAGGGGTGGAAATGGGAGTGGCACCACTCACTATTACCCCTAGTGATCTACTGGCAAGATTTTTGCTTCCTGTCCCCACGACCTTATGCTCTACAGATCTAGAAGTCTTAGTTCCAAAGGGAGGAATGCTCCCACCTGGAGACACATCACTGATTCCATTGGACTGGAAGCTAAGAATGCCACCTGGCCACTTTGGGCTCCTTATGCCTCTGGATCAACAGGCAAAGAAGGGAGTTACCATACTGGCTGGTGTGACTGATCCTGATTACCAAGAGGAAATTGGATTGATATTACATAATGGAGGTAAATAATAGTATGTCTGGAATGCAGGAGATTCCTTAGGGCATCGCTTAGTACTACCATGCCCTGTGATTAAAGTCAATGGAAAACTACAGCAACCTAATTCCAACATGACTACTAATGACCCAGACCCTTCAGGAATGAAGGTTTGAGTCACCTCACCAGGCAAAGAACCATGACCACCCAAGGTGCTGGCTGAGGGCAAAGGGAATATGGAATGGGTGGTGGAAGAAGGTAGTTCTAAATACCAGTTATGGTCATGTGGCCAGTTGCAGAAATGGGGACTGTAATTGTTATGGGTATTTCTGGTTTGTATGTGTGCATCAAATATTTTTGTTTCCTTCACTTACAAAATATAAGATATAAACGGAGCTAGTGCATTTTCTATTGTATGTGTGTTAGGTGTATCATGTTAGGCACAAGTATGACTTTCTAATTGTCTTTATTCAGAGATAGGGATTATGTATGGTTTAAGGAGATGTGTACATGTGCCAAGCTGACAAGGAGTGGACTGTAATGGTTAAGATTGCATGTCAACTTGGCTGGGCAATGATTCTCAGTGTTGAAATGTGATCACTCCCATGATTGAATATACTGTGAGTAGCCAATCAGATGAAAGGGAGTTTCCTTGGGGGTGTGGCCGGCATCTGAATATAAGCAGACATTCTGGCTTTTTGCTCTCTCTGGATCCTGTGGCTGCCTCCTGTGGTCTCATGTCCAGTTCTTGGGACTTGAGCTGTCAGCTTATCTGCCGAACTTGGGATTCGTTGATCTTCACAGCCTGTGAGCGGAGCCCTGCTCTCTGACATGCCAATCCTGGGTTCACCAGCCCCTGCAGCTGCTTGACTTGGGAAAGGCCTCTACCCTGATCCATGGACTTGGGACGTTCTAGCCTCTACAATCACGTGAGCTGTTTCCTTGATATAAATATATATATATATATATATATATATATATATATATATATATGCTTTACTGGTTTTGCTTCTCTAGAGAACCCAGCCTAAGACAGTAGGAGACTTCAACATACCACTCTCAGTAAATGACAGAACATCTAGAAAGAAACTTAGCAAAGATACAGAAGATTTAATGGCTGCAATCAAACACCGTGACCTCAAATATAGAACATTCCACCCAACAGCAGCAAAGTATACATTCTTTTCCAAAGCACATGGAATGTTCTCCAGAATAGACCATATCTTAGGCCACAAAGCAACCCTCAACAAAATCCAAAACACTGAGATAATACAAAGCATCTTTTCTGATCAAAACACCATAAAGTCGAAATTAATAAAGGAAAAGCAAGGGAAAAAAATCAAAAACTGAATAGTACCTTGCTTAAAAACCACTGGTTAATAGAAGAAATCAAAGATGGAATAAAAATATTCCTAGAATCAAACAAGAATGAAAACACATCATACCAAAACCTTTGGAACAAAGCCAAGGCAGTACTTAGAGGTTAACTTATAGCAATAGATGCACACATTAAAAAATACGAAAGACAAAATCAAAACGTTAGCACTACAACTCGAACAAATAGAAAGATAACAGCAAAAGAAGCCCACAACCACCAGAAGAAAGGGAATAATAAAGATGAGAGCAGAAATAAATGAAATAGAGAATAGAAAAACAATAGAAAGAATCAAAAAAACCGAAAGTTGGTTCTTTGAAAGGATCAACAAAATCAACAAACCACTGGCCAAATTGACAAAAGAAAAACAGAAGAGGACACAAATAACCCAAATAATAAACAAAATGGGAGCCATTACAAGAGACCCAACTGAAATAAAAAGTATTATAACAGAGTACTATGAAAAACTGTTACTCCAAAAAAATTGAAAACCTATAAGAAATGGACAAATTTCTAGAAACACACTACCTACCTAAACTAACACCAACTGAGGTAGAAAATCTGAACAGACCCATAACAAGAGGAGACATTGAAAAGGTAATTTAAAAACAAAAACAAACAAACAAAAAAAAACAAAAAACCTCTCAACAAAAAAAAGCCCTAGACTAGATGGTTTCACTGGAGAATTCTACCAAACATTCATAGAGGAGTTCACACAGTACTACTCAAACAATAGAAAAAGAAAGATACTTCCAAATTTGTTCTACGAAGGCAGCATAACAGCAATATCAAAACCAGGGAAAGACACACACACAAAAAAGAAGAAAATTACAGACCAGTATCACTCATAAATATAGAAGCAAAAATTCTCAACAAATTTCCAGTCAATAGAATTCAGCTTCATATCAAAAAAAAAAAAAAAAAATTACACCGCAACCAAGTAGGATTCATACCAAGTGTGCAAGGATGATTTAGCATTAGAAAATCAATCAACATAATCCACCACATAAATAAAAGAATCACTTGATCATCTCAATTGATGCAGAAAAGACATTCAACAAAGTCCAACACCAATTCCTGATAAAAACTCTCAATAAAATAGGAATAGAAGGAAAACTACTCAACATAATTAAGGATATCTATACAAAACCAGTAGCCAAAATCATTCTCAATAGAGAGAGGCTGCATACCTTCCCCCTCAGAATGGGAACAAAATGAGGATGCCCTTTATCACCACTCCTGTTTAACACCGTGCTGGAAGTCCTAGCTAGAGCAATAAGGCAAGAAAAAGAAGTAAAGGGCATCCAGATTGGTAAGGATGAAGTAAAACTATGGCTATTCGCAGATGATATGGTCCTGTACATAGAGAACTCAAAAGATTCCACAAGAAAACTACTGGAACTAATAGAAAGCCTCAGCAGAGTAGCATGATACAAGATAAACATATAAAAATCAGTTGGATTACAATGTCTGGCCAATCAGTGAAAAAGTGACACTTTCGATGATTCTACCCATTTCGTGATGTTGATATGTACTGATGGCTCTGTAACTATTCTTTGGACTCGGGCAGACATGGCTGTGGCAGCATGCTTGTCAGTTCTCCCATTCTTGCCTATTCTGTGATATTCTTCAGATTCAGGCAGACATTCTAGCTCTGGCACCATGCTTGTCTGATTCCCACTTTTGTCCTTTTGGATATATGTCAAATAAAACTTTCTTTTTACTTTAAAAAAAATATAAGTTGGATTCCTATACACCAATAAAGAGAACTATGAAAAGAAAATCAAAAAAGCAATGCCATTTATTAAAAAATGGTTGCCATCTAGTCAATTCCAACTCATAGCAACACAATGGGACAGAGTAGAACTGCCCCATAGGGTTTCCAAGGAGCAGCTGGTGGATTCGAACTGCCGACCTTGTGGTTAGCAGCTGAGTTCTTAACCACTGTGCCACCAGGGCTCCTATACCATTTATAATAGCCCCTAAAAAAATAAAGTACTCAGGAATAAATCTAACCAGCGACATAAAAGACCTATACAATGAAAACTACAAGACACTACTGCAAGAAACCAAAAGAGATCTACATAAATGGAAACACATACCATGCTCATGGATAGGTAGACTCAACATGGTGAAAATGTCAATTCTACCCAAACCAGTCTACAAATACAATACAATCCCGACCCAAATACCAACAGCATTCTTTGAAGAGATGGAAAAACTAATCATTAACTTTATGTGGAAAGGGAAGAAGCCCCAGAAAAGTAAAGTACTATTGGAGAAGAAGAATAAAAAAACAGAAAATAACAAATGTTGGGGGGGTTGTGGGGAGACTGGAACTCTTATGCACTGCTGGTGGGAATGCAAAATGTTACAATCATTTTGGAAAACAATACGACACTTCCTTAAAAAGCTAGAAATAGAAATACCATACAGTCCAGCAATCCCACTCCTGGAATATATCCTGGAGAAATAAGAGCAGTTACATAAATAGACATGCACACACATGTTCACCGCAGCATTATTCACAATAGCAAAAAGACAGAAACAACCTAAGTGCCCATCAACAGATGAATGGTTAAGCAAACTATGGTACATACACACAATGGAATACTGTGAAACAATAAACAACAATGATGAATCTGCAAAACATCTCACAACATGGATGAATCTGGAGGGCATTGTGCTAAGTGAATAAGTCAGTCAAAAAAGGACAAATACCGTATGAGACCACTATTATAAAAATTCATGAAAATGTTTACACACAGAAGGAAACAATCTTTGATGGTTAAGAGGGAGGGGATGGGGGAATGGAAAAACACAAACTAGATAGTAGATAAGCGATAGCGTTGGTGGAGGGTGAGACAGTACACAATACTAGGGAAATCAGCACAACTTGACCAAGGCAAAGTCATAGAAGCTTCACATACACATCCAAACTCCTTGAGGGACCTAGTTACTTGACTGAGAGCTAGGGACCATGGTCTCAGGGGACATCTAGCTCAATTGGCATAATATAGTTTATACAGAAAATGTTCTACATCCGACTGTGGTGAGTAGTGTCTGGGATCTTAAAAACCAGTGAGTGGCCATCTAAGATACATTTAGTGGTCAATCCTGGCTGAAGCAAAGGAGAATGAAGAAAACCAAAGACACAAGGGAAAGATTAGTACAAAGGACTAATGGATCACAACTACTGCAGCATCCACCAGACTGAGCCCAGAACAACAAGATGATGCCCTGCTACCATTACCAGCTGCTCTGACAGGGACCACTATAGACGGTCCCAGACAGAGCTGGAGAAAATTGTAGAACAAAATTGGAATTCACAAAAAAAAAAAAAAAAAGATAGACCAGACTTGCTGATCCGACAGAGACTGGAGAAATCCCAGGATTAAAGGTGCCCAGACACCCTTTTAACTCAGTACTGAAGGCACTCCCAAGGTTCACCCTTCAGCCAAAGATTAGACAGGTCTATAGGATAATCAATAACAAATGTGAAGAACGTGCTTCGTAGTTCAATCACGTATACAAGACTAAATGGGCACACTGGCCCAGAAGCAAAGACTAGAAAGCAGGAAGGGACAGGAAAACTAGACAAATAGAAACAGGGAACAAGGGCTGGAGAAGGGGAAAGTGTTGACACATTGTGGGGTTGGCAACCAAAGTCACAAAACAATTTGTGTATTAATTGTTTAATGAGAAATTAATTTGCTCTGTAAACTTTCACCTAAAGCACAATTTTAAAAAAAAAGTAAAAACAAAAATAAAAAAGATTTCCAAGTATAAAACTCAAACAAGGCAAGTATTTAATATTAGGCCAGAAATAAATGGTTGTTTGTCTCTAACTCTTTCTTACCTGTTTAATCCCCAAATGTAAAGAACAACTAACAAAAAGAAGAGACGGAATTTCTGGAACCTGATCCCATGATGTAGCTTGTCCTCACCTACCCGCCAGCCCCTCTTAGCCCCAGGACAGGATATGTCTAAAATTCCCTAAATGACCACAGAATTGATCCAATATCACATCCTGACTCTAAAATACAGGACAGAAGGGCAATAAAAGAGATGGGTTTTGCCTTATCTCTTTGTTCTTTCTGGCATCAACCAGACTTTAGAAATATCAAAATCAACACAAACATTTGTTGGAAGGGGGCCAACTTTGAAGATTATTTGCTACCTAACTGTCTAGTCATTTAGATAGATCCCGGGGAGGATTTCAAAGATTCTCTCACTCTTGTTACTCAGATAAAAGGCAGACTCAGGTGTTGATTTTGTTGTTTTTGTGGTTTGACATATGATGAGGCTTCCATTTCACACACGCAAGGATTCCCACGTGGCTTTTATTTTACCTCCTTTAATTGAAGTGATGCAGATTGAATCAAAGACGAAAAATGCATTCTGATCCAAAAGGCAAAAAATATTTAGAGCCAAAAAGTGACATATAAGAGTCTGGATTCACAAAGCAAGAATTATTTTTCTGTATACGTTAGCAGAGTGGCTTACATGAGAAAAGACAAAGGAAAGAGAGATTGATAAAGGCAACCAGCAGACAAATACAAAAGATCTACCTACCAAAACTCAAGAGTGAAGACGAAGAAAGGGTGTACATGAATCAAATCCTCATCTAGCATAACAGAACTTCAGTAGAAAATGTGGAAAGATAAAAACTCAAGAACTGGTGGGAGGCCATGGTAATTAGAGTCATGGAGCCAACTGCTGGAAAACAGAAAATTGGTAAACATCTAGAGTGTTGCCTAAAGGATGGGGATCGTTAACTAGAGATTTATGGGGAGATGGGGGGGTTGCTTTTTATTGTAACCCTTCTGCACTCTTTGATTTCCTTAACCCATATGAAAGTACTATTTCCAGAATACTTTTTCATTTGAGAAAGAATAATGTATACTCTGCATCTGTATCTCCCATATACTTCTCACCCACTGCCTGCCTCACAATCCCCACCCCACTATCCAACCCCTTCCCCAAAACACTCATTCTCTATCTTCTCCTCTTTCCATCCCACCGTGCTGCCCTTGCCACTCCCAGCTGACGTTTGTAACTTCACTCAATCTGCTCTCCTGAATGGCTTCCTAACTAGGAAATCTGATGGACACTTTTCAAGAGTGTCCCCAAGGATCCACTCTCTCTCATTTTCTTTTTTCATTCTATTCACCCTCCATGGCTGATGTCATCCTTATCTCTGTATCCAACCCCCAGGTATATGTTGATGGCTAACAGACCAGTCTGTCCTTTCCTATCAGTTCTCTACCATCTGCCTAGTGAATATGCATAGCTAACAGGTACCTCAGTACAATGCGTCCAATCTTTTCTGTTCCAGCCTGCTCCTCACTCTGTATTTGCCATCTTGGTGAATGGCTTCCACACTGTCCCCTAAGCCAAAAAGTATGGAATCATTCTAGATTTAGTCATCTCACCCAGGAAGCACTGGAGACAGCCTACATTAAAAATATAAGGCTCACAGATAGGAAACCTGAAAAAGAAAGATGAGAAGGCCCTCAAGAAGTACCAAAAATTTGAGGAAAATAAATACTATAAAAGAAGCAAACTTGATAAGCAAACTAACCAATGCCTTAAAGAAAGTTTTTTTTTTTTCATTCACAAATAACATGATTGTGTATGTAAAAAATCCAAAGGAGTATGTAAACAGAGAATGAACGAGTCTGTCTTGGAAGAAGTATAGCCAGGGTGCTCCTTGGAAGCGAGGATGGCGTGAATTGTCTCACAGACTTTTGACGTGTTATCAGGAGCGACCAGTCCCTGGAGAAGGACATGCAGCTAGGTTATGTAGAGGGTCAGCAAAAAAGAGGAAGACCCTGGACAGGATGGATTGACACAGTGGCTGAAGTAACAGGCTCAAACATAGCAACGATTGTGAGGATGTCACAGGACCGGGCAGTGTTTTGTTCTGTTGTCCCATAGGGTCACCATGAGTTGGAATCTAACAAGAACAACAACTTGCATACTACTATAACTAATAAGTGACTAGAGTAAAGCTGCTGGTTACAAAGTCAATATATGAAACTGATTGTATTTGTGTATACTAGCGACAAACAATTGGAAAAAATGAATTTTTAAATGTCCCATTTACAATTGTGTTGTCTTAGTTTCTCAGGGCTACTATAACAGAAATACCACAAGTGGGTGGCTTTAAAGGATAGACATTTATTTTCTCATAGTTCAGGAGGCTAAAAGCCTGCATTCAACTTGGGGTTCTAGGGGGAGGTCCTGCCTTGTGTATTTCAGCTTCTAGTAGCTGGCAATCAATCCTTAGCGTTCCTGGGCTTGTAAGTAGATTGGCCTCCATTGTCTTCTGATAATGTCAGTCTTCCTCCTGTGTCTACTTGCTTGACTTTGCGTCTATGCTAGACTTTATCACTCATATAAAATTCCATCAAGCTACATACTTACATATTTTACTGTAGGTAAATTATTATTCCATTGAAATAAAGGAAAAAGCCTCCAAGATTGGGTTATAAAAATCAAACCGGGGCAATTAGGCAAGAAAAATAAATCAAAGTCAACCAGAGTGGAAAAAAAGAAAACTATCTCCATTCACAGATGACATGATATTGTATACAGAAAATCCTAAGGAATCCGCAAAAAAACCATATTAGAACTAAGAAACAAGTTCAGCACGGTTGCAGGATACAAAATCAACATACAAATATCAATTGTATTTCTATCCATTAGGAATGAAGAATCTGAAAATGAAATCAAGAAAATAATTACATTTCCAATAACATCAACAAGAATAAAATACTTAGGAAAAATTTAATAAAAGAAATGCAAGACTTGTTCACTGAAAACTATAAAACATCACTGAAAAAAATTAAAGAAGACCTAAATAAACCAAAAGACTTCCCAAGTTTATGAAATAGAAGACAGAATATTGTTAAGATGGCAAGATTTCCCAAACTGATCTACAGATTCAATACATTCACTATCAAAATCACAGCTAATACTTCTGCAGAAACTGACAAGCTGATTCTACAATTCATATGGAAATGCAAGGGACACAGAATAGCCAAAACAATTTAGCAAAGGTAGAAGGACTTGCATTTCTCAATTTCAAAACTTAGTACAAAGCTATAATAATTCAAGACGATATGGTACTGGCATATGGATAGACAGACAGATCAATGGAATAGAATTGAATGTAGAAATAAACCATGCATCTATATATAATCAATTGACTTTTGAGAAGGGTGTCGAGATAACACAAGGGGAAAAAATAGTGTTTTGAACAAACGGTGCTGGAATAACTGGAAAGTCACGTGCAAAGGATGAAACTGGACTCCTACTTCACACCTTATATAAAAATTAACTCAAAATGAGTCATAGACCTAAATGCAAGAACTAAAACTATAAAACCCTCAGAAGAAAACAGCAGTTTAAATCTTGGTGACCTTGAATTGACCAGTGGTTTCTTAGATATGACACCAAAAGCACAAGCTACCGAAGAAACCTAGATAAATTGGAATTTCATCAAATTTTTTTTAAAATTGTGCTTCAAAGGACACCATCAACAAAGTGAAAAGACAACCCGCAGAAAGGAAGAAAATATTTGTTAACCATGTATCTCATAAGGGAGTTGTACCCAGAATATATAAAGAACTCTTACAACTCAAAAATAAAAAGACAACAAACAGATTGTTTTAAAATGGGCAAAGGATTTGAATAGACATTTTTCCAAGAAAGATATATAAATGGCCAATAAGCAAATGAAAACATGTTCAACTTCATTACTCATCGGGGAAATGCAAACCCAAACCACTATGAGATACTATGTTACATCCACTAGGATGGCTAGAATAAAAAAAAATGGAAATAAGTGTTGGTGAGAATGTGGAAAATCAGAACGGTCATAGATTGCTGGTAGGAATGTAAAATGGTGCAGCCACTTTGGGAAAGTTTTGCAATTCCTGAAAATGTTAAGCACAGAGTTACAGTCTGACTCAGCAATGCCACACCCTGTGTCCACACAAATGTTCACAGCATGATACTTCATAATAGCCCCAAAGTGGAAACAACTCAACTGTCCATCAACTGAGGAATGGCTAAATAAAATGTGGCATGGCCATACAATGGAATATTATTCAGAAATAAAAAGGAATTAAGTTCTGATACATGCTACAACTTGGAGACCTTGAAAACAGTATGCTAAGTGAAGAAGCCAGTCACAAAACACCATATTTGCATGATTCTACTTCTATGAAATGTTCAAAATAAATCCACAGAGACAGAAAGTAGATTTGTTGTTGCAAAGATCTGGGGCCAGGAAGAGTGGGGGGTGACAGCTATTGGATGTAAGGTTTCTTTTAAGATGATAGAAAATGTTCTGGAATTAGATAGGAAACCCTGGTGGTGTAGTAGGTAAGAGCTACAGCTGCTAACCAAAACGCTGGCAGTTCAAATCTTCTAGGCGCTCCTTAGGAACCCTATGGGGTAGTTCTACTCTGTCCTATAGGGTCTCTATGAGTAGAAATCAACTCGATGCAACGCGTTTTTTTGGGGGGGGGGCGGTGGGGGAAGAGGAGTTTTAATGGCTTGCCTGTAGGGACGGAAGATGGGACCCATACTACGTGGGGAATCAGATCAGAAACACCTCACATAAAACAAAGACTCCAGAAAAGCTGCACTTCAGTGAAAAGGTAAGCCGGGGGGGGGGGGGCGGAATTCTCCCACTCAAGTGGGGAGTAAATAAACGTGCCTGTCTCAACATGAGCCACGGGCAGAAAGAAAAAAATCTCCCGAGAATCTACCCCCACAATCCAGCCCCAACGTGAGGCTGAGACCTGAATGTACTCTTTTCGGGGCGGGAATGTAGACAGGGAGAGACACATCCGGCGGCATTCACGCAGCCCACCCGCTTCCTCTGGGTACGCCCCGCCCGGTTTTGAGGGTAAATTAAAAGTAGCAGCCACAACCTTACAAGTACGTGGATACAGAGGCTCAGACTCCTCGAGGGTGAGGGGGGTGAGAGTCTACATTACCGCAACAGGTAAGCCACCTGGGCCAGGAGAGGGGCTCACTGAGACTGAGGGGAATCTAGAATGGAGAGTGGAGGAGGAAAAGATGAGCACCAGCCGCAGTCCCAAGACGGCTGCAGCACCAGAAGCTGTAGTTCATCCCGCTGACCTTCCTCTCCTCAGTTTCCCCAGAAAGAAAAATAAAATCCTGAAGGAGCTGTTCCATGATGTGCAGCAGGTGGATTGGAGAGGTATCGGAGTGTCCTGGAGTGTGGGGTGACACCGCCCAGCTCCCTCTTCCGGATTGAAGCATCCATGCACAGTTGCCCAGCATGCTGCTCCCTTAGCTGAGCCTCACTGTTGAGTCCTTCCTTCCAGAACCTGCCCTTGGCTGAGGAGCACTGCCTGGCCCAGGGCTCCACCCACCCCCGGGGGAGTCCACTGGTCACTGCGCCAGTACAACTTGAGACTGCTAGTCTAGCATCTAAGCATAGCTCTTGGAGATAGTATCGATAAACTGAGGCTGACACGTTCATTCAGCAAGTATTTATCAAACATACACCATGCATCTGAACCATTCCAGGAGCTGGGTGCATATCAGTGAACACATCACACCAGAATCCCCGCCCTCGTGACGTTCACATTCTAGGGGGAGGAGATAGACAGAGGCAGGTGGGCGTATATGCATCTGGAGTTCAGCAGAGAGTTTTGGGCGACAGAAATAAATGTAGAGATGGTTGGGGATGGTATCTAAAACCATGAGACTGGAGATCAGCATGAGAGTGAGTCGGTATTATTTTTTTCATCACAGACATTCCAAGATACTGGAGAAAACAAGATAATTTTCACTTTGAAAATAATTTAGGGAAGAAGAAAGTTGGCCTATTCCTTTTAAAATACTACTAAATGGTAATTATAACAAAATGTCAGAAATTGATACTTGTTGAAGCTGGGAAATGAACACGCAAGTGATCATTATATTATTCTTTTTAATTGTGTGCATGTTTTAAATTTTCCATAATAAAGATCACACAACATCCACTTGCCATTAAGTCAGTTGCAACTCATGGTGATCCCATGTGGTCAGAGTAGAACTTTGCTCTGTAGGGTTTTCAATGGCTGATTTTTTGGACATAAATCTCCAGGCCTTTCTTCCGAGATGCCTATGGGTGAATTTGACCCTCCAACCTTTCAGTTAGTAGCCGGGCACATTAACTGTTTGCACCACCTAGGGACTTCAACACACACACACACACACACACACACACACACACACACACACACACAAAGTAATACATAAATATGTTCCCCTTTAAAAAAAAATGATTAAATTAAAAAATAGAAACAATGCAAATGTCCATCAACAATAAAATAAAAAAACCCAAACCCATTGCCATTGAATCGATTCCGACTCATAGCGACCCTATGGGACAGAGTAAAAACTACCCCGTAGGGTTTCCAAGAGCAGTTTGTGGATTCAAACTGCCGACCTTTTGGTTAGCAGCCAAGCTCTTAACTGCTTTGCCACCAGGGCTCCAAACAACAGAACAATAGAATAGGTACCCGAATTGTGGTTTAGTCACACAATGGAATACTATATACAAACAAGTAAGAAGAACTACAACTACATGTATTAATATGGTTGAATCTCACAAAAAATAATGTTAGATGAAAGAATTCAGACTCAAGAGAATATATATTGTAAGATTCTATTTATGTTTAAAAAACAGGCAAAACTAATTCACGCTGGTAGATACGAGTGTGGTTACCCCTGGGAGGATACTGACTGAAGGGGGCATGAGGGAGACTTCAGTGGTGCTGTTAATGTTCTTTTTACCTAGGGCTGGTTACATGAGTGAATCTGCTTTATGAAATTCAGCCAACTGTACACGTATGATATATGTACTTTTTAATATTTATCTGATATTTAGGAGTCCCTGGGTGGCACAAACAGTTAAGGGCTCAAGTACTAGCCAAAAGGTTGGTGGTTCAAATCTACCCAGAGGTGCCTCAGAAGAAAGGCCTGGCAATCTGATTTCAAAAGGCCACAGCCTTGAAAACCCTATGGAGCACAGTTCTACTCTGCAACACGGGGTTGCCATGAGTCGGAATCAACTTGATAGCAACTAACAACAACAACAATCTTATCTTTACAAGAATCGTAGGGTGTCTGAGATTTTATCCTGCAGCTATCTCATGGGTGCTGACAGAAGACACAACTCTTGGATGGAGACCAAGGACCTTATTACTCATAGGAACCATGAGCTTCATGTTCCCATCAGTTCCCTTTGACCCCCAAGGCCCACAAGAGTGGCATGGAGGTGAGTGCGGATGGATGCTACATGCAGGGTGGGTTTGCATCAGAGCTCAGGAACCCTGAATTTAGGAAATCCCAATCTTTAAAGGGGCTGCAGCAAACCTCTCAACCTTTGTCCCAGAGGGAGACATTATCTTTACTATACTCAGCAGCAAACAATCTGCCCTGCCTCAGAGGGAGACACTATTTCTGTCTTCCCAGGCTGTCCTTGAAAGGATAGTCTGGAACAAAAGCTTTCAGTGCCACTGCTCACAAGACGTGCAAAAACACAGGAGACCCGTGGAGAACTGTCTCCAACAATGCAATAGAGATTTACATTTAAAAAACTATTTAAGTAAATCATTACAGACAAGGCCAAAGATAAAATCTCTTTGACCATTCCCCCCTCTGCAAGTCCCAGAGGTGATCATTGTTTGCTTGGTGCATACCTTTCCAGACCAACTACCCAAAAACCAAGTCCATTGCCGTAGAGTCATTATGACTCATTGCAACCTTGTAGGACAGAGTAGAATCACCCCAGAGGTTTCCAAGGCTGTAATCTTTACAGAAGCAGAATGCCACATCTTTCTCCCATGGAGCAGCTGGTGGGTTTGAACTGCTGACCTTTCAATTAGCAGCTGAGCACTTAACCACTACACCACCAGGGCTCCTTATACAGTTATCTGTTTAAAAAGGAGTCCTGGTGGCTAAACGGTTAAGCACTCAGCTGCTAACTGGAAGGTTCCCCGTTTGAACTCACCCAGTGGCTCTGCAGGAGAAAGAACATAGAGAGCTGCTTCCATAAAAATTACAACTAAGAAAACCCTGTGGAATAGTTCTGTTCTGCGTCATGGGGTCACTATGAGTTGGAATCAACTTGACAGCACCCAACAACATGTGTATGTACCTATATATGCATTGTGTGTGCGCCTGTAAATTATTTCATTTTACCCTCAAACCCATGCCTGATATGGTAGCGAGAAAGGAACCACTATTTTTTCCCATGTGACAGATAAGGAAACTGAGGCTTGAAGAAGTCAGATAACAAACTGGGATTCACATAACTAGTGTTTGTGGCAGCAAATTCTTACTGCCAACAAATTCCATAATATCTGTTCTCTTCTGCCTCCCTGGTAAGAGAACCCAGATTGTGGTGAGAGCAGTATGTGTCACTTTCAAGCCTGCGTTTCCCAGCCTTGCCTGTAGCTAGAAATAGCCACATGATTAAGTTCTTACCAATGAGTCAGAGACGCAAAACTCCTGAGAAGATGACTCACCTGGCTCTTTGCCTTTCCCTCCTTCCTTCTTCAGGTAAGATGATTGATTACAGCAGCCATAAGCAGATCAATGTCCAAAACAAAGGAACAGAAAAAGAGTGGGAACCTAAGACATTGATAACATCATGGGGCCTGTTCTCTTGCACCGTGGACTACCCACTTCTGGAATTCAGGTTATATGAGCAAAAAATGGGCTGTTCTGCTTTCCCGCTATTACACGTACAGTGATGGAGCCAAGATTTGAACCAAAGCCAATCCCGTGTTCTGAACCCTTGAATGATGCTAAACCCTCTTTATACAGGCAAGGCTCTCCACACAAAAGGATGCTATTGCTATAAAAGTTGCTGTCGGCAGCCATTAAATACTGGAAAAATTTTGCTCCCGCTATTTCTGCTTTGAAAAATTGGAGTTGCAACGTCTGTCTTCCAGGTAAGAACGATTTCAACCTCATAACAGCAACAAAAGAGGTAGTAGTGCTTATGGAAGACAAATGTAGAAACAGCCCTAATTTTGCATCACTTTCTTTTTTGACAGCATTTACACAGGGGATCATGGATGTATAGAAAACAACAACATGACAAATGTTTAACGATAGAAAGTTCAAATCCTGGTGTCTTAGTCATCCAGTGCTGCTACATCAGAAATACCACAAGTGGATGGCTTTAGCAAGAGAAGTTTATTTCCTCACAGTTAAAGTAGGCTAAAAGTCCAAATTCAGGGCGTCATCTCCAGGGGAAGGCTGTTTCTCTCTGTCTGCCTTCTTCTCTTCAGTGTTCCCCTGGCCTAGGAGCTTCTCTGCGCAGGGACCCCTGTCCGAAGGATGCGCTCTGCTCCCGGCAGTGCTTTCTTGATGGTATGAGGTCCCCCAATTCTCCACTTGCTTCCTTTTCCTTTTATCTCTTACAAGAGATAAAAGGTGGTACAGGCCACACCCCAGGGAAACCTCCTTTACGTTGGATCAGGGATGTGACCTGGGTTAGGGTGGTGTTACAATCCCACCCTAATCCTCTTTAATGTAAAATTACAACCACAAAATGGAGGCCAACCATGCAACACTGGGAATCATGGCCTAGCCAAATTGATACACATATTTTTGGGGGGACATAATTCAAACCATGATACCTGGCTTCACCACTGTATTTGCTGTATGATCTTAGACAAATCAGATCGTTTCTTTATGCCTCCCCTTTCTCACATGCTAATAAAATAGGCCTTTGTGCCATAGGCTTGTGATGAGAGTCCAGCAAGGAAGTACATGGAAAGCTCTTAAAAAAAATTAGCGCAGTCTGAACATGCAACGAGTCATTACAGAAATATTGAATTCCTAGTGTTATGTGTGCACCATACCCAGAGAGCCTCTGCAGTTATCATTATCGCATTTTAGTGACCCCAATTTTCTCCCTCTTTTTTAGCCATTATGTTGTGGGAGACCCCATGAGACACAGGAATAAAGTCAGAATGGAGCAACACTGTCACAGTGAGGGGTAGGGGTGTGTGTGTGTGTGTGTGTGTGTGTGTGTGTGTGTGTAAGATTAAACCTTCTAGCTGAGTTTCATATACTTTGTGCAAAGAGTTGCTGAATATTCATTGATATATCTAGGCTCCACAAGTATGCTATTAGAAATGCATTACTTATCTATATTTTTGAAATGTTGCAATAATTCAGTGTTGATCCTTTTCGAGATAGGTTTGCTACCTTTAAACTGAAATGACAATGACACCCAAGCTGTCTTCAGTTTCTCTCAAGTTGTGCTGATATTCTTGATGTCTGTAACAAGCCACAGGCTGCCTGTAAGAATCCTGTGTGTCACCATTAAATTGAAAAAGGCCCAAAATATCAAAATCTCACTTCTAGTGAGGAAGAGAAGCAAGAAAAGAGCAAACCAAAGGTTATTCATGAATCATTCCCAGCCTGCCATGATAAATAACAGCGGCCTCATTCTCTTCGCAGGGCCTGTGATTGTCTCTCTGAAGGTGTTTTACCTGCACAGGAAGAACTGTGCTGGAGAGATGTCTAGTAAAAAATGATTTTTAAAGCCTCTTAAAATGCAAAACAGTGTGTTTGGGTTACCAGCCCTTTTTCTGCATACAGCAACACAATGTCCAATTAATCTCAGAAGACTGGGGAGACAGGACTTCAAAAGTTTGTGCTGTTTGGTCTGGGTTTTGTAACAGTCTACCAATGTTAAGAGAAAATCAGATAAATGTCCCATAAAAGAACATCTTTTAAAAGATTACAAGCAAATGGGTCCAAATTTGAGCTTCTGCTGCAACATTGGAAACCCTGGTGGCATAGTGGTTAAGTGCTTTGGCTGCTAACCAAAAGGTCAGCAGTTCTAATCCACCAGACGCTCCTTGGAAACTCTATGGGGCAGTTCTACTCTGTCCCATAGGGTTGCTATGAGTTGGAAGCAACTCCGACAGCAACGGATATTGCCACACTGGAGCCCTGGTAGCACAGTGGTTAAGAAGAGCTCAGCTGCTAACCTAAAGGTTGGCAGTTCGAATCCACCAGCCACTCCTTGGAAACATTATGGGGCAATTCTACTCTGTCCTACAGGGTCGCTGTGAGTCGGAATCAACTTGATGGCAACGGATTTAGGTTTGTTTTTTGTTTGTTTGTGTTTTTCGTTTATTGTGGCATTATACATGCGATTCAGTATCCATATATAAATTGTGCATATAAGGAAATATTCTTGCCATTTCCATATAAAGAGTTAGGATGTTATATTATTTGGAATGAAATACGGACATGCAAAAATAATCAGTAAAAGCATACCTTTGGGATGTTTTTATTGTAGACTTCTGAATGTCCTTTCATTGTTTAAACAGAGTTACTATTTTTCCTGGCACTGACAGGCAATGCTTTGTGACATGTTGGCCAACAATTATACTGTTTTCCTCTCCCTCCTTATGAAAGACATTTATAGACTAAGAATTGCATTTGGTTCTGCTTTCCAACACAGCTATCTTCTTGGGCGTGGATTAAACGTAGATCTGGGTGTTGAAATTCGTTTACATAAATGGTGTTTGTGAACAAGGAGGCCAGTTCTTCTATTATCACCAGAACATTTAAATCTTAATGACTGGCATTGTTGTCTAAAAGACAGTGTTTTTCCTGCTGAGAAACTGCATTAGATTCAAGAAACGGAGCTCATTTCCATTCTCTCAGCAGTCTCTCTAGAAATGACATGCGGTGCTTGAAACTGTTTATTTCCGAATTCAGGCCTCCCTCGTATCACTCATCGGCTTCAATTACCAGTTTTCCGAAGCTGAGCCATCAGGCAGTCTGACACCGGGGTCCGGCCTAATTCCCACCTTCTCCAGAGTCAAGAGCATAATGTGCGGATGAAAAGGTGCAAAATAGCCTGGACTTCATTAGCATGCAGGGCCTGGCTGTTCATTTGCTGGCTGCGAATGGAAGTTCTGACACTTGGAGCTTGCTGCAAAATGAGAAAAGTCCTCTTCAGGGGAGATGAGGTCCTTGGTGGTGAGGAAAGGTCATCAAAAAGACAGCCCCTGCCCTTGCTCCCTGCTCTCCATGACTGCTTATTGATTCCAGGAACACCTCATTACACGCCGGATCAACATATTATTGCCATGTTCTGGCGCTGAATTGTTTACAAGTGTCTTTATCACCGGCAAAGGCCTGCCCAGTGATGCATGTCTACACTCATTTGGATGTGACCTGCCAATTATGTGTTATCCGATATGTTGCCGGGTATCTTGATCTTTGCCCAGGTCTTCTCCCGGCATCAACACGGTCCCATTTACTACTTCTTTCTAACCACTCTTTGGGAGAGTAGCCATTAGCCTGTCAGTGTGTAAATGGGTGTGTGTGTGTGTGTGTGTGTGTTACCTCTGCTGCAGGAAATCTGAGCTTCATTGCTCTGTTGCTTGCTATGCATTAAGTTCATAATCAATTGGGGGAAAGAAATTCTCTCTCTCTCCTCTCCCCCCCTCCTCTTTTATTTATTTATTTGTATGGCATCAAAGATAAACCACACCATTTGCAATCAGTATGCACGGCAGAGGAGCCCTGGTGGCCCACTGGTTAAGTGCTTGGCTGCTAACCGAAAGGTCGGCGGTTGGAAATCACTAGCCGCTCCATGGGAGAAAAATGTGGCAGTCTGCTTCAGTAAAGATTACAGCCTTGGAAACCCTATGGGGTGGTTCTACTCTGTCCTATAGAGTCGTTTTGAGTCGGAATTGACTTGAAGGCAACAGGTTTGTTTTTTGGTTTATGCACAGCAGAGGGTGTAACGTGGTTGTTACCGAGCTCCCTTTGCTTACATGTTGGCCCCCGGAGACAGCTGTCATATTTTATTTGGGAATCGCCACTGCAAACCACTGTGTGGAACCATTTTAATCCTTCATTACAGACACTTCTGTGGTTGCATAAGAGAAAGGGTGGCATAGCAGCTTGATTAAAACCTCGGTAAAGAGATTGTGCAACCCCACCCTACTCCCCCCAAAAAAGTAGAGACAAAGCTATAATTTCAACTTGATTTCCATTTTTCCCTAATGGTGACTACTGACGTAACTTTAATGATATTGAGAATTGACAACTTTAGTGTATTTTTATGAGTATTGCTTGGGTAAGTTTTAATGACTCAGCTGAACATTTGTGCCATCTCAACCGAATATACTAAATGGAAGGCCATTTCATTTGCATTTGATGCCATCAGGAGTGACTCTTCAGTAAGTGTTCCAGTGCAGGATTTAGCAAAGCAAATGCAAAGAAATTTGCCTTTCCTTTTCCTGGAAGGAAATGGTAATAGGCACATACTATGAGTGAAATGAAACTCAAGCATCTAACTGCCTTCACAAGAGTGACATCTGCAAGTACATTCACCTTAGCAATTTCCCACTGCCCCCTCCCAGATTTGTTTGGTATTAATCTTTCTTTAAATTAATTTTCTCCTGGCACTTTTTTCCCTTTCCAGTTTTTGGAGAGGAGCTTTGTGAAGATGTAGAGTTCTTTTTGTTCCTCCTGGAGTCCCTTGGTCCTGGCCCTGCCAAATAACTAACTGAGGAGGTCCCACCTAAATAAAGAGTCTGCGTTGGGGTACTTGGGCTCAAAGAAAGAGTCCATAGAGAGAAGTTTGCTGCACCTAGTGTTCAAGGGCACTGCAAATTCTGTAGTGTCATCAACAAATAGCCTTTGAAGAGAGTAAGATGATCAGAAGGCTATGTCTTGATTTATTTTTGGAGACACAATCACATGTGGAGAAGTTTGGTCAAGGGATAAAGATGGAATAAGCAGGAATGTTTACTGAAATTCACATTTGAGGAGAAGGTCTCAATGTGGAACTAGGAGTTGTCCAAAAGGAAAGGCTAAGGGGTTCCTTCACAAACTTCTAAGAGGTTGTAATGTGTAACAGTGGGAACACCCAGTAGATGGGGTAGAATGCTCTAGGCAGAAGGCAGAGCTCCATCCAGGGGCTTCTGCTAATTTTTATAACCAGCTCATCTGTTATTTCAACCACAAAAAAGAATCCCTATCTGTTATAACTTTAGCAGTTCATCTTCCTTATGAATCCCCCGAACTGGTGCCTGTCTTAGTTATCTAGTGCTGCTATAACAGAAGTATCACGTGTGGATGGCTTTAACAAACAGAAATTTATTCCCTCACGGTCTAGGAGGCTAGAAGTCCAAATTCAGGGCACCAGCTCCAGGAAGTCTTTCTCTCTCTGTCGGCTCTGGGGGAAGGTCCTTGTTATCAATCTTCCGTTGGTTGAGGAACTTCTTAGCACAGGGACCCCAGGTCCAAAGGACATGCTCTGCTCCTGGCACTACTTTCTTGGTGGTATGCGGTCCCCACGTGTCTTTGTTTACTTCTCTCTTATATGTCTCAAAAGAGATTGACTTAAAACACAATCTATTCTTGTAGATTGAGTCCTGTCTCATTAATAACTGCCGCTAATCCCACATCATTAACATCATAGAGGTAAGATTTACAACACATAGGAAAATCATATCAGATGGCAAAATGGTGGACAATCACACAATACTGGGAACCATGGACTAGGCAAGTTGACACACATTTTTGGGAGACACAACTCAATCCATAACAGTACCAAAAGGTTCTCTTCAATTAACAAGATGACCAGTAATTCTACCTGCTGATTTTTCTCCCATCTTTAGGAGTGACATATGCCTACATATATTTTTTGATGGGTAATGGAACTGCATACGGACAGTCTGCAAACACGGTGATGTGGTGAAATGATCGGATGGTAACTGACAAAAAAGGAATCATCTTAAAAGTCATTTATTAATCATAACTTAGTGCTAGGGAACTTTCTAGAAACTTAGCATACATTTACTTATCTATTACTCACAACAGCCTTGTGACTTCGGTATTGCTCTTCTCACTTTGCGGATGAGAACAACATTTCACACATCCAGTGGAGTTTTCAAATGTGCTTAAGGTCACATGGCTGGTGACAGGTAGAATTTAAACCCAGATGTGGCCCATGGCAAAGTCCATGCCCTGTTCACCGCCTTCCCCAGAGCCAGCATCCATTCCAAATTTCCAAGAACCTGGTCAAGTGCGTTTTCTGCATGCCAGCCAACATCAATGCGCAGAGGTGCTAGTTGTGGTAGTGCATGGAAGCCATCATTTTATAAACATTTGCTACCCTTAGCCATGAGGTGGGATGAAGCAAGCCTTCTTTGATTTATATAATAAAGTTTTGGTCCAAAAGGGCAATGAGAGGCATTTTAAAAAGTGGGGTGGGAGGAGCAGGAAGAACATGTTCAGAGGACTATAGAAGTGCCCCTTCTAGTCAGTAGGGGCAACCTGTTGACAAGAAAGTCTTACCAATTTTGCGGTCTTACACTCATCCCAGTCCTCTGCTGGTCTTCCTTCAGTGGTTCTACTATTAAAAAAACAAAAACTTAATTCACTTCCCATGGACTCCATGGACCAGACTTCTTTTTTTAAAAAAAAATTATTGTACTTTAGGTGAAAATTTACGGTATAAATTAGTTTCTCATTCAAAAATGTATACACAAATTGTTTTGTGACATTGGTTACAATCCCTGCAATGTGTCAGCACTCTCCCCCTTTCCACCCCCGGGTTCCCTGATTCCTTTTGTCCTGTTTTTCTGTCCCTTCCTGCCTTCTCATCTTTGCTTTTGGACAGGTACTGCCCGTTTGGTCTCGAATACCTTCTGAACTAAGAAGCATGTTCCTCAGGTGTGTTATTGTTTGTTTTATAGGCCTGTCTGTTCTTTGGCTAAAAGGTGGACTTTGGGAGTGGCTTCAGTTCTGAGTTAGCAGGGTGTCCAGGGGCCATAGTCTCAGGGGATCCTCCAGCCTCTATCAGACGAGTAAGTCTGGTCTTTTTTTTTAATTTGAGTTTTTTTCTACATTTTTCTCCTGCTCTGTCTCGGACCCTCTATTGTGATCCCTGTCAGAGGTTGGTGGTGATAGCCGGGCACCATCTAGTTGTGCTGGACTCAGTCTGGTGGAGGCTGTGGTTCATGTGGTCTATCAGTCCTTTGGACTGATATTTTCCTTGTGTCTTTGGTTTTCTTCATTTTGCTTAGCTCCAGACAGGATGGGACCAATAGGTGTATCTTAGACAGCTGCTCGCAAGCTTTTAAGACCCCCAGACGCTACTCACCAAAGTAGGATATAGTACATTTTCTTTATGAACTATGTTATGCCAATTGACCTAGCTGTCCCGAGGCTACAGTCCCTAGCCCTCAGCTTCAGTAACTAGGTCCCTAAAGAAGCTTCTGTGACTTTGCCTTGGTCAAGTTGTGCTGACTTCCCCAGTATTGTGGGTTGTCTTTTCCTTCACTATGGACCAGATTTCTTGAAGACTTACTCTGCCTTTGGAAATCTAGTAACTAAGGTTCCAGTTACAGCCCAGAAACTTGAGGAATGCCCATCCAGCTTAATCCAAAACTATACACATGTTCATAGGTTCTAGAATATTCCTTTGGCTCATGTTTCCATTTTTCTCTCTTGTCCTTGAGAATGGTAGCCATTTTCTAATGTCAAGGATGATGCATTATTCAAAATGTCTTCTTGACAACTGGCCTGACTGAAATTGAGACTATTTGTCCGTAGGGACCCTTCCTTCTCAGTTCTCTTTCCTTCAGCAGTAGCAGCCTCTAATCTTTCAGCGCATTTATGCTGCCTGTTTCTTCTGTGAAAAAAGAGAAACACCACTCTCACCAATTAATTTGCACTAAGACATCAGAGATTCAAATTTACACCTTCTCCCTCTCACCCCATCTCCAACAGATAGTATCTGCATTTTAAAGGAAGACAACACTTAACATAAGGGAATAGTGCATCAGGGGGAGAGGGGATGATATTTTGGAAAGGGGAAGCCTTCCAAGCGCCTTCCAGGTGACACATTCCAGTCATAAATACCACCATTCCTACATGTAGATGTGTATGTCGCTGAAGCTCCACCTGGGCTAAGAAGATTTCAAAACTATTTGATTTTCAGAATAAACAGCTGCAGGCTCTAGATAAATCTCAATAAATAAATAAAACCTGAAATCTAGAAATGAGCTTTACTGATCACTGCTCACCAGCTCAACTTCCAACCACCAGCACCTATGTCCCACTGCCTGGGCACTTCCTTTGATACCTGAAGCCCACTTTGCCTGTGCAACAGGCCAGAAACTCTGGGGAAATAATGCCTATCAAGAGCAGCCTCCAGCTGATGACTAATGGCAGTTGGTGTATAGATACCTCAGCTCAGTGAGCTCACTTTAAGGCAGGGGCTCTACACTGTCTCCCAGAGTTCCCTCAGTGGAACTAAATCCCAGTTGCCCACAGTGGTAACTTGTTTTGTAATTCACCTTATTGGTGCCTTCCCTTCCATGTCTCTGACTCCACTCCCCTACTGCTATCTCCTGAGATCACTTCCCAATAAATGTCTTGCTTTAGATGAAACTTAAACTAGCATACTTTCATTTTACAGTTAAGAAAAATTAAGCCAGTGTGTGGGTTGTGTTAGGTGAGCTGCTGTAACAAACTGATGCAAAATATGCAACTTTTCAAACAAAATGGAAATTTCTGTCCATATAACAGTCCAGGGTGGGAGAGCTGACTCTGCTCCAAGAAGTCACTTCAGGAACCCAGGGCATTGGGGAAGTTTGGCCATCTGTTAATATCATTCCCAGCCAGCAAGAAAAGGAAAAGAGAAGTACAAGTACAAGGTGACGGTTGCTCACATCCCTTCTGCTTGCATTCCATTGTTGAGGACCTAATCACACTGGCCACACGTAGCTGCAAGGGAGGCTGGGAAGCATAGTTCATCTGGGTAGCCATGTGCCCACCTAGAAGAAGAGAAGAAATTGGTGAGAAGTGGCAAACAGGAGTCTGACACAGAGATTAGGCAACTGCCCAAGTTACTGCAGCTAGTTAGTGAACAAATAGAACTATGCACCTTCTGCTCATATTCTTTTTCCTTCCACCTCCATTTTGATTTAAACCAGATTATGGCAGGCTTCAAATATCATGAGTGCCTTGGTGGCGCAAATGATAAATGCATTTGGCTGCTAACTGAAAGGTTGATGGTTTAAGTCCACCCAAGAGTACCTCGAAAAAAAGTCCTGGTGAACTACTTCCAAAAAATCAGCTATCTAAAACCCTATGGAGCACAGTTCTACTCCGACACACATGGGGTCGTCATGAGCTGGAATCAACTCAGCGGCAACTGGTTTGGGTTTTTTTGTTTGTTTGGCTTTTTTTTGGTTTTGAAATGTCATGCTAAAGAGCCTGGTATTCTGTAGGGTGCAGCTGCTGTATCACAGAGGCAGCAAAGAGGAATAAACCCGTAGAAATCCTCTCAGGTTGGGTTTACACGAGGCTGCTGGATTGGGCCTTCTGAACAAAGCAAACAGCATAGGGGCTCTCTACTACACATGAAACTCTTTCTTTGTTTCTAATTTATTTTTGTTGCTGTTGTGGTCGAGAACATACACAACAGAACACACACCAATTCAACAATTTCTGTATGTACAATTCAGTGACATTTTGTGCAACCATTCTCACCCTCCTTTTCTGATTTGTTCCTACCCCATTAACATAAACTCACTGCCCACTAAGGTTCCTGTCTAATCTTTTGAGTTTCTGTAGTTAGTTTGATCCCATAGAGATAGTTTTTAAAAGAGCACAATGCTCAAGGCAGACATTCTTTACTAATTAAGCTAAACTATTGTTTGGTTTAAAGAAGATTTCAGGTGATATTTTTGGTTTAAGGTTTAAAGATTATCTCAGGGCAATAATTCAGGGGTTTACCCAGCCTCAATGGCTCCATAAAGTCTAGATTCCATAAGAATTTTATATTCTGTTCTACATTTACCCCCTTTTGATCAGGATTCTTCTATAGAACCATGACCCTCTCTTTTAAGTAGAGTCAGCCAACCCCACTGCTAGCCCATGCAGCCCCTTGGAACATACTTAAAAAATAACACCCCTTCCTCAAGTAATCTTACTGCTATCCACCAGAATAGTGTCTTAAAAAACCATACAAACGTACAAAGACAACAACAAGAAGAGTGCCCTGGAGTTACATGATGCTCAACCAGTCCAGCTTGTCCAGCCTCCTGGCCAAGAAAGGGAGAGGAAAGACCATGAGCTGGCTGATACCCATGAGCATCAGACGCATTTTACAACCATCTCTGAAGGACCTGGGCTTGTTTCCATGGCTTCCAGCTATCCACAGGCTGACACACACTGAAGTTGGTTGTTTTGAGTCTGATATCAGGCATGGAGATACTGGAAGGCTAAGCCCACCCACACAGTTCATTTAATTACTAAAATGGAGGAAAATGAGGCAGACAGGTTTGTCTAAATGGATCCTGATCATAACTTTTATATGCTAAACTGCATTTTTCACACTCAGCTGTTTACTAGATTTGGGGTTAAATTGGCCATATATGTAGAAATGATGTCTTCTTTTTTTTTTTAATGGCAATGGAAGAGAATGAATTGGAAGAATTTGTTTATTGGAAAACAATGTTTAATGTGTCTGCACTGTTTTGATATCTCAATTAAAAAAAAAAGAGTCCTTTTATCCTCAGTACAGATTGCACTGAGTTTGTAAATCACTATTCTGCCTCTTGACCATTCTTTAACTTTTCTCAACATGCTGTTGCTGTTGTTAGCTGTCTTCGAGTTGGTGCTGACTGATGGTTACCCTATGCACAACAGAACAGTCCTGTATCATCCCCATGATGGGTTGCAGATCGGACTGTTGTGATCCGTAGTGTTTTCATTAGCTGATTTTTGAAAGTAGATCATCAGGCCTTTCTTCGTAGTCTTAGTCTAGAAGCTCTGCTAAAACCTATTCAGCGTCGCAGCAACACACAAGCATCCACTGACAGGTGAGTGGCGGCTGTACATGAGGTGCATTGGGTGGAAATTGAACCTGGGTCTCCAGCACAGAAGATGAGAATTCTTCCACTGAACCACCATTGCCTCCTTTCCCAAGACAAAAGATATACACCCTATTTTTATGCAAATAACACACACCTTCTAAGTTTATTTGTCAAACACAACACCCCGCCCCAGGTATTTTTGTAAGCACGATGTGCTAATTTTTTTTACAGCAACATGTAAAAAAGATTGGCATAGCAGCACTTAAATACCTTGCAGGGGGAGGGCACAGGTAGAAGACATGCATTATTTGCATAAAAATACTATATATCTTTTAAAATGAGGTTGAAAAGTACCAGGGTTTAATCTTGTTTAAGTTATTGAACATCAAGTATTACTATATTTCCAATAATTTTAGTGTAGATGCACACAAGTACCTCTGATTTGAACTCTACACAGCAAGGTGGTCATCAAATATTCCAGGGTATTTTTTCCCCCAACAATTCCCAGTTATACTCAGCAAACCCTCTCCAAATGCAGACCTAAGTATCATTTAGAAGACTATGCTGAAAATATGTGTCTTATCACCAAGAAGCCAAGTATTTATCAGGATAATCTTCCCAAACTCATCAACTTTAATGGTATCCAGACGGCTTTTCTGGAGAGGGCTCATTAGTAAAAAAAAAAAAAAAAAATCTCAAAATTTCCATGTTCTGTGGTTTTACTTTCATAGTTAAAAACATAATCACAGTTCCCTGCCTTCTTGTTTAATAGCCATTTTCTGCCCATATACTGCCTTGAAAAATAGTCAAACAAATGTAAAGAAGATAAATATCAAGCATAAATGAACTACCACCAAGGGGGATAGGTTAGGTGCATAAAAATGAGTAACACCAGAGCCTGCAGATTAAGAAACCGGATATGTTGGTGTTCAAAATTAGAATGGTTCCCAAAAGAATAGATAATGTTCCATTTAAGAAAAGAAATGTTTTCAAATCACTCCTCTGACTACAGAAGTCTGAATCAAAGTCAGGAATTAATAAAAGGATGCAGACAGAGAGAGACCCGCAGTCATAAATAACAGAGACGATTTGTATGCTTACAAAAGCCTGCAAGGCCTGGCAGTGTCTATAGTTCTATGGGAAAAATCTAATGAAATGCAAGAAGACAATGTTCAAAATAGAAATGAATGTGACTGGTAGAAATGTTATTGTATTTTTGTGACACAGTGAATTGTTTTCTGGAAAAGTAATTCTTCAATTGAGGCCAGGCAAGCATTGTATTCATTGTAAAGTTGTATATTTAGACCTATAGTCTGAAGAATTTGCTCATATTTAAAGCTCAATGCTACCCTGGGCTCATTAGAGTACAAGGACAAAGCTCTATCATATTACTGATTCGACACTACTCAGAATTTAGGGGTAGATTTCAGGGCTTCAAGTACTTAGATTGTCAGCAGTATAGGAAATAAAAGGTAGAATATTGAATAGGTGAGATGTATACATCAAACATGTGGGAATGTATAGACAGAGAGATAAAGATCCTAGTCAAACATCCTATTATGCTGTAGTCAGTGCAGAACAATCTCAGTGTAAACACAGACTTGTAGTAAATAGAACTGCAGTGCACAGGCTGTAAGAATTAGAGCAGTCTTCAGTTTCATTCCAAGATCAAATCATTCCTTTCTAGACTTGACCTCAGGAACGGGGCTCTGCTGTGGGTGCTAGAATGATAAAGGAGCATAACTGTAGCATGAAATCTTTAGTGTGGAGACAGGGGTACCAGGGAAAAGTGCCCAATTTCAGGCCAGTTCTGACGGCAGGGTGACATCACTCTAGAAGTGCCTCCTTCTCATCTTTGGGCCAACCCAATGTTTTGGCTGAGTGGGTGGAGCATTTGTGCCCTCTCCACTTCTCTTTGACAGACATGTGCTTGTGGGAAGCTGTTATGAGGATGAGGGTGCATTGGTGGGGAATGAAGGGAGGAAGGAGTGATTGTGCTCAAGAGAAGGAATGGGAAGAAGTCCGTTAAGGAGTATAACCTGCCAAGATAATTTAGCCCTATTTTCTGGTAACTTGACTTATTTTTTAATGTGTTTATTTTGGGGATAAATAATACCTGCATGTGGGGAGAAAACTGAGAGGCAGAAGAAGCAAGACAGTGAAACGTGGTCTCCCTCCCACCCACCTGCCCGTTCAGATAGTAACCACCATGACCGTTCTTTGTAGGTATTTCCATGCAAAAGTCAAATCACTTAATTGCAATCCACGGCATTAAAGCAACGGTCTACTCAACTCTGTCCAGTCCCTCCCGGTCACCTACGCCTTCCCCGCCCACTCAGGTGGTTCCTCGCCCGGCCCCTCCCCCCAGCCTGTTTATTCACCTCCAAGTCTTTAATGGACGACCTACCAACAACACCGTGGTGACCCAGGCGTTTTCATTTTTATTTTTTTAAAGGGCAGGGTTATTAATGATAATGGCTTATTTCACACATTGTCCTCTGTTGATGTTTAAAAGATAAGAAGACATTTGTCAAGGCTGGCTCCCGAGGCCCTCGGAGGACGCTGGGAGACCCTGCCAAAACGTTTCCAAACTGAATAGTCATTGGGCTGTCAGATAATTCAAAAACTATTTGTATGAGCTGTTTATCAAATTATTAACCGCACAGATGTTGTTTGGCTGAAGTGCAGCTGAATCCCCTCTCTGGCAGCCGCGGAGACAAAGGTCTCTAGGAATAATTGGAGATGTGCACGGAATATTAAATTAATTTACTGCTCTTAATTCTTATGCAAATTCTGACCTCGGATGGCGCCTATCAATTACCCCGCGCGCAGTGAAAGCGGACGCGACAGTTTCTTTTCTTCTCTTTCCTTTTTCTTTTTTCTTTTTTTAAGAACTCGAGAAAGGAAATATATGTAATAAGTAGGAGGTAGGAGCACCACATAACTGGAATTATTTAATTGAATCTCCAAGTTTTCAGGGATGTCCGTAGAGAATAAAGCCCCAGGGCGCAGGGGAAAGCGGGAGAGGTGCGGCGTGCGGAGGGATTTGTTGGTTTGACTGAACACCTGCGGTCGGCGGGTAAATGCAGCTGAGCAGGTACGGACAAGGCGAATAAAGCATTGACCTGCAGGCAGACGCGAGCCTTAGTGAACTTGCGAGTTCAGCATTAGCGCCCGACTTCACCGTAGCCGGCGATTCCGTATCGGCACTGCGAGCTTTCGCAGAACTGAAAGGCTGGGGGTCAGCTGTGGAAACGCCTTTACGAGTCGTTTTCCTCGACCGCTACCTACAAGGTCCCCATCTGAGCTCTGGCTTCCTTTTACTGATTTTCTAAGGTTTTTTAACTCGTCATTACAACCCCCAACAAATCAAGTTTTGTGGTGGTTGTTCTTTGTTTGAAAAACCAAACCACTACGGTGAGAGCGCGCACGTTCAACTATTACTGAAATCCCGGATGAGCCGAAATGCGATCGCCTGCGTGGAAAAGTGACACCCAGTCTTTTTCCCTGACTTGAGCAAACGCCCTGGGCTTTGTCTGCGCTTGAAGCTTAAACGCCGTGCGGTGGGTGGTGGGTTGTAAGACTGGGGCTCCTAGTCTTTCATCGTCTTTCTAATAAGGAAAACCAAATCGGGCGCATAATGTCAGCAACCCAGGCCCGACCTCGCCGGGACCTCGGCAGCCCGATGATGTCGCCAGAGGCCCCCGGCGCAGCCACGACGCACCGCCTTTCAGCTCCTCGCAGCCCCCCACAAAAGCCAGACAACAATATCAATTAATCATGCAGCCGGCAAACAAGGAGATTTATCCCGCGACAAACAGCCCCACGGAGAGCCGCTGAATAGGCGTGATTAGCATGTGAAAAGGAGAGCAAAACTCCGCGGTTCAACAGCTAAAGAGCAATTTGATGGGGCTGGGATGGGGAAATTACTTGATTAGCGTTCGTCGGAGGACTGCACGGTTACTGCTCCTCTGCCGGGAATCCGACCCCGGAACAAAACGCGCTGGTAAACGCGGCGGCGCGGGGGGAGAGCAGGCAAGGAGGGTAGCGCTGGGGGCCGGCACAGCGGAGACTGGGATGGAGTGGGGGCCGGAATAGTGGGCAAGGGGGCTGACCTTCGGGCCACCGCCAAAGCCTGAGCAAAAACAGGGGCCAGAGCAAACAGGGGCTGGGACAACTGGCCCTCCCCGCGCTCATCCAGGGCCCCTAGGCTAGGCCGGCATCTGCTCAAGATTGCCCCACCCCGGGGCTGGAGGCTGATCTTAATGCGCGATCCCGGGTCTGGCCCAGAAAGAGAGTGAAAAGGGCGCGTGCGGAGAGTACGGCCCGCTGACGCCGTCGCTGCGGTCCCCCTGCCGTGCCCCCGTCAGCTCTAGGACTCCAGCCCTCCGTGACAGTCGCGAAGCCGGCGCGGCCGTTCCACCCCGCAGTTCCAGACGCGTAGCCAGATAAGACGTTTCCAACTCCTCCGAATTTAACCTCCCCGGTCCTGCCTCCTGGAAAAGCCGCTGTATTTGGACTTGGCGTTTGGCAAAAAACGGTTCCTCGGCTGCGCCCCCAAGGGGAGGAGGTGGGCAGTTGAGCGCTGGGAGCGCCCTAGCTCGCGTGCCGGGGGTTGGAGGCTGGCGGAGGAGAGCAGCACCGGGACAGGGTGGGGCGCCGGCTGAGGGAGAACGGCCTTGGAGTAGGGACCCGCATGAAGAAAGCCCGGGGGCTCGCTCCCGCTCTCTGGGCTCGGGTGGGTAGGCCCAGGCTTGCTTGAATTTTTGGGTTGTGATACGCAGGACGAGATCTCCAGGCAGCGTGGAAAGTTGTGCATTGTGGCTGCCTCCTCAGGCCCGGAGGACAGCGCTGGAGGCTCGTGGCCCAGGGCTTGGTTTCGGCACACTCGGGCCTAGTGGATGGGATGGGGCTTTTATTTGCCAGGAAGAAAAGTGACTGGGCGAAATGTCAAGGGGGGGTACGGCTCCGGGTCCTCAAGACATAGCCAAGTGGAGGGTGAGAGCATGCCAAGGTCCGCATCACTCCATCCTGGGCCAGCGCCCACGCCTTCCCCACACGCCGGCGACACTGACCCGAAGCTAAAGCCAGCGCCAGTCCCAACTCCATTTTCCATTGTCGGAGCGCCGGGAACCTTTCCTGTGGACGCGAACACACAACCCTCTGTTCCCTGGCTCCTCCCAGTGCCAGGGAAGAGGAAGCTTCCCACCTTAACCCCAAAGGCCCAGGCTAACTTCCTCCGAGTCTCACGACTCACTAAAAGGGTCCTTCCAGCATCCGCCCCGCATCGGGGTGCACAGGTGAGCCCCTGGGATCCGACCTTCAATTTACCTAAAAGAGAGGAGATACACTAGGCTTTCCTGAAATACATTAACACAAATATAATAGACTTAAATGGACAGATTCTCCAAAACCCTGGCCATCTCAAAGACACTCTGCCCCGTGAAACAAATGAACCAAACACCAAGGAGTCAAATCTTGCTTTATGGAAAAAATGGGGCATAGATATTTCCCGTCGAGCTGGACAGTGTCAATTGACATACTGCACCTAGAGCCCGATTTCACAAAACTTAGTGCTTTCTGAAATGTCCATGGCAGCGTGTGTGTAACGAACTCGGTCTCGCCTCTTTCCTCCCTTTCTCCTTCGCCTTTCCTCTCTCCCTCTCAACTCAGCGCTGAAGCGGCAGTGTGGCTCTCTCCTTGTTTTGTTCTAGCCGGGCCCCACGAGCCTCGGCTTCCGGCTTGGCACTGGTGCAGAAGTGGGAGAGGAGCGCCGCGGGCAGCAGGCCTGGAAGCCGCGCGGGTAAGCAGGGCTCAGCGACTCGGCGGACGCGGCAGGGCAGCGGCTGCTGGCTCTGAGCTAGGAACCCGAGACCCGCGGACTCAGAAGGCGCACACACACCGGCCGCGGAGCCCCATGCCGGCGGCTGCCTTCAAACCAGTAAAAGCTGCAGGCAATGTGGCAGCACACTCGGAAATCTGCGCCTCGCACGCCTGCGCATTTTTTTCCACTCAACACTAACGCGCGGTGTGGCCTGGGGCGCTTTCCCGGGGTGGCCGGGGCCGTGGCTTTTAGTTCCAAAGCTAAGCAGTTAAGATCTCAAAGTTGGCGGACGGAGGAGGCGGTAGCAGAGAACCGGGTAGCAGAATGCCTTTGCCTGCGGGGTGGCAGAGCCGTTTCTACCGATAGCGACTGCTCCGGGCTGCCTTTGTAGTTATTTTTACAAGTTCTGCCCGGTACCCATCACATTGTCGGGAAAAGCAGAAGAGGCCGCTGCAATTTATTCCAATGGGCGGTTTTTGAGAAGCTGGCAATTTGAACCGGCTGGGTGTTATTTAGTGCAATATAAAATCAAATGATCCTATTTCTCAAATAACAGTGTCTGTCAGGACAAGTGAATCCTCTGAAAGGGTAATTGTCTGCTGATGGTGTTTCCCATTATACCCGATCTTGGCCTAAATGGTGTTCAGCTACGGGGCTGAGAGCTAGGGCGAAATCGCTGCACCCGAGCTCGCACCGGGAGGCAGAGAAAGGCGGCACTGCTCGAGTCCTGGCACGTTGAGGAAACAATGCAACCCAAAGCGCCCCCTATTTCGACGTCATCTTGCAGGTATCCGAAATCATTAGACTTAAGTAATCTTGTGGATGCGAGAATAAAGGCAACTCTTCCTCCTGCAACTTTGGAAAGCAGTTAGCAACTGGAGGCTGTCGTCGCCCTCACGGTCTCCTAGCGTCGTTTAGTCTTTGACGTTTCAGACAACAGATTGTTGATTATCTGGGAAATAAAACCCAGTTTGGAGTCCCTCGTTCCCCTTGTCAGTATTGAGAACGCGGAGTCTTTCCATCCAATGACACACTTCTGTCTAGGACCTTCCCAGTCCGGTTGCCGGAACCCCGATTTAATTTCTGAGAAAGTTATTTCGTCCACTAGTCGCACGTTATTTACGCCATAATATATGGCACCTTTTTGGAGCAAAAGATTGGCCCTGGCCTTTTAAATTGTCCTCCCTGGCCCCAGCCACTGTTTTGGGTGGAAGCCAGATATAGAAGGTCAGCTTGTATCTGAAAGAAGCACAAACGAGGGGCAAATTTAATGAATAATTTTAACCACAGAAACAAAATAGCACTGCGAGGCGCGACCTACGCGTCTGGCCTTGGGGCATCTCAGAACCCCGGGGTCGAGCGGCAGCGCGCAGACGGGTGATAAACCCGCCGCGGCCTCTGCAGAATCATTCCCAGCCGCAGAGGCGGCCCCTGGCAGCAGCCTTGCCCAGAAATCCTCTGTACTTATTACTAACGCACCTGAAGAAGCGGCATCCTCTCGGGAGCACGCGGGCGGAGATAAAAGCGTGTGCCGCCGGAGCACTCGGGGCTGTGACCCGGGAGAAAGGCGCCTCCAGGTTTTCAGCCACATCGGGCCAAGGACGCGACGCTGCTTATGGGCGCTCGGTCCCGCCCAGAAAACTAGACTCCCTCGCCTCCCCCGCACCCTGCTCTTTCAGGTTCTTTCTCCCCCGCCCCCAGGAGGGTTTTGTGGGTTACGAATTTCCTGGGAATTGTCGGCAAAGCCTGTAAACCATGGCAATCGAGTCATAGCGACCCTATAGGACAGAGTAGAATTGCCTCCATAGGATTTCCAAGGCAGAAATCTTTACAGAGGCAGACTGCCACATCTTTCTCGCAGGGAGCTGCTGGTGGGTTCCAACCGCTGACCTTTCGGTTAGCAGCCAGCGCTTTAACCACTGCACCACCAGGACTCCTAGGCATAGGCTATACCCTCTGCTAATTTGGGAGCATTTCAGGCTGAAGGCCTCGTAGAACCAATCTGTGGCATGTGTTTGCTCTATCTTGGCAGGTTGGTTTTTATATTGTCTTTGGGTGTTCTGAGATACACATGCATGTGACCCCTGCTTACAAGATCGTTGGTTGTTCATTATTTCCTCCTTCCCTGGTTCTACTTCCAAACATATGAAGAAGCCGGGAAAGATATGGTAATCCCTGCCGATCCGAGAAGCCCAGTCTAGAGCCCACTTTCATCCCTTTCTCGAAGAGAGGTTCGGTCACCTGGCCTGGAGCACAAGACTCCGGGCACCCGGCGCGCGGTTCTTGGCGCTCTGCAGCCTCTTTGGCTGAAGGAAAACTGGCAGCCTAGGCTCAGCCAGTGGCATTTTCTTCAGAGTGCCATTTACCCGCTGAAGACCCAACTCGCAGCTGCGGGGCCAGGCGGCTGCCTGGACGCCGGGTCCTCCCGAGCCCTGGTGGCGGCGCTTTCATTCTCTTTCCTGCTCGGGGTCGGACCGGTCCTGCGATGCAGTTTCCTAGGGCCTACTGGGGACACCTTGCCTCTGGAGGGCCTGCTCTCCCCCGCTGAATATCAAGCCCTGCGATGTGATCACGAAATAAGAGGGGACTTTCCCTCCGCTCGGCGAGCGGCCTCTCAGAGACCCCCTCCGCGGCTGCCGTCCCCCACACAGCAGCAAAAGCAGCCACCTACCTCGCTCGGAACAGGCCTGCGCCCCGGCGGCGGGGACCAGGTGAAGGCAAACGCGGGAGGCTATCGCCAAACCTGCTGCTCAAACTTCTCCAGAGGGAAAGGGTGGCCACTTCCGAGTCTGTACTCGGCTTCTTAAAGAGAAAAGAGTGACACCAAGGGGTTTGGATTGGATCCCCGCGCCTCCTCCCCAATAAACCAAGGCTGCAAACCCCGGAGACTCTGCTCCTCGAGTTTTGTCAGCTTCTCTCAGCCTTTCCGCGCCTTCAGGCTCTTGCCCGACTTTAAACACCCCCACTCCTGGAAAAGTCTGAACCCAGGGCTGGCCGTAGACTCCACGGGCACGTGATAGGGCCGGGGTCTGCAGGCTAGAGGAGAGAAAAGGCTTCAGGTGGCCCAACGAGACGGTCACCTCGGCCCCTTCTGCACCGGGGGCTGGGGCCGGGAAGAGACCCAGCGGGCCTGGCCCGGCGCGCTCTTTTCCTGGGGGCCTCGAGGTCCCAGAAACTCTCTAAACCTCTGCAACCGAGAGAAGGGATTTTAAAAGACAGATCTTCCTGTGCCTGGGCCATTTCCCGGTCCTCTCCGCGCCTTTGCTCTCGCTCACAGCGCTCTTCCGAGCAGATCTAACTGTCGGGTGCCCAGACCGCCCCTCTCCCTTTTGCAAGCCACCCCTTCCCGGTCTCCCCCGCCCTCCCCTCGGGAGCCCCACTGACCTTGGAAAGGAGCCTTGCTAGGCGGGGTGGGAGGCACAGCGCTGGTGGGCGGTCAGAGGCGACCGGCCGGCTCTCGGGCTGCTGCCTGAGCTGCAGGGAGAGCGCGGAGCTCCCCTCCCCCACGCCTTATAATTTAATCACACGCGATATTAAATTATCAAGCCGCTCATTAATCATCACGCGAGTTATTGGGACCGAACACGCCTCCAAGTGCTCCGACAGCTCAAACCCGTTCACGGGGTCCCGGTGTTTCTGGTTTGGAATTGGGGTGTCTAACCAGTCTTGAGAAACACAGGGAGTCCCACGCGAGCTGATGGAGCCTCTTGCCTGGAAAAATGTTTGGAAAGGCTCAGGCCAGGCTTCTGAGTTTGGTCAAGGGTTTATCAAAAACCCAAAGGCATCCCCCTCCCTGGCCCCTTTTCTTAATGTTTAAATTTCGAGTCCAAGGATTAAGACATCCCGCGAGTATCAATCAACAGCATGTTAATTTGCAATTTTTCAAGAGGGTGAATTTAACTGGACTCTGTGTATCTTCATTACTTACTGTGGACGGTGTGAAGTTAACGCGATTGAAATATAAATGGAGTCATAGCACTGAAGTCATTTCTAAGGATAACTTTTCCCCAACTCCAAGGGGCTCTGCTTCACACACTATACGGATTCAGAGAAAAGAAAAGAAAAGGTCTTTTTTTTCCTCAATAAAATCCTTACTTTGGGGTTTTCTTTATAAAAATAATCCTTGTGTTTCACTCTAAAGCCTTCAGAAGCTGGTTTTACTTCCTAGCCCCCCCCCCTTCCTTTTTCTATTTCTATTAGGTGGATGTTTTTAAATGAATACATCAGTTAAATGCAAGTTCATATATGATTTAATTCCGTACAATAGAAGAAACAAGTGCTCATAAAAAAGTCATCTTTGTGTCACAAGGAGGGTACTGAGTCCGCAGCTTCAGGATCATTCACTCACACAGCCTTGCCCCCACCATCCCATTTGACTCTCTGAGGAATGCAAAACAGGGAACAAAAGGGGGATCACTCCCCACCTCGGGGGAGGGAGTGGACATATGAATCATCAACCAACGTATTTTTAAAATATCTAATTTTTGAAATATCCAGTTTGAAATTAGGCTTTGGAAGAAATGTAATTCCCAGATTTAGTCTCTCCTTACCTCCAGGCAAGCCAGGCTAATGTGCAGCAGGAGAAGACCAGCTCTTCCGTGTAGGAAAAGGCTGTGAATTTAGCCAGGTTGGCAAGCAAAGGTTTCTAAACAAATCATAGATCAAATCAAGTTATTCTCCCTTTTTAAAATATAAAATGAAAACAAATGTCAATCCAGTCAGTCAATGTTCAAAATCCTTAGCAGCTAAATTGCATTTTACCTTTCTACCAGAAAGTGTGGTCAATTTTAGAAAGCAAATAAGTACATAAATCCTGACCCTGTGGTTACATGTTATCACAGAATATTATCAATAATATTAAATGTGTCCAAGACCATTCTTGTGATGTTTTCTCACCTATCAATCTGTAGGCTGCTTTTTTCTATCCTGTTTACCAACACACATAGAGATAGGTATTGAACACTCAGCACACACACACACTGCTAGATGAAATGTATAAATCCTAAAGAAGCTAGTGAAGGAAAAAAGCCATATTATGGTGTGATTTTTTTAAAAATTTATTTGTAAGCCAATGAAAGAAAAATATCATATCTTGACTATATTTATCCAGGAGCCCTGGTGGCACAGTTGTTAAGAGCTTGGATGCCAACTAAAGGTCAGCCGTTCAAATCCATCAGCCAGTCCTTGGAAACCCTATAGGGCAGTTTTACTATCTCCTCTAGGGTTGCTATAGGGTTGGTATGAGTCATAATCAACTAGATGAGAGCAAGTTTGTTTTTTTGGTTTTATATTTATCCAGGCAGTACATGCCTACTACGTATGTTTGGCAATGACAATGACATTTGTTGGCAGAGACTCTATCCCAGAGCTCTCTCTAGTTAAAGTAGGCCATTGGCAATGGCCTGCTAAAAATTATATCTGAAAGCTTTGCTTAAAAACTGGTGACTTTCAATATAACCTGAATTCTCCAGACAGCATGGGTTTTGAACTTGCAACTGTCTACTTCTGAAATGTGGAATGAGAATCGAGATCACATAAGAGGCTTGGGGGAAAAATTAAAACACAATGTTTTGTTGAAGGGAGCTACCCAAAAGGGGAAAAGTTATCCCATTGACTCTCAGAGAAATGCTGAGGTGTGAGTGCAGAATAAGATTTTAATCTCTCCTGCAGAGACTCGGTGAAGTTACATGACTTGTTCATGAGTCACAGGGAAAAAAAACAGGAAACCACCTTTCTTGACACCTAGTCCAGTGCTCTTTCCAAACAGCATCTGTTTAAGGTAGCTAACATACATTTTGAATTTGTTCTGTTTTATAAGCCCTCCTCATATCACTCAATAAATTTAAATGCTTAAAATATTCTGAACCTTTTTTTAGAGTATAACAAATATGGAAAGCAGCCCTGACTGGAGATTGCCTCATCCCTTAGTTTTGCTCTGTGGCCTTGGACAAGTCACTCTACAATTTGAGTTGGGTTCCCCCAGAGGCAAACCCTAGATAAAGATTTGAGTGCAAGTATATTTCAGGAGCTGATCACAGGATGCAACACAGTAGGGCTAGCAGAGAAGAGAAACCGGAAAGGAAAGGCACTAATAGTGAATTATCAAGCAAGTTACCACTGTATGCAACTGGAGCTTAATCCTGCTAGAGGAACTCTGGAAGGCATTGTAGACCCCCACCTGAGGGGCAAGGGAATTATAGTATCCAATTCCTGGCAGTCATTGGTGGAGGACTACCAGGGATGGGGTGTTGATTTCCCATCACTTTAGACCTGCCGCTCAACAGCAGAGGAGATTCTGGCCACCAAAGAAAGCAGGTAGGCAAAGAGTCACAGGTGGTGGCAGTTGGGTGGCAGGCCAGTGTGCCTGGAAGCGGTGAGTGCTGTTGTATTTTCCAAAAGCGGCCACAATTGTTAACTCCCAGCTCACATGCTGTTCTGCAGTGTGACCTTGCCACTCTCTCATCAAGAGTCTATTTTTCCACTCCTTTGAATATAGGGTCACTATGAGTTGGAATCAACATGACAGCAATGGATTTTTGGTTTTGGTTGAATATAAGTGGCATTTTGGTTGAATATAAGGCTGGCCTGGCAGCCTCCATTCCCTGTTTCTGAGAATGCTGGCTCCTGTGAGGCTCCTTCTCAGAACCCAGCGGCCATGCAGAGAGAATTCCAAGCTGCATGGAAGGGGTACAGGTGGGCACTCTGGTTACCAGCCCCAGATGAGCTCCCAGCTGATGGCCAGCAACAACCACCAGCCACGGGAGTGAGCCATCTTGGATGTCCAGCCCTGAAGATTATGGCCAACTGACATCTGACTGTAATCACATAAAGAACCCCAAGCAAGAACCACCCAACTGAGCCCAGTCAACCCAAAAAACCATGAGAAATAAGAATAAAACCATTGTTTGTCATGAAGCAATAGATAATCACAACAGAAACTGACACTGTCTACTCTGCTTCTCTGGGCCTCAGTTTCATCACCTCTATAGTGAATATCAGAGCCCTGGTGGTGCAGTGGTTAAGAGCTCAGCTGCTAACTAAAAGACTGGCAGTTTGAATCCACCAGCGGCTCCTTGAAACCCTGTGGGGCAGTGTTACGCTATCCTATAGGATCACTATGAGTTGGAATCGACCCAAAAGCAACGGGTTTTTGGATAGTGAATATCTGTCCTAGATTGACCTTTAGGTCTTTTCAAACTTTCTTGTCCTCAGATTCTCAAGACTTATTAATGAGATGGAATATTTTGCTGTCATTGAACTGACAGTGCACATTTTGTTAATACTAAGACAAAGAAAATATGAAATAATGAATTAAAAAATAAATTAAGATAAAACGGACAACTTACTAAATTATAAAAATTGTGGAACTTGAAATGTTATAGAGTTAATTAAATAGTTGGTAGGTTAAGGTGAAAGGTGTTTTATCCTGCTTTCCCCGTAAAGTTGCTTAAACCCGTTGCTGTTGAGTTGATTCCAACTCATAGCCACCCTATAGGACAGAGTAGAACTGCCCCATAGGGTTTCCAAGGACAGCCTGGTGGATTCGAACTGCCAACCTTTTGGTTAGCCATAGATCTTAACCACCATGCCACAGGGTTTCTGTAATGTTGCTTAAATAAACTGTAATCATTTCCTTCAATGATGTAGCCAAACTATTCTGGAGATGTAGTTGAATATCTTAATGGAAAAAACATGAGATCTAACTATTCTCCTATCCTGGGAATGCTCAGGTATATTCTCTGAGATTTGCAAGGTCATGGGAAATCTTTGTGTTTCTCTTCCACCCCCATAACAAATAGCACTTTTCCTTTCTGTTCTTTTATTGTCCAAGGATGATGATGTCAGTTTCCAATGTGTTCACTTGAAATTTATTCCTATAGAGAAATTCAGTTCTGAAACATTTAAGGAAGCTTAGGAAAGGGAAGCAATTTAGAGGATGATGGAAAAGGAATCTCATGGAGAGAAAAAAAATGAGGAAGTTATAGAAGACTTTGCTTGGTCTGAGGAAATAATAAAGGTAAGAGCAAAAATAAGTGAAACTGAAAAGAGAAAAATCAATGAAACTAAAAACTCGTTCTTAAAAAAAAAGTCAACAAAATCGATAAATCTACAGCCAGACTAGCAGTTACCACTGCCCCCAATGGCATTTAGGGGCAGATTGGGAGAGATGGCCTGTCTCCTTCTCTATGTTATACTTTTCAAAGGATATCAAAACAGTGCCTGGTATTTTACCAAGATTTCAGTAAAAAAATCTCGTATCATTCTTATTCACAGCCCTTCCCCTCCATAAAAACAAAAAAACAAAAAAAAAACCATTCCTTCTATCGATTCTGACTCATAGTGACCCTACAGGACAGAGTAGAACTACCCCATAGATTTCCCAGGAATGGCTGGTGGATTGGAACTGCCCACCTAAATAATTCCAAGAGACACTGAGAGAAACCTTGCAATGGACCCCATATCAAGATCAAAGTGGTGCTTTCTCTTCCAAAAACAGTAGCAGTTGGCTCTTTCTGACTTTAGGAGAAGCTCTTCAGTCATTCATACAAAGGAGACCATCTAGGCCCCTGCTACATCACTGTAGACTGATTCCAGCTGTTCACAGGGCTGAGTCTCAGGATGGGACCTCCTGCTCATGTTCAATCCCACCCACCTCACTGCTTCTCTGCCTGTAAACCTCATAAACCCATCATCTTTCAAGTCAATTCTGCCTCATAGCAACCCTATAGTACAGAGTAGAACTGCCCCACAGAGCTTCCAAAACTGTAACCTTTATGGAAACAGACTGCATATCTTTCTCCCGTGAGCAGCTAGTGGGTTCCAACCACCAACCTTCCAGTTAGCAGCTGATCGTTTAACCACTGCACCACCAGAACTCCTTCCCAGGGAGGGATTATACAACAAGCAAAGTAAGCACATGCTTAGGGCATCAACAAAACTGGGGCACCAGTTGTCCAAAGCAAAGACTCAAAGATGCCAAACAGACAGGACACAAGGAAAAGCGAGCACCACGATAGAAGGGAGCTGGCAGGGCACTAAATGAAATTGATACCATTTTATAAATTGTGTACAATAGCAATTATATTTTCCTTTTCATTTCAGACTGATCAGGCATACCCTCACATTCAATTCTCTCTCCACGACACATAAGAATGCTCCAGCGGCACTATAATCACGTGACTTGCGGTGTATCTGCTCCTGTCCTGCACAAAGCGAACCAAAATGCATCTTCGGATTGGGCATACCTTTGTATTTGTATCATGATGCTCTTTGTGATTGCTCTCACCTCTCTCAGGTATCAGCAGTAGTCCAATGAACTGTGAAGACGCACCATCAAACGATGGAAAGTGAGTGCACAAGTTTCTAAGTATTATTTCAAGATGAAAAACATTTTGGAGATCTGTGACAGGCCTGCCAACAAACATCTTATGACAAACGAATGAAATTATTTCTGACTGCCCTGTAAGCACTATTTCTTTTGACTATCTCAGACCTGAAGAACAAAATCATATGTTCCAAATCAAATTTTTTTACTTACTAATTTTCAGTTTTTGTGGTAACATCCAAATTCGAATGTAAATTTTACTTTATAAACTTTGCTTGTTTTATAAATTTTATTTATTTTCAATTATTCTGACTTATTTGCTATGGTAGAACCAAATTTTAAAAGTAACATAATTTTATATCCAGGTAAAATGAAATGGCAACACCTAAGGGGAGCACAAAAACAAAAGCTTGCAGAAGATAAAAAGAAAACGATTTGTGAATCCCTAAAGACAATTCCAAAATTAACTTCCTTTTTAAAACATAATGAATAAGAAGAGACTTCTTCCACTGAATGCTTGAGTTTAGTGGGTTCAAATTGTTATACTAGTACTGCTAGTACTGAAATTACTAATAGCAATACAAACGGAACAGAATTTGTTCCAAAGTTTGCATCCATTCCTTGCTGTAGTAAAAATAATAATAATAATAATAATGTTGTAGAAAGGGAAACTTTTTTAAAATCTGAAATTGTCGCATCTGCAGACCCCATAAATAAAAGAAATACAGATCCTGTTTTGTGGAATGATTTTTCTTCTAATGATTTAAGCTATTGGATCGAAAGGGGGCCAAGTGATTGTCAACATCACAGTGGTCCATTTGAAAATTTGCGTCAAAAATTTCCAGATGGTAAACAAACAAGATTCTGTAGCCAGAATATATTTCTAGGGTGCAAAGTTAAAGATGAAAATTATAAGAGGGAATGGCTATTGTATTCTCCATCAGTCAGCTCTGTATTTTCTTTTGTTTGCAAACTATACAGTCATCAATCATTTCATTCTCACTTTGCCATGGATGGATTTAGAGATTGGTGCAACTTGAATATAATTTATAAACATGAAAACAGTTCAATTCATAGAGATTGTATGTGTCATATTTAAACCGAAGACACGGTTTTGACTTAATTCATGAACTGGAAACACAAATTAATGAAGAAATCAGTATTGTAAAGCCATTTTGCAACACATTGTAACTGTCATTGTAACAATCGCTGAACATGGGCTATCTTTTTGAGGAAGAAATGAAGAGTTTAGGTCCCCACAGAATGGAAATTTGGGGGGTTTGCTTGAATTTGTTGCTCAGTTTGATCCATTTTTGCAGGTCACATCTCAAAATATGGTAACACAGGAAAGAGCAACCCATCGTATATATCTAAAACAACTATTTTCAGTGAAATAAGTATAGCTCAGTATTTCCGTTCTTTTGTAGATTCCACTCCTGGTCTTTCTCAGCTAAGTGTTGTTTTAAGATACATACCTCCCACAGATGGAAAGCCTGTTGAGCTATTTATAACATTTACTAGCTTCAAAAGTCATACTGGTGTAGAAATTGCAAATCAAGTACTTCACTATTTATGTGAAGTTTGCAAAATTGATTTTTCTAAGTGCAGAGGCCAGTCCTATGACAATTCTGCCAATATGTCAGGGTGTCATAAAGACATGCAACAGAAAATTTTAGAATGCAATGAATGCCATTTTTATACCATGTACTGCACATTCACTTAATCTTGTAGGATGTAGTACAGTTGATTTTTTCCTACTGTTCAATTACTCTACACATTTATTGCTGCTTCTGCTCATTCATGGGCAGTTCTTAAAATATATTCAGGCAATGTCTGAGTATTAAGATGTCTTTCTAATACACATTGGGAAATGCATTCTGTAGCAACAAGTGCAATCCTGGAATTGTACACTCAGATTCTAGATGCCTTAGAAACTATTGCTGAACACCGGACACAAAAAAGAGATACCAAGAGAGGAGCTGAAAACATTGCCAACAAAATGTAAATACTAGAGTATGTATTTATGTTGGTCTTGTGGAATAATATGTTGCAGCATTTTCATCAGATGAGTCAAGCGCACCAAGATTCAGAAGTAAATTTAAAGACATCACAGATCTCTACCATGTATTAACAGGGTATTTCCATAAGTAAAGACAAGATTTTGAAAATTTTGAAAACACAACAAAAGAAATACTGCCAAATACTGATTACCAAGCAGTTCACTGAAGCAGAAGCATTAGAAAGAAACAAGTAAATGACGGAAGTGCCCCAGAAGTATCATTGAGTGCCAGAGATCAATTTCATGTAATTACATACTACACCATAATTGACACACTCGAATCTTGCATGAAAAGAAGGAGGAAAGTGTATGAAGCTCTTTCCAATAGATTTTCCTTCTTAAACAATGTGGATATCCCTGAGGAAGAATACATGAAGGCATCCAAGAAATTAGTGCAGGCTTATCCTGATGACTTAAGTACAAACCTTTACAGAGAAGTACAACAATTTCATTCTTGCATGAGAAGTAAGTTTGCACATTCAGAAAAGATAAATTCTATTCATGTAGACATGTTTGATCCCATAATAGAAGATAAAATACCATGTGCATTTCCCAATGTTGAAATTGCTTTACGCACATTCTTAACTTTAGTGATCACAAATCACAGGAGAATGCTCATTTTTGTCCTTAAAGAGACTAAAAAACTCTCAGCATACAACAGTGATTTAAGAAAGACTCTATTTATTATCCTTATTATGTAAGGAAGTAGATATTGTTCAGCAGCTTAATTGTGATGAAATCATGGAACAATTTGTAAGAGCAAAGAATAGAATGAAATATTTTTAATTATAACATGTTAGAAGTGAAAGATCTATCTAAAAATAAAATATAGTAATTTGTTGTTAATATTTGTTTTCTAATCATTAAATTTTTATGACATCTTTTCATTTGTTCATGCATAATTATAGCACTTATTATGAAACAAGCATCAAAATTGAAGTATGAGATGTTTAAAGCAAAATTGGTGAAAGTAAATTTTTCATTGTGGGAGATCAACAGAATTTTACACTGATTGTTGAAACAACAAAGTTCACTGACTTGATTCTTTGTCGTAGAATATGTGGAAAATTCTTTTTGTAGAAAATGTGGTATATAGTAAAAATCTTAGTATCCCACACCCACTGAAAATTTTATAATCCAGTTTATATCATTCTGCTAAAATGGCATATGCCACTTTTGCACTTAATTGCTAATACTATAGTCGTACTTAAAGAGAAATTATGTAATGAATAGCTAAGACACACATACGTGTATATATACATGTATATATCTAATGCACATATCCAATACAAATGTGTGAGTAAGCAGAGGAGGGGGCACCACAGATTATCACTGTTTAGGGCACTCCCATGCCTTAATCCGGTCCTGCTCCTTCTGTAAACCTCATCCCGCAAAACCCATTCCTATCAAGTCAATTCTGACTCATAACAAACCTATAGGACAGGCTAGAACTGCCCCATAAGGTTTCCAAATCTGTAATCTTTACAGAAGGAGACTGCTACATCTTTCTCACTGAGTGGGTGGTGACCTTGAACTGCTGACCTTTTGGTTAGCACTTGAGTGCTTAACCTCTACACCACCAGGCCTCCTTCATAAACCCCATAAAGACCGTAACAGCTTCTGAGTGTATATTCTGAGTACTTCAACTCAAATCTTGGCACGGAGGGGCAGTTTAACAGTGCTTCCTTTTGGGCAAGGCAGTAGATTACTGTAGCCCCAAAATAAGTCTTGAAATCAGTTTTAGTCCTTCCAGTGCGATGGATTGTTTTGGGTGGCCTTTCTCACCATGGTCTTCTAATTCCCACCCAAGTGATTTGGCGGGACTGTGCAGATAGGTAATTGTGGCCTACCAAAGTGATTGGTCAGTTTTTCCATCCCACTGGGCTTGAGGTGAGCCCATCCCAGAGGTGGAAGAGGATCCTACCACCACCAAGGAAGAACAGTCAGGAGCAGAGAGCGCGTCCTTTGGACCAGGGATCCCTGAGTTGAGAAGCTCCTGGACCCAGGAGACAGGGAGCGAACTATAACCCTGAAGACGACGAGAAGCGGTGGCAGAGAAACGGCTGCAGAAGTGACTGGCAGGAGAGATTGGCAGGAGAGATCGGCAGGAGATTGCACAGTGGGCTTTCTGGTCCACGACACAAGAAAGCTGAGTGCCTTTGGGTGAAAGCTTAGTTGTGGAGTGGGGTGCCTCTGGGCATTTATTGGAAGGAGCTGAAAGAGCTTTGCAAGGCTTGCCTGAGCACGGCAGAGACCTAGGGCCAGAGAGAGTGTGTCTGCGAGCACAGCTGAAAAGTGGCTGCCCTGATGGAAGAGCTGTATCCTGAACGTTTCTGAACCTGAATTGTAACCTGTTACTTCCCTAATGAACCCCATAATCATGAGTATTGTCTGTAAGTTCTGTGTGGCCATTGCAATGAGTTATTGAACCCAGCAGAGAAGTAGAGAGTGCCATGGGAGGGATGGTTGGTGTCAGAACTGGTAAAGATGGAAGAGAGAGGAGGCGTGTCTGACCTCCGCCTCATGGGAATCAGCCTTGGACTGTTAATCTTGATTCTCCTTCCCTTTTGTGAGGTTAGAGGAGGACAGACACCTCCCCCATGTCATTTTTACAGTCCTACAACTTTTTCTGTTTTAGAGCTCAACTTCTTCTTTTTTAGAGTTGTTCTGTTCTGGGTGGTGCAAATGTTAATGTGCTCAGCTACTAACCAAAAGTTTGGATGTTTGAATCCACCCAGAGGTGCTTCGGAAGAAAGGCCTGATGATCTACTTCTAAAAAATCAGCCACTGAAAACCCTATCTGGAGCACAGTTACACTCTGACACACATGGAATCAATTTTATAGCAACTTTTTTTTTTTACTTTTCTAGGTCCTTTGTATTTCCACATGAATTTTAGAATTAACTGTCAATTTCTACAAAAATCTCTGCTGGGATTTTGATTGGGGTTGTGTTGAATCTGTAGGTCAGTTTTGGGGAGAATTCACATCTTTAATAATATTGTGTCTTCCACCTCTTGAATAAGGTATATCTTTCCATTTATTTAAGTTTTCTTTAATTTTTCTCAGGAATATTTTGTAACTTTCAGTTTACAGATCTTTCACATCTTTTGTCAGATTTATCTCTAAGTATTTCATATTTTTCAATGCTATTGTAAATGGTATTCTTTTATTTCAACTTCCAATTGTTTGTTGAAGGCAGATGGAAATACAATAGATTTTTGTATACTGATCTTTTAACCTAAACCTTGCTAAACTCACTCACGAGTCCTAAGGAAGGCAATAGAACCCAAAGTGACACAGCCTGGTTTCCCTGTTCCCCTTTCACCAGCTGAGATGAGCCACCATGGGTTGATAATTTCTGTCTGCTATGGGACCTTGAACAAGAGAAAGGATCTCTCTGAGCCTCAGGGTAATAATGCTTACCTTGCTGTATTATAGTGGGATTGGCAGGATCCTGTATGTAAAAAGCCCAGCCACAGCCTAAATAGTGGCAGACACTTAGTACAAATCAGTGCCCTTCTGCCTCATGTTCCAAGCTCTCTGTGGAAACTTCTTTTGTGTCCCAAGTGCAAAGTACCCTTAAGGCCCATATTAAGTGCTCAAAAAGTCCTTACTTGATCTATTATGAAATTCTCTATTATGGAGCCAAGGGCTAGGTTCTTGGCTAACATATATGCTGTTTCTAAACATAGTAAAGTCCATTTCCCCTTGGCCCACACTGCCACCTGCATAGTTTCTGTGCAGCCAAGGTCATCCTATTTCTCTCTGCCTGAATGTGTGCTCGGGAGAGTGCATGGAATGCTGACAATACTGAAGAGTTAATGCCCTAAGAGCAACCCTCCGTTAATGAGTGATGGAAGTTGGTGGATGATCCTGTTCTGTTCTACGTAGTCCTTTAGAGGTCCCCAGTTGAATTAAGCTGCAGTTGTCAACAGTGGTAATCTGCTCATTAAGGAAGCACCCTATATCTGCTTATTTCTCTCCCCTGTCTCATGTCCTCTTTCTCTCAACCCACTTCCTGGAATCACCTTCTAAATAAACTACTTGTATTCAAAACCTTGTCTTTGGATCTGCTTTTGGGGATTGAAACCAAGACAAGTAATCTAACAATTGACCAAGCTAGTTAATAGCAGAGCTAGAATTAGAACCCAGGTCTTGGTTTTGGACCACGTCCTTTAGTCTTACCAGATATGGGAGTAATGTATTTAGAACACAGACAACATAATTCCCAGAAGCATATAATTAAACACTAACAGTGCAGGACTCACTCTGCATGCTGTGCTTGTCTCCTCAGGCTAGTATTACGAATTACAGATCCTACTGTGTGTGGTTTCAAACAGCAAATGATTAAAGAGGGTGCTGAGACGCAGGTCACTGAAGCCCAGAAGGGATAATTTATCTAAGACAATGGAATAGTCATGGTATATAGTATTAGAAAAATTCATGGAAATCAGGTGGAGTTAAAGCAGTGGAGCACATCTGTGTGACTTAATGCTACAAGCTTTAAAAAGTTCAGAGGTGTCTTTCAGCAGCATTTCCTGGACCATATGTTTTCATAAGCATGGCACAGGTACATATTTGACAAATGACCCATTATTAGTGCCACAGTGAAGTATACCAGAAAGATGTCCACCCCCATGACATTTTAAGTCAACTTTTTTCTTTAAATTTTATTTATTTTATTGTTGTTGAGAATATACATAGCAAAACATACACCAATTCAACAGTTTCTGTTGTATAATTTAGTGACATTGATTACATTCTTTGAGTTGTGCAAACATTCTCACCCTCCTTTTCTGAGTTGTTCCTCTCTTTAAGTCGATTTAAAAAAAAAAAAAGAAACTATGTCATTAAATTCCACCACTATCAATATAATAGTATATGACATAAAAACACACCCATCAAGTGGGGACTGACTAACTTAATTATTTTCTGTAATATCCATAAAATGAAACACTATATAGCTGTTAAAAAGAGTGAGGTACTCACTCTCACCACTTCTGTTCAACATTGTATTACAGTCCTAGCCAGAGAAACAAGACAAGAAAAAGAAAAGTTTGGAAAAGAAGAAGTAAAATTATCTCTATGTGCAAATGATATGATCCTATATATAGAAAATCCCAAAGAGTCAACAAGCAAATTTCTAAAGCTAATAGAGAATTTAGTAAATTTGCAGGATACAAGGTCAACAAACAAAAATCATCTGGGTTTCTATATAGCAGCAGTGAGAAATATGAAAGAGAACACAGGGAAACAATTCCATTTACAATAGCATCTAAGAGAATAAAATACCTAGAAATAAATCTAACCAGGAATGTGAAGGGCTTATACAATGAAAATTATAAAACACTGCTGAAAGAGATTAAAGAAGACTTAAATAAATGGAAAGATGTTCCATGTTCATGGACTGGAAGATTTAATATTGTTAAGATGTCAACACTACCCAAAGTGATCTATAGATTCAACATAATCTCAATCAAAATTCCAATAGCCTTCTTTACAGAAATGGAAAAACCAATCCTCAACTTTATGTGGAATGGCAAGAGACCCTGAATAGCTAAAGGAATGTGGAAAGAGAACAACAAAGTAGAAGGATTCACACTTCTTGATTTTAAAACATATTATACAGCTACAGTAATCAAAATAGCCTGGTACTGACACAACAATAGACACACAGACAAATGGAATAGAATTGAGCGTCCAGAAATAAACCCACAAGTCTACGGTCAACCGACTTTTGACAAGGGTGCTAAGTTCATTCAGTGGGGAAAGACGAGTCTCTTCAATAAATGGTGTTGGGAACACTGGATTTCCACATGCAAAAAAATTAAACAGGACCCATGCCTCAAACCATACACAAAAACAAATTCAAAATGGGCTAAGGAACTAAATGTGCAAACTAATAGTATAAAATTCCTAGAAGAAATTGCAGGGGCAACACTGTTGGGTCTAGCTTTTGACAACGGATTATCTAATAAAATACCAAAAGCACAAATGGCAAAAGAAAAAATAAATAAATGGGACCTCATAAATATGAAAAAATTCTGCTTATCAAAAGACTTTACCAAAAAAAGTGAAATGACAAGCTACTGACTGGGAGAATATCTTCGGAAACCATATATCTGATAAGAGTCTAAAAACCAAAATATATATTAAACTTCAACAACTCAACATAAAAAGACAAATAATCCAATCATAAAATGGGCAAAGGACTTCAATAGACATTTTACCAAGGAGAACATTCAAATGGCCATTAAACATATGAAAAGATGCTCAATGTCATTAGCCATCAGAGAGATGCAAATCAAAACCACTTATGAGCCCAGACTTCTGGCAACATGGCATTCTAGGCAGAAGCACCATGCCATCCCTCCACAGCAAAGATCTGAAAAACTAAGCCTGACAGAGAAAACAGCAATCTGAAACCCTGGAACATCAAATGACGAGATAAAGGACTCAGCCAAGCACCAAATGGTGTGAGAAAACTGACAGAGAATGGAGAGTGAGGAGAGGTTCATGCAGAGGTCCCCTATCAGCTAATGCAACATGGATTTGTAATCTTGGACTCCTATCAGAGACCAGCAACTAGGGGGTACAAGAAAGCAGCTTCACGGAGCTTCCAACAGGAGACAGAACAACTGTCTCTCATCTCTCCACTCCAATGGCAGGCTCCCCTAGCACTCTTTTTTGTTTGTATGTTTTTGGTTCCTGTTCCTCTCTCCTCTCTCCCATACCCATCTTAGCTCCACACATCACAACCTCCCCCTCCATCCTGCCTACCTGCACCATGCGCTTAACATCATACACCAAGCTGCACAGGCATGGCCTACCAGAACCTGCCCTGCATGGATTACCGACCTGCCCTGGTGGCTATAGTAAGTGCCACAAACAACCCATCCCAGCCACTCCTATTTGGCTAGACCTGCCCTGCTATACCATATCTAAGCGACTGACCCTGCCAGTTGGAGAAGGAGGCAAAAAGTATCCTGCCCACAGACGAGCAAACAACAAAGAACGCACAGCCCGCCTGCTCAGCCAAATTTTTTTTAAAAAATTATGAAACAAACAAATCTACAATCAATAAATGAGAAAAATAACTACCAAATGCCCCGAAGACAGCAGAAAATATCAAAACATTTACAAAAACCAGAGAGGATGGTTCCAATAAGTGTCCAAAATGAAACACCAGATGACTTTCCAGTAGAAGAAAAAGCACTAGAACTACCTGATAGGGAATTCAAATCTCTAATACTCAGAATTATCCAAGAGTTGAAGCAAAAACCAGACAAAAAAGAGGAAAAAAATAGACAAATTCATGGAAAATACAGACAAAAATTGGAAGAATTCAGGAAAATAATGCAGGAACAAAATGCCAAAATAAATTCACAATTAGAAATCACACAAAAACAACAATTAGAAATCCAAAAGATAAACAACAAGATTTCAGAAATAGACAGTGTCACAGAAAGCTGAGGAGCAGGTTTGAAATGGTGGAAGACAGGATCAGCGAAATTGAAGGCACTTCGATACAACTCTGAGGAAAAATCAGAAAAAAGAATGAAGAAAAATGAAGAGACCCTGAGAATTACGTGGCATACAATCAAAAGCAAAAATGTGCGAGTGGTCGGAGTTCCAGAGCAGGGGGAGAAAACAGAAAACACAGAGGATCATCGAAGAATTGCTAACAGAAAACTTCCCCAATATCATGAAAGATGAAAAGCTGACCATCCAAGAAGCTCAACGAACCCCATATAGGATAGACCCCAAAAGAAAATCACCAAGGCATATCATAATCACACTCACTAAAACCAAAGACAAACAAAGAATCCTAAGAGCAGCTCAAGAAAAACAAAAAGTCACATAGAGGAGAAACAATAAGACTAAGCTTGGATTATTCAGCAGAAACGATGCAGGCAAGAAGGCAATGGGATTACATATACAAAACCTTGAAAGGAAAAAATTGCCAGCCAAGAATAACATATCCTGCAAAACTCTCATTCAAATATGATGGTGAAATTAGGTCATTTCCAGATAAACAGAAATTAAGGGACTATGTAAAAACCAAACCAAACTTACAAGACTTATTAAAGGAAGTCCTTCGATCTGAGAACAAACAATATCAGACCACAGGTTGAATATAGGAAACAGGATTGTACTAGCAAGATACCAACATAGGAAATGAATTCTTAAGGACTATGCAAAATCAAAAGAATTACAAAAGGGAACCAGGGAGGTTAATCTGTAAATGACAACAGCAACAGAACAAAAGAGGGAATAAATGGTGTAGATATAGAACCTTCTAATGGAGAGGAAGTCAAGCGATACCAAGTAATAATAGACTGGTTTAAATCTAGGAAGATAAGGGTAAATTTAAAGGTAACCACAAAGAAAGTTAACAAACCTACTCATCAAAATAAAGAAGAAAAACATAAAGTCTCAGTAAAAACAAAACCTGCAAAAACAAAAGAAATGGAAAAAAAAATACACAAACAAAAGGAGCTCAGCACAGGACAGTAAAAGCAACAAAACTGGAGGACATTATGCTGAGTGAAATAAGTCAATCACAAAAGGACAAATATTATATGAGACCTCTACTGTATAACTCATATAAAAGTTTACACACAAAAAGAACCAATCTTTGTTGGTTACGAGGGATGGGAGGAGTGGGGGGGGGGGGACGCTAAATAAGCGGTAACTTTGGTGAAGGGTAAGACAGTATACATTACTGGGGAAGCCAGCACAACTTGTACAAGGAAAGGTCATGGAAGCTCCATAGACACATCCAAACTCCCTGAGGAACTGAATTGCTGGGCAGAGGGCTGTGGGGACCATGGTCTCAGGGAACATCTAGCTCAATTGGCATAACACGGTTTATAAAGACAACATTCTACATTCTACCTTGGTGAGTAGTGTCTGGGGTCTTAAAAGCCTGTGAGCAGCCATCTAAGATACTCCACTGGTCTCACCCCTTCAAGAGCAGGGGAGAATGAAGGGAACAAGATACAAGGGAAAGATTAGTCCAAAGGACCAATGGACCACAACTAACATGGCCTCCACAAGACTGAGTCCAGTACTGCTAGATGGTGCCTGGCTACCACCACTGACTGCTCTGACCAGGATCACAACAGAGGGTTCTGGACAGAGCAGGAGAAGGATATAGAATAGAATTCTAACCCACAAAAAAAGACCGTATTTTCTGGCCTGACAGACTGGAGAAACCCTGAGAGTATGGCCCCTGGACACCCTTTTAACCCAGTGGTGAAGCCCCTCTCGAAATTCACTGTTCAGCCGAGGATTAGACAGCCTCATAACACAAAACAGGACTAATGAGGCACAGCAGTCCAGGGACAAGGACTAGAAGGCAGGAGGGGATAGGAAAGCCAGTGATAGGGAACCCAAGGTTGAGAAGGGACAGTGCTGACATGTCATGGGGTTTTTAACCATTGTCATATGGCAATATGTGTACTAACTGTTTAATGAGAAACTATTTGTTCTGCAAAACTTCATTTAAGGTAAAAAAAAAAAAAGAATTATCTATGTGAGATCAAAGTGACAATAGCAACTTAAAAGTTTTGATGGGAAGCCTAAGGGACAGTGAGTTGAAGATAATGGTGATGGAATAATTTGGAAAAGGATAGTGAGAATACCAGCTCAACTGAAAGAATGTAATCGATGTCACTGAATTGTATGTGTAGAAACTTTTGAAATGGTGTAACTTTGGCTATGTGTATTTTCACCAAAAAAAAAAGGTCCTCAAGGTCGAGAATGGAGAGTGTTAACACATCGTGGGGTTGTTAAGCAATGTCATAAAACAATATGTATACTGACTGTTTAATGAGAAACTACTTATTCTGTAAACCTTCATCTAAAGTACAATAAAAAAATTTTTTAAAAAAACCACAATGAGATAACATTTCACTCCCACTAGAATGGCTAAGACAAAAAATAACAAAATTTGATGAGGATTTGGGGAAATTGGAGTGCTTATCCACTGCTGGTGGGAATGGGAAATGGTATAGCCATTGTGGAAAACGGTGTGGTAGTTCTTCAAAACACTAGAAATAGAACTATTGGGTTCTGGTAAAATGGCGCTCTAGGCAGAAGCACCATGCCGTCCCTCCACAGCAAAGATCTGAAAAACTAAGCCAAACAGAATACAACAATCCTGAAACCCTAAAACATCAAATGAAGAGATAAAGAACTCAGCCAAGCACCAAATGGAGTGAGAAAACTGACAGAGAACGGAGAGCGAGGAGAGATTTATGCAGAGGTCCCCTACCAGCTAACGCAGCACAGATCCACCATCTTGGACTCCTATCAGAGACCAGCAAATGGGGGTATGAGAAAGCAGCCTCACGGAGTGTCCAGCGGGAGACAAAACAACCCGTAATTTGTGGTGTGTGCTTTCCCACCCCCCACCCCTCTTCGCCCCGGCTCAGCCTCCTCTGCTTCCCGCAGCCACGGTCTCTTGACAGGGAAGGACCGGCTGCTTGGATTCCACACATCCAAGTGGGCGGCTCTCTGGGTGCCATTTGTTGGCTGCTAGTGTTGCTTTTTTTTTTCTGCTTCTTTTGATTTCTCACTTGCCTCTCGCCACCGCCCCCTCCTTTCACTTGAGTGCCTGGCTCCATGCGCCATCTTTGCTTCTTCCTGAGGGGCTGCAGAGCTCCATTCGCGTGTGGAGCTGCTTCCTGGTCTGGGTTACCACACAGGTGGGATCCCAGGGCTTTTGTTCGTTTGTTCGTTTTGTTTGTTTGTTTGTTTTCTTTTCCTTATCTTGAGTTGGGAGCCCTTTCTGACCAGGCAGAGTGGCGTGGCAAGGAACTCCACTTCAGCTTCCACAGACATGCAGAGGGATCCCTGAGAGCATTTCTTTTATCGTTGTTTTTTTTTTTCTCTTCTTTTCTTGGGGGGGGCTTTTCTTGTTTTTTTTTTTTTTAATTTGTTTTGTTTTCTTTTCCCTCTTTTTCCCTTTTTGTCTTTCTTCATTGCTCGGTTTCTCATCTCTCTATATCTTCCTTCTCTTTCTAATTCCTGAATACCAGGTGTTGTATACCTCTACGCCTTCTAGCCAGGCTGTACTGCAACACCTGAGAGCAACTTCCCCAGACCTCATAGCTGCATCGGAGGGATCCCTGGGAACTTTCTGGTTCTTTAACCTTTCTGATTTTTATTTATTCATTCCTTTCTTTTCTTCCTCTTCCCCTTCTGTTTTTCCCCATTTAATAGTCTCTCATCTCTCCATTCCAATGGCAATCTCCCCTATCATTCTTTTTTGTTTGTTTGTATGTTTTTGGCTCCTGTTCCTCTCTCCTCTCTTCCATAACCATCTTATCTCCACACACAAGAATCTCCCCACTGCATCCTGCCTACCTGCACTGTGCGCTTGACATCACACCACCAAGCAGCACAGGCATGGCCTACTGGAACCTGCCCTGCACTGATTACTGACCCACCCTGGTGGCTGTAGTAAGTGCCACAAACAACCCATCCCAGTAACTCCTCTTCAGCTAGACCTGTCCTGCTGTACCATATCTGAGTGACTGACCCTGCCAGTTGGAGAAGGAGGCGAAAAGTATTGAGCGCACAGACGAGCAAACAACAAAGAACACACAGTCCGCCTGCTCAGACATAGTCAATTTTTTTTTAAAAGGGACAAAACAAACAAATCTACAATCAAAAAACGAGATAAATAACTACTGAATGTCCCAAAAACAGCAGACAATATCAAAACATTTACAAAAACAGGACAGGATGGTTCCAGTAGGCATCCAAAATAAAACACCAGATGACTCTCCTGTGAGAGAAAATGCACTAGAACTACCTGATAGGGAATTCAAATCTCTAATACTCAGAATTCTCTAAGAACTGAGGCAAAAAGCTGACAAACATGAGGAAATAATAGACAAATTCATGGAAAATACAGACAAAAAATTGGAAGAATTCAGGAAGATGATGCAGGAACAAAATGCCAAAATAAATTCACAACTCGAAATTATACAAAAACAACAATTAGAAATCCAAAAGACAAACAAGATTTCAGAAATGGATGATGTCATAGAAGGGCTGAGAAGCGGATTTGAAACGGTGGAAGACAGGATCAGTGGAATTGAAGACAAACACTTGGATACAACTCTGTTTCAGGAAAACTCAGAAAAAAGAACAAAGAAAAATGAAGAGACCCTGAGAGTTATGTGGGACACAATTAAAAGCAAAAATTTATGAGTGATTGCAATTCCAGAACAGGGGGAGAAAACAGAAAACACAGAGAGGATCATTGAAGAACTGCTGACAGAAAACTTACCCAATATCATGAAAGATGAAAAGCTGGCCATCCAAGAAGCTCAACGAACCCCATATAGAAAAGACCCCAAAAGAAAATCACCAAGGCATATCATATTCACACTTGCAAAAACAAAAGACAAACAAAGAATCCTAAGAGCAGCTCATGAAAAACAAGAAGTCACATACAGAGGAGAAACAATAAGACTAAGCTTAGATTATTCGGCAGAAACCATGCAGGCAAGAAGGCAAGGGGATGATATATAAAATCTTGAAAGAAAAAAATTATCAGCCAAGAATCATATATCCTGCAAAACTCATTCAAATATGATGGTGAAATTAGGTCATTTCCATATAAACAGAAATTCATGGAATATATAAAAGTCAAAACAAACTTACAAGAATTATTAAAGGGAGTTCTTCCATCTAGGACCAACAGCTTCAGCTCACAGGCAGAACCTAGGACGCAGGATCATACAAGCCAGATACCAATCCAGGAAATGAACTCTCAAGGACTATCCAAAACCAAAAGAAATACAACAGGGAATCAGAGCAGTTAATCGATGGATGACAACAACATCAAAACAATGAAAGGGAATAAACGGCATAGGTATAGAACCTTCTAATGGAAAGGAAGGCAAGGTGATACCAAGTAATGGTAGACTGCTTCAAACTTAGAAAGATAAGGGTAAAATTCATGGTAACCACAAAGAAAGTTAACAAACGTACTCATAAAAATAAAGACGACAAACATAAAGTCTCGGCAAAAACAAAACCTATAAAAACAAAAGAAATGAAAAAAAAAAAAATCCACAAATGAAAGTAACTCAGCACAAGAGAGTAAGAAGAACAAAGAAAACTTCAGCACCACAAAAAAAGCACTACAAAATGACAGCAACACACTCACATCTATCAATAATTACACTGTATGTAAATGGACTCAATGCATCCATAAAGAGTCAGAGAGTGACAGAATGGATAAAAAAACAGGATCCATTAATATGCTGTCTACAAGAGATACACCTTAGAAACAAAGATGTGAATTTATTAAAAGTCAAAGGTTGGAAAAAAATATATTGAGCTAACAACTGCCAAAAAAGAGCAGGAGTGGCAATTCTAATCTCAGATAAAATAGAGTTTAAAACAAAATCTACCATAAAAGACAAAGAAGGACACTATATAATGATTAAGGGGATGATCCATCATGAAGACATAACCATAATAAACATCTACGCACCCAGTGACAGGGCCCCAAAATACATAAAACAAACTCTAACAACACTGAAAAGAGAAGTTAACACTTCCACAATAATAGTAAGAGACTTCAACACACCACTCTCAGTAAAGGACAGAACATCTAAGAAGAAACTCAGCAAAGATACAGAAGACCTAAAGGGCACAATCAGCCAACTTGACCTCATAGACATATATAGAACACTCCATCCAACCACTGCAAAGTACACATTCTTTTCCAATGCACATAGAACGTTCTCCAGAATAGACCACATCTTAGGCCACAGAGCAATCCTCAACAAGATCCAAAACGTTGAAATAATTCAAAGTATCTTCTCTGACCACAATGCCATCAAGGTAGAAATTAACAATAGAAAGAGCAAGGGAAAAAAATCAACTACATGGAAACTGAATAATACCCTGCTTACACATCACTGGGTAATAGAAGAAATCAGAGATGGAATCAAAAAATTTCTAGAATCAAATGATAATGAAAACACATCATACCAAAATCTTTGGGACACAGCAAAGGCAGTCCTCAGAAGACAATTTATAGCAATAGATGCACATATCAGAAAAGAAGAAAGGGACAAAATAAAAACATTAACTACAGAACTCAAACAAATAGAAAGACAACAGCAAAAAAAAAGCCCACAACCACCGGAAGAAAGGAAATAGTAAAGATCAGAGCAGAAATAAATGAAATAGAGAACAGAAAAACAATAGAAAGAATTAACAAAACCAAAAGTGGGTTCTTTGAAAGAATCAACAAAATCGTCAAACCACTACCCAGACTGACAAAAGAAAAACAGGAGAGGACAAAAATAACCAAAATAATAAATGAAATCGGGGACATTACAACAGACCCAACTGAAATAAAAAGGATTAGAACAGAATATTATGAGAAACTATACTCCAACAAATTTGAAAACCTAGAGGAAATGGATAAATTTCTAGAATCACATGCCCTACCCAAACTACAACAAAGTGATGTTGAAAATCTGAACAGACCCATAACAAGATAAGAGATTGAAAAGGTAATTAAAAAAACTCCCAACCAAAAAAAGCCCTGGCCCAGATGGATTCACTGGAGAATTCTACAAAACATTTACAGAAGAGCTTGTACCAGTACACTCAAGCTATTTCAGAGCATAGAAGAGGAAGCAACACTTCCAAATTCATTCTATGAAGCCATCATAATGCTGATACCAAAACCAGGCAAAGATGTCACAAAAAAAGAAAATAACAGACAATGTCTCTCATGAATATAGATGCAAAAATTCTGAACAAAATTCTAGCCAATAGAATTCAGCATCATATCAAAAATATAATACACCACGACCAAGTAAGATTCGTACCAGGTATGCAAGGATGGTTCAACATTATAAAATCAATCAACGTAATCCACCACATAAATAAAAGGAAAGAAAAGAATCACATGATCTTCTCAATTGACGCAGAAAAGGCATTTGACAAAGTCCAACACCCATTCCTTATAAAAAGTCTCAATAAAATAGGTATAGAAGGGAAATTCCTCCACATAATAAAGGGCATCTATGCAAAACCAACGGCCAACATCATTCTTAATGGAGAGAGGCTGAAAACATTCCCCTTGAAAACAGGAACAAGACAAGGATGCCCTTTATCACCACTCCTATTAAAACATTGTGCTGGAAGTTCTAGCTAGAGCAATAAGGCAAGAAAAAGAAATAAAGGGCATCCAAATTGGTAATGAAGAAGTTAAACTGTCCGTGTTTGCAGATGATATGATACTATACATAGAAAACCCTAAAGACTCCATGAGAAATCTACTGGAACTAATAGAAAGATTCAGCAGAGTAGCAGGATACAAGATAAACATTCAAAAATCAGTTGGATTCCTGTACACCAGTAAAGAGAATGATGAAAATGAAATCAGGAACACAATCCATTTTCAATAGCCCCTAAAAAGATAAAATACTTAGGAATAAATCTGACCAGGGATGTAAAAGACCTATACAAAGAAAACTACAAAACACTACTGTAACAAACCCAAAGGGATCTACATAAATGGAAAAACATACCATGCTCATGGATAGGCAGACTCAACATTGTGAAAATGTCAATTGTACCCAAAGCAATTTACAAATACAATGGAATCCCGATCCAAATAGCAACAACATTCTTTAAAGAGATGGAAAAACTAATCATTAACTTTATATGGAAAGGGAAGAAGCCCTGAATAAGTAAAGTGCTACAGAAGAAGAAGAATAAAGTTGGAGGACTCACACTACCTGACTTCAGAACCTACTATACAGCTACAGTAGTCAAAACAACCTGGTACTGGTAAAACAACAGATACATTGACGAATGGAACAGAATTGAGAACCCAGATGTAAATCCATCCACCTACGGTCACCTGATCTTCGACAAGGGCCCAAAGTCCATCAAATGGGGAAAAGACAGTCTTTTTAACAAATGGTGCTGACAAAACTGGATGTCCATCTGCAAAAAAATGAAACAGGACCCATACCTCACACCGTATACAAAAACTACTTCAAAATGGATCAAGACCTGAATATAAAGCCTAAAACTATAAAGTTCATAGGAGAAAAAATAGGACCAACACTTCAGGCCTTAATACATGGCATTAACAGGAAACAAACCATAACCATCATTGCACAAACCCCGAGAGATAAGCTAGATAACTGGGATCTTCTAAAAATCAAACACCTATGCTCTTCAAAAGACTTCACCAAAAGAGTAAAAAGAGAACCTACAGACTGGGAAAAAAATTTTGGACAGTACAAGTCAGGCAAAGGTCTAATCTCTATAATCTACAAGAAAATCCAACACCTCTACAACAAAAAGACAAATAATCCTATTAAAAAATGGGCAAAGGAAATGAACAGACTCTTCACCAAAGAAGGCATTCAAATGGCCAACAGACACATGAGGAAATGCTCGCGAACACTAGCCATTAGAGAAATGCAAATTAAAACCACAATGAGATACCATCTCACCCGGCATTACTGGCACGAATCAAAAACACTGGAAATAACAAATTTTGGAGGGGCTGCGGGGAGATTGGAACTCTTATGCACTGCTGGTGGGAATGCAAAATGATACAACCATTTTGGAAAATGATATGGTGCTTCCTCAGAAAGCTAGAAATAGATATACCATTGGATCCAGCAATCCCACTCCTAGGAATATATCCTAGAGAAACAAGAGTCGTCACTCGAATATTGACATAAGAACACCTATGTTCATGGCAGCATTGTTCACAATAGCAAAACGATGGAAACAACCTAGATGCCAATCAACAGATGAATGGATAAACAAACTATGGTACATACACACGATGGAGTACTATGCAATGAGAAAGAACAACAATGAATCTGTGAAGCATCTCATAACATGGATGAAACTGGAGGAAATTATGCTGAGTGAAATAAGTCAATCACGAAAGGACAAATATTGTATGGGACCTCTATTGTAAAAACCTATGAAAAAGTTCACACACAAAGTGTAACAATCTTTGTTGGTTACCAGGGATGGGAGTGGTGGGGGGGAAATACTAAATAGGCAATAGATAAGTGGTATCTTGGGTGAAGGGTGAGACAGTACACAATACACGGGAAACTAGCACAACCTGTACAAGGAAAGGTCATGGAAGCCCCATAGACACATCCAAACTCCCTGAGGGACTGAATTGCTGCGCAGAGGGCTGTGGGGACCATGGTCTCAGGGAACATCTAGCTCAATTGGCATGACACAGCTTATAAAGACAATGCACTACATTCTACCTTGGTGAGTAGTGTCTGGGGTCTTAAAAGCCTGTGAGCGGCCATCTAAGATACTCCACTGGTCTCATCCCTTCGGGAGCAAGGGAGAATGAAGAGAACAGGATACAAGGAAAAGATTTGTCCAAAGGACTAATGGTCCACAGCTACCAAGGCCTCCACCAGACTGAATCCAGTACAGCTAGATAGTGCCCGGCTATCACCACTGACTGCTCTGACCAGGATCACAACAGAGGGTTCTGGACAGAGCTGGAGAAGGATGTAGAGCATAATATTAACTCACAAAAAAAAAAAAAAAAAGACCAGATTTACTGGCCTAAAGGAGACTGGAGAAACCTCGAGAGTATGGCCCCCAGACACCCTTTTAGCTCAGTGGTGAAGTTACCTCCAAGGTTCACTGTTCAGCCTGGGAGTGGACAGCCCTGTAAAACCAAATGAGACTAAGGAGGTACAGGAGTCCAGTGACAAGGGCCAGAAAGCAGAAGGGGACAAGGAAGCTGATGATAGGGAACCCAAGGTTGAGTAAGGATATTGTTGATGTGTTGTGAAATTATTAACCATTGTCATAGGGCAACATTTGTAGTAACTGTTAAATGAGAAACTATTTTGTTCTGTAAGCCTTCATCTTAAGTGAGAATAATAGCACAATTGGAAGAGCGTAGTCAATGTCACTGAGCTGTGTATGTAGAAATTTTTGAAATGGTGTCTCTTTGGCTACGTGTATTTTCACCAAAAAAAAAAAAAGTTGAGAAGTTAGAGGGTTAATATGTTGTGGGGTTGTTAACCAATGTCATAAAACAACATGTGTACTACTGTTTCATAAGAAACTATTTGTTCTGTAAGCCTTCACCTGAAGTACAATAAAATATAAAAAAAAGAACTACTACATGACCCACTCCTAAGTGTATACCCAGAAGACTTGAAAGCAGAGGCTTGTAACCAATGTTCATTGCAGCATTATTCACAATAGCCAAAAGGTAGAAACAACCTAAATACCCATCAACAGATGCATGGATAAACAAAATGTGGTACATACATACAGTGGAATACTACTCAGCCAGTAGAAAGAAAAAAAGTTTTGATACATGCTACAATATGGATGGATTTTGCTTAGGTAAGTAAGTCAATAATAAAAGGACAAATATTATATGACCTCACTTACATTAAAAAAAAAAAAAAAAGAAAAGGCAAATGTATAGAGACCAAAGTTTATTAGTAGTTACCAGGGGTGGGAGAGAGGGGGAAAGAGTGGGTATTAATGGTGATGGGAAAATTTCATTGATTAATAGTAGGATTGCACAGTCAATTACCATAATTGCTGTCAATAAAATGTACACCTGTAAAAAGTTGAACTGGCAAAAGTTGTGTGATAGATATATTTACAACAAGGACCAAAAAATAAACAAATAAAAAGAGCTACTGCTTAGCTGCTTATGTACAACTAAAAATCTCATGGGATTTGGTTTCTTGGTTTGGAGGTTTAGGGTCATGGTTTCATGGGACATCCCAGTTAATCGGCCTAATAATGTATTTAGTGCTTCTGTTCCACCTCTTAGTTTCTTGCATAGTGCCTGGGGTCTTAAGAGCTTCCAAACAGCCAACCAAGGCACAACAATTGATCTCTATATGCCTGGAGCAGCAGAGGAAGAAGGACTCTGGAATAGGAGGAGCACATAAATATGTGGCTAATTGCCTTCACGAACAACTGCCTCCTTTGCCATGAAACCAGAAGAACTAGATGGTGCCCGGCTACCATTACTGAACATTTTGATCAAAGAGTCTACAGATTCTATAGAAGAATCCTGATCAAAAGTAGAAAACTGCAGAACAGAATTTAAAATTCTCATGAATTCCAGACTTTCTGGAGCCATGAGGACTGGATTCATCCATGAAACTATTGTCCTGAGATAATCTTTAATACTTCAACCAAAAATGTTCCGTGAATTCTTCTTAAAACCAAACAATAGTTTAGCTAAAGTAGTAAAAAATGTCTGCCTTGAGCATTATACTCTTTTAAGAACTGTCTATATGGGATCAAATTGACAACAGCAACTTGAAAGATTAGATAGGAACCTTAAGGGGCAGTGAGTTTATGTCAATGAGGGAGGAACAACTCAGAAAAGAAGGGTAAGAATAGTTGCACAACTGGAAGAACATAATCAGTGTCACTTAATTTTACATGTATAAATGGTTAAATTGGTGTATGTTCTGCTGTGTATATTCTCAACAAGAACAACAACAACAAAAAGAATGAGGTTTATCTGTAGCTCTCCATATACTGATATAGCAAGGTCTGCAAGATATATTGAGCAAAAACACAAGATGCAGAAGAGTGTGTAAACAATGCTACTGTTTATATTTTGAAATGATATAATAGCCATAGATATAGAAATGTAGAGATGTGCATATACATATGGACAGAGACATAAATATGTGCTTAGAATAACTCAGGAATGCTACATAAGAAAATGGTAACTGCTTCTGGGAAAGGAAACCAGAGGACTGATAAAATGGACCAGAGGGTAATTTTTCATCATGTATCTTTGTCACAATTGAATTTTGCATGATGTACTGCTTAAAAAATAATGTGGAACTACAAGAGAGCTTTCTTGGAATCCAGCTGCCATAGAAAGAAGCTTGGATTAGACCACTGAATGATGAAGAACCATGTGGAAAGAGTGAACCAGCCATCAACTATTCCAAGGCCCAGGTATATGAGTCAAGCTATCTTGGACATTCCAGCCTCAGCTGAGTTCCTGGTTGAATGCAGCCTAATATGTGATCCAGGCCAACTTCACGTTGAGCAGAAGAACCACCCAGCTGAATTATGAGAATTAATAAATTATCTTTGTTTTAAGATGGTAAAACACACACACACACATGCACACATACCTAAAAGAAAAAAAGAAAGGAAATAAATATATGAAAGAAAAGGAATTGTTGAATCCAAAAGGGTGACTTTTCTAAAGTAGAATTCCAAAATAAGCATAAGACACATTTTGGGTCATGCATGTTGCTGCTAAATGGTAGCAAGTAGTCAACTGTGTACACTCCACTAGTCCTGGGTGATGATATCCTACAGTAGGGACTCTGTGGCACAGTGGAAAGCACACAGATCTTGGAGAAAGGCTGAACTAGATTTAAATCCTGGGCAAGCTCCTTAATCTCCAGAGCCTCAGGGAAACAGGGATAATAACATATTTTGCAGAGCTCTTGTGAGGCTTGATGAAGATGATTCCCACAGATACTTCAATGGCTGAAAGATAATGAATATATAATAATCACCGACTTTTTCAACCACTTCCATTCCACCCCAACTGTATCAGTTACCTAATGCTGTGTAACAAATCATCCTGAAACCTAACGGCTTAAAATAACAATGAACATATATTATCTTATGATTTCTGTGGGCCAGAATTCAAGAGCAGCTTGGTTGGCCAGTTCTCTCTTGAGGTCTCACGAGGCTGAAGTCAGATGTTGGCTAGAGCTACAGTCATCTGAAGGTTTGACAGATCTGGAGGGTCCTCTTCAAGCTCCAGTTTCTCTGTTCTAACAAGCACTTGCCATTGTGAGAAGCAGTATAGTATAGTGGTTAGGAATTTTTGGTCTGGGGCCACATTATGTGGGTTGGTTGGGGTACTTAACCTTCAAGTTAATGGGGATGATACATATAGAGAGCTAGGCACAAAGTGAGGCTCAACTGATATTAGCTATTTGGTGATAATAATTGGTGCACATGCATGTGCACACAACCAATAATGAAATGAACCCATTGCCATTCTTTTTGGATTACTTTATGTCATTTATAGAAGACCTAGGAAATTAGGAATGCTTCTTTCGTCCTCAGAGGAGAGTTGGAACCATTTACTTACTGAGTATTTTTTGAGCCAGGCCTGTGCTAAGAGCTTCTCAAATGTTACCTTCCTTACGTCTCGCAACAACTCTGTAAATGAAGATATCACTACCCTCCTTTTAGAGACAAGCAAAATTAGGCATTCAAGATGTTAAGAAATGTGCTCAGAGCCACTTAGCTGGTGTGAGTGAGAACCTGGATTTGAACTCAGGTCTTCTAACTACAAACCACGTAATCTTTTGTCAACATGTTGCTGCCCTCTTGTCATTGATTTCTACTCTGGAGGGGTGATGGGCTGGGATCCCTCCAAACTCCAGCGTTGACACAAAAGGAGTGAGACTGAATCACAAATTGAGCTTCCCAACTGAATATCAACTACTGACCATCAGGTGAGAGCAGGGCCAGCAGGGTTGATAAAGGACAGAGAGGAAGCTTGGGAAAGGCTTTTGAAAGCTAGAGACCAGTTATAAGAAAAGAAGCAGAACTTGGACTCTTAACCCCTGACAACTCACTTCATCTTCCTGAAGAAGTGATGCTAGCTAATGTTTATTGAGAGCTTACTCTACCAGGCATGATTTTTAGTGCATCACACAGATTACCATATTTAATCCTCACCACAACCCTGAGAAGAAGGCACTCAGGCACCTTTTTACAACTGAGGAATTTGAGGCACAGCACAGAAAGTAATCTGCCCAAGGTCACACATCACTTAAGATGAGGTGGTAGGTCACCTTGCAAAAGGAGCACTAGAACAAAATCCTCAACCCCTGTATCCTGTTGCTTCTCTCATGGCAGAACAAAACAGCAAGTGTTTGTGAGAGCAGGCAGGGTGTTGTGTGGCGGTCACCATCGAGGTGCCTCAGGAATGAATGAAACCAACATCTCCACAAAGATACAAGCAGCAGATAATTATAGACAATGAGAAATGCAGCACTCTACACTTGGTAGCCTGTCACCTTGTAAACATAAACACATAACTGTCAAATTAAATGGTATTTATAATGCAAAACCCTTTGATTTCAACCTTCCTGTGGATTGTATGAGCAGGCCGAGAGCATCACTTTGTTTCCATCCCTTGTAGTTAGGAGTACTTGTTGAACCCTGATGAAAAGTGTATTCAAGTGGTAAGCAATTACGAAATCCACCAAATGATTTTTGGGGAGAATCTTGGCATTCAAAGATTGTTCACATGCGATGTTACCACCTTATACCCTGCCGCTCATGCACCCAAAGATCCAGGACTGTGGATCACACAATGCCTGGAAGAGCCAAGCGACAGTGGTCTAGCCTTGTAGACAGCAGAATACAAGGATTTGGTGCCTCAAGCCTATTCCTGTGCAGATTCCTCTGTGTCAAAAGGATAATCCTGGGGACCTCTTGAAAGCACAAATTCCAAGACTTCAGTGGAAATCATAGGCATGCAAGAACTGTGTGTGATTAAGTACTGATTCTCTAGCTAGAGCCTTTTAACTTTTCTATCATTCTATTTTTGGCTATTATTTAGTGTTAATAGAACACACATATTTTAGAAACTCACACATTAGTTGTCGGTTTACATGATATGAAATAAAATTAGAGAGTATATGTTTTCAATTTGGAGCCCTGGTGGCTCAGTGGTTAAGTGCTATCTATGGCTGCTAACCAAAAGGTGGGCAGTTTGAATCCACCAGCCGCTCCTTGGAAACCCTATGGGGCAGTTCTACTCTGTCCTACAGGGTTGCTATGAGTCAAAATCAACTCGATGGCAACACATTTTGTTTTTTTTTATGTATTCAATTTATTTATTGGAATCTGCACCTGTCTTAGCTCGAGTTCTCTAGAGAAGGAAAACCAGTGAAGCATATATATAGAGAGAGATATAGAGAGGCAGAGACAGAAAGATCGAGAGAGAATGTATCTCAAGGAAATTGCTAACACGTTGTAGAGACTGGCAAGTCTAAGTTCCTGGGTCAGGCATCAGGTTGGAGACTTCTAACTAACGTAGCTGCAAGGGCTCACAAATCCAAGATTGGCAGGTAAGACAGCAGGCTGCTGGCTCAAGTCCCAAGAACCAGAGGTCAGATGAAGAGTCAGATGCAGGATCCAGAGCAAGCAAAAGCCAGCGAGCTTTGCCAGAATGCCCATACATATTGGATGCAGGCCACACCTCTGAGGAAACTCCCCTTAAAACTGATTGGTTGATCACATCAGGTCACATTATGGAGGTGATTACATTATGTCACAAAATGGAGGACAAAATACATAATTACATAACTGCCAAACCACTGAGATCATGGCCCAGGCAATTTGACACACAACTTTAACCATCACAGTCCACATCTTGTCAACTTGGCGCCTGGACACATCTCCTTAAACCACACACAATCTTTAAATAAAGATAAGTACAGAGTCATTCTTTCACCTAACATGATACAACTAATGTACATACAACTGAAAACACACTAGCCAAGTATACATCTTATATTTTAAAAGTGAAGAAAACAAAAACATTTGATGCACACACATACGAGGAAGAAAGACTCATAACAATTACAGTCCTCGTTTCTGCAACTGGTCACGTGCTCATAACTCGTATTTAGAACTACCTTCTTCCACCACCCATTCTGTACTCCCTTTATTCTCAGCAAGTCCCTCAGCTGGTTGTGGTTCTTTGTCTGGTGGTGTGACACAAGTCATGTTGGAATTGGGTTGCTGTAGTTTTCCATTGAATTTAATCACAGATCTTGGTAGTACTAAGAGACTCTAAGGGATCTCCTGTATTCCAGACATACTCTTCTTCACCTCCCTTATGCAAAATCAATCTGATTTCTCCTTGGTAATCGGGGTCATTCACACCAGCCAATATAGTAACTCCCTTCTTTGCCTGTTGATCCAGCTGCATGAGGAGCACAAAGTGGCCAGGTGGCATTATTAATTTCCAGTTCAAAGGAAGTCTGTGTTGTGTCTCTAGGTGAGAGCATTCCTCCCTTTGAAACTAAGCCCTCTAAACCCACAGAGCATAGAATTGCAGGGAGAGGACATAAACATTTTGCAAGTGGGTCACTAGGGGTAATAGTGAGTGGTGCCACTCCCATCTCCACCCCTTGATTCCTGGAACCGTGGATCCTGGCTGTGGGAGAAACAGCACTGTATATTGGATGCTGATTTACAGCATATACAACCTCCTGGAGAATGTTGCTCCAATTCTGCAAACTGTTGCCACTTTGCTACTAGCTGTCACCATAAACGTGTCCTTAGAGGGCCATTCCATTGTTCTATCAAGCCAGCTGCTTCCAGATGATGGAGAGCATGGTAAGACAAGTGAATTCCATGAGCATGGACCCATTGCCGTGCTTCATTTGTTGTGAAGTGACTCCCTTGATCCAAGACAATCCTGTGTGGGATACCATGATGGCAGATAAGGCATTCTGTAAGTCCACGGATGGTAGTTTAGGTAGAAGCATTGCATACAGGGAAGACAAGTCTGTATCCAGAGTAACTGTCTATTCCAGTAAGAACAAAATGCTGCCCTTTCCATGGCTGAGGATGTCCAATGTAATCAACCTACCACCAGGTTGCTGGTTGATCACCTCTAGGAATGGTGCCATATCGGGGACTCAGTGTTGGTCTCTGCTGTCGGCAGATTGGGCACTCAGCAGTGGCTATAGCCAAGTCGGGTTTGGTGAGTGGAAGTCCATGTTGCTGAGCTCACACATAACCTCCATCCCTGCCACCATGGTCACATTGTTCATGAGCCCATTGGGCAATGACGGGGAAAGAGGATAATTGGTTTCCACAGAACACGTCATCCTATCAACTTGATTTTTAAAATCCTCCTCTGCCAAGGTTACCATTTGATGAGCATTCACATGAGACACAAATATCTTCACCTCTTTGGGCCATTCAGAGAGGTCTATCCACATACCTCTTCCCCATACATCCTTGTTTCTGATTTTCCAATCATGTTCCTTCCTAGTCCCTGACCATCCAGCCAAACCTTTGGCCACAGCCCATGAATCAGTACACAATTGCATATATGGCTATATCTCCTTCCAAGAAAAGAGAACAACCAACTGCACTGCCCAAAAATACTGCCCCAAATAGTGCCCATTGAGAGGAATTCCCTTTACCACTCTCCTTCAGGGAGGTCCCATAAAAGCTGCTGCTATCTACTTTAGAGTGATGCCTGCAGAACCGTCTGTAAACCAGGGACGAGGTTTCTCTTCCTCAGTCAACTGATTATAAGGAACACCCCCATGAGACCATAGATCCATCTGTTTTTTGCACAGGCCAAGTAGGTGAGTTGAATGGGGATGTGGTGGGAATCACCACCCCTGCATCCCTCAAGTCCTCAATGGTGGCAGTAATTTCTGCAATCCCTCTAGGAATGTGGTATTGCTTTTGGTTTATTATTTTCCAAGGTAGGAGCAGTTCTAATGGCTTCCACTAGGCTTTTCCTACAATAGCCCTTACTCTACTTGTCAGGGATCAATGTGGGGGTTCTGCCAGTTGCTGAGTATATCTATTCAAATTATGCATTCTGGAACTGGGGAAATCACTACAGGATGGATTCCACTGGACCCACGGTGAGACAAACCTGAGCTAAGACTCCATGAATAACCTGACTTCCATATGACTGGTGGGTCACAGTGATGTTTTGTGTCTCCTGGAATTAGTGTCAGTTCAGAGCCAGTAACCAGTAATCCCCCAAAAGTCTGATTAATTTCTTTTCCCCAATGAACAGCCATTCTCATAAAAGGCCGTAGATTCCTTTGAGGAAGGCTGGGAGAAAGATTAGCAGTAAAAATTTTTGCAGTTTAGTGTGGTCCTTCTTCCAGGGCACCTGGCCTCCCCTTCATTCAAGAGGTTGTTGGTCTGTAAACTGGCTCAAGTCTGGGAATTGATTGAGGGGCCTAATTCTCTATTGTGGAGATTCAAGTTAGACTGCCCATCCTTTGACCTAGAATTCTTCCACCTGTACAGTGCAAGTAAATATTTACTAGATTTCACATCTATTTCACTCCTAGGCACACCATGACTAAGCAGCCAATGCCATAAGTCTATAAGAGTCATACTGTTCTAATTACTGTTTTGACTCTGCTGTCCATTACAGTAACCACACCCATCTTGTCTTTGTTGATTGAGTGCTGCCACTTGTCCCATACCACCTTGAAATACAATCAACCCTGATGTAGTTTTAAAAAAATTCAAACCAAACTTGTTGCCGTGGAGTCGATTCCAACTCATGGTGACACTGTAGGACAGCACAGAACTGCCCCACAGAGTTTCCAAGGAACAGCTGGTGGATTTGAACTGCTGATCTTTTGGTTAGCAGCCATAGCTCTTCACTACTACATCCAGCATGTTGTAGTTAGGTGTCTTAATTCAATTAAAGCAGTTCTCACTACCACATCTGACTTACGTCAAATAGCAATCACAGCAGTCTTCAAGGATGTTGGGGCTCCCTTCACAAATTTGTTCCTCTCCGTTGTAGTAAAAGGTGTGTGCTCTGAGCACTCCATGTGTGAGTCTGTGCATCTAACCTGATAAATGCACTCTAACATGCCAATTTCCCTAAGCCTTTAGATACCTTCGTCTACAGTATACCAAGGCAAGTCTGGCACTTCAACTTGATTTAGTGTAGGCCACCGCTTAATCCATGCTTCCGTGAACAAATTAAGTAAACTATTAGATCCTTTCCTAACCTCATGAGCTGAAACGAATGAAGAATGTGTGCTTAGTGGGCCCATATCAATAAATTTAGACATTTAGACTGATCCAACTTTATGTTCCTTGCACCACTATCTCACACCCTTAACAGCCATTTCCACACATATTCCCCAGGCATCTGTTTGTATATATTAGAAAAGTCAATCAGTTCTTTTGGAGTGTAGTACACCTCCTCCTGGATCATCACACTTCGTACTTCAACTTTTGGGGCTCTCTGGGACTAAAGTCTAGTTATAAGTCTAGAAGCAAAAATGGTGGAGATGTGTTCTAAGAACATTCAGCCAGATCTTCTAAGGCATCTGCCTCAGGCGAAGGCTCATGCAATGATTCAGACACACCCAAGGCAATATCTCAGACAAAGCCTCTTCAAACACAGCTGGGTTAATCTCATCAGATAGGCATGGAGGAGCTAATGGTTTTACTGGGCAGGGTGACTTAACGTACAAAGATGGAGTAATCTCTTCAGATGGAAGTGGTTCTGTTGGCAGCAGTAACTTAATAAATTGAGGGGCTCAATATCCCCAGTTTCCTGATTACCTGCTTATATGACCTCATCCCAAGTTTCAGGATCCCATTTCTTCCCAATCAATGCCCTCACTCTAACTTCAAACACCATTTGAGGTTGGAAATTCAGTTGGTGTTGTAATTCAGCCACTCTTACAGTAAGACTCTGGGCTTGGTTTTCAGCAATATCAGCTCTGTTACTATAAGGAATAAGGCTTTCTTTCAGGGCACAAGTGGTAACTTTGAGGTCTTTTATTGTGGCACTTGAGCTGTGACTCTCAAGCTCTGAGCTCATCTCTTTCTTTTACCACTTTGTCCAGCAAAAGTAGTACCAACCAACCAGCTTCCTTATACTTCTCATTCTAACAAAATTGTAAAAAAATATCAAATCATGGGATCATCCAGAGCCTTGTCTCTCACCAATATTTGATCTATTGCTGTTGATATTTTGTGTATTTCTATTGTCACTTCGTGCCACAGATTAGCAGTGTACTTTTTACTATTGGAAGCAGAGTCATCGACATCTTTAAGACTAAACAGACTTGAGAAACCAATTTAGAAAACTCATCCTTACAATTTTGTTTCTCTAGAACCACTCTGGACTCAGTACCATATGTCTTAGGCTGGGTTCTCTAGAGAAGCAAAAGCAGTATAGTGTATACCTATCTATCTATCTGTCTGTCCGTCTATCAGCCAAAACCAAACTTATTGCTGTTGCGTCAGTTCAGACTATAGCGACCTTTTAGTGACCCCATAGGACAGAGCAGAACTGCCCTATAGGGTTTCCAAGGATTGGCTGATGGATTCGAACTGCCAACCTTTTGGTTAACAGCCAAAAACTTAACCATTGTGCCACCGGGGCTCCATATATGTGTGTGTGTGTGTATAAAGATATACATATATATATATATATAGAGAGAGAGAGAGAGAGAGATCTCAAGGAAATGGCTCACATGGTTGTCGAGGCTGGCAATCTCAAGTCCATGGGTCAGTCGTCAGGCTGGAGGCTTCTCCTAACTCATGTAGCTGGAGGGGCTGACAAACCCAAGATCAGCAGATCAGATGGTAGGCTGCTGGCGCACAGGCTGTAGAGGTCAATGAATCCCAAGATTGGCAGGCAATATGGCAGGCCGCTGGCTTAATTCTCAAGAACCAGAGGTCAGATGATGATGAGCCAGATGCAGGATCCAGAGCAAGCAAAAGCCGGCAACTTTTGCCAGAATGCCCATATACATCAGATGCAGGCCACACCCCTAAGGAAACTCCCTTTATACCTGATTGGCTGATCACATCAGATCACTTCATGGAGGTGATTACACTATATGACAAAATGGAGGGCAACTACATAACTGCCAAACCACTGAGAATCATGGCTCAGCCAAGTTAGAACACAACCTTAACCATCATAGCACCCAATTCTTATTTAAATTAGCTATTACAATGTTTTTGGGCAAAATATTCTTAGTAACCTCAGGACTGACCCTCATAACGGTCACTTTTCACCAAGGATAGCAGCCCACCTTCTAGTTCCTGACTTTCTACTTCTTAGTTCTTTATCTCTATATCAGCACTGTCCAACATAGTAGCCACTACACGTGACATCTTAAGTTTAAATCTTAATTAATTTAAATGAAATTGAAAATGCAGTTTCTTGATTGTGCTTGCCATATTCAATTGCTCAAGAGCCACCTGTGGCTAGTGGCTATTGTATTGAACAGTGGAGAATAGAAATTTCCAGCATTGCAAATAGTTCCAGTGGACAGAGCTGTTCTAAGTGGTTCTTCACTACAGTCTTGTCTTCATTATCTAGGGCTCTCTCCTCCTGCGTTGACCCTTAATAGCGGAGTTCTAGGTTTGCCATCTCCTTTACTACCTAGATAGTCACATAAATCCTCACTGAGAATTTTGTGGAAAGATTTTTTGATGCATTTGTATAATCTCTGCATGGAATGCTTGTGCATTAGTCAGGATAAGCAATGCCAGCTGCTGAAACATACAACCCTAAAATAAACACAACACAGATTTATTTCTTGCTCAAGTGAGAATCTCGTGTTCTTTGCAGTCATTTACTCTTCTTCCAGAGCCTCAGGGTTCTCCACTGGATCCTCTGCATCTAGCAGGCCAATTAGTGAAGGCTAGGATAGAGGGTCAGGATGTTTAGGGGTGGGCCTATAAGCAGCTCCATCACTTCTGTTCACATCTCATTGGCCAAAACTTGGTCATATAGTTCCACCTATCTGTTAGAAAGGGTGGGAAAGTAGTCTTTCTGAGAGCCAAGGAGGAAAATTAATAAAACAGAAAGGTAAACACATAGTTGTTGTATCACAGCTTGTAGAAATATGCATTCTATGTAAATGCATACTATTTCCCAAACAGTGAACCATGTATCTGTTAAGAATCCTTTTGAGTCTCACAGTATATATTTTACACATCTCATACAAGAAAAATAAAATATATATATGTATCACTAGATGCCAAATATAGGCTAAGAGAAAATGGACTTTGGAATCAGGGCTGGCCTGTGTGTTAGTCCTAGTGCTACCACTAGCTGGTCAAGAATACACGTTGTTGTTGTTAGGTGTTGTCGAGTCGCTTCCAACTCATAGCGACCCTATGTACCACAGAACAAAACACTGCCTGGTCCTCCGCCATGCTCACAATCAGCGTTATGCTTAAGCCCATTGTTGTAGCCACTGTGTCAATCCATCTCGTTGAGGGTCATCCTCCTTTTCCCCAATGCTCTTCTTTACCAAGCATGATGTCACACACATGCAGTGTGATCTGGGGCAGGTTGTTTAAATTTGTAATTACCTCAAAGGACTGTTGTGGGGATTAAGTGAGACAATGAATGATTGCAGTAGTGTAAATGCTCAATGGTGGGAGGGTGCACAGTTACAGGTGACATCACAGACCTTCCCCTACCTTCTGCATTGAATTCATGTCTAGTTCCAAACTAAATTTTCTAATAGCATCAGTTGCAATGTCTAATATTTCTGCATAGTAGTTGTAAAAGAAAATACTTGCCCATGTTTATATTCAAGCAATTATAGACTCAAATATACAGGATTTAATTTTTTTAAAAATGGTGTTAGCATTTTAAAATGTAAAATTCTAATTTTAACCTATTTCCAAAACCAGTTTTCCATTCATTGATTTAACTGTTTCTGAGCTTCAAAAATAGAAATTTCATATGATTCACCTTAACAGACATATGACTACTGGGCTGAGACACTGACTTGCCTTGTTACTTGTTTAATGGGGCTATTAAAAACAAAGAAAAAAATCAGTTGCTACTGCATCTATTCTGACTTATAGATACCCATGTGTGTCAGAGTAGAACTGTGTTCTATAGGGTTGTCAATAGCCGATTTTTCAGAAGTAGATCACCAGGCCTTTCTTCTGAGGCACCTCTGGGTAGACTCAAACTGCCAAACTTTTGGTTAGTAGCAGACCACACTAACTGTGCTACCCAGGGACTCTTTCTGTTTTTAGGGTCTCATATTTTGAATTACATTCATTAATATTACATAGGTTACCAGCTTTGTGAACTTGGCCAAGTCTCTTGTCTGCTCTGAACCTTTCTTCTCCTCTGCAAAATGAGGGAGTGAGGCGAGACTCCCTCTAATTTCCAGTTAAGACATTATGTGACTTATATAGGAAGCTTTGACCATCTAGGCAGACTTTCAATGACTCGCGGTGCGGGTATAGCTAAAAGCAGAGTTGCTTATAGAAAAGTTCTGCTAACATAAAGGGATTTAAGGAAAATATTACGAGAAGAATAGTCCAGTAAATTAAATATTCTAACTGAAGAATTCTGAATTAAGTATCACCATTTAAAATGCATAATTTTAGCATAAATACTCTGGAAATACTCATTTAGTTTGCTATGTTATTGCTAATAAAGGGGACCCTGTATCTAGATTTGTCATATGTCATTAATGAATCAACTATAGAATGCAAACTATAATTATTTTGCATTATCTATTTGCTGTTTAATTATACTTAATTTTAGGCTTGCCTAAAGGGCCTAATAAAATTTGGGATGCTAAATGATTGCCTCATCTGTTTACTCTGGGCTATTTGCTGACAATAATTATCTACATTAATTGGGGGATTTTTTTTTTTCCCTTAACAAATTCATCTGGATGGGGGTAATACCTAAATAAAATATTCTAAAAATGTAACGCATTTTTCCAGGGTTGTAGTAAAATGTTAGTTGAACTAAAATCAATAAAATAAACCTTTGTATGCTATCACTGAATCAATTTGGTATAATGATTTGATATAGCATATGGCCATACCTCTCCACACAGACCAAGGAGGCCCCAGGGCCAGGCTCACACACCCCCCTTCTAGAACACATTCCCAACACTCTGACATTCCCTGCTCAAATGGGCCCAAGTCTTTCCAAGACCTTCAGAGATCTCTTTCCCAGGTCCTTCCTCCCAAGGGTAACCTTTGCCATAGACCAGAAGAGTGGCTAAGAGGAGGCTGAGTTGGGGCTATGGACAGAGAGCTGGGACTTGTGGCTGGGGGAGGGAGGGAAGCCCCTCACAATGAGCCTGGGGTGAGGGAAGAAGGGTGTGGCTGGGGAAGGAGTCAGAGAACTAAATTCCAACCTGGTTTTCTAGGTTATTATGAAGACGTATTGGTTAAAGTAGCAGAGAGAACGCAGTTTACTTACAGTTTATAACTTTTAGTATTTGGGCAGATAAATAACCAAGGCCTTCATGTCTCTCTGCTCGGTTCTCTTTTATATCTCAAATGAGCTTGACTTAAAACACAATCTAATCTTGTAAATTGAATCCTGCCTCATTAACATAAGTGCCTCTAATCTTGCCTCATTAACAACATAGATGTAGGGTTTACAACACAAGGAAAATCACATCAGATGACAAAATGGTAGACAATCACAATACTGGGAATCATGGCCTAGCCAAGCTGATACACATTTTGGGGAGACACAATTCAACCCATAACAGCTAGAAATGGAACCTGGGTCTCCTGAATAAAAAAACAAGAATTCTACCACTGAAGTAACACTGCAGTAATAGCCTCTCCATTTTACATATGAGGAGACCTGGGCTTCAGCAGGGTTAGTGACTTGTACCAGGTCGCACAGCTGAATCAGTGGAAGAAGGGATTTGAGCCCGGGTAGTCTGGTCTCCAAGTACCCACACTACACCTCTACAGGACGTTTAGAACGTCGTCGATCTGAGCTATGTCTGCACGAACAGATGTCTGCTTCAGGAGTAACTAGTTAGCAACTTTTCGCTCTCCACCATCCGTAATGTCACCTGCAGCACTAACGGACCCTGGGGGACCTTCTTTGTAGCTCTTCATCCTTAGGGTCAGCACGGATTTTCAACTAAGATTCCGCAGGCAGGGCTGAACACAGTAAATTTAGAATTTTGGGTTTTGGCTTTTTTGTGGGGTTTTGTTTTTCAGGGCTGGTAGAAAAACAAGCATAGCACAGTGCCTGAAAATCAGTAAATCCTCGGAAGAAAGGAGGGAAGAAAGGCGGAAGAGAATGCACCTTCCAAAATTAACATAGTTGGAAGCCAAAGACAAAAATGGAGAATAGTTCCCGCCCAGCCCCCATCCTCTACCCAGCGAGAATCAGGAGCTGGTTTATAATGGAAGCCCGTCAAGTCAGGCTTAGCCTCAAAGGAGTGCTCCCTCTCCCGGGGAAGGAGTACGGTCTCCCTGCGAACCGTGAAAGGTGACAGGAGGGAGACCACAGCCTCTGCGTCCCGAAACTCGTGGCTCCGAACCCCCCACGGAGCCTCAGCCAGCCGGGTCAGAGGCGGCTAGCTCCACCCATCCACGAGGCCCCGCGCTGCCACGCCTCCTGCATGACGCCCGACCCGCTCATCTTCGGCGCCCCGCCCCGTTAATGACCACAGGCGCCGCCCCGCCCCCTGCACATCGGCCGGGCGCCGCGTTTACCCGCGGTGCATGGTGGGGCCGTCGCCTGGGACAACCCGGGGCCCCTGGCCGCCCGTAGGTCGCGCAGAGTGAACGCGGCAGCGGTAGCATGCGCCGGGCCTCCGCGTTGTCCGCGCCCGTGGCGAGCCCCGACTACTACGAGAGGCTGGGCCGCCTCCAGCATGGGCTGCGGGACAGGTACGGCCAACGGGGGGCGGAGGCGGGACTCGCTCGGCGCTGAGGGTTTTCTGCCCTGTTCCTTCCCATTCGCCCCACCCGTGCTTCCTCTCCGGCAGAGACGCCCCCTGCATTGGAGGGGGCGGCGGAGGGAGATGAGACACCCAGCAGCAACCACTGGAGCCCTCCTCCCGCTTGAGGTTGTTGCCGCGTCACTGAATTGAGAGCGGGAGTTCTCCTGCCTGTCACTCTCAGTCAAACCTTGTGAATTTCTCTAGTCCCCTTCTACATGCCCCCCCCCCCCAGTCTCTTCAAATTGTCATCCCACCTGACAGCTGCACTGCATCAGTGATGACAGGTCCAGGAATGCAGGTGGGAGACGCTGTGTGTTTTCACAAACATATGCTCTTTTTAAATGCAGGAGGCATATATGGGGAGTTTGGGGGATGGCCAGGTTTCTAGGGAAGGGATGAAATTTCCAGTGGGAAAAGTCTAGCTTCCAGAGGATTCATGATGCCTTTGATTACGACATTAAAGACAGGAATCGCCGAAAACAGATCTAAGAATCCATAAAGGAAGAAAATTATAAAGTAATTTATTCTAAATAACCACTTAAAAGATAAGTTGTTGAAATTCTTATTTAGCTGCGAAGTTAATTGGAATTGGAGATCTCATTAGTTGGCAGGGAAGACGATAGATTTTTGGATCTTTTGAAAAACAAAACAATGAGTGTTAAAAGTTACAGAATAGTCATTCTGGTGAACAGTAGAGCTATGTGTGACATTTCTAAAATGTTGATAATTACATGTAAAGTAAAGGCAGAAGTAAGTGGTTCTTAAAAGGAATTATATTCATTTTATGCTAGATTTATTTTTGTCAAATATTTATAGAGCATCTGTAACAGGCCTCCTCAGTTGTCCTCGCCATATTTTACTTCTTAATCCGTTTTGACATGCTGTTTTCTCTCTGACATGTCGCCTCTTGCCCTCCCAAGTGGTCTCCTCATCTCCAGCTTGTAAAAAATCATTCCTTCAGAGTGTTCCCTGCCCTAGGTGTTGATCACCCCCAGCCCCTAACTGATGAGACTTCAGTATTCTTACAGCACCCTAGTTTTAGTGACCGCTTAAGTGACTTGCTCTCTGCCTAGATTGAGAATTCAGAGAGGACAGGAGCCATATCTAGTTGGGTCTTTAGGTCAGAATAGAGTACCTGAGGAAGGAGGTACTTGATAAATGTTGAATGTATAAAAGAAATCCTAAAGCCAGCTAGTTTCTAAGAATTATGAATGTCTTGTGGAACCCAATAGCCAGACATTGCCACTAAGTAATGACCATTTTCCAGCCAGCCAGTGGATAGAGTGATATTTCCGAAACGATATTAATTTTCTGCACATACCTGATAATTAAAAGATAAGACGTTGCTGTGTGCTTCAGTACACTTAAAGTGCTTTCTGGCTCAGTGTCTCTTCTGTTAGAAGAGCAACCACCCCAGGTCTTTAGTTATTTCTATAGTTTAGCCCAAGTCTTAATTTTAAAATGTTACTGGTTTAAATGTCATTCTTTTTGAACTAGGTTAACTGCAAGCTATCATTTTTGTTTCTTGTGCTAGGAACACCTGGCTGTTTATAGTCATTATGGTATAATTATGTAATGATTATTACTCACTTTATGTTACTCACTATTAATATTATTAATATTATATTTATATTACTCACTATTAAGCAAGGTGAGGCTGATAAAATTTATTTAAGGAATTTGAGTCAAACTATAGCCTATTTATGGCTCTGCATTTGGAGGTTTTATTTTTAAGTCGGTATAAACCTGTAGCTATGTGTATTCATTTTTCATTTTAAGAATTCATAACTAACTGGTCTGCATGCAGTTAACAAGCGTAGAGGCGAATCACTTTAGATACAGAGAAGGCTGCGGTAGAAACGTGGAAACCTGCGTTCTAGCCCATGAACTGTTGTATGACTGTGAGCAAGTTGTTTGGCCTCCTTGAACCTTAGTTCTTCATACATGAGGGGGCTTGACTAATATGTAAAGTAAGGTCACACAGATTTTCTCTTCTAGAGTAATGGGACTCAGTGTAAAAAAAAAAAATTGAAAGCTGCAGGTTTGAAAAGCAAAAAAAGAGAACATCACTGTATGTATTGTAGTTTAGTGTTTACATGTACTTTTTTTTTAACCAGCCTCAGGGACTACCTGTTAAAAACCCTTTGCCATTGAGGCTATTCTGACTCATAGCTACCCTACAGGACAGAATAGAACTGCCCCATAGGGTTACCAAGGCTATAAATCTTATGGAAGCAGACTGCCACATCTTTTTCCTATGGAGGATCTAGTGGGTTCAAACTGCCGACCTTTTGGTTAGCAGCTGAGTGCTTAACCATTGCACCACCAGGGCTGTTCACACAGGGTCCATTATCTCCTGAAATTCCAGAGTCATTCAAAAACTGCAGCGCTGGGTAATCACAGCTGCTTTCTCAATCCAGAAATTTCCAGGCTGGTGGTGCAGTGGTTAAGAGCTCGGCTGCTCACCAAAACGTTGGCAGTTCGAATCCACCAGCCGCTCCTTGCAAACCCTGTGGGGCACTTCTACTCTGTCCTGTAGGATCCCTATGAGCCGGAATTGACTCCATGGCAATAGGTTTGGTTTGGGGCATAGAAAACAGCTTACCTTTTATTGGCCCTTTTAGAGGGGGGTCATTGCAGTGTTAGCTGGTGCAGTGACTAGGGTCTTCCCTTTGTAACTGGAATATTTCTAGTTCAGGTTGCTTTAGCTGTAATCTCAGATAGTGTAATTTTGTATTCTAATTTTTTTCTTTTTATATACTGTGTTTTCCCTGCCTTGTCTTGAAAGTCGATAAATTGATTCTAAAAGAGCCTAATGCGGTGACTTGTTACAGTGTGTATAATGCCACAAGCACGGTAGAAACATGTAAGTGGAATTGATTCTTAAAATTATATAAAACCATCCTTTAAACGGCCCGTTAACCAGCCTCAGGTTTTTCAATGCCAACATTGATTCAGGGGGAGATAATCATAATCGTCCAGAAATAATTGATACTAAGATATTAGTTGAGTAAAGGTGAAGATAGTATAGTGGAGAGTTGTAATATTGAGATAGAAATAGAATGACAAGTGACTTAAAAGAGAAAACTAACCCAGGTAGGTTTAGGACAGCATCCCCCACCCCAGTATGAAGCCCCAAAAGGTCCAGGTGAGGGGTGTAGGTGACTGAAACCATGGCACATGGGTAGGTATCCCAGTGCTGGGAGTTTCAAAGACTCTGAAATATTTTTTGTAGAGGAATTTCAAGGTGGTCTTCCCAATAAGCCTTTCTGTGGCTTTTTGTTGGGATAAATATCTAATTTTAAGTCTGAAATTTAAAACAGAGGTGAAGGATTTAAAGAGCCCTGCTGGAACAGTAGTTAAAGCAGTCAACTGCTAACTGAAAAGTCGGCAGTTCAGAACCACCGGTGGCTCCTCAGGGGAAAGATGTGGCAGTCAGCTTCCATAGAGATTTACAGCCTTGGAAACTCTGTAGGGTTGCTGTGAGTCGGAGTCAACTCGGCATCAGTGGTTTTTGGTTGGGTGTAGGATTTAGCTCACATAGTGAGGTTGAGGCTGGTACTTTGGTGGTGGTTGAACAGAGCCTGTTGGGGTTTAGTCTCCCGAGGACCCTTTCTGGGACTGCGATGGCTTCCTGTGCAGCCCTTTTACTCCCCAACCCATCCTGGTTATGGCTGCTGCCACCTCCTTTATTGACCGGTTTGTCTGACCTCTTGCTTAGGTGGGGTATGGAGTAAAACAGACTCTCTCCTCTAGTTTACTGCCAGCCCTCACCTGAACATCACAGGCAGTGAAATCTTTACGGTAGTACCTTCTGGGAAACAGCAGTCAACAACAAATAATGGCAATGTTACAAAGTTATAAAAAGAAATTCCCCCCGGTTCAAAGTTATAGTGTTAGGGAACCCTGTCTTTATTAAATGTGAGACCAGGTTTGCTTTCAGAGGTAGCTTCCTAACTTAGCCACCTGGCTCTGCCAGGGCTTATCTGGTTGGGAGCAGGGCAAGCTACCAGTCTTTGATCCAGGGTAGATTTGTGGGAGCATTGCCTTCAGATGCGGTGGAACCCTCATCACTCAAATGTCACTGTGTCTGAGAAGTCTGGCCATATTATATTTTACAGTTAAGTATACATTTTACATTTATTTATTGTATGTCTTCCTTCCCTCGCCCCAGTGGCAGGTGCCCTAGGACAGGAGCCTTGGCTGACTTGTTCACCACTGTATCTTCTGACCTTGAATGGTACCTGGCTCGCCGTAGGCTCTGGAGAAATATTTGCTGAATGAATGACCTTGCTTCCTGACCTTCTCCTACTGTATTTCCCCATTTACTTTGAGAGTCTTTTTCTTTTTGCATTGTATCAGTGTCTTTTTTCCTTCCTAGACTTTCCTGATGACCGTCAGGTATTTCTGTATCTTGAGTTTCAAACACAGCTGGCATTTTCTGCTGCTTGGAGAGACCAGAGAAGCACTTCCACAAGGGCATGATTTTGAAAAACCGTGTTCTAAATTTGACTGCCTGTAACTTACGAATATATAATTATTTGTAAAATTTTTCTTTCTGTATATAGTGAAAAGAAGAGATTGGACTTGGAAAGGAAACTTTATGAACACAGTCAGTCTGATACATGCAGGTAAGAAGGGACAGTGGTGACGGTTTACAAACCAGCTTACATATGCTAACCTATAAAATTTAATCCTATGTTACGAGGAGCCTGGGCAGCACAAGAAGTTTGCCATTGGCTGCTAACCTAAAGGTTGGCAGTTTGAACCCACCTAGTGATTGTTTGGAAGAAAGGCCTGGTGAGCTGCTTCCATGAAGATCACAGTCAAGAAAACCCTATAAGACAGTTCTACTCTGTAACACATGAGGTTGCCATAAGTCAGTATTGACTTGATGGCAATGGGTTAATTTATGTTATAAATACCATATTTGGAGTACTTTTACCATTCTCCTATTTCTTTTTTTAAAATTTTTTATTGTGATTTAGGCAAAGGTTTACGTAGCAGATTAGTTTCTCATTAAGCAGTTAATGCACAAATTGTTTTGTGACATTGGTTGCCAACCCCGCGATGTGTCAACACTCTCCACTTCTCCACCCCAGGTTCCCTGTTTCCATTTGTACAGTTGTCCTGTCCCTTCCTGCCTTCTCATCTTTGCTTTTGGGCTGGTGTGCCCATTAAACTTGCATACATGATTGAACTGTGAAGCACATCCCTCATGTGTGTTATTGTTGGCTCTATAGACCTGTCTAATCTTTGGTTGAAGGGCAAACCTCAGGAGTGACTTCAGTACTGAGTTAAAAAGGTGGCCAGGGGCCGTACTCTTGGGGTTTCTGCAGTCTCTGTCAGACCAGCAAGTCTGCTCTTTTTTTTTTTTTTTTGGTGAATTTGAATTTTGTTCTACAATTTTCTCCAGCTCTGTCCAGGACCCTCTATTGTGATCCCTGCCAGAGCAGTTGGTGGTGGTAACTGGGCACCATCTAGTTGTTCTGGGCTCAGTCTGGTGGAGGTTGTGGTAGTTGTGGTCTGTTAGTCCTTTGGACTAATCTTTCCCTGTATCTTTGGTCTTTTTCATTCTCCTTTGCTGCAGCTGGGGTGGGATCCGTAGATGTATCTTAGATAGCCACTCATAGGCTTTTAAGACCCTAGATGTTACTCACCACAGTTGGATGTAGAACATTTTCTTTGTAGACTATGTTATGCCAATTGAGCTAGATGTCCCTTGAGACCATGATCACCAGGCCTCAGCCCTGTAGCTTGGTCTCTCAGGGAGTTTGTATGTGTCTGTGAAGCTTCTATGACTTTGCCCTGGTCAAGTTGTGCTGACTTCCCCAGTAATGTGTACTGTCTTATTCTTCACCCAATCAGTCTCTTATTTCTAATGTGTAATAATTTGATATACTGCAATTTAATATAATCACTATCAAATGTAAGAATAAATTTGGTTAAAATTAGTATAAGGTGGAGGTGGGGCCAAGATGGCAGAATAGTCAGACGCTTCCTGTCATTCCTCTTACAGCCAAGACCTGAAAAAACAAGTGAATCGATTATATATGACAATCTAGGAGCCTTGATGATCAAAGACAAAGCTGAATAGTCAGACTGAGTGGTGGGGAAAGGACAATTTGAAAGCAGTGAAGAAGTGCCAGTTGCAAGGTTTCCAGCACCCTGCTGGCTGGGTCATCTGGTGCGTACAGCCTGAGGCGAGTAGTAGCATCTGGGGTGCGTCTCACCATGTTAGATGAGGCCGGGTGGCGGTGAGTCTGCACAAGCCTCCAGAGCTGAGTGGAAGTGGTCCTGGATTTGTGAAAGTTAAGTGCAAGCGTCTAACCTACTGCATAGGGACAAAATAACCCCTCCCCCTCTGAGAGTTTCATGGCAGAGAAATGCCTCTTTCCCCTCACCAACCCCCGCAACCGGCTCTATTCTGACACCAGTCCAGCAGTATTCAACAACTGCCAAGCCTCCTAAGCTGGAACTCAGGATTATCTGTGCCCAAACCAATCTCGCAGCTTTTAAAAACGCCATGCTCCCTAAGCTGGGAACTCAGGGCATGTCAGGAGGCCCTACCCCTTTGCCCAGGCAGTGGCATAAAGGTTCCACAGACTTTACCCCTGCCTAGACCTGTGTGGGCCGATTCAACACCACATAGCTTCATTAGCATAAAACAGGGCATACACCTGAAGCCTATTTTCAACTGCAGCAGCCAAGGGGGAGTTGCAGATTCATGATATTTGACCCTGCCCTGCCCATTAAGCAGGGCCCTCACCCACCCACATCAGGGGCCTGAGGATTGGCGGTACCACCCACTCCATCTTGCCACCCACGACAGGTGTCTTAGAATAAGTGGTGCCTCCTGGTGCCTCCCAGTCCCTCCAGCCAGCAGCATCAGGTGTCCAAGGACCGGCTGCAATACCCACCCGTCTATGTGCTCAAGGGGACAAGGACACGCCCTCCATCCAGGTACCCGGGGGCAGCCATCAGCCCCCTGCCTTGTACCACACATAGCCCCCTACTGCAGCCAGATACCTGTGCCTGCTCTGAACACCCCTACACAGTCCTGCCCGTCTAGGAATGTAGGTGAGAGTCTGTGCCACACACTTGGTGACCAACAACCTGGACACCTGTGCCACACCCACACAAGAAAAGTGAACAGACTCCTGGACTTACACACTTGATAGCTGCTCTAACCACCTGGAGGCAGGACATGAGAGCTTCAAAGACGCCAATAATGAAAGTAGCTCACACTCCCAGCCTACTTGGGCATGTCAAAACAAAACAAAACAAAAAGCTAGGACAGTAAACAAAGATACAATAAATAAATATAATAACTTATTGATAACTCAGAGACAGCAGTCAATATCAAATCACATAAAGAAGCAGGTCAGGATGGTTCCAGCAAGTGACCACAGTAAAGAACCAGGAAACCTTCCGGAGGAAAATAAGTTCATGGAATTACCTGAGATAGAATTCAAATGATTAATATACAGAGCTCTCCAAGATCTCAAGAAGGAGATCAGGCAAAACTCAGGCCAAGCCCAGGAACACACAGACAAAGCAATAGAAGAATTTAGGAAACCAATGCAAGAACAGAATGACGTGTTTAACAGTCTGCTAGAAACAATAGACAGCAACTAGAAATCCAAAAGATTAACAATAAAATTTCAGAATTAGACAACTCGATAGAGGGTCATAGGAGCAGAATTGAGGCAATGGAAGTTAGAATTAATGAGATTGAAGATAAATCCCTTGACACCAATTTATTTGAAAAAATCAGATAAAAGAATTTAAAAAAATGAAGAAAGCCTACGAATTATGTGGACACTATCAAGAGGAAAAACCTATGAGTGACTGAGGTACCAGAACAGGAGGGGATAACAGAAAACACAGAGAGAATTGTTGAAGATTTGCTTTTAGAAAACTTCCGTGATATCATGAAAGATGAGAAGGTATCTATCCAAGGAGCTCAATGAACCCCACACGGGATAGATCCCAAAAAAAAGTCACCAAGACATACAGTCAAACTTGCCAAAACCAAAGATAAAGAGAATTTTAAGAGCGTCTAGGGTTAAACAAAAAGTCACCTACAAGGGAGAACCAATAAGACTAAGTTCTGACTACTCAGCAGAAAACATGCAGGCAAGAAGGCAATGGGATGACATATATAAAGTCTTGAAGAACAAAAATTGCCAGCCAAGAATTATATATTCAGTGAAACTCTCTCAAATACGATGGCAAAATTAGGGCATTTCCAGATAAATAAAAGTTAAGGGAATTTGTAAAAACCAAACAAAAATTAGAAGAAATATTAAAAGAAGTTCTCTGGTTAGAGAACCAATAATATCAGACAACAACCAAGACTAGAACACAGGACAGAACAACCAGTTATCAACCAGATAGGGAAGTCGTAAAAACAAGTCAAAGCTAAAACACTGAAAGTAGAGAAACAGACTCCAATACGTAAATGATGACGTTTTATTAAACAAACGTTTATTAAACAAAAAAGTGGGAATAAATAGTATAGTCATAGAACTTCTGTATGGGTAGGAAATAAAAAATCGGTTTAAACTTAGAAAAACAAAGGTAAACTTTAAGGTAACCAGAAAGAAAGCTAACAAATCTACCCATCAAAATGAAGAAAAGCATAAAGACTGAGCAAACACAAAGTCAACAAAAATGAAAAAAAAACGTAAAGAAAAATGACTCAGCACAGAAAATTAAGAGCAGCAAAGAAACTGTCAACAGCAACAAAATCAAAATGACAGCAGTGAACTCATACCTATCATTAATTACACTGAATGTAAATGGACTATACGCACCAATAAAGAGACAAAGGGTGGCAGAATGGATTAAAAAAAAAAAAACACCACAATCCATCTATATGCTGCCTACAAGAGACACACCTTAGACTCAAAGACACAAACTAAAACTCAAAGGATGGAAAAAAATATATCAAGCAAACAACAACCAAACAAGAGCAAGAGTGGCAATATTAATCTCTGACAAAATAGACTTTAAAGCAAAATCCACCACAAAGGATAAGGACGACACTGTATAATGATTAAAGGGTCAATACACCAGGAGGGCATAATCCTAATAAATATATATGCACCCAGTGACAGAACATCTAGAAAGAAAGTCAATAAAGACTCGGAAGCTCTAAATGCCATAGTCCATCAGCTTAACCTCATAGATATATACAGAACACTCCACCCAACAGCAGCCAAGTATACATTCTTTTCCAATGCATATGGAACATTCTCCAGAAGAGACTACATTTTAGGCCACAAAGCAAGCCTTAACAGAATCCAAAACATCGGAATATTAGAAAGCATCTTTTCTGACCATAAAGCCATAAAAGTAGAAATCAGTAACACAAACACCAAGGAAAAAAATCAAATACATGGAAACTGAACAACACCTTGCTTAAAAACTACTGGCTTACAGAAGAAATCAAGGACAGAATAAAGAAATTCATAGAATCAAATGAGAATGAAAACACATCTTACCAGAACCTTTGGGACACAGCAAAAGCAGTCCTCCGAGGTCAATTTATAGCAATGAATGCACACATCCAAAAAGAAGAAAGGGCTAAAATCAAAACATTAACCCTACAACTCAGACAAATAGAGAACAGGAAAAGAAGCCCTCGGGCACCAGAAGAAAGGAAATAATCAAGGTTAGCTAGAAACACACTACCTACCTAAACAAACACAAACCAAGGTAGAAAAACTAAATAAACCCATAACAAAAGGAGAAGTTGAAGAAGTATTTTATTAAAAAAAAAAAAAAAAAACACCTCCCAACAAAACAAAGCCCTCGTCTGGATGGCTTCACTGGAGAATTTTACCAAACTTTATAAGTGTTAACACAACTACTACTAAAGGTATTTCAAAGCATAGAAAAGTATGGGATACTCCCAAACTCATTCTGTGAAGCCAGCATAACCCTGATGCCAAAGCCAGGTAAAGACACCACAAAAAAAGAAAATTATAGACCAATATCCCTCATGAACATAGACTCAAAAATCCTCAACAAAATTCTAGCCAGTAGAATTCAACAACATATCAAAAAATAATTCATCATGACCAAATGGGATTCATACCAAGTGTGCAGGGATGGGTCAACATTAGAAAATCAATCAATGTAATCCATCATATAAATAAAACAAAAGATAAGAACCATATGATCTTATCAATTGATGCAGAAAAGGCATTTGACAAAGTCCAACACCCATTCCTGAAAAAGACTCTCAGCAAAACAGGAATAGAAGGGGAATTCCTCAACATAATTAAGGCATTTATACAAAGCCAACAGTCAACATCATTCTAAACAGAGAGGAACTGAAAAGTATTCCCCTTGAGAATGGGAACCAGTCAGGGATGCCCTTTATCACCACTGTCATTGAATATTGTGTTAAAGTTCCTAGCCAGAGCAATAAGCCAAGAAAAAGAAATGATATCGAAACTGGTAAGGAGGAAGTAAAAATATCACTATTCGAAGATGAGGTGATCTTATACACAGAAAACCCCAAAGAATCCACAAGAAAACGACTGGAACTAATAGATTTCAGCGAAGTATCAAGATACAAGATAAACATACAAAAATCAGTTGGATTCCTCTACACGAACAAAGAAAACTTCGAAAAGGAAATCACCAAATTAATACCATTTACAATAGCCCCCAAGAAGATAAATTATTTAGGAATAAATCTAACCAGAGATGAAAATAAAAGACCTATACAAAGAAACTATAAGACACTACTTCAAGAAACCAAAATGAGACCTACATAAGTGGAAAAACATACTTTGCTCGTGGATAGGTAGACTCAACATTGTGAAAATGTCAGTTCTATCCAAAGCGATCTACAGATAAAATGCAATCCCGATCCAAACTCCAATGGCATTTTTTAATAAGAGGAAGAAACAAATCTCCAGCTTTATATAGAAGAGGAAGAGGCCTCAGATAAGTAAAGCATTACTGAAGAAGAACAAAGTGGGAGGCCTCACATTACCTGATTTTAGAACCTGTTATATTACCACAGTAGTCAAAACAGCCTGGTGCTGGTACAACAACAGATACATAGACCAATGGAACAGAATTGAGGATCCAAACATAAATCCATCTACCTGTGAGCAGCGGACATTTGACAAAGCTGCAGAGTTCATTAGATGGGGAAAAGACAGTCTCTTTAACAAATGGTGCTGGCATAATTGGATATCCACCTGCAAAAAAATAAAACAGGACGCATACCTCACACTGCACAAAAACTAAAAATGGATCAAAGACAAATATAAAATCTGAAACAATAAATATCATGGAAGAAAAAAATAGGGACAGTGGTAGGAGCCCTAATACATGGCATACACAGAATACAAACCATAAGTAACAATGCACAAACACCAGAAGAGACGCTAGATAACTGGGAGCTCCTAAAAATCAAACACTTACGCTCATCAAAAGACTTCACCAAAAGAGTGAAAAGACAGCTTACAGACTGGGAAAAAATTTTTGACTATGGCATATCTGATAAGAATCTAATCTCTAAAATCTGCAAGATACTGTAACACCTCAACAACAAAAAGACAAATAATCCAATTAAAAAATGGGCAAAGGATATGAACAGACACTTCACCAAAGAAGACATTCAGACACATGAGGAAATGCTCATGATCATTAGCTGTTAGAGAAATGCAAATAAAAACTACAGTGAGATACCATCTTACTCTAATAAGGCTGGCACTAATCCAAAAAACAGAAAATAATAAATGTTGAAGAGGTTGTAGAGAGACTGGAACACTTATGCGCTGCTGGTGAGAATGTAAAATGGTACAACCACTTTGGAAAATGATTTGGCACTTCCTTAAAAAGCTGGAAATAGAAGTACCGTATGATCCAGCAATCCCACTCCTCGGAATATACCTTAGAGAAATAAGAGCCATCACACAAATAGACATATGCACACCCACGTTCATTGCAGCATTGTTACAATAGCGAAAAGTTGGAAACAACCTAGGTGCCCATCAACAGACAAATAGGTAAGCAAATTATGGTACATACATATAATGGAATACTGTACAATGATAAAAAACGAATCTGTGAAACATGTCACAACATGGATGAATCTGAAGGGCATTATGCTGAGTGAAATAAGTCATTCACGAAAGGACAAATACTGTACGAGACCACCATTATAAGAACTCAAGGTGGTTTTTTTTTTTTTTTTTTTTGGATTTTTCCTTCTTTTTATTGTTATAGCTTAAATGAAGTTTACATTTCAAGTTAGTCTCCCATGCAAAATTTAATACATTGTTATATGACCCTAATTGCTCAAGAAAAGGTTTAAACACAGAAAACAGCATTCTTTGATGGTAATGAGGGTGGGGAGGATGGAGGAGATGAATTCACTAACTAGATAGTAGACAAGGATCAACTTCGGTGAAGGGAAGGCCAACACACAATACATGGGAAGTCGGCACGACTGGACCAAAACAAAAGCTGTTTCCTGGACACATCCAAACACTATGAGGGGCAGAGTAGGTGGGGCTGGGGGCTGGGGACCTTAGTTTTGGGGGACATCTAGGTCAATTGGCATAACAAAGTTTATTAAGAAAATGTTCTACATCCCGCTTTGGTGAGTGGCGTCTGGGGTCTTAAAAGCTTGTAGCCATCTAAGATGCATCAATTGGTCCCATCTAACTTGGAGCAAAGGAGAAGGAAGACAACCAAAGACACAAGGAAAATATTAGCTCAAGAGACTAAAGGACCACATAAACCAGAGACTCCACCAGCCTGAGACCAGAAGAACTAGATGGTGCCCAGCTACCACCAATGACCACCCTGAAAGGGAACACAACTGAGTGTTCTGGATGGAATGGGAGAATTGTGGAGCAGAACTCAAATTCACATCAAAAGACCAGACTTAATGGTCTGACAGAGACTGGAGGAACCCCCGAAACCATGGCCCCTGGACGCTCTGTTAACCCAGAACTGAGTTCATTCCCAAAGCCCACTCTTAAGACAAACACAGGACTATTAAACAAGAAATAATACACATGAGGAGTGTGCTTCTTAGTTCAGTCAGATACAGGAGGGCAAATGGGCAGCTCCTGTCTGGAGGTAGGATTAGAAGGTAGGAAGGGACAGGAACTGGCTGAATGGACACAGGGAACCCGGAGTGGAAAGGGGGAGTGTGCTGTCACATTGTGGGGATTGCAACTAATGTCAGAAAACAGTATGTGTATAAATTTTTATATGAGAAGTTAGCTTGAGCTGCAAACTTTCACCTAAAGCACAATTTTAAAGATAAATAAATAAATAAACCGTTGGAGTGGGAAAAAAATTAGTACAAGGTGAAAATTATTTTATTTTCATCATTTAGTATTTGTGTTATTTCAGAGCTCCGTTTTGCTTAAATCCTTAAGAATAAGGTGCGTTTTAATCTTTTTTGTCTTTTTGGTCACAATATGAATAAATGGAGCTTATGTCATGATTAATAAATTCCCATAGTTGATCTTTCAACGAACTGCTATAGGCAGGGTTTCCTGCTGTCTCATTTGTTCATATATGAGACTAACTGTTAAAATTATTATGACCAATGGATAACATACATATTATCTATCCTCTTTAGACTACTTACTCTAAATTAAGAGCAGACCTTTAATATTTTTAATTCTATTTTATGTCAGCTTGGACTTTATTCTTAAGCCAAATATATGGTGTTACCTCCAGTATTATTCATCTGAAAAGTTTCTGGCCATGATGGCAATGATTTATGACTTGTCCGTGTCACAGTATGACTGAGATACAGAAACGGTTCATCCAGAAGAGAGAGAGGCCGAGAGTATTTTAAAACCAAATCCATCATTCAAAACCCAGACAACTAAACCTGTTGCCGTCCGGTCGATTCCAACTCGTAGCAACTCTGTAGACTAGAGTAGATCTGCCCCCTAGGGTTTCCAAGGGGCGGCTGGTAGATTCCAACTGCTGACCTTTTGGTTAGCAGGTGAGCTCTTAACCACTGCACTACCAGGGCTTCAAATCAGCCATTAGGCCCATTTATTTTCTCATCTTAGAAATTATCCTTTGATTTTAAAATATAGTGTACTTCCAAAGTTACCGGTCAGGGTAGACCACCATACATGATGAGCAGCTCTAGAAGAGACAAGCACTGCTGAGGGAATGGTGGATGCTATAGCCTTAGGAGTGGGCCCAAGTCGGGATTCATGCAGCTATGGTTTTTCTAGCCCATGGCTAGAGGGGCAGAAGACAGGCAGTAGACTTTTCATGCAGCTTATTCCTTGGTGCTTTCTGGCATAATGGTGGAGTGGAGAGGTGTGAGAGAAGAAAGGAACCTTCAGCCCCTCCGGCCATGCTATCAGTTTGCCAAGTTTGTTCTTCTCTCTCAGCCTCTTGTTGTTTTCTGGAAGACAGAGGATGTGATTTGCCAAAAACATGCTTTCTTAGACTCTCCATAGGGTAAAATTTAAACTACGTACGTAACATGGCTGCCCCTACGTGGTCCCCCACACCTCCCGAAAGGCAGAGTCTGAGACAAAGGCTTGTATGAGGTAGTTTATTGTAGGAAGTGGTCACAGAAAATGGGAAAGGAGGAATGGGGAGAATTAAAAAGGAGCTGGTCGCTGCTGTGGGCAGCTGGAGCTCAATCCTGCCGACTTTCAGAGGGGTGTGTAGACTGCTCCTCTGCTCCTCAAAAGTGTCTACACAGGGAAAGGAAGAGGGGGTTATGTACCTCCTGGTTTTGACCCCTCTTGGTAGGAGTGGCCCCTGGAGGTGTGAACTTCTCGAAGCAAAGCTCTCTGTGCTGTGAACTCAGAAAAGCAGCCTTGGGAAAGCAGGATACAAGGTGCAGCTGTGCTTTCAGGTTGTTACCCTGAGTACAGCAGGTTGCTGCAGCAGTGGCCAGTAGGAAAAAAAGCGGGCCAGGAGGATGTGAGGAGGGCACCAGAGGTGTCCAGTACGGCAGCTTCCACACCCTCCATTGTCTTCTCTCTGTTTATCATCATCATCTCTTGCCCAGCTGCTCCTAAAATTCTACACTGGTAGAAATTTCAGTTTCTTAAGCATGACAAGCTTTTAGAGCCATGCAGTGGTTATACACGTGGGCTCTGTTGCCAGGTACCTATAACTTATGAATATAATCACCTGAGCCCCACCAGCTCTTAGTTATGTGGTCGTGGGACAGTTACTTCAACGTTCTGTGCCTCCATTTCTTCACCTATAAAATGAAGATAATGGTGTAAAAGTTGATTTATTATTTATTACTATCTTTATCAGTATTGTTGTTACTCTTATTTATTGTTTCTGGGCTTTTCAACATGCTGTTTCCCCCTGCCTGGAATGTTTTTCCCTCATCTTTTCACTCCTGTTTTCCTCAAGTTTGGGTTAACTTTATTTCCACTGGGAAGGCCTCCTTGACCCCTTCAACTAGGTCAGGTTGCCCGGTACGTAAGAGGCCCTTGTATTTCCTTCATAGCATTAATCACACTTTATTGGGCATATTTAATTGTTTCCCCGTGGACTCTTGCTGAGTGCCTGTTATATTTGGAGCACTGAAAATATAAATGACTGGATGGATGATTTATTTATGTGGTCAGCTTTGAAGGTTAATATGGGGATAGGAATGAAACTCCATTTGGATGGAGAAGGTGTGACTATTGTACCTCTTCAGGTGGAACAGCTTTACCAGGTGCCTGAGTGTGAAGGACAGTACGTTAGGTTCTAAGTCCTTTACTGTCCCTCGAGCAAAAGATGGCAGATACGGGCAGCAGTAAAAGCAGCATTAAGTTTTTTGTTCAGAAGGGAAAATGGGGATAGCCAACCAAGGTCAAAGCACAGAATTGTTAGCACCATAAAGAATGTTTTGAAAATTATTAGTTTGGGGCAGGGGTTTAAAGTCTGTTGTGATTAATTTTGGACAACTCCAGTATCTTTGCAAATCTGTGTTTTCAGGGTAAATATTTTTGTGGTTTATAAATTATTTTTGCTTGATAGAGGATGTTGAATAATTTATTGAGCCAACAGTAGAAATGCTGCATAACCAAGTACTCCCTTATGATTTAGACACTTATGCGGAAGAAAGAGCCAGGGTTAGTGTGGTTCTGTGAGAAGACTGTGCTGTACAACATGAACTATTCAGTCTGTGTTTTGATATTATACTTTGTATGACAGTCTCTAAAGGTTTTTTCACAGTTTGAGTAGAGCTTCAGTCCATATATTATTATAATATATCTTAATAATACATTGTTGCAATTTTTAACAAATATTTTTACATTATCCAAATGAGAGCTTTTTTGGTATGTTAAATTTCAGAATTTCTTAATATATATGTGTTGTAGTTTGAGTATTTCCAGGTGAGCAGGTTGTTTTGAAGTTGTCTGCCATACAAAAGAATGCTAATGGGCTATTCATCTGAACACGGCCACGTAGACTCTGCTCTTGAAATCACTTTCAGTTTTGAGAAATAAATCTGTGTAAACCTTTATTGTGTGGATGTTATAATGTGGTCTTGTATGCGCTTCTCAGGAGAGTTATGCCTAGGTGTAGCCTTGTGATAATGCAGTGATAGTCCATTAATTTTCTCTCTCTAAAAATGTATATGCATTCTGTCCTTTGGGTTTCAGTGTTTGGGGTAAAATTCTTAGAATATATCGTTCATGAACAAATTTGTTAAGGAAAATTCTCCTCCTTAAGCTTGTCAAAGTCTAACTCCATTGTTTAAAAATCTGTCTTTATTTTTCTAGAGTTAAACTGAAGTATGTAAAATTAAAGAAATACCTCAAAGAAATATGTGAATCAGAAAAGAAGGCTCATGCTCGGAACCAGAAATATTTAAAGTGGTGTGAGCGTGTACAAGCTCATATTGGACATTTTACCACAAATGCAGAGAAGCTTCAGGAACTGAAGGTGATGTCTTGTTTCGTACTATGCCTTTTTTATCTTTTGTTGCTAAAATTGGAAGTAAGGGCAGCAAGTTTCAGATCAGGGGAGGGTACTAATGTTCATTTGTTCATAGGATTAAGTATTAGTTTTCTCTGAATTAACATGTGGCCAAATTTTGATCAGAAAACTTGAAATTGCATTTTTCTAAGATTCCTACTTTAGTTGCAGAATTAACAGACTATTTATGATTGTGTTTGTATGTGTAATACTGCACTAACACTAGAGCCCTGGTGGCACAGTGGCTAAGAGCTCGGCTGCTAACCAAAAGGACCACAGTTCGAATCTACCAGCCGCTCCTTGGAAACCCTATGGGGCAGTTCTGCTCTGTCCTAGAGGGTCGCTGTGAGTCAAAATCGACTCAGCGGCAGTGGGTTTTGCTTTGTGTGTTCTGTTTTTACACTAATACTTAACGCAGGCAAGGTCCCTAGCCAATACCTGGCACAGTGCCTAGCACATGACAGGCGCTTCCACGATCTCTGGCTGGATGATTGAATTTGAGGGGCACTAGGATTTTCTTCAGAGACTGCTTCCTTCTTCAAATAGTTCTTTTTCCGTGGTGGGCTCTTCTGTTCTGGTCAGGCAGGGAGTTGGGGTGGGGCTCGGGTAGAACTGGCCCCCGGGAGTTCGTTTTCATGCCCTGGGCTGTGTGACCCAGAGCCACGGCTTACGGCCCTCTCTGATTCCTGTGCCCCATTTCCCCTGCCAAGTATAGAGGGCCAGGAGCCAGGCCTTTTTTCTCACTATTTGCACTGGTCAGGGCTTGTTGTTCAAGTTAACTGAATACTGGTTATAGGAGGAGCTGGCTTCAGTATTTCTCATTTTCTTAGCTCTAGCAGTTTTCCCCCAGCCTTTATTGTAAAATTTTTAAATACACAAAAAAATTGAAAGAATTATTGTTAACAAACAGTCATATACTCTCCATTTATATTTAAAATAGCAGAGACATTCTGAAGATCCAATGTCATTATCACATTAAAGATGTGACCCCTGTTGAAAATTCCATTATTAGGTTGTGTGTGCCTGTAGGGGATAAAATCTGAGGAGAACAAACCTTTTGAGCTATTGTTTAATTTCTGCTCAGCATTGTGACAGCCACTGAGGGCAGGGCAAGGTGGCCCTTTCCACACATGACCTTCTGCCTCTTAGAGGACAGAGTCTCTAGCAAATTCCATTTTTTATCAACCAAGCATCTTGCCTGTTACTGTGTGTACTTGAATAAATAAATGTTTGTATATATTTATTGGTAAAAATTCACCATGTAGGAGGAAGCATATATATTAGAAAAAATAGTAGGGGAGAAAACAAGGGACTGAATTTTAGCCCTTCTCTCATGTTCACCAGAGAGTCAAACCAGACAATTTATGTAACTCTGTATCCATTCCTTCCACTCTGATATCAGGGGCTGGACCAGCTCATCCATGTCTCTTTAGTTCAGTTATTCACTTATCCTGTAATTGAGAAGTAGCTGTACAATCCCAAAGACCAGTGAAAAAAGGAAGCCTGTGATAAAAAGTGGTGGTGGCACTTTAGGCAAGTGATAATGTGAAGAGGGGAAATTGAAAGAATGTAAGAACATAGAAGAAGAAAAGGAAACATAATGGGAAACGGAATGCGTTGTGAGCATGTGAGATCCCCGAAGAGCTGAAAGATCTGCCAGAACCTCTGCCTCCTCTGCCTGCCACACCAGATCCTCAACAGCAGATTCCAGGAATGGAGCTGAAGTCAGTTGCTGTTGCATGGTAGGAAGTGAAGGGGAAGGTCCTCCTCAATTTAGGGGTGCAGCATCAAGCCCAGTGCCTCAAAGCAGTAACAAATAGAACAAGGTGGGCTAAGTCAGTGCTTTGGGATTATTAAAACAGATTTCGCAAGAGTGAATGAACACGTTATCTTTAGAAGGGCTCCAGACCAGGAGACGCTATGGGGCATGAGTAGTTTGGCACCTGAAGCAGCGCATCCTATGGTGAGAAGTCTAGGCCACATGTAAGGAAGGGAGCAGGGACCAGGAGTCTGCCACCAGAAGGGAGGGTTGCAGTGCAAGCCTTGATGTTTTGTGGAAGCAAAAAAAGCACATGGGACCTGATGGGAGAAGACATTAGAATAAAACTTGAAAGACAAACTGTTGGAGAAATTGATGGAGATGAGGATATGCTCTGATGTTACATCAGAGATTTTAGCTGGGAAAACCTTGAAAAGATTTATGTACACAGTGCTTTCCAAACTTAAAAAAAAAAAAAAACAACTTTTTAAAGTAGTAGAACTGTTTGTTTGAATATAGATAGAAGAGGAAGTGGGACTGGGGGGCTTGACAGCCTTGCAGAGCACAGTTGAAAAAACCCTGCTCTCAAGTGTTGAGGTGGATTTGAGGGATAATATCAAATACCGTGTGTATAAATAAAAGGTAAAAAAAGAGAGCAAAGTGATTTTAGTAGAAATCCATGGTCCTAGGGGATGCAGAAGTACAGTTGATATCAATCATCAGTTTATCATAGTTTCTGATTTCAAAATATATTGTACAGTTTTTATTTACATCATTAATTTAGAAAGGAGTTCCTGCAATTTAGCAAGTTTTTCAGATGCATTGAGAGCAATGTAAATTGGGCCCTTGAAGATACTTCTTTTTCTTTATGAACTCCTTATGCAGTGTCTTCGTCATCTAGTGCTGCTACAACAGAAATCCCACAAGTGGATGGCTTAACAAAGAGAAATTTATTTCCTTACAGTAAAGTAGGCTAAAAGTCCAAATTCAGGGTGTCAGTTCCAGGGGAAGGCTTTCTCTCTCTCTGCCTTCTCATCCGTGTTCCCCCAGACTAGGAGCTTCTCAGCGCAGGGACCCCTGTCCAAAGGACGTGCTCCGCTCCCGGCACTGCTTTCTTGATGGTATGAGGTCCCCCTGTCTCACTGCTCACTTCTGTCTTTTATATCTCAAGAGATTGCCTCAGGACACAATCCAGTCTTGTAGATCAGGTCCTGCCTTACTAACACAACTGCCACCCATCCTCCCTCATTAACATCATAGAGGCAGGTTTACAACATACAGGAAAATCACACAGTACCAGGAATCATGGCCCAGCCAAACTGATTTACACATTTTTGGGGGGACGTAATTCAAACTATGACATGCAGTTATCCCTTCCTTTTTGCTTTGGCAAAATAGTTGAATAAAACTCTCATTTTTCTATGAGAAAGTGCTCTGTCTTTGTAAGTTATGGCCCTGAAATGATCCTGTCATGAGGAAGTCAGGTACAATGCCTGTTGCATGTTTATAACTGATTCAAAAAGCATATGATTACAATTGTAGCCACAGGAAAAAACATTTTTATTTAATCTCTAATATATGTTTATTTTGTAATCCATCTCTCACTTCTTTTTAAAGATACTTTCCCTTGGATTCTATGAAGTGTGTCTGTTTAAACATTTTGGGGTTAAAAACTAAACATCTGTGAGTTCAAAGGAGTAGGTATAAAACAGCAACGTAAATGGTATTTTCTTAATTGCCTTATTTCTTTATCTTTTCTTGGTTTATTTTATTCTTTTATCATTTGTGTGGGCCTTATAAAACTTATTTAATTAGGTATCTGTTTTAGCTCATTACTGTCGTCTGTGATGTCAATAGCATTCTGCTACAGCAAAGAGAAATCCTGCCTCATTAAAAATGGGGCACCTTTTAAAATATTGCGAGGAAAACAAATCAGCTTTGGTTATTATTGCCCGTTCACTTCGTGTGTGGGAAAACAAAGCTCACGCCTGTTTTATGTGCAGACTGAAAACTAAGGGAACAGCTTCTTAATCTGATTATCTCATAGGTGTGTTTCTAGTTACAGTGCATCAACTGCCTGATTTAGAAAATGCTCTGATACTTATCTGTGGTGGACTTTTTCAAGGCTTTAATTAGTACCTTACTGAATCAAAGTGCTTTTTATGCCTTGCTTTTCAAAAAAAGTCATTTTATGATTGAATCACTTTTCGTCAATTGCAGTGTGGTAATGGTGCAGAGACATCTTTGTATAGTTATTAGTCCCAGAGCAGACTTGATTCTTATGGTGCTGATGGTTGATGCCTACGTTGTATTTTCTTCATAGAAAATGGAATTCATTTTAAGTTGACAATCAAGCAAGTAGTATACGGTACTCTATTACAACTACTAGGACCATGACATTATGTAGCTATCATATAGCTAAGAAGTGGGATTGATTTTTTTCCCTTTGCTTAAGACAAAACTTTCCAAAGAAAACACTGTCTAATGTGTTACTTTCATATTAAAACCACAGGATTTTCATGATAACTTAATGGAAGTGTCAACGTGTTGTTATTTATATTGAAGTTTTAGTCCCTAAATTGATAAAAGATTAAGTAAAAATCCATGAAGCATTATTTTATTTTAAAATTATATACCATTTTATACAGTTCAACTTTTAATCTATATTATTTGTGAAATTGTCTGTTTTCTAGGTAAGTTGAAATTCTTGGCAGTGTCAGCTTTTACTTTCTGCTTCATTGTTCGTTTTATGCTGTAAAGACTGCAATGATATATAGACAGGTACTAGTTGTAATAATAGCCACCACAAAATAAAACTTTGTTTATATTTAGATTGAATATGAGACTCAAATTAAGAAGATGCAGCTACTGTCAAAAGATAGCCTGGGAATAAAAGGTGAACTGAAAGATGAAGACGGGGAAAAGGTAATGAATTAAAATCATTACTTTTATGTTAACAGAGGCTTTCTAGAGTGTTTATCTTTTAAAATAATTGCTTTAACTAAAACCATCTTATTACGAACGTCTTTTTGATTAAGCCTTAAGTGATTATTTAACTTATGGAGTATTGCTTTAATGTCAATTCAGTTAAATTTGCTAAAAGGCAGTCACTTTGGGGTTAAAAGAGATAAAATCCAAAGAATACCTTAGTGTCCTTAGGAGATAAACTTGAATACTTTGCAGTTTTTTTTTAAGTTGGAGAAATATTTTAAATGAAAAGTAAACCAAAATGTAGTATTTTGATTCTTTTCTTTTTATATATAATTTTGTATATTTTAACCTTTTCATAGAGAAAGTAGAGAGAAAAGATTGCATATCTTAGTGACAGACAAAAAGACTGGCAAGGAGTACTTAAATAAATTCTGCTGTGTATCTGCCGTAATGCAGGCTTCTAATCCTCCTGCCTATCTCCATATAAATGATTCTGTTCAAGACCATGGATGTTTTCTTCACTAAAAGCAGTAAAGCTCTTTTAGATGAAATGTCTAAAAACGTCTTGTAATAACTTGGAGCACGCTGGCAAGAGTAGTCACTTGTGACTATGTGTGAAACCCCCTCAGCCAGTCGATATTGTAATAAGCAAAAATGGTAGCATCACTCCATTATTCAGAAAAGCCAACAGCGTGCTTGTTCCTTAGGCTGCAACATTCATTAAGAAAAGCTTACTGGGCTGAAAGCTGGAAACAGATGATAACGGGATATGATTTTCATATTTAATGCTTTCCTTGGAAGAGTATGTGTGCTACAGATTGATAGAAGAATCAACTGCTACTTTACTAAAAGACTTTCAGGTTTGCCCTATAGCTACCGATGGAATCATTCAGCCAAGAAATTAACTTTTTCTCTTTTTACCTGCTTTGTGTATCTGCTAAGCAGGCTGCCTGGCTGCCAGTAAATGTTATTATGCAGTAAACTGTTTGGTATTTAAGACTCTTATCAGAAAAGAAACAGAGGCCATACTATTTTGTTTTTATAGTAGGAGGAAGGTTTTAGTTTTTTCCTTCCATGCTTTGCAGGCATTAATCTAAGTTTATAGGAAGTTTTACTTTTCTCCCCCATAGGTTAAAAGCTAAAAAAAGAAAAAAACGCTAGAATTTAGAGCATTCTTTAAACTGTAAGGTACAAAACACAAAGCCCCAGCAACCTTGACCTATATAAAAAGGCCTTTAATGATCAATGACTTATATGCCATTTGATGTACGCCAAAGGTGGTATGATCTGATAGACTTCTGAACTATTCAGGTGGCTTTTCTTTTTGAAATTCGGTCATCAAATAATTGACGTGTTTTTAATAAATAAACCAGTTTGTTCTTTCTGTGCCATTCATGATAGACACATTCTTAGAATGGAAGTGTCGATGGTAGTTAAGTAAAATGGAGGACTTTTTTTTTACTGTTCACACTACCAATTCTTTACCTTACACATAGTTATATGGATATGTATTCTCCTTTTAAGTCATATTTAAAATTAGGGCAAGAGCCATACAGCTGACAATCCCTTAAAATACTACGTATTAGAATTAGAAGAGAAGCATTTTCATTTATACTGGAAAGTGGTCATCTCCTTAGAGGCGTTGACTACTTAGTTGTGTTTAAGAACCAATTAGGTAACACATTTGAGAAATTTATATCTTGCCTTTACCAGTCTTTGATTGATGTTTGAGCAATTAAAAGGTAAGTATATTTCAGCAAAATCACAAATTAGTTCATCCTTATTGTATACTAATTCCAGAACAGTGTCCTTTCATAAGAGTTACATTTTATTTTTTCAGCGGAAATCTGTGCTCCTCCTCTTTGGACGGCCATGTGAATTAGTCTCTGTGCCCAGAGTCATTGGTGTCCAGGGACTCCGTCAGAACACAGTACCCTCTCACTGATAGAATTCAGTAAATAAACGAGCAATTGTTGAGCAGTTGTTCTGTATGAGAAGCCACGGTAGGCCGCTTCATGAGTTCCTCTTCATGAATGACACAATTCCTGTCCTCGAGATGCTTTCCACAAAGTGATGTTCTTTTGAATGCACAGGATTCACATATGATTACATATTGTATCACATACTGTGATAAGTGCCACTTATACGAGGCAAGTGTGAGTTCAGGGAGGAAGAGAGCACTGCTTCCTCTGAAATGAGTCACGCAAGGCTTGGTGGAGGAGGTGGTGTCTGAGCTGGGCATTGAAGGATAGAAAGGACTCCAGTGAGTGGGGATACGATAGACATTCTAAGGGTAGGAGTGGAAGCAAGAAAGCCTTGTGGGTAAGTACGCCAGTCTGGCTGAAGTCTAAAGTTCTTTTAGGGAAGCAGTAGAAAATGAGTTTGGGACTTCATCAGGGAACTTCTTAGTACCAGGCTCCAGAATTGAGATTTCCCCATGGAATCACTGTGTATGTGTGCATGTCTGTGTGTTGGGCAGATTAAGGAAGGACTTGTGAGTGGCGCACTTAGACATCTAAGTATGCAGCTGTAGGAAGATGCGTCTGGCAGTGCTGTGCAAGATGAACTGGAGGAAAGAGAATAGTGGAGCCGAGGAAGTCAGGGTCAGTTTAGACAGAAGGAATTAACTGAGTACCCAAACTGAGTGGTGCCATTGAAGTGGAAAGCACTAACGAAGGAGAAAGGATCCATCAAATGAATGATGATTTTGAATTATGAAAAGTAGCTGTACAACTTCCAGCCGTAAGCAGTAACTTGAATGTTCTACTAAGAAAAGTAGTTAGTAAGTCATGGTTGTCCATTTTTATTGTTAAACTCTGGCTTGGTTTTTCATGAAGACATCCATTGTTTTCATGCATCCAGTGGAAGCTCTGTATAGTCATGTGTTTTCTTAAGGGGATTAGTAATTGTGCTACTCATCCCCCAAGCTTGTTTCTACTATTAATTACTTGATGACCTTTTTTTTAAACATAGATAACAAAAAAACAAAAACAAAGTTCCGGCCCTGTTTGAGTCCTCACAGATTTTACTATAATACTTCCCATCTATTCTACATTATCATTTTTTATCTGAGGGTAAACTCTAATTCTGGTTGTCAAAAGAAAGGTAAAGGAAAACCATAGTTTTATGATCATGCTGGTGACAACACAGCTGGAAGGAAAATCATTACTCATCTATGAGTTGAGCTGCTTATATTTATAGGAGCAGTAAAAACCTGCAAAGGACAGGTCTGGTTCTCTTTCACACCAGCATATAGGAAATTGAGTCTTTGCAATTCCTTTCGTATGCCATCTCAAATGTTAATTGTCATGTGTAGCCAAAGGATATGTGATTGAGTAGGTTACCACTGTGAACAACTAGAGTGCAGCCCCACTGGGGAACTGTGGAAGACTGTGTAGAACATGCCTCGGGGTTATTGTACATGGGGCATAGGAAAAGGGATGTTTACCCTCCCACTCCTGCCTGTCTCCGACTGAGGGCTGCACCTGGCTCCGCTTCTGGCCCACTCTGCAGGGACTGAGAAAAGTCGTCAGGCCAAGAGACACAGGTGCTTGCAGTAGGAAGCTGTAGGCATGTACTGGGATGGTGAGGGCCCAGGAAAAGAACAGGGGTGAGGGTGGAAGTGGAGAGGGGTTTGGATAATTAATTAATTTTGTCTGTAAAGCCCCAGTTTCTTATACTTACTAGCCCAAAGTGCTACTGTCACCGGCACCTCCCTGAATCATTTGTAAACAATGCAACCATCTCCCTAAAGTGGGGCTCTGAGCAGTTGCCCAGGTTCTAATGCCTGCATGGGGATGGTGACCTTCTCAGCTCTGCCATCCTCAAAGTTGTGACCATTTGACTTAGCAATCTCTTGGTGTTCAGCTGGACCTCTTTCATATCAGTAGCTTTTTTTAAATGTGTGTCTATTCAGTGTTAGAGGAGCTCTGGTGGTGCAGTGGTTAAAGCACTTGGCTGCTAACCAGAAAGTTGGTGGTTTGAACCCACCAGCTGCTCCACAAGAGAAAGCTGTGGCAGTCTGCTTCCATAAAGATGTACAGCCTTGGAAACCTTATAGGATTGCTGTGAGTCAGTATTGACTCAAGGGCAGTGGGTTTGGTATCTGTTTAGAAAACAGCTAGAAATTAAACTTAATTATACAAGTAATTTTTCAAGTCTGGCCCCCAAACTAGATCCACATACCTTTCTTCAGGAGAGGGTTCTTCTCTGGCTAACTAGACCATAAGCTCCTCCAGGGCTGCTTAGGCCCCTTCCTTGCTGCACCTGGGAATTGGTACACCCTTAGTAGTGGCTTGTTGACCCAAAAGGAGAAGAGGTGAGATCTGTTCTCTTTGAGTGAGGTATGTACTCCATTTGATCTGCCCTCTCCACACCCTGCTTCCCTGAAAAGAAAACAACACCTGCAGGGAAACGTTGGGGTACCTTCCAGATGGCCAGTTGGGAAGTATAGCTTCGATTAACAGCTAGCACATTGATTTTTACTGTTTCAGGCACTGTTCTAAGGACTTTATACACACACACAAACACATATTGCAACAACCTGACAAAGTAAGAACTATTTTAAACCTATTTTACAGATTTGGAGAAAAGAAGTTAAGTAACTTGCCCACAGATCACAGAATTGGCAAGTGGCACTAGAGCTAGGATTCAAATCCCAGCCAGCTGGTCCAAAGTCATAATTAGTAAATATGTCAGCCTGCTTTCACTTAGGACAGTGGATGGGAGGGAGGCTTTTTTTTTTAAGGCATTTAGCTTACCTGTGTTTTATTGACTATGCAAAAGCATTTGACTGTGTGGATCATAACAAATTATAGATAACATTGTGAAAAATGGGAATTTCAGAACACTTAATTGTGCTTATGAGGAACCTGTACATAGATCAAGAGGCAGTCGTTTGAATGGAACAGGGGGATACGGCGTGATTTAAAGTCAGGAAAGTTGTGCCTCAGGGTTGTATCCTTTTACCATACTTAATCTGTATGCTGAGCAAATAATCCAAGAAGCTGGACTATATGAAGAAGAACCAGGCATCAGGATTGAAGAAAGACTCATTAACAACATGTGATATGCAGATGACACAACCTGGCTTGCTGAAAGTGAAGAGGACTTGAAGCACTTACTGATGAAGATCAAAGACTACAGCCTTCAGTATGGATTACACCTCAACATAAAGAAAACAAAAATCCTCACAACTGGACCAATAAGCAACATCATGCTAAAAGGAGGAAATGTTGAAGTTGTCAAAGATTTCGTTCTACTTGGATCCAAAATACAAGCCCATGGAAGCAGCAGTCAGGAAATCAAATGACGTATTACATTGGGCAAATCTGCTGCAAAAGACCTCTTTGAAGTGTTAAAAAGCAAAGATGCCTCTTTGAGGACTAAGGTGTGCCTGACCCAAGCCATGGTATTTTCAGTTGCCTCATATGCATGCGAAAGCTGGGCAATAAATAAGGAAGACTGATACCTTTAAATTATGGTGTTGGCAAAGAATATTGAATATACCATAGACTGCCAGAAGAATGAACAAATCTGTCTTGGAAGAAGTGCGGCGAGAATGCCCCTTCAGAGTGAGCATGACGAGACCTCTCAGATACTTTGGATGTGTTAACAGAAGGGATCATTCCCTGGAGAAGGACATCATGCTTGGTAAAGTAGAGGGTTGGCAAAAAAGAGGAGGACCCTCAGTGAGTTGGATTGACACAGTGGCTGTAACAGTGGGCTCAAACATAGCAGTAATTGTGAAGATGGCACAGGACCAGGCAGTGTTTTGTTCTGTTGTGGGTAGGGTACCTATAAATTGTAACCAACTTGACAACACTTAACAACAACAACAAAAGAGATTATTTGACCAAATGACAACATTTAAATATAGACTGTCGAATAGAAAATAGGATTGTGTCAGTGTTAAATTTCCTGATTTTCATCACTGAATTCTGCTTACGAGAAAGAACGTCCCTGTGTTTAGGAAATACACACTGAAGTGGTTAGTGGTAAAGGGTAATATATCTCTGACTTACTGTCTTACAACATATGGGATAATCACATCGGTTCACAAAATGGTGGACAACCACACAATGCTGGGAATCATGGCCTAGTCCAGTTGACACATATTTTTTGGGGACACAGTTCAATCCATAACACGCATATATAAATTTCCTGTTGCTGTTGAGTCAAGTCCAACTCATAGCGACCCTATAGGACAGAGTAGAACTGCCTCATAGTGTTTCCAGGGAGCAGCTGGTGGATTCGAATGGCCACCCTTTTGGTTAGCAGGCTGACGCTTAACTACTGAGCCACCAGGGCTCTGCATATATAAATATACATATATAAATACGCACATGTATATATGTACAAGGAGAGAGAATGATAAAACAAACAGGCAAAACTTAAACCATTGGTGAATCTGACAAAAGGGTGTTGGAGTTTCTTGTATGATTCTTGCACCTTTTCTGTACATTTGAAATTATATCAATATCAAAATAAAAAGTTACCTCCCCACCCCCCGAATGTAAAATGGTACAACCACTTTGGAAATCGATTGGGCACTTCCTTAAAAAGCTAGAAATAGAAGTACCATATGACCTAGCTATCCAGCTCCTTGGAATTTATCCTAGAGAAATAGATACACTCATACCCATGTTCATTGCAGCACTGTTCACAATAGCAAAAAGATGGAAACAACCTACGTGCCCATCAGCGGACGAATGGATAAACAAATTATGGTATATCCACACAGTGGAATACTACGCAGTGATAAAGAACAATGATGAAGCTGTGAAACATCTTATAACATGGAGGAAGCTGGAGGTCACTATGCTGAGTGAATTTAGTCCGTCACAGAAGAACAAATATTGTATAAGACCACTATTATAAGAACTCAAGAAAAGGTTTAAACACAGAAGAAAACATTCTTTGATGGTTACGAGGGTGGGGAGGGAGGGTGAGGGTTATTTACTAACTAGATAGTAAATAAGAATTATCTTAGGTGAAGGGAAGGACAGCATGCACTACAGGGGAAGTCAGCACAGCTGGACTAAAGGAAAGGAAGTTTCCCGAATACAGTCAAACACTTTGAGGGACAGGGTAGCAGGGGACCATGCTTTCAGGGAACATCTAGGTCAATTGGCATGAAAAGCTTATTAAGAAAATGTTCTGCATCCTGCTTTGGCAAGTGGCATCTGGGGCCTTAACAGTTTGCAAGCGGCCATCTAACATGCATCAGTTGGTCCCAACCACCTGGAGTAAAGGAGAATGAAGAACACAGAAGACACAAGGCAAGTATTAGCCCAAGAGACAGAAAGGGCTACATAAACCAGAGACTTCATCAGCCTGAGACCAGAAAAACTAGATGGTGCCCAGCTACCACCAATGACTGCCCTGACAGGGAACACAACAGAGAGTCCCAGATGGAGCAGGAGAAAAATGGGGTGCAGAACTCAAATTCTAGTAAGAAGACCAGACTTAATGGTCTGACTGAGACTGGAGGAACCCCAGAAAGCATGGCCCCTGGATTCTCTATCAGCCTAGAACTAAAACAGTTTCCGAGGTCAGCTCTTCAGACAAGGATTGGACTGGATTGTGGGACATAAAGTAATACTCATGAGGAGTGTGCCTCTTAGCTCAAGTAGATACAAGAGACTAAACGGGCAACTTCTGTCCAGAGGTGAGATGGGAAGGCAGAGAGGGTTAGGAGCTGGTTAAATGGACATGGGGAATCAGGAGTGGAAAGAAGGAGTGTGCTGTCACAGTATGGGGAGAGCAATTAGAGTCACATACCAATGTATGTATACATTTTTGTATGGAAAAAAAAAATTTACCCCCCCCCCCCAAAAAAAAAACAACAAAAATTAGAAATATAGTAGGAAGAACTTCCTGTTAGATCTCAGCAGATCCTCAAATCCAGGTTGCCTGTTTTGGGTCTTATGGGTGAATGATGCACTAGTCGGTAGACTTCCATTTTTATGCGTAGATAAGGGCCACCCTTTCATAACTCCTGTGATGCGAAGCCTGTTGCTCTCGAGTTGATTCTGACTCATAGTGCCCCTGTAGGACAGAGTAGAACTGTCCCATAGGGTTTCCAAGGAGTGGCTGGTTGGTTCAAACTGCTGACGTTTTGGTTAGCAGCCGAGCTCTTAACCACTGTGCCACCAGGGCTCTGACAGAATGGTGCAGAGTTCCCTTGTATGGCCTTTTGTCTTTGTTTTTTTGCAGAAAGAACTTAGAGAGTTTCACCTATGTAACTGATAACCCTTGAGGCACCAGTCTGGCTAGGGAGTCCTCCCGGTAACTCACCAAAGAGCAAGTGGACTGGTTTATAAAAGTCCTAGAACATGGAGGCTCAGGTGGGGCTTCCTGGTTGGTGAGAATATCTGTTTTCTGGAGGGTCCTGTGTTCTAGGGACATGGAAGCTCTGTGCTGGGACCCTTCCTGGACCTTGTCCAATACATCTCTTCATTTGTATCCTTTCTGGTTATAGATACTCTCTGTGAATTCTGTGAGTCTTTCCAGGGAATTATTTGGCAGTCTAAAAGACTGCATCCTTTTAACTTGTATGCTCTGACCTAGCCCCACATGGCTAAGAATGAGAGAGAGAAGGGGCTGGCTGGTCTGAAATGGAGCAGAATCTTGAGCATGCATGTGGACTCTTGACCTAGCACTGGGTGGCTGAGGATGAGAGAGAGTGCTCTTTGGAGCAGCTGGCAACACAGATGGAGAAGTGGGAAGGTGAGGACTGGATCTATTTTCAGGTGAGAGTTGGATTCATGCTGATACCATGCAGTTAGCTATGAGGGTGGGAGTTGCCCACCATGCCCCTTGTTTTAGCACAACTCCTGCTTTATTACAGGTCACTAAAATGTGGTGTTCTTGTTAGTTAGTATATTACAAGAGTTTGTTGAGGTACTAAGTTCAGTATTCTGAGAAGCCTGGCAATACTTGGCAAAACTGCAGAGCTCTTACTAACTGCACAGGTTATCACAGAGAGTTGTAACTTCTCAGGTTTTCAGGAAGTACTCTCTGTTATCAGGGCTCTCTTGAATTGGTCAGTTTTCACTTCTTGTGGTCTTGGAAGCATTCACTATGTGTAAAATCATGGCTAGGTGCGAATTTGTTTATTGTGCATAGTTGTTGTTTTGCTCCAGTTCTTGGCTGTCTTGGTTCTTTGCTCAGTGAGATCTGGGCCTGGAGTCTTTTGGCTCTCTTAGATGGTCAGATAAGTTTGAGAACTACTGCTTGAGAGAGTAGCTCCAGGGCATGTCCTTTGTCTCTCACCAGGTAGCTTTCTCATCTCTGAGATACGCCTACTCCTTTCCTTTGTGTCTTGGCCTTTGTTGTTATTGAAATAGAGGAAGGTTCTTAGGACTGCTCTGTCCTTCCAGTGCTGGTTGCTCATTAACACTCACTAAATTAGTCTTGACAATGAAAAAGTAAAGACCTCCAGACCCACCAAATAACCATTAATGTGTCTCCACTCTGAATCATCAGCGCTCAGCCTGCCATAGCTCTCCACAGTAGCCCATCCCTTGTAGCCATCTATTTATTTGTTTTATATGAAAACAGGAAAAATCAAAGTGGTTGTTAGGTTAGGGTAGCTGGATAATAGGTGATTTTTGTTTGTTTTAAAAGTTGGCTATGTTATTATATCAACTTTTCAATTAAAAAAGAATAGAGGACATATTGTATCACAACACCATCATTCATTTTGATTCATCCCATTTTGCTATTTAAACCATATGATATAATATAAAATTCTTATAATGACTTAAGGGTCTCTTTGGAGGGTAAAATGGCAATGTAGTATAGTCTTAACCCAGAAATTTCAGTTCTAGAATCTGTCCTACTGATATACTCACAGGTGGGCGTATATTACTTATTTTTGAAACATTTAATAAACTAGTGAAATATTTTCCTGTTATCAAACTTGCTTATTCTAATCTTAAATTAACCACATAAATTTATTTCTGTACTTTGCAAGGATTTTTTGTTCGTTCTCTTTCTTTGTTGTGATAACTTCATCGTTTTTAGTATATTCACAGTGTTGTGCAACCATCACCACAATGAATTTTAAAACATTTTCATTATCCCCCAAAAAAACCTGTTAGGAATCACTTCCCATCCCTCTCTGCCCCACCACCCCAGTTTACCCCCTAGCTTTAGGCAATCACTAATTTTCTTTCCATCTCTATAGATTTGCCTATTCTGGACATTTCGTATAAATGGAATCATACAATATGTTGTCTTTTGTGGCTGGCGTCTTTCGCATAGGCTAGTATGTTGACAGTGTATCCATGTTGTAGCATGTATCAGTACTTTATTCCTTTTTCTAGCTGAGTAATAATTCGTTATATGGATATCTCACATTTTGTTCATCCATTCATCAGTTGATGGACATCTAAATTGTTTCAATTTATTGGCTGTTATGAATTATGCTGCCACAAACATTTGTGTACAAGATTTTGTGAGGACATATGTTTCTGTTTCTCTTGGTCTATACCTAGGTATGGAATTGCTGGGTCACAGGGTAACTCCATGTTTACCATTCTAAGGAACTGCCAAAGTTTTCCAATGTGGCTACACCATTTTCCATTCCCACCACCAGTGAATGAGGGTTCCTGGGGGTTCCAGTTTCTCCATATCCTTACCAACACTTGTTAATTTGTTTATCTTTTTGATTAAAACCATCCTAAAAAACCCATTGCCCTCAGGTCGATTCTGACTCATAGCAACTCTATAAGACGGAGTAAAACTGCTCTATAGGGTTTCTAAGGTTGTAATCTTTATGTAAGCAGATTGCCACATCTTTCACCCATGGAGCAGCTGGTGGGTTGAACCGCTGACCTTTCAGTTAGCAGCCAAGTGCTTAACCACTGTACCACCAGGGCTCTTAAAGCCATCCTAGTGGATGTGAAATGGTATTTCATTGTGGTTTTGGATTACACTTCCCTAATGAGTAATGATAATAAGCATCTTTTCATGTTTTTATTGGCCATCTGTAGATACCCTTTGGAGAAATGACTATTCAAATCCTTTACCCATTTTTAATTGGGTAATTTGTCTTTTTATTGTTGAGTTGTGTCATGGATTGAATTATGTCCCCCCAGAAATGTGTGTGTCAGTTTGGCTGGGCCATGATTCCTGGTATTGTGTGATTTTCCTGTATGTTGTAAACCTGCTTCTATGATGTTAGTGAGGGAGGAGGGGTGGCAGTTGTGTTAGTGAGGCAGGACTCAATCTACAAGATTGGACTGTGTCCTGAGGCAATCTCTTGAGATATAAAAGAGAGAAGTGAGCAGAGAGACAGGGGGACCTCATACCACCAAGAGAGCAGTGCCAGGAGCAGAGCGTGTCCTTTGGACTTGGGGTCCCTGCACAGAGAAGCTCCTAGTCCAGGGGAACACTGATGAGAAGGCCGACAGCAAGAGAAAGCCTTCCCCTGGAGCTGATGCCCTGAATTTGGACTTTTAGCCTACTTTACTATGAAGAAATAAATTTCTCCTTGTTAAAGCCACCCACTTGTGGTTTTTCTGTTGTAGCAGCACTAGATAACTAAGGCAAGTTGTATGGCTTTTACATGTATTCTGGATGCTAGATCCTTATCAGATACATGATTTACAAATATTTTCTCCCGTTCTGTGGGTTATCTGTTCACTTTCCTGATAGTGTCTTTTGAAGCGCAAAAGTTTTTAATTTTAATGAAATTTTATTTATCTATTTTTTCTTTAGTTGCTTGTGCTTTTCTTGTCATAGCTAAGAAACCATTGCCTAATTCACAGTCATGAGGATTTACACTGATGTTGTCTTCTAATAGTTTTATAGTTTGACCTCTTAGGTCTTTGATCCATTTTCAGTAAATTTTTTATATAGAGTGAGGTAGTGATCCAATTTCAAGCTTTCGCATGTGAATATCCAATTGTCCTGTCACCATTTTTTGAAGATAGTATTTGTTCACCATTGAATTATCTGTGTCTATCCTTATGGCAGTCCCACACAGTCTTGAGTTACCATAGCTTTATACTGAGTTTTGTAGTTGGGAAGTGTGAATTCTCCAATTTAGCTCTTCTTTTTCAAGATCATTTTGGCCATTTTGCATCCCTTGTATTTCCGTATGAATCTTAAGATCTATTTGTCAGTGTCTGAAAAACATGCTGTTTGGGATTTTGGTGGAAATTGCATTGACTCTCTAGATGAATTTGGGGAGTATACCATCTTAACAGTACTAAGTCTTATATTTCTTGAACACAGAATATCTTTCCATTTATTTAGATCACCTTTAATTTCTTTCAGCAGTGTTTTGTAGTTTTCAGTGTACAAGTCTTACACTTCTTTGTTAAATTTATTCCTACGTTTTATTCTTTTTGATGCTATTGTAAATGTAATTGTTTTCTTAATTTCAGTTTTAGATTGCTCATTGCTAATGTATAGAAATACAGTTGATATTTGTATATTAATCTTGTGTCCTGTGACCTTGCTGAACTTGTTTAATAGCTCTTTTTGTGGATTCCTTAGCGTTTTTATGTTAAAAAAAAAAAAAAAAACCTGTTGCTGGTGAGTTGATTCCGACTCATAGTGACCCTACAGGATAGAGTAGAACTACCCCGTAGAGCTTCCAAGGAGCACCTGGTGGATTTGAACTGCAGACCTTTTGGTTAGCAGCTGTAGCACTTAACCACTGTGCCACCAGGATTTCCCATTTTTATATACACCATCATATTACCTGTAAATAAAGATAGTTTTAGTTCTTCCTTTCCAATCTGGATGTCTTTTGTTTCTTTTTCTTGCCTGATTTCCCTGGCTAGAACTTGCAGTAAATTTTGGATAGCTATGGTGGGAGTGGACATCCTTGTCTTATTCTTGATCTTAGGGAGAAAGCTTTTGGTGTTTCACTGTTGAGTATGACGTTAGCTGTGGGTTTTGCACAGATAACACTATCAGATTGAGGAAGTTGCCTCTATTCGTAGTTCATTGACTGTTTCTATCATGAAAGCATGTTGGGTTTCGTCAAATGCTTTTTCTGCATCTGTTGAAATAATCATATGGTACTGTTTCGTCCTTTTTTTTTTTTTTAATATGATATATTATGTTTGTTGATTTTCCTGTGTTGAAACCTTACATTCCTGGGATAAATTCTACTTGGTCATAGTGTGTAAACCTTTTAATATGTTGCTGGATTTGGTTTGCTTGGTTGTTTTTTTTTTAATGAAAAACATACAATTTTTTTTTTAAATTTTTTTATTGTGTTCTGGGTGAAAGTTTACCGCACAAATTGGTTTCTCATTCAAAAATTTATACACAAATTGTTTTGTGATATTGGTTGCAGCCTCCACAATGTGTCGACACTCTCCCCCTTTCCCTTGATACCCCAGGTTCCCTGTGTCCGTTTGTCCAGATTTCCTGTCCCTCCTGCCTTCTTGTCTTTGCTTTTGGGCAGATGTTGCCCATTTGGTCTCATATACTTGATTGAACTAAGAAGCACGTTCCTCAAGTGTGTTATTGTTTGTTTTATAGGCTTTTCTGATCTTTGGCTGAAAGGTGGACTTTGGGTGTTTGTATTTTGTTTTTGTTTTTTTTTTTTCAATTAAAGTCACTACTTTATTTGGATTTTGTTGATTTTTTAATACACTTATTTTTTAGAGCAGCTGTAGGGTTATAGAAAAATTGCACAGAAAGTACAAAGACTTCCCATATATTCCCTCTTACCCCTGTCTTAGTTGTCTAGTGCTGCTACAACAGAAATACCGTAAGTGAGTGGCTTTAACAAACAGAAATTTATTTTCTCACAGTTTAGGAGGCTAGAAGTCCAAACTCAGGGCACCAGCTTTAGGAGAAGGCTGTCTCTCTGTCCACTCTAGGGAAAAGTCTTTGACTATTTTTCAGTTTCTAGTCCTTGGTTCCTTGATGATCTTCATGTGGCATGGTGTCTGTCTTTCCCCATCTCTGCCTTCTTGCTGCTTGCTTAGTCTGCTTTCATATCTCAAAAGAGATTTATTTAAAATGCACCCTACACTAATACTGCCTTATTAATATCACAAAGAAAACTCATTCCCCAAATGGAATTATAACCACAGGTATAAAAACCAAACCAAACCAGTTGCTGCTGTGTCAATTCCAATTCATAGCAACCCTATATAGGACAGAGTAGAACTGCCCCCATACGGTTTCCAAGGAGTGGCTGGTTGATTCGAACTGCCAGCCTTTTGGTTGCAGCTGAGCTCTTAACCACTGTGCCCCAGGGCTCCAACCACAGGTATAGGGGTTAGGATTTACAGTGCATATTTTTGGGGGACACAATTCAGTTCATAACTCCCCAGCACAATTTCTCCTATTATTAACATCTTGCAGTAGTGTGATACATTTGTTACAATTAACAAACTAATATTGATATTTTATTATAACTAAAGTCCATAATTTACATTAGGGTTCACTCTGTGTTGTACAGTTCTATAAGTTTTGACAGATGTATAATGTCATGTATCTGATACCATTACAGTACTGTTATGGATTGAATTATGTCCCCCAGAAGTGTGTGTCAACTTGGCTAGGCTGTGATTCCCTGTATTGTGTTATTGTCCACCATTTTGTCATCTGATGTGATTTTCCTATGTGTTGTAAGTCGTACTTCTATGATGTTGATGAAGCAGGATTAGAGGCAGTTATGTTAATGAGGCAGGACTCAGTCTACAAGATCAGGTTTTGTCGTCAGTCAGTCTCTTTTAAGGTATAAAAGCAAGAAGCCAGCAGAGAGATGAAAGTACCTCACACTACCAAGAAAGCAGTGCCAGGAGCAGAGCACATCCTTTGCAGCCAAGGTTCCTGTGCTGAGAAGCCCCTAGACCAGGGGAAGATTGATGACAAGGACCTTCCCCCAGAACTGACAGAGAGAGAAAGCCTTCTAAAGCTGGCATCCTTAATTTGGACTTGTAGCCCCCTAAACTGTGAGAGATTAAATTTCTCTTTGTTAAAGCCATCCACTTGTGGGTATTTCTGTTATAGCAGCACTAATAACTAAGCCAGAATTTGGTACAGGATAAGTGGAGTGCTGCTCTAACAGATAACCTAAAGTGTGGAAGCAGTTTTGAAACTGTGAATTGGTAGAGGCTGGAAGAGTTTTGAAGTGCCTAATAGTAAACACCTAGATTGTCTTGAAGAAACTGTTGGAGGAATTATGGACGTCAAAGACAATTCTGGTGAGGACTCAGAAGGAAGTGAAGAGAGCTGTTACACTGGAGACGGTACAGATGGTGAGAAGCAGCAGCAGAGAAATGGCAGCAGCAGAATCAGGAGACCAGCGTGAGACAGCGCTAGAGCTGACCCAGGGAGCAAAAAAGCTCAGTGCCTTTGCACAGGAGGCTTTCTGTGGAGTGGGGTGCCTCTGGGTACTTATCAGTGCAGCTGAAAAGCTTTGGAATACTTGCCCCAGGAGGACAGATTTAGGTGGCAAGGCCTGAGGGGCTGAGAGGCCAAGGAACCAGGAAGCAGAAGCTGAAGAGACAAGGAAGAACACAGGAAGCAGAGCTGCCTCAGTCTCAAAGGGTAGGGCCATGACCGGTGGGGTCTCAAAGGGTGGAGTCGCCACTCAGATGGACTAGGAGGGTGGGGCTGTCCAAATTCAAGGGAGCAGAGTTGCCCTTCCAGTGGGCCTGGAAGGCAGAGCTGAAGCCCAGGGCCGAGGGTCCTCCACTCAGAATCCGGAGTGTGGCCAGATCTAGAGTCTTAATTTCTCTTTGTTAAAGCCATTCACTTGTGGTATTTCTGTTGGCATTGAATCTGTAGACCAAGTTAAGGAATATTGCATAGCAGCACCAGATAACTAATACAAGTACCATGCAGAACAGTGTCACTGCCCTAAAATGCTCTGTATCCATCTACTCATCCCCTTCTGTGAGTCCTTGGAAAACACTGATCTTTTTACTGTTTCTGTAGGTTTGCCTTTTCCAGAATGTTATATAGTTGGAATCATACAGCATATAGCTTTTCAGACTGGCTTTTTTCACTTAGCAATATGCATTTGAAGTTCCACCATGTCTTTTCATAGGTTGATAGCTCATTTCTTTTTATCACTGAATAACACTATCGTTTATCCATTCACCTATTAAATGACACCTTGGTTACTTCCAGTTTTTGGCAATTATGAATAAAGCTGCTGTAAATACTCACGTGCAGGTTTTTATGTAGACATATGTTTTCATCTCATTTGGGTAAATACTTAAGAGTGCAGTTGCTGGGTTATATGGTAAGCCTATGTTTAGCTTTGTAAGAAATTGCCAGACTGTATTCCAAAGTGGCAGTACCATTTTGCATTCCCAGCAGTAATGAATGAGAGTTCTTGTTGCTCCACATCCTCACCAGCATTTGCTGTTGTCAGTGTTTTGTATTTTAGCCATTCTAATAGATATGTAATGGTGCAGTAAACAGTTTGACCTTTGGACCTGGTTCCTAAGAGCTAAACTACACATGAGGCCAATGAGTGGGGGCTGACCAGATGAGGATTGACCACCTGGGGTTCTGAGGCTCAGGAGGCATGATGTAATCTATCACAGCCATGTGGTGAGGCCCATAAAAGCCTTGGAAGACGGAGGCTCAGTGTAGCTTCCTGGGTGGTAAGATCAGACATCTGCTTTTGGGAGGGTAAACTTTTCCCCTGGGGACGTAGAAGCTCTGAACCAAGACTCCTCCCAGACCTTGCCCTATGTGTTTGTGTCCTTTTACCTATCAGATGATGTATAGCCCCTTTCCTGGAGTTTGTGAGTCATTCCAATGGATTATCGGACCTAAGAAATGGGGATGAGAGAGAGAAGGGTCTGGTACCAGTTGACTTAGCCCTGGGTGAGTAGGGATGAGAGAGAAAGGGCTGTGTGGAGCAGCTGGGGTCTGAACTGACCAGAAAAGGAAAGCTGAGATTTCTACAGGTTGCAGTTGGCATGTGAATTGGGATTTATTATCCACTACATATATGGCGTCAGAGGTGGATGATCTCAGCATCCCTGGACTGTATTTCATTGTTGTTTTAATTTGCAGTTCCCTAATATATGATTTTGAGCATCTTTTCATATACTTAGTTGCCATCTTTATATCTTCTTTGCTAAAGTGTCTGTTCAGATGTTTTGCCCATTTTGTAATTGGATTGTTTTACTACTTTTGAATTTGAGGAGTGTTTGTATGTTTTGGATACAAGTCTTTTATCAGGTATGAGTTTTGCAATTTTTTTTCTCCTAGTCTGTGGCTTGTCTTTTCATTCTGTTAATAGTGTCTTCAGCAGAGCACATTTTTTTTTTAACTTTAATGAAGTCCAGCCTATCAGTTTTTTCTTTCATGGATCATGCTTTTGGTGTTGTATCTAAAAACTCATCACCAAACCCATGGTCACCTATATTTTCCCCTGTATTATCTTCTATAAGTTGTACAGCTTTGCATTTTACATTAGGCCAAGGATCCAGTTGTCTTTTGGTTTCCATATAGACTCTTTCTTAAATGGAGTCTGAAGATGCCTTGCAGTTCTTTTCAGCTGTAATCCAGTTATTGCACAGGAACCCTATTGATTTGATGGGAAGATGTCGGGGGAGGGAAAGCATTTTATAATTTTACGATTAGGTCTCAGTCTTTTAATGACCCTATGACCTTCACAAGTGTTTCTTATCTTTTTATTTTTTTGATCTTTTAGATGAGACAAGAAGGTTAAGGGGGCTGCAGATGAGTATTTCCTTTTACCCATATCGAAGACAGGAGGGGGCTAGAGTTGGACGTTCTCTTCTCCCACATCTGTTAGGCTGTAGTTAAAACCCTTGTTGGTTAAAACAAACAAACTAAAAAAACCAAACCGGTTGCTGTCAAGTCACTTCCGACTCATAGCAACCGTAAAGAACAGGGTAGAACTGCCCCCATAGAGTTTCCTAGGAGCACCTGGTGGATTCAAACTGCCGACCTTTTGGTTAGCAGCAGTAGCTCTTAACCACTACGCCACCATGATTAGACTCTGGTAAAATAGTTTCCCTTGAGGGTGGGCTGTTGTTAAGAACAGAGTGCCCTAGGCATATTTCAGAATGGTTACTTTTTACCTCTCCTTTCTGGAAGCATTAAAGGAGCCCTGGTGGCACAGCGGTTAAAGTGCTCAGCTGCTAACCGAAAGGTTGGTGGTTGGAATCCACTAGCCACTCTATGGGAGAAAGATGTGGGAGTCTACTTATGTAAAGATTTTCAGCTTTGGAAACCCTATGGGGCAGTTCTCCTGTGTCTTATAGGGTGGCTATGAGTTGGAATCAACTCAATGGCAGCGGGATTTTGGTCTGGAAGCCCTAGGTGGTTTTTCTCTGATTTTTATAATGATAGCCTTGTGGGGCTCCTAGAGGTAAAACTCATGAAAGTGTGGGTTGGCTTGGTTCAGGGGTTTTTAATCTCTCAAGCTAGTCCACGCTCAGCCTCCAGCAATTGGTCAATTACGCAGTAAGTATTCCTACCTGATGCTGGCTCCAGTGGCAGTTTCTGCTCCTGGTAAGCTGTGATTCTCTGTATCTGCCTATATCTGCATTTATTGGGCTGGTGGTTTTCCCTGTGACCTCAATTCTCTGATGGATCTAAAAGAGTTGTTGATTTTCAGTTTTTCAGCATTTTTCTTGTTGTGAGGAAAGGAGTGATGACTTCCACGTTCTTCACATGTCAGATTGGATGGTTTGCTAGTATTTTGTTGAGTTTTGCGTCTGTATTCTTAAACAATATTGGTCTGTAGTTTGTTTTTCTTGTGAAGTCTTTGTCTGTTTTTGGTATCAGGATGATACTGGCTTCATAGATGGAGTTGGGAACTGTTTCCTTCTGTCTTGTTTTTGGAAGAGTTTGTGAAGAATTGGTGTTAATTATTCTTTACATATTTGGTAGAAGTTACCAGTGAAGCCATCTGGTCGTAGACTTTTCTTTTTCTTTGTGGGAAGTTTTTGGTTACTAATTCAACTTCTACTTGTTGTAGGTCTGTTCAGGTTTTCTATTTCTTACTGAGTCAGTTTCAGTATTTGTGTCTTTCTTGGAATTTGTCCAATTAATGTAGGTTATCTAATTTTTTGGTGTATAGTTGTTCATAGTATTCTCTTATAATTCTTATTATTTCTGTGAGTTCAGTAATAATATACCTACATTCATTCCTGATATTGGTAATTTGAGTCTTCTCTTTTTTCTTTCTTGCTCAGTCTAGCTAAAGGTTTGTCAATTTTGTTGTTCTTTTGAAAGAACCAACTTTTGGTCTTATTAATTTTCTCTATTGCTCTTCTATTCTTGAATTTATTTCTGCTTTTATCATTATTTCTTTCCTTCTCCTTGCTTTGAGTTTAGTTTGCTCTTGTTTTTATAGTTTTTCAAGGTGGAAAGTTAGATGATTGATTTGAGATCTTATATATGTTGTGTTTTTGTTTTCTTAAGTATTTTTAAGAAGCTCTGGCGGCTCAACAGTTATGGGCTCAGTTGCTAACCGTAAGGTTGGAAATTTGAACTTACCCAACGGATCCACAGGAGAAAGACCTGGCAATCTACTCCTGTAAAGATTACAGCCTAGAAAACCCTATGGGGCAGTTCTACTCTGTCACATGGGATCACAGTCAATTCGATGGCACCCAACAACAGCGTAAGTATTTTTTTTTTATTGTGCGTTAGATGAAGGTTTACAGAACAAGTAGTTTCTCATTAAACAGTCAGTACACGTATGGTTTCATGACATTCGTTAACAACCCCACGATGTGTCAACACTCTCCCTTCTTGACCTTGGAGGATGTTTTTTTTTGGTGAAAATATACGTAGCCAAACTTACACCATTTCAAAAGTTTCTACATGTACAATTCAGTAACATCGATTACATTCTTCCAGTTAGCTGCTATTCTCACTGTCCTTTTCCAATTTATTCCATCACCATTATCTTCAACTCACTGCCCCCTAGGCTTCCCATCAAACCTTTTGAGTTGCTGTTGTCAGTTTGATCTCATATAGATAATTCTTTTTTCTTTTTTTGTACCTTAGATGAGGGGGTTTGCAGTACAAATAGTTTCCATTAAACAGTACACATATTGCCCTATGACAGTGGTTAACAACATCATGACATATCATCACTGTCCCTTCTCAACCTTGGGTTCCCTATCATGAGCTTTCCTGTCTCCTCCTGCCTTCTAGTTCTTGTCCCTGGACTGCTGTGCCTCATTAGTCCCGTTTTGTTTTCTGGGGCTCTCCAGTCCCTGGCTGAATGGTGAACTTTGGGAGTGACTTCACCACTGAGCTAAAAGCGTGTCTGGGGGCCATGCTCTCGAGGTTTCTCCAGTCTGTCAGGCCAGTAAATCTGGTCTTTTTTTTTGTGAGTTAGAATTTTGTTCTACATCTTTCTCCAGCTCTGTCCAAGACCCTCTATTATGATCCCTGTCAGAGCATCCAGTGGTGGTAGCCAGGCACCATCTAGCTGTACTGGACTCAGTCTGGTGGAGGCCGTGGTAGCTGTGGTCCATTAGTGCTTTGAACTACTCTTTTCTGTGTATCCTATTTTCTTCATTCTCCCTTGCTCCCAAAGGGGTGAGATGAGTGGAGTATTTTAGATGGCTGCTCACAGGCTTTTAAGACCCCAGACGCTACTCACCAAGGTAGAATGTAGAACATTGTCTTTATAAACTTTGTTATGTCAGTTGAGCTAGATGTTCCCCGAGACCATGGTCCCCACAGCCCTCCGCCCAGCAGTTCAGTCCCTCAGGGAGTTTGGATGTGTCTGTGGAGCTTCCATGACCTTTCCGTGTACAAATTGTGCTGGCTTCCCCAGTATTGTGTACTGTCTTACCCTTCACCAAAGTTACCACTTATCTATTGTCTATTTAGTTTCCCCCCACCCTTCCCATCCCTCGTAACCAACAAAGATTGTTTCTTTTTGTGTGTAAACTTTTACATGAGTTTTTACAGTAGAGGTCTCATATAATATTTTTTCTTTTGTGATTGACTTATTTCACTCAGCATAATGTCCTCCAGTTTCATCCATGTTATGAGATGCTTCACAGATTCATCATTGTTCTTTATCATTGCATGATACTCCATTGTGTGTATGTACCATAGTTTGTTTATCCATTCATCTGTTAATGGGCTTCTAGGTTATTTCCATCTTTTTGCTATTGTGAACAGTGCTGCAGTGAATATGGGTGTGCATATATCTATTTGTGTGACAGCTCTTATTTCTCTAGGATACATTCCTAGGAGTGGGATTGCATTTTTTTTTTTATATATATTTTATTGTACTTCAGGTGAAGGCTTACAGAACAAATAGTTTCTCATGAAACAGTAGTACACATGTTGTTTTATGACATTGATTAACAACCCCACAACATATTAAGCCTCTAAATTCTCAACCTTTTTTTTTTTTTGATGAAAATACAGATAGCCAAAGATACACCGTTTCAAAAATTTCTACATACACAGTTCAGTGACATTGACTACGCTCTTCCAACTGTGCTGTTATTCTCAATTAAGATGAAGGCTTACAGAACAAAATAGTTTCTCATTTAACAGTTACTACACATGTTGCCCTATGACAATGGTTAACAATGTCAAAACACATCAAGAATATCCTTACTCCACCTTGTGTTCCCCATCACCAGGGGACTTCCTTGTCCCCTTCTGTCTTCTGGCCCTTGTCACTGGACTACTGTACCTCATTAGTCTCATTTGGTTTTTTTTTAACACCATTTCAAAACTTTTCACTTACATATTTAAGTGATATTGACTATGCTCTTCCAATTGTGCTGCCATTCTCGCCCAATATGAAGGCTTACAGGACAAAACAGCCTCCCATTTAATAGTTGCTACAAATGTTGCCCTATAACAGTGGTCAACAATCTCACAACACATCGACAGTGTCCTTACTCAGCTTGTGTTCCTTATCATCAGTTTCCTACTCCCCCTCTGCCTTCTGGCCCTTGTCACCGGACTCCTGTACCTCGTTAGTCCCATTTAGTTTTACTGGGCTGTAGAGTGGGATTGCATTTTGTGGTGCTTTTTTTTTTTTGTGATGCTGACGTTTTCTTTGTTCTTCTTCTGTGCTGAGTTCTTTTTGTTTGTGGATTTTTTTCATTTCTTCTATTTTTGTATGTTTTGTTTTTACTAAGACTTTATGTTTTTCTTCTTTATTTTGATGAGTAGGTTTGTTAACTTTCTTTGTGGTTACCTTGACATTTACACTTATCTTCTTAGATTTAAACCAGTCTATTATTACTTGGTATCACCTTGCCTTCCTCTCCATTAGAGGTTCTATACCTACACCAGTTATTCCCTCTTTTATTGTTCTGATGCTTTTGTCATTTACAGATTAACCTCTCTGGTTCCCTGTTGTAGTTCGTTTGGTTTTGCATAGTCCTTAAGAGTTCATTTCCTAGGTTGGTATCTGGCTAGTACAATCCTGTGTCCTGTATTCAGCCTGTGGTCTGATGTTGTTTGTTCTCAGATCGAAGGCCTCCCTTTATAAGTCTTGTAAGTTTGGTTTGGTTTTTACATAGTCCCTTAATTTCTCTTTATCTGGAAATGACCTAATTTCACCGTCATGTTTGAACGAGAGTTTTGCAGGATATATTATTCTTGGCTGGCAATATTTTTCTTCAAGGTTTTATATATGTTATCCCATTGTCTTCTTGCCTGCGTGGTTTCTGCCAAATAATCTGAGCTTAGTCTTATTGTTTCTCCTCTGTATGTGACTGTTTTTCTTGAGCTGCTCTCAGGATTCTTTATTTGTCTTTGGTTTTAGCGAGTGTGATTATGATATGCCTTGGTGATTTTCTTTTGGGGTCTATCCTATATGGGGTTCCTTGAGTTTCTTGGATGGTCAGCTTTTCATCTTTCATGATATTGGGGAAGTTTTCTGTTAGCAATTCTTCAATGATCCTCTCTGTGTTTTCTGTTTTCTCCCCCTGTTCTGGAACTCCAATCACTCGAAGACTTTTGCTTTTGATTATATCCCATATAATTCCCAGGGTCTCTTCATTTTTCTTTGTTCTTTTTTCTGATTTTTCCTCAGAGTTGTATCCAAGTATTTGTCTTCAATTTTGCTGATTCTATCTTCCATCATTTCAAACCTGCTCCTCAGCTCTTCTGTGACACTGTTTCTGAAATCTTGTTGTTTATCTTTTGGATTTCTAATTGTTGTTTTTGTATGATTCCTAGTTGTGAATTTATTTTAGCATTTTGTTCCTGTATTATTTTCTTGCATTCTTCCTTTTTTTGGTCTGTATTTTCCATGAATTTGTCTGCCTTTTCCATGAAGTTGTCTATTTTTTCCTCATTTTTGTCTGGTTTTTGCTTCAACTCTTGGATAATTCTGAATTTAGAGATTTGAATTCCCTATCAGTTAGGTCTAGTGCCTTTTTTTCTACTTGGAGGTCATCTGGTGTTTCATTTTGGATGCCTACTGGAACCATCCTGTCCTGTTTTTGTAAATGATATTATCTGCTGTCTTCAGGGCATTCAGTGGTTGTTTTCCTCATTTATTGATTGTAGATTTGTTTGTTTCATCCTGCTTTTTTTTTTAATTTGGTTATGTGTGAGCAGGCAGGCTGTACGTTCTTTGTTGTTTGCTAATCTGTGGTCGTGATGTTTTTCACCTCCTCCTCCAATGGGCAGGGTCAGTCACTCAGGTATTGCACAGCAGGGCAGGTCCAGGTGAAGGGGAGTTGCTGGGACAGGTTGTTTGTGGCACGTACCAGGGCTTATAGTGAGAACCGGGAATCAGTGTTGGGCAGGTTCCAGTAGGCTGTGCCTGTGCTACTTGGGAGTGTGATGTTCAGTGCACAGTGCAGGTAGGCAGAAAGGAAGGGATAGATTGTGATGTGTGAAGCTAAGTTGGGTATGGGAAAGATGAGAGAGAGGAGGGAGGAACAGGAGCCAAAAACATACACACAGGCAAAAAAGAGTACTAAGGGAGCTTGCTATTGGAATGGAGAGATGAGAGACTGAGAAATGAGGAAAAACAAAAATGAAAAAAAAAGAAAAGAGGTAAAAGAAGAAAATGAATAAATCGAGAAACGGAATGAAGAAAGACAAAAAGGAATAAGAGAGAGAAGAAAACAAAACAAAGAAATGAAAAAAAACAAAACCAAAAGACAAGAAAAAAGAAATGCCCCCAGGGATGTTGCTGTGCATCTGCACAGAATAATTGAGTAGCTTCGAAGCCGCATGGTACTGCCTGGCTAGAAGGGGCTCCAAAGCTGAGAAAAGAAAAAGAAAGCAAACAAATCAGAGCAAACAAACAAAAATGCCCTGGGGGTCCCACCAGCATGGTGGCACAGGCCAGGAAGCAGTTTCACAGTTGAGCGGTGTCTCGCAGCCTTTCAGGAAGAAGCAAAGATGGCACACGGAGCCAGGTATTTGAGAGAAAGAAGGAGGTAGTGAGAGGTAAGGAAGAAACCTAAAGAAGCGGAAAAAAGCAACACCAGCAGCCAACAAAAGGCACTCAGGGAGCCAGCCAGTGCAGGCGGGTGGAATCCAGGTGACACTGGGGTGACGCTTGTGCTTCCTGGCCAAGAGACTGTGGTTGCAGGAAGCAGAGGAGGCTAAGTAGGGTTGTATAAGGGTGGGGAGTGGGAAAGCCTATATAACTGGTTACCAATTGTTCCTTCTCCTTCTGGAAGCTCCATGAAGCTGCTTTCTCATACCCCCTGTTTGCTGATCTCCGATAGTAGACCAAGACGTTGGATCTGTGCTGTAGTAGCTGACAGGGGACCTCTGCATGTATCTTTCCTTGCTCTCTGTTCTTGGTCACTGTTTCTTCTTCCATTCAGTGCTTAGCTGAGTTCTTTATCTCTTCATTTGATGCTTAGGATCTCAGGATTGATGTGTGACTCTGTTTGACTTAGTTTTTCTGATCCTTGCTGCGGAGGGACCGTGTGGTGCTTCTGACTATAGTGCCATGTTGACCAGAAGTCCAGCATAAGTATTTTTAAAACTTTCCTTATGATTTCTTCTTTGATCCTTTGGTTATTTAGGAATGTGTTTTTTAATTTTCATATATTTGTGAATTTGCCAAGGTTATTTAGGATTGTGTTTTTTAATTTTCATATATTTGTGAATTTGCCAAATTTCCTTCTCTTAATTGATCTCTAATTTCATTCCATGTGGTCAGAGAACATACTTTTAATTCTTTTAGGTTTATTAAGACTTGTTTCATGTCCTAACATATGGTCTATCCTGCAGAAAAGAATGTGTATTCTGTTGTTGGGTGAAGTGTTCTGTGTATATTTGTGTTAGGACTAATTGGTTTATGGTGTTGTTCAAGACCTCTGTTTCCTAAATCTCCTCTCTCTAGTTGTTCTATCATTATTAAAAGTGGGATATTGAAGTTTGCAACTATAATTGTTGAATTGTCTCTTTCTCCCTTCAGTTCTCTGTTTTTCCTTCATATATTTTGGGACCCTGATATTAAGTGTATATACATTTATAATTGTTATATCTTCTGATGAAGTGACCCTTTTATCATTTTATCATAAAATGTTTTTGTCTCTAGTACCAATTTTTGTTGTATTTTGTCTGATGTTAGTATAGCCACTCCAGTTTTCCTTTGGTTTGGGTATATTTTTTTCCTATCCTTTTACTTTAAACCTATTTGTGTCTTTGAATCTAAGGAGAATCTCTTGTAGATAGCATAAAGTTGGATCATCTGTTTGTTTTTAATCTGTTCTGCCAATCCCTGCCTTTTAATTGGAGTATTGAACCATTTACATTTTATGTAATTACTGATAAGGTAGGATTTATACCCACCAGTTTGCTATTTATTTTCTATACATATAATGTCTTTTTTGTTCCTTGTTCCTCCATTACTCCCTCCTTTTGTGTTAAATATGTACTTTCTATAGTACCATTTTAATTCCCTTGTCATTTATTTTACCGTATATTTTTTAGTTGGTTTCTTGGTGATTGCCCTGGTAATTACAATTAACATTTTATGATAATCTAGTTCAGATTAATACTAAGTTAAGTATGTAAAAATCTTCCCTCCTGTATAGCTCCATTCCCTTCCTGCTCCTCTGTGCTGTTATTGTAAAAGAAATTATAGTCATTCCTTGGTATCTACAGGGGATTGCTTCCAGTACTCTCCGAGGATGCTCAAACCCCTTATATAAAATGACGTACTATTTGCATATAACCTGCATACATCCTCCCGTATACTTTAAATCATTTCTAGATTACTTATAATACCTAATACAGTGTAAATGCTATGTAAATAGTTGTTATACAGTACTCTATTATTTAGGGAATAATGACAAGACTTGAGGTGAACAATACTCAAGTACTGAAAAGAGACCGAGGATCTGTGAAATGGTGGGTGGCTACAGCAGGGTATGCCTATGCATCATTTCATTGGTGTGGATTCAGTGTAATACTCAGCGCATGGCAAATACAAATTTTGCTTTTTGAAACTTTTTTTCCCCAGATATTTTCAATCAGCAGTATGTTGAATCCACAGGTACTGAACTCATGAATACAGAGGGCTGACTGTACATATTTATGCTGTTCACCAACACACGTTTATAATTATTGCTTTATGCAGTTATTCTTTAAACCATATGAGGAAAAAATACAAATAAAAAATATGGTTTTGCTGTTTTTTATATTTACCTGTGTAGTTACCTTTATCAATGTTCTTTATTTCTTAATGTACATTTCAGTTATTATCTAGTTCCCTTTCATTTCAACCTAAAGGATTCTCTTTAATGTGTCTCATAGGGTAGATAAGGAGCCCAGTAGTACAATGGTTAAGCGCTTGGCTGCTAACTAAAACGTTGGCTGTTTGAACCCACCAGCCACTCTGCAAAGGAAAAGACCTGCCGATCTGCTCCCATGAAGATTACAGCCTAGGAAACCCTTTGGGGGCAGTTCTACTCTGTCACATAGGGGCGCTATGAGTCAGAATTGACTCAGTGCACAACAGCAACATAGGGCAATTATGGTAACAACAAATGTTCTGTTTTTGTTTATGTGAGAATGTCTTAATTTCTCCTTCATTTTTGAAGGACAGTTTTGCTGGATACAGAATTCTTGGTTGACAGTCTTTCTTTTAGCACTTTGAATATGTCATCCTGCTGCCTTCTGGCCTCATTGTGATGAGTCCCTTTTCTCTACCTTCAGGATTCTCTGTTTTTTTCTTCCAATAGTTTGATAATGATGTATCTAGGTGTGGATCTCTTTAAGCTAATTTTACTTGAAGTTCATTGAACTTGCATGTATATATTAATACTTTTCATCAAATTTGGGAAGTTTTCAGCTATTATTTCTTCAAATATTCTTTTGCCCCTTTCTCTCCTCTCCTTCTGGGACTCTCATTATGCATGTGTTGGTATGTTTGAAGATGTCCCACAGGTCACTAAGGTTCTGTTCATTTTTTTTTTTTTGTTATTTTCATTAATTTTTCCGTACTGTTCCTCAGGCTGGATAGTCTCAATTGACCTGTCTTCTAATTTAATGATTCTTTCGTCTGCCATCTCAAATCAGCTGTTGAGCTCTCTGGTGAATTTTTCATCCTGAACATTGTGCTTTTCAACTTCATGATTTTTATTTGATTCATTTTTTTTTCTCTCTGTGCATATATATATATATAATTTTTCTCTTTATTTGGTGAAGCATTGTTCTCATAGTTTCCTATAGTTCTTTATACATGGTTTTCTTTAGTTCTTTGAACATGTTTAAAATAGCTAACTTAAATCCTTTGTCTGATAGGTCCAACATCTGTGCTTCCTCAGATAGTTTCTGTTGATTGCTTTTTCCCCCTTGTATATGGTACATACTTTCTTGTTTTATTCCCTGTGTCATGATTTTTGCTGAAGTATGGTTATTTTAAATAATATGACAACTCTGAAAATCAGATGCTCCCCCACTCAGAGTTGGTTGTTGCTGTTGGTTGCTATCATTGTTGTACTTGTTTATTGACTTTTCATAAAATTCTGTGAAGTTTATGTTCTTTGTCATGTGTGGCCACTGAACTTTCTGTTCAGTTGGCTTTGTTGTTAGCTAACGATTAGACAGAGATTTTCTTAAATATCTGGAACCAATAAGTCTCATGGTCTTTGCCAAGAAGCACTGTGCGTGTTTTGGGGCATGCCTTCAGCACTCATCCAGGCAACTTGCAATTGTACTTTAGCCTTTACTTCCTGCTTGTGCAAACCCTCAAGTTAAGCCAGAGTTGAGGGTTTAGGACCTTCTGAGGTATTTTCCTGAGTATGCACATGGCCTTCTAGATTCCCAGGGATTTGTTGGAGCTTATCAAAGCCCCTTGTGGACATCTCATTCATCAGCTTTTCCTTTTAAACTTTTTAGGGTTAGCCTGTTGTTTTCTCTAAATGTTGTTCACTATCTCAGGCAGCCCGAATGTTAAACAATTGCTTCTGATTTTTTTTTATAAACGTCTCCAGGGGAAAGACTGTTTACACTGGATAAGCTCTGAGTCAGGTCAGATAAGAGAGCCTTGCAAGTGGGTTTTTCCAGGGTACCACTAGCTAGGTGGAGAAGCCCTGGTGGCACAGTGGTTAAGAGCTACTAACCAAAAGACTGCTACCCAAAAGGTCGGTAGTTTGAGTCTACCAGCTGCTCCTTAAAAACCTCAACGGTAGTTCTACTCTGTCCTTCAAGGTTGCTATGAGTCGGCAATAGGTTTGGTTTTTGGGTTTTGGACCAGATAAGTCAAATAATGACAGTTCTCTGGGAATGGGGCTTTAAAGGAGCTCCATTCTTGTTCTGCCCCTTCTCCTGGCTGCCAGACTGCTGGTTTTTATTGCAGTTTGTGGGCTATTGGTTTTCAAGGCTACTGCAGACCTGAAGAGGGGAATGCGAATAGGGCAAGTTAAAATGCCACAAAGCACCAGAAGAACTAGATGGTTCCCAGCTACCACTACCAGCCGCTCTGACTGGGATCACAACAGAGGGTCCTGGACAAGCGGGAGAGAAACATTGTAGAACAAAAAGTCAAATTCACCAAAAAGACCAGACATACTGGTCTTACAGAGACTGAAGGAACCTCTGAGACTGTGGTCCCAAGACACCCTCCTGAACTGGAACTGAAGCTATTCCTGGAGACCACCTTTCAGCCAAACCATAGACAGGCCCATAAAATAAACAATAACACCTAAGAGGAGTGTGCTCCTTAGAACAATCAATTATGCAAGATCAAAAGGGCAACATTTCCCCAAAAGCAAAGATGAGAAGGCAGGGAGGGATAGAACATCAGGACAAAACAAAACAGGGAACCTGGGACAGAAATGGGGAAAGTGCTGGCACATTGTGGTGAATGAAACCAATGTTACGGAGCACTTTATGTATAAACTATCAAATGGGAAACTGATTTGCTTTGCAAACTTTCACCTAATGCACAATAAGAAATTAAAAAATAAATAAATTGCCACAGAGCTTGCTGTTGTTGCCAAGATTCATCCCTTTTTCTTTAACAACCACTCCCAGGATTGCTTCTAGCCTTTGGTTAATTTCCAGAGTTTTGAAAAAATTGATTGTGGATATTTTTGCCAGTGTTATAATTTCTTTTACAGAGCAGAGGATTTTCAGAGGTGCTTACTCTGCCATTTTCACTGATATCCCTGTTAATTTGTTTTAAACTCCAAAGGTGGTTTTTTTATTTTGAGAATAAAAGAGATGGTATATTTTAAGAGAAGGTGGCACAGTGGTCAAGAGCTCGGCTGCTAACCAAAATGTCAGCATCCACCAGCCGCTCCTTGGAAGCCCTATGAGGCAGTTCTACTCTGTCCTATCGGGTCGCTATGAGTTGGAATAGACTCAATACCAGTGGGTTTTACGGGTATGACATTTTGTCTCCTAAACTTTGGACATCAGTTTTTCCATTTGTAGAATAGGAGTGTGGGGGACTGGTTTCTGAAAATAGCCCTTGGAATTTTCCAGCAGTCAAGGGGACTTAGTTTTATCAAATAGCCAGGCAACACTTAAACAAGTGTAAACTAGTAGGGACTCTACAGTCCCCACCCTGGCAGCAGACCTCAGAAGAGGAGGGGATGTGATGGACTCTATCATATGTATTTATTGATTCACACATAACGTATTAGGCTCCAGTCATACATATACATTAAAGTTCCATTGACTTTAAGGAACACTGGACTTTGGAGGTCTCTCTTTTTTGGAGGACTTCTTGGATTGGTGAGAAAATCTATACAGAGGAAAGGGTATGGCACACCCTTGGGGATAGTGGAAGCCTCATGCTGCTGGGACCTCTCCCAGACCTTGGCTGATGTGTCTTTTCACTTGTATCCTTTCTGTTTATAATAAATGGGTAACCGTAAGTACAGGAAGTTTCTGTGAGTTCTGTAAGTCATTCTAGCAAATTACCAAACCCACCGGAGCCAATGAGAGCCAGAAGAAATACTGGCATTTTCTTCCTGTTTGGCAGGGGCTGTAAGGACAGAGGCACAGTGGGTAAGACCCCAGCTGCTAACCAGAATCGTGGTAGTTCGAATCCACCAGCTGTTCCTTGGAAACCCTATGGGGCAGTTCTACTCTCTCCTATAGGGTCGCTAATGAGTCAGAAGTGAGTGGACCACATCAGGTTTGGTTTGGTTTTGTAAGGACAGAGTTCTAACTTGTGGAGACACAGCTTCGGGTGGTCAGGGTCAGAGAGAGAAGGTGCCACATCAGGATGATGGAGTGGGAAAGTGGGGATATTATTTTCATGTTTTAGAAATTAGCTATTTCTATGTCAGTTGTTATTTCTATTAGCTATTTCTAATGTCAGTTATTAACACAGGGTGCGAATACATCCCCCCATGTACTCCATAATCCTCTGAAATAAATGCTGTTGTGTGTGTGGAAGTGCTTTGTTCCCTTTGGAAGGAAATTACTTAACTTCCTAAACACTTCATGGTTGTTGTTTCCAGTTCTGCTTCCCACTTTGTGTCCTTGATCAAGCCACTGAGTCAGTTGCTTCTGTTTCTCTCTCTCTCTCTCTAAAGGAAGAGACCATGCTCATTTTCCCCATAGACATGCTGGTAAATTAAAATTACTTTAAATATCTTTAAAATTACTTAAAGGTGCTCAGGAAAAATTGGTATTGTTATTTGCAATTTGACTTGGAATTATTCTATACATGATACATTGTATTTTAATGCACTTCTGAAGGTGGTTATTAGAAGTTTTTTATATTTACACATACCAGAAATAACATTTTGAGATCCCCATAGGCTTTTCTATATATCTTTTTTTGAAAAATATGAATTTCCTAGTCTTTGATAATATTTGCTTTGTGAAACAACATTGTCATTAAAATTAAATAGTACGGACAATACTGTTTTTCGTTCGTTTTTTTATGTAGAATGCCATGAGTTGTATAAAATGTGGTAGATACTTATTTCAGTGGTTATATTTCTTTTACCTCATTTAATTTCTGAAAAAAGCTATATTATTCTTACACAATAGATTTTACTCATATCTCTTTTGGTGTTGCAGGTTGCAAGCCAGGCGGGAATTAACTTGGGAACAGCCGTGTCAGGAGGAATGTATCAGCCAGCAACAATCTTTATGGGCCGCCAAATGTCAGCCATCTCAAGCATTGGAGATTTCAATACAGAGCAGAAATCTCCCCAACCCACAAAGAACTTTTCAATTCCTAACCCACATTCATGCCGACAGACAACCCAGAGCAGTAATGTGACAGACAGCTGTGTAGTACAAACTGATAGTGATACACGGTGCTTAAATAAGCCTGACAAAATAGATGGAAAGACATCTCTTCAGACTGGTGAGGAAACGCCAGTCACAGCCAATGTATTGTCTGAGGGGGAAAAAACTCACTGCTTGGAGATAGGAAGCAACACACGCCACAGCAATTTATCTGAAAGCAAAAAGTCTGCTGAACTTCATTCCCTGTTACAGGAAGGATTAAGTCCAGAGAACAGAACTACTGATTTAAAGTGTGACAGTTCCAGCACATCAGAGGAATCAGAGGAAGAAATACTGACACGGGAACATATTGAAGTCAAGGAAGAAAGAGCCAGACTGCCAGTCTCTCCGATAATAGTTTCAGAATACTGTGCATTTGAAAATAAGTGTTCTCAAGAGAACCGCTCTGCTTGGGAAGGTTTCTTAGGTAGGAGAAGTGGCTGAGTTGGTTTGCTGTTGCTTGTTGGTATTCAGTTTTTCTGGGTGGTAGCAGTCTTATGTAAGGACAAAATAACACTCTTATTTTATCTCTTTGTCAGAAAATGAAGTGGGTAAATAATGGTTACATTTTTCACACTGTGTCAACATTGTTGTTATTTATATTCTAGTTGTTTCACTCCCATTGACTTCAACTCCCTGCCCCACAACCTTCTTGTCTATGCTTTAGAATAGCTGTTGTCCATTTGGTCTTATATACATAATTTTTTAAAGGAATGTGATACGCGAGGGTGACAATCTTTACTTTTTGAGCTAAACTGTTAAACTTAGTTTAAAGGTTACTTCAGGAGATAGTTTTGATTCAGGGTTTGAAGAATAACTCAGGGCAATAGTCTTGGGAACTCTTCCAGCTTCAGTAGGTCCAGTAAGTCTGGATTCTTTAAGAATTTGAAGTTCTGTTCCACAATTTACTCTCTTTCTATCAGGATCCATCTGTTGTGTCCGTGATCAGATGTTCTGTAGTGGTAGCCAGGCACCATCTAGTTCTTCTGGTCTCAAGGTAGAGGAGGCAGTGGTTCATGGAAACAGTCCAGTAGTCTGGTTTCTTCTCTGATTCTTGGGTTCCTTCTCTTATGTTCCAGGCGAACAGATACTCAAGTAAGTTCTAAAATACATTAAGTGGAAATGTTTTTGCTAGGGAATTCCCTGAATTTTAAGTGCACCGTAATATTTTTGAAAAATATTTTTAATGAGTTTTTTTAAATACTAAAATTAGTTGTGGATTATTTTACATGTTTTTGACTGTTGAGTAATTCCACTCTGTGAGGTGCAGTGTCTTACCTCACTTCTCCTGAAGTCACTGATCACTAATCCATTCATACCCCTCTTATAGATCATCTTCCTCAGGGGGACCCAGAGTCACAGAGGACCTTCGGAAAAATGCAGGAGGAGCAAGAAGAGGAAAGTTTGAGCAGCAGCAGTGACCTCACAGTTTCTGTAAGTGAAGATGATCTGATTTTAAAGAGTCCAGAACCACAGCCAAATCCATATGACAAGATGGAGGGAAAGGATGGAATAAAAGCCTTAAAATTAATTCACTCTGAGGAGGAAAAAGATGCCCTATTCACCAAAAAAAAGAATTCTGTTTTGCAAAGCCTGAGCTCTCCTAATTCAAAACAGGAATCCTCCACTAACTCACCAACAAGAGAGTAAGCCATTCAGTTTTTTTTTTTACTATTATGTTTTTAATTGTAGACGTTTTTAGAGTTCATTCCACTGGAAATGTGATATTGAACACTCAGCTTTGAACGTGTGAGTTTCTTAAATCTCATAAGTAGTCTCTTTGATAAGGTCTAATTTTCTTTCTTTCTTTTTTTAAGTCTGAATTGAATCGTGGTAGTTAGCAGTTTATAATTATATCCTAACAATCCCTGATTAATTCATTAGTCATTTTACCCACCCCTCCTCTCCAGCCTTTTAGAAGATAAATCCATTCTGAAGTCATGGTAACATAGAAGGTGGGAAATCGTTAAAGTTATTATAATTCAGTTTTAAAGACTAAGAGTCTGGTATCTGATGGTATTTCCTTAATTCTTACATCCTTTTTCACAGTGTTGTTTTTGTCACACAATTAAATATGAATGGATTCTTCAAAGTGTATATCTAGCCAGCTTTCTTTTTATGAATGTAAACATCAGGACTTTGGAATCTCTGTTATACAGGAGCGCTGTTAGTGTTGTATGGTTTGGGCACTTATTATAATAGTCCTCATAAAACCTCTTTTTTTTTTTTTTTTTTTTACTATTGATTGAAGATACTAAGTAGAGATGTGTAGAAAACTTAGTACATTGCTGAAAACTGACTTTGCAATTAAAAAAAAAACTAAGTAGCATCAAGTATCTTTTAGGGGAAAAGGAACCTAATTAAACAACCTCAGGTAGATTTTGCCTTTTACAAATGAGGAAACTAAAGCCAAGGGCAGAGGAGTGACACATAGGCCCCTGGGGCAGGACTCTCCATACAGCCTACTTCTCCCCACTGCCTGCCACTGCTGAGACTTTAAGTCACACCATGACACAGGTCACCCTTCCATTCCAGCAGTCCTGGCAGCAGTGACAGCCAAGTGGGCACTCTTGTACATGAGGGCGTAGATTCTCGTTTAGAGCACCACTGTAGGTTTTAATATATTGCTTTTAACCATTCACTGTCTACCTGTGGTGGGAAGTTTAAGTTTTAGTGTGATAGACCCCAAACTGATATTCAAGAAGTATTTATTAAGAGCATATCCTTGTACAGAGTGTTTGTACTGTGATGGAAGAACAGACATCGTTCCTGTCCTTTGGGAGTTTGATTTGTTAGAGAAGCAAGACAAAAGGATTTGCATAGTAATAATACCTTTCTCTTCAAAGAGATTTAAGTATTACATATTATATCATCAGAAACTTTATTGCTAGAGATAAAATGTGTTTATAAATTTGGGTTTTATATTTATAGGCTTCTTTTTATAGCAACTCATTGGACAGGCGAATACTTTGTTGTTCTACCTGGCACTCAGTCTTTTTCAGAGAGGAGAAGAGTTGAGTATACGTGTGGAATTAACTGCTTAACATTTCCCTAGAAGTCAAGAATGTCTCATCTCCCGTCTTCTATATAAATGACTTTTTCCTATGACTTTAAATCCAAGCTCCTTGGAATTTTGGGGTATAGTTTTCCAATATTTATTGGAAAATAAGGGCATTTGGGTAATCTTTGAATATTTGTCTTAATAAAATGCCCCCAGAGTGAAGAGGTAAGTCAGCAATGGTTTTCTTTCTGTGTGTGTTATTAAATTTGAGTCTGTTGATTTTCTGTGGAGAAAGTACTCTCTAAGAGTAGGTTGAAAGTGGGAGTAGTTGCAGGTGGTTTTAAATGATGCCAGTCAACCCACTGACATTCCCATGGATTTTGAGGTTCTGCTTCCTCTTACTGTTTAGCACGAACTCTTCTCCTTTGCTTTGAGGGGTTAGTTGTTAGTCCTGAGGGTGTAACATCATATTTACAGAACCTATAGATCCAGTATCTCAGATTACTTTAGTGTCTGTTGGGGTCCTGGAGAAAAGTAGCTTGAACAAATTTTAGTTAACAAAGATGAAGAGGCTTCTCTGGGGACAAAGGAAGACATATAGAGAGGATATGAAAGGGAAACTGGAACCTCTGATTTGGCGTCAGTGATAACAATGGTGATAGCTATGAAGCAATATATTGAGTTTTGACATTTGCTTTTTGGTTTTGAAATTATGTACACTATTTAGAATTAATTTTTCTTCCTAATTCTCTGTATCAAACAATCTATTCCCTTAAGACTAATTGCAAGAAAAGGACATCATGGTTGGTAGAGTCAGCGAAAACAAGTTAAACTCTCAGTGAGATGGATTGACACTGTAGCCATAACAGTGGACTCAAACATAACAATAATTGTGAAGTTGGTGCAAGACTGAGCAACATTTTGTTCTGTTATACATAAGGTTGCCATGAGTCAGAGCCAACTTGATGGCAACTAACAACAAACTGAAAATCCCATTCTATAATTCCACTTTGATGCAACCATTTGACTCAAATTCAAAGTTTCCTGAATACCTCCTAGGCCCCATGCTATGTGCTATGAGTTATAGGGTTATGGCAGTTTAAAATATGACTGTAAATTCTTCAGTACTCCTCTTATCAAAAGATGGGGTGTTTGTCCCTTTCCCTTGAAATCTGGGTAAACTTATGACTGCTTCAACCAAATAGAACATGGTGGAATTGATGCTGTATGTTTTCTGATGTCGGGTTATAAAAGGCTGTACAGTTTCCACCTTATTTGCTGGAACACTCATTCTTGGATATCTGAGCCACCATGTAAAACATATGAATGTCTGAGGCTGCCATGGTGAAGAAATTATGGGTAGGTGCTCTAGGCAATGGTTCCAGCTGAGTCCTTTCTTCTAGCCATCCCCACCAATGTGTCACACATGTAGATGAAGCCCTCTTAGACTCTGCAGACAAGCTCATCCACCAGCTAAATATCACCAAATGACCTCTGTCAATAACACATGGGACAGAAGAATCACCCAGGTGAGCCCTCACTGATTTCCTGATCTGCAAAATAGTAAGATATAATAAAATAGTTGTTGTTTTAAGCCATGAAGTTTTGGATTAGCTTGTTACACATCTATAAATAACTGGAATAGGTGTGTACTCAGTTAACATTAAATACTTATTGAGCACCTGCTGTGTGCCAGGCATGGTTCTAAATGTGGGAATACAGCAATTAACAAAACAATGTTTTTGCTCTTATGGTACTTATGATCATACATGTTGAAGGGGGGGGAGAAAACATAAACTGATAATCAGTTTATCAATGTGTAAGTATTATGACAAAGAATGAAGCAGATTAAATGGATAGAGAAGGCATTGGTGTAATTTAATATGAGATAGGCACAGAAGGTCTTTCTGGTAAGATAGCATTTGAGTACAGACCCAAAGAATGTGAATGTGTTAGCCACATTAAATTGCACCTATGCCTTCTCTGTCTACTTGCTCGGTCCTTTGCCATCTTTATGATCATTGTTATGTTTGAGTTCATTGTTGTGGCTATTCCACCTAGGGGGCTTATCTTCCAGCACCATATGAGACAATATTTGTTGTGATCCATAAGGTTTTCATTGGCTAATTTTCTAAAGTAGATGGCCAAGCTTTTCTTCTTAATCTGTCCTAGCCTGGAAGCGCAGCTGAAACCTGTCCACCATGAGTGACCCTGCTGGTATTTGAAATACCAGTGTCATCACTTCCACCATAGCAACATACAAGCCACCACAGTATGACAAACTGACAGACGGGTGGTGGTCTATCCACTTAATCTGCTTTATTTTTTGCTACTGTACTTTCCACCCTGGTACATTTGTTTTTCAGTTTGTGGTTTCTCTTTCTCCCCCCATATCTGGGAGGGGGATGGGTTATATCTAGGGGAAGAACATACCAGTCAAAGGGAACAACACGTACAGAGGCCCTGCAGTGAGAGCATAAGTGGTGTTACCAGGAACAGCAAAGAGGCCAGTGCAGCTGGAGCAGAGCTGGTAAGGCAGGGAAGGAGATGGACTGAGAGAAGTACCAGCAGGCTACATCATGAAAGGTTTTATAGGCTGTAGGAAGAACTTTGGTTTGTACTTCGAGAGAGATGAAGACTTATTCTGGCTATTTAATGGACAGGGTGGGAGCAGGGAAACCTGCTTGGAGAACATTGCAGTGATCCAGAGGAGAGGTAATGGGGGGTAGGAAGTGTTCAAAGTTTGTATATATTTTTAAGGAAGAACCAACAAGATGAGTTATGGATTTAGATAGGAGTGTGATTGAAAAGGAGGGGAAGGATGGTGTCTAGGTTTGGGGGCAGAGTGACTAGGAGCGTTACCAATGAGTTGTCATTTGCTGCGAAGGAGAGCATATAGAGGCACAGATTGGAGGGGAAGAAAATCAAGACAGGAGTTTTGGATATATAATATTTTAGATGCCTTTTAGACATCCAAGTGGAAATGTCAAATATTGAATAGGCAACTGGATTTATGAATCTGCAATTCAGAGGAGAGGTGAGGGCTAGAGAAATACATTTGGAAATTATTAAATAAATATGAAAATGCATTTTAAAGCCATGAGCCCTCAGAAGGTCACTAGGGAGTGAGTGGAAATGGGAAAGCGGTTCAAGGCCTGACCTCCGTATCCAGAAGCCAGCAAGATCAGAAGGAACCAGCAAAGCAGCTTGAGAAGAAGCCACAGGGAAGAACGAGAACTGAGATGAAATTGTGCTGTAGATGCCAAGTAGAGTGTTTCAAATGGGGTTTAGGTAGATTAAATACACTTTCTGGATCACAAAGCTGGCCAGTGGTGGAGCTGGAATCTAAACTACCACTCTGACTCCAGAATTCATGCTCTTAATGTCTCTCCTCTACCACCCAAATCACAATCATAATGGTGATATACCCTTCAAAAGTACTGACTGCATGCCAAGCACTGTTGTAAGAGTTTTATTCATTTAATCCTATTACCATCACCATTTTACAGGTAAGGAAACTGAAGCAGGAAGGGGTAATGTGTTCCAAGTCACAGAGTGGCTCAGGGCACTTTGAACTCGTCTGGGCCTAGAAGCTGGCTCTTAACTGAGTACCCTATTCTGAGGATAATTCAAAATGGTTGCAGCAGTACATCAATAGGGAATTACCAGAAATTCAAGCCGGATTCAGAAGAGGACGTGGAACCAGGGATATCGTTGCTAATGTCAGATGGATCGTGGCTGAAAGTAGCGAATACTAGAAAGATGTTTACCTGTGTTTTATTGACTATGCAAAGGCATTCAACTATGTAGATCATAACAAATTATGGACAACATTTCTAAGAATGGGAATTCCAGAACACTTAATTGTACTCAGAGGAACCTGTACATAGACCAAGAGGCAGTCGTTCAAACAGAACAAATGGATACTGCGAGGTTTAAAATCAGGAAAAGTGTGTGTCAGGGTTGTATCCTTTCACCATATTTATTCAGTCTGTATGCTGAGCAAATAATCCAAGAAGCTGGACTATATGAAGAAAAATGCGGCATCAGGATTAGGATGAAGACTCGTTAACAACTTGTGATATGAAGATGACACAACCTTGCATGCTGTAAGCAAAGAGGACTTGAAGCACTTACTGATGAAGATCAAAGACTACAGCCTTTGTTATGGATTACACCTCAAAATAAAGAAAACAAAAATCCTTACAACTGGATAAATAGAGAAAATATTGAAGTTGTCAAGGATTTCATTTTACTTGGATCCACAACCACCACCCATGGAATCAGCAGTCAACAAATCAAATGATGTATTACATTGAACAAGTCTGCAGGAAAAAAACCTCTTTAAAGTGTGAAGAGGCAAACGTGTCACTGTGAGGATTTGGGTGTGCCTGACCCAAGCCATGGTATTCTCAGTTGCCTTATATGCATGCAAAAGCTGAATAATGAGTAAAGGAAGGCCAAAGAAGAATTGATGCCTTTGAATTTTGGTGTTGGCAAAGATTATTGAATGTATCATGGACTACCAGAAGAGCTAACCAACCTGTCTTGGAAGAAGTACAGCCAGAATGCTCCTTAGAAGCAAGGATGGCGAGGGAGGCAAGGCCAAGATGGCAGAGTAGTCAAACACTTCCGGTGGACCCTCTTACAACAAAGACCCAAAAAAACCAAGTGATTTGATTATATATGGCAATCTTGGAGCTCTGAACGTCAAAGGCAGAGTTGAGGAACCAGACTGAGTGGCAGGGGGAGGGAGAGACAGTTCGGAAGCAGCGAGGAGTTGCTAGACCTGACCGGGCAAGAGCCTGAGCCCTTCAGGCCTGATCAGCTCAGACGTGAGCAGTGATGCAGGCAAGCAGCCATGCTTGGGAGACGTGTTTTCCGCATCGGGAGAGACCCAGCCACTGAGAGTCTACACGGTCACCCAGAACCAGCGAGAAGCAGCCCTCATCGGTGAAAGGTAAGTAATTGCGTATGGTTTACCCCGTGGATCAAAAACACCCCCCTTAGGGAAAAATCTCTCTCCCATTTACCTACCTGCTCCCTGCTCTGCACTGGGTCCTGGACTGGCTTCAGCAATTGCCAAGTCCCCTGGGCCGGAAGTAGGATCCATCACATGCCTGGAGCCATTCTCCCTGCTTGGAGAGTGAACAAATTAACAAATGGGAAAAAATAAACTGCGAGCTCCCCTAAGCCAGGAACCCAGGATAGGCACAGCTCCTTTGCCTAGGCACAGGCATAAGGGATCCATGGAATCTGGAGTATCTTTCCACCTGCATAGACTTGTGTGGGCTCATCTCAACAGTGTAGGCCCTCATTACCGCACTACAGCGGTATATACTGGAAGTCTGACTTCAACTGTTTTCAGTTGTGAAGTGGCAAGTTCTTGACATTTGACACTGCTATGCCCATTAAGCAGGATCTTCACCTACTCACATCAGGGGCCAGAGGACTGGTGGCTCCAACCACGCCACCTAGTCACCTGTGATAGGAGCCCATGAATAAGAGGTCTCCCCCGGTCCTTACACCCAACGGCATTCGGTGCTCACAGTCTGGCTACAAAACACACCCACCTGTGCACTCCAGGGAGCAGGGACACACCTTCCTCCTGGACACTCATGGCCGGCTGTCAGCCCCCTGCCTTGCTCAGAGTATGTCCCCCTGCTGCAGCCAGATGCCTTTGCCCAAACCAATCACCCATGCCTGTATAGGCCTGTAAGTTAGAGTCTACACCACACACTTGGTGGCTGTCTACCTGGGCACCTGAGCTGAATCCATACAGGAGGAGTGGGATCTAACCACCTTGTGACGACAGGTCACTAGCGCTTCAAAGGTACCAATAATCAAAATAGCTCATACGATCAGCCTATTTGGGCACATCAAAACAAAACAAGAAGCTGGACACAGTAAGCAAAGATAAAATAAGTAAATATCATAACTTATGAATGGCTCGGAGACCACAGTCAATATCAAAGCACATAAAGAGGCAATCCATGCTGACTTTAGCAAGCTCCCAAGAGAAAGAATCTAGAAATTTTCCAGAGGAGGAAATTTTCCAGAGGAGGAAAATTTCTTGGAATTATCAGAGACAGAATACAAAAGATTAATATACAGAACTCTTCAAGAAATTAGGAAGCAAATTAAGCAAAATCCAGAACACGCAATAGAGGAAATTAAAAAGATTAGAGAAGAGCATAATGAGAAATTTAACAGGCTGCAAGAATCCATAGAGAGAGCAATCAGAAATCCAGAAGATTAACAATAAAATTTCAGAATTAGACAACTCAGTAGAAAGTCATAGGAGCAAAATTGAGGCAATGGAAGTCAGGATGAGTGAGATTGAAGATAAAGCACTTGACACCAACTTATTTGAGGAAAAATCAGATAAAAGGATTTAAAAAAATAAAGAAACCCTAAGAATTATGTGGGACTTTATCAAGAGGAATAACCTGCAAGTGATTGGAGTACCAGAACGAGGAGGGGGTGGTGTTGGGGAATAACAGAAAATACAGAGAGAATTGTTGAAGATTTGTTGGCAGAAAACTTCCCTGATATCATGAAAGATGACAAGATATCTATCCAAGATGCTCACTGAACCCCAGGTAAGGTATATCCCAAAGAAAGTCCCCAAGGCATATTATAATCAAACTTGCCAAAACCAAAGGTAAAGACAGAATTTTAAGAGTGTCTAGGGATAAACGAAACATCATCTACAAAGGAGAGTCAGTAAGAATCAGCTCAGACTACTCAGCAGAAACCATGCAGCAGGAAGGATGAAATATATAAAGTCTTGAAGGAAAAAACTGCCAGCCAAGAATTATATATCCAGCAAAACTGCCTCTCAAATATAATGGCGAAATTAGGGCATTTCCAGGTAAACAGAAGTTTAGGGAATTTGCAAAAACCAAACTAAAATTACAAGAAATACTACAGGGAGTCCTCCAGTTAGAAAATCAGTAACATCAGATAACGACCCAAGACTAGAACACAGGACAGAGCAACCAGATATCAACCCAGATAGGGAAGTCACAAAAGTAAATAAAAATTGAAACACTGAAAATAGGGAAACAGATGTCAATATGTAAAAGATGATGACATTAAAACAAAAAAGAGGGACTTAAAAAATGTAGACATAGATTTTTCATATGGAGAGGAAGTCAAGGCGATATAAAGAAATAAAAGACTGGTATAAACTTAGAAAAATAGGGGTAAATATTAAGGTAACCACAAAGGAAACTAACAATCCTACAAGTCAAAATAAAAAACTAGAAAAATATAAAGACTCAGCAAACACAAAATCAGCAACAATGAAAAAGAAAATACCTAAAGGAAAATGACTCAGCACAGAAAATTAAGTGGAACAACACAAAGAAAAAGACATCAAAATGACAGAACTAAACTCATACCTATCAATAATTACGCTGAATGTAAATGGACTAAATGCACCAATAAAGAGACAGAGAGTAGCAAAATGGATTAAAAAACACGATCTGTCTATATGCTGCCAACAAGAGACACACCTTAGACTTAAAGACACAAACCAACTAAAACTCAAAGGATGGAAAAAATATATCAAGCAAACAACACTCAGAAAAGATCAGGAGTGGCAATATTAATCTCTGACAAAATAGACTTTAAAGTAAAATCTACCACAGAGGATAAGGAAGGACACTATATAATAATTAAAGGGTCAGTACACCAGGAGGACATAACTATAATAAATATTTACCCACCCATTGACAGGGCTCCAAAATACGTAAAACAAACTCTAACAGCACTGAAAAGAGAGAGAGACAGCTCCACAATAGGAGTAGGAGACTTTAACACACAGCTTTCGGTGAAGGACAGAACATCCAGAAAGAAGCTCAACAAAGACACGGAAGAGCTAAATGCTACAGTCAACCAACTTGATCTCATAGACACATACCGAACACTCTACCCAACAGCAGCCAAGTATACTTTCTTTTCCAAAGCACATGGAACATTCACCAGAATAGACCACCATAAAGACATAGAAGTAGAAATCAACAACAGAAAAAGCAAGGAAAAAAAATCAAACACATGGAAACTGAACAACACCTTGCTCAAAAACTACTGGGTTATAGAAGAAATTAAGGATGGAATAAAGAAATTCACAGAATCAAATGAGAATGAAAACACATCCTACCAGAATCTTTGGGACACAGCAAAAGCAGTGCTCAGAGGTCAGTTTATAGCAATAAATGCACACAGCCAAAAAGAAGAAAGGGCCATAATCAAAACATTAACCCTACAACTGGAAGAAGTAGAAAGAGAGCAGCAAAAGAAGCCCTCAGGTGCCAGAATAAAGGAAATAAGAATTAGAGAATAGAAAAACAGTTGGAAGAGTTAACAAGACTAAAAGCTGGTTCTTTAAAAAGTTCAACAAACTTAATAAACTATTGGCCAAACTGAGAAAAGAAAAACAGAGAGGAAGCAGATAACCCGTGTAAGAAATGAGATGGGTGATAACACAACAGACCCAACTGAAATTAAAAGAATCATAACAGAATACTAAAAAAAGGTGTACTCTGACAAATTTGAAAACCTAGAGGAAATGGACAAATTTCTAGAAACTCACTACCTACCTAAACTAACACAAACAGAGGTAGAACAACTAAATAAACCCATAACAAAAGAAGAGATTGAAAAGGTAATTAAAAAACTCCCAACAAAAAAAAATCCCCGGCCCAGATGACTTCACTGGAGAATTCTACCAAACTTTCAGAGAAGAGTTAACACCACTACTACTAAAGGTATTTGAGAGCATAGAAAAAGATGGAATACTCCCAAACTCATTCTCTGAAGCCAGCATAACCCTGATACCAAAACCAGGTAAAGACACCACAAAAAAAGAAACTTAAAGACCAATATCCCTAATGAACAGTGATGCAAAAATCCTCAATAAAATTCTAGCCAATAGAATTCAACAACATGTCAAAAAAATTCACCATGACCAAGTGGGATTCATACTAGGTATGCAGGGATGGTTCAACATTAGAAAAACAATCAATGTAATCCATCACATAAATAAAACAAAAGACAAGAACCACATGATCTTATCAATTGATGCAGAAAAGGCATTTAACAAAGTCCTACACCCATTCATGATAAAAACTCTCAACAAAATAGGAATAGAAGAGAAATTCCTCAGTATAATTAAGGGCATTTATACAAAGCCAACAGCCAACATCATCCTAAATGGAGAGACTTTGAAAGCATTCCCGTTGAGAACGGGAACCAGACAAGGATGCCCTTTATCACCACTCTTATTCAACATTGTGCTGGAGGTCCTAGCCGGAGCAGTTAGGCTAGAAAAAGAAAGGGCATCCAAATTCGTAGGGAAGAAGTCAAAGTATCTCTATTTACAGATGATACGATTTTATACACAGAAAACCCCAAAGAATCCAGAAGAAAACTACTGGAACTAATAGAAGATTTCAGCAAAGTTTCAGGATACAAGATAAACATACAAAAAGCGGTCGGATTCCTTTGCACCAACAAAGAGAACCTTGAAGAGGAAATCACCAAATCAATACCATTTACAGTAGCCCCCAAGAAGATAAAATACTTAGAAATAAATCTATCCAATGGTCTGTACAATGAAAACTACAAGACACTACTGCAAGAAACCAAAGGAGATCTGCATAAGTAGAAAACTATACCTTGCTCATGGATAGGTAGACTCAACATTGTGAAAATGTCAGTTCTACCCAAAGCATTCTACAGATACAATGCAATCCCGATCCAGATTCCACTGGCATTTTTTAATGAGATGGAGAAACAAATCAACTTCATATGCAAAGAGAAGAGCCCCCAGATAAGTAAAGTGTTACTAAAGAAGAAGAACAAAGCAGGAGGCCTCACACTACCTGATTTTACAACCTATTATACTGCCACAGTAGTCAAAACAGCCTGGTACTGGTACAACAACAGATACATAGACCAATGGAACAGAATTGAGAATCCAGATATAAATTCATCCACCTATGTGAAGCTGAGATTTGACAACAGCCCAAAGTCTGTTAATTGGGGAAAAGACAGTCTTTTTAACAACTTGTGCTGGCATAACTGGATATCCATCTGCACAAAACTGAAACAAGACTCATACCTCACACCATGCATGAAAACTAACTCAAAATGGATCAAAGACTTAAATATAAAATCAAAACTGGTAAAGATCATGGAAGACAAAATAGGGACAACACTCAGAGCCCTAATACATGGCATAAACACAATACGAAGCATAAGTAACAATGCACAAGCACCAGAAAAGAGACTAGATAACTGGTACCTCCTAAAACTCAAACACTTATGCTCATCAAAAGACTTCACCAGAAGACTAAAAAGACAACTTACTGACAGGGAAAAAAATTTTGGCTATGACAAATCCAGTCAGTGTCTAATCTCTCAAATCTATAAGATACTGCAAAACCTCAACAACAAAAAAACTAACAACCCAATTAAAACATGGGCAAAGGATATGAACAGGCTCTTTGCCAAAAAAGATATTCAGTTGGCTAGTAAGACACATGAAGAAGTGCTCAGGATCATTAGCCGTTAGAGAAATGCAGATCAAAACTACAATAGATATCATCTCACCCCAACAAGGCTAGCATTAATCCAAAACATAAAATAATAAATGCTGGAGAGGTTGTGGAGAGACTGGAACACTTACACACTGTTGGTGGGAATGTAAAATGGTACAACCACTTTGCAAATTGATTTGACGCTTCCTTAAAAAGCCGGAAATAGAAGTACCATAGTATCTGACTGTCCCACTCCTTGGAATATATCCTAGAGAAATAAGAGCCATCACATGAATAGATATGTGCACACCCATGTTCATTGCAGCACTGTTCACAATAGCAAAAAGATGGAAACAACCTACGTGCCCATCAGCGGATGAATGGATAAACAAACTATGGTATATCCACACAATGGAATACTATGCAGCAATAAAGAACAGCGATGAAGCCGTGAAACATCTTATAAAAACACGGAAGAAGCTGGAGGTCATTATGCTGAGTGAATTTAGTCAGTCACAGAAGGACAAATATTGTATAAGTCCACTATTATAAGAACTCAAGAAAAGGTTTAAACACAGAAGAAAACATTCTTTGATGGTTACGAGGGTGGGGAGGGAGGGTGAGGGTTATTTACTAACTAGATAGTAAATAAGAATTATCTTAGGTGAAGGGAAGGACAGCATGCACTACAGGGGAAGTCAGCACAGCTGGACTAAAGGAAAGGAAGTTTCCCGAATACAGTCAAACACTTTGAGGGACAGGGTAGCAGGGGACCATGCTTTCAGGGAACATCTAGGTCAATTGGCATGAAAAGCTTATTAAGAAAATGTTCTGCATCCTACTTTGGCAAGTGGCATCTGGGGCCTTAACAGTTTGCAAGCGGCCATCTAACATGCATCAGTTGGCCCCAACCACCTGGAGTAAAGGAGAATGAAGAACACCGAAGACACAAGGCAAGTATTAGCCCAAGAGACAGAAAGGGCCACATAAACCAGATACTTCATCAGCCTGAGACCAGAAGAACTAGATGGTGCCTGGCTACCACCAATGACTGCCCTGACAGGGAACACAACAGAGAGTCCCAGATGGAGCAGGAGAAAAATGGGGTGCAGAACTCAAATTCTAGTAAGAAAACCAGACTTAATGGTCTGACCGAGACTGGAGGCACCCCAGAAAGCATGGCCCCTGGATTCTCTATCAGCCCAGAACTAAAACAGTTTCTGAGGCCAGCTCTTCAGACAAGGATTGGACTGGACTGTGGGACATAAAGTGATACTCGTGAAGTGTGTGCCTCTTAGCTCAAGTAGATACCAGAGACTAAATGGGCAGCTTCTGTCCAGAGGTGAGATGGGAAGGCAGAGAGGGTTAGGAGCTGGTTGAAGGGACATGGGTTATCGGGGTGGAAAGGAGGAGTGTGCTGTCACAGTATGGGGAGAGCAATTAGAGTCACATAACAACGCATGTATAAATTTTTGTCTGGGAAAAAAAAGAAGCAAAGATGGTGAGACTTTGTCTCAAGTGCTTCCAACAAGTTATTAGGAGGGACCAGTTCCTGGAGGAGGACATCATGCTTAGTAAAGTAGAAGGTCAGCAAAAAATAGGAAGACCCTCAGTGAGATGGATTGACCAAGTGGCTGCAACAGTGGGTTCAAACATAGCAACAGTTGTGAAGATGGTGCAGGACTGGGCGGTGAATGTTTTGTTCTGTTGTACATCGGGTCCCTGAGTTGGAACTGAGTCCACGCTACCTTACAACAATTATGCTGCCTCCCAATTACTCTGTCTTGCCAAAATAATTGGAGTGTTGTCAAGGATAATATGTTATAAGGTTGAGTATGGAAGCTCAAGAAGCAAATTAGATTCTTTAATTAGAGAAAGAAAAAAAGACAAGAAAATTAAGCAATGGCAATTTGATCTTTTGTTCTGTCTGTATTGATTTTTGTGCCTTCTAGCCTCAAATCAGCTGATGAAACGCTGAGTGCCTATCTTCAAGCTTGAGTAAAGTACTTGCAAGGTTGTTTTGTTCTTCTGCCCATGAAATGTGACTGAAAGCAGAATGTAATGCTGCCTGTTAAGTCAAGTCAAACAAGAGCCTTGGTTTCTCAAGGTCGTAAAAATATGATCACATAGATTGAATCCTATCCAGTGATTTTAAATTTAGCCCCTCTTCAAAGTTAAATACAGGAAGGAAGTTCTGTATCCGAGAAGATTTGCTGCTGGAAATTGTATTGCCTGGACTAATAACTTAGAATTGTATGCTTTTAGAATTTACCATTTTATGATATACAGTCCTAAATTCACTTAAGAGGAGCTGGAAGCATTTTTATAAATTCAGTGTTCCTTTAGATTTGATGATTCCCCCAGATGTCTGTCCTCAATTGCCTGTTTTCGTCAACACACATTTTTCCTTGACAGGAACTCTGCCCTTTCAATTCAGATGGCCCCTAAGTCATTTCGTACCATCCCACCAATTCTATCTACCCTTTGTTCCCAAAATCAGTTTGTATATTAGTCTTCTGGGAAAACAGCACGGTACTGGCAGGTGGGGCCATCAGGGTATCCCCTTCATGTTCTTCCTGGCCCACCAATCCGCAGTCTTGCCTGTGCCTCTTCTGTTAGCTCACCTATTTTGACCTGAAAAATCTAAGACTTTTCTTACATTTATTTAAATTTTCAAAAGTCCAGAACCAAGTTTCTAAGAGGGCAGTAGTCCTAAGTTCTGATTGCCCCCAGAGTAGGCAATAATCACAGTCAGTGTCACGCAGTGTCTGCCCAGGAGATGTTAAAAGAATTCTCCATTGGTAACTGCACCTCTTCACCCTTTGCTAGCTGTCTCACCATCGGCTGCTGGCCCCTAACAGAAGAGCAGCAGGCTCTCGTCTCCCGGTGCCATTTCTCAGCTACTGCCATTCATTCTGACAAGAGCATGGTACTCGCTTCTAGTGATCCTCCATTTTAGGTGGCTTCATGGAAGCATTTTTTTCCTGGAGGAAATAACCATGCCCTGGTTCAGCTCCTGCTGTTACTGTGCAAGTAGTTCCTCCACCTGCAACTGAGGATCTGTGGTTTCTTCTCTGACTCCCAGAGTTTAATTTTCTGTTTTTCTACAACGAGAGATAGTCCATAGAAATATTCACTGCATTTGAGCAAAGTTTTTCCCATCAAATATTCTTTCCATCTCCTAATTTTGAGGAGTTTCAATTTTCAGAATTTGTTTACTCAGAAAGAATTTGAAAGAGAGGCCAGGGGATGAAGTGAGATGGAGTAGGGGAAGAATTTAGCCACAAAATATTGGCTAGCCAAGATTTAGTGATAAAGCCACAATGCATCTCTTAATTTCTTGGTAGTCAAGGTAAAAGAAAACAAAATGAGAGAAACGTGAGAGTGCTTGACTCATTGTCTAGTTTGAAGAAATATATGGTGATTCATCAGGAGGCAAATACTTTTTTGTACCCCTGAACTCTGAGAGGAATTATTTACAGGTTTTTTTATTGTGCTTTAGGTGAAAGTTTACAGCTCAAGTTAATTTCTCATACAAAAATTTAAACACGTGTTGTTGTATGACACTAGTTGCAATCCTTGTAATGTGACAGCACACTCCCCCTTTCCACCCTGGGTTTCCTGCATCCCACCAACCAGCTCCTGGTCCTTCCTGCCTTCTCATCCTGCCTTCTGACAGAGACCACCCATTTGGTCTCGTGTATCTGCTTGAACTAAGAAGCGCACTCGTCACAAGGATTATTTTATGTTTTATAATCCAGTCTAAATTTTGTCTGAAGAGTATGCTTTGGGAATGGTTTTAGTTCTGGGTTAACGGAGCGTCCAGGGACCATGGCTTCAAGGGTGCCTCTAGTCTCAGTCAGACCATTAAGTCTGGTCTTTTTCTGTGGATTTGAGTTCTGCTCCACACTGTTCTCCTGCTCCATCAGAGACTCTCTGTTGTGTTCCCTGTCAGGGCCATCATTGGTGGTAGTCGGGCACCATCTAGTTCTTCCTGGTCTCAGGCTGGTGTGGCCCTTTTATCTCTTGGCTAATATTTTGCTTGTGTCTGTGGTATTCTTCATTCTCCTTTGCTCCAAGTGGGTTGGGACCAATTGATGCATCTTAGATGACTGCTCGCAAGCTTTTAAGACCCCAGACGCCACTCACCAAAATGGGATGCAGAACATTTTCTTTTTTTTTTTAAATTGCTTGCATTTATTTTTGCAGAACATTTTCTTAATCAACTTTATTATGCAAGTTGACCTAGATGTCCCCCGAAACCACTGACCTAGATGTCCCCTGAAACCATGGTCTCCAGGTCCCTGCCCCTGGTACTGTGTCCTTTGAAGTGTTTGATTGTGTTCAGGAAACTTCGTAGCTTTTGGTTTAGTCCATTTGTGCGGACTTCCCCTGTAGTGTGTGTTGTCCTTCCCTTCACCTAAAATAATTCTAGTCTACTATCTAGTTAATGAATTCCCCTCTCCCTCCCTCCCCATCCCCATAACTGGGAGGAATTATTTAATGAGTATTTATTGGACAACTTTTAGCAGTTGTTTTTTTAAAATGCAGGCATTTTCTGCATTTGATATTTTGATCATAGGAAAAAAGCTATGGACATTAAATTGTAATTCAATAAATGTTTCAGGGAGGGGGCATGGCCAGAGTAATATTTGTATCTAGGTTTGTAGAAGATGACAAGAGTTTGGCTCACTTAAACTTTGGACATGTCATTAGGATAGACCAGTCACTAGAAAAGGACATCATGGTTGGTAAACTGGAGGATCCATGAAAACCAGTTAAACCCTCGATGAGATGGATTGACACAATAGCTGAAGCAATGGACTCAAACATACCAGCAATCATGAAAATAGCACAGGATCAGCAGCATTTCATTCTGTTATACCTAAGGTCACTGTGCATCAGAGCTGACTCTACAGCAATTAACAACAATAACATGTAGCTTTTAATGATCTAAGCTGATGCTAAACTGAGAGAACAGCCAATGTGTGCTGAAGTACTAGGTTTTTAAATTTCCAATCCATTGTAGACTGGATTACTTTCATAAAATTCAACAGAAATTAATAGCTAGAAAGTTTTTAAAATTTATAAAAATGCAAGCATATTTTTTATTACTAGATTAAATACACATAAAATTACTGTGTTGAAATTTCTAAGTACTGCTCACTGTTTCTATTTATTTCCTCACAGACTGGTTAGAATCAGTGCATGGTCAAGGAGCAGAGTGCACCACTGCTTTTTTAATTTTGGTAAAATATGTGTAACAAAACATTTACCATTGTAACAATTTTTAATAAGTACAACTCAGTGACAGCAGTTACATTCACCATGTTGTGCAACCATCACCACTACCTATTTTCAAATGTTTCTCATCCTCCTAAACAGAAACTTAGTATCCCTTTAGTAATAACTCCCCATTTCCCACTTCCCAGCCCCTGGTAACCACTAATCAACTTTTGTCTCTATATATTTGCTTATTTTAAGTACTTCCATGTAAGTAGGATCATACATTTGTCCTTTTGTGTCTGGCTTATTTTACTTAGCTTAGTATTTTCAAGGTTCATCTGTGTTGTAGCATGTATTAGAACTTCATTCCTCTTTATGACTGAATAATATTCCATGGTATATATATGCTCCATTTTGTTTATCCATTCATCTGTTGATGAGTTGTTTCCACATTTTGGCTCTTGCGGATAATACTGCAGTGAACATTGGTATATAGGTATCTGTTTCAGTGGACCACTCTGAGTCAGACTGCTTTAGACTGTCCCTCTCCATTGTTAATTGTCTTAGGCTTCTGGCCAAAGCTTGATAGCATGATAGTGTGTATTGATCACGTTACTTTGCCATTTTATAGTTACTATCTAGTTAAGAAATCCAAAGCGAATGTGTCTGTCCCACCACCTCTACCTGAAGTGTGTGCCTTGGGTCAACCTGCTAACACACAAGATCTTCTTACAGGTAGCAGCCTGGGAGTCCTTATATACCTCAACCAACAGACGCTTAAATTCAAAGTTTAGGGCCGTGAAACACAAGGGAAATTACTTTGAGAAGAGCTCAAGAGCAGGGATCAACATTCTTCTGACTCAACTATAAACTGGCATCCTTAATTTTGAGCACATCTATTTCAGTGTGTCATTAAAAACATTAGACAAAAATGTTCTCCTGAATAATGAAACGAGTTAACCTGTTGAGTGCAGATATTGAGTGTTAGTCATTCAGAAGGATATCATTGCTGATGTCAGATGGATGTTGGCTGAAAGCAGGGAATACCAGAAAGATGTTTACCTATGTTTTATTGACTATACAAAGGCATTTGACACTGTCGATCATAACAATTTATGGAAAACATTGTGAAGAGTGGGAATTCCAGAACACTTAAGTGTGCTCATGAGGAACCTGTACATAGACTAAGAAGCAGTTGTTCTAACAGAACGAGGGCATACTGAGTGGTTCAGAATCAAAAAAGTGTGTATCAGGGTTGTATCCTTTTATCATACATATTCAATCTATATGCTGAGCCAATAATCCCAGAAGCTGGACTATATGAAGAAAAATGTGGCATTAACATTGGAGGAAACTCATTAACAGCCTGCGTTATGCAGATGACACAACCTTGCTTGTAGAAAGTGAAGAGGACTTGAAGCAGTTACTGATGAAGATCAAAGACTACAGCCTTCAGTATGGATTACACCTCAACAGAAGGAAAACAAAAATCCTCACAACTGGACCAATAAGCAACATCATGATAAATGGAGAAAATTTTGAAGTTGTCAAGGATTTTGTTTTAGTTGGATCCACAGTCAACACCCATAGAAGCAGCAGGCAAGAAATCAAATGACACATTGCATTGGGAAAATCTGCAAAAGACCTCTTTAAGTGTTAAAAAGGAAAATTGTCACTTTGGGGACTAAAGTGCACCTGACCCAAGCTGTGGTATTTTTAATTGCCTCATATGCACGTGAAAGCTGGATAATGAGTAAGGAAGACCGAAGAAGAATTGATGCCTTTGAATTATGGTGTTGGCAAAGAATATTGAATATACCATGGACTGCCAGAAGAATGAACAAATCTGTCTTGGAAGAAGTACAGCCAGAATGCTCCTTAGAAGCAAGGATCCCGAGACTTTGTCTCACGTACTCTGCACATGTTATCAGGAGGGACCAGTCCCCGAAGAAGGACATCATGCTTGGTAAGGTAGAGGCTCAGTGGAAGAGAGGCAGACCCTCAACAAGATGGACTGACACAGTGGCTGCAGTGATGGGCTTGAGCATAGCAATGATTTTGAGGATGGTGCAGGACTGGGCAGTGTTTCGTTCTGTTGTACATAGGGTCGCTATGAGTTGGAATCAACTCAACGGGACTTAACAACAACAGTCATCCAGACGCTGGTGAGCATTTTCAAGACTGTGACTGTGACCTCATTTACTTAGTCATCTCCTTTTGATATGGGTCAAGAATAATTGGTTGATAGCTTCAGCTCCTTCTTGAGGCCACTTCTGGAACAAGTTGGTAGAATCTGGGGTCGGCATAGATACAGTATTCATCTTCCTTTCATCTGGGGAGAGCATGTGTTTTGTAAAACTAAAAACTGCCCCACCATGTCTAAGCATAAGTTTAAAGAGATGTGGCAAGGATGCAGCCTTGTTGTAAAATAGTTGTTTTAGAATATTTTTTAGACCCATTCCATTTTCCACAAAAATAAAGTCTCTAAGGAGACTGTGAGTCTATATCAATATCACATCAACTTGCCTATGAGTAGTCACTATTAGGGAATCAGAGGCCAAAAGTAAATCATTAAATGCTTCCAGTGTTGTTATTGTTAGGTGCTATCGAGTCAGTTCTGGCTCATAGCAACCCTTTGTACAACAGAATGAAACACTGCCCGGTCCTGTGCCATCCTCACAATCGTTGTTATGCTTAAGCCCATTGTTGCAGCCACTGTGTCGATCCATCTCATTGAGAGTCTTCCTCTTTTTCACTGACCCTCTACTTTACCAAGCATGATGTCCTTTTCCAGGGACTGATCCCTCCTGATAACATGTCTAAAATATGTGAGATGTAGTCTCGCCATGCTTGTTTCTAAGGAGCATTCTGGTCGTACTTCTTTCTAAGACAAATTTGTTCGTTCTTTTGGCAGTCCATGGTATATTCAATATTCTTCTCCAACATCACAATTCAAAGGCGTCAACTCTTCTTTCGTCTTCCTTATTCATTGTCCAGCTTTTGCATGCATATGAGGCGATTAAAAACACCATGGGTTGGGTCAGGTGCACCTTAGTCTTCAAGGCGACATCTTTGCTTTTCAACACTATAAAGAGGTCTTTTGCAGCAGATTTGCCCAGTGCAGTGCTTCTTTTGATTTCTTGACTGCTGCTTCCATGGGTGTTGGTTGTGGATCCAAGTAAAATGAAATCCTTGACAACTTCAGTCTTTTCTTCGTTTATCATGATGTTGCTTATTGGTCCATTTGTGAGAATTTTTGTGTTCTTTATGTTGAGGTGTAATCCACACTGAAGGCTAGTCTTTGATCTTCATCAGTAAGTGCTTCAAGTCTTCTTCACTTTCAGCAAGCAAGGTTGTGTCATCTGCATAACGCAGGTTGTTAATGAGTCTTCCTCCAATCCTGACGGCCCGTTCTTCTTCATATAGTTCAACTTTGCAGATTATTTACCCAGAGTACAGATTGAATACGTATGGTGAAAGGATACAACCCTGACACACACCTTTCCGACTTTAAACCATGCAATATCCCCTTGTTCTGTTCAAAGGACTGCCTCTTGATCTATGTACAGGTTCCTCATGAGCACATTTAAGTGTTCTGGAATTCCATTCTTCACAGTGTCAATACATAATTTTTTATGATACACACAGTCGAATGCCTTTGCATAGTCAATAAAACACAGGTAAACATCTTTCTGGTATTCTCTACTTTCAGTGAGGATCCATCTGACATCAGTAATGATATCTCTGGTTCCAAGTCCTCTTCTGAATCTGGCTTGAATTTCTGGCAGGTCCCTGTCGATATGCTGCTGCAGCCACTTTTGAATGATCTTCAGCAAAATTTTACTTGCATGTGATATTAATGATATTGGTCAATAATGTCTACATTTGGTTGAATCATGTTTCTTGGGAATAGGCATTTATATGGATCTCTTCCAGTCTGTTAGCCAGGTAGCTGTCTTCCAAATTTCTTCGCATAAATGAGCAGGCATTTCCAGCACTGCATCTGTTTGTTGAAACATCTCAACTGGTATTCCCGGCAGTTCCTGGAGCCTTGTTTTTTGCCAGTACCTTCAGTCCAGCTTGGACTTCTTCCTTCAGTACCATCGGTTCCTGATCATATGCTGCCTCCTGAAATGGTTGAACTTCGACCAATTCTTTCTGGTATAACGACTCTGTGTATTCCTTCCATCTTCTTTTAATGCTTCCTGTGTCGTTTAATACTTTCCCAGTAGACTCCTTCAGTATTGCAACTCTAGGCTTGAATTTTTTCTTCAGTTCTTTCAGCTTGAGAAATTCAGAGTGTGGTGTTCCCTTTTGATTTTCTATCTCCAGGTCTTTGCACATATCTTTATAATACTTTACTTTGGCTTCTTGAGCTGCCCTTTGAAATCTTCTGTTCAGCTCTTTTACTTCATCATTTTTTCCTTTCACTTTAGCTATTTGATGTTCAAGAGCAAGTTTCAGAGTCTCTTCTGACATCCATTTTGGTCTTTCCTTTCTTTCTTGTCTTTTTAATGACCTCTTCCAATAGAAGTCCTAAAATGATGTTAACATTTTTTCTATTAGATTGTTGTTGTTAGGTGCCCTTGAGTCACTTCCAACTCATAGCAACCCTGTGTACAACAGAACAAAACACTGCCTGGTCTTGTGCCATCCTCATGATCATTGTTATGCTTGAGCCCACTGTTGAAGCCACTGTGTCCATCCATCTCATTGAGGGTCTTCCTCTTTTTCACTGACCCTTACTTTCTGCTTTACTAAGCATGATATCCTTCTCCAGCAATTGATCCCTTCTTTTAACATGTCCAAAGTATGTGAGATGAAGTCTCACCATCCTCGCTTTTAAGGAGCATTCTGGTTTTACTTCTTCCAAGACAGATTTGTTCATTCTTTTAGCAGTCCGTGATATATTCAACATTCTTCTGTTAGATTAGGAGAAATAATATACAGCTATCGTTCCTGATCCTGAAGTCCATGCCTCCATGCCCCCCCCCACCCCCCGCCGCCTCCCAGAGAATGTTAGATCGAGGAGCACAGCTTTATGGCTTTAGACATTGACTTGGGGTACTGGCCATGCTAGTCTATGACACACTGATTACCTGAGGGCAGCTTTTCCATTCAGACCATCATAACAGCAAAACAGCAGAGGAAATTTCTCAAATATGTGTCTTCCTTTCTTTGATTAGAGTTCTTTTTTGTTTTTCTAATTCCCTGTTGTATTAGAGGTTTAAACCTAGGACTGTTGTTGTGTGCCATTGAGTTGATTCTAATTGTTAACAACCCTATCGGACAGGGTAGAATGGCCCCATAGGGTTTCTTAGGCTATATTTTAGAGGAGCAGATCACCAGATCTTTTCTCCTTTTGGAGTAGCAGGTGTATTTGAATGGCTGACCTTCAGCTTGCAGCTGAGCACTTTAACTATTGCGCCACTAGGGCTCCTTTTACCTAGGACTGGGTATAATGAAATGTTTGATTACTTATCTTATTTTTAAGTGCTCTCGTGTATATTTAGATTTTCACTCATACTCAGTTTTGAAAATGTATATAGTGTTCTAGAAGAAGAAAAGTTTTCTCTAACTTCTCAAATTTGTGGGCATATTTTATTTTTTAGAATTTCTAATGTATCAGTAATTATGTTCCCTTTTCCATTAGGAATGTTATTTATGACTGCCCTATTTTTCATCAATAAATCGTATACGGGATTCATCAATTTCATTAATTTCTTCAAATCATCAGATTTGATCCTGTCTATTGCTTTTTAAAAATTTAGTTTCTGTTATTATCTTTATTATTCTTTTTTAGTTTCCTTGGCTTTACCATGTTGTTCTTCTTCTAACTTGAGGTGAATGCCTACCTCATTAATTTTCAAACTGTCTTTGTTTTCTAACATGCTTTTAAGGCTTTAAATTTTCCTTTAAATACTGCTTTACTTGTATCCTGTTAGTTTTGACAAATAACCCCATCACTATCATTCAGTTTTAAATATTTTAATTTAGTTATTTAAACGTTTATAATTATACTTTTTTCTTTATCATAGAAAGTTTTTTTTTTTTTTTTTTTTTTTTTTAGTTTCTAAGCGTATTGGGGAAAGAGGGACTGTCTTTTTAAATACAAATTTCTAATTTTATTACCATTTTGGCACAGAGCAGAGAATGTTCTCTGAACAACATCTTTCCTCTGGCCTTTGTTCATTGACCTTGGTAATGGGCAGTTTTTTACAAACGCCCATGTATACTTGAAAAGAATGTGTATTCTCTCTTTCTTGGGTGTAGGGTTCTGTATGTTGCCATTAGCAAGAGCTTGTTAATTACATAGTTCTAATCATCTGTATTTTTGTTAATTTTGGTTTACTAATCTGTAAGTTTCTAATTCTTTTAAAATCTATTGTTAATTAGTATTTTTTCTTTTCTTTCTTCCTAGACAATATAAGTACTTTAGTCATTTTATGTCCATTTACCCCTGCGAGTCTGTTACTGTTTTCTTTTGTTTCTCTTAATTTTTAATTATTTAGCCTTGTTTTTCCCATGTCTCTGGTAATTTTTTAATGGAATTGTATAGAAACATTTTAGAAGTAATTTGAAGCTTAGAAAAAGTTCTCTTCCTCTAATGAGGATTTGTATTTGCTTCTGGCAGGTGTCTAGTGGCAGAAGCAATCCTGAGTCACCTTCGTTCTTCAGTTTTAAGAAGGGAAATGATTTGAAGCTAGACTTTGGTCCCTTTGAGGGCCAGACTATTTTTGTTTCATCCTTATCCATAGGGAGTAGCCCCTTGATGTTCCAACTCAAAGTGTGGGTCATTTATTAGAGTTCCCTTCATTGGTAAGCCTGGACTTCAGTTTTTATTCCCTACCTACTATGGGGTTGTCCAGAGCTCTGCCCAGCTTTTCAACTCTCAGCTACTTTCTCTGTAATTGGCACATGCCCCTAAAGGAAGAGTTGCCCAATTGTTAGGCATATCTCTGAGTTTCCCGGTTCTTCTGGATAACTAGAATAGCAAAGTTGATTTGTTTGGCTGGTTGAAGGAGACTGGCCATTCCAAACCGGAGGAGGAAGACTGAGGATTGAGCAAAGGCCTGGAGACAACTAGCATGGCCCGTGTCTGGGGAACTATTTCAGTGAAGACATGGTTTCTCTAACCAAAGGAGTAGCTTAGGTGGCAGTACAGCACCAGGGCAGGCCAAGGGGGTATTAGGGCTGCTAAGCTCCTTTCCTCATCTCTCCAGTCCCATCATATGAGCAGTTCCCAGACCTGCTTCATGCTAGCCCAGCATACAAGGACAAGGATTCTGCTGTTACTCAGTTTTTTTAAAAAAGAGGGAGAGTTGACATGGCAGGGGTGACGAGGCAGGGGCAGGATGCGCAGTTGTCATTTTAAGATACCTCTTTAAATTCTTTTCAACGAAACATAAATTTAGATTACTGAAAAGTCATCCATTAGAGTTCTTTTTTCAAATTCAGCTTTCTGGCCTTGTTGAACATTCAGCTATCTTGATGTGTCAGAATGCTGTTGGCTGCAAATAACAGGAACGTTGTCTCAAACTGAGTTAAACAATAAGAATATTTGTTATTTCTGATTTCTGCAAGTCCAGAGGTAGAGCAGGCCCTGGAGTTGGTTGATATTGCCCTTCACTTTTGTCATTAAGGACCCAGGTCGTTTCCATTTCCTTGCTGTCATCCTCAGAGTTGGTCTCATCCTAAGGCTAGGAAAAAGGTGGTGGCTGAACTCTAGACACTGCAACTTCCAAAGATACATAGCCTTCACTATGCTTCCTCTCACATGCATTGGCTAAATTTGGTCACAGGCCCATTCCCAAACTGATCACTGGCAAGGAATATTATAATTAGCTTAGACAAAGAGGCAGCAAACTTTCTGTAAAGGGCTGGATAGTAAATGTTTTAGGCTTTGTGGACCATGAATACTCTGTCTCTCCTCTTCCCCACTCCCTTTCTCCCATATCTCCTCTTCCACCCCAGATCTACTTCTGAATCAGGCTTTGCAATCTGCTGCTGAAAGGTCACTGTCTTGAAAACCCTGTGGAGCGCAGTTCTACTCTGCAACACATGGGGTCTCCATGAGTATCAGAATCAACTCCATAACAGCTGGCTTGGTTTTTGTTTTTAAAAAACTCTGAATCAGGCCAAGGGGTTTACCTCTCCCTGCTGCTAACCAAAAGGTCACTGGTTTGAACCCACCAGCTGCTCCCTGGGAGAAAGATGTGGCAGTCTGCCTACATAAAGATTACAGCCTTGGAAACCCTGTAAGGCAGTTCTACTCTGTCCTATAGGGCCGCTATGAGTCAGAATCGACGCGGCGGCAGTGGGTTGGGTTTTGTTTGGTTTGGTTGAGTCACATGAAGCAGAGATTGATTCCTGAACAAAATAGGGGTTCCATTAAAAGAAAGAAGGAAGGTGGGACATTGAGTAACAATTACAGCATAGCTACATTGGTTGAAAGAAGAATTTGCGGATGCAAGAAACAGCCAGAAGAGCTGTATGACGACAGAACTCCACCCCAGCAAAATTTTTATGTGTGAACCTGGGGGTTTAAAATCAAAATGCCACATTCAAGTTTTCTATACTGAATAGATAGATTACTGAATAATCAGGAAAAAAAAATTAAGCTAAAAACAAGCCCTCAACACCATCTTTTGAAAATGCTCTAAAGTGAAATTGTGATGGTAGTTGCACGACCCTGTGAATATGCTAATGAGATCAGCACTGAAGTGTTAGTAAGGTTATGATATGTGACTTACTTCTCAATAAAGGTGTTTTTTAAAAAACAAAATCTTCTGAACTCCAAACTAAAAAAAAAAAAATGGCTGCTGCTCTTTGGTGCTGGCCCTGTGGGCGCTAAGGCACCTTTGGTTGTGTGGCTGGCTTCACGCTTTCCTTAATGGCCTTGGAACTTTTCCCAGAATGGGGATGCTTTTAATGTGACCTGTGTTTTCAGTTTTTGTAGTTTTTGGAATTTTTTTTTGCATAGGTACTAAATACTGTTCATGCCATACAAAGTATTTTATAATCAAATGCTTAGAATGCTTAAAGTAAAAGTAAAACTCACACAGAAATAAGAAATTAATGGATATTTTTGCCTTTCACCTCTTTATGTGTTTACCCTTTGTATCCATTAGGACTCTTTTCTGTTACAGTAGAGGACCCCATTTAAACTGGTTTAAGTCAAAGGGAATCCATCGGTGCAGTGAAGTCCAGTGGTAAACGGTCTTCAGTGTGGTCGAAGCCAAGGTGCAGACAGTGCCACTGGGCTTCATCTGATTCCTCTTTTTCTGCTTCTTGGCTCCATTTCCTCTGGATTGGCTCAGTTCTTAGTCCCAGCAGGTGGAGGACCTTTGTCTGACATGCTGAGCCAAAGTCTCTCATGGGTACTGACCACACCATGTGCCCACCCTTACGCAATCACTGTGTTAAGGGGAGAGCATCATTACTTATACTTGGACCTCACGCTTCACCTTGAGTGACCCCCAAGGTGCATAGGTTAGGATGGGGGACGTGATGGTTCATCAGAGGAGAATTGGGATCTGTTCCCAGTTGTTAGATGGCAGACATCAGCATATTCCTTCTCCCTTTAGTTGTCCATTTTATTTCTTCTTCAGTTTCTTATGGCTCATTTTTCCTTTTATTCTTTTTAACTAACCTTTGAAAAACAGTCTGAGCTGTTGGTGACAAAGGTTCTGGAAAAATAAAATTCATTTTAAGGTGGGAGTTGAAAAAGAATATTTAAGCTTGATAACTGAGTGAGAGAACTTCCCTTCAATGAGGACTTTTGTGGTACAGGTAGGTTAAGTGGTTAAGACAAGCTAAAACTTGAAAGTTAAGCAAAAAGTGAGACCTTAAAATGTTTTCTTGTACTTCTATATTGAATCTCACTAATTTGAATCTTGCTTGGGAAACAATAGTAATACTTTAACCTACAACAGAGATATGAGGAGCCATTCTGAATCCCCTGGTTTTTATGACTTCCAACTAGTTGTCTAACTTTTTTCTATTTTCCTTTGTCAGTGTAAATTTATTTTAATTTGCTGGGTTTTTTTTTTTTTTTTTTCAATCCCCCCATTTCCCCCTCCCCCCAGCCTGTGGTAACCACTAATCGTATTTTTGTCTCTATGCATTTGCCTGCCTATTCTAACTATTTCATATAAAATGGGATCATAAAATAGTTGTCTTTTGTGCCTGGCATATCTCACTCAGCATAGTATTTTCAAAGTTCATCCATCTATCAGAACTTCATTTGTTTTTATGACTGAATACTGTTCCATTGTATGTATGTACCCCATTTTGTTTATCCATGCATCTGTTGATGGACACTTGAGTTGTCTCCACCTTTTGGCAATTGTGAATAATGCCACAGTGAACACTGGTGTACATGTATCTATTTGAGTCCCTGCTTTGAAATCTTTCGGATATATACCTAGGAGTGGAATTGCTAGGTCATATGTAATTCTATGTTTAACTTTTTGAGGAACCCCCAAACTGTTTTCCACAGCAGCTGCACCGTTTTACATTTTCACTAGCAATGGAAGAGTGTTCCAGTTTCTCCACATCCTAACTCACACTTGTTAATTTCTGTTTATTTGATAATAGTCATCCTAGTAGGTGTGAAGTAGTATCTCATTGTGGTTTTAATATGTATTTCCCTAATGACTGATGAGGGAGCCCTCCTGGAGAAGTAGTTAAGCACTCAGCTGAAAACAAGGAAGGTCAGTAGTTTGAACCGTCCACTCTCTGCAGGAGAAAGATGTGACAGTCTACTTCTGTAAAGATTTACAGCATTGAGAACCCTATGAGGCAGTTCTGCTCTATCCTGTAGGGTTGCTATGAGTTGGAACCGATTCGATGGCAGTGGGTAATGACTGATGATGTTGAGCAAATTTTCATATGCTTATTGGCCATTTGTTTATCTTCTTTGGAGAAATGTCTATCCATGTCCTTTGCCCCCTTTTTAATTGGGTTGTCTTTTTTTGTTGTTGAGTTGTAGGAGCTGTTTATGTATTCTGGATATTAAACCCTTATCAGATACATGGTTTCCAAATGTTTTCCACATTCTGTAGGTTGTCTTTTTTGCTGGTCATTTTGATGGACCAAAAGTATGTTTGAGTCTACTGCTTCAAACAATGCTAGATTTGTTTTCTTTACTGCAGTATTTGATTCTTAGATATATTCCAGTAGGATTATTCTGTAATGGAATAAGGTAGTCTTTTCTGCAGGAAAATTAATCTTTGTAATTTTCAGAACTTTCTCAAAATCATTTTATTAAAACTTTGGTGCTGGCTATAACTTGCCTACTAGAAGAACAAAATGAATGAAACCATACCAAATGAATAGTAATGGAAAATGTGGAAGCAGCTGATCTTGTTAGCTTTGACAGATTGTTTTTTATCATAGGCATATGTACTAGTGATTTGGTTTTTATGTAGCATACATATAGTTATTGTCTGCTAGTAAAATTTTTTTTTTTATTTTTATGATGAAATATACTGGTACTTCATGGTATTTTGCAAAATGTTCTATGACTTCCAGGTGTTCTGCTCCCTTAAACATTGAAAACCACTACTTTCCGGGACAACCAAATCCCTAAAAGAATTTCTAGTATTGGGCCATGTGACTGATGGTCCATATGGATCAGTTGTGCTGTATATTACCCAGACGTGTACTGGGTATGGTTGTTTCAGCAACATTATGATGTCTACAGTCATGAGCACACTTGGAATTGGTTTCTACAGTTTTGAAAAGTCTGCTTACCCAGAATTGGGGATGTGCTTGTCTGAAGTCGCCTGCTCTCGCACTCACAAAAGCATCCTTTTCACCTGGTTCCCATAGTCTACCCAGGAGGACCAGTTAGCTTTTATTGTTTCCTTGCTTGCATACTCTCTAGTTAATTCATTTATTCATTCGTGATGGTGTTTTGTGATTTACTTTCTTGTTTCTTCTTTTTGTTTCTAGCTTCCTTTTAGAATTCTCTTAGGTGAATGAGCATTTGAAAAAGTTGATTCAGCTTCTTCAGGTTAATACAGTATTGACTCTCTGAAGGTCCCATTATCAAACCAGCACAATCCTTTGAGCTGTCTCATATTTCATTTCTACTATATTCATACAGCTAGAGGCAAAGGTTAATAGCCAAGTATTCAGCCCCTTTCCTGCTGCTGCCCTTCTGGGTAAGTACTGCCGTTCGCATTTCATTGTCATCATGGAGGTAGACCTAGACACTCAGTCAGAATCCAGGAGGGACCTCCCTACTCATCTGAGTTTCCCCTGAGTGGACGGTGCCCCTGCACTGGTCCCCATTCCTTTTCATCAGATTGAATCGGCCTCCAGGGAGACTCACTTATCCTGATGAAGTGATGTCATAACTTATTCAGGGTCTTAAGGTTGCCTGAGTCCTCAGTAGCCCACCCCGACCCCTGTTCCATCGTGCCCTCTGTTTTCCCTTCTCCCAGGATCTCCTCACCCTGTGTAACCCTAGCCAGACTAGTCTGAGCCTCTGATCTCCTCAGATGGATACACACACACACACATACACACACACTTATGAATATTTATATAGGTATACGTGTAAATGTTCATAAGTATTCATAAATATGTGTGTATGTGTATATGTTCATAAATATTCATGAAAATGTGTGTGTGTAGAGAAAGGGGAAACAGACACGAAACAGCAAAGTCTGATGTTTGTTTTAAGGTCTTACATCAGCTATTAAGCCTTAGCAAAGACGATTCTATCATGACAATTTGAGATGCCCCTTTATCAAAAAAGCACCCTCTAGAGTTTCAGTATAGTTTCAGTATAGTAAAACCCATGAGAGCCAGAACATGATGGGACTGCCTTGTTTTTCCAGATCTGCAAAGTTTTCTGCCTTAGACGAGATGCAGCCTTACCACTTTTCTGTCACTCATTTTAGTGGAAAATATTTGAGTTTTTCTTCTCTGATAGGTTTCTGCCTTACATAGGTTCTGACTTTCACAGGTTTTACTTACAATAATGTCTGATGTGTGTGTGTGTGTATATATATATATATAATATATATATAAATAAATTTAATAGTATTTTAAAAACTATTTCCAAAATACAGGACCTGGCTATATTAAAGTGTTTGGAAGGCTTAAAGTTGAGTGATAATGAGACAGTTAGCCTTGTGTTCTTTTTTTGTAGCAGGTATTTAAAATAAGATTACTTTGGGTGACTGGCTCCACACACCCTGGAAATCAGTCTTGTGCATCTCAGATTGGAGAGTACAGTTAGCACCCTAATGACTAGACTGCGACCCCTCTGCTGACATGCCAGTGCTGATTTACAAGAAACCCAGGGAAGCAAGAGTGAACTTTTCCAGTCTCTACCCTCCCTGCAATGAGGATTTCTATCAACAGGATGCTGAGTTTTGGCATCCATAGAGTTGTCAGAGAGAAAATGGCCTGAGAACATTTATCCAGTTCATAAAGGACATCTGTAGCCATCAGTAATGATTTCTGGCTACTGAAAACGTGTGATGGGTTTAGGCTGGTTACTTTTGTTTAAGGATGGAGGAAAACACCTATTTTAAATTCTCCCAGGCCTTCCAACTCCTCATTAAGGAATTTAAAAGAAAAAGAAAAAAGGTGGTGGGAAGTGAGGGGGTAGTTTTGAGAATTAAAATAGAGTGATGAGGTCTGTTTTGAGGCCAGAGGAGGGAAAAGGCAAATGTTCTGCTTGTGCAGTCTCTGCTACAATGGAAACCTTAGGACAGACGGACGATACCCTACAAAATGTAGCCCATAATTCAAGCTGTCAGCTTAATCATGCTGTTTACAGGTAAAGAGAAGGAGCCCTTGTTTCCTGGTGAAGAGAAGGGGCTGTTGTTTGCTGACCCCTGATCCATAGCCTGCTGCAGACCGTCCTGTCTGTTTGCCTTTGTGTCAGTGTCCTGTCCCCGCTCCTTTTTGGCATTATGCTCCCTTCAAGTGGCCCCCTGGAAGGGACCACCCAGGGGGCTGCACAATGAGGACCGAGGTAGCCACCAAAACATAGGTTTTGTAAGACAGCTCCGTTAAAAGAAAAATACTGTTTATGTATGTGTTTGTCCTTCCAACAACTGTTTTGTGTGGCAGACAAAACCCCCTTATGCAGACTGCACTGTGGCTGCACATACAGCTGTGCCAGCCATCCAGGGTCAGGCTGGAGACAGTCCTTCCAGTTTATTTTCCCAGGACACTAATTCTTGATGCGATTTACATTTATACACTTGGATTTATGGTCAGGAAATTTGATATCAAAGGAAACAAATTGTACTGGCCTTATCAAACTATTTATCAACAGTCCTCTGAGTTGGTGGCTTGGCATTGCTCTTGGGTGAAATGTGTCTGTAATGCTCCTTAACAAAAGCTAGCAGCTTGGAATTCAGCACTCAATAGCCATTTACACCTCTGTAAAAGGATTAGCAGCAGCCAATTGTTGGACTGTGTAAATCTCAATTTGCATCTGTATAGAGGTGGAGCTTCCGCAGTCTTCTGTGGTTCTCAGTTGTGTTTGTGTACCTGTGGGTGGGAGGTCACTAGAGGTTTTCCTTATTCGCGAAGGTGCCAGATTGCCTCCCTGGATGACCGGTAGGCTGCACAAATTGAATTAGCACGTCAGGTTTTGAGTGACAGTGGTGCTCTTTGGTTTCTTAGTTATATTTCGTAGTAGCCGTGGTCCTTGAGTGTTTGGTACATGAATGTCTTCTGTTACATCTGTTTTAACTCATAAGCCCTCATTGATCTTAGAATTTTAAATGTGGTTCATTGTAATCAACAAATTTCCTTGGAAATTAAATGTAAGAAGCCAGAACCATAACCTGATAAAGCTGTAGTTTTAAGAATGATCTTTTCTATCCAGACCATCAAAACCTTTTTATGTTTCTAACTGCCCTACTACAAAGAGATGAAATGTTCTTTTCATTTTATACAGCTGGGTGTCAGATGTTCAGATGCCTCACATTGCCCACGCTGAGTTCTCATTGTAAGACAGCAAGCCTGTTAGCCTAAGCCAGGTGTGTGTGTGTGTGTGTGTGTGTGTGTGTGTGTGTGTGTGTGTGTGTGTGTGTGTGTGTGTGTGTGTGTGTGTGTGTGTGTGTGTGTGAGAGAGAGATGGGAGGAGTGTGTGTGTGTGTGTGAGATATGGGAGGAGAGTGTGTGTGTGAGAGAGATGGGAGGAGAGTGTGTGTGTATGAGATATGGGAGGAGTGTGTGTGTGTGTGTGAGATATGGGAGGAGAGTGTGTGTGTGTGAGAGATGGGAGGAGAGTGTGTGTATGTGTATGAGATATGGGAGGAGAGTGTGTGTGAGAGATGGGAGGAGAGTGTGTGTACATGTATGAGATATGGGAGGACAGTGTGTGTGTGAGAGAGATGGGAGGAGAGTGTGTGTGTGAGAGAGATGGGAGGAAAGTGTGTGTGAGAGAGAGAGATATGGGAGGAGAGTGTGTGTGAGATATGGAAGGATAGCGTGTGTGAGATATGGGAGGAGAGTGTGTGTGTGAGAGAGATGGAAGGAGAGTGTGTGTGTGAGAGAGATGGGAGGAGAGTGTGTGTGTGTGAGAGATGGAAGGAGAGTGTGTGTGAGAGAGATGGAAGGAGAGTGTGTGTGTGAGAGAGATGGGAGGAGAGTGTGTGTGAGAGAGATGGGAGGAGAGTGTGTGTGTGAGAGAGATATGGGAGGAGACTGTGTGTGTGAGAGAGATGGGAGGAGAGTGTGTGTGTGTGAGAGATGGGAGGAGAGTGTGTGTGTGAGAGAGATGGGAGGAGAGTGTGTGTGTGAGAGAGATATGGGAGGAGACTGTGTGTGAGAGAGATATGGGAGGAGAGTGTGTGAGAGAGATGGGAGGAGAGTGTGTGTGAGAGAGAGATGGGAGGAGAGTGTGTGTGAGAGAGAGATATGGGAGGAGAGTGTGTGTGAGATACGGAAGGAGGGTGTGTGTGAGATATGGGAGGAGAGTGTGTGTGTGAGAGAGATATGGGAGGAGAGTGTGTGTGTGAGAGAGATATGGGAGGAGAGTGTGTGTGTGAGAGAGATGGGAGGAGAGTGTGTGTGAGAGAGATGGGAGGAGAGTGTGTGTGTGAGAGAGATACGGGAGGAGACTGTGTGTATGAGAGAGATATGGGAGGAGAGTGTGTGAGAGAGATGGGAGGAGAGTGTGTGTGAGAGATGGCAGGAGAGTGTGTGTGAGAGAGATGGGAGGAGAGTGTGTGTGAGAGATGGAAGGAGAGTGTGTGTGAGATATGGGAGGAGAGTGTGTGTGAGATATGGGAGGAGAGTGTGTGTGTGAGAGAGATGGGAGGAGAGTGTGTGTGAGATATGGAAGGTGAGTGTGTGTGAGATATGGGAGGAGAGTGTGTGTGTGAGAGAGATGGGAGGAGAGTGTGTGAGAGAGAGAGAGATGGAAGGAGAGTGTGTGTGAGATATGGAAGGTGAGTGTGTGTGAGATATGGGAGGAGAGTGTGTGTGTGAGAGAGATGGGAGGAGAGTGTGTGAGAGAGAGAGAGATGGAAGGAGAGTGTGTGTGAGATATGGGAGGAGAGTGTGTGTGAGAGAGATGGGAGGAGAGTGTGTGTGAGAGATGGGAGGAGAGTGTGTGTGTGAGAGAGATGGGAGGAGAGTGTGTGTGAGAGATGGAAGGAGAGTGTGTGTGAGAGATGGGAGGAGAGTGTGTGTGTGTGAGAGATGGAAGGAGAGTGTGTGTGAGAGAGATGGGAGGAGAGTGTGTGTGAGAGATGGGAGGAGAGTGTGTGTGTGAGAGAGATATGGGAGGAGAGTGTGTGTGAGAGAGATATGGGAGGAGAGTGTGTGAGAGAGAGAGATATGGGAGGAGAGTGTGTGAGAGAGAGAGATATGGGAGGAGAGTGTGTGTGTGAGATGGAAGGAGAGTGTGTGTGAGATATGGGAGGAGAGTGTGTGTGAGATATGGGAGGAGAGTGTGTGTGAGAGAGATGGGAGGAGAGTGTGTGTGAGATATGGGAGGAGAGTGTGTGTGTGAGAGAGATGGGAGGAGAGTGTGTGTGAGAGATGGAAGGAGAGTGTGTGTGAGATATGGGAGGAGAGTGTGTGTGAGATATGGGAGGAGAGTGTGTGTGTGAGAGAGATGGGAGGAGAGTGTGTGTGAGATATGGAAGGTGAGTGTGTGTGAGATATGGGAGGAGAGTGTGTGTGTGAGAGATGGGAGGAGAGTGTGTGTGAGAGAGAGCGATACGGAAGGAGAGTGTGTGTGAGATATGGGAGGAGAGTGTGTGTGAGAGAGATGGGAGGAGAGTGTGTGTGAGAGAGAGAGATATGGGAGGAGAGTGTGTGTGTGAGAGAGATGGGAGGAGAGTGTGTGTGAGATATGGAAGGAGAGTGTGTGTGAGATATGGGAGGAGAGTGTGTGTGTGTGTGAGAGATGGGAGGAGAGTGTGTGTGTGAGAGATGGGAGGAGAGTGTGTGTGAGAGATGGGAGGAGAGTGTGTGTGAGAGATGGGAGGAGAGTGTGTGTGAGATATGGGAGGAGAGTGTGTGTGAGAGAGATGGGAGGAGAGTGTGTGTGTGAGAGAGATGGGAGGAGAGTGTGTGTGAGATATGGAAGGAGAGTGTGTGTGAGATATGGAAGGAGAGTGTGTGTGTGAGAGAGATGGGAGGAGAGTGTGTGTGAGAGAGAGAGATATGGGAGGAGAGTGTGTGTGTATGTGTGTATATGAGATATGGGAGGAGGGGGTAACTAGATCAGGAGTGTGGTAGGAGGAGAGGGTTATGATTGATCCATAATAAATGGATGAAAATTGATAGTTTGGAACGTTTTGTTGGAGTAGAAACAGAAAGTTTTGGAAATTTTAATGTCACCTCGTTACCAGTTTTACCATTTCCATCTTAGAGCATTTGTTCGTTTATTCAGCAAATCTTTATTAAGCGCCCATGCCAGGCACTGTGCTAGCCACTGAAATTAGTGGTGTTGCACTTGGATTGTGTTGGTTCTGGAAGTGGTCGGGATGGGGAATATAAATCAAAAGGTCCCTGCAGTCTACATGTTTCCCATGTGAGAGACATGCCAGACAGAAGGGAGGCAGACACACAATTGTTTATAAGTAAGTATCACCCTTGTAAGACCCAGTGAGGGAACTGAATACATTGGGCTGGAGGGTGTTTGGGGAAATGTTTCCAGTATCTTGTTGTTTTGGACCTGCGGAGGAAAGGCAGAGGGGGACAGGCATTCCAGGTGGGCCAAGGCAGGGCCTTGGGGGTTTTAAGAAAGCAAGAGCAACTAGGTTATATTTGGTTTTTTAACTTTTGAAAATTGTAAGACAGTGACTGGTTCTGTTAGTTCAACTTCAAAGAGGCTCAAAAAATTATTATGATTTAAAAGATAATTATGGAATAAGAAATCCTGCTCATTTTGCTTCTGTGTGTCTGTACACATGTGCCAAAAGAAAACAAAGGGAAGAAAGAATCCAGAAAGAACTCATCTCAGGTGATTTGTACCTGAAAAAGAATTTTTAGTGTATGAGTTTGACCCACAAGTTTGTTTTCATTCGTTTTTCTTTGGTTTTTGTTTTTCTTCTTTGTTTGTTTGCTTATTTTCAAGGAGTACAGAGGGCCACAGACTGCTGCAAGTAAACGGAGTTTAGTGTGAAAAGGCAGTAAGGCAGCCTGGAGCTCCCTCATAGAGGACATTGTGTTTTTGTCTGCGTTGGAACCCTCCCTTCCCGTGGGGGAGGAGAAGGGAGTTTGGAGGAAGGGAAACGAGGGCTCCCAGGATCAGTACCTGTGAGCTCTCTACCCCTGAGGAAGGAAGGGGGAGCCACACTCTGGAGGAGATGGAGGTTGAGTTTCCCCACAAGTTTTTCTGTGTGCACTGGAATTGGAAACAGTTGCCTGCCTTTATGTGTGTGGGTGATTCCTAAGCTCCGTAGAAGATCTTCTATGAATGATGCCATTTTGTTGTTGCTCATTTTGAACTAGTTTCCTTCTCAAAAACATAGTTCTGGATGTGACCAACTACAGTTTATGATTCTTCAGTCTCATTAAAAATACAGAAAAGTATTTCATAGTTTTTAAAATAACATCTTATAATGCAAATTATGGAAGCCAACTCATCACTACCTATGCTCAGTGATGGCCACGCCATTTGGAGGCCACTGTTCCCTGAGGAAAGAGACCTGAGAGTGAAGCCTGGGCTGCAGCACCGACAGTCCCCAGGAAGAGGTACCTGCTGGAGTTAAGGAAAGTTTATTTTCTGTAGCACTCATTCAGGGTTATTTTTGCCAAGGAGTAATTCTCAGTTTGCGACATGGTGAGAAAATATAGCACCTTTTCTCACTATCTCGCTTTTTTAAAAAATCATACCTTAATTCTGAGCGTTCACATTAGCCTGGAGTGAAGCTGTTTTCTTTAAATTATTTCCTAGATTCTATGTGACTGAAAGATGGAAATGAAGCTACAAAGCATTGTTTTTTAATTTTGCAAAAATTAAAATATGCCATTTGTGTTTCTAGGGAGTACTTTTCATTCAATGGGTTTGTCTGTTTGGTGGACTTCATAAAGAACAAGGGGATGGGAGGAACCCTGTGTGTCCAAGTCATGGCCAGTCTTCACGCATTCCCAGGAAAGACTAGGCACGGCTTGCCAGATCATGCCTTTCCAGTTGGAATTATTTTGGTAGGAATATAAATAGAAGAAGTGAGGGAAATCCAGGTCTTGAATGTTAAAATATTTATAGTGCTTTCATAACACAGTCTTTGATCTTTAACTCATATAGTGTTAGAATTCTTTAGTAGAGTTGTTTTCAGCAAAAGAACTGACAGATACTTTACAAACTAGTCTGGCATCGGGTGGGGAGATCACTCTTATATGTCCTCAGCATAGACCAACTCATCTTGTAGCCAGAGAAGTTTCTGAGTTCATCTAGAGAAAAACAAAAACCAAACCCGTTGCTGTCAAGTTGATTCCGACTCAGCAATACTGTATATAGTCAACCGTAAATTCTGTGAGGGCGGTAGTTGTGGCCGTCTTGTTGATCACCCAAAGCTAAGGATGTAGGAAGTCCTGGACTAGAAAAATATATGTATGGTATAACAGCAACCATATAACAATATGCTGTAAAAATAGGTATGTTACATGAATTTCTTTAAGTTTAAAACGTGGCCTCTCATTCAACACATAGTTGTCATTCAATGCGTGTTCAGCGTTGTGCTGAGTGCTGTGCAAAACTTAAAGTAAAACAAAGATTCAGAAATTCAGTTGCTGTTCTCAGCCAGTTTCTGGTCTTGTCAAGAAGACTAGGCATACTTGACCATACAGGACAGAGTAGAACTGTCCTGTAAGGTTTCCAAGGAGTGACTCGTGGATTCGAACTGCCTATCTTTTGGTTAGCAGCTGAGCTCTTTAACCACTGTGCATATATGACATAACTAGAAAATAATATAACGTGGGATATTGTCTTTACTAAGTTAAAGGAATTTAGGGATAAGAAAGATCACTGCGAGTGTGGTAGTCAGGGAAGCTGCTAAAGGGTCACGGAATGTCTAAGTCTGGCATTTGGACTGATCAGATGGGAAAAGAACAAAAGTTATCTGGTTTTGCCCTTGCTGGACAGTCAGGTGTTACTGAATAGCGGCACACTGTGCAGTAGTGCAGGGGGCTTGAAGGCGTGGTCCCCCCAGAGGCAGGCAACAGGAGGGCGCGTTGTCTAAAGCGAATTTAAAGACAGTCATAAAACCACTAAAAGTCAGTTTGCCTTCTCCTAGCACCATTCTTAAGAACATCAGTGATAAAGTACTCACCATGAAGGCAGGCTGTTCCCACTGTAACACCCCCCACCCACCACCCCATCTTGGTTACCAGCACTAGTGAGTGTGTGCTAAGGTCCACCATTGTCATAGCATTTCAGAGGATATACGGAGACATGAAGGTATGCTCCTTGCCCAGTGATTACAGTCTGGTTTGGGAAGTGAGGCTAAAGGTGCCCTAAACTGAAGATCACACGCTTGTTGTCCTCAAGCCCGACTTGGCCCACAGATGGGTTTTGCTTGTCCAGCACAATGTTTAACCTTCTTTTGAATTAGTTGCCACATCTTAAAAATTAGGAGGTGTCACATAAAAATAAAGTTTGAAATTGTGGATTTTCAACTTCTTTCGAAAAATGGGACGATCTAGTATCACTGGGACACACATTCCACAGTGGGAGTGAGCTGAGGGGCAGCTGGCCCTTTGAGGGAGGCACTTGTCTCAGCTCTTAGCCGCCTGTCCCGCCAGCAGCCAGCTCTGCTATCTGTCACCTTCCCTCTAGGGGCTTGAACAGTGAATGGCTATTTCTCCCCTTCCCTGCCATCCCACCACAGCTCCTCACACTTCCATGCTCTTCACCTGCCACCTAGAACACAACATCCATCTCCTGGCCAGTTTCAGGGCCTCTGGTCTCTCTGCTCGCCAACCCCATCTATACAGGGCTGCAGGATTAACCCTCTCAAAAACACTGCTTTCAAGAAACCAGCGATGGCTCAGAGATTCACGCAGTTTATCTTTGTATTCTCTCTGAAGTTTCATATTGAATTTTATTTCGCATTACTGTCCTGTCGCCACCAACAACCCCCACCCAACCAAATTTATCTCCTGCACTGTGACCCACCCCTGTCACCCACATTTCCTGTCACCTTTGTCTATGCCACTCTGTAGCTTGAAATGTCATCTCCCCCTCTGTCTAACTCCTGCCTGCCTGGCAGAAATTCCTTTTCCTTAGTCAAGCCCCTGTGACTGCAGGGATCTGTCTTTCTACTGCCTCGTGATTCCTGTCTGATGGCCTGTCCCATACCTCTTACCATTGAATATGTGCTTCCCTCTGCCCTGAAACTGGTTCATCTCTAGCAGACTTTTCTTCTTCTTAAGGGCAGGTGTTATCCTGGGAATAGAGTGGCAACAAGATTAAGTCATCCAGGAAGAACTAGGAACCAGATTTTGCCTAGGCAAAAAGAGGTGTCTGTAGGTCCTGTAAGTCAGCTGGGCCCAGAGTCTGGAAGGTTCTGGGCAGCAGAGTTCAGGAGTGAAAGACCCAACACAAGGTGCGGCCCACGGGGATTAAGAATCCAGGCTTAGAGTTTAGACAAGAGCTATGGACTTCGCAAGGAGCCTGCAGAACCAACAGGATGGACAAGAGTGAAGAATAGGGCTTGATTCCAGTGAGCCCATTTATATTTCCCCCCAAGTGAAAACGTCCTCAGAGTGGGGATGGACCTGAGCCTGTAGTGGCACCCCCTCACCCTCCAGGAAACAGAGGGGCCATGTCTCCTTCATCCTTGTTTCAGTGGTCCTGGCACATGGCCCTCAAATAGGTCCAGTAAGCTTAACCAAACTGCAGTAGTAATTTCAAATTGGTAATACTTTACTAATTAGTATATGGCTTTAGAAGTTACTTTGTAAGTAATACTCATTTTATTTTTGGGTTATGTGTTGAATAATCCAGCCACATGTATATCAGCTCCTTTAAAGCAGCAACACTGTTTGACCTTTCATATCTTCTCCCATAACTTTTGAGAATCATGCTTCCAAAAAAACAGGAAAAGTAGTAACTAATCAATATGTTTGGGAACTACTGTGATACAGCCAGAGATCTAACCTAAAGCAGTGGCCAAATTGTCACTCTTCACGTCATTCGGTAAACTTCGAGTAGATAATGAAGGCTAAAGCCCCCTTTCCATGCTTTCCTGTTCTTATTAAAAATTAAAAAAAAAAAAATTACTGCAATGGGATCTAAATGGAGAAATAATAGTCATTCTTCTGCATTCGGAAATAGAGGACATAACCTATACTTCAGCCATCAGTTTTCAATTTCTTAGCACTGACAATTTAAGTAAATTTCATGTGAGTTGTGGAGATCTAATTTTGTCACGATTGACAATATAAAATCAGCCTTTTCTGCTGTTAAGATTATCTAGCATTCCTATCAGTCAGGCGGAATGTGGAATGAGATTGCACGGCTATGGATTTGAACATCATTAAAGCCATCAAAGAGTTAAAAGTTACTTCCTCTGATGGATTTAAAACAGCCACATATACACAGGTTTTTCAAACTGCCCCATTTTACATCTTTGTTGAGAGACAGTATAGTTGCTGCATTTTTATGTCTAGATTATATTATAGATATATTTCCATAAACCATGGAGAACCACCATAGATTCTAGAAGCTCGCAGTCTGTGCTTAAATAAACATCTCGTGCAGCACCTGTTTTATTTTATAGGCTCTGTAATCACACTGACATTCAGACAGAAGAAGACCTTGAAGCCTGTGGAACAGCTGTCCTTCACCAGCTTCAGGAACTCTTAGTTGGGGGTGGCAGCCGTGAAAAGCAGGTCAGGTACAACTGTCATGAAATCAATGCCATGATGCAGTGGCCATTCTCATTCCCTAATGCTTCAAACTAAAAGGGATTGCAAAATTGCAAAACAGTAGCCCACGCTGTCAACACAGGGCAGACACTTCAGTAATCAGTTTCACTTTTTTATGTACCTCACCATTGTCTTAGTTATCTTAACTGCTGCTGTAACAGAAATACCACAAGTGGGTGGCTTTAAGAAACAGAAATTAATTTTTTCTCACAGTTTAGGGGGCTAGAACTCCGAATTCAGGGTGCCAGCTCTAGGGGAAAGCTTTCTCTCTGTCAGCTCGGGGAAGGTCCTTGTTCCTTGGTTCTTTGGTGATCTTCATGGGGTGTGGCATCTATCTTCCCCCATCTTTGCTGGCTCACGTGATTGTTTAATCTCTTTTAAATCTCAATAGAGATTGATTTAAGGCACGTCCTACACTAATACTTTCTCACTAACATAATGAAGAAAACCCATTCCCAGACTGTATTAACCAAAACCAAACCCGTTGCCATCCAACTCATAGCAACCCTATAGGACAGAGTAGATCTGCACCACAGGATTTCCAGGGAGTGGCTGGTGGATTCAAACTGCTGACCTGTTGGTTAGCAGCCAAGCTCTTAACCACTGTGCCACCAGGGTTCCAACCATAGATGCAGGGGTTAGGATTTATAACACACATGTTTGGGGGACACAATTCAATCCATAACAACTGTCTACTTTTCTGCAAATATATTTCTAATTGTTAAGTAGATTTATCCGCTCAATGCCTGCTTGTAACGATGTTTAAGAGATCTGAGTTTGTACATGAACTAAGGGATATATGAAAGGGCTTACTTTTGGGGGTGAGGGAGGGTATATATTTGGCTGTTGTATTAGTGTACCTTGGTCAGCACCCCAGGGTATAATCCAGCATAGCCACTAGCTAGAGGAATGTCCTTGGCAGGTCCAAACCCCAGATGGGTTCTTACATTCCCACAGCCATCCTAGTCATACAGGCTTCCAGTCTAGAGCTGGTTATGTAACTCCAGCAGCGGTTCTGCAAGTTGGGTCCCTGGGAAAGCATAGCAACAAGACCTTGGAACTTGTTAGAAACCCATGCTTTCAAGCCCAAACCCAGTGAATCAAAAACTCTGGGAATGGGGTCAGCCATCTAGGTTTTAACGAGCCCTCAAGAAGACGCTGATGATCCCTTGTGTTTGAGAGCCATCATCCCGAGGATATGCCTTAAATGGCCATAAAGCTGGGAAGAGAGAGGGTTAGTTGTTTCCAGCGTAGTTGGCATATGTGAGCCATGAGTCTTGGAAAGTCTTCTGAGGTCAGTCAGAAATCTGCTCCACACCCTCTGCCCACCTTCTAGTCAGTCTGAGTCTGTCTTTTTCATGGCCTCAGAAGCTTTGTGGTATCTGGGCTATTGATGTAGTTCTTAGAATTACAAATATTTGTAATATTGGCAATAGTTTAGCCAGTGCTGGCAATGTTCCGCTGCTATTCATAAGGTTTTCACTGGCCAGTTTTTTCAGAAGTAAACTGCCAGGTCCTCCTTCTACTTGGATCCACAGTGAACCACCCATGGAAGCAGCAGTCAAGAAATCAAACAACATATTGCACTGGGAAAATCTGCTGCAAAAGGCCTCTTTAAAGTGTTAAAAAGCAAAGAAGTCACTTTGAGGACTATGGTGTGCCTGACCCAAGCCATGATATTTTCAGTTGCCTCATATGCGTGTGAAAGCTGGACAATGAATATGGAAGATCGAAAAAAGAATTGATACATTTGAATTACATTGTTGCTAGAGAATATTGAATATACCATGGAAGAAGTACAGCCAGAATGCTCCTTAGAAGCAAGGATGGCAAGACTTCACCTCACATACTTAGGACATGTTATCAGGAGGGACCAGTCCCTGGAGAAGGACTTCATGCTTGGTAAAGTGGAGGGTCCGTGAAAAAGAGGAAGACCCTCAATGACATGTATTGACACAGTGCCTGCAACAGTGGGCTCAAGCATAACAATGATCGTGAGGATGGCGCAGGACTGGGCAGTGTTTCGTTCTGTTGTACGTGGGGCCACTGTGAGAACCGACTCACCAGCACCTAACAACAACAACATCCAGTGCCAGCACCTGATAGGTGCCTGATTCATGTTGCACAAATGTTATCAGTCTCCTCACCTGACTTATATTTTGGGGACCAACTCTGTTTCCCTTTATTAAAATGCATCCCCCCGTGTACTAGTAGAAAACATTGCTCACTCAGGTGTGGTAAGAAGACAAATGTCTGAAAGTCCATCTGAAGGGAACCTTGTTTGGGGGAAAGAGTGAGAGTGGCCTTGGATCTGATTTCACTTATATCTAACATCGTTTCTTTACCTTTAATGTGTGACTTACTGCCTTAGTGATATAAATAAGAAGAATAAGATCATTTTCTTTAGAGGAGAATTCAGCATAAGTCTAGTATATTTTGGATCCCATCAAGGGGTGGAATAGAAGTCAGGATAACATTCTCTAAAAGAACCTTTCACAAGAAAACTTCAATAAGATGGTTGTTTCATAGACCATGAGACAAGGTTCTCAAGTCCTGAGTGTATTTTACATTACTTTCTGCATCTGCACTCATGAGCTCCAAACTATGAAAAATGCTGGAAATAATCTTCCCAGTCAGTAGCTTTTCAACCTAAGGTATTTGTGGTGAAAATGAGTTCCTTTATGTGGCCTTTTGCCTTGGTTCTTTGGAAAAACAGCTTGAGAGATTTTCCCCTTAAGCCCTGCAGAGTTAGTTTTGCTCTAGTTTTCTACCTCAGAAGGTTTGTCACTTTTGTCCAGGTTGATTGACATTTCCTGGGTAAGCTGTAAACACCTTGGTTGGATACTTTTTGTTCAGTCCTAGGCTGTAGCCTGCCTTTATATTAGTACACACCTTGCAGGGATTGGTCAATAGACTATGCAAATGAAGTGCCTGTGGCCTACCGAGAGGGGATTGGCAGTTCGTGTTCCTGGTGAAGAGGGCCATGCCTTGAAATTGATGAGGAGTAAGCAGCCAATCCCACAGAGGTTTTTCAGACAGAAAGAAGCAGGGAGAAGCAGAAGAAAAGAAAAGAGAGAAGAAGCAGAGAGAGAGAGGAGACAAGGAACCTCCTAAAAGAGCTGAAACATGGGTCGAGGGCTGTAACGCTGAAGACAGCAAAAGGCCCAGAAGGCACCTGGCAGCAGAGCCTGTGGTGACAGGTGTGGACGGGCCCTGCGGTAGAGCCAGCAGCGACAGGCCCAGAAGGGGCCTTGCAGCGGAGTCGGTGGGATGGACAGCAAGGCTGAGAGGACCCTGTCCTCAGGGAGCAGAGAGGAGGCCTGCATGGCGGAGAAGACCGAGAGAGCTGTTCTGCATAGAAGAAGTGAGTCTGCCTATATGTTCCTGATCCTGATCCCAAGTTGTACCCTGTTACTTCTTAAATAAACTGCTTAACTGTAAGTATGGTCTGTGAGTTCTGTGTGGTCATTGCAATGGATTTTTGAACCCAGCAGAGAAGTAGAGAGTGCCATGGGAAGGATGGCTGGTGTTAGAATTGGTAAAAAAGGTTGGCGAGTGGAGATATGTGTGACGTCCACCTCGTGGGAATCAGCTTGATGCTGACGGTGATTCTCATTATCCCCCTGAAGTTATACAGGTGGTATTGCTGCTGCCCCTGCCACCCTCTCACAGCAGTAAAGGCAATACAAGAAAATCCTCTGCGTGTTTTTTCCATGCAGAATAAAAATGGCAGTCTTAAACTACTCCTTTACAAGGTTGTGGAAGAAGCTGGCTTGGGAGTTTTTCTGGGCTTTGTAGGTCGTTTGGTGATTATATGTTAAAAGGTTCTTGAACCAATCTCCCGTTTCTTCCTCACTGCCTTTTATATCTGTTGATACACTGTTTGGCATAAACGACCATTTTGGTACATGGCATAGAAAGCGTATATGCATTTATAATTCTTCTTGCAAGCCAGCTTATACTGATTGATTCATTGTGTGACTCTCTTGACTGAGGCTACCAAACTCTGATTGTGGGTGACAAGATGTGGCATCTACATCTACTAGACTAACGATGTTCATTACAGTTTTTCAGCATTCATAATAGAGCACTGATTTCTGTTATGAAAGGTTGAGTTTTACATGAGTGTTGATCTATAGTCATGTATAAATCAGACTCTCGTAAGAAGCAATCCTTCTTCATTACTAACACAAATTTTAGAGGGAATCTCTGCAACTTCAAGACTGTTTCTTTACCACAATCATTTTTTAAAGCCAGATAAAGAAGTCAGGGACGGTTCCTGATGTCAGTGTTGTATTCTGTTACAGTTCGCCTTGCCATGTGTGCTGAGACTGTGAGTATGTTGTTCAGTGCACACTGACTGTCTCTGGATCGCTCTCTCTGGCCTTGGAAAAATTACCGAGTGCTTATATGACCTTTTAGAGACAGCACAGTCAGGTCTTTAAACACAGATTCTTCTTTCTCATGAATTTTAATCATGGCCTCAGCCAACCCCGTGCCCTCCTTGCCCTCCACCCCCTGTGCCCCTCAGCACCTAGGAATTATTTCAGGGAACTCCTCTAATTGAAATATTCCTGTCTGCTTTGTGATCTCCCCTGGACCCAAGCAGTCAACTACTCAATTTGATAAACTATTCCAGAAACACAGGTTTGGAAAGAGTGATCTGCTTTTGTTTTTCACTTGCTAACAACTCTGATGTCATAGAATTATAAGGTTGGCAGAGTGGAAAGGCGCTAGTAGTTACAAAATCCATAAGGCTTATTGAACAGAGCTGTTTGGTGTGGTAGCAACCCTGACTAAACCAGGACACTTGGCATCTATCTCTTTAATATCCTCATCTTTAAAATGGGCTGCCTGCTCCATGGCTTACACTGAGTATTTCTGAATTCCTGCTCACAAAATGAAGCATCTTAAAAGAAAAAAATGCTGCTATCATCATTGATTTATATCAAATACTAAGTGTTCAAAGACTTTCATATGAAAGGTGTACTATTATTAGGTGATTGACCAAGTCATTATTTTAGACAACCATGAAATATTAAAATTGTATTCATGTTATTTGGGATAATTGATAAAATATTTTTGTTCATTATTGCCTTTTGAAAAACACATTTTAACATAAAAGTGATTACTTAATAAATAGTTTTATTTTATATGAAATCATAAAGAGATTGTTGCTGTTAGGTGTCATCCAGTCACTTCAGACTCATAGCGATCCTATGTACAACGGAACGAAACACTGCCCAGTCCTGCGCCATCCTCATGATCATTGTTATACTTGAGCCCATTGTTGCAGCCACTGTGTCAGTCCATCTCATTGAGGGTCTTCCTCTTTTTCGCTGATCCTCAACTTTACCAAGCCTGATGTCCTTCTCCTGAGAACATGTCCAAAATATGTGAGACGAAGTCTTGCCATTATTGCTTCTAAGGAGCATTCTGGCTGTACTTATAAAAAGATTATCAATTAACTTATTGTCTTAGTTATCTAGTGCTGCTATAACAGAAATACCACAAATGGATGGCTTTAACAAAGAGAAAATTTATTCTCTCACAGTCTAAGAGGCTAGAAGTCCGGATTCAGGGTGACAGTTCCAGGGGAAGACTTTCTGTCTCTGTCAGCTCTGGGGGAAAGTTCTTGTCATCAGTCTTCCCCAGTCAAGGAATTTCTCAGCACTGGTACCCCACATACAAAGGACGCGCTATTCTCCTGGCTGTTTTTCTTGGTGGTATGAGGTCCCCCCGTCTCTCTGCTCACTTCTCTTTTATATCTCAAAAGAGATTGACTTAAGACACAGCTAATCTTATAGATTGAGTCCTACCTCATTAACATAACTGCTGATAATTCTGCCTAATTATCATCCTAGAGGTAAGATTTACAACACATAGGACAAATCATAACAGATGACAGAATGGTGGACAATCACACAATACTGGGAATCACGGCCTAGCCAAGTAGACAGATATTTTTAGGGGACACAATTCAATCCAGGACACTTATTTTTTATTTTTCCAGGTGCAACTAATAGTCTCTATAAGTGGCTTCTTTCAGATATAATTATCCAGTTGTGCTCTCAAATACATATTGAAAAATTGAGTCAGCTTTATATTGTCTAGATTATAGTATTTAAAAATGTTTATTTTATTCTGCCTGTGTTCAGAATAAAATTTGAGTTATTTATTGTTTTGTCTTCATTTAAAACTTTGGTCAACTTACCAGTCTGTTGTAAATCAGTTGTAGGTAGAAAATGCTGGTAAACCAAAAAAACCAAACCCATTGCTGTCATGTCAGTACCAACTCATGGCAACCCCATATGTTACGGAATAGAACTGCTCCATAGGGTTTTCTTGGCCATAATCTTTATAGAAACAGATTACAGATTGCCAGGCCTTTCTTCCATGGTACCACTAATGAGTTCGAACTACCAACCTTTACAAAACCATTTGCACCACCCAGGGACTTCGCAGTTTTCTGATTGGAAGTCATTTCCGGTGTATGAAACTAGTCACAGACTATTTAAAGTATATTTACTTTCTGTACTTTTAGTTAGAGGAATATATAAATTAGCTGACATCAAAATTTGTTTTCTCTATGTGGCAGTGGTGTTCTAAAATTTTTCAATGCAGAATAAACAAAAGAGGAAAAGAATTCCTTTAAATTCTTTGTACCACTTTCCTAACACTCTGATATGGTGTGTTCATGTAGAGCCATGAACAAAGACTCAGCTCGAGGACAGCCATGGGTGTTACACTCCTTGCCCAATCTCTCCCGAAGTGAATCTGCAAGAAAGCCTAGTTTTGCACTTTAGAGGTTGGCTCAGCTGTTCGGACAACACAAATCCTAGATTTTGTACCTCCTTCAACATCGCATTTGTAATTTAACCCCCTGAAAATCAATCAGTTTTGTCCTTTTGTGAACCAAGCAAAATAATTCTAGGAACTGGAGGACATTATGCTGAGTGTGATAAGTCAATCACAAAAGGACAAATATTGTATGAGACCTCTATTGTAAAAACCCATGAAAAAGTTCACACACAAAAAGTAACAATCTTTGTTGGTTACCAGGGATGGGAGGGGTGGGGGGGAATACTAAATAGGCTATAGATAAGTGGTATCTTGGGTGAAGGGTGAGACAGTACACAATACTGGGGAAACCAGCACAACTTGTACAAGGAAAGGTCATGGAAGCTCCATAGACACATCCAAACTCCCTGAGGGACTGAATTGCTGGGCAGAGGGCTGTGGGGACCATGGTCTCAGGGAACGTCTAGCTCAGTTGGCATGACACAGTTTATAAAGGCAATGTTCTACATTCTACCTTGTGAGTAGAGTCTGGGGTCTTAAAAGCCTGTGAGCAGCCATCTAAGATACTCCACTGGTCTCATCCCTTCGGGAGCAAGGGAGTGTGAAGAGAACAGGACACAAGGGAAAGACTAGTCCGAAGGACTAATGGACCACAGCTACCATGGCCTCCACCAGACTGAGTCCAGTACAGCTAGATGGTGCCCGGCTACCACCACTGACTGATCTGCCTGGGATCACAATAGAGGGTTCTGGACAGAGCTGGAGAAGGATGTAGAACAGAATTCTAACTCACAAAAAAAAAGGCCATATTTACTGGCCTAAAGGATATTGGAGAAACCCCGAGAGTATGGCTCCCAGACACCCTTTTAGCTCAGTGGTGAATTCACTTCTGAGGTTCACTGTTCAGCCTGGGAGTGGACAGCCCCATAAAACCAAATGGGACTAATGAGGCATAGCAGTCCAGGGACAAGGAGTAGAAGGCAGAAAGAGACAGGAAAGCTGGTGATAGGGAACACAAAGTTGAGTAAGGATAGTGCTGATATGTTGTGAAGTTGTTAACCATTGTCATAGGTCAACATGTGTGCTGTTGGGTAAACCATCTAAAGTGAGAATAACAGCACAATTGGAAGAGCGTAGTCGATACCACTAAACTGCATGTAGAAATTTTTGAAATGGTGTATCTTTGGCTATGTATATTTTCACCAAAAAAAAAAAAAAAACGTCGAGAAGGGAGAGGGTTGACATGTCGAGGGGTTGTTAACGAATGTCATAAAACAATATGTGTACTACTGTTTCATGAGAAACTAGTTGTTCTGTAAACTTTCACCTGAAGTACAATAAAAAAATAATAGTAATAATTCTAGGAGACCATAGCTAGTTCTTTTATGTCAGGACCCAAAAGGTGGCAGTTGGCTGGGGTATTAATATTTAGAGTCTCACCTTGGCTTTGCCTTTGCAGAAAATCATGTGTATTATTCACCAGAGAGAAGCTGGTTTCTGATAATTTAATTCATCCCAACTAATTTAATTTAATCTATCCTAATTAAACTTGCTTTCAAGTTTAATTTATCCTAATTAATATGCTTCCAAGCTAGAAGCATAATTTCTTTATTCTTTATGAGAAATAATGCGAGCTGAATGACTGGTCAGTGTATTTTCCCAGTTGGGAAATCTACTGAGAAACCAAATATAGATGCAAAGGTTGCTTCATTGACATGGAGTTAGAACGTAGAAATCAGGTGTTTTTATGACGTTGTTGAGCTATGATAGTAACTAAGAAAGGCAGGTCACTAAAGAGGCTTTCTACCAAACTAGCCAGAAGCCTTAGAATCATTCGGAGATGCTTTTAAACAAAGTATTCCAATGACTCGACCCACTTTATTAAACTCTTGGGAAAACTAGAGTTAGGGCAGGCAAAGACTGTAACAGTTGAAGTTTATTAAAGAAGATTATGAATCATACCTAGACTTTACTTTTTTTCCAAATTTTTTTTATTTATATTTAATTGTAAAATTTTTCAAACATACAGAGAAGAGAGTTGTACAATTACCCACCACTCAGATTCTACCATTGACATTTTCTTGTACTTGCTTTATTGCATATCTGCCCATCCTTCCATACATCCTTCTTACTTTTTGGACATTTCAAAGTAAGTTTCAGACATCAGTACATTTTTTAAAAACTTCTTATTTTGAAATTTTAAAAACATTCACAAAAGCAGAAAAAACAGTATTAGGAAGCCCCATATACCCGTTACTCTGATCCACCAATTGTCAACATTTTGCAAGTTGTTATGGATTGAATTATGTCCCCCCCCCCCAAAAAAAAAAAATATGTGTTGTAAATCCTAATCTCTGCCCGTGGTTATAATCCCATTTGTGAATGGGTTGTGTTTGTTATGTTAATGAGGCAGGATTAGGGTATATTTTGAATCACTCTATTTTAAGATATAAAAGAGATGAAATAAGCAAGTGAGAGATGTAGAGATGGGGGAAGAGAAATGCCAAGCCACATGAAGATTGTCTAGGAGCAGAAGCCCAGAAGAGACTAGGTCTTTCCTCCAGAGTCGGCAGCTCAAATTTGGACTTCTAGCCTCCTAAACTGTGAGAAAATAAATTTCTGATTGTTAAAGCCACCCGTTTATGGTATTTCTGTTATAGCAGCACTAGATAACTAAGACATCAGTCTTATTTTATCTCCTTCCCTCACCCACACTTTTTTTTTCTTGACTAGTTTAAAATAGACAGCATATCATTTCACTCATAAGTCCTTGTATCTCTAACATAAAAGAATTTAACACATTACCATTTGACAAAATCAACAAAATTCCTTAATTTAGTCCTTGTCAGTTTTCCCTAATTGTCTCAAACAATGTCTTTTTACATTTTCTTTGTTTGAATTAGAATCCAAGTAAGGTCCACACATTACAATTAAATCTCTTTTCATTCTTTTTTGATGTTGCTCCTCAGAGTCTGTAATTTCAATTGCCCCATCTTCAAGTTTCCTGATTCTTTATTCTGCCAGTTCAGATCTGCTGTTAATCCCCTCCAGTGGAATTTTTCATTTCAGTGTTGTATTTTCTAGCTTTAGTATTTCTGTATGGTTCTTTTTAAAAATTTCTGTCTATTGAAATTCTCATTTTGTTCCTGTATCATTTTCTGATTTCCTTTAGTTCTTTGCATTTTTCTTTATCTCTTTGAGCATATTTTTAATTCCATTGTTTTAGAGTCTTTGTCTAATAAGTCCATTATCTATTCTTCCTCAGGGGCAGGTTCTGTCCCTTTATTTTATTCTTTTACATGGGACATCCTTTTTTACTTCATTGTATGCCTTGTGATTTTTTTTGTTGAAACCAGGAGATTAGACTATTACTATAATGCAGTAACTCTGGAAGTCTATTCTTCTGGGAGTGCAGCTGTCACTAATTTAAGACCAGGCTCCTTGTCTCAGAGTGCTGGCTGTCACACCTTTATCAGCAGTCTCCCTCTTTGGGAAAGTGGGATGTTGCCTCTTTAACACCAGGCCACCTACCTGAGAGTGTTGGTTGTCACTGCTTTAAGACCAGGATCCCTGTCTGGGTGTGTTAGTCACTGCAGCCAGTCACACTGAGCCAGGGAGGGGGTAGTATGGTATGGACAGGTGAAAATCCAGAGCTCTCCTTCCATGTATATGTCACCTTTTTTCTTGATTCAGCATTTGCTTAGATGCTGTGAACCTTTGACTGATTGCCAGGGTTCTAAGGTTATTGATTGATTCTACCAACTTCTGCTTGTGTTTTTTTTTTGTTGTTTGTTTTCTTGTGGGAGGACAAGAAAGTGTAACTGCTTATGCCACCATCTTGCTCTGCCTCTGGTGTTCTAAATTTCTTTTAACTTTATAATATTCTCTCCCTCTATTTTTCATACCATATTGATTTGTTGAAGAAATTGGATCATTTGTCTTGGAGAATTCACCTTCTGGATTTGGCTGATTATATCCTTGAGTTTTGTTTAACCAGTTCCTCTCTTTCCTTTACTGCGTGTAAACTGGTGGTTAGATCCAGATGTGATTACATTCTAGGCCAGTTATCTTGGCAAGACAACTTCATAGGTGGTGCTGGTACTTCTTATGACATCTCCTCAGGAAGCACATGATGTGTGATCATCCCATTGTTAGTAATGTTAAGACTGATCTTTGGATTCAGGCGCAATCTTCAGAAAATTATGGTCAATTCTAGGTTCATTCATTAATGTGGACTTACAAGATGGTCACTTTTCTAATTCAGTCATTTCTTCTGCATTTATTAATTGGAAGAGCTTTTTCTCACCAGTTACTTGGTAACTCTGAAATGCATTTTCTTTTTTAACCGCAAAGGCAGGATAAACGCTTGATTCTATCCCTTTGTTTATCAATGTTCAGAATAATGAGTTACCCTGGCAACCTCCAAAGGTTTTTTTAAATTTATTTTTTATTATTGTTATTTTTTTAAATGAACTCATAGATTTTTATGTATTTGCCATGTTGCCATGCATTGCAGTCATTATTCTTCTTGTTACTTCAGTTGCCCCCATCTTTGGCCAGTGGGATTCCCTTCAGGGTGGCCTCTGAGTCGTTTTGACACAACTTAGTGATCTTTGATAGCTTCCTTACTTTCTGGTATGACCAGATGTTCAGAACTCATCTTGTACATTTCCTACCCCAGACCTGAAATAGGGCATTTCTCAAAGAGGCCTGAGTTCCTTTTAGTATCTAGATAGCACAGTCCAGGCAGAAACATAGGATTACTTTTTAACTTTTTCCTACTAGTTTATTTTTTAATTACAAGTAGGCCATAGTAAAAGTATAAGAAAGAAACTGTTGTTGAGATAGAAATGTGATCTGTTTCTCTCAATAGCATTTAAGAGGAGCCTGACCATGCCTAAAATCGCTCTACAAGCCTTAAAAAATCCTGATAGCCTGGCCACACCCCAGACCAATTTCAGCAGACATTTAGATATTCTATAGAATTTTGCAAAGCTCCCAGGTGGTTCAAGTGTGCTGACAAGGCTAAGCATGCTCGTCCAGCAGTGAAACTTACCTTATGCCATGGAATTCTAACTGCAAACCAAATAATTAGGATAAAGAATCACTTGGGCACTAGCCATACAAACAGTGAAGTACAGCAGGCAACATAGAATGACTATTAGGTGGAAGATATGCTTATTTTAAAGGTAGATATCAAAGATCACTTACATAGGTATTAAATTTTAGAAACATCCGAACAATATCTGTTATTGTTGAGGATTTTTGTGGTTTTTTTTTTTTTTTTTTTTTTAATCACACCAGTATATGAAGAATGGTTTGTTACCATGGATGGCATGGGGGGACAGGTGAGCTTCCAAGATAAGATAGCTTGCCTGTGCTGTTACAGGGCCCTTGCTGGTGTCCAGCAAATTCCAGCAGTCTTGGTTATACATGTTTTAAAGGACAGCAAGTCTTTCAGCATATAAAATTGTAAAAACACAAAAGTATCAATTATATATCTCATTATTTGATCCACAGGACAGATAAAAACCAAGAGAATACAGAATATGTTTAAAAACAAAACCCGTTGTCGTCGAGTCGATTCCAACTAGGGCTCCCTAAAATCTAGCTTTAATCATTGTGTTCTCTTGGATTAGGATAACTAAACTTGTGGTAAATTTCATATGGCTACACAGACATACACACACAAATGAGTGTGTGTAAAAACTGGTGAAATCCAAGTGAGAGCTGTAGTTGAGTTGATTGTATTGTATCAATGTCAAGTTTCCTGGTTTTAATAATGTACTGTAGTTATGTCAAGTTTCCTGGTTTTAATAATGTACTGTAGTTATATAAGATTTTATCAGTGGGGGAACTAGGTAGAGGGTACACAGGATCCTCTGTACTATTTTTATAACTTCTTGCGAGTCTAAAATTATTTCAAAATAAAAAAGAAGATACCTGGACTCTGGAAAATCCCTTTATTTAGAATATTTTAGGTTCCAGCCATTTTTGCATACACTATCTTTAGTAACTTGATTATGGAGCCGTTTAAAAATATGTATGGCTGCTAACCAAAAGGTTGGCAGTTCAAGTCCACCAGCCACTCCTTGGAAACCCTACGGGGCAGTTCTACTCTGTCCTATAGGGTCTCTGAGTTGGAATCGACTCACTGACAATAGGTTTGGGCTTGGGTTCTAAAAATATGTATGTCTCATTGGTAACCAAATATTATACATTTGTATTGTGTCCACTGTTTCTCTTATAGATCTGAACAACCACCACACTCAGACTTACTGAGGGCACAATTGAGTCAGCATGTCACTATCTTGAACGAACAAGATAGTTCTCTCACAGAAGAGATAGCTAAGCCCTTTGAAGTTTCCACAGTAAGAAATGAGCACCAGAGGATGAAGGTTAGTCTTTTTTTTTTTTTTAATAAGTTTCAAGTTGTAGAAGTTATTAATTTGAGGTAATAGTTGTGTTCTTAAGAATAATTAACATATTTGAATAAAAAAGGCAATGGTAAGGAAAGTAATGATAAGTGAGATTTGGTTTTGGGGGCTTTGTTGTTTTAACTTTCTGATCTCAGGCTTTTTGAATAACATGTTTTGTATAGGAATCCCAATTCCTGACATTGTTAATTCAGGTCCTGGAGGTAACCTAATTAAACATATCTACCACAACATTTTCTGAGGAACTTAGAAACATCATGTAACAGTTTGGTTTTCTGTCTCCACTCCATACTTTAAAAATACTATATATCATGTCAGTTCAGCAAATATATATTAATCTGTTACTGTACACTGGTACCAGTGTACCAGAAAAGAGATAAATAAAATGTGACCCCTCCTTCTGGAAATAATGATGTCATTTGGCATTGTGGGATGAGCGTAGTAAGAAAATGTCTAAGAACGTGGACCTTCAGAAAAGGTGGTGAGCCATCTGGAGGAGCCATGAGGACAGACTTTGTGATGGAGGAGAGGGACGAGGCATGCCAGGGGACCATCAAAAGATTGACAGGATTTTGACAGGCTAAGAGCCCTGGTGGCACAGTGGTTGAGCACTTGGCTGCTAACCAAAAGGTTGGCAGTCTGAACCCACCAGCTGCACTGCGGGGAGAAAGATGTAGCACTCTGCTTCCATAAAGATTACAGCCATTAAAACCCTGTGGGCAGTTCTACTCTGTCCTTTTGGGTCGATATTAGTCAAAATCAACTTGACAGCAGTCGGTAAGAGTGCAGGGTGAAGGGCAAGGGCAACTGGAAAGGGCTGTTGTGGGCAAAAGAACAGGCTGGGAAACCTCGCACATATCCCGGAGACAGGGCTACAGGGCAGGGCTCAGGTCTGGGGGTGCCCCGTGGTTATGAGATGAAGCCCAAGAGGTAGTCAGGGCTATGCTGCACAGAGTTTTTATCCCTATACCAGGAAGTTTGTGTTTTAATTTAATAGATTTTGGAAATCATTGAGCTTTTTGAACAGGGTTATAAGATGATTTCTGCAGTATTTTAGAGAATTCCTTCGGTTTGGGTTGGGACGGAGACAGTGGAGGAGGGAGCCCCGCAGTGGTTCAGACAAGCGGTTAGGAGCAGGTGCAGAGGGGGAGTTTGAAGATGATGAACAAGAACTGATGGGACAAATTCCCAAGGAAAGCACAAGGGCTGAACTCAGAAGCCCAGATCTAGAGCTTTCCCATTCCAGTACTCATCATTCATGAGAGAAGCCATATTCAGAGAGATGGTCTCTCTTTTAAGTTCAATGTCTTATGGATTCATCTTGTTTCAAAATACATTTTTTATTCTTATATGTTGTCTTAGTTATCTAGTGCTGCTATAATAGAAATACCACAAGTGGATGGTTTTAACAAAGAGAAGTTTATTCCCTTACAGTAAAGTAGGCTAAAAGTCCAAATTCAGGGTGTCAGCTCCAGGGGAAGGCTTTCTCTCTCTGTTGGCCTTCTCATCAGTGTTGCCCTGGACTAGGAGCTTCTCACACAGGGACCCCGGGCCAAAGGACGCACTGCTCCTGGCACTGCTTTCTTGATGGTATAAGGTCCCCCTCATCTGTCTGCTCCCTTATGTCTTTTCTATCCCAAGAGATTGCCCCAGGACACAGTCCAATCTTGTAGATTGAGTCCTGCCTCACTAACACAACCGCCGCCCATCCTCCCTCATTAACATCATAGAGGCAGGATTTACAACATATAGGAAGATCACAAATACCTGGAATCATGGCCCAGCCAAACTGATAGGCACATTTTTGGGGGGACATAGTTCAATCCATGACATATGTAATATATGGTTTTCTGACTTTGATTTTTTAAAATAACATTATGTTTTCGGTGAAAGTTTACACAGCAGTTTAGGTGCCTGTTCAACAGTTCCTACACAGATTGTTCGGTGACATTGGTTACATTCTTCATGATGTGTGAACTTTCTCATTATTTCCGTTCTATTTTGTTTCCATTAATTTAGTTTCCCTACGCCCTTACACTCTCATCTTTGTTTCAATGTAATTGTTGATTGTTTAATCTCATATACATGATTTTTTTTTAAATTCTTTTATTGTATTTTAGGTGAAGGTTTGCAGAACAAACAGTTTCTCATTAAACAGTTAGTACCCATATTGCCATATGACAATGGTTAACAACCACAACCCCACGACATGTCAACACTGTCCTTACTCAAACTTGGGTTCCCTGTCACCAGCTTTCCTGTCCTCTTCTGCCTTCTAGTCATTGTCCCTGGACTGCTGTGCCTCCTTAGTCCCATTTTGTTTTATGGGACTGTCCAGTCCCTAGCTGAATGGTGAACCTCGGGAGTGACTTACCACTGAGCTAAAAGGGTGTCCGGGGGCCATACTCTTGGGGTTTTTCCAGTCTCTGTCAGGCCAGTAAATCTTGTCTTTTTTGTGTGTGTTAGAATTTTGTTCTACATCCTTCTCCAGCTCTGTCCAGAACCCGCTGTCGTGATCCCGGTCAGAGCAGTCAGTGGTGATAGCCAGGCACCATCTAGCTGTACTGGACTCAGTCTTTTGGAGGCCTTGGTAGCTGTGGTCCATTAGTCCTTTGGACCAGTCTTTCCCTTGTATTCTGTTCTCTTCACTCTCCCTTGCTCCCGAAGGGGTGAGACCAGTGGGGTATCTTAGGTGGCTGCTCATGGGCTTTTAAGACCCCAGACACTACTCCCTAAGGTAGAATGGAGAACATTGTCTTTCTAAACTGTGTTATGCCAATTGAGCTAGATGTTGCCTGAGACCATGGTCCCCACAGCGCTCTGCCCAGCAGTTCAGTCCCTCAGGGAGTTTGGATGTGTCTATGGAGCTTCCATGACCTTTCCTTGTACAAGTTGTGCTGGCTTCCCCAGTATTGTGTGCTGTCTTACCCTTCACCAAAGTTACCACTTATCTATTATTACTTGGTATTGCCTTGCCTTCCTCTTCATTAGAAGGTTCTATACCTACACCGTTTATTCCCTCTTTTATTGTTCGGATGTCGTTGTCATTTACAGATTAACTGCTCTGATTCCCTGTTGTATTTCTTTTGGTTTTGGATAGTCCTTGAGTGTTCATTTACTGGATTGGTATCTGGCTGGTATGATCTACATCCTAGATTCAGCCTGTGAGCTGATGGTGTTTGTTCTCAGATCGAAGGACTCCCTTTAATAAGTCTTGTAAGTTTGGTTTGGTTTTTACATAGTCCCTTAATTTCTGTTTATCTGGAAATGACCTAATTTCACCATCATGTTTGAGTGAGAGTTTTGCAGGATATATTATTCTTGGCTGGCAATTTTTTTCTTTCAAGGTTTTATATATGTCATCCCATTGCCTTCTTGCCTGCATGGTTTCTGCCAGGTAATCTGAGCTTAGTCTTATTGTTTCTCATCTGTATGTGACTTTTTGTTTTTCTGGAGCTGCTCTCAGGATTCTTTGTCTTTGGTTTTGGCAAGTTGTGATTATGATATGCGTTGGTGATTTTCTTTTTGGGGTCTGTGCTGTATGGGATTTGTTGGGCTTCTTGGATGGCCAGCTTTTCATCTTTCATGATATTGGGGATGTTTTCTGTCAGCAGTTCTTCAATAATCCTCTCTGTGTTTTCTGTTTTCTCCCCCTGTTCTGGAACTCCAATCACTCATACATTTTTGCTTTTGATTGTATTCCACGTAATTCTCAGGTCTCTTCATTTTTCTTCTTTCTTTTTTCTGATTTTTCCTCAAACAGAGTTGTATCCAAGTGTTTGTCTTCAATTTCACTGATCCTGTCTTCCACCATTTCAAACCTGCTCCTCAGCTCTTCTGTGACACTGTTTCTAAAATCTTGTTGTTTATCTTTTGGATTTCTAATTGTTGTTTTCGTATGATTTCTAGTTGTGAATTTATTTTGGCATTTTGTTCCTGCATTATTTTCCTGAATTCTTCCATCTTTTTGTTGGTATTTTGCATGAATTTGTCTGCGTTTTCCATGAATTTGTCTATTTTTTCCTCATTTTTGTCTGTTTTTTGCTTCAACTCTTGGATAGCTCTGACTATTAGAGATTTGAATTCCCTATCGGGTAGTTCTAGTGCCTTTTCTTCTACTGGAAAGTCATCTGTTGTTTTATTTTGGATGCCTAGTGGAACCATCCTATCCTGTTTTTGTAAATGTTTTGATGTTGTCTGCTGTCTTCGGGAGCATTTGGTAGTTATTTTTATCATTTATTGACTATAGATTTGTTTGTTTCATCCTATTTTTTTATTTGGCTATGTCTGAGCAGGCGGGCTGTGTGTTCTTTGTTGTTTGCTTATCTGTGGGCACAATATTTTTCACCTCCTTCTCCAGTTGGCAGGGTCAGTCACTCAGATATGGTACAGCAGGGCAGGTCTAGCTGAAGAAGAGTTGCTGGGATGGGTTGTTTGTGGCACTTACTACAGCCACCAGGGCAGGCCAGTAATCAGTGGAGGGCAAGTTCCGGTAGGCTGTGCCGTGGTGCTTGGTGGTGTGATGTTCAGCACACAGTGCAGGTAGGCTGGATGGAGAGGGGAGATTGTGATGTGTGGAGGTAAGATGGATATGGGAGATAGGAGAGAGTAACAGGAGCCAAAAACATACAAACAAAAAAGAGTGCTAGGGGAGCTTCCCATTAGAGTGGAGAGATGAGCGACTATGAAATGGAGAGAAAAAAAAAAGGAGAAAAGAGGGAAAAAAATGAATAAATAAAAATTAGAAAGCAAAGAGAAAAGCTCCCAGGGATCCCACCAGTGTGGCTGTGAGGTCTGGGGAAGTTGCTCTCAGGCCATGAAGTGCAGCCTGGCTAGAAGGGGTAGAGGTGTCACTCGGCGCCAGGTATTCAGAGGACAGGAAGAGAAGGAAAGTATAGAGAGAAAAGAAACTGAGTAATGAAGAAATACAAAAAGGGAGAAAGAGGGAAAAGAAAACAAAACAAACAAATTTAAAAAAAAGAACAAGAAAAAACCAAAAGAAACCATGGGGAAAAAAACAAGAAGACAGAAATGCACTCAGGGATCCCTTGGCATGTCTGCGCCAACTGAGGGGGTAGGTCCCAAGCTGCGTAGTACTGCCTGGCTAGAACGGGCTCCCAATTCGAGAAAAGAAAAAGAAAACAAATAAACAAAAAAAAGCCCCAGGATGCCACCAGCATGGCAGCACGGGCCGGAAAGTAGTCTCACATTCGAGCAGCATTTCACAGCCTTTCAGGAAGAAGCAAAGATGGTGCACAGAGCCAGGTATTTGAGAGAAAGGAGGGGAAGGTGGTGAGAGGTAAGGAAGAAATCTACAGAGCAGAAAAAAGTAACACCAGCAGCCAACAAATGGCACTTAGGGAGCCGGCCAGTGAGGGCGGATGGAATCCAGGCGACACTGGTGTGAAGCCGGTGCTTCCCAGCCAAGAGACTGTGGCCACAGGAAGCAGAGGAGGCCAAGTGTGAGTGAAGGAGGGTGGGAAAGAGTATATTGCTAGTTACTGGTTGTTCTGTCTCCTGCTGGAAGCTCCCTGGAGCTACTTTCTTTTACCTGCTGTTCACTGGTCTGTGACAGGGGTCCAAGATGGCGGATCTGTGTTGCGTTAGCTGATAGAGACCTCTGCATGTATCTCTCCTTGCTCTCTGTTCTCTGTCAGTTTCTTATTCCATTCAGTGCTTGGCTGAGTTCTTTATCTCTTCATTTGATGCTTAGAGTTTCAGGATTGCCGTTTTGTCTATTTGGCTTAGTTTTTTGGATCTTTGCTGTGGAGGGATGGCGTGGTGCTTCTGCCTATATGGCCATGTTGCCCGAAAGTCTCTCATATACATGATGTTTTAAAGAGCACAGTACTTACAGGTGATAGACATTATTTTTTTAGTCAATTTGTTATCTAGCTACATCTAGCTCAGGGGTTAGTTTCGGTTCAAGGTTTGAAGAGTATCTCAGGGCAGTAGTCTTGGGGAGTCCTCTAGTCTTATCTAGTCCAGTTGGTCTGGTTTTATTTTGTTTTTTAGGAATTTGAGGTTCTGTTCCACATTTTTCTGCCATTCTATCAGTGTCCATCTATTGTGGTCCTGATTAGAAAGGTCAGTAGTGGTAGCTGGGCACTGTCTAGTTCTTCTGGTCTCAGGGTAAATGAGGCTGTTATTCATATAGAGTATTTGTCCTGTAGACTGGTTTCTTTTTGCCTTTGGTTTCCTTCTTTCTCTTTTGCTCGGGATGAGTAGCGACTAATAGTTGTATCTTAGATGGCTGCTCTGGCTTTGATTTTTTTTTTTTTTTAAGTTTTTATTTTTTCATGCACATAGTGCAGATATTCCACACGTGCTCCTCCTTGAGGCAAGCCTCACTGCCACTGTCGTGAATCACATGCCTGTGTTTCTGTATGATCCAGAACTCTGCCATCACCCCTCAAGCCTTTGCAGAGCACCTCAATCCTCTCCAAGCTCCCCTTTTCTTACCTCTTCAATTAAAATAGATTATAAGGACTTTTTTTAGGCATTTGAAACATATGTACATACAGTGATGTAATGAACTTACCAATCCCATGCCCAGCAACCCAAATTCACATTTGTTACTGTTGCACTACATTTGTTTTAGACTGCCTCATCCTCTCTCTTTCTCTCCCCCTCCTACCCTCTCTTTCTTCTTACCTCCTCCTTTCCTCTCTTCCTCCCACTGCCTTCTCCTCCTCCTCCTTTCCTCTCTTCCTCCCACTGCCTTCTCTTCCTCCTCCTGCTCTTTCCCTCCCCCTCTTCTCCCTTCTCCTCTTTCTCCTCTAACTCCCTTCTCCTTTTCCTTCTTCAGAAAGAAAATGCTGATACAACCCAGTGGGCCTCTTACCACTCCCATGCAGCTCTCAGATAGCCTTTTATATATCCTTCCTGCTCCTGTTTTCATTTACTATGTTATGTGTGACTCCATATACAACCTGGCGTTCTGTTTTGTTGGAGGTGTGATGCTGTATGTGTGAATTTTTAAAAGTGTGTTTTAAGAAGACCAGAACTTTTGTCTTTTAGAGCCATCTATGTTGATAAATGTAGACCTTAAGAAGGATTCTGTTTTCAAGTTTCATTTTTATTTTCTTAAGTACTGCTTTGTGAAAACATTGTTTCCATTCTTTCTCAACTGCAACTACAACATATCTCGGGCCGTGTTGGGGGTGAAATAAGTGTTGGTGACTGCCTTTTGCTATCTAATCATCTCCTTTTTAAAAACATATAAAAGTATGTTTATATTAGCAAACATATTGCAAGTTCAAAACAGCCAGTGTACTCATAATTTTTCAAATAATGACTTCGGTATTAATTGGGTACTGTATAACTAACAACTAATGAAACAAATTATATCCTGCCTCCTCTAGTAGGCTTTTTGTTCCTTTTTGAATCATAGTGATCTCATCTAATCATAAAAATTACCAATAAATTAATGACAAAATCTAACCTTAAAAATGGACATAAGTAGGAGGTTTCTCAGACGACTAGGTTGTGACTGCAGAAAGGCACAGCCTCAGAGAAAAATGCCACCAACATGGTACGGGCAAGGCAAGCCTTGTGAACTTCAGAACAAAATGCTTTTGTGGGTACTAGGACTGTTTAGGTTCACACATCATCCTTTAGTGATTAAAAACAAAAAACAAAACCCACTGCCATCGAATCATTTCTGACTCATAGCAACCCTATAGGACAGAGTAGAACTCTCCCATAGGGTTTCCGAGGAGCGGCTGGTTGATCCGAACTGCTGACCTTTTGGGTAGCAGCCGAGTTCTTAACCACTAGACACCGGGCCTCCATTTAGTGATGAGCGAAATAAAATACTTTTGAGTTTTTTTGTGTATTGAAACAATGTACACATTTAGTAAATACTATGGGTTAAATATCTCTCTTTAGATAAAATCTTGAAAGTAAAGATTTTTCAAAATTTAAGAAAGTGCTGCTAGAAATTACTGGGTTAAGAGTCTGATGAAACTCAGTAATATTTACTTTCATCTCTTGGGTAAATGGCTAATTAAACAGCCACATATAAATGATGTTTACCTGTGGGTCCCTATGCTGTCAGCTGGAGTCAATCCTGTTGCTTGAGTAAATACATCATTAAAGCTGCAGAAACCTGGATTATGTCCCCTTGAGACCAGATAAGATCCACAGCGCCTGAGTAATGTGTTAGGTAATTACATAATTGAGCAGCATGCTTTTAAGTCAGAAATACTTGTCATTACTGTATGTGTAAAAAGATGAATTGGGTGCTTCATTAATACGCAAAGTTCCATAGTGTTCCTTTTTGCCCAAGTGATGTCTATTTCTGTGGTCGAGAACTTCTCCAGGCCCAGCAGAGCAGCATTTGCTGGCCTTACTCATAGAGCCGATTGAGCCCTCCTCCCCTCCTCCCCTGCCACACACCTCGATTTTGTTCCCCAGAAAGACATGTGATTGGTCATAGAAACTCTTCACTTTTCTCACTAAAATGATGGACTGTTTTCTTGTTCTTATCTCTTGAATACTTGTTTGCTGACTCATACAAATACTTTCCTCTTTCTTTTAATTGCTCCATAGAGAACGTCGCCTTCCTCTGCTATAACTGGATATAACTAAAGTGCTCATTTCTCTTTAAACAATGAAGAGTTATTCCTGGTGTCCAAGAGGAAGGTTCTTGAGGAAGTCAGTTAAATCTGTGTATTAGGGGGTCCAGTCTGCTGTTGTCAGCATCAGTGGTGTTTAATTCTCTTGCTTTACTGTATCTGTATTCATAGCACTGGGTTACATGGAGAAGGGAGTTTAATTTCACAAAATGCTTTTGCATTCATTTTCTCTTTGTACACCCATCACAGAATTGGGATTCCTTTAGAGCTAGCGTATGTTTTCTTTAAAAAACAAGCAGAAAAGAAAGCTTAGACTATTAAGACAAACAAGAAGAAAAGGAAAGTTGCCCATTATCCTACTATCCATATATAACCCTATTGACATTGTGGTGTATGGTTTTTAATATTTAATATATTTACAAACATGGGTTGTACTGTTTGTGTACATAACCTGTTGTTTAGGAAACTTCTTCCTTATCATTACATAGTCTTCCACATCGTCTCAAAGAGCTGTTCAGCAGCCCCTGAGTGATATTGCATTGCCTCTTTAGTTCCTGCTATTGAACAGCTGAGTTCTAATTTTTCCTGTAGTAAAAAAAGTTTCAAAGTACATCTGTGCAGTCAGTTTTACAAACATCCATGATAGTGCCTTAGAATGAATTCCTACATGTAGAGTTATTAGATCAAAAGGTATGCACATAGTTTTAGTGTTTGCTGTGAATTGCCTGATCTCATTCTGGAAGGCTATCGGACTTACCAGTAATGGATGAAAATATCATTTCTCTTAGCTGTTTATAAAACAATACTATCAGGGTTTTGTTTGTTTTACTTTTGCCAATTTGAGAGGTAAAAAGACATCCAATTTTTTTTTGTTCATCTGACCTTTTTATTACAATTGAGGTCAAACTTTTTTCCTACCTATTTTTCATCCATTTGTATGTCTTCTTTTTTATAATTTGCCAGTTCATGTTCTTCGCTTATTTTTCTATTAGGTAAGTAATATTTTCCTTGTTGACTTGTAAGTACTCTTTCTATATAAATTTGTATAATTTGTTGCAATATTTTTAACAATTTGATTTTTACCTTTTGTTTTTCTTAATGGTGTTTTAGATACAAATCTTTTCCATTAATATCTTCACCTATCTGTTTATACGTTTGAATATCACAATTGATAAGCTTCTGAGTATAAACTAAGAGCCAGCCTAGGTGACTCTTGGGGCTCTAGACGTAGCAGGATTGATACTGAAACTGGAATTAGGCAGAAATTCTAGCAGAGGTGATGCCAAGACAACGGAGTAGTCAGACGCTTCCAGTGGTCTCTCTTACAACAAGGACTCGAAAAAACTAGTGAATCGATTATATATGACGATTGAGGAACCCTGAACATCAAAGGCAAAGTTGAGGAATCAGACTGAGTGGCAGGGGGATGGAGAGATGGTTCAGAAGCAGTGAGGAGTTGCCGGACCTGACCAGGAGCCAGTGCTCTGCGGGCTGGATTGGCTGGCATGCACAATGAGGCAGGCATTTGGGACGTGTTTTCCACGTTGGGAGAAATCGAGCGGCCGAAAGTCTGCTCAGGCCTCCAGAGCCAGTGAAAAGTAGTGTTCAGTTAGCAAAAGATAAGTACGTGCGTTTAACCTACTGCGCGGATCAAAAAACACCCCGTTTAGGAAGAACCTCTCTCACATTTACCTGTTCCCTCCCTGCTCTGCACAGTTCCTGGGGCCGGCTTCATCAATTGCCCTGTCCTCTGGGCCAGAAGTAGGGATGACATGTAAAGCCTTGAAGGAAAAAAATGTCAGCCAACAGTTATAGATCCAGCAAAACTATCACTCAAATAAGATGGTGAAATTAGGGCATTTCCAGATAAACAGAAGTTTAGGGAATTTGCAAAAACCACACCAAAGATATAAGAAATGCTAAAGGGAGTCCTCTGGTTAGAAAATCACTAACATCAGATAACAACCCAAGACTAGAAAACAGAACAGAGTAACTAGGTACAAACCCAGATAGGGAAGTCACAAAAATAAATCAAAGTTAAAACGCTGAAAATAGGGAAACAGAGACATCAGTATGTAAAAGATGACAACATTAAAACAAAAAAGGGGGACTAAAAAATGTAGTCATAGATCTTTCTTATGGAGAGAAAGTCAAGGCAATATAAATAAATAAAAGGTTGTTTTAAACTTAAAAATGGGGGTAAATATTACAGTAACCACAAAGGAAACTAACAATCCTACACATCAAAATAAAAAACAAAAAAAAACATAAAGACTCAGCAGATACAAAATCAACAACAATGAAAAAGATGAAAAGAAAATACAAAAAGAAAAATGACTCAGCACAGAAAATTAAGTGCAACAAAGAAACTGTCAACAACACACAAAAAAAGACATCAAAATCACAGCAGTAAATGCATACCTATCAATAATTACGCTTAATGTAAATGGGCTAAGCTCACCAATAAAGAGACAGAGAGTGGCAGAGTGGATTAAAAAACACTATCCATCTATATGCTGTCTACAAGAGACACACCTTAGACTTAAAGACACAAACAAACTAAAACTCAAAGGATGGAAAAAAATATATCAAGCAAACAACACTCAAAAAAGAGCAGGAGTGGCAATATTAGTCTCTGACAAAATAGACTTTAAAATCCACCACAAAGGATAAGGAAGGACACTATATAATGATTAAAGGGCCAGTACATGTGTAGGACATGACCATAATAAATATTTACGCACCCAACGACAGAGCACAAACACAAATACATAAAACAGACTCTTAACAGCATTGTAAAGAGAGATAGACAATTCCACAATAATAGTAGGAGACTTCAACACACTGCTTTCAGTGAAGGACAGAACATCCAGAAGGAAGCTCAGTAAAGACACGGAAGATGTAAATGCCACAACCAAATTGATCTCATAGAGGTATGCAGAACACTCCACCCAACAGCAGCCAAATATACTTTCTTTTCCAACACACATGGAACATTCTCCAGAATAGACCACATATTAGGCCATAAAACAAGCCTTAACAGAATCCAAAGCATCAAAATATTACAAAGCATCTTTTCTGACCATAAAGCCATAAAAGTGGAAATCAATAACAGAAAAAGCATGGGAAAAAACTCAAACACGTGGAAACCGAGCAACACCTTGCTCAAAAACTAGTGGGTTATAGAAGACGTTAAGGACGGAATAAAGAAATTCACAGAATCAAATCAGAATGAAAATATATCGTACCAGTACCTTTGGGACACAGCAAAAGGAGTCCTCATAGGTCAGTTTATAGCAATAAATGCACACATCCAAAAAGAAGAAAGCCCCAAAATCAAAACATTAACCCTACAACTTGAACAAACAGAAAGAGAGCAGCAAAAGAAGCCCTCAGGCACCAGAAGAAAGCAAATAATAAAAATTAGAGCAGAATTAAATGAAATAGAAAAATAATTGAAAGAGTTAACAAAATCAAAAGCTGGTTCTTTGAAAAGATCAACAAAATTGATAAACCATTGGCCAAACTGACAAAAGAAAAACAGGAGAGGAAGCAAATAACCCGAAAAAGAAATGAGATGGGCAATTATCACAACAGACCCAAGTGAAATTAAAAGAATCATAACAGAGCACTATGAAAAGTTATACTCTAACAAATTTGAAAACCTAGAGGAAATGGACAAATTTCTAAAAACACACTACCTACCTAAACTAACACAAACAGAGGTAGAACAACTAAATAAACCCATAACAAAAGAGGAGGTTGAAAAGGTAATTAAAAAACTCCCAACAAAAAAAAGCCCTAGCCCTGACGGTTTCACTGGAGAATTCTACCAAACTTTCAGAGAAGAGTTAACACCACTAGTACTAAAGGTATTTCAGAGCATAGAAAAGGATGGAATACTCCCAAACTCATTCTTTAAAGCCAGCATAACCCTGATACCAAAACTAGGTAAAGACACCACAAAAAAAGAAAATTACAGACCAATATCCCTCATGAAATAGACGCAAAAATCCTCAACAAAATTCTAGCCTAGAACTCAGCAACATATCAAAAAAATAATTCGCCATGACCAAGTGATTCATACCAGGTATGCAGGGATGGTTCAACATTAGAAAAACAATCAATGTAATCCATCACATAAATAAAACAAAAAACAAGAACCATATGATCTTATCAATTGATGCAGAAGAGGCATTTGACAAAGTACAACACCAACTCATGATAAAAACTCTCAGCAAAATAGGAATAGAAGGGAAATTCCTCAACATAATTAAGGGCATTTATACAAAGCCAACAGTCAACATCATCCTAAATGGAGAGAGTCTGAAACCATTCCCCCTGAGAACAGGAACCAGACAAGGATTTTATCACTACTCTTATTCAACATTGTGCTGGAGGTCCTAGCCAGAGCATTTAGGCTAGAAAAAGAAATAAAGGGCATCCAAATGGGTAAGGAAGAAGTAAAATTATCTTTATTTTGCAGATGATATGATTTTATGCACAGTAAACCCCAAATAATCACAAGAAAACTACTGGAACTAATAGAAGATTTTAGCAAAGTATCAGGATACAAGATAAGCATACAAAAATCAGTTGGATTCCTTTACACCAACAAAGAGAACTTTGAAGAGGAAATCACCAAATCAATACCATTTACAGTAGCCCCCAAGAAGATAAATAACTTAGGAATAAAGCTAACCAGAGATGTAAAAGACCTGTACAAAGAAAACTGTAAGATACTACTGCAAGAAACTAAAAGAGACTCACATAAGTGGAAAAATGTACCTTGCTCATGGTTAGGTAGACTCAACATTGTGAAAATGTCAGTTCTACCCAAAGCATTCTACAGATACAATGCAATCCCAATTCAGATTCCACTTGCATTTTTTAATGAGATGGAGAAACAAATCACCATATGGAAAGGGAAGAAGCCCCGCATAAATAAAGCATTACTCAAGAAGAACGAAGTGGGAGGCCTCACACTACCAGATTTTAGAACCTATTGTTCCACCATGGTAGTCAAAACAGCCTGGTACTGGTACAACAACAGATACATACACCAATGGAACAGAATTGAGAATCCAGACATAAATCCATCCACCTATGAGCAGCTGATATTTAACAAAGGCCCAAAGTCTGTTAATTGGGGAAAAGACAGTCTCTTTAACAAATGGTGCTGGCATAACTGGATACCCATCTGCAAAAAACTGAAACAAGACCCATACCTCACACCATGCACAAAAACTAACTCAAAATGGATCAAAGACCTAAATATAAAATCTAAAACAATAAAGATCATGGCAGAAAAAATAGGGACAATGCTAGGAGCCCTAATACATGGTGTAAACAGAATAAGTTTAACTGCACAAACACCAGAAGATAAAGTAGATAACTGGGAGCTTCTAAAAATCAAACACTAATGCCCATCAAAAGACTTCACAAAAGAGTAAAAAGCAGCCTACAGACTGGGAAAAAATTTTTGGCTGCAACAAATCTAATCAGCATCTAATCTCTAAAATCTACAAGATACTGCAAAACCTCAACAACAAAAAGACAAATAACCTAATTAAAAAATAGGCAAAGAATATGAACAGGCACTTCACCAAAGAAGACATTTAGGCGGCTACCAGATACATGAGGAAATGCTCATGATCGTTAGCCATTAGAGAAATGCAAATCAAAACTACAATGAGATACCGTTTTCACTCCAACAAGGCTAGCATTAATCCAAAAAACACAATAAATGTTGGAGAGGTTGTGGAGAGACTGGACACTTATACACTGCTGGTGGGAATGTGAAATGGTGCAACCACTTTGAAAGTCGATTTGGTGCTTCCTTAAAAAGCTAGAAATAGAAGTACCACACAATCCAGCAATCCCACTCCTTGGAATATATCCTAGAGAAATAAGAGCTGTCACACGAATAGATACATGCACACCCATGTTCATTGTAGCACTGTTCACGATAGCAAAAAGACAAAAACAAGCTAGGTGCCCATCAATGGATGAATGAATAAACAAATTATGGTTTAGTCATACTGTGGAATACTCTGCAAGGGTAAACAACAACAATGAATCTATGAAATATAACATGGATGAATCTGGACGGCATTATGCTGAGTGAAATTAGTCACAAAAGGACAAATATTATATGAGACCACTATTATAAGAACTCAAGAAATGGTTTAAACACAGAAGAAAATGTTCTTTGATGGTTACGAGGATGGGGATGGAGGGAGAGAGTATTCGCTAGGTAGATAGTAGATAAGAATTATTTTAGGTGAAGGAAAGACAGCACACACTACAGGGGAAGTTAGCACAACTAGACTAAACCAAAAGCTGAGAAGTTTCCTGAATACAGCTAAACACTTTGAGGGACAGAGTAGCAGGGGCAGGCATCTGGGGACCATGGTTTCAGGGGACATCTAGGTCAATTGGCATAACAAAGTTTATTAAGAAAATGTTCTGCATCCCACTTTAATGAGTGGCATCTGGGGTCTTAAAACCTAGCGAGCGGCCATCTAAGATACATCAATTGATCCCAGCCCACTTGGAGCAAAGGAGAATGAGAAGTACCAAAGACAGAAGGAAAATATTAGCCCAAGAGACAGAAGGTCCACATAAATCAGAGACTCCATCAGCCTGAGACCAGAGGAACTAGATGGTGCCTGGCTACCACCAGTGAGCGCCCTGACAGGGAACACAACAGAGATTACTTGATGGAGCAGGGGAAGGGTGGGGTGCAGAACTCAAATTCTGTAAAAAGACCAGACTTAATGGTCTGACTGAGACTGGAGGGACCTTGGAAGACACGGCCCCCGAACTCTCTGTTACCCTAGAACTGAAAACTTCCCTGAAGGCAACTCTTCAGACAAAGATTAGATTGGACTGTGGGACATAAAATGATACTCATGAAGAGATAGCCTCTTAGCTCAAATGGATACCTAAGGCTGAATGGGCAGCTCCTGCCCGGAGGCAAGATGAGAAGGCAAAAAGGGATAGGAGCCAGTTGAATGGACACAGGAAGTCCGGGGTGGAAAGGAGGAGTGTCCTGTCACATTATAGGGAGGGCAGCTAGGGTAACATAGCAATGTGTGTATAGATTTTTGTATGAGAAAGTAACTTCAACTGTAAACTTCCACTTAAACTACAGTTTAAAAAAAAAAGATTTCTAGTAGAAGTGATCCAGTAATTCTAGGAGTACTCCTAAATGTATTTCATGGGGTGATTTATTTTTTATGAGATCTGAAACATGGAGGTATCAACGTTAGTCGTTCTGCAAATACTGCGTGCTTTTGCATTTAGTTTCCAAGTCCTTTCTCCTGGCTGCCAGGAAGGCAGAAAAGTGAGGAACTAGTTTGTTGGTATTTGCTTAGGGCTGAGCATCTCTGAACAGGGAAACAATCTTCTAGTCTTCCCTCTTGGGCTCCAAATGTCTGTAATTCAAAGAGAGCCTTTATTAGCTTTATTAGCTAAGATAAATTAAGATTAGATAAATTGAGACCCATGCATGGCTCATGCATCAGCAACTATCCAGAAGGCCTATGGTAACGTTGTACGGTGGCATTTTTCAGATATCGAGCTCCAATTTGCAGAGCCCGTTCAGTCCCAGTGTGAGATGTGTAAAGCAGCAGCTTGTTAAATCTTCTCTAGGCCTTTGTTCCTTTGCAGGTATGGGTCAGTGTTGTCAGTCTCAGACTTACAGCTCCTTCAAATTGGGGACTTCCTTAGAAGTACTCCTTTCTAAAAGATCTGCAAGCAATACATCTTGAGAATGAGTTACAGATGTTTGTCCTGACTCTCTACAGAAGTTGTTTTTGACCTTATGAACTTTCCTTGACGGAGGATGACTTTGGTTTCTGTCCCTGTTTATCATTGTTCACTGCTTGTTAGAGACTTACATTGTGGAGTCCTTTTCAAATGGCCCGTGGATAGGTCCTCTGCTCTCTGTGGGCTCCATGGTCCAGTAGAGCTAAGCCAACCATTCTTATGTTATAGTTTGACCATCCACCAAAATCTTTATACATATAAGATAGTCATCTTTGAGAAATTATCTGTACAATTGTCTTAAAAGACAAGTTCTTCTTCTTCTTTTTCTTTTTTTAATATTTTGTGTTTTTGGTGAAAGTTTACCCAGGAAATTAGCTCCCATTTAGCAATTTCTGCACAAATTGTTCAAAAAATAAGATCTTTTATAAACATCTCTATTAAAAAAGGAGGAAAAATCCTGCAGATGAGTGCTGAGTAGTGAAGATGAATGGGGTAAAATACACTAAATAAATTAAACTGTAATACGCTCACCACTTTACTAAACCTCATTGTGGAAAAAGGGTTCTGAGCAGCACTGCAGTAGTGGTTCAAGGACTTAGTAGAAAGACATTTTCAGCATTATTAGATTTTCTTCTGTGTTCTTTCAAGCCCAGTGGGAACCCAGCTAAAGCCAAAGAGAGTCTTATGTGAAAGTGGTGCACAAAAGTGTGAGATACAGTGTGTGTCATCGTGGAGGAACCAGTGCGAAGCAATCTGAGCCACTGATAATCCAAAACCACTTCAGCATGCAGGAGAGGGGAGGAGTGATAAAGTTATTTATTTTAAATTTTGCCTGAAAGCCTGTGAATCTTTCATAGCTGCCGGCCTACGGTAGAAAGTATGGGAAGGTTTAAGAGTCCTGTAACAACTTTATTTTTAAAATGTGTGTTAAGACAGTGACTATTATAAGGTCGTGCCAAGAAATTATTACTTATGGCTATTGTATCAGATAGTGTATGGCAGAAATACATACTTTAAGTTCTCAGAATATCTAGATTATTTTAAATCTCAGATAAAGAAAATTATAGTTTTCACTACAGAATTTGAGCCACTTCTCTTTGTTCATATCTTAAAATGCTTTTCATATATCTAGGATATTGGACACACAGAAGAGGAACTTGACCTTCTGTGGGAACTAGATCAGGAGAGGTGGAGACCTAGAAATGGGACACATCCAAGGTGTGCAGAGAGTATACCGACAGTTGAGAGATGGCAGTGCTAGGAGGTGTCCAATCTTCGTTCTGTCTTCCTGGACAGATACTGAAAGCAAGTACAGTGCAGTGGTTTATGTAGGCAGCTGGGATTGGAGGAGTATGGCAACCAGTGATGGGAACCAGCCTTAGCCTGCACTTCCAGGGTTGGACTCCATACCTGAGCCCCCGTCTACAGAAGCGGGGATACTGAGCAGAACATCCGAACAGAGAGTTATCACAACTGGAGTGAAATCCAGGGACTATTTTATATAAATAGAGGAAAAGCTCCTGCTTACTAAAACTGGAACACAGGTCCTAACTTCAAGGCTAGCTTGATGCCAAGTCCTTTGGCCAAGCCCTTGAGGAGATGAACTCCTTAAATCCCCCAGCGTCAGCTGCTCCGGCTGATAGCCTGTGGGTCCAGTAGGCCTACAACCCTTGGAAGGGCAATAGGCTTGCAAGGGTACCAAGGCTGAAGGCAGTGGCCTCAGAGTATCTTCAAAGCCAAGCACAGCAAGGCTAGACCCTCCCTGCTCTACATGCTGCCTCAGCAATTCTTCCTCAGGGCTCCTTCACCCCCTTCCTGTGAATCGTTAGGAAAGATTATTGTTTTCCCTTGTTCACTGGATGATTACATTGTTACTTCTTCACTCTTGGACTGAAGATGGCCTGTGCACTGTCTGTGTTAGCTTGTAAAGCCCACTTTCGTTCCCTACAGGTGGGTCGGACACTGCCTTGTATGTGCCATTGTGGTCATCTACCAGTGAGAGGTCAGCATACCTGTGAGACTTCCTCTCCCTGGGCTCATTGTTGCTGCTAAGCAGGAAGTGGGGGAGAAACATACACTTGGCACCATAACTATGTGATAATTGACTGTCTACTAAAAGCCTTCAGTATGGATTGCACCTCAACAGAAAGAAAACAAAAATCCTCACAGCTGGACCAGTAACCAACATCATGATAAACAGGACTTCATTTTACTTGGATCCACAAACAATGCCCATGGAAGCAGCAGTCAGAAAATCAAAAGACGCATGCATTGGACAAATCTGCTGCAAAAGACCTCTTTAAAGTGTTGAAAAGCAAAAATGTCACCTTGAAAACTAAGGTGTGCCTGATCCAAGCCATGGTATTTTCAGTCGCCTCATATGCATGCAAAAGCTGGATAACGAATAAGGAAGACTGAAGAATTGATGCCTTTAAATTATGGTGTTGGCGAAGAATATTGAATGTACCACGGACTGCCAAAAGAACAAATTTGTCTTGGAAGAAGTACAACCAGAATGCTCCTTAGAAGCAAGGATGGCAAGACTACATCTCACATACTTTGGACATGTTATCAGGAGGGACCAGTCCCTGGAGAAGGACATCATGCTTGGTAAGGTAGAGGGTCAGCAAAAAAGAGGAAGACCTTCGGTGAGATCGATTGACACAGTGGCTGCAACAATGGGCTCAAACATAGCAACAACAGGCTCAAACGATCGTGAGGGTGGCACAGGACCGGGCAGTGTTTGGTTCTGTTGTACATAGGGTCGCTGTGAGTCGGAACCAACTTGACACCACCTGTCTTAGTCATCTAGTGCTGCTGTAACAGAAACACCACAAGTGGATGGTTTTAATGAAAAGAGGTTTATTTCCTCACAGTTAAAGTAGGCTAAAAGTCCAAATTCAGGGCGTCAGCTCCAGGGGAAGGCTGTTTCTCTCTGTCGGCCTTCTTCTCTTCGGTGTTCCCCTGGACTAGGAGCTTCTCTGTGCAGGGCCCCTGGTCCAAAGGACGTGCTCTGCTCCTGGCACTGCTTTCTTGATGGTATGAGGTCCCCAACTCTCTGCTTGCTTCCCTTTCCTTTTATCGCTTGAGAGAGAAAAGGTGGTGCAGGCCACACCCCAGGGAAACTCCCTCTATATTGGATCAGGGATGTGACCTGGGTAAAGGTAGTGTTACAATCCCACCCTAATCCTCTTTAACATAAAATTACAATCACAAAATGGAGGCCAACAACACAATTCTGGGAATCATGGTCCAGCCAAATTGATATACACATTTTTGGGGGGACATAATTCAAACCATGACACCATGTAAGAAGAACAACAACTAAAGGTTTAGTTCTTGTTACCTGTATGTTTTTCTTTTGTGAGGAAAAGCACTGAAATTAAGAGACGCAGGTGCTAACCCAAGTCCCATTAACTGCCACTTTTTCTCCACCTCTGAAGTTGGCTGTAATCAAATCTATACCCACCTCCCTGCCCAGGACACATGAGGTGATAGGGCTAAGACAATTTAAACCAAAGAAAACCATTGCCATCGAGTCAATTCCAATCCATAGCAATCCTATAGGACGGACTAGAACTGCCCCACAGGGTTTCCTAGGCTATAAATCTTTACAGAAGCATGCTGCCATATCTTTTTCCCATTGAACGACTGGGGGGTTCCAACATCTGATCTTTCAGTTAGCAGCCAAGTGCTTTAACTACTGTGCGATCAGAGTTCCTAAGATAATTAAAAAAAAAAAAAAAAAAAAAAAAAACAACACCAAACCTGTTGCCGTTGAGTCAATTCCGATTCGTAGTGACCCTATATGACAGGGTAGAACTGCCCCATAGGGTTTCCAGTGAACAGCTGGTGGATTCGAACTGCCAACCTTTTGGTTAACAGCCCAGCTGTTAACTGCTGCGTCATCAGAGGTCCAAGATAATAGAGCTCTTCAAAATGAAACAGGCAGTGTAGCAGATGAGTTTCCCCAAGCTTGTGGCAGATCTAGAGGCAGAGTGCAGACCATGTCTGTCCTTGTTGAGGTTCTAATTTAGAATAATGCCAGTTGTCTTCTTGCTCAGCGCAACCTCCTCAGCTGAAAAGTTTTTCTGCAATATTCCCCATTTTAGGGGAAGCTCAAGGATTGCTTCTAGAAAGATGGGGTTACCACAAGATCACACTTTTCTAGGTCTGTTTCTCAAATCAAATCAACTCTATCTTACGTGCCTCAAAAACAGGACGCGTGCAGTGAACGAGTAAATCTTTCCTCAAGAAAGCAGGTCTGGGGCTCCAACTTCTGTATGCACATAAGGGATGGACCAGCCCAGATTGAGGAGGAAAAAAATTCAGAGGTATTTATATCTCATATACACACTTCACAGATGGAAGAACACTTCTGCATTGCATAAGATTCAGTCCTCAAAAAAATGTATTATTGTGAGTGTAAATTGTTACAAAGAAGTAAATTATGCTGGGAAATAATCAGATGTTAATTTATCTTGAAGATGTTTTAATTTCAGTTAAATGTCAGGGAAGCAAATTAAATCCTAAGTAAAGCTTAACCTAAAATTATGTTTGAAGGCTGGGCCTTTGAGACCAAGGGGAATGTGGCTACAGTTTGTTTTTATTTCTTTGTGCTTTCTTTTAAATCCTGTAGGCAACAGCATTATTGAAAAAAGCCCTCACAGAAGAGTGTGCAGATAGGTCATCTATTCACAGTGATGAATCATCCTGCAGCTTGCCATCTATTCTGAATGACAATGGTGGCATAAAGGAAGCAAACCTCGGTCTATGGCTCAACAGTGTTCCTACAGGAGAACAAGGTAACTATTGTTAGAGGGTCCGTCCACAGCAAAAACGCATTCAGAGTCACTATGACACCCTGTTTCTCAAGGTATACCTATAAAATAAAACCAGCTAGAGAATATCTCTGATTTTAACATGCATAATACGTTATTTGTTTTATACCAGCTTCCAATAAGTATGTATGTTCTTGTTTAGTCTAACAGGAATGGGAACCTAACTGTAGGTCTGTAGTTCTGCTGAATTTCTAATGAAGTAGATGTTTATGAGTTATGAAATCTTAACTCATTACTTGGCAGAAGATAATTTTGATCATCCCACAAAGATGAAGAGGATTCCATTAAAATGATGCCATAAAAGTACTGTGAAGTTCTAAGTGGAATTTATTCATAATTTATAAACATTTTAAAAATATAAAACATTATAAACATTTTAAAAATTATAATAGGACCTCATCAAAGTCTAAACAAATGATTAAGAAGCACTGAATTTATACCCCCAAAGTTTAATAACCAACTTTTAGTATCCAGAAATTGTGATTATTTTAGCATTCTCTTAAAGCATACCAGTGAACTGCTCTACTAGTATGGTATTTCCAAGATAGCTACGAGCTGCTCAGTGTGGACACAGAAGTGCACACGTGCAGGATTTAAGGCTTGCTGGTTTTAAATCTCACCAAATTTGATAGATTTCAGGCTAGATGATTTTGCATGAAAGCAACACAGAGCTACCTTAGATTTAGAACAGGTTTCCTTTTTAGGAACAGTACTATTTCAGACCAGATAAAATAACCAGAAACAGGAGGGAAAGGAGGCAGTGAAAATAAAAGAAGTGGCAGTTAAAACAAAGACCTGTCCCGTAAGTATAACTGTGCAATATGTTTTTTTATTATCATGTGTTCGAATTTTAGAAGTTTCAAGCAGCTGCAGAGATGAGAGCAAGGAAGAAAGTGTGGCAACAAAGATTCCAGTCACAGGTAAAAGTAACAGGTAGCCTAAGAGTTTCAAATAACAGGATTGAACCTTGTTATACACTCAAAACGCCCTGGGTTAGTGGTTTGCCGACCTGCTAAGAGCAAGTGTATTCAACCACTATATGCTGGAGCAGGAGATTAACCATAAGATTACAAAGTATGAGCTTATGTTAACATAAACGGGTGGAAAATAATGGTGTCCGTTGAGTGCCTGGTAATCAGGTTACACATTCACACATGTTGAGTGTTGCCCACACTCAGCCTTTCAGCTCCTGCACTGTGTGAAAAGGTCAGTCTCCATGGGGAACACTGCATCATTATACAGCAAACTACAGATGTTTCTGATTTGATTCTTTTCTTTCCTGTAACAGTTAAATGTGTATCATTAGAATAACAGTAGGAAAAAAAAGTGTCAGACAGGAAGCTTGCTTGTTCCTCAGTTACAAAGCCTGTCTGATAATTTAAAAATTTTAGTACTAAGGTTTCATCAAGACCTATTAAGATTTCTGCAGAGCAGATGCATTAGGCATGTTTAGATGGAATCTGAATGATATCATTACGTGTTTTAGAGTATCAGCAGCAATTAGTATTCTGAACAGAGTTCTATTTGTTGTACATCTAAATTTACTAGTACCTTATTTTGTAAAGTGGTGCACTACTTCATTATCAATCCAAAGGTCTGACTGTAAAGATTTATACACGTAAACACACTGTGCGCTGAGGCCCTGAGGCATGCGTCTGCATCCGGGGTAGTTTGCTGTTGTCTGTAAGCAGAGAGGAGTGGCCTTCATTCATGGCAGCGCGCTTCATGGTATGATGGTTAATTTTCCAAACCCATGTTTCTGTGATGAACTCTGGTTTTGAAAAAAGAGTTGATAGTAGAGCAATTATTGTATGTATTCTGCATCAGATAATATTTCATTCCAAAATACAGAGTTTCCTTTTCTTTTAAACATTTGTCCCACTGATATTTTTATTGTGTTTTTATTCTTCATTTTGAAAAAACTCTGGTAGGGTCACCTCTTGATTATTTTTATTAATAGAAGAAGTGTAGATGACCCCAAACTGCAGATAATCAAGAAGTCATTTGTATGCTTTTCCCTTTATTCACGTTTATGGTCTCTGAGTTTATTTCCATTAAAATCAGAAAGACCTTACTGGAGAGAAGTAGGAGGTGACCTAGCTGTCCATTCTTATGTCTCTTTGCACGTTTTCTTTACACTTATTCCTTGATCGGAGGAGATGACTCTCCCCAAAATTAATGCAAATGTCATTTTCTCGTGGACTTTCTTTGTCAGATAAGAGATAGTTAAGTACTGAGGTTTCAGATTTTCCTTTTCCACATGCAGAAAGAGATACAGTGTGCCTAGACGTGATAAAAGTGATTCACCTTTAAGATTTTAAAGGAACTGTAATTTCAGCAACCTGCCATTGATTCATCAATAGTTGGCAGTTTAAAAAAATGCTTTGTGCCTATTACGAGTGGGCTATAGAATTAGACGTTTAAAATAACTTGGGAAATCTGAAAAAAGATTCAAAACCATTTACTGTGTTAGAGTATTGCCGTTCTGTCCTTGCCACCACACTCCCTTCCTTCTTTGCTTCCACCCACTGCCCTCCCATGAAGTTCACATCTGAGAGCCTCCGGCACCTCAGCTGGCTCAGTACTGTTGTTGTGTCTGTTATTACAGCTACTTGGATTTCTAAGCTGTTGACCATTCATTCCTTTATTAGATTTTTGTGTCTTTTGGCATAATTATTAGGAGATTTGGTTTTTGGTAGGGTTGTTGTTGTTGTTGTCAGGTGCCATCCAGTCAGTTTGACTCATAGCAGCCCTGTGTGTAACAGAACGAAACACTGCCCAGTCCTGCGCCATCCCCACAATACTTGTCATGCTTGAGCCCATTGTTGGCAGTCATGGTGTCAGTCTGTCTCACTGAAGGTCTTCCTCTCTTTCGCTGACCCTCCACTTTACCAAGCGTGATGTCCTTCTCCACGGACTGGTCCAGCCTGGTGACGTGTCCAAAGTATGTGAGACAAAGTCTCCCCATTCTTGCTTCTAAGAAGCGTTCTGGCTGTACTTCTTCCAAGACAGATCTGTTTGTTCTTCTAGCAGTCCATGGAATATTCAGTATTCTTCGCCAGCACCATAATTCAAAGGCATCAGTTCTTCTTCAGTCTTCCTTATTCGTTGTCCAGCTTTCGCCTGCATATGAGGCAATTGAAAACACCGTGGCCTGGGTCAGGCGCACCTTAGTCCTCAAAGTGACATCTTTGCTTTTGAACACTTGAAAGAGGTCTTCTATGGCAGATTTGCCCAATATAATACACCATTTGATTTCTGGACTACTGCTTCCATGGGTGTTGGTTGTGGATCCAAGTAAAATGAAATCCTTGACAACTTCAGTCTTTTCTCCATTTATCATGAGGTTGCTTACTGGTCCAGCTGTGAGGATTTTTGTTTTCTTTATGTTAAGGTATAATCCATACTGAAGGCTGTAGTCTTTGACCTTCATCAGTAAGTGCTTCGAGTCCTCTTCACTTTCAGCAAGCAAGATTGTGTCATCAGGTTGTTAATGCGTCTTCCTCCAATCCTGATGCCACATTCTTCTTCACGTAGTCCGGCTTCTCGCATTATTTGCTCAGTGTACAGACTAAATAAGTATGGTGAAAAGATACAACCCTGATGCACACCTTTCCTGACTTTAAACCATGCCGTATCCCCTTGTTCTGTTCAAATGGCTGCCTCTTGGTCTACGTACAGGTTCCTCAGGGTCACAATTAAGTGTTCTGGAATTCCCGTTCTTCGCAATGTTATCCATATTTGTTACGATCCACACAGTCGAATGCCTTTGCATAGTCAATAAAACACAGGTAAGCATCTTTCTGATGTTCTCTGCTTTCAGCCAAGATCCATCTGACATCAGCAGTGATATCCTTCGTTCCACATCCTCTTCTGAGCCTGGCTTGAATTTCTTGCAGTTCCTTGTCGATGTATTGCTACAACTGCTTTTGAATGATCTTCAGCAGAATTTTACTTGTGTGTGATGTTAATGATATTGTTCAATAATTTCCACATCCTGTTGGATCTCTTTTCTTTGGATTGGGCAGAAATATGGATCTCTTCTAGTTGGATGGCCAGGTAGCTGTCTTCCAGATTTCTTGGCATAGACAAATGAGCACTTCCAGTGTTGGCATCCATTTGTTGAAACATCTCGGTTGGTATTCACTCAGTTCCTGGAGCCTTGTTTTTCCCAGTGACTTCAGTACAGCTTGGACTTCTTCCTTCAGTACCATCGGTTCTCGATCATATGCTACTTCCTGAAATGGTTGAACGTCGACTGATTCTTTTTGGTATGGTGACTGTGTGTATTCCTTCCATCTTCTTTTGACGTTTCTTGTGTCATTCAGTATTTTGCCCATAGAATCCTTCAATACTGCATCTCGAGGCTTGAATTTTTTATTCAGTTCTTTCAGCTTGAGAAATGTCAAGCATGTTCTTTCCTTTTGGTTTTCTATCTCCAGGTCTTTTCACATTTCATTATAATACTTTGCCTTCTTGGGCTACCCTTTGAAATCGTCAGTTCAGCTCTTTTACTTAATCATTTCTTCCTTTTGCTTTAGCTATTTTGTGTTCAAGATCAAGTTTGAGTCTCTTCAGACATCCATTTTGCTCTTTTCTTCCTTTCCTGTCTTTTTAATGACCTCTTGCTTTTTTCATGTATGATGTCTTTGATGTCATTCCACAGCTTTCCTGGTCTTCAGTTATTAGTGTTCAATCTATTCTTGAGATGGTCTCTAAATTCAGGTGGGGTATACTCACATTTTGGCTCTTGTGGAGTTGTTCTAATTTTCTTCAGCTTCAGCGTTTGAACTTGCATATGAGCATTGATGGTCTGTTCCTTAGTTGGCCCTTGGCCTTGCTCTGACTGATGATATTGAGGTTTTCCATCGTCTCTTTCCACAGATGTAGTCAGTTTGATTCCTGTGTATTCATCTGGAGCAGTCCACTTGTATAGTTGTAATTTATGTTGTTGAAGAAAGGTATTTGTGATGAAGAAGTCCTTGATTCTGCAAAATTCTATCACGCGATCTCTGGCTTCATTCCTATCACCAAGATCATATTTTCCAATTACTGTTCCTTCTTTGTTTCCAACTTTTACGTTCCAGTCAACAGTAATTATCAGTGCATCTTGATTGCATGTTTGATCAATTTCAGACTGCAGAAGTTGGTAAAAATCTTCAATTTCTTCATCTTTGGCCCTAGTAGTGATGTGTAAATTTGAATAATAGTTGTATTGGCTGGTCTTCCTTTTAAGCATATGGCTATTTTCCTATCACTGACAGCTTTGTACTTCACGATAGATCTTGAAATGTTCTTTTTGACAATGAATGTGACACCATTCCTCTTCAATTTGTCATTCCCAGCATAGTATACCATAATGATTGTCCGATTCAAAATGACCGGTACCAGTCTATTTCAGCTCACTAATGCCTAGCATATCGATGTGTATGCGCTCCATTTCATTTTTGACAATTTGTCCCAATTTTCCTAGATTCATACTTCATACTTTCCACATTCCAATTATTAATGGATGTTTGCAGCTATTCTTATTTTGAGTCGTGCCACATCAGCAAATGAAGGTCCTGAAAGCTTGACTCCATCCACGTCGTTAAGGTCAGCTCTACTTTGAGGAGGTAGCTCTTCCCCAGCTGTATTTTGGGTGCCTTCCAACCTGAGGGGCTAATCTGCCGGCACTATATCAGACAGTGTTCTGCTGCTATTCATAAGGTTTTTGCTGGCTAGTTTTTTCAGAAATAAACCACCAAGTCCTTCTTCCTAGTCTGTTTTATTCTGGAAGCTCAGCTGAAACCTGTCCACTATGAGTGACCCTGTTGGTATTTGAAATACCAGTGGCATAGCTTCCAGCATCACAGCAACACTCAAGCCAGCACAGTAAGACAAACTGACAGACGCGTGGGGTGTGGTAGGTTAAGGTGGGTATATACTTTGATTTAAGATGGAGTCTTCCTGCCCCTTTATGAGTTTCTGTTGAGGCTTTCCTCTTTGTGTAGGTGCATGTTGGTTGTGTTTGTATGGGCTGCATTCCTTCTAAAATATTCCAAGGCAAAGAGGCTAATCCTTGGGGCTGGGGAAATGTAAAAAATTGAGCCTTGGCTTTAGCATCAGCCGTGAGTGTCAGCTTTTTCACACCCTGCCCTATTTCTCCACTTCTCTGAGCTTCCGTTTTTTGAAAAGTAGGCATTAATACCTGATGTCATTGTCTTAAAGTTTAAGTGAGATCATGTATCTGAAAGTGCCATGCGTATACTAGGCGCTCAATACATGGTAGCTATTATTTATAATAATAATATTCATGTGAATATTAGTAGTAGTATTGATCTTCTCCTGCCCTGGCCCCCACAACCCCATCATTCTCAAACTGGTGGCGTCTAGTTAAAAGGAACCTCACAAAACTCAGAGGAAAAGAAGAATAAGGTGAGTATAGTGGGATGGGGATGAAGTGTGACAAAAGGAACAATCCTGAGATGAGTCCCAAGATGGGTCTGGACACCTCTAGTCTGTGATTCTGGAAACTGCTCACTTTCCCTGACTCATCGTAGCTGCTTGGGAGCCCAAGTACTGTGCTGCTCTAGTTCCTCATAGATAGCGCTTAGTTTCTGCTAGAAAGTTCGACTTGAAAACAGTTGATGATTTGAGTCCAGAGGGGTGTTTATTTTATCAAGAAGGAAACTTGAGGAAAGATTTGTGATACTTTTGGAACGTCTTATTAGTCCCATGAAGGTGAAGAAGCCCTCCTTAGAGGAGAATCCCAAAAGGCTGAGGAAGTGGCTCCTGGGGATCTCTTTGGTCAAGGCCCAGACATCTGCCCACGTGTTCCCTACGTGCTCACGGCTGAGGACAGTGCAGGGCACTGGTCACCAGGCAACAGTCCTCTCCTGGATATGCCACCTCACAAATGACAACGGACTGATGCACATGTTTCCCAAAATGTGTATGCACAATGCTCAGCTCAGAGAATGCTTCAAGGAAAACATAGTTGTGGCCAAACCCTGAATGATCTGTCTTGCCCTCTGCAGTGTACACAATGTACAAGAGTTTTTTGAAGACTTCTAGAAAGAAGACTTTCAGTACATGGACTGATTAAAAGTGCAAACCTAGAGTTTCCAATAACTTATCATCTGTTTGCAAATGGAATCCTTTCTATCAACAGCCAACAAAATTAATGTTCTGTGGAGCACATTATATTGGAAAATATTCACACACATATATTTGGAATGCTTTTTAAAACCATGAGTCTAGTAGGGGCACCAGCTTTCTCTGTACTCTGAAATAATCTTCAGTTTTTTTTTTTTATGGTTCCTTTTTGTGGGAACCTCCCCTGTGGATGAGATTGCTTTATATGAGACTTTGGGCTACTTTAGTGTAACTAAAACCAGACGTTACGATCAAAAGCTACTTGTTAAAGCTGTTCTTCAGATCGATAACTAGAAGATTCCAGTATTAACTTTCAGCAGTTTAAAAGCACTCTTCTTCAGTGTGGGGGCCTTCTGTGTGTCTTAATTTTTTACAGCCATTTCCAAAGGGATGTAGTAGAGAGGACAAGGATAAATCTGGGAGCAGGCACAAGTCCGTCAGAATTGTGTGGGAAAATCTGAAGTCATGCCATTTGCAGAATGATGAAGATCCTGGGGGTGCTTCACTTGGGAAGGGCACAAAAGGTATCTTTAAATATTTGAGGGGCTGCCATGTACAAGGAAGAACATTCACTGAGCATAGCTATAGAGTGCAGCCCAAGAAATCCTTTTTGTGATGTTACAGAGAAGGAATTCACAGCTCAGTAGTGGAAGCATTTTTTTTTTTTTTTAACTACTCATTTTAGCAAAACCAAGCTGAGTGTCTTCCAGGTGTGAGATTCTGTGCTGGGTGGTTGAGCCATGGTGGGAGCCTGCTCTCTAGAGGGACAGTGGAGAGGAGATTCTTGGTTCTGGGAACTCTGGCATCCCTTCTAATGCTAAGAGTCTACGATTCTCTCTGTATACTAATGGAATCAAATGTGCCAGTGTTCTCATATCTTTATTTTCCTTTCTTACTTGGTTATACCCCAAAACATAGGTCTCCTTGGCAGTGGGGCTCCTCCCTAAAGAGTTTGCTATGACTATGAAGATACCTGCTTTGTTGTTCATCATCATGAGAAGCCATGTGTGAGTTTCAGAACTAGCTCCCATAATCTGTGCTAAGATTTCCATACAAACCCTCTAGTACACACACCCACATACACACTCAGAGTAAGTATTTCCATGGCCTGTATGATCTGTTGTTATCACAGTCTACCCCTTTTATTAGTCTAGTTGTTCACACTTTATAAGAATCCAGGTAGAAGTTAAAGAGTGATTTTGTTATCTCTTTATGTATGGTTCTATACACACAGTAACTAATGTATCATTTGCATGTATGTTATTACTTGGGCTGAATTCTGGAAATACCAGGGACAGCACAGACTGGGCTCCCACCGTCACTGAGCCTCCATTATCTCTAATCCTCACAACAGCGCTGTGGTGTGACTATTAGTAACTTAGCCTACAGATGGACAAACAGAAACTGGGAGAGATTAAGTAAAAGCTCAAAGCTGTATAGCTAGTATGGTAGAACTTGAATTGAACTCAAACTTCAGGATTAAAACCCAGGACTCTCTCTATTCCACCACCCTGCCTCTCTCACTTTACAAGAAAGGCAACTGCATCAGGATGTCTGAATCAATTTAACATTAGTGTATGTCATAACAAAAGGTGAACCCTGCAAGAATTCTCTTGAGAGCAATGATGAATAAAATTGTATCTTTCATTTCTTTTGTGCTAGGCCTAGAGAGGTAGACAGCTTGCAAGAATTTCCAAGTGTGGATTATACCAACAGGTGTACCCTTTATAAAATGGGGCAAGCCTGAGCACATTTAGGCCTCAGAGACCACATGCAGGTAGTAGGATATTTAAGTCAGTATTTTCTTGAGACACTTGGGTCAGGATTAAAGCAATCCTTGTCTAGATTATAAGAGAAAATCTCCTGAATACCCATCAGCTGAAGTCTCTCACATTGGCGATTTTCCTTGTATTCACATCAAATTTACTTTTCAGTACTAAGTGAGTTTTAGTTATTACAAATGGTACAGTTTATGCTAAATTTCATAAAAACCTGTTGCCTAATACAGTAGCTGGCACATAGTAGGCACTTAGTTTGTCAAATGAATGAGTAAAAATGGGAGTGGTAAAATGGGGGTTTCCTTAAATGCTTGTTGTTTTCAGCCAGAATACTATCTTTTTCAGTCATTCACTCCACCAGTACTTTTTCCACCCCACGTGCCCATCCTGGCAAACTCATCTCCTTAAGCTCCATGTGAAAAGGGCTCTCAGCTTTTATTTCAAGAGGATTAATCCTCTAAGAATGTCCATTCAGCCTCTCATTCTTTTGACACCAATTCTCTTGGTCAAGCTGTGTTGAAAGTAGTTGTCTGACTGTGCCATTCCTCACTGATATTCTTTGTCAAGCTGAAATATTCAAGGTCATGTTAAGGTCCTTCCATTTAGGAGCTTTCTGGGAGGTCAGCATGGATTTGAAGGGTGCCACTTGGGTTCTGGGCAGTGTTCCCCAAAACGTTACTGCTTCCGTTTTACATTAAACTGGAAGAGGGCTGGAAACATACAAAGGCCAAGTTGTCACTGGTGACTGCATTTATCCTGGGAGGAATGACTGCAGCAATAACTTCAGATCACCAGAGTGAAGTGGCATGACACCTCCAGCACTGAGTCTTTATTAGGAAGTGCTTCACCTGTCCTGTCGCAGAAGTGCATAGAGTCAGCAGAGACTTGTTACCTGCTGCTGCTTAGACAGGGCACCCCTACCTTGTACAGGGCCGAGGGACCCACCCTATCTGTGCTGCCTTATGGTCCCCATCACCCTGTCTCTGTGGCAGGGATCAGGCTCTGAGGCCTGATCCAGGGGCCTGCTGCCAACTGCTCGCTGTAGCAAAGGTTCCCACTCATTACATTGCAGAGAGTGGTGTTTTTAAATGTGTGGTCATTGAAAAAAAAGCATGTTTCAGAGGAGTGCTCTTGGTTAGATGTTCCCTGTGTTCAAGGAAATGTTTCTTTTAATTGTGCTTTAGATGAAGGTTTACATAGCAAATTAGTTTCTCATTAAACAATACACATATCGTTGTGTGACATTGGTTGCCAGACCCATGACGTGTCAACAATCTCTTTTCTCGACCTTGGGTTCCCCATTATCAGCTTTCCTGTCCCCTCCTGCCTTCTCGCCCTCGCCCTCGAGCTGGTGTGCCCCTTTAGTCTCGTTTTGTTTTATGGGCCTGTCTAATCTTTGGCTGAAGGGTGAGCCTCAGGAGTGACGTCAGTACTGAGCGAAAAGGGTGTCCAGGGGCCATTCTCTCAGTTTCTGCAGTCTCTGTCAGACCAGTAAGTCTGGCCTTTTTTTGTCAGTTGGAATTTTGTTCTACATTTATCTCCAGCTCTATCTGGGACCGTCTATTGTGATCCCTGTCAGAACAGTTGGTGGTGGTAGCCGGGCACCAACTAGTTGTTCTGGACTCAATCTGGTGGAGGCCATGGTAGTTGTGGTCCATTAGTCCTTTGGACTGATCTTTCCCTTAGGAAATGAACTCTTAAGTGCCTAGAGAGTTTTTCCACAGTGGTTGCACAGTAGAAACCCATGAGTTTTAAAGTACGCCCATGCCTGAGCTGTACCCTTGCCCAGTTACCTCAAAGTCTCTGAAGGTAGGACGCAGGAGTCAGTATATTATAACATGTCCCATGTGACTCCCGGGTTAGAGAACCATTGACCAGAGGTCTTAAAGCTGAAAGAACCCTTGTAGGTCATATTCTGAAGCACCCTCGTTTTACCCAGGAGACTCCAGTTGAGAGAAAAGAAGTCAGGTTTTAGATATCGCTTTCCTAGGGCTGCTGTAACAAAGTACCATGAACTGGGTGGCTTAAAACAACAGAAATGTATTCTCTCACAGTCCTGGAGGGAGAAGTCCGAAGTCAAGGTGTCAGCAGGGCCATCTTCCCTTGCTGTCTTCCTGGCCTCTTCCAGCTTCTGGTGGCTCCTGACGTTCCTTGGTTTGTGACAGCACAACGCCAGTCTCTGTGTCTGTCTTCATGTGGCTGCTTCACTGTGTCCTCTCCTCTTCATATAGGGACACCAGTCACTGGAGTTAGGGCCCACCCAAAATCCCGGGTGATTTCATCTCAAGATCCTTAGCTAATTACACCTGCAAAGACCCTGTTTCCAAATATGGTCATATTCTGAGGTTCTGGGCGGAGATGAACTCTGGGGGAATTCACCATTCAACCCCTTATGGGGATAAGGAGGGATTTCTTTTTAAGTTTCTAGCATCCGGTTCACCTTATACAGTGATTATTCCTGTATACCATAGATGATAATAACATCACTGTTGCTATCTTTTTTTATTCTTCTCATTATATAAATTGTTAAGTACAAATCGCTAAAAATATTACTTTAAAAAAAATTATGCCAATAAGATACAGCTTTCTGATCCCGATTATCGAGTTTTGAAAAGTTAAAGGTTCTGTAACTTGGAGAGTTGAAAATTCGCCTTCCGTAACTGATGACATGAAAGGGCAGGCACTGTGATTATAACTTTATCTAAGAAGTAATACCAGCAAAGCTGTTTCAATTCAGTTAAAGGTCACTCACAAGCTTTGCATTTATTTTCAGGTTTAATTGTTAAATTTCTGCATAGAAGTTAAGACTGTGATGGTGCACATTTTCTGAAGCACCCCCAGGCAGCCCACGTGGATGAGGAATTTCTCTGCTCTGGGCAGGAGCCCACTCTGCGAGAGGCGTGTACAGTAGACTAGGAGACTCAAGCTGACTGGTGGCGTGGAGTTTATGGCGTGTACAGTAGACTAGGAGACTCAAGCTGACTGGTGGCGTGGAGTTTATCGCAGGAAGTTTGAACATGAAAAGCGATTCTTGTTGCAGGCCTTACCTGAGCACCTCACATTCACATAGACTTACGGCCTTTAAAAAAAAATCCTAAGCATAAAAATGTTTTCTGCGTTTTCGGAATGTTGAGGGGCTATATCCTGCTATTTTGTCACTTTCATTTGAGTAGATTACTAGACAAATGATTTCTGGATTTTAAGTGATATTTATGTTTTGAGTTAATTTAAGAAAGATACTCTACCAGTTTTATTTTACAAGAATGACTGAGTTTGCTGCATCAGCAACACATCTAGTGCAATGTGGGAAAAAAAGCTAACATGGGCGTAAAAATACGCTGAGGGAGACTCGTTGGACAGAAAATATTTTTCAAATTTATTTAATTTTAAAATTTCTACACACTTGGTATCAGAATAGTCATTCCCCTTCGTCACTTGAAGATGTCCAGTCCTTTTTGTTCAAGGTCGTTCTTCTAGCTGCGGTGATGGTATCGTTTGCATCTCTTTGTGTTTCCTTTTCCAGCCTCAACTCTTTGTTTTCATTACTGATTTCTGCAAAAGCAGTGGGCAGATTCTCTGCCGCAGAGACAGTGAATCATACGTTTATGTGGGTCTTGTTATGGGTGGTTTAAAGCACTTGTTCATGAGATATTTTTCTTTTTTATCTGTAGATCTGGAAGTATTTTAGCAGGTGTACATTTGCATGTAAAAGAGAATAAAAGACAAGAAGTTGAGGCTTTTCTTTCTCCTCCCCTCAGCTCATCTCCCTTCTCTCTGCCTGTATTCAGCATGTTTTCACGTTCTTTCTCTAGCTGTTTCCATTTTCTAGACACAAAATGCATATTGAAATAAAGAAAAAAAAAGAAACAATCTCAGTGATCCTTCACCACTTTGCAGAGATAGATGATTAGGTTTGAGCAGCTTATGTAACAAAGTAGGGAAAAATAATATTTATCTCATTGTGTCATCAGCCTGAAATTAATAGGCAAGGATAGATTTTTAACCTCCTGAGCTGGATCCTACACGAGATGGGACCCCTTGCCTTATTTTATGTTTTATACTGTAAAATTTTCTGCTTTTTAAACTAAATGTTGACACAGATTATCTATATATATCTGTATGCATTTATATAACAGATGCTTGACTGAAAGATCTGAAGCTGAAAGCTTGAGGATGCACGCATATTTGTTTCTGTGTGTGCCAGAACATTCTAATTGAAAATACTCGTGTTCTTTAGAAAGTTAGTTTTATCTAATTATTTTCGCTGCTCAGTGATTTTCTGAGAGTTTGACATTACTGATGGGAGGGAGTGTTTCTGTAGAGTTCAAGGTATTAAGTCACAGGCGATAGAAGTGACGACTTCAGGGGCCACACGGTCTTTGAGTTTTCAGTCTGTGATTTACATGCAGATAAGAAGGCTAAATTCTTTCCTCCTTGGAAATACGTGAGCCTTGTCCCTACCTTGTTCATGGCAGGCTAACCTGAACTTCTAGAATTAATACTTTCGCTCCTTTGTTCATTTGTTCATTTAACAACCATGAATTTTCAGGGCAACACTGCAGTTTTTAACCACTTGCATCTTCACTTCCCTTCTTCCTTCCAGGAAAGCCTGCGCCTGAGTTGCCACAAACCTCATGTCCATAGCCTTCCCTGTTTGCTGCGTGAAGTTGGCATCCTAACCAGGTCTTCTTAGGCTGTTTGAGGAGGATGTCTTAATTGTTTGACGACCCATGTTGTTGTTGTGTGCTGTCATGTTGATTCCAACTCACAGTGACCATATAGGACAGGGCAAAACTGCCCCATCAGGTTTCCAAGGCTGTCACCTTTACAGAAGCAGATTGCCACGTCTTTCTCCTGCCGAGCCGCTGGTGTGTTCAAACTGGCGACCTTTTTGGTGGGCAGGTGAGCGCTTAAGCACTGCACTAGCAGGGCTCCTTTGAGGACCCCAGCAAAGGGTGTATACACTCTTAACCTCCAAAGAATCTGAAATCTGGTCCATTTGATACAGATAACCAAACCAAAAACCAAACACACTGCCCATGAGTCGATTCCAACTCATATAGAGACCCTATAGGACAGAATAATACTGCCCCATAGGGTTCCCAAGGAGTGGCTGGTGGACTCAACCTGCTGACCTTTTGGTTAGCAGCTGAGCTACTTAAAAATCTTCATACAGCTGTTGCAACCACCTTTGATAATATGTGGCAGTGTCTCTCAACCCTTTCAGTGAGAAAGCTTCCCTAATGTCTAGCTTATATCCTTTGGTTGCAGTTTTACCTAAATGTTCTTGTGCCACTTTTAGTGAACACAGAAAAAAGTGCCATCACCGTCTAATTTTGAGACTGCAAATGTATTCTGTTTGGCTTGTGCAGTGTTTTATTTTAAAAAAAAAAAAAATGGTAGAAGTCTGGCAAGCCTGGGCCCACCTTCCCACCTGGCAGCAATTGGCTGTAACCAAGGAACAGCTGTTCCGGGTGGATGGGTACATGTTCCCCAGCCTTCCTACTGGCTGCCACCTGGTTGCTTGTTTGTAGTACCTGCTAGGCCCCAGGAAGTGTCTGTATTTATAAGCCCCGACCTTTCCCGTCTTTACATTCAGTATGTATCTACTTGAACCCCTCAGTCCCTTCTTCAGCTATATTTCTATGCAGGCTCTGTATCCTTCCACTTCCTAATTTTTTAAAAATCAAATCTTATTAATTTTTTTCTTTCTACTTGAACCATCCCCCAGCCCTCCATATGTTGCCTGTCTAGCTCCTCTGACTAGAATCGGGCGAGTAAGCGTATGACAGAGCCCTGATGGCACAGTGGTTAAGCGCTTGGTTGCTAACCAAAAGGTCTGCAGTTAGAACCCACCAGCTGCCCCACAGGAAAAAGATGTGGCAGTCTGCTTCCATAAAGATTACACAGACTACAGCCTTGGAAACCCTATGGGGTAGTTTTACTCTGTCCTGTAGAGTCGCTATGAGTCAGAATCGACTTGACGGCAGTGCGTTTAGTTTTGATTTAAGGGCATGACACATGCCGTGGGGGAATGACCCCAGTTATGGCCTGTGCTGACCCTCAGTGCTGGTCCCCTGTTGTTGGGCAGCAGCACATGATGCCAGCTCTAGCCTCTCGGGCGGCTTTGGTGTCTCTGGCCCTGCCTCAGTTAGTATTGATTCCTCCAAGTGAATGAACGTCATCTTACCTTTTAAACTTCACTTTGCCATTAAGCCGTTGTGGGGGCAGCACGGATCAGAGGTGGGGGCAGGTGACGTGTCCAACAATCCTCAGTTTTATTGCTCTAGTCGAGACAGCTGCATCCCAGATAAAAACTGTCCAGGTGGCTTCAGTAACTTTCAGTTTAGAGAAGGGCCACAGGTTTGAGGATCAAAGGTCGGGGAGGAGCCGTGGCTGGGAAGGGGGCTGGCTCTGGTTGAACAGGACAGGAAAGATGGGCCGTCTCCCTCCAAGACCTCTGTATAGCTGGTTCGGGACAGCTGAGAAGGGAAAGCACCCAGTCCAGTTGCAGATCTCACATCCTCAGGAAGGAAGGGGAGACACCAAAATGTAAAGCATGTGGGATGTGGAAGTAACCTGTCTTTGCCAGAGTGACACAGTGATTCTCTTGCTGCTAAGAGTGCGTTCCCTCCCTTGCTGGACTCAGACCAGTAATAGTATCAGTACTGTCTTGTATTTGAGCAGAATACTCAATCCCCGCAAACCTGGAATTACCCCACCACTGTTAACTTGGTATTTCGCACAGAGATCCTCTCCTGAAAGGAAATGGCGCGTGTTTTCCTGGCTTCTGAGAAGCAGGAGAGCAAGCCCACTGGAGTCCAATTTCCTCCACCCTAAGATAATAGACGTGGAAGAATTGCAGCCACCACTCTAGCTCCAGGGGCTGGGGGTCTGTGCTTATCAGGAAGTTGGCTCCCTTGTTTGTTTTGTTTCATTTTTTTTTTTAATTTCTGTGTTTGCTGTCTTTTCCCTGACCTTGACTGCAGAAATAGCATATAGTCATTAAAATCGGGACTTGTATCCTAAAAGCTGGAAACGTTTTTGGTTGATCTTTATAAAATAAAAACAAAACAGAGCATTTTCACCTTTTTTACAGTGATTCTTTACCTTTTTTAGAATTCATACATTCTTTGTTTAATCTAATCAACAACATCTTCTTCCTCCTGAAATTACCAGACAGCATGCAATAGTGGAGTAAAGGCAAACCTGAAGTAATACAGACGTTGGGATGATTATTTGGAGAGTATTCAGTGCCATTGTAGGACAGTATAGCAGGAACTGTTTTTATATCCCAGGCCAGTACTTGACTCACACACACAGAAATTACACAAAATAATACTTTCCCTTACTGCGTGCACTGCATCTGATATCTTCTTTATTAAATTTTTAAAAATACTAGTTCCAGCCCACCAAAGTGATTTCACAATCCAGCAATGTTAAAAAACAAAACAAAAATGTTGCCTCGGAATCTGTTCTCTTCAGGGTTGAGAGTTCCTGGTCTGTACATATTTTAATTACATGGCATTTAACATTCCAAAGTATGATGGTTATTTTAACTTTTTTATCTTGATAGATTCTCAGTAGGGTGAGATAAGTTACATCTTTATTCTTCAGTGTGATGCTTGTTTTAATCCAGTAATAAGGAGCTCTTGGTTGAGTTCTTGAACTGAGCCAGCAAAAAGCAGGAGTGCAGCTGATTGCCTGCACGCTGACAGCAGGAATGCTTTTATGCCACAGTGAAAATGTGGATGTAGGGGCTGAGGGCCGTATGCAGCAGGAAGCTGATTTGGTCTGTCTCTGCCAAGTTCTTGTTCTCTGCCCTGTGTCTGCAGGTACCCTCGCGTCTGGAGGTCATGGGGAAGGTTGTGTCCCTTGGGTCCTTTGCATAATTATTTGCTGTTTCTCCCAGCAGTCTTTCCCAAGCTAACCTATAGCATAAGAAGCTAAGAAGCCTTGCACAGCCAAGCGCGTTGTGCGGAACCCAGCCGGGTTCAGGCCACTGCGATCACTCTGGGCGCCTGCGTTTGCTCCCTCGACCTCTCCCTCTCCCGCCCCATGACAAGCCTTGGTGAAAGTTTCTCAGCTGTGGGACTCAGCCATCCTGCCGCCACTGCCCTTCCGACCCTTCCCAGCCTCTCCCAGGGCCCCCACACTCAGATTTGAGCCCCGAGAGCCAGGGTGGGAGCTCTCCAGCGGGACTTGCTGCCTCTGGAAGGCTGTGCTGTCCCAGTTCATTTCTGCAGCCTCTCCCGCAGAGACTGGAGTAGTGAGAAATGGCTGACTTGGGCTGTTGAACTAGCCACAAACCACTCAAAATAGTGGCTGGAATTCAGCCACCTGAAATAAACTCACACAACTTGTCTTTGAGTCTTGAAACCTGAATTCACCTAAATTGATTTTGGTTGGTTGTGTTTTTTAGACTTTCTGAAAACTGACAGTTCAAAAAACTGATCTGCATACATTTGAAAAGTGCCAGCCTAGTAGGAAGAATCTAAGAAACTTCTCTCTGGGCAGTAGAAAATTCAGTATTTCTCTGTCTTTTTTAATGTAAAGAAACAAAAGCCTACCAGTTGCTGAAGCGGTCTACCCTTCAGGATAATACACACCAGACTGAAGACAGATTCCACAAAGCAGGTGTTTCCACATCACAGTTGCCAGGTAAGTAAAGGCAGAGGGTGGAAAACACTTGAAGCCAGTGTTCAGGCAGCCAGGGCAGTGGAGCCAGGACAGTGGAGCCAGGGCAGTGGCCAGGGCAGTGGAGCCAGGGCAGTGGAGCCAGGGCAGTGGCCAGGGCAGTGGAGCCAGGGCAGTGGAGCCACGGCAGTGGCCAGGCCAGTGGAGCCAGGGCAGTGGAGCCAGGGCAGTGGCCAGGGCAGTGGAGCCAGGGCAGTGGCCAGGCCAGTGGGGCCAGGGCAGGGCCGTCTGTGTTCAGGGAAGGAGGCTACTGTCTGAAGGGTTCTGGAGTTTGCTTTGTAACAAGCTGTTACCAGGTCAGAATGAGCCAGTCCCTTTTCATACTTAATGGAATGGGTTGGGGTGGGGATGAAAGAGCCTTCCCTCCTGGGTCTCTGCTGTACCAGGCATGGCAGGTGGCCCTTACAAGCCCCTCAGTCCCCCTTGGTATGTCACAGTAGCCACTTGTTTTAAGTGCCACAGGAGTCGTCCCAAACTCTTCATCCTCCCCATGTCTCCCAGTTTCATAATCAAACAGGGAGTGCCGTGCTGGGCTGCCCTCCCTCGATGGAGTGTTGGGGCATTTTGAGTTCTTGAAATAAAGACTGTAAAATCCAGGACAGCTAAATTTTAAACTTAAATGTGATTTCTTCAGTGTAGCATTTTTGTTTTGATTATAATTTTCTTGGTCTTCTTATACTTTACTATTATATCTTTGCTATGACGTCCAGTGGTTTTCATTTTATTACACCTGTTCATTTTGTTTGTCTTAGTGTAAGTCACCTCAGCCCTCTTTGTGAAGGTGAATTAACAGTGAACTAATACAGACAGAAATGCATTTTTAATGACTTCCTTATTTTTTCATAGCCACCATGCAGCAATTTCACCTATCAGAGTTAACAGTGATTTCTTAATATCACATTCAGATTTCCCACTTTTCTCAAAGTTGTCTTCTTCGGACAGACATCTATTTGAGGGACATACTAATGGTGCATGGATCTTAGCTGTATGTCTTTGGAGAACTAGGCAGTATTAGTGTCCGAGTTGGGTGCTGCAAACTCAGTTATTTTGGTTACTTTGACGGTAAGTGTTCAGCACCGGCTTCGGTTGACTGCTGTGGTGGAGGTGATTTTAAAACGGGGCCTCTGCCTTAGTGGAGATGGTCATCCTTTGGAAAGATGTAACACTGTGGAACTTAACTGTTTGCTTTTCGTCACCTTCTTCACACTGGAGCCACAGAATTAAGAGTCCAGGGGGATCTTAGAAAGTATTTATCCAACTGCCTCATTTTATACATGAGGCCCCGAGGGAGTAGTGCCTCTGGAAGAGCATGATGGCAGGTAGTGGGCACACACACGGTTTGCAGGGCAACACCACAGATCTGTGTGGATAGTTAATCAGACAGGTTCAAGGCATGAGGAGATTTAGCAGGAAACTGAGGTGGCCAGAACTTCACAGCATTGTTATGTACAGGTGGTGGTGGGGACGGATGCTCACAACCCCTCAATCTAGCTGTTGAAGAAGCGCACGTTTCAGTTACTTTCTGCCTCAGATGTCTTAGGTCTCTGGTCCCATCACTAAGGACAGCCACTTAAACATGGTGCCTTCGTTTTCATGTCTGAAAAGACCTTGTTCTGTTTAGCATGTGGAGACTCTTGGGACTGATGGTGGATAACTTACTAAGAGAATCGTTTTGCTGCAGAGGTTACATGCAGGCAAGCAGGTTACAGGTTAGAAACTCAGCAAATGCCATTGACAAAGATACCTGTACAGCCTCCATTCATGATCCCTGGTAACCACTTAAGAACAAGAACCATAGCAGAAACATCAAGGCTGAGGAGACCGAAGTTAGGGATTCCCCTGCCACCGGGCGCACCATGGGGACGGTCCAGTTGACCCAGCTTCAGGAAAAGTGTCCTATTGCACATTCTCCTCACCAACCTTTCCAGGCTGACTAAAGAGGGGCCTTGATGGTTGTCAGTGGGGATTCAGCCTCCTCTGTGAAATGGAAAATAGCAGATTTGGCAGAGGACCTTGAGGGTGGGTGGGGTAGGTAACTGTCATCCAGAGGTGTCCATTATTTCTGAGAATCTGGTTCCTGGCAACCGTGTGACCTGGGGCTCCCCGCTGCCCCTGTGTTATAGCGATGTAAGACCCGTCTGCTTACACATGCACCTTGGTCGTTTAAAGCAGAGCTTTTCAGGTGATTTTATTTTTTAACTTCTGTGACTTCCTTTCAGTATTCTACAGCACGCCATTCTTTGCCTCCTAGGCTCCCTTGCCTTCTGTGGCTCGAGCAGCATCTTTCCCCGTTGGCGCTTGTTTTACTAAAGTTGCTGCGAGGCCGGGTCGTCCTCCATTGCGCTTCACTGCTGCGTGGCTCACTCTCCATGTTTGTGCTCATCACAGGTTTGAATGTTGGCAGCGGCACATTCAAGACAAAGACAACTAACAAAATTGCTTCGGAAGCGAATTTTTCATCTAGCGAAGGAAGTCCTTTGTCAAGGTAAGTCGTGAAAGCCTTTCTCAATAGCGGACACAAGATGAAAATGTCATTACGCAATGCATTAAACTCTGGCTGCATATTATTTTGTTGTGTGACTTGATGGAGGGTTGTGGTTTGGGTTTTTGTTTATCTGAAATAAAGGTTGAAACTTTAGTGTACCTTTGAAAATATTTGCACCAGAGCCAAGTATTGTTTTGCAGCTGTTGTTTCCCTGGTTTAAGGCTCAGTTGACACCTCAGTGAACCACAAATTAGCATCTACAGCTGCTCGCAGTAGGACTGCTTAGAGACCACACAATGGAAGCTGTCAGGAAAAGGGCAGAGAGAAAACATCAGGCCTTAAAAGAAATAACGTGGCGTGTTTCTTCTTTCTAAGGCGGCTGATACATAAACTAGCAATTGCTGGATATACATTTTTGTATTCCTTTTTTTTAACCAAGTATTTAGACTAGATAGTTCTTTTTCTGCTGCTTGCTTGCTTATTTTCCCCAAAGAGCAGAATTTATCTTTTCAGTTTGTTAAACTGTAGCACTTCTTGTAAGTTTTCTGAGCAATAAGTGAGTTGTGTCTTGAATTTGTTGTCATCATAAAATAGTAATCATGCAGTGTTATCGTATCCCTGAGAAGGAGTTTATAGGTGGGACCAACCATTCATCTGATGAAATACCTGCCTTTTTGCTTTGGGCTAAATATCATTTAAAACACCACAGCAAGTTTCCTCTTGTAATACCATTTCTCATTAAAAAGATGTCCTTAAGAGGATCATATTACATTTGAATTAACTACTTAAACCCTAAGTGAAATTTTAAAACAGGAACTTTACATGTATAATGTCCTATATAATATCCTGTAAGATAAAACAATTTGATCTAGAAATATTTTTGAGATGAAAAATTCTGTTTCATTTGTATTTATTACTGTGTTTTTAGGACCTTAATGTAAGATTTTTTAGATTAAGTTTTTCCTTTTTAGAATCCTGACAAGTTTGGTGATAAGGAATTTCTCATTTAATTATCAGGAATTGTTGTCTTAATACCTGAGTATTCATCCATAATTTTAAAGGAAGTGGGAGATAGTGAATTATGGGACAGGAAGAGTTTTAAAGTATTATATTTTTATGATTATACTGTAAGTTCAAGTCCTAGGTCTTCTGAAACAAATTTTAAAAGACAATAAATTCTACATATAGTTTTTAGGGTTTAATGTTATTATTTGGCTTAATAATACATTTCTTTAGTGCTGAAAGATTATTAGAAGTGTTTTTCTGTTTGTTTTGTTCCCATTATATTTTAGAGGCATTAAGAAACCTAATTCATAAACTTTTCTTTGTATATGTTCTTTGGGCAATTGTTAAATACATTCAGAAAGCAATTGGATTTTGTAGAACATTTTCTCAACCTGATAATTTCACAATTGTATCTATATTTCACTAAACTGAAATCAAGCTTTTTTCCCCTTCAGTTTGAGGTGGGGCCTTTTTGTTTTTACTATTGTTTCAGCATGAAGTTAATTTCCTAAATACATTAGAAGTAATCTCATCAGCCCCTTTTTTTTAAAAAAAAAAAAAAAGACCTTTCAGGAACCCTTGGTTCTAGCCACTTGATAATAATCCAGTGATGACAAGGTCTGGACGTTGAGCGAGTGGGTTTGGTGTGGCGTCTGTCACGGATAGGTTCTTGTGCTGGGCTTGGGGTTGTTAATACGCCACCCTGAGCTTTGGAGAGCTCCGGTTTTCCTGTTTGTGCGTGGATGCACTGAAATTTCGTAGAGGCTTACATTTAAGGATCCCACTTACTGCAGTCACTCCTTGTGCTTTATTGCTTTTACAAGTGGTCTCGAAACCCAGTACTTGAGAATAAACATAACAGGCAGTGCTGCTGTAGCACTTTTAAAAATTCTTCTTTGCTCTATTTTGTCAGTGAGCTGATGAGCAAGCTCAAAAAAAAAAAAAAAGACCTTGCTGGACCTAAAAAAAAAATGGCTTCCTCTGATGTCCTAGAGACAATAATTATGATGTGCTAGTTAAGCCCAAACTACAGCTGAGGGATTTTACTTTAAAGCAGCGGCTTGGGTGCAAAAATGCATTTATAGCTCTTTGTCTGCACCTCATTATGTGTGGGCCCGATTCATTAAGTAATTGGTTTGCAGTTGTTTACATGAGTATTAAGGCCTTCTTTTCAGCGGCCTTTGAGAGATACATTGTGCAAATGTTGCCTGTGATGAATGCAGAATGAGGGCCAGAGGGTCCCTCCTATTGGCTAAACAGTGCACTCTGTTGAAAAGCCAGCAAAAGAGATTGGGTGCTGCTTTGCATAGCAATGACTTTCTTAATAAGCGTTACAGATTAATACACACAAGCTATAAAAGATGCAAAGAGATACTCTTAGCACATTTATACACGCTCGTTTTATTGTGATGGTGGTGGGGTCCGGTGCTTCCCTACTCCATTTTTCAGAGCAGAGGCTTCAGTGCATGAGCCGTAATAGAATCCGGTGTTTATTGTATTATAAATCATGGGCAAGTAGACAGATCTGCAACAGTTTATTATGAAAGATTCTTTCAGTGTAAATCTTTTTCTACCATTGTATTTGCTTCAGCAAAATCATTTTGTGGTTGAGTGGTAATGAAAGGCATAATGTACGAAGGAGTGAGTCCTAATAGGAAGCTGTTCTGCGCGTAAAGACCGTTTGTTCCCTTTTGTTCAGGGGTGCATGCCAGAGCTTCCTCTCCTCGGCAAACATTGTCTCGCCTTACCTTCCCCAGGAAGCAGGTTGCACTCTCTCTTGTCTCTGCTTAGCCAATGGAGAGTTATTTTAACAGCCTGCCGTGTAACTTCAGGTTACTGTTGGGTCTAGACAACATTTTACCAAAAGAAAAGGATGTGTGCTTGCAACATCATTGCCTGGGAAAAAGGTAGCAGAAGTCACCCAGCCGCCACACCCTGGCAGGGCCCTCGGGCAGCACGCCGTGGGTGGCATTCTGTGCCAGCCCTGAAGCCACAGGAGTGGCCAGCGGAGGGCGCCAGCCTGCAGCTGATGCCCCAGTGGGCAGGTAACATTGTTTTTTACTTGCCTAGTCGCGGTGCCATTTTCCACAGGGAACAGTATAAAGATCACAAGGCACCAGCAGTCCAGTGAAATAAAAATGAGTTTTCCTGTAAGTCCTTTATGTCCTCATGTAATAGCCTGTTTCTGTCTCTGGCTTAACAAATCTGCGTTCTCCTTAAATTCTGTCAAATTAACAGCTTCCTAAATATCCCACGTTTCTTATAATAAGTCCACATACCTTATTTTTTCTGTGCGGAGCATGAAAGAACAATCGCTTAATTATTTGAAGGGAAGGAGTTAACAAGATGACCCCATGCAGATAAAAATGACATCTGCTGTAGGGCTCCGGGTTAACCATCAGGGGGCGCTCAGACTTTGTCAGATTAAACTGTCTCAGACTGGTTTGCCTTTAAAACTTAAAATTAGAGATTTCTGGGCACACTCATCGGAATTTTTTTCTTTCCTGGATTATTTTTTGTCTTTTATTTCTCAGAAGGATGTCTCTTTTGAGAAAAATTCTAGCTGAAGATGCTGTTTGATAAATATTAATACTTATTTCAGCCAACAATCATTAAAAATTGTAGAATTCAGAGTCTAGCAAGCACATCTTCCATAAGTTAGTTATTCACAGGCCTGTAAATAAGATCTTGGAACTGGAAGTCACTGGGCTGGGAGCCTGTCCTCATTGCTCCCCCGTGTTGTAAAAGGTGCTTTGGGCAGTACCCTCAGAGTCTAATCACTAAACCCGACTGATGTGGCCTCAAAATCTCAGTAACTTAGGTAGGTTTGTTAATCGGCTGCAGATTTTTTATTTTTATTTTTTGTCGTTGTCTTTTTTTGAAAAAATCACCTTAACCACGAGATAGAGAGTCAATGTTTTACTAACATTGAGGCTATCCCCAGGTCTGCTCCTTCCAAATATGTCCTCCACACAGGCCAGCAGTGAATGTCTGATCCCCGTTCCAGGATCCACAAGGGCTCCTTTTGCCCACGCCACCTTCTTCCGCCCCCTCACTAGCCCTCTGCCCACTGAACGCTTCACAGCGGCAGGCTGTGCGTCATGCCCTGCACAGCGTGCTGTTTCCTGTGGGCAGCTCTTACTCGCATGCTTTTCTCTCCTGGAATGCTCCTGTCCCACACTTTGCTTGGCTGACGCCCACTAGATTTTCGTGGCTTCACTCCTGAAAGTCTCCTCAGAGGAGGATCTGGCTGTACATGATGCCCTTCCCATAGTCCCTGGGGCTGCTTCTGTCATCACGGTAGCCCAGGGGTGTTTACAGGTACACTTCCTCCCTGCTGTGAGCTTCTCATTGGTGGCTCAGTGACTGTTTAACCTCAGGAAGGAGTGACATCAGTATATAGCTCCAGCATCTGCTCAGGCACAAGGGCTCTCAGCTGTACGTGACATCACATCCTGGGCTGCAGGGAGTCATGTATTCCGTCAAGTTATCTGCATGAGTCTGTGTGTGTGTGGTTGGGGCATGGGTACATGGTGGGGGATGGCGGAGGGGATATGGCTTTCTTCAGTTTTCCAAGGGGTACTGTGGTGGTAAACCTTGATTACATCCTCTGCATTCTCATTGTCCAGGAAGCAGGGTGCTTGGGAGCATACTTACTGAGGGCCTTATTGGGGTTCTTTCCCAACCACCATCCTGCTGCCAACGGAAGCTGTCCTCCTGGCCCCATACTTGATGAGGACATGCAGGTCTTAGGCATGTGTTAGGGGCTTAGAATGTCATCCCCAATTCCATTGCCATTGATTCTCAGCCTGACTCATAGTTGCTGTTTTGACATGTGTCACAGTTATTATTTTGATACATCTCCCCACTGGAATGTGAGCGCCTTGAGGCAGAGATCCAGTCTGTCTCGTTCACCGCTGCAGCCCCAAACACAGAACCTGACATGCAGTGTTGCCTTTATGGCACTTGCTGAGTGAGCAAGTAAATTTGCTGAGTGAGCAAGCGAGCAGGTCAGTGACCGCACAGACCTCTTCAGACTAGATGCTCTGCCCACCTGCTCGTGGAAGGCCCAGCCGAGACAGCTTCCCTGCATCTTCCCTGTCTGTCGTGCTTTTATCCCCTCAGGCCTGCTGCCTGCCATGGAGGAAGCTTCGTGCATCTCGGGTCTGTGTTCTCTCAGCTGGGCCCTGGGCCTGAGTACTCACCCCTCTCCTTGCCTACTCACAAGCTGCCCTTCGCTTAGAACCCAGGACAACATGTCACTGGCCAGGCACGTGCCTGTTTGTCCAGACTTGATGACAGCGTGGTGCCCCTGCTCACCCAGGGCTTCTGTGTCCTGACCCTGCTCGCTGGGACCCGCTCGCTGGGATACTTGTTAAGCTTCTCAGAACACCTCAAGGAGGGCATCCTCATTTTGCAGACCAAAAAACCAATGCTCGGACAGGTAGGGAACTTGCCCAGGCCACACAGTGAGCAGAGTTGGGCATCGGGAGTGGGCTTTGTCTGTCCCCAGAGCTGAAACTGTCTTAGCTTCTGAAAGCAACACCCAGGGTTACAATCAGGACAAGGACCCAATGGTTCTGACCCAGGCAGGGTTCTCCCTGCCCAGTGTTTTACACACTCTTCTTAAAGGGCCCTGTGGGGACAGGTGTTTGCAACATGTGCCTTTTAGAAGACCCAGCGTACTGGGGAGAGCATTTTATCCCACTTCTGCTTCCCCACCTGCTGGCTCTGGGTGTCTTGGGACACATCCCTTAACCTCTCTGGGCTCCACCACCCATATAGTGAAGGCACTGGATTGACAATCCATAAATTCTCTGTGATAGTTTCATAATGGGTTTTGTAGCTCTAGATTTTTCATGTTTCCTTTTTATCTCTACTTACTGGCTCCAAACACAAAACTTAATACTTACAGTAGTCCTTACCACCTACTTTTTAAAACTTATTTACTGTTTTTCAGTGATATTATGTTTTTGGTAAAGGTTTACACAGAAGTTTAGTTACCCATTCAGCAATTTCTACACAAATTGTTCAGTGACACTGGGTATATTCTTCACAATGCATGAATATTCTCATTATTTTCTTTCTAGTTCTTCATTTCCATTAATCTAGTTTCCCTGTCCCCTTACCTTCTCATTTTTGTTATAATTGTTCACTGTTTGGTCTCATATAGATTTTTTTTTCATAGATGATTTTTTTTAAATTGTGCTTTTAGGTGAAAGTTTACAGTTCAAGTCACTTTCTCATACAAAAATTTACACACACATTGCTATGTGACCCTAGCTGCTCTCCCTATAATGTGACATCACACTCCTCCTTTCCACCCTGGATTTCCTGTGTCCATTCAGCCAGCTCCTATCCCTTTTTGCCTTCTCATCTCACCTCCAGACAGGGGTTGCCCATTTAGTCTCATGATCAAAGAGTCTATAGAATAATCCTGGTCAGAAGGGGGAAAATGCAGAACAGAATTTAAAATTCTCATGGACTCTAGACCTTCTGGAGCCATGGAGGCTGAATGAACCCCTGAAATATACCCTGAGATAATCTTTAAACCTTAAACCAACAATATCCCCTGAACTCTTCTTAAAACCAAACAATAGTTTAGCTTAACTAGTAAAAAATGTCTGTCTTGAGCATTATGCTCTATTAAGAACTATCTATATGGGATCAAATTGACAACAGCAACTTGAAAGATTAGATAGGAGCCTTAGTGGACAGTGAGTTTATGTTAGTGGGGGAGGAACAACTCAGAAAAAGAGGATGAGAATGGTTGCACAACTCAAATAATGTAATCAATGTCACTAATTTTACATGTAGAAACTGTTGAATTGGTGTATATTTTGTTGTGTATCATCTCAACAACAACAAAATAAATAAAAATTTAAAAACAAGATAAAATAGTGCTGCAGTGAACACAGATGTGCATGTCTGTTCGTGTCACTTCTGTTAGATCCGTAGGGTATGTACCTAGAAATGGAATTGCTGGGTCAAATGGCAGCTCTACCTCTAGTTTTTTGAGGAACCACCAGACTGTTTTCCACAATGGCTGTACCATTTTGCATTCCTACCGGCAGTGGATGAGGGTTCCAATTTCTCCATGTCTCCTCCAACACTTATTATTTTCTTTTTGTTTGTTTTTTTTGTTTGTTGGTTTTTGTTTTTTTATCTTAAGCCATCCTAGTGGGAGTGAAATAGTATCTCATTGTGGTTTTGATTTGCATCTCTCTGATGGCTAATGATATTAAGCATCTTTTCGTGTGTCTTTTGGCCATTTGAATACCCTCTTTGGAGAAATATCTGTTCATGTCCTTTGCCCAGTTTTTGATTAGGTTATTTATCTTTTTGTTGTTAACTTGTAAAAGTTTTCTATATATTTTAGAAATTAGACCCGTATTGGTTATATCGTTCCTGAAGATTTTTTTCCCAGTCTGTAGGTTATCTCTTTACTCTTTTGATAATTTTTTTTGATTGATGTTATTTTTATTTGGTCTAATTTAGGAAGCATGATAGAGTTTTGTCACTATTTAAATCTGCATATTTTGGTAGGGAAAGAGAACTGGAGTAGTTTGGATTGCAGAAACTCCAAATTCTTGGAACTACGGAGTCCACAGAACTTTCATCCCACACCTGTCTCTCTGCATCACTGTTCACACCAAGCAATGTTGTGCTCTCCATGGCCTCTATCAGTACAAGCGCCTTTTTTTTTTTTTAATTGTGCTTTAAGTGAAAGTTTACAGAGCAAATGATTTTCTCATTAAACAATTAATACACATATTGTTTTGTGACATTGGTTGCCAACCCCATGATGTGTCAACACTCTCCCTTTCTCGACCTTGGGTTCTCCTTTTCCATTCTTCCAGCTTTCCTGTCCCCTCCTGCCTTTTTGTCCTTGCACCTGGGCTGGCATGCCCATTTAGTCTCGTATATGTGGTTGAGCTATGTTTATTAGTGTTTGTTTTATAGGCCTGTCTAATCTTTTGCCGATGGATGAACCTCAGGAGTGACTTCAGTACTGAGTTAAGAGGGTGTCCGGGGGCCATACTCTCAGAGTTCTCCAGTCTCTGTCAGACGAGTAAGTCTGATCTTTTTTTGGGAATTTGGATTTTGTTCTACATTTTTCTCCAGCTCTGTCCGGGACCCTCTATTGCGGTCCCTGTCAGAGCAGTTGGTGGTGGTAGCCAGGCACCATCTAGTTGTGCTGGACTCAGTCTGGTCCGTTAGTACTTTGGACTAATCTTTCCCCTGTGTCATGCTCCCTTGCTCCAGACAGGGTGGGACCAGTAGAAGTATCTTAGATGGCTGCTTACAAGCTTTTAAGACCCCAGATGTTACTCACCAAAGTAGGATGTAGAGCATTTTCTTTATAAACTATGTTATGCCAGTTGAGCTAAATGTCCCCCCAGACAATGGTCCCCAGCCCTCAGCACAGTAACTCGGTCCCTCAGGGAGTTTGGTTGTATCTGTGAAGCTTCTATGACTGCCTTGGTCAAGTTGTGCTGACTTCCCCAGTATTGTGTACTGTCTTACCCTTCACCAAAGTTACCACTTATCTATTGTCTAGTTAGTGTCTTTCCCTCCCTCCTCCTCCCCTCTCTGGTAACCATCAAAGATTGTTTCTTTCTGTGTGTAAACCTTTTCAGGGTTTTTATAATAGTAGTCTCATACAGTATTTGTTTTTTTGTGATTGACTTATTTCACTCGGCAGAATGTCCTCCAGATTCATCATACATTTTGTGAGATGTTTTGCAGATTCATCATTGTTCTTTATCATTGCATAGTATTCCGTTTTGTGTACGTACCATGGTTTATCCATTCATCTGTTGATTGGTTGTTTCCATCTTTTTGCTGTTGTGTGATGAAGTCTTCAGATGAACTCAAGTGTTTAACTCTCTGAGGTCCTAGGTATCTAGTTTGTGTTCCGTTGCTTGTGCACTCGTTGCTGTGTTTGATAATCCATCACTGAAAAAAATTAGGTCCCAAAGCTTTGCTCCTATATTTTCTTCCAAGAACTTTATGGTTTTAGATTTAATATTTAAGTCTTTGATCCATTTTGAATTAATTTTTTTGTATGGCATGAAGTATGTATCTTGTTTCATTTTTCTGCATGTGGAAATCCAGTTTTGCCAGTGCCACTTATTGAAGAGACTTACCATCTACTTTTGTATTTATGTTGTGTTTAGTTGTTTATGGAAAGAGCTTCATGAGTGTTCCATGCCATCTTGATTAATAAAATTCAGCAATTTGTTACTGCTTGCGCACAGCTATAAGAGACTGTTACTAACTGCATTAGCCTTGTGCTCACATAAAGTGGACAGTTAGTTGACACACATAATTTCTACTGTTTTCCTTGTGCTCACATAAAATGGACAGTTAGTTGACACACATAATTTCTACTGTTTTCCTTCGTACGCTGCATCATCATGGTTACACGTATATGGTGTTCGCTCTGTGCCAGGTGCTGCTCTTAAGGTAAAACCTCTTCCATCAAGGTCCTGGCAGACCTTAACTTCTCAAGTTTCACAAGGATGAGAACAAAAGTGACTTCAGTAAGAACTGTCTTCATCTCGTTTATCAATAGCAGGGGAACTTAGAGACAATGACCAAAATTCATCAGAAAATAAGATGGTTGAATGGATAGAGAGAGGGAAGATATGTGATCAGACCAGTGTGGCAAAATGTTAACAATTGGCATCTCCCTGGTGTGTACATATTATTTACTGTACAATTAGGAAAAGTTAGCAAACCTAATGGGAAATTCTTCAGAGATCATTTAATTTACACAATCGTCTGTGTATCTTACCTGAAAATGGTGTATTTGAAGTACTAGAACTTCCAGTCTAATTGTAATTAGATTTTCTGTAATTTCTACAGAAAAATACCAAGTCTGCTATCTTGGCTTCGAAAAGTTGCCCATGAAGGACCGTGTCGGGGAAACGGGCTTTTTGGTGTACAGCAGGTCCATCGTGTGGGCAGTGCTTGTCAATGGAATTGGCAATCTGCAGCCCTCAGGCCAAATCCGGCCCACTGCCTGCTTCCATACAGCCCAAGAGCAGAGAATGGTGTTTGCATTTTTAAATGGTTGGGGAACAAAATCAGAAAAATAAAGCTTCATGACACATAAAATTATATGAAATTCAGATTTTAGAGTCTATAAAGAAGTTTAGCTGACGCACAGCCACATCCATTAGTTTTCATGTTGCGACAGCTGCAGAGGTGAGTGGTTGTGACAGAGACCGTATGACTCCCAAACCCTTAAAATGTTTCCTCTCTGGCTTTTTACAGTTAGTGTTGCTGACCCCTGCTTTACAGGACAGAAACGTTCCTTTTGTGCTCTCAGAGGATTAGGCAGTATGATTCCAAGCACAGGTGATGGGGTCTGGTGACCATATCCTGTAGCCTATAACTTTAGCTCTTTTGTTTCTTATGCTTTCAGCAGTGTGTTTATTTTTGTTCTTGTCTGGTTTACTGTAGTAGCTGAACGAGTTGGCTCTATCCAGTGCTCCACAGGAAGTTCTTCTGCCACGCCTGCTGGCCTTGCCTCAGCTTTATACATCAGGTGTAAACCAGAGAGCACAGGGGCCCTGAGACTGTAGGTGAGAAAAACCAGTCTTGAATCGCAGTGTCACACGGGCTTTCATTTAAGCTTCAGAAGTGGCTTCCCAAAGGGAAAAATGATTGGCCCTGAGGTATGAGGGTGGGATAGGAAGCCCTTAAAGGCCTCCTCCACCCTTCTCAGCAGGTGAACGGCATGCATTTAGTTCTGTAACATGTTTCTTTTAAGAAAACTTAGTAAGATGGACAATTAAGAACCCATTACACAATTCACATTTCGCTGGGGTGTTCACTGACTCCCTGTGGCTAAAATGTTCTCAAAGCCGAGCTGTGTAACCACAGGACAAACAGAAGCAAGCTCAAGTGGCATCATGGAGATATGACTTCAGGACCTCCCGCTTGCCTAGAAAGTCCCGTGCAGAAAGTAAAGGTCTCCTGAAATGCTGTAGTGGCTCACCTTCACAGAGGGGTTCAGCATTGCCTGCTGACTTGCTTCTGATGAGTTGAGTGACTACTAACACTTGCCTACCTATGTGGTTTTCACGTGGTGATGTTTGCAGCCTTGACTGTGGCTTTTCTTTTCCTTTTATTCTTTTTCTTTTTGCCAGCAGGGAAGCCAAAGAAACTCAGACAACTTGGGTCTAAAGTCACATATTAAATACCAAAACCAAACCCATTGCCATTAAGTCGATTTCAACTCGTAGCAACTCTATAGAAGAGAACTGCCCCATAAGGTTTCCAAGGCTGTAAATCTTTTTACGGAAGCAGACTACCACATCTTTCTCCAGTGGAGCTGCTGGTAGGTTTGAACCTCCAATCTTTCAGTTAGCAGCCAAGCACTTAACCACTGCGCCACCAGGGCCCCACATATTAAATAGAAACATGCAAATCAAGTAATGTATCACTGGGTATTGATCGAGTGTCTTTAAGTAAGGCCCTGTGCTTAGTAAGGTTCATTCATCCATTCCACATGTTCACTGAGCACTTATTAAGTGCTAAGCACTGGTTGCTCAGGTAAGCTGAAGCTGGTATGGTAGCTGCCCTCATGGAGCTTACCATCTAGAGGGGGAGGGGTCGGTCAGCAGTTAGTCACACGAATGGATGTAAAACATCCCCTAATAAGAACTAAGTTGAGGGAGGCAGAGGGGCGAAGGGGTAGAAATGTGGAGGGCTGACAGGATCAACCTTGGAGGCCCTGTTCAGGATTTAGGTTTTTGTGCCAAAGCAGTGGGAAGGCATTGAAGATTTTTAAGCAAGAAAATGAAGCAGTGATTAGATTTGGGTTTTGAAAAGCTTGTGCTTGCTGTTGAGTAGAAAATGGATTGTAAGTAAAGATGGATGTGGGCCTACTAGTTAGGAGGCCGTTGCAGAGATCTCGCAGGTGATGCTGGTGGTATTGGCCAGGGTGGTGCTGGTGCTGATGGAAATCGTGGAGGACTTGGGAGGTAAACTCGGCAGGACTAGGGCCTGATTGGGTGGGGGAGGGGAAAGGAGTGGAGAAGGGGATTGGAGGGACTGGAGGGACAGGGTGCCACTTGCTGAGACAAGAGGAAGGACCTGGTTGGGTAGAGAAGGGGCCCCGCTTGGAGGAACAGATCATGAGTTTGGTGGTGGATAAGCATGCTGACTGTGAGGCCCTTTTGAGGCAGTCAGGTGGGTGTTGGACGTGTTTCTGGAGCTCAGAGAAGTGGCCTAGGCTGTGGAGACCTGGCCTTGAGGTCACATCTGCCTCTGCCCTTGCTCATGTCAAGGTCTCCCCACTGCCCCATTGTAGCACACACCCTGCCCGCCAGTCCCAGCCTGTGAAATCCTTTCTGTCTTGGAAAGCAAAGTCCTGGGGTGCCTTACTTCCTCAGGGATCTATAGCCACACGGGTTGCCCACCCCCATGCTCTCAGTCACCCCAGCCAGCAGGGAGGGATCTCACCGTTTCCCCAACTTCTACAACCTTTTGGTAATCCACCTCTCCCCCAGCACATAGCCCAGTGTCGTCTGGTAATGGGAGGTGGGTAGATATCTGTGTTTACTTTCTGTGTGTGTGTGTGTGTGTGTGTGTGTGTGTGTGTGTTTGCGTGAGTGCGCATGTGCACACGTGTGCACTTCATGGAAGGTGATTTCTTGTGGGCTGACAGCATCAGCGCCTACCATACCATAGCTTCTGTGACCGTCAGTAACAGCTGGGCCCTTTCGGATGGTCTGAGGGGACTCTGCTCCTCGTGGAGAAATGGCCACCGGCCAAGACTAGATCATGGCAAATAAAGAAACAGGCACTGAGTTTAAAGGGATCCTTGACCGATACTGAGCCTAGAAGATGATACTTTAGTGGAGCTTATTTTGCTGAAAAAAGAAATGCTTAAAATGTAAATTACGGCAACTATGGCCAAAGAGCCCTGGTGGCACAGTGGTTAAGAGCTCCACTACTAACTGAAAGGTCGGCAGCCACTCCTTGGAAACCCTATGAGGCAGTTAGTTCTACTCTGTCCTGTAGGGTCACTATGAGTTGGAATCGACTCGACGGCAGTGGGTTGTTGTTCTGCTCTTAAGGCCAAAGACAGATTTTTATGCCATAGGTTTATCACGTTGTTGTTAGGTGCCATCGAGTTGGTTCTGACTTGTAATGAGTCTACGTACAACAGAACAAAACGCTGCCTAGTCCCCGCCATCCTCACAATCGTTGCTATATTTGAGCCTATTGTTGCCACCACTGTGTCATTCCATCTCCTCAAGGGTCTTCCTCTTTTTCGCTGACCCTCTACCTTACCAAGCATGATGTCCTTCTTCAAGGACTGGTCCCTCCTGATAACATGTCCAGAGTACGTGAGATGAAGTCTCACCATCTTCTCTTCCCAGGAGCACTCTGCCTGTGCTTCTTCCAAGATAGACTTGTTTGTTCTTCAGGCAGCCATGGTATATTCAGTATTCTTCACCAACACCATAATTCAGAGGTGTCGGTTCTTTTTCGATCTTCCTTATTCATTGTCCAGCTTTCGCATGCTTATGAGGTGATTGAAAATATCATGGCTTAGGTCAGGTGCACCTTAGTCCTCAAAGTGACATCTTTGCTTTTCAACACTTTAAAAAGACTTTTGCCGCAGATTTGCCCAATGCAATATGTCGTCTGATTTCTTGACTGCTGCCTCCATGAGTGTTGATTGTGGATCCAAGTATAATGAAATGCTTAGCAACTTCAGTCTTTTCTCCATTTATCATGATGTTGCTTATTGGTCCAGTTGTGAAGATTTTTGTTTTCTTTATGTTAAGGCGTAATCCATACTGAAGGCTGTAGTCTTTGATCTTCATCAGTAAGTGCTTCAAGTCCTCTTCCCTTTCAGCAAGCAAGGTTGTGTCATTTGCATATCACAAGTTATTAATGATTCTTCCTCCAATCCTGATGCCACATTTTTCTTCATATAGTTCAACTTCTTGGATTATTTGCTCAGTATATACATTGAATAAGCATGGTGAAAGGATACAACCCTGACACACACCTTTCCTGATTTTAATCCAGGCAGCATCTCCTTGTTCTGTTTGAATGACTGCTTCTTGGTCTAAGTACAGGTTCCTCATGAACACAATGAAGTGTTCTGGAATTCCCATTCTTCACAGTGTTACCCGTAATTTGTTATGATCCCACAGTCGAATGCCTTTGCACAGCCAGTACAATACAGGTAAACATCTTATCTTACCTGGTCCAAAGGGGTAGACATGATGAATTCACAGACTTCCCTGCATCCAGGGGACCAGAGTCCCAGCCCGTGGGAAAAGCAGTGAGGCAGCACACTGGGCATCCCCTCTGGAAGCAGGACATCTGCAAGCTAATATTTGGCAGAAACATGAGAAAGTACACCAAAATATCAAGCACAAGTAACTGTTTCTTTTTAAATGTCCCCTTTGACCATTCAGTATGAACCTTAAAGAATGTAAGTATAATCAAAAATCGGCCCTGTGCTTTCAAACTCATTACAATTGCCGAGCTCCTGAAAGGGCCCACTCAGGAAACCTGTCTGCTAGCCAGCATTCTAATCCTTGCGTTCTAACATCTTGAATTCCCTTCTTAAGGTATTTCACTTTTAACTCATCTGAAAGTGCTAAAGCGTTGTACGTTAGTGGTTTTCAGAGGATTGTTAAATGAAACAGGTGACCATTTTCTGGCAGCAGCCCAGCACACGGAGGCGCCAGGTGCTGAGCGCTGGCTCCCTCTCCACACAGCTGTTGGGGTACGTGCACCTGGTGCTGTCAGGCAGGGACACCTCCCAGCAGTGTGAGTCCTGACATGTTTTGGCTTTAAAACTTGGAGAATAAATTAAAGTTGCCGGCCTTTCAGTGAACAACGTGTGCTCCTTCTCTCGTGTGCTCATTGTGAAAATGTTACTCTGATTTTCATTTTTTCTCCAGGACTTAAGCCATTTCTTTATTTTACAGGCATGAAAACAAAAGGAAACTAACTACCACCTTAAAATCTAAAGGTAAGGGAAATACCTGGAGACCAGATTTTCACTTTGTACTTTAACAAAGGAGTTATTGGAGATGTGTGTTTGTTGTCTGCTCCCACGTGTAAGGGATTTGAAGCATGTCTGTAATTAGAGGAGCAGCTCTCTGGCTCTCTGGGGTGATCTTAGTCTCTGAGGGGCTCAGTTCCTAGCTTCTTAAGACACCATCCCCAGTAACCGGGCCTGTGACCCAAGTACACGTGTGCAGTGGGCCACAGGTGCTTAACATTTTAGTTTGCAGGTATGAAGTTGCAGGGGATCTTGAGTCCACACCTACTTGATTACCAAGACCAGTTTATTCTGCCTACAAAACTTTTGTTACCTCTGTCCTCGTTTTCACTGCTAATACCCACTGCTCATGACATGACAGGGCTCTTGCAGTAGACTCTTATCCTCACATCCAGCACCTCCCCAGCTCCTGGCTGTCCTCCACCTGGCTGCCAGAACCCAAAACCTGACTCAGCCTTCTTACCTTCTTACTTATGAATTGTTTATGCCTGCCCACTACCTGAAGGGTAGAGTCCAAATTTTTTCCCTTCATGGTCTGGCCCCATCCCTACTTTCCAGCTCAGCTCTTCCCAAGGTCCTGCCCTCTTTGGGTCTAGCCACAACCAGTTTTCTCCAGATACACCCACCACTGTGCCTTTGGTCACACCATCCCTTCTATCAGAAGTTCCGTTCCTTTCTCCTTGGCTCAGTGAGCTCCTCCTCATCCATCAAGGCCCAGTTCTTAGGAGGAATCTATCCCTCCTTCCATAGAAACACTGTGGCATATCCCTTGCCGAGCATGGACTCTCTCCTCTTGTCTCCTTCAGCCTCATCCCCTGTGGGTTGTAGTTGAGAGCATTGGCTTGAGTCAGATGACCTGAGTGGGACTCCTGGCTTGGCCATGCACTAACACTGTGGATGCAGCCAGTTACTTAACCTCCCTAAGCCTCAGTTTGTGCAGTGAAATGGAGATATTAATACTTCCCTTCCCAGAGTGGTGTGAAGAGTACGTGGGGTTGTGTATAAGAAGGCAGCACAGAGCTGGAAGGTCGAACTCTGTGGATGTTAGTAGTCAATGGTAGGAGATTGTCAATGTAGCAGTGCCGTTTGTGTCCCCACCACATCCTGTCAGGCACCCTGGAGGCCACCTCAATTCCCATACATGTCCACGGCCTTCTCTCATCTTTGTGTACCTCTGCCTGAGGGCTTTCTCTTCCCACAGGGGCATGCTTAGCCTCACATTGCAGCCCAAAGTACCAGGGAGTTGCTGCCCCCTGAACAGCCCTCAACCAGCGAGAGATGGGAGTTGGTGGATAAATAACCCCACTTCCTTTCTCTTTGCCAAGACAAGTTGAGGTGTGCCCCACACGGTCTCAGAGGGCCCCCAGCAGGGCTGAGCTCCAGCTGTCCATTGCCAGCACCCACTCTTTATTGGCTTCCTCTCTCCTTATGTCACTCTTCCAGTTTCCTCCCTATTGTTTCTGGGATCACCTCCCAAATAAACGACATGTATCCAAGTCCTTGTCCCAGGATCAATATCACTATATATTCCCCCACCATCTTTCTCCCTTCTCTGCTCTGCTCTTGTAAAGAAACAGGGAGATAAAAATGGAGAAGCAGCTGAGGTGAGGTGGTATCAGGCCTGGTAAAACACCCCAGCTGACCCTGCTTCCGTGTTAGCCCTTATTTTAAGTCCTCCATCCTATAGTCAAGAGTTGGGTGAGCAGAAGAGAAAAGGAAGTATTCTGCAAAGTGTTTTCCGTAACAATGCATTGAACTCATTGTGAAGTATATAAATTTGTACAGTATTGCCCTGCATTCCAGGTGTGTCGTCAGGTGCACCATATGGTGTCCCTGCGAGACCTTTGGCAGGCCACTGCTCCAATTGGCCAGTCTTGCTGTGCTGTTTCATAAACGATTAAGCTGAACTGATCAGAGTACAGAGATGTTAAATGGCTGTTGGATTTTGTCTTCCAGACTTCTGGGGTGAGTCTGATGACAGCAACTCAGAAATTGAAGCTGCTTTACGTCCTAGAAACCATAACACATCTACTGATGATTTTGATGATTTTTATGACTAATAAGCTGTAATGTCTGTTGGAAATAAAAGTCTTTAAACAAACTACAACCTTGTGTTCATATGTGATGGCCAAAATAAACAAATCCTTTTAAGTTTTCTAAACTGTTTAATGTGAAATTTCATGACATAAATATGAACCAGCCTATATAATTTAAGTGTGATCAGAAAATAAGGTGATGAATGCAATGCCCATCAAAATTCCAGTTGGCTTCTTTGCAGAAATTGTCAAGCTGATCCTAAAATCCATATAGAAATTCAAGGGACCAGAATAGCCAAAACAATCTTGGAAGAAAAAAACATAGTTGGAGTAGTCACACTTCCCTACCTGAAAACTTACTGTAAAGCTACAATAATTAAAACAATGTGGTACTGGTATAAGAATAGACATATAGATCAATGGATTATTGATTCAATTAATTCCATATTTCATTGATCTATATAGAATCCAGAACTAAACTCTCACAGTTACGGTCAATTGATTTTCGACAAGAGTACCAAGACCATTAAGTGGGGAAAGATTAGCCTTTTCAACAAATGGTGCTGGGGCAGCTGGATAGTCACGTTCAAACGGTTGAAGTTGGACCTTTATGTCATGCTACATACAGAAATTAACTCAAAATGGATCAAAGACCTAAATGTAAGAGCTAAAACTACAAAACTCATAGAAGAAAATGTAGGCATAAATCTCCGTGACTTTGCATTAGGCAGTAGTTTCTTAGCTCTGACAATCAAAAGCACTAACAACAAAAGAAAAAAATAGACTTCATCAAAGTTAAAACTTCTGTGCATCAAGAAAGTAAAAAGACAACCCACACAATGGGAGAAAACATTTGCAACTCGTGTATCTAATAACGGACTTGTATCCAGAATACAAAGGAGCCCTGGTTGCACAGTGGTTAAACTCTTGGCTGCTAACCGGAAAGGTCAGCAGTTCGAACCCACCAGCTGTTCCATGGGAGAAAAATGTGGCAGTCTGCTTCTGTAAAGATTACAGTCTTGGAAACTCTGTGGTGCAGTTCTTCTCTGTCCTGTAGGGTTGCTGTAAGTCGGAATTAAAGGCAATGGGTTTGGTTTGGTTTTGGATTCAGAATATAAGGACTCCTGGTGGTGCAGGGGTTAAGTGCTCGGCTGTGAACGGAAAGGTCGGCAGTTCCAACCCACCAGCCACTCTGTGAAAGAAAGATGTAGCAATCTGCTTCTGAAAAGATTACAACTTTGGATTCAGATGGCCACCAGTGTCATTAGTCATCAGAGAGAGGAAAATAAAACCACAATGAGATAGCATCTTGCTCCTACTAGGATGGCTAAGATATAAAAAAAAAAAGAACATAGAAAATAACAAATGTTGGCAAGGATGTGGGGAAATTGGAACCCTTATCCATTGCTGGTGGGAATGCCAAATGGTATAGCCGTTGTGAAAAACAGCGTGATGGTTCCTCAAAAAACTAAAAACAGAACTATCATATGACCTAGCAATGCCACTCCTACCCAGAAGACTTGAAAGCAGAGACTCAAAAAGAGACTTGTACACCAGTATTCATTGCAGTACTATTCACAATAGCCAAAAGGTGGAAACAACCTAAATGCCCATCAACAGATGAATGGGTAAACGAAATGTGGTACATAAATACAATGGAATACTACTCAGCCAGTAAGAGAAATGAAGTCTTGATACATGCTACAGTACGGATGGAACTTGAAGACATTATGCTGAGTGAAATAAGTCCATCACGAAAGGACAAATATTGTATGACCTCACTTATATAAAAAGACAAGAAAAGGCAAACGTAAAAAAAAATCCTTGGAAACCCTATGGGGTGGTTCTGCTCTGTCCTACAGGGTTGATACGAGTCAGAATCATCTCGACAGCAGTGAGTTTGGGATTTTATCCAGAATATATAAATTACACATACAACTCAATAATAAAAAGATAATCCAATTTTTAAAATGGGCAAAGGATATGAAAAGACAATTCTCCAAAGAAGATAGACAAATGGCTGATAAGAACATGAAAAGATGTTCAGTATCAATGAGCCATCAGAGAAATCAAAACCACAATAAGATACTACCTGTTATGGATTGAATTACATCCCACAAAAAGATACAAGTCCTAATACCCGTACCTGCAGATGTGACCCTGTTTGGAAATAGGTCTTTGAAGATGTTATCAGCTATGTTAACATGAGGTCATACTGGAATAGGGTGGGTCCTATTTCTGTATGACTAGTGTCCTGTAAAAGAGGAGAGAGACAGAGACACATAAGAAAGACACTGTGTGATGGTGCATCAGCTAGCCAAGGAACTCCTGGGCTACCAGAAGCTAGGAGAGAGGCATGGAACAGATTCTTTTCAGATGCTCAGAAGGAATCAACACAGCCGACACCCTAATCTCAGACTCCAAGCTTCCAGAACTGTGAGACAAATTTCTGTTCTTTAAAGCTACTCACTTTGTGGTTTTTGGTTATGGCAGCCCTAGGAAACCAACGCACTCACTACCTCACACCCACTAGAATGGAGATAATTAGAAAGATTACCTGCCGTCTGACCTGCCGATCTTGGGTTCGTCAGCTCCTACAGCTATGTGAGTCAGGAGAAGCCTCCAGCCTGACACCTGACCCATGGACTTGGGACTTGCCAACCTCTTCAACCATGTGAGCCATTTCCGTGAGATAAAGATATATATATATGCATGTACACATGCTTCACTGGTTTTGCTTCTCTGGAGAACCCAGCCTAAGACAGCTATCCTTAAACTTTGAGTTAATTGCTTTTCTAATTGCACTTCCTTTTTAAATGGTCAACATACCACTCTGTCTGACTTTTCCCACTACCGTGTGGTTTGATAGGTTCCACATTTAGTTATGCTGTGGATTGATGAGTTTCATTTAGGCCCCAATTATCTATTTGTGACAGTTTGTGAGCTTCCTCCTCCTTTTCCTCAACAAAAAACGAGGAAACCAAACAACAAATCCTAACAGCTTTTATCCGGTTCTCAAGCTTCTGTCCACTGTCGATATTACTGTTTCCGGTAGTTGTGTCACCAGCAGAGTGCTTCAGTGACAGTCAGATTTTGATGCATCAAACTGGGCAAAAACCCACTACAGAAGATTGAAAAAGTTCTGGCCCCAAATAAGATAAGAATTATATTACTCAAGAACTTACCCCAAAGTGACAAGAACTGAGTTCGTCTGATGGAAATACTCGTTAGCATTTAGCAGCCAAGATTTCAAGTCTAACTGCTTTTGGTCATGGTTTTATATATTTCAAAATTATCTTGAAATCTCTGGCTCCTTAAGGTAACGCCCTTAAATCTCTTTAAACGACGTAGCGTCGACACTTTCCTCTATCCACTGATGTTTTTCATTTCCTCGGGCCAGTCCAGCCATCGACACAAAGACTAATATTTGAAGACAGATGGCTCTGTGAGCTTCTGGTAAGGCCATATCTCACTTTTGGAATGCAAGTGATAACCAAGTTCCTCTAGAGCCTTATTTATTATACTATTGTTGCGCACAAACTCATTAGGTGTAAAACATCCTGCCAGTCAACCGGATCCTGCTCGTTCCCAGCTGTCATGCCGGCAGCTCAAAGATGATGACAGATGATACTGATAAACAGTACGGCTGCCATCTCCTGCTGTCCCAAATTTAAAGCCGGATGCTCCTCAGCCAAGAGAATGTGCTCAAGAAAAGAGCTAGGAAGCCACTGTGTGGCATCTTGCGGTTTAATCGCCATTGCAGTTCTCGGAATGGCCTTTGTCGTTCCTGCTGGCCAGGCCTTCCTAGCATATGTAGCCATACTTGTGGCAACTGTATGACTGCAATCAGACCACATCCCTCCCTCCAGTCTCAAGAATGCTGCAGGTCCAGCATCCTGGTCCCGGTTTTTGCCAAGGTCCAGTTCTCCCTTTTCAGATATGCCTGCATCCAGTCTTAATGCTCAGACATTTCTGGTAGGCATTTTAGCAGCAATATAAGAAGTAGCAATTTGTTCAATAGGAGCATTTTTTCTAGAGTACTTACTAGGTCCCAGGCATTCTGCCAAGCCAAATACATGAAGATTAATTTGGGGTGGTCCCTGCCCTCAAGCATCCCTCAAGGAGAGATGAAACAGGTCATCTCAATGCAAATTACTGAGGGTACAGTTTCACTTGCTGCAACAAACAGGCCAAAAAATGCAGTGGCTTAGAGAATATGGACAGTTACTTCACTCCAATTATCAGCCCAGAGTTTTGCAGATGGCTCTAATCCACACAGTCATCCAGAAACCCAGGTCCCTTCCATTTTGTTCTTCCACCATTCCTAGGGCATCATCATTGTCCGCATGGCCAAGCTGGGTTGCAGGCACTGGAGGGGCGAAGAGTGGAAGTCCTACAGAAGAGATTCCCTTTTAAGAAGTGGCATGGAAATTTCTCACGTTCCATTGGTGAGAACATAGGTTCGCCCACACCTAGTCATGCAGTAGTTAGGAAACAATCTCCAGCTGGGCAGCTATGTTCCCAGCAAGGCTTTGAACAAGTTTGTTCCTCTCCTTCCCCTTCTTTGAACCCCTACTGAGAAGTTGCATTTCTAATAAGTTCCCAGGGGATCTTGTTAAAATGTAGATTCTGATACCTATATCTGGAGTGGAAATGCAAATTCTCAGCAGGGGTTCAAACCAGAGTGAATGGGTTCAAAGCCCTGGTTCTCCGAAAGGGGAAAATTGGAGGTCTTTGCCACACACAGGAACATCCCCAAAGAGGCAGAGCCATAAGGTGGTTAATCACTCAGGTTCAAGAGTCAGACAGACCTTAACACAGTATCAAACACATAATAAGTACCCAATAAATGTTAGCTAACAGTACCATTATTTGCTCATCATGGAAACACACGTGGAAGATTGGGTACACTGCCTATGAGTGGGTCCAGCTGGGCTTTGAGAAGGAGATAACCTTTGGGTTGAGTCTCAAAATACCAATAAGAGTCTAGCACGTGGTCAAATGGAGGTTGTCATTCTGATCATGGGCCACTGCTGTGCTGATGGAAGTGTGTACCAGGTCACCATTTTAGGAAGCAAGTGAGCAATTGTCATTTGCTCATACCAAGGGAGCCCACATTAGACCCCTGATACTCACATTCTGGCTCTGTGGTGACACTGAATGTCATCAAGTCCCCATGGGAGGATGTGGGAGAAGAGAGACTACCAGCATACATCACGAGAGCCAGAGGACAGCTGTGAGGACACAGCAGAAAAGTCAGGACTATGGAGCAATGAGAAACTTACCCTCCATGCCTTAAAGTCTCAGATAAGGAGACATTCCTGCAATAAGGAAACCCTTGTTTCCCCCCTTTGTTCATGGAGCAGTTTGGGATGCATGACTCTGGTCACTGCTTTTCAATCCAGGGGTCCTGATATGGCCAGGGAACTGAGAAATTTTGAAACACAGTCACTTCTTAGGTACCTGTGCCTGTGGTTGCAGGACCTTAGAAATTTACACTGGTCACAGTTCCTCCCCGCTACATGTGGTACTGTTCCTTTAGTGGCCCCCTAGTGGAACTGTCCTCCTGGTATGCAAGTCTTTGTGTGGTCCTTGCCCTTTGAATCTGGCCTACTCCTGTGACCTAGAGCAGAATAGACCCAATGTCAGTTCTAAATGTAAGCCTTATGAAGATCTGGCAGTGTGATGGTTAAGGTTGTGGGTCAGCTTGGCTGGGCCATGATTCGCAGTGGTTTGGCAGTTATGTAATGATTTAGTTTGGCAGTTATGTAATGATGTAATTTGGCAGTTATGTAATGATGTAATTTGGCAGTTGTATAATGTTGTAGTCATCTTCCATGATGTGATCTGATGTGATCAGCCAATCAGTCAGCTGTAAGAGGAGTTTCCTCAGAGCTGGCTGTGGCCTGCATCCTGTATATATATATATGTATATATATATATATACATATATATATATATATATATATATATGGACATTCTGGAAAGCTTGCATGCTTGCTTGCTCTGGATCCTGTGTCTGCCTCATCTTCATCTGACCTTCAGTTCTTGGGACTTGAGGCAGCAGCCTGCCATATTGTCCGCCAATACTGGGATTCATCAGCCTCCACAGCCTGTGAGCCAGCAACCTGCCATCCACTTGCCAGTCTTGGATTTGTCAGCCTCTGCAGCCCATGAGTCAGCCAATTTGGGTTTGTCAGCCCCTACAGCTACATGAGTCAGGAGAAGCCTCTAGCCTGACACCTGACCCATGGACTTGGGACTTGCCAGCCTCTACAACTGTGTGAGCCATTTCCTTGAAATAAATCTATATATATATATATATATATATATATATATATGTGTGTGTGTGTGTGTGTGTGTATGTATATATATTAAACCAAACCCATTGCCATCTGATCAATTCTGACTCAGAACGACCCTATAGGAGAGTAGAACTGTCCCATAGGGTTTCCAAGGAGCAGCTGGTGGATTTGAACTGCTGACCTTTTTGGTTAGCAGCCATAACTCGCCACAGCTCTTAACCACTGTGCCACCAGGGCTCTCTCTCTCCATATATATACGTATATGTGTATATATATATATATATATATATATATATATATGTATGTATGTATGTATGTATGTATACACTTCACTGGTTTTGCTTTTCTAGAGAACCCAGCCTAAGACAGGCAGCTTCCACTTTTGATATCTAGGGGAATCCAGCTGCCATGTAAGAAGTCCAACTACTCTGAGACCACCATGCTATGAGAAAGCCCAAGTTAATCAGATGGAGAAGACATCTGAGGAATCCAGCTAACAGCAAGGACTGAGGCATCAGTCATAGGACTCAAATCAGCTTATTCAATTCCGCCTCCATCGGTCTGAGCACCGCAGGTCATGCTCTGTGAACCAGAGATGAGCTGCTCTGCCCAAAATGCAGGGCTGGGAGCAAATAAACAATTGCTGTTTTAGGCCTCTCTAAGTTGGTTTTATTATGCAGCAATAGGTATTCAAACCTGCATGTTTTTCATCTGGCAGAGTTGGGTCCTGAGCAGACCAGCTGGGTCCTCTGACACCTTGACTCACCTTTCTTATGGTTTGTGGTCTCTTCTTCTTTCTTGATGGTCTAAATCCTCCAGCCTCTATCTCCAATGAACAAGGATGTCTCCTACCTAATCACAATACTACTGTCACATTTAAGAAAATTAACATTAATTCAATAAGGTCATCTAATATACAGTCCGTTCAAATTTCTCTACTTGGGCCGAAAATTTTCTTTTATGCCCCCCCCCCTTTTTTTTTTTTTTTAATCCAGGCGTCACTTAATGCTTACTCATTGCATTTGGTTGTTATGGACATGAGGAATCCTTGAAAAGCACATCACTGAAGAAGAGAGCCTAACCGGAACTCATGGTGTGGTTATTACCTGTGCACCTCTGTGCTCTTCTCTGAATTGGGAATAACACTTGTTCTACCTACTTCACAGACTCTAAGTTTCAATAAGAGCCATTATTAATTTGAGGTGAACACTATTCTAAACTAGCCCTTGTTAGGCTACAAAGTGCTTTCACATACATTATTTTCATTTATAAGGGCAGTGGTGGTTCAGTGGTAGAATTCTCGGCTTCCATACGGGAGGTCCAGGTTCAATTCAGGTCAATGCACCTCATGAGCAGCTATCACCTGTCTGTCAGTGGAGGCTTGTATGTTGCTATGATGCTGAACAGGTTTCAGTGGAGCTTCCAGACTAAGACACTAAGAAGAAAAGCCTGGCAAACTACTTCCAAAAATCAGGCAATGAAAACGCTATGTATCACACAGTCCAATCTGCAACCAATCATGGGAATGGTGCAGGACTGGGAAGCATTTAGTTCCATTGTGCATGCAGTCACCATGAGTTGGGGGCCAACTCAACAGCACCTAATAGCAACAATAGCAACATTTTCATTTATGGTCACATATAAACACCTAGAGTTCTCGCAGTTTGGTGTATTGCTTCTTCATGGGTCATATTCATGTTCATATTTAATTTCTTGGTGGATCATTTATTTCTCTGTACAGTAATCTCAAGCTGCATATTTCCTTTATGGAAAAATCCAGCTCCTCCATGTTGATGTCATCATGCCTTTTCTCAGTAGAGATGAATCCCTCTGGAAGTGGGGATGCTTAGAAAAAGTGAGACCTGGAAGGTGGGAAGAGAAGAAGAGAGTAAAATAGTTTCTGCAGTGTGGTCTCAAGACAGAAAGTAAACCAGGTCTTTCCTGCCTCTGTTGGTGGGAAGTGGTGGTAGGACATCTCCAAGACATAGAGGAGCCCAGAATATGGGAGTCTCTAAACCCTAATTGTGGCATTAAAAAATATGTATATATATTTTTTATGAAGAACCAGGCATACACACACAAATAATTCTTCTTGGTTTGTACATTATCTGCCCCAAAGCCTAACAGATTCACAAGCTTCTTATTGATATTGCATGGAAGGATCCTGAAGCTTTCTGGTGAACCTCATAGCACATGGTGGGTGGGGGGAGGGTGACATTACTGTATTTAACAAAAGTAAAAATATTTACAAGACTTTCAAAGGCTTACTCATGCTCTCAGTCCCCTAAGGTTTTGGTTCCTTTCCTGTGAGTGCTCTACTATGGGTGGAGAGAAACCATTCCCTGAGCCTTGGGTTAGCCAGTTCTGCTCCTCCACAGTCCCTTCCCTAGGAAACAGTGAGAAATGGAATACCGGAGAAACCCCAGGGCTATAACGAGGACCAGGAGAGTCGAGTGTAAATGTTTACTGATTTCTTCCCCAGGAAAGAGCTCTGCAAAAGATGGGAAGGGATTTTAAAGAGAGAAACTAAGGCAAAAGGACAGATTGCAGCCCACTCTTCCAGGTGGCCTCAGGGGAAGAACTATTTATTAAGAACAAAGGTCAATATCATCCCTGCTGAGTGAACTTGAGATCCTTGAAGAGCCTCTCAGTCCAGTAGGACTCTGAACGTGACACTGGAGTGACAGGAAAGAGACGCAGAGGTTTCCCCTTGAAGGACATCTTCGTCTGAGCTCATCATTAAATACCAGGCACTTAGGTTTTTATACTTCCCGTGCTGCCCTGGTCAAAAAAAGTCAGTAGTCACAGCTCCTGGATTTATAATTTCCTGAAGAAGACTAAGGTTTCAAGTCACTTCAAGCCTCTCTTCTCAGAGACTAAGAGACGATGTGGAATTGCAGCACACCAGGTCCCTGTTTGCATGGCTTATTTACAAGGCTTGTCCAGGACCGTTCCCGAACACTCCATTCTGACTTGACATCCCTTTTGCTGAACATAACTAGTTCTGGAATAGCAAAAAGGCTTATCCTGAGATTTTGAAATAGATACCAAATGTTATTGTAGCTGCAGCTTGAGATCATGGCCATCTTTCCCCACCCCTAGTGGTTATGGATGAAAGCTGAGGTGGTCACATCCCACTGCAGGGGTGGAGGGCTGCTCCCTGGCCTATCCCAGGCAGACACCAAAATCAGAGGAAGCTCCTGCTCCCTTTGGGCCCACCCAGCACCCATAAGCCCTTGGCCCCAACACTTTCCCCACAAGGATGTTCTGCCAGGACTTTCCACAACTACTTACATTGGATTCTCTACATCGTTACCTTGTCAGATGAGACTCCACAAGGAGAAAACCAACATCCTAAGAAGACTGCTCTGACAACAGAGAATCAGGAGTAGACTGGGGAACCTTTGGAGACAACAAGTATACAGATATCTTGGCTCTCACGTCAAACACAGATTTATCACTGTGGGTTTCCGGGGAACATAGGAGCCTCTCTACTTGGTGTTTTTTCCTTTAGATTCTGGTTCACCTGAACACCCAGCTATGGGCAAACCTGGGATCATGTGGGAAAGGCGTGAGGCAGGAGACACTGCCACCCCAGAGGGCAAGACACTTTCCTTGCTCCTGACTATCTGCTCCCGGGCTGTTGGACTCCCCACTCTTCTTAGAGCAAAAGTTCCCAAACTCTTGTGGTATCAGAATTCCCTGGAGGGCTTAGGGTGGGGCCTGAGAATTGCATTTCTTACAAGTTCCCAGGGGATACTGTTTCTGCTGGTCCAGACACCACACTCTGAGAACCACTGGTATCATCTAATTACCCTCTCGCCTTGTTTCCTGTGCATGTCCTTACAAAGTGGGCAAACCATTTCTCCAAACCAGGTGATATGGTAGCAAGCCCTTTTCTGCCTCCAGTTCATTTGACAGGTATTTACTGAACTGACTCCTGGTGGAAGACGGAAAGAAAATACAAGCGCCTATTCTGTGCTAAAATAACACTTTACAACTTCTCAATTGTAAGAGTTGAACTTTGAGTTGTTTTCCAGTTAAAGGTAATTACAGATGAATAGAAGAAAAAGAATTTCAGGAGTAAGGAAGGATTTACAGTTCAATGACTAGTTTAACTGCTTTTTGAAACTATCTTATGAATAACCTCTCCTTCAATAGTCCATTTTATATATTGGTTGTTTTACCCTTAGAAAGCATTTTCCCATACAAATAATATTATACATGATGGCTAGGCAGGTGTCCAGATCAGCTCATAAAAGCTTAAACCAAAAAAATACAAACCCATTGCTGTCAAGTTGATTCTGACTCATAGTGACCCTATAGAACACAACAGAACTGCCCTGTAAGGTTTCCAAGGAGCATCTGGGGATTTGAACTGCTGACCATTTGGTTTCAAGGAGTAGCTGAGGATTTGAACTGCTGACCATTTGGTTAGCAGCCATAGCTCCTAACCGCTGCATCACCAGGGCTTACTCACCCCATAACGTGGCTAAAATTACTCATTTTACACAAAAACAAATTTATTCTAAATTTCATAAGACATTTAAATATAAAAAGTTCATCAAAGTCTTTTTTAATAGACAATCATTTTACAATGTCATACTACAAATAATTGAGATACAAAATAAAATTAAACAAGATACAAATTTAATTTTATATGGAATGTTAGTGTGTAGGAAAAAGGTTTATTATAGAAAGATGCGGAGCTTAGTGGATATTCCAGTGGAGCATTTTCAAGAGCTTTGGACATGGACAATTCTGGTTCTGTATTAGATTGACTTTCCTTTCAGAACTTTTAGGCTTCCAGGGAACCTTGGACAAATGACTGATTCCAGCACTGGCGCAGGGATAGTTCAAGATGAGCAATGATAGAAGCAGATCAAAAGGTTGCAGGAGCCTGGATGAAGGGGCTTCTGCTGACCAAATTTGGGACAATTTGAGCATTGAAATAAATAATGACAATAATGTATTATAACCTATTATCAAAGAGTAAAGTCTCTGATTCTATTGAAAGTAAAGAGTTTCATTGAGGGAATATAACGATTTGAATCAGGCAACGCTGAGGAAGAATTTCCAAAATACTCTGTATTTCTGGAGACAAAGTTGAGTTATATGCAAAGTTAGCGTGTCTAATGTCACAAGTGTTTCAAAAGCAGTTCTTTCTTCATGTCAGTTAATCTTATCTCCTTCCAGAAGACCATCTATGCAAAACATTCTTTCTGAGGACATTGCATTTGCATCACATACTTCCTGGAACATTTTAAGCACATACATTAGTTTTCTTTCTGTCTCTCTCCCCTGCTTCCTCAGCACGCTCTGGATTAACCTTTTATCGAGAGCCTAGAAGTCAGCCATCTTGGCCTTGCTTAGAGCCTCAGTTTGATTTTAGAAACTCTTTGTCACTATAAATAAAATAAGAACTTATCAGTCTACTGATATTTCTTTCCCTCTCCTCTCTTCACCCAGAGGCACCTTTGAAGAAAGGCCTGGTGATATACTTCCAAAAAGATCAGCTGTTGAAAACCCTATGGAGCAGAGTTCTACTCTGACACAAATGAGGTTGACATGAGTCTCCATGGGGTCACCATGGTTTTGGGTTTTGGTTATTACTAAGACTGGTCATCCAGTCAGGTTGACTGTTAATGACTAAGACATTTGCACTGGGGCCAGAGAATGAGACTTGCTGGATTATTGCCTTTTGGAATTTGTAATTCCAGGCAAGTATTCTAAGGACATCTGGGAAGGATGTAAGGTCTTTGTTGGGGACAAAGCTTGGTTTTAATATGTGGCAGCCTACTGGTCTAACTTGGAGGAGCTTTCCTAAAAGAAGGATTTATTCTACTTTGTGGAGGTGAAGAGAGCTTCCTCAGTCCCAGAACACTTCCAAAAGTTTGATCTTTGAACAGGTCAATAAGATCAACAAACCTTAAACAGACAAGGAAAAAAAGAGAGAGGACACAAATAACTAACATCCGAAATGAAAGAGGGGACATTACTGTCCATCCTATAGAAATAAGAAGAATGGTAAGAGATTACATGAACAACTATACATTAACAAATTAGATAACCTAAATGAAATAGACAAATTCCTACAAACACACAAGCTATCTAAATTGACTCAAGAAAAAAAGAAAAGAAAATCTCAACAGACCTATAACAAGTGAAAAGATCAAATCACTAACCAAGAACCTCTCAACAGGGAAAAGTTCAGGACCAAATGGCTTCTCTGGTGAATTTTACCAAACATTTAAAGACGATTTAACACCAGTCCTGCTCAAACTCTTCCAAAAAACAGAAGAGGAGGGAGCACTTCCTAATTCATTCTGAGGCCAGCATGACCCTGATACCAAAGCCAGATAAAGACACCACAAGGAAAGAAAACTACAGATCAATATCCCTTATGAATATAGATGTGAAAATTCTCAGCCAAATACTATGAACCCAAATCCAATAGCACATTAAAAGGATCATACACCATGACCAAGGAATGCAAGGGTGGTATAATTTAAGAAAATCAATCAATGTAATATACCACATTAATAGAACAAAGGAAAAGAACCACAGGACCATCTGAATTTATGCAGAAAAAGGCAGTAGATAAAATTCAATACTTTTTTATGGTAAAAAACACTAAGCAAACTAGGAACAGAGGGGAAATTCCTCAACATAATAAAGGGCACTTATGAAAAACTCACCAACCTATCTGTCAGTTGGTCTTACTGTCATGGCTTGCGTGGTGCTGTAATGCTGGGAGCTATGCCATCAGTATTTCAAATACCAGCAGGGTCACCCCAGATGGACACATTTCAGTGGAACTTCCAGACCAAGACAAACTAGGAAGAAGGACCTGGTGATCTACTTCGGAAAAAAATTAGCCAGTGAAAACAATGTTCAGAACAGCAGAACATTGCCTGTTATAGTGCTGGAAGATGAGCCCCTCAGGTTGGAAGGTGCCCAAAACATGACTGGGGAAGAGCTGCTTCCTCAAAGTAGAGTCAACCTTAATGATGTGGATGGAGTAAAGCTTCTGGGACCTTTATTTCCTGATGTGGCAAAATGAGAAGTAACAGCTGCAAACATCCATTAATACATGTTACCAGGAAGGAAAAACCCTTAGAGAAAGACATCATGCTTGGTAAAGTAGAGGGTCAATAAAAAAGAGGAGGATCCTCAATGAGATAGATTGACACAGTGGCTGCAACAATGGGCCCAAACATACCTACTAATGTGAGGATGGCGCAAGACCAGGCAAGTGTACATGCTGTTATATATATAAGGTCGCTATGAGTCGAAGTCGACCGATGGCACCTAACAACAACATCATACTCAATGATGAAAGACTGAAAGTTTTGCCCTTGAGATGTGGAACAAGACAAGGATGCCCACTTTCACCACTGCTATTCAACATTGTACTGGAAGTTCCAATCAGGCAAGGAAAACAAAAGAAAGGAAGAAGTAAAACAATCTCCATTTGTAGACAACATGATCCTAAATAAATAGCAAATCCCAAAGAATCCACAATAAATAAATTCAGCAAAGCGGCAGGGCACAGGTGGCAGGGTACACAAAAATCAGTTGTGTTTCTATACATCAACAATGAGGACTCTAAAAAGGAAAGCAAGAAAACAATCCCATTTACAGCAGCATCTAAAAGAATAAAATACCTAGGAATAAATTTAACCAGGGACATGAAAGACTTGTACACTGAAAACCATAAAACATTGCTGAAAAAAATTACAGAAGACCTAAGTAAATAGTAAGACGTCCTGTGTTCATGGACTGGAAAACATAATACTATTGTTAAGATGTCAGTACTACCCAAAGCCATCTGCAGAATCAATACAATCCCTATCAAATTTCCAACAGCCTTTTTTTGAATAAATGAAAAAGCCAATCTTCAAATTTGTATGGAATTTTAACGGGCCTTGAATAGCCAAAAGAATCATGAAAAAGAAGAACAAAGTAGATGAACTCACTCTTCACAATTCCAAAATGTACTAAGTTGTTGCTGTTAGTTGTCACCAAGTCAGCTCCAATTCATGACAACCTTATGTATAACAGAAGGAAATGTTGCCTTGTCCTGCATCATCTTCATGATCATTGGTATATTTGAACCCATTGTTGTGGCTATTGTGTCAATCGATCTCATTGAAGGCTTCCTTTGTTTTCATTGGCCCTATATCAAACATGATGTTCTTTTTTAAAGATCCATCTTTCCTGATGACGTATCCAAAGTAAGCATGTCAAAGTGTTGCCATCCTTGCTTCTCTAAGGAACATCCGGGTTGTATTTCTTCTAAGACTGATGTGTTCGTTCCTTTGGCAGTCTATGATATAGTCAATATTCTTTGCCGACACCACAGTTTGACTACATCAATTCTGTCTTCCTTTTTCATTACCCAAAATATACTATAAAGCTACTATAATCAAAACAATGTGGTACTGGTGTAAGAGTAGACAAATAGACCAATGGAATAGAACTGAGAGTTCAGAAATAAACCTGTACATCTATGGCCAATTGATTTTTTGACAATGATGCCAAGTCCATGCAATGGGGGAAAGAATAGTCTCTTCAATAAATGCAAAATAATGAAGTTGGACCAATAGCTGACATCATGTACAAAAATTATCTCAAAATGGATCAATGACCAAAATATAAGAACTAAAACCATAAATAGCCTTGGACACCCTATGGGGCAGTTCCACTCTGTCCTATGGGGTCACTGAGTCAGAATTGACTCGACAGCACTGGATTTTTAAAACGATTAAATTCTTAGAAGAAAACATAGGGGTAAAACTTCAAGACCTCGTTTTTGACATTGGATTCTTAGATATAACACCAAGAAGCATGAGCAACAACAACAAAAATGGATAAATTTGACTTCATCAAAATGGAAATTTTTTGTGTATTAAAAGAATTTATCAAGTAACTGAAGAGACAACCTACAGAATGGGAGAAATTTTTGGGGAACCATGTATCTGATAAGGGTTTAATATTCAGAATATATAAAAAACTCCTACAACTCAACAATAAAAAGACAAGCAATCCAATTAAAAATGGGCCAAGGACTTGAATAGACATTTCTCCAAAGAAGAGATACAAATGGCCAATAAGCAAAAGAAAAGATGCTCAATGTTGTTAGTCATTTGTTGTTGTTAGTTGCCATCTTGTTGACTCCAACTCATGACGACACTTTGTACAACGTAACGAAACATTGCCGGATCCTATGCCATCTTCATGATCATTGGCATGTTTGAGTCCATTTTTGAAGCCATTGTGTAATGTCTTCCAACCTAGGCGCTCATCCTTCAACAGAATATCAGGCAATATTCTGTTGTGTTCCATAGGGTTTTTATTGGCTAATTTTTGGAAGTAGATCACCAGGCCTTTTTTCCTACTCTGTCTTAATCTGGAAGCTCTTCTGAAACCTGATTACCATGGATAACCCTGCTAGTATTTGACATACTGGTGGCATAGCTTCCAGCATCATAGCAACACACAAGCCACTACAGTATGGCAAACTGACAGATGGGTTGTGGTGCTGGCCATTAGGGAAATGCAAATCAAAACCACAATGAGATATCAGATCACACCTATTAACAAGGCTATTATCAGAAAAGTGGAAACTAGTAAGTGTTGGGGAGGATATGGAGAAATGAAACTCCCAGTGCATTGCTGGTTGGAATGAAAACAAGTGCAATCTCTATGGAAAAGTTTGTTAGTTCCTCAAAAAATTAAACATAGAATTACCATATGACCCAGCAATTCCACTCCTAGGTATATACCCAAGAAACTTGAAAGCAGGGACTCGGATAGATACTTTACACTGATGCTGACTGCAGCATTATTCACAATAGCCAAAAGGTGGAAATAATCTGAGTGCTCATCAACAGATGAATAGATAAACAAAATGTAATATATTCATGCGATGCAGTGAATTACTTAATTTGACCCTTCTAGCCATAGTCTTTGTAATGCCTACCAAATGACTGGGTGGAGCTATGAAAATGAGGTGCTTGTGCCCACCAAGGGGATTGGCTAACTTGCTAATAATGTAAATAAAGTGCATGGCACCCTTGTGGGGGTGGGACCATACAAATAAGGTGTATGGAACCCTAACAAGGTGTGGTAGTTGGTGTTGTGTGTTGTCTTGGCTAGGCCATGATTCTCAGTATTGTGTGGCTCTCCTCCATTTTGTGACCTGATATAATTACTCTAATTTTCCTTCATTTTATGTGTTGTAAATCCTAACCTCTATATGTTAATGAGCCAGTATTAGTATGGGTTATATCTTGAGTCACAGCCTTGCAGGAGGGCATGACTCAAGTCCCACCCTTACTCAAGTCTTGCCCTTCCCTGGGGTGTGGCCTGCATCCAATGTATATATGTGGGTGCTCTGGCAGGGCTCTCTCTCTCTGCATCTCGATCCTGCATCTGGCTCATCATTGTCTGACCTCTGGTTCTTAGGAATTGAGCCAGTAGCCTTCCATCCTACCTGCTGATTCAGCCTTGTGAGCCAGCAGCCTGTCATCTGGTGTGCTGATTTGGGTCTGTCAGCCCCTGCAGCCATGTGAGTCAGGGGAGGCTATTGCCTGACCCACAGATTTCAGACTTGTCAGCCTCCACAATCACGTGAACCGTTTCCTTTATACAATTTGTGAGTTCTGTGGGGTCATTGCAACGATTATCGAACCCAGCAGGGAAGTAAAGAGTGCCGTGAGAGGGACAGATGGTATCAGAATTGGTAAAAAGGTAGGAGGGTGGAGGCATGTCGGACCTCCACCTCACAGCAATCAGCCTTGGGCTGTTGATCTTGATTCTCTTTCCCTCTTGTGAAGTTAGAGGAGGTCAGACACTCTCGCCATGCCATTTTTACAATCCATACAATAGTGTATTATTCAGCCATAAAGAGAAATGAAATTCTGGTACATGCTATGACATGGATGAACCCTGACAACATTATGCTGAGGGAAATAATCCAGACACAAAAGGACAAATATTATATGATCCCACTTATATGAAATAGAGACAAAAGTTTATTAGCGCTCACCAGGGGTTTGGGGGAGAAGGGAGTGGGGACTTATTGCTGAAGGAGTATTGGAGTTTCTGTTTGGGGTGATGTGAAACTTTTGGAAATGGATAGTGGTGATGGTAGTACAACATGGTGCATGTATTAGTGTCACTGAATTCTACATTTAAAAATGGTTAAAATGGTGAGATTTTGTTTTATATATATATATATATATATCACCACAATAAAATTTTTCTTTAATGTATCACATGTTGGTATAAACAGTGGGCTTCATATCTGTGCTCAAGAAACAAACCAGCCACATTGGATACACTTGTTCCATCTCTTCTTGGCCTCCAGGACACACTCTTGATTTCCCATTCATCTCACTGGCTGCTTCTTCTCAGTCTCCTTTGAGATTTCTCCTTATCTGTTTGACCACTAAATTTTGGAATATGCTGGGCTCAGTCTCAGAACTCTTCTATCCCTTTTTAACACTAACCCAAATTAATTGCATCCATGACCTTTAAATACCACTTATATACTGCTGACTTCCAAATTTAAGTCTCCAACCCAAATTCTTCCCCTGGATTTTAAACTCACATATCCACCTATCTATTCAGCATTTTCACTTGGAGATCTAATTGGCATATCAAAGTTAACATTCCTGTCTTAGTTACCTTGTGCTGTTGTAACACCAATACCACAAGTGGGTGGCTTTAAGAATAGCAATTTACTCTCTCACAGTTCTGAAGGCTAAAAGTCCAAGTCAACGTTTCAGCCATGTTGATTCCTTCCTTGTTGGTTGCCCCAGGCATTCCTTGGTTCCTTGGCATTCCTTGGCTTGTAGACAATCCTTACATGGCATCTGTATTACCCCACGAGTGTGTTTCTATGTCTAGTCTTGTCTTTTTATAAGTCAGAAGTTATTTGGTTTAGGATCCACCCTACACTGGTATGACCTCATTAACATAATGAAAAAAATCTACTTCCAAATGGGGGTATTTACAGGTACAGTGATTAGGATTTCAACACATATTTAATCCATAACAATGCCCACATATGAATTCTTGATTTCTCTCCCAAACTTGTTTCTCTGTCATTCTTCCCAACTTCATTCTTCCAAGGGTCAAGGACTGCATCTTTGGTGTCCTCCCTGTTTCTTTTTCTTTCTCTCTTACTCCACAATAACAAATACTGTCATCTCTTTTCTCGCCACTTTCACTTCTACCACCCTGTTCCAAGTCACCATTATCTACATCCCTGACTGATAGTCTCCAAACAGGTTGTTTCAGTTATCTATTACTGTGTAATAAATAACCCCAAAATTTAGTGGCTCAAAACAATAACAATTTACTATTTCTCATGATTCTGTGGGTTGACCAAGTGATTCTTCAGCTTCATGTGATGCCAGCTGAGGTGCTAGGATGGCTAGGACTAAGATGGCTCACTCTCATGGCTGGAAGTTGGTGATGGCTGCCCAGTTGGGCACTTAGCTGAAGCTGTCAGCCAGGGGCCTTTGTTCTCCTCCTCATTGGCCTCTCCACATGATTGCTTAGGCTTTCTCACAGCTATGGTAGCTGTGTTACGAGAGGGAACATTCCAAGCACTGAAAGAGAAGCTGCAGATTTCCTAAACTACAGCCTTGGAAGTTACACAGTCATTTCTGTGCATTCTTTCAGTCCTAGAAGTGACAGGACCAGCCCAGATTCAAGTAGTGAGAAATGAACACCCTTGATGAGAAGAGTGGCAATGAATCTGTGGTCATTTTCAATCTATCACACAGGTCTCCTTGCTTCCATCCTTGCCACCCCATAATGTAATCTACACATAACTTCCAGAGACTTTCTTTGAAAACACAGTTAGATCATGTCAATCCTATACTAAAAGCCTCCCAAAAGCTTCTTATCCAGAATAAAAGCCAGACTCCTCTCCAGGGTCATGAAGGCTCTGCTACAGACCCTCACTCCCTCTCCCAGCTCCTCTCTCCTACTCACTCCATTCATGCCACATAAGCTCTTTGTTGCTTCTCAGACTCCTCAGTCACATTCCTGTCTCTGCCAAGATCCCATATATCTTTGTGTGGATCACTCACTCCCTTACTTCCTTCAGGTGTCTAAAAAAACCACTTCATCAAAAAGATCTTACCTGGAGTCATTCAATTTATTCAATAACATTAAACAAATATTGATTGAGTACCTGCTGTGTGCCAGACCCCAGAGTGGAAATGAAAACAACTGGCGAGAAGACCATGTATGTCAATGTGTTAAATGTAACTCACAAATGTCACAGGAACTCAACAAGGACGAGAGCATCTAATGCTGGGCCATTAGAGCCAGAAGGGTCCTGAGAAGTGAACTGGAATATCTCCTTGTTTATGGGTGAGGACAGCTGGGTCCAGAGGATATGCAAGACTCAATCAAGGTCACAGAGCAGTAGGTTCAGGAGCCAGACCACCTGACTCGGGTCACTAGATAAAGTGAGAGCTCTAGCTTCTTATTCCTCTAGAGAAGTGCTGGCCCTCTCTCTGATGCAGGACATCTTAGGAAAGGAGATTTCCTTGCCCTATGTAACAGTTGGATATAAATCAAAAGATTTTGCAGAAATGAGAATGATTCTGAATTGGACAGTAAAAGTCGGGCTTACATTTTGTGGGCCCTCTTGTCCTAGACAGAGGGATCCTTTAGAGTTTTAGGCCATTTGAATTGCTTTTGGTAGTGGAATCAGCCACATGAAAAATATTCTTGGCCTTTTGGTGTCATAAAAATCCCTTTTTTTCCCAACCATCAGCTAAAACGCTCTCAATAAAAGGTAGAGATTTCTAAACCAGTTCTCCTTAAGCAAATGACTCCATGATGGAAAGACAGAAACATTTTGCTGCCATGAACTTGAAGAAACACTTTTTGATCCTTACCCTTGTTATGTTTCTGAGAGCACTGTTAATATAAGGCATTCTCCTACTGTGTTGTACTAAATTCTGGTGCATGAGTAGCTACCGCGTTGGTACAGTTGTAAGCCAGATAATGACTCCTTTTTGCATAACACAAATGTCCAATTCTGCTTTTTAGTTCTTATTTAAGTTTCTCAAACGATTCTATTTTAATACTATGTGTTAGGACAAAGAAACACGCTACTCCAAGTGGAAGATTCATTTCAGAGAAGAATGTGGGGAACTGCCTTGAAGAACAGCATGAGTCAGTTTTTTAAAAAATAGAGAAGAAATGAGAAGTGGTGATTTCACACATTCTACACGAAATTAGTAGTCCGTTTTTCTCCTCCAAATTGTCATCATCATCTTACTAAGCAAAACTGGACATTGGTGATTTAAAAAATACATAAATCTTTCCCCCTCCTATCTTGTTTTCATCCTCATGATCAGCATTACCTAAGACACATCATGAAACCAAATCTTGCCCATGACGATGCTTCTAATAGCTTCCTACTTCATTCAAATTCAGCGTGACCAACTGGACGATTTAACTTCATTTGCTTAAGCAACAGATGAGACAGGGTGGACTGCATTTGACTTCATTTTCTTCCTCTTTGTAACTGTCATAAACTGTATATTCCAATTTTTTAATTTGTGCTTCAGTTAAAATCCTATCAGAACACTGACCAGCCATCTGCTAGTTTGCTTTTTTCTTTTAGCTGCTGCAGTTACTTGCATGCATCCTACAGAGACAGTACATACATATCTCTATCTCCCATAAGCTTTGCTCCTAGTAGATGCTCACTAAATATTTCTCAACTGAATCTGTGAAGAAAGCAAGCCCTCTGTACTTCCCTCCCTTGATAAAAATGATCTCTGAAGTCCTAGAGACAGGTTCACGTTAAATACGCATGTCTTCCCTTTGTTGTTGTTGTTAGGTGCCATCGAGTCAGTTCGGACTCATGGTGACCCTACGTACAACAGAACAAAACACTGCTCAGTCCTGCGCCATCCTCACAATTGTTGCTATGTTTGAGCCCATTGTTGCAGCCACTGTGTCATTCCATCTCCTTGACAGTCTTCCTCTTTTTCACTGACCCTCTATTTTACCAAGCATGATGTCCTTTTCCAGGGACTGGTCCCTCCTGATAACATGTCTAAAGTATGTGAGATGTAGTCTTGCCATCCTGTCTTCTACAGAACATTCTAGCTGTAGTTCTTCGAAGACAGATTTGTTCGCTCTTCTGGCAGTCCATGGTATATTCAATATTCTTCGCCAGAACCTTAATCCAAAGATGTCAGTTCTTCTTTGATCTTCCATATTCAGCTTTCCTAGGCATATGATGCATTGGAAGTACCATGGCTTGGGCAGGCACACCTTAGTCCTCAAGGTGACATCTTTGCTTTTTAACACTTTAAAGAGGTCTTTTGTAGCAGATTTGCCCAATGCAATGCGTCATTCGATTTCTTGACCACTGCTTCCACAGGTATTGATTGTGGATCCAAGTAAAATGAAATCCTGGACAACTTCAATCTCCACTTATCACGATGTTGCTTATTGGTCCAGTTGTGAGGACTTCTGTTCTCTTTATGCTGAGGTGTAATACTTACTGAAGGCTGTAGTCTTTGACCTTCATCAGTAAGTGCTTCAAGTGCTCTTCGCTTTCAGCAAGCAAGATGGTGTCATCTGCATATCACAGGTTGTTAATGAGTCTTCCTCCAATCCTGGTTCTGTGATCTTCTTCATATACTGCGGCTTCTTGGAATATTTGCTCAGTATACAGACTGAATAAGTATGGTGAAATCACACAACTCTGACACACACCTTTCCTGATTTTAAACCATGCAGTTTATGTACAGGTTCCACATGAGCACAATTAAGTGTTCTGGAATTCCCATTCTTCACAATGTTATTCATAATTTGTTATAATCCACACAGTATGCCTTTGCATAGTCAATAAAACACAAGTAAACATCTTTCTGGTATTCTTTGCTTTCAGCCAAGATCCATTGGATGTCAGTAATGATATTCCTCGTTCCATGTTCTCTTCTGAATCCAGCTTGAATTTTGACAGCTTCCTGTCAAGTATCTTCAGCATAATTTTACTGTGATATTAATGATATTATCTGATAATTTCTACATCCCATTGGATCACCTTTCTTTGAAATGGGCACAAATATAGATCTCTTCCAGTCAGGTGGAAGGTAGCTGTCTTCTAAATTTCTTGGCATAAATACTAATCTCAGATAAAATACACTTTAAAACAAAATCCACCATAAAAGACAAGGAAGGATTGACATATAATGATCAAAGGGACAATCTACCATGAGGACATAACCATAATAAATATCTATGCACCCAATGACAAGCCTCCAAAATACATAAAACAAATTCTTAACAGCACTGAAAAGAGAAATTGATTGTTCCATAGTAATACTAGGAGACTTCAACATACCACTTTCGGTAAAGGACACAACCTCTAGAAAGAAACTCAACAAAGATACAGAAGATCAAAGGCCACAACCAACCAACTTAACCTCACAGGCATATATAGAACAATCCACGCAACAGCAGCAAAGTACATGTTATTTTCCAGTGCAAATGGAACGTTCTCCAGAATAGACCACATGTTAGGCCACAAAGCAACCCCCAGCAAAATCCAAAACATTGAGATAATACAAAGCATCTTCTCTGATCATAAGGCCATCAAAGTAGAAATTAATAACAGGAAGATCAAGGGAAAAAAAAAGCAAATACATGGAAACTGAATAACACCTTGCTTAAAAACCATGGGGTAATAGAAGAAACAAAAGACAGAATAAAAAAAATTCCTAGAATCAAATGAGAATGACAATGTATCATACCAAAACCTTTGGGACACAGCAAAGGCAGTGCTCAGAGTCAACTTATAGCAATAAATGCACACATCAAAAAAGAAGGGACAAAATGAAAACATTAGCTATACAACTTGAACAAATAGAAAGAGAACAGCAAAAGAAGCCCACAGCCACTAGAAGAAAGGAAATAATAAAAAGCAGAGCAGAAATAAATGAAATAGAGAATAGAAAAACAATAGAGTCAACAAAACCAAAAGTTTGTTCTTTGAAAGGATCAACAAAATCAACAAACCATTGGCCAAACTGACAAAAGAAAAACAGGAGAGGACACAATAACCCAAATAAGAAATGAAATGGGGGACATTACAACAGACCCAACCAAAATAAAAAGGATCATAACAGAGTACTATAAAAAACTATACTCCAACGAATTTGGAAAACCTAGAGGAAATGGACAAATTTCTAGACACACTACCTACCTAAACACACAGAAGCTGAGGTTGAAACACTGAACACACCTATAACAAGAGAAGAGATTGAAAAGGTAAAAAAACAAAACAAAACTCCCAACAAAAAAAAAGCCCTGGCCCAGATAGCTTCACTGGGAAATTCTACCAAATTTCTTTGCATAAACGAGTGAGGGCTTCCAGCATCACATCAGTTTATTGGAACAGCTCAATCAGTGTTCCTGGAACCTTGTTTTTCAACAATGCCTTCAGTGCAGCTTGGACTATTTCCTTCAGTACCATTAGTTCTTGATCATATGCTACCTCCTGAAATGGTTGAACTTTGACGAATTCTTTTTGGTACAGTGATTCTGTGTATTCCTTCCTGCATCATTCAACATTTTGCCTGAATTCAATATTGCACCTTGAGGCTTCAATTTTTTCTTCCATTCTTTCAGCTTGAAAAAATGCCAAGCATGCTCTTCCCTTTTGGTTTTCTGACTCCAGGTCCTTGCACATTTCATTATAATACTTTACTTTGTCTTCTTGGGCCGCCCTGTGAACTCTTCTGTTCAGCACTTCTACTTCATCATTTCTTCCATTTGCTTTAGCTACTCTATGTTCAAGAACAAGTTTCAGAGTGTCTTCTGACATCCATTTTGGTCTTTTTCATTCTTTCTTGTCTTTTTAATGACCTTTTGCTTTCTTCATGTATGATGTTGTTGATGTCATCCCACAACTCATCTGGTCTTCAGTCATTATTGTTCAGTGCATCAGATCTATTCTTGAGATGGTCTCTAAATTCAGGTGGGATATACTCAAGGTCGTACTTGGGCTCTCATGGACGTGTTTTAATTTTCTTCAGCTTCAACTTGAAATTGTGTATGAACAATTCACGGTCTGTTCCACGGTCAGACCCTGGCCTTGGTCTCACTGATGATATTGAGCTTCTCCATCATCTCTTTAAACAGATGTAGTCAATTTGATTCCTGTGTACCCCATTTGGTGAGGTCCACTTGTATAGTTGCCCTTTATGTTGTTGAGAAAAGATTTCCAATGAATACGTCATTGGTCTTAGGAAATTTTATCATGCGATCTCTGATGTCATTTCTATCGCAAAGGCCGTATTTTCCAACTACTGTTCTTTCTTCTTTGTTTCCAACTTTCGCATTCCAATCACCAGTAATTATCAATGCTTCTTGATTGCATGTTTGATCAATTTCAGAATGCAGAAGCTGGTAAAAATCTTCAGTTTCTTCATCTTTGGCATTAGTAGTGAGAGCTTAAATTTGAATAATAGTCTTATTAACTGATCTTCCTTGTAGGCATATGGATATTATCCTATCACTGACAATGCTGTACTTCAAGACAGATTTTGAAATGTTGCTTTTGACAATGAATGTGATGCCGTTCCTCTTCAATTGGTCATTCCTGGCATAGTAGACCATGATTGTCTGATTCCAAATGGCCAATACCAGTCTATTTCAGCTCACTAATGCCTAGATATATCTTCAAATGCTTCATTTCATTTTTGACATCCTCCAAGTTTCCTAGATTCATACATAAGACATTCCACATTCCAATTATTAATGGGTGTTTGCAGCTGTTTCTTCTCATTTTGAGTTGTGCCATATCAGTAAATGAAGATCCTGAAATCTTTACTTGATCCATGTCATTAAGGTTGACTCTACTTTGAGGAGGTAGCTCTTCCCCAGTCATCTTTTGAGGGCCTTCCAACCTGAGGGGCTCATCTTCTGGCACTATATCAAACAAAGTTCCACTGCTATTCATAAGGTTTTCACTGGCCTTTTTTTTTAAAGATAAATCACCAGGTCCTTCTTCCTAGTCTTAGTCTGGAAGTTCCGCTGAAACCTGTCCACCATGGATGCCCCTGCTGGTATTTGAAATACCAGTGGCATAGCTTCCAGCATCATAGCAACACACAAGCCACCACAGCACGACAAACTGACACACAATTGATGACGTCTTCCCTTAGAGTCAAATAAAAATTCAAAATTAATAACATCTGTGTAATTTGTCTTTATAATGTGGTGAGTCATACATCTAAGTTGGTAACCATTTAATTGAGTGCTGTTATGGATTGAATTGTGTCCTCCAAAAAGATTTGTTGAAGTCTTAACCACTGTACTTGTAAATGTGACCCTGTTTGGAAATAAGGTTTTTCTTTTGTTATGTTAATGAGGGCATACCAGTATAGGATGGGCCCTATGCCTAATTCTTTCTGATGTCTTATGAAAAGAGCAGAATAGACACAGAGACACACAAGAAGGGGAGACATCATGTTATGACAGAGACAGATCTATTTATAAGTAGCAAAGGAAAACCAAGGATTGTGGGCAGCCACCAGAAACTAGGAGAGAGACGCTCAGAAGGAATCTACATGGACGACACCTTAATTTGCATGACACCCTAATTTGGACTTCTCGACTCCATAACTGTGAGACAATACATTTCTGTTTTTTGTCTTCTTGGTTGTTTTTAGGTTCTACCAAGTTGGTTCTGACTAATACAGACCCTATGTACAACAGAACGATACGCTGCCCGGTCCTGCACCATCCTCACAATCGTTCTTATGCTTGAGCCCATTATTGCAGCCACTATGTCAATCCATCTCATTGAGGGTCTTCCTCTTTTTCTCTGACTCTACTTTACCAAGCATGATGTCCTTCTCCAGAGATTGGTCCCTCCTGATAATGTGTCCAAAGTATGTGCGACATAGTCTTGCCATCCTTGCTTCTGAGGAGCAGTCTGGCTGTAGTTCTTCCAAGACAGATTTGTTCGTTCTTCTGGCAGTCCATTCTTCTATTAGATTAGGAGAAACATTATACAGCTATAGTTCCTGATCCTGAAGTCCACCCACACCCTCACCCCAAGAATGTTAGATCAAGGAGCACAGCTTCATGGTTTTAGAAACATAGAAAATATGGCATTGGTGATAGAAACGATGCTGGAGATCATGTGATAGAATTTCACAAGACCAACGACTTCTTCATTGCAAATACCTGTGGTATTTATTTTACAGCAGCACAGTGGATGCTGGAATGGGTTAAGACTTTTGGGGGTGCTTGATGGGGTAAATGTATTTTGCATGTGAGAAGGACATGAATTTGGGGGGCCAAAGGGTAGAGTGTTATGGTCTGGATAGTGTCCTCCAAAAAGATATAATTGGAGTACTAACCCCTGCAAACTGTGACTATGACCCTTTCAGGAAATAAGGTTTTTATTTTCCTGTGTCATTGAGGTAGGACGAGTACGATCCTAATTCCTACTGAGTGGTGTCTTATAAAAAAAGCAGAGACACACAGGAGGGAGACATCATTTGATGATAAAGACAGATGCATCTATAAGCAGCAACAGATTACCAGCAGTCACCAAAAACTAGGAGAGAGATCTACAGAAGAAATCTACATGGAGGATACCCTGATTTGAATTTCTAGCCTCCAAAACTGTGAGACAGTAAATTTATGTTCTTTAAAGCCACCCACTTGTGGTGCTTTTGTTACAGCAGTGCAAGGAACCTAAGACAAGTCCTAATTCTGACCATTTGGCTGGTAAGTGGACAAACAGGCAAAGAGAAGAGCTGGACTAGTACAAATCCATTTGCAGTCCAGGAAGTACTGCTATTTATGTACGACTTTGTGGATCCAGCAAGTAGTGTAATAAGGTGTGAGTATAGGAAGTAAGCATATACCAGAGTGGTGGAAGATAAAATCTGAAAAGCAAAACAAGGACAAATGGCAGAGTCAAGGATGCTGGACTGAGAAGTGTGAATTTCATTCTATAGAAATCAGAGAGCCCTGCAAGGTTTTTGAGAATGCGAATAATGTTCGTGGAGGCCATTCCTATATACATCAAGCATATATTTAGGTAAAATGGTAAAAAACACTTGGGAAAAAAGTTTGGAAGTTTCTTACAAAGTCAAACATATACCTACCATGCAATCTTTAATCCTCACTGTTTGCCCCAAAGAAACAAAAATGCATTTCCACGAGAAAGACTTTCACAAGAATATTCATAGCAGTTTTATTCCAAATTTTGGAAACAACCCGAATATTCATGAACAGATAAATGAATAAACAAATTGTGATACATCTATACAATGGGATACTACACAGTAATAAAAAGGAACAAACTACTTATTCACAAAACATGGATGGACTTTGAAAATATTATACTGAGCAAAAGAAGTCAGATAAGAATATAAGTGGCATTATCTCACTTATATGAAACTCTAGAAAAAACAAATGTAATTTATAAGGACAGAAAGTAGATCAATGGTTGCATCAGGCCAGGCATTGGGAGGGAGTCTGAATGGCAAAGGAGCACAAGCGAACTTTTTTGGGAGGTGAAATTGTTTTATATCTTGATTGTACTGGTGTTACCCACATTTATACATTTTTCAAATTTATTGAACAGTACACTTAAAATGGGTACATTTTAATGTATGTAAATTATACCTCAATAAAGTTGACTGGAAAAAGAAAATAACTATATTTGGACATAGCACTACACAAGGCAAAGAGAAGGATGCAGAAGGGACTTTCCTAAAGGGCTTGTGATCTAGTATGAAGATGAGGTACAGACCTATGATATAAAAGTCCTGTGTTTCAGAACAATAGATGGCTCTGAATTAACTGGCAAAGGAACATATGGACCAGAAATAGTAATAATAAGAAGAGAAGGTAAGTGTATATATGTGTGATTGGGAGAGGGGGGCACCATGGCTTGGAGTTAATTAATGCTGTATCATTTTAGTGAATGTCATATTTATCTAACTGTTCCATCAAGACCTGGTTCAAATTCCACTTCATAAATTTTTTTTTTATTGTGGTTTAGGTGAAAGTTTACATAGCAGATTAGTTTCTCATTAAACAGTTAATACACAAATTGTTTTGTGACATTGGTTGCCAACCCTTTGATGTGTCAGCACTCTCTCCTTCTCCATCCCAGGTTCCTTTTCCATTCGTACAGTTTTCCTGTCCCTTCCTGCCTTCTTGTCTTTGCTTTTGGGCTGGTGTGCCCGTTTAGTCTCATATACATGGTTGAACTGCATATGTTATTGTTTTATAGGCCTGTCTAATCTTGGGCTGAAGGGTGAACTTCAGGATTGACTTCAGTACTGAGTTAAAAGGGTGTCTGGGGGCCATACTCTCAGGGCTTCTCCAGTCCCTGTCAGATCAGTAAGTCTGGTCTTTTTTTGTGAGTTTGAATCTTGTTCTACATTTTTCTCCAGCTCTGTCCAGGACCTTCTATTGTGATCCCTGTCAGAGCAGCTGGTGGTGGTAACCAGGCACTATCTAGTTGTGCTGGACTCAGTCTGGTGGAGGCTGTGGGAGTTGCGGTCCTTTAGTCCTTTGGATTAATCTTTCCCTTGTGTCTTTGGTTTTCTTCATTCTTCTTTGTTCCCGACGGAGTGGGACCAGTAGACGTATCTTAGATGCCTGCTCACAAGCTTTTAAGACCCCAGACCCTACTCACAAAAGTAGGACATAGAACGTTTTCTTTATAAACTATGTTATGGTAATTGAGCTAGATGTCCCCCCAAGACCATGGTCCCCAGCCCTCAGCCCAGTAACTTGGTCCCTCAGGGAGTCTGGATGTGTCTATGAAGCTTCTATGACTGCCTTGGTCAAGTTGTGCTGACTTCCCCAGTATTGTGTACTGTCTTACCCTTCATCAAAATTACCACTTATCTATTGTCTAGTTAGTGTTTTTCCCTCCCTCCTCCTCCCCTCCCTGGTAACTATCAAAGACTGTTTTTTTCTGTGTGTAAAGCTTTTCAGGAGTTTTTGTAATAGTAGTCTCATACAGAATTTTTTTTTTTTAATGATTGACTTATTTCACTCAGCATAATGCCCTCCAGATTCATCCATGTTGTGAGATGTTTCTCAGAGTCATCATTGTTCTTTATTGTTGTGTAGTATTCCATTGTGTGTATGGACTATAGTTTATCTATTCATCTGCTGATGGGCACTTAGGTTGTTTCCATCTTTTTGCTATTGTTGTCACTTAATTTTAAATGTGTTTATGCCCTATCTCATCTTCTAGAACACAAGCTCATTAACAGAGTACTGTACCCCAGGTCTCCTGCAGATCCTTAACAGCAGCCGGATGGTTTTTATAGATGATCTTGATTCATCCTGATTTTCATTTCCTTAAACTGGACTGTGTTAACAATTTGGGAGAAGAGACATCAACAATTCTACTATGATTGTACTTAGGGACTAAGTAGGGAGATACTGAGAGTTGTTAACCCCTCAGTAATTCATCTCTGCTCCTACTGTAATTGACAGATCATAATTTCTACCAAAGTCAAGATGCTCTTCAGGATGTCCTCTCTTGCGCAAATTGAAATTGAGTTGGTGTAGTTACCCAATGGTGTTATAGCAATGATTTTTTTTTCTTCAATCAGGAATTTCAGCCAGGGCAGTCACTTTTGTATTCGAAGCCTGCCAACTCTGACCAGAAATCAGGTCTCGAAGTAAGACACACCTTGACAAGTGGATTAGATGTTCTAGTGAAAGGCAGATAAATGTCACTCCTGTCACTCTAAATAAAAGTATGGACTTGCTTATCAGTTTGTAGGGTTGAGGTCTTACCTTCAACACTTCTAGAGTGTTTTGAACTTTATTATCCTTTAAATGAAGACTTTTCCATCTAGCTTCCTCCATTTATGCCCGAAGAGGGAATTATTACTGTTTAACTCTTTGAAACATGTGGCTTCTGTCAACTTCCTGTCTTTTCCTTTAGGAGACAATACAACCTGTGGCCTTAAACAGAAATCTGCCAGAATTTTCTCAAATGTCATATCAGGGAATGAAATGCAGTGGCACCCTTTAATAGTGCTGGATCCTGGACGTCTTCTACATGCTTTACAAGTGAATCATGTTCTAGCGGACTCTGATTGTTTGGGGTCATGTTTTAGAGCATTGGATTTGTCATCTAAATCCATGTAATGGCATAGTCAAATCTTGTTCTCAGAAACCTAAGTAAAGACAGCCAAAGCTTGCTAAAGCATGATCAGCAGCATGTACACACTTAAACGTGCACAGCGTCGTTTCCCAACGTATCTGAGGGATACGAGGCACACTAAACGCCTTGCAAAGAAGGGCTTTCCTGGTTAAATAAATTTAGAGATGTGGCATACAAAAGGAGCCCTGGTTGCACAGTGGTTATGAGTTCAGCTACTTACCAAAAAGTCTGCAGTTTGAATCCACCAGCTGCTCGTTAGAAACCCTCTGGGGCAGTTCTGCTCTGTCCTATAGGGCCATTACAAATTGGAATTGACTCGACAGCAACGGGTTTGGTTTTTTTGGTTTGGGATACAAAAGGCACTCAGATAGCTGCAGAAATGCAGTCTGCTTAACTCATAGGCACTCAGAGCTTAGAGTTCCTTTCTCACACACTTTGGGAAGTTATGTCACCAGTATTTCAAATACCAGCAGGGTCACCCATGATGGACAGGTTTTGGCAGAGCTTCCACACTAAGACAGACTAGGAAGAAAGGCCTGGCAATCTACTTCCATAAATTACTCAATGAAAACCATATGGGTTACAACAGAACATTGACTCACTTGCTTTAGACAAGTCATCACGAGCGATCAATCACCAGTGAGGGTGAGGGAGATCCTCTGTGAAATGAATTGGCACAATAGCTACAACTATGTACTGGAACCTGTTGGTGATTGTGAGGACATCGCAGGACTGAGCACATTTTGTTCTGTTGCATATAAGGTCGCCAAGAGTTGTTGTCTTAATGACAGCTATCTATCTCTACTTATTGAGGCCTTAAAAATACATCTTTCAGTTATCCACATTTTGGTATTATATTTCTCTTACCTACATTTCTGAGCTATATTCTAAAGCTCAAAGAGGACCGGACTGCATATAAACATACATGCTTCGTATATTTGCTCACCAATATCATGCCTGTTTGTGCCTGTGAATCACAGGGGTTCTCAAACTGTCTCAAGACAATTGGTCTCAAGACCACTTTATGCTTTTCAAAATTACTGAGTACCCCAAGGAGCTTTTGTTTAGGTAGCTTGTATCTATCAATATTCACCATGCGAAAAATCAAAACTGAGAAAATTTTAAAATATTTATTAATTCACTTAAAAGTAACAGAAGAGTTTGAATGAACCACTAAAACTAATGCCCTGAGATAATCTTTAAACCATAAGCCAAAAATATCCCCAGAAGTCTTCTTAAAACCAAACAATCTTTTAGCTTAATTAGTAAAAAAAAGTCTGCCTTTTACATTATGCTCTTTTAAGAACTATCTATACGGGACAATAGTAAAATTGACAACATTAACGCAAAAGGTTAGGTAGGAACCTTATGAGGCAATGAATTTAAGTTAATTGGGGAGGAACAACTCAGAAAAAGAGTGTGAGAATGGTTACACAACTTGAAGAATGTAATCACTGTTACTGAATTGTACATGGAGAAACTATTGAGTTGGTGTATGTTTTGCTGTGTATATTCTCAACAACAACAACAAAATAAATAAAATTATATTAAAAACAAATAAGAATCCCATAACATGTTAACATAAATAATATATCTCAATTAAAATGACTGTATTTTCCAAAGCAAAAAAATTTAGTGAGAATATTGGCATTGTTTTATATTTTTGAAAATCTCTTTAATGTCTGGCTTCATAGAAGACAACTAGATTCTCAGATCTGCTTCTGAGTCAATCTATTGAGGTATCACATGTCACATAGCCTCTGGAAAATTCCACCATACACCCGAAAGAATGAGAGTGAAAAGGGTAAATACCATCTTAATATTATTATGAGAATAGTTTTTATCATGACTCTTTGACTCTAGGCATCTCTGGACCACAGTTGTGAGAATTACTGCTCTGAGGACCCAATTAAAAATATATATATTTATTGAGAATCTACTGGATGCCCAACACAAGATCAAAAAAAGACACACATCTTGTCACCAAATAGTGTCTCCTTCCACCTCTTATTGTCAAACAAATCTTAACAATATTTCAATACTCAGTACCATTTCTACTTCCTCCCTATCATCTTTGATAACCCCATTACAAGATCTCTACCTTTTCTAAATGTCCATAGCAATTATGGAGCCCTAGTGGCGTAGTGGTTAAGAGCTCAGCTGCTAACCAAAAGATTGGCAGTTCGAATCTACCAGTTGCTCCTTGGAAACCCTATGGGGGCAGTTCTACTCTGTCCTGTTGGGTCGCTATGTGTTGGAACCGACTCAATGGCAATGGGTTTGGTTTGGTTTTGGAAATTATTATCTATGCAGTTGACTTGGGATTTAAATCATATACTTTAGTGTGAGAGAATTATTAACTACTGCTGGTCAAACTGTGATTTTTTTATTGATATTTCTTTTTTGTGTGGTTATATCTTTCCTTGCTACTGATGGTAAGCTTTTTGAGGGCAATAATTTATTCTGCTCCTGGTTCCCATAATACATAGCAAAGACTGTACACAAACTGGATCTTAAATAGATATTAATGATTTGATCTGCAACTTAATTTAGGAGTGTTGCAGAGACAATGCTATGTGTTTACCAACTCTGTTTCCTTTTCTTGTTCTTGAGCACTCAAAAAGACTACATTTCCCAGTCTCCTCTGCAGCTGGGCTAGACCATATGACTGGATTTGGCCAATGGGATATGAGTAGAAGTGATGTAAGCCACCAAGCCTGGCCCTTAAAAACATCCAGTGGAACCCTCCTGCCCTGTCTTCCCTTTTGGTCACAAATGTGGAGGTCATGTGATAAGCTGGCAGAACCACAGAATGCAAGCAGCAGGATCCCTAAATAACCACATGGAAGACAGCCCCGGAGTATAGCCTAACCCCACATATGGTACACTAATGAGATTTCAGAGATTACTTGTTACCATAGCAATGCCTAGTTTATCCTGATGTATTTGAGAAAAGAGAATGTTCCCAAATGAAATGTGAAATAATGTAAGACAGTTCCATGTGTAGGAGAGTCAAGGAATGCTATGGAAGATGAGAGTAGGCAGAAACCACTCTGGAGTCATGTGCTGTGAGAGATTTATGGAGAGAAGGGGAGCAGAGAATGAGCAGAATTTTAACTGGCAGAAGGGGTTGCGAAGAGCAGCAGTCCAAATTCACCAAGGTGGGAATGAGCAGGGAATATACGGGACAGAAATGAAGACAGACTTGAGCTTAGAAAGTCAACACTAAATGGGAGCTGGAAAAACAAAACTCTTCGGGATTATTAAAAAGTCTAAAATATTTAAAGTGGAGCATGCTAATAAGGTTATGAGGTTATGAGGCTTGTATAAGGTAAACAGTGTGGAACTAAAGAGATAACCATACTCTGCTAACACTTTTGGGTACTTAACATGGTTTGGGCTGTGCTCTGAGCATTGTTATCATTGGTTCCTGTGAAGTCTGTAATCCTAATTTTACAGATGAAGAAACTGAGGTTTAGAGAGGTTACGTATTCTTCCCAGAACCCCAGGATTAGACCTGGAGTTTCTTTGATTCCAAAGCCACACAGCTCCTAACAGATCAAGATGCATTTTTGATTTGAATTTATCCATGTTAGCAAATCCCTCAGCTTCAATGGAGTGCAATGCTCTAAAGAATAGAGTCCTGCTCCTCACCCCTAGGCCCCAGGGTGCAAGGATGTTTTTGTCTGAAATGTATACCATATATTGTCACTAATAAGTAAAAGGTGAAAAATACAATGTGACTGTGCTCGCTTCAACAGTATATTGCAGAGGTGTTAAATTGGGTAAAATTGAAATAGAACATTTCTTTTTTGTTGAATATTTAAATCTGGATTTTTCTAGGAGCTGAACTTTTTACTAAAATGTCGTAAGAGGACACTAGATTTTTATTTTCATAATATGATTTAACAGGGCAAACTTTTTTAAACAGTTGATGAATCTTTAAACAAAAGAATGGAAAACTGTCATAATACATTTCAGAACAAAGTTAAGATGCAGGCTTTTCTGGGCATTTTGTCAGAGGAGCTGGGGCAAGGCCAAGTCATCTGGAAAGTGCAGTCAGTGAACTCTCTGGAGCTGGGGGTGGAAGATAGAGGCTAAGCACGGTGCCTGGGTTGGGGAGGAGCAATGGTGGTGGTGAAGGAAGGCTGGAGAAGCAGCCTGGAAGGAACAATCCCCTCCATCTTTTCCCCTCTTTATTATTATCTTTGTCTTTGGATAAAGTCAGCAAATGTTTACAGAATGAATGACTGAGTAACAGTAGTTCGAGTGCTGAGAAAAAATGCAAAAGACAAATAACATGCAGGCCCTGTTCTCCATGCCTTAACCTGTGCAGAGAATCAGAATCCATATGACTTGTGTTCTGTTGCTGTCGAGTCAATTCCGACTCACAGTGACCCTATAGGACAGAGTAGAACTGTTCCATAGGGTTTACAAGCCTGTAATATTCACGGAAGCAGACTGCCACATCTTTCTCCTGTGGAGCGGTCAGTGGGGTCGAACTTCTGACCTTTCAGTTAGCAGCTGATCGCTTAACCACTGTGCCACCAGAGCTCCTTCTTTCTTTTGTGGCTCAAGTTTCTTCATTTTCATTGCTGCCATGTATTTTACTTTTAGAATTACCCCAATTTATCCATTCTACTGTTGAAAATGCTTGGGTGGTTTGCAGCTTCAGGCTAGCATGAATAATGGTGCTATGAACAGCCTTGTATGCTTCTCCAGGTGGGAGTTACCGGGTAGTAGGTATCTGAATACAGGCAGTCCCCAAGTTACATAGGAGATCCGTTCCTAAGTCTTTAAGTCAAATTTGTAGGTACATTGGAACAGGTATATATGGTTCTTATTTAGTGTTAGTCAAATGTTAATACAGTCCGTTTGGGCAATATCTGATCATGTATATGTCTGTGGTCTCATAAGGTTATAACAGAGTTCAGAAAATCCCAAATGGAGAATGGGACATAGCAGATGTATTGGACGTAAGACTTAAGAAACACTTCCAAACAAAGCAATGCTTTCATGAGTGTCACAAAATGTGTGTTCATCACGGACCATTGTATGTACTTAACTCAAATTTTTAATATAATAGGCTTTATGGCAGCTGGTTCTTAAGTACAAGTTGTTCGGACATGCCTGACCCTGGGACTACCTGTATTCAACTTTTGCAGATCACATTAAATTGTTTTTCAAAGAGGTTCTACCTAATTATATTCCCACTACAGCAGATGAAATTCCTGTTTCTCCCCACTTTCATCTACACTTGTTATTGACTTTTAACTTTGTGTCAATCTGTTGGGTGTATAATGGTATCTCACTCTGGCTTTAATCTGCAATTCTGGGTGCATACTACATCGAGCTCTTTATATTCATTGGCTATTAGAGTTTCCTCTTTGATGAGGGGCTTGTTCAAATCTTTAACCTATTTTTCTGTTGGGTTTTCTGTCACGTTTTAATCGTCTTGTGAGAGTTCTTTAAATATTCTGGATATTTGTCAGTTATACTTATTTATGGTGCAATGAGTTTCCTTAGTGGCCTTTTGTCCTTGGTTTTTGGAAATTGACTTTAGGGGCTTTCCTCTTGTTGACTGCACCTGAGGGTTTGTTACTTTTGCCCAATCTGGCTAGGGAGGCCCGCCTAGTAACTGACAAGGACTAGGACCTTGGCTGGTTTGGCTGAGGAGTAACTAACAAAGGAGCACGAGACTCAGAGGGAACTTCCAGGTTGACAAGAACCTGGAGAGATGGCATGTCCTTTGGACATGGAAGCCCTGTACTAGAAACCTTCCCAGACCCAGTTAAGAGCTGGGTAGGAGAACGAAGAGCTGTACAGGGGCAGAACTGTACAGGTTAAGAGTTTGAGTAGTTGAAGAACAATAGCAGCAGCCAGTCAAGACCAAAGTGACAGTGGCAGGCAGCTGAGAGCAGAAGGGAGCAGCTGCACTGATGAAGAGCTAAGCTGAGAGAAGAGAGCAGAGCTGTCCTGACCAAGAGAACTATTCAAGAGCTGCACCATCAGGGGGCATCTCTGCTGCAGAGAGATATCATGGAGCATTTCTTCACTGAAGAGTCTCACCAGTGAGTGAACGTATGTCTTTGGGAGGGTAAGCCTGTCCCCTTGAGATGCTGAGGCTCCGTGATGGGACCACTCCCAGACCTCATCCTATTCATTTCTTCATTTATATCTTTCTCTATTATATTAATATATCCATATTTATGCCTATTCCAAAGAAAGGTGATCCAACTGCATGTGGAAATTATCGAACAATATCATTAATATCACAAGCAAGTAAAATTTTGCTGAAGATCATTCAAAAGCGGTTGCAGCAGTACACTGACAGGGAACTGCCAGAAATTCAAACCAGATTCAGAAGAGGACGTGGACCAGCGATATCATTGCTGATGTCAGATGGATCCTGGCTGAAAGCAGAGAATACCAAAAACATGTTTACCCGTGCTTTATTGACTATGCAAAGGCTTTCAACTGTGTCAGTCATAACAAATTATGGATAACATTGTGAAGAATGAGAATTCCAGAACACTTAATTGTGCTCATGAGGACCTTGTACACAGACCAAGAGACAGCGGTTCGGACAGAACAAGGGGATCCCACGTGGTTTAAAGTCACGAAAGGTGGGCATCAGGATTGTATTCTTTCACCGTACTTATTCAATCTGTATGCTGAGCAAATAACCCGAGAAGCTGGACTATATGAAGAAGAACAGGGCATCAGGATTGGAGGAAGACTCACTAACCTGCGTTACGCAGATGACATAACTTTGCTTGCTGAAAGTGAAAAGGACTTGAAGCACTTACTGATGAAGATCAAAGACCACAGCCTTCAATATGGATTACACCTGAACAGAAATAAAACAAAAATCCTTACAACTGGACCAATAAGCAACATCATGAAAAATGGAGAAGACTGAAGCTGTCAAGGATTTCATTTTACTTGGATCCACAATCAACACCCATGGAAGCAACAGTCAAGAAATCAAATGACGTGTTGCACTGGGAGAATCTCCTGCAAAAGATCTCTTTAAAGGGTTAAAAATCAAAGATGTCACTTTAAGGACTAAGGTGCGCCTGATCCAAGGTATGGTGTTTTCAATTGCCTCATATGCATGCAAAAGCTGGACAATGAATAAGGAAGACCAAAGAAGAATTGACACCTTTGAATTATGGTGTTAGTGAAGAATATTGAATATATTATGGACTGCCAAAAGAACAAACAAATCTGTCTTGGAAGGAGTACAACCAGAATGCTCCTTAGAGACAAGGATGGCAAGACTATGTCTCATATACTTTGGACATATTATTTGGAGGGACCAGTCCCTGGAGAAGGACATCATGCTTGGTAAAGTAGAGGGTCAGTGAAAAAGAGGAAGACCCTCAATGAGATGAAATGACACAGTGGCTGCAACAATGGGCTCAAGCGTAACAATGGTTGTGAGGATGGCGCAGGACCGGGCAGTGTTTCGTTCTGTTGTACATACAGTTGCTACGAGTCAGAATTGACTTGACGGCACCTAACAACAACTGTTAAAGTTGTTATCACAGGTACAGCATTTCCAGTGAGCTCGGTAAGCCCTTCCAGTAAATTACTGAACCTAAAGGCAGTAGTGGGGCCAGCTGGTCTGAAGTGCAGGAAGTTGTGTTGACTCCTGTGCTTGTGGCTGTTACCTGTTGACCTAGCCCTGGGTGGGTATGGATGAGCTAGAAGAGCTGCATGGGTAGCTGGGGTCTGAACTGGCCGGGGAAGGGAAACTAAAATTTCCACATGATGCGTGTGGAATGGGACAGGTTATTCACCACACAATTTGACCTCAGAGATAAGTGATCTTGGTCTCCCTGGACTGGTTTGCACAACTGGTGCTGTGAGCAGCAAAGGACTACCGATCGCAAATTCCTGCGTGCTTCATGCAGTATTCCAACTATATTTTCTAACTCTTTGGTTAATTTTATCAGTTTTTTCCTTTGTGGTTAGTGCTCTTTTATTTATCCCCTATCCAGATGTCAGAGCCCTGGCGTCACAGTGGTTAAGAGCTTGCTGCTAACCAAAAGGTCCACAGTTCGAATCTACCAGCTGCTCCTTGGAGACCCTATGGGGCGGTTCTACTCTGTCCTGTAGGGCTGCTATGAGTCAGAATTGACTTGATGGCAATGAGTTTGAGTTTTTTGGTTTTATCCAGATGTCATGAAGACAGATAAATTATCTTCTAAAAGCTTTATAATTTTTCTCTTCATATTTAGGACTATAATCCAACTGGAGTTGATTTTTGTTTTTAGTTTCAGGTAGGATATGCAACTTCATTATTTCCCACATAAATAATTATTCTAGCACCATCTTAAAATATATGTATATATCCTTTTCTCACTTCTCTGTAGTCCAACCTCTGTCATTTTTCTAAGGGTTCATACACGTGTGGGTCTATTCTGGGGCTCTTTTTCCATTGGTTCCTTTGTCTATCCCTGCACCAGTACTCTACTAATTTAGATAGCATCTTTTCTCCAGCAAAGTAAAGTAGATTAACTTCCAGGTCCTAAACTTGTTTTTACGTAGATTAAAAGCAAAACTCCACAAAAGACTATTTATTCAACTCAAGAAAAATTTATTTAAATAGGAAGCAAGTTAACTAGAAGCTTATCTCACTTGAAATAGCAAACATTCCATGACAATTTTCAAGTAATCAAATTACTATTTTTAATACACCAGGGCATTCACAATGAATTTTGTATAATCCACTTGATAATCCAAAGCCCGATCGCAGGCAAAAATTTTTCAAAGATTGTTTCCAATGATAATTACAATGTTAATGACGACACTGGAAATTCATGAATTTTTACTAACATTCTGATTTCTACATGTCTTATATATTTGACTTATATATTTCATATTATTCTTCACATTAATGTAATCCAGATGTCAGCTGGGGACCTTCCTCTGCCCCCTTGAGGTCTAGATAAAAATGTTTCAGAACCTCCTGGTTCCCAGCCTGCAAAGCCCTGTTCAATATTCCTACTAATTTCCAACACTCACAAATTCTCCTCACCTCTTCCCCTTCTTGAGCTCTGTTCTAGACCACAGTGACCCCAACCTGACCCTCATGTGCTCCTTCAACTTCTACAACTAAAAATCCTTGTGTCCTTACCCAGTGTTATGGATTAAATTGTGTCCCTCAAAAATATATATTGTAAATCCTAACCTCTATACTTAAGGATGTAATCCCATTTGGGAATAGTGTTTTCTTTATGTTAATGCGACCATATCAGTGTAGGGTATGTCTTGAGTCAACTAGTTCTGAGATATAAATGAGCGGATTAGGCACAGAAGCAAGCAAGCATGAATGGGGAAAAGATAGATGCCACATGGAAATCTCCAAGGAACGTCAAGAAAAGATTTTCCCCGGAGGGGAGACAGAGTCTTCCCCTAGAGCTGGCACCTTGAATTTGGACTTTTGACCTCCTAGACTGTGACAGGATACATTTCTGCCTGCTAAAGTCACCAGCTTGTGGTGTCTCTGTTATAGCAGCACTAAGAAATGAAGACACTCAGCCTCTCCAAGACACTGGGCTGAGGAAGACATTCATTACCACACTTAGCCCTCTGTGCCTTTCTCCTGCCCCCTTCTGAGTACCAAAAATTCCAACTTTTGTCTCTCTTTTAGACAAAGCAACTTCAGTACCCAGGCCTGTGGGGGTGGACAGGTGTGATGAAGAAGAGCATTTACCTTTTAACTAGATCCTTTATTAAAATATTTTCTCAATAACAATTATCTTCCTAAATGAAACTCAGATGCCAACTCCTAGGCAGTGTCTTAGTTATCTAGTGCTGCTATAATAGAAATACCACAAGTGGCTGGCTTTAACAAAGAAAAAATTATTCTCTCACAGTCTAGGAGGCTAGAAGTCGGTATTCAGGATGCCAGCCCCAGGGGAAGGCTTTCCCTCTGTCGGCTCTGGGGGAAGGTGCTTGTCATGAATCTTCCCCTGATCTAGGAGCTTCTCTGTGCAGGAATCCTGGGACCAAAGGATGTGATCTGTTCCTGGAGCTGCTTTCTTGGTGGTATGAAGTCCCCATGTCTCTCTGCTCACTTTTCTCCTTTATCTCAAAAAAGATTGATTTAAGACATAACCTTAACCTTGTAGAGTGAGTCTTGCCTCATTAACATAACTGCCTCTAATCCTGACTCATTAACATCATAGAGGTAGAATTTACAACACATAGGAAAACCATATCAGACACAAAATGGTGGACAATTACACAATACTGGGAATCAAGACCTAGCGAAGCTGACACACATTTTGGGGGGCACAATTCAATCCATGACATTCCACCGTGTGGCCCCTAAAAATTCATGTCCTTATCACGTCAAACACATTCACCCCATCAAGTTTTAACTCCAAGTCCAAAATCCAAAACTTCCTCTTCATCTATGAAATCCAGAATACAAGTTATCTGCTTCCAAATTACAATGGTGGAACAGGCTCAAGGTAGACATTTCTATTACAAATGGTAGAAACTGGAGGGAAAGAAGGGATTACAGGTACCAAGCAAGTCAGCAGAACACATTACATTAGGCCTCAAGGCTTGAAAATAATCCTGTGTTCTCTGAGACCATTTAGACAATGGCCCTGCCCTCCAGACTCTGAGTGGAGGCCGCTCAGCCCTGGGCTTTAGCCCCATCTTCCAGGCCCACAGAAACTGCAACTCTGCTCCCTCGAATTTGGGCAGCCCCATTCTCCTAGTCTGAGTGATGACTCCACCCTTTGAGACTGCAGCAGCTCTGCTTCCTGTGTTCCTTGTCTCTTAAGCTTCTGCTTCCTGGTTTCTTAGCCTCTTGGCCTCTCAGGCCTCACTGCCATGTCTGCCCTGCCAGCGCAAGTGTTCCAAAGTTCTGTAGTTCCGCCAATAAGTGCCTGGAGGCACCTCACTCCACCAGAAGCATTCTGCCAAAGGCACTCAGCTCTTTCACTCTGTGGGTCAGCTCCAGTGCTGTCTTGCACTGGTCTCCTGGTTCTGCTGCTGCCGTTTCTCTGCCATTGCCGCTTCTCGCCGGCTGCACCATCTCCAGTGTAACAGCTCTCCTCACTTCCTTCTGAGTCACCAGAATTGTCTTTGATGTCCATAATTCCACCAATAGTCTCTTCAAGGCAGTCTTCCCTCCAGCCTCTACCCATTCAGTTTCAAAACTGCTTCCACTTTGTAGGCACCCCACTCTCTCAGTACCAAATTCTGTCTTAGTTATCTACTGCTGCTATAACAGAAATACCACAAGTGGATAGCTTTAACAGAAATTTATTCTCTCACAGTCTAGGGGGCTAGAAGTCCATATTCAGGGCGCCAGCTCCAAGGGAAGGCTCTCTCTCTGTCAGCTCTGGAGGAAGGTCCTTCAATCGTCCCCTGATCTAGGAGCTTCTCAGCCCAGGGACTCTGGGACCAAAGGACATGCTCTGCTCCTAGTGCTGCTTTCTTGGTGGTGCGAGGACCCCATGTCTCTCTGCTCGCTTCTCTCGATTATATCTCAAAACAGATTGACTTAAAACATAACCTAATCTTGTAGAATGTGTCCTGCCTCATTAACATAACTATCTCTAATCCTGTGGATAACAATGTGAAGAATGGGAATTCCACAACACTTAATTGTTGTGCTCATGAGGAACCTGTACATAGATCAAGAGGCAGTCATTTGAACAGAACAAGGGAATACCGCGTGGTTTAAAGTCAAGAAAAGTGTGCGACAGGGTTGTATCCTTTCACCATACCTATTCAATCCGCATGCTGAACAAATAATCTGAGAAGCTGGTCTATATGAAGAACGGGGCATCAGGATTGGAAGAGGACTCATTAACAACCTGCGTCATGCAGATGACACAACCCTGCTTGCTGAAAGTGAAGAGGACTTGAAGCACTTACTGATGAAGATCAAAGACCACAGCCTTCAATATGGATTACACCTCAACAGAAAGAAAACAAAAATCCTTAAAACTGGACCAACAAGTAACATCATGATAAAGGGAGAAAACATTGAAATTGTCAAGGATTTCATTTTCCTTGGATCCACAATCAACATGCATGGAAGTAGCAGTCAAGAAATTAAGAGATGCATTGCACTGGGCAAATCTGCTGCAAAAGACCTCTTTAAAGTGCTGAAAACCAAAGATGTCATCTTGAAGACTAAGGTGCACCTGATCCAAGGTATGGTATTTTCAATCGCCTTGTATGTACGCGGAAGCTGGACGATGAATAAGGAGGACTGAAGAATGGATGCATTTGACTTGTGGTGTTGGCGAAGAATACTGAATATGCCATGGACTGCCAAGAGAACAAACAAATCTGTCTTGGAAGAAGTACAGCCAGAATGTTCCTTAGAAGCAAGGAAGACAAGACTACTTCTCACATACTTTGGACATGTTATCAGGAGGGATCAGTCCCTGGAGAAGGACATCATGCTTGGTAAAGTACAGGGTCAGTGAAAAAGAGGAAGACCCTCAATGAGATGGACTGACACAGTGGCTGCAACAATGGTCTCAAGCATAACAACGATTTTGAGGATGGTGCAGGACCAAGCAGTGTTTCATTCTGTTGCACACGGGGTCGGCATGAGTCAAAACTGACTCAAGGGCACCTAGCAACAACAAGAAGGAGCCACTGCAGGCTTCTGAGTCCAGCACTCATGGTGTTTGAACCATTTTAGGATTATCAGTCTGACAGTGTTCATAACAGGAGCTGGACAGAAAGGGGTGGGAGAAGATGAGGGAAAATGTAGTACAGTGGTTAAGTACTATGGCTGCTAACCAAAAGGTCAGTAGTTCGAATCCACCAGGTGCTATGGGGCAGTTCTACTCTGTCCTATAGGGCCGCTATGAGTCAGAATCAACTTGAAAGCAATGGATAAACCAGTTAGGATGCTTTTAAAGTAATCTGGTTAAAGAAAAAGGAAAGATTATCAGCTGAGACTAAAGTGGATGGAAACCTGAAGAGTATTTCAAAAGTCCAAACAGCTGCCATGAGGAGTCTTATATAATTTGTAAAACATCAATTTAAAAAATGTTAAACAGCAGTAAGAGTTCAGCTGAAATTCAACACTAGCAAAATATATTAGTCATAAACTGCATTCAAAAAAATCATTAGTTGTGAAATGCTGTAGTTAGTAAAGTTCATTCAGGCCTTAGCAAAGTTCTGGGTGGCAGGAGCATCATGGAAGTAGACAACCAGTGGAGAGGGGAGGTTTTGAGAGAAATTCGACATGCCCTCTGACTGGGTCCCGTGGATATGCACATGAGCGTAGGGAAGAGGTACTGCCAAGGAAAAGTGAATTAGCTGTGCACTCTCCATAGTAGGTTACTGGCTTATTTGCTAGCATTCTTTTCTCTGCAAGGGATAGACACTTGACCCAAACCAGCTTAGGCAAAAGGAGAATTTATTGGCTCATGGAATCAAAGAATAGATTTACCAAGAGGACTCAGGTGTACCTCAAAAACCATTGGGATCAGGAACTTAAACCTGCTTCCTCTCATTACAGACTGGCAACAAATCCTGATTCTTATCTTTCAGCTTTTAACCATTTGGGAGTGACTGCCTTACATTCCTTATGTTCCAAAGTTCAAAAATTCTGGGCAAGGATTCTGAATGGCCCAACTTGGCCAGCTGCCCATAACTGCACCCATCAACTACAGTGTGTGTGTTCCTACAAGAACACAGCATTTCCCGGAAATGAAATAACTGACAAGAACAGTTGCCAGGAGAAATGAGGGATTTCACTGAAGACATAATACTCTGGAATAGTTTTAGCTGTCCTCAAGTAAAATATGGTCATTAATAAGACAGAAAAGAAAGCAAACACCAAAATGATGTCAGAAGAGACTCTGAAACTTGTTCTTGAACACAGAGAAGCTAAAGCGAATGGAAGAAATGATGAAGTAAAAGAGCCGAAGGGAAGATTTTAAAGGGAGGCTCGAGAAGACACAGTATTATGATGAAATGTACAAACACTTGGAGTTAGAAAACCAAAAGGGAAGAACACACTTGGGATTTCTCGAGCTGAAAGAACTGAAGAAAAATGCAAGCCTCCAGTTGCAATACTGAAGAAGTCTATGGGCAAAATATCAAATGACACAGGAAGTATCAAAAGGTAGAAGGAATACACAGAGTAACTGTACTAAAAATAATTGGTCAACGTTCAACCATTTCAGGAGGTAGCATATGATCAAGAACCAATGGTACTGAAGGAAGAAGGCCAAACTGCGCTAAAGGCATTGATGAAAAACAAGGCTCCAGGAATTGATGGAATACCAATTGAGATGTTTCAACAAATGGATGCAATGCTGGAAGCACTCACTCATTTATGCCAAATTTGGAAGACAGCTTCCTGACCAACCAACTGGAAGAGACCCATATTCTAAAAAAAGTGATACAATGGAATGTGGAAATTATCGAATAATATCATAAATATCACATGCAATTAAAATTATGTTGAAGATAATTAAAAAATGGTTGCAGCAGTACATTGACAGGGAACTGCCAGAAATTCAAGCCAGATTCAGAAGAGGACATGGAACTAGGGATAGCACTGCTGATGGCAGATGGATCTTGGTCACAAGCAGAGAATACGAGAAAGATGTTTACTTGTGTTTTATTGACTATGCAAAGGCATACAACTGTGTGGATAATAACAAATTATGGATAACATTGTGAAGAATGGGAATTTCAGAACACTTAATTGTGCTCATGCAAAACCTATATATAGACCAAGAGGCAGTCATTTGAACAGAACAAGGGGATACTGTGTGGTGTAAAATTAAGAAAAGTTTGGGTCAGGGTTGTATCCTTTCACCGTATTTATTTAATCTGTATGCTGAGCAAATAATACGAGAAGCTGGACTATATGAATAAGAACATGTCATCAGGATAGCAGGAAGACTCATAAACAACCTGCGATAGGCAGATGACACAACTTTGCTTGCTGAAAGTGAAGAAGACTTGAAGCACTTACTGATTAAGGTCAAAGACCACAGCCTTCAATATGGATTACACCTCAACATAAAGAAAACAAGACTCCTCACAACTGGACCAATAAATAACATCATGATAAATGGAGATAACATTGATGTTGTCAAATATTTCATTTTACTTAGATCACAATCAACACCCATGGAAGCAGCAGTCAAGAAATCAAACGAGTTATTACATTGAGCAAATATGCTGCAAAAGATCTCTTTAAGGTGTTAAAAAGCAAATATGTCACCTTGAGGACCAAGGTGTGCCAGACCCAAGCCATGGTATTTTTCAATCACCTCATATGCATGGTAAAGCTGTACAATGAATAAGACTGAAGAAGAACTGATGCATTTGAAATGTGTTGGTGAAGAATATTGAATGTACCATGGACTACCAGAAGAATGAGCAAATCTGTCCTGGAAGAAGTACAAACAGAATGCTTAGAAGTGAGGATTGGGAGACTTCATCTCACATACTTTGGACATGTTATCAGGAGGGACCAGTCCTTGGAGGACATCATGCTTGGTAAAGTAAAGGTTCAGCAAAAAAGAGGAGGACCTTCAATGAGATGGATTGACACGGTGGCTGCAACAATGGACTCAAGCATAGCAATAACGGTGAGAGTGGTGCAGGACCTAGCAGTGTTTTGTTCTGTTGTACATAGGGTAGCTATGAGTCAGAACCGACCTGAGGGCACCTAACAATAACACTTCTCTAATTTTCATAGCAGCAGTTTAAATAAAGTGGAATCAGACCACAGAAAAGTGGGTGATGAATGTTGCCTGCTAGGTAGTACAGAGAAATACTTTAATACAGGTCTCTTGTGATGAGTCTTTAGGATTGAGTAGGATTTGTCAAGCCAAGAGGGAATTCCAGAGAAGAGACTTCCAGACTTGAGCAAATGGACATAAACATCTCCTCTTTCAGACCTCTCCTTTCATATGCTGAGAAATATGCATTTGAAGCCATCAGAAAACAAAGATAAAGGTATTCTGTTGTCGCAAGATCATGAGATTAAATTATCTTTGCTTGGAATGAAAATCAAGCTGTATGAATTTACCTCCTCTACAACTACGCTTTCTCGTTTGTTACATGAGGATAATAGTGCCCTCAATAGGTGACAAAATATGAAAGCTAAGTCAAAGCTTTAGCACATTCTAAGAGCTCAATAAATGCTGGAGAGTGATATTAGCAAAGTTGTATTGGATGCTTAATGTCAGCCATCATAATTGCAAAATGTTTTAAAATACTCCTTTTGATAGTCTGGGTACGCATAGTGGCACAAAAACGGAAGAAACCGGGAAGTAAAAAGAGCTAGCGAATTTCGATGGCTTGATTCTACTCTGGGTTGAGAAGAGTGAGAAAGGAGGGTGAAATAAAAAACGCTCTTCCAAGGTAGAGGTGAGCAAACCGGCAAGTAAGTGCTCCTTGGGGTCCTGCAGAGCGCAGGGATTCCGCCCAAAGGGAGCCCGAAGACTCGGCAAGCGAGATCTTGGGAAAGCCGCGAGGCCCAGAAGTCCCCGGGACTCGCCAGGCTCCGGAGCCAGGACGATGGAGCGCTAGCAGGGAAAGCGAGACCCGCCTTAGCGCTCACAACCCGTAACACGCCGGCCCGCACCTCAGAAAACCAGGCTAACCCGGCGGCTCCTTCCCGGCTTCCCCCGCGGCGCCGCCCTGACATCACTTCCCGTCGCCGGCGCGCACGTGGGAGGAAGTGCCGGTGGTCCAGGCCGCCTCTCCTGCTTGTCTCTTTGGTTACGTTCGTCCGCGGGCTTAGCCGCCACTAGCTGGGTTATTGCTATGGGAGTCCCGGCTTTCTTCCGCTGGCTTAGCCGCAAGTACCCGTCCATCATTGTCAACTGTGTGGAGGAGAAGGTAAGTGGGTGCCAGCCAAGGTGGTATCCGGGGCCCCGGTGCGTCTAGGTCGCGGCCCTCGGCGTCCAGGGTCCGTGCCGCCCAGCCGCTCCCGCGGGCAGCCGGAGCTGGACACGCGCTTGGGTGCCGGCGGTCGGATTCGGGGCCCGGAAAACGGGACTGGGCGGGCCAAGGACCTAGTGGGGTCGGAACTCGCGGGAGGGCCGCTCCTCTTGTTCCCGTATTTTCTCGGACCGGAAGGCCCCGCCCACAGCTTTGTTTCCTCCCAGGACCGCACAGTGTGGGTACCGGAGAAGAGGCTCAAAGGTTGTCGAGCCACTTGCGCGGTCCGCTGAGTTAGCTGGTTAGGGACGCGCGGATCCCAGTGTTTAACAGCCTTGCAGAGTAATCGCTGGCGGCGAGCTTTTTGCTGTTTACTAACCATTCCTAAGGGTTTTCCTCCAGTGTGAGGCGCCATTTGTTGCTATTGTTAGATCTTACGCCGAAAGCAGCGCTTTAGAAATGTCCAGGACAAGATAGAAGTCGGATAAGTGCCCCGTTTTCTAGGCGCGCCAACTGTTGGACAGCCTGTTTGTTGATATTTTCAGGGTTTCTGGATGCATTTGAACAATATACTTGTTGTTGTTTACTTGTTATCGGTAGACTTTTGGCTGTTCTTGAGTTTTGTATTGTTTCCGTGATTCCATCCGAGTTCGATTTTGTATCCTTAATTGTGTAATTACTGGATTGAGAAGGTCCAGGTGCAGATCATGTTCCACACTCCTTCATTTTGAAGAAATTACCCATTCGCTAGTGTGAATTTATTTCCTTTGTTTCGATTGGTAAGATCTTGGGTTTTACTTTCTTAGCTCCCATCTTAGCTTTGTTTTGGTGACATTCCATTATTACTTGTGTTTTTCTCCAAGAGGAACTGCTAAACTAAATGCTTGTTTAGTTGTTTTTTAAACCTTAATTAAACTTTATTAAAGTTTATTTGGATATGATTTTAAAAAAAATAAAACGCTACACCTTGCTCCAACCCTTCCCACTCCCTTTTCTGTTCCCCAGAGACAACCACTTTTAAGTGTTTTGGTGGTATCTCTAAATATCATGCTCATACTTGATTTATTGGTTTTAGATCCATCTATTAAATTTCAGCTCTAATAGGAGAGGATTTAGACACTTTTTCAGACCCCCTCCCTTATTCTTCTAATATAGTAAGTCATTATCTTTATTTTTACTATTAGCAGACTTTATAGCTTTAAGTAATATGCTTTTCTTTATTATTACAACACCTATGTGAAGTATACCTTGTCCTATCACTTTCTTGGTTAGAGATTAGCTTTAATAGCGCTGCTGCCCTTACCCTCCACCCCAGGCTTGTCAGCGGTAGCATTACCTTATTGGTATCCGTGATGATATTAGCAGCGCTTTGGCTCTACAGGTTTATGGTGTTTGTTTGTTTTATTTTGTTTCTTTGTTTTTATTATGGTAAATACATGAAACAAAAACTTTTTTACGTGTATAATTCAGTAATTAATTACGTCCATCATATTGTCTAACCATCAAATTTTTGCATCACCTTTAACAGAGCTCAGTGTCTCCTAAGCAATGAGTCCACCTGCCCCCCCCCCCCCGCCCTTCCCTGGTGACCACTAATAAGCTTTGGTCTTATACAGTTGTCTATTCTAGATATTTCATATAGTGAGATTGTGTAATATTTGTCTTTTTGTGACTTATTTAAGTCAGCAAGATGTTTACAAGGTTCATCGATGTTGTAGTATGTAGCAGGACTTCGTTTCTCGTTATGGCTGAATGATATTCCGTTGTATGTATGTACCACATTTTGTTTATCTGTTGAACATGTCGGCTATTTCTACCTTTTGGGTATTACAAATGGTGTTGCTGTGGACGTTGGTATACAAGTGTCTGTTTGTGTTCCTGCTTTTAATCTTTTTATTATATCCGTGGGAGTGGAATTGCACCATCTGCTCCTTGGAAACCCTATGGGGCAGTTCCACTCTGTCCTGTAGGGTCGCTATGAGTCATAACTGACTCAGCCGCACCTAACAACAACTTGGTAATTCTGTGTTTAATTTTTTGAGGAACTGCCAAACTTTTCACAGCGGCTGAGCCATTTTACAATCCCACTAGCAATGGATGAGGGTTCCAGTTTCTTCACATCCTTGCCAAACCCAAAACAACCAAACTCATTGCTATCAAGTCGATTCTGAAAGTCCCTGGGTGGCGCAAATGGTTTGTGTGCTCAGCTACTAACCAAAAGGTTGGTGGTTCAAACCTACCCAGCAGCCACAGAATTCAGGCCTGGCAATCTGCTTTTGGAAAGTTTACAGCCAAGAAAACCCTGTGGAGTTGAGTTCTACTCTGTAACACCGGGGATCACCATGACATCCTTGCCAACATCTGTTGTTTTCTGTGTTTTAAATCATAGCCATTTTACTGGGTGCTAAATGGCATCTCATTGTGGTTTTGATTTGTGTTTCCCTAATGGTGTTGAAAGGATCCCTGGTGGTGCAGTGGTTAAGTGCTTGGCTGCTAACTGAAAGGTTGGCGGTTCGAACCCACCAGCCGCTCTGTGGGAGAAAGATGCAGCCTGCTTCCATAAAGACACAGCTTTGGATAACCTATGGGGCAGTTCTACCGTGGTTTATAGGGTCGCTATGAGTTGGAATCGACTCCACAGCAACGGGTTTTCTTTAGAAACCCTGGTGACGCAGTGGTTAAGAGTTCAGCTGCTAACCAAAAGGGCAGCAGTTTGAATCCACCATGTGCTCCTTGGAAACCCTGTGGGGCACTGTGAGTCTGTCTCCTGTAGGGTCCCTGTGAGTCAGAATCAACTCAACAGAACGGGTTTGGTTTGGTTTGTTTTTTTTGAGCGGCACAGTTTGTGCTCGACTACTAACCTAAAGGTTGGCAGTTGGAACCCACCCAGCAGCCCCACTGAACAAAGGCCTGGCGATCTGTTATCACGAAGATTACAGCCAAGAAACCCCTATGGAGCAGTTCTACTCTGTAACGCATGGGGTCACCCTGAGTCTGAATTGACTCAGCAGCAACAGGTTTGGTTTTTGGTTTTTTAATGATATGGAGCATCTTTTCATGTGCTTGTTGGCCATTTGTATTTCTTTGGTAAATTGTCTATTCAAGTCCTTTGCCCATTTTTTTATTAGGTTGTTTGTCTTTTTATTGTTGCGTTGCAGAAGTTCTTTACATATTCTAGATATTAAACCTTTATGGTGGTGCAGTGATTAAGCTCTCAGCTGCTAACTGAAAGGTTGATGGTTCAAACCCACTCTGCAACTCCACAAGAGAAAGACGTGGTGATCTGATACTGTAAAGATTACAGCATAGGAAACGCTATGGGGCAATTCTGCTCTGTCAGATGGCATCGCTATGAGTTGAAATTGACTCAACAGCAACCATGTTCTATATATGGTTTCCAAAAATTTTCTCCCAATCTGTAGGTTTGTCTTTTCATTTTATTGATAAAATTCTTTGATGAATAGAAGTTTTTAATGTTGATGAAGTCAAATTTATCTATTTGGTCTTTTGTTGCTTGTGTTTTCTGTGTCATATCTAAGAATCCATTGTTAAAAACTAGATTCCAAACATTACCCCTATGTTTTCCTGGATCCATTTTGAATTAGTTGTTGTATATGATGTGAGGTGTAGGTCCAGGTTCATTCTTTTGTTTTTGGAAATTCAGTTTTCCCAGCACCACTTATTAAAGAGATTTTTCTTTTATAATGGACTTAGTACCCTTGTCAAAAATCAGTTGATCATACATGTATGAATTCATTTCTGAATTCTCGATTCTATTCCATTGGTTTGTATATCACTGTATCAGTATCAGAATGTTTTGATTACTGTGGCTTTATAATATGTTTTGAGATTGGGAAATGTGAGTTCTCCTACTTTTTCTTTTTCAAGATTGTTTTGGCTATTCAGGGGGCCCTTACAGTTTCATGTAAAATCGAGGATTGGATTTTTCATTTCTGCAAAGAAGGCTCTTGGAATTTTGATGAGTATTGTGTTGAATTTATAGATTGCTTTAGGTGGTATTGACATCTTAATCTGTGAGAGCTGGAACTCGATGGGACTCCTGTGTTTTTCCTGGTCTCACAGGTTTTCCACCTTTGACAGGGTGCAGTCTTACCACTTCCCTATCGCTCGTTTTAGCGGACAGTATTTTATTTTCCTTCTTGGGCAGGTTTTCACTTTACACAGGTTCTGGCTTTCTCAGGTTTTATTGTATTAAGTCTTCCAGTCCATGAGCCCAGAATGTCTTTCCATTTATTTAGGTCTTTAATTTATTTCACTAATGTTTTATAGTTTTCAGTGTACAAGTCTTTCACTTCCTTGGTTAAATTTATTCCTAGGTATTTGATTGTTTAGATGCTATTATAAATGGAATTGTTTGTCTACTTAATTTCCTATTCAGATTGCTCATTGCTAATATATAAAAACTTGACTGATTTTTGTGTGTTGGTGATTTTAGTGTGTTGGCCTTGTACCCTGCTACTTTGCTGAGTTCATTTATTGTAGTAGCTTTCTTGTGGATTCGTTGGGGTTTTCTATGTATAAGATCCTGTCATCTGTGAAAAGGGATAGTTTTACCTTCCTCCTGCCTGATTTGGATACTTATTTCTTTTTCTTGTCTAATTGCTCTGGCTAGAACTTCCAGTACAATATTGAATAGCATTGGTGGGAGCTGGCATCCTTATTTGTTCCTGATCTTAAGCTGAAAGCTCTCAGTCTTTCTCCATTGAGCATGATATTAGCTATGGGTTTTTCATAAATGCGCTTTCATCTTGAGGAATTTCCCTTCTGTTCCTAGCTTATTGAGTGTTTTTATCATGAAAGGGTGTTGGATTTTATCAAATGCACTCTGTGTCCATTGAGATGATCATTTGATTATTTTTGTTGGTGTTCTGTTAATTTTCTGTTATATATTGATTGATTTTCTAACGTTGAACTAGCTTTGCAATCCTGAGATAAATCCTATTGACTGTAGTATATAGTTCTTTTAGTATGCTTTTGGATTTGGTTTCAAAGTATTTTGTTGAGGACTTTTGCATCTGTAGTTATACAGGATATTAGTTTGTAGTTTAGTTTTATTTTTTAATTTTGTTGTTGAGAATATACACAGCAAAACATACACCAATTCAGCAGTTTCTACATGTACAGTTCGGTGACATTGATTACATTCATTGAGTTGTGCAACCATTCTCACCCTCTTTTTCTGAGTTGTTCCTCCCCCATTAACATAAACGCACGGCCCACTAGGGTTCCTTACTGCCCACTAGGGTTCCTATGTAATCTGTCGAGTTGCTGTTGTCAATTTGTTCCCATGTAGATAGTTCTTAAAAGAGCGTAATGCTCAAGGCAGGTTTTTTTTTTTTTTTTTTTTTTTTTTTTGCTATTGTTTGGTTTTAAGAAGACATCAGGGATATTTTTGGTTTGAAGTTTAAAGATTATCTCAGAGCAGTAGTTTTGGGGGATTATCTAGCCAACATGGCTCCAGAAAAATCTGGATTCCATGAGAATTTGAAATTCTGTTATTCATTTTCCTCTTTTTGATCAGGATGCCTCTATAAAATCCTCGATCAAAGTGTTCAGTAATGGTCGCCAGGCACCATCCAGTTTTGGTCTCATGGTTAAAGAGGCAGTTGCTCATGGAGTCAATTAGCCACACATTCTGTATCGTCCTCTTATTCCTGACTCTTCTTCCTTTGTTCCTCCAGACGAATAGAGACCAGTTGTTTGCCTTGGGTGGCAGCTTATAAGATTTTAAGACCCCAGGCAGTACTCAACAAACCAGGAGGTAGAACAGAAACATTAAACATGTTACAAGGCCAATTACCTGGGATGTCTCATGAAACCATGACCCTAAACCGCCAAACTAAGGAACCAAATTCCATGAGGTGTTTGGTTATACATAAGTAGCCTCCCCCGCCCTCCCTCCCGCCCTCCCTCTCTCCCTTTTTTTTGGTCGTAATGTGTAATTTTCTTTTGACGTGTCAGGCTAATGCTACCTAATAGACTGAGTTCCTGTGTGAACATTTCACATAGGAAATGTTCTGTCTTCTGTTTTTTTGGAAAAGCTTCAAGGATTGGGGGCACTTTTTCTATAAATGTTTGGTAGAAATCACCAGTGAAGCCATCTTGTCCAGAAGTTTTCCTTTTTGGGAGGTTTTTGGTTATTGATTCAATTTCTTCACTTATTATGGGTTTGTTGAGATCTTCTATTTCTTTGAGAGCCAGTGTACTAAGTTTATGTTTCTGGGAATTTGTCCATTTCATCTAGGTTGTCTAATTTGTTGGTGTACACTTGGTCATAGTATTCACTTACAGTCCTTTTTATTTCTGTGCAGTTGGTTGTTAAGTCTCCACTTTCATCTCTGAGGTTAGATATTTATATCTCTTTTTTCTTTGTCAAATTAGCTGAAGTTTTGTTGTTTTTATCTATTTACTCATATTAATAATCATAATTTTTTTCTTTAAATTTTTTGCTCTTTTCCCATTACAAAAATTTGTATGTATATTGTTATGTGACCCTAATTGCTCTCCCCATACTGTGACAACACGCTCTACCTTTCCACCCCTGATTCCTCATGTCCATTCAACCAGCTTCTAACCGTCTCTGTCTTCCCATTTCACCTCCGGATAGAAGCTGCCCGTTTAGTCTCTGGTATCTACTCAAGCTAAGAGACACACTCCTCTTGAGTATCACTTTACATCCCACAGCCCAGTCCAATCCCTGTCTGAAGAGTTGGCCTCGAAATTGTTTTAGTTCTGGGCTGATAAAGAATCTAGGGGTCATGCTTTCTGGGGTTCCTACAGTCTCAGTCAGACCATTAAGTGGTCTTCTTAATACAATTGAGTTCTGCACCCCACCTTTCTCCTGCTCCATCCGGGAGTCTGTTGTGTTCCCTGTTGGGGTGGTCATTGGTGGTAGCCAGGCACCATCTAGTTCTTTCGGTCTCAGGCTGATGAAGTCTCTGGTTTATGTGGCCCTTTCTGTCTCTTAAGCTAATAGTTTCCTAGTATCTTTGGTGTTCTTCATTCTCCTTTACTTTAGGTGTTTGGGACCAATTGATGCATCTTAGATGGCCACTTGTAAGCTTTTAAAACTCCAGACACCACTCACCAAAGTAGGATGCAGAACATTTTCTTAATAACGTTTGTTACGCCAGTTGACCTAGATGTCCCCTGAAAGCATGGTCAGACCCCTACCCCGCTGCTCTGCCCCTCAAAGTGTTTGATTGTATTCAGGAAACTTCTTAGCTTTGGTTTAGTCCAGTTGTGCTGACTTCCCCTGTAGTGTGTGCTGTCCTTCCCTTCACCTAAGATAATTCTTATCTTCTATCTAGTTAGTAAATAACCCTCACCCTCCCTCCCCACCCTCGTAACCATCAAAGAATGTTTTTTTCTGTGTTTAAATCTTCTCTTGAGTTCTTACAATAGTGATCTTAAACAATATTTGTCCGTGTGTGACTGACTAAATTCACTCAACATGATGACCTTCAGCTTCCTCCATGTTATGTGTCACGGCTTCATGGTTGTTCTTTATCGTTGCGTAGTATTCCATTGCATGGATATACGATAATTTGTTTATCCATTTGTCCGTTGATGGACACCTGTGTTGTTTCCATCTTTTTGCTATTGTGAACAGTGCTGCAGTGAACATGGGTGTGCATATATCTATTCATGTGATGGCTCTGACTTCTCTAGGTTATATTCCAAGGAGCGGGATAGCTGGATCACATGGTACTTCTATTTCTAGCTTTTTAAGGAAGTGCCATATCGATTTCCAAACTGATCGTACCATTTTACATTCTCACCAATGGTATATGAGTCTTCCAGTCTCTCCACAACCTCTTCAGCATTTATTATTTTTGGATTAATGCTAGCCTTACGTGGTGAGATGATATCTCATTGTAGTTTTGATTTGCAGTTCTCTAATGGCTAATGATTGTGAGCATTTCTTAATGTGTCTGTTAGATGCCTGAATATCTTCTTTGGCGAAGTGCTTGTTCTTATCCTTTGCCCATTTTTTAATTGGCTTATTTGTATTTTTGTTGTTGAGATCTTGCAGTATCTTGTAGATTTTAGAGATTAGATGCTGATCGGATTTGTCTTAGCTAAAAATTTATTCCCAGTCTGTAGGTTTTCTTTTTACTCTTTTGGTGAAGTTTTTTGATGAGCATAAATGTTTGACTTTTAGGAGCTCCCATTTATCCAGTCTCTCTTCTGGTGCTTGTGCGTTGTTACTTGTGGTTCGTATTGTGTTTATGCCATGTATTAGGGCTCGTAGCATTCTCCCTAATTTTTTTCCATGATCTTTGTCATTTTCGATTTTATGTTTAAGTCTTTGATCCATTTCGAGTTAGTTTTTGTGCATGGTGTGAGGTATGGGTCTTGTTTCAGTTTTTTGCAGATGGATATCCAGTTATAAAGGGACTGTCTTTTCCCCAGTTAACGGACTTTGGCCCTTTGTCAAATATCAGCTACTCATCGGTGGATGAATTTATGTCTGGATTCCCAGTTCTGTTCCATTGGCCTATGTATCTGTTGTACTAGTACCAGGCTGTTTTGACTACCGTGGCGGTATAACAGGTTCTAAAATCTGGTAGTGTGAGGCTTCCCACTTTGTTCTTCTTCTTGACTAATGCTTTACTTTTTCAGAGCATCTTTCCTTTCCATATGAAGTTGGTGATTTGTTTCTCCAACTCATTACAAAATGCCGGTGAAATTTGGATCAGGATTGCATTGTATCTGTAGATCGCTTTGGGTAGAATTGACATTTTCGCAATGTTGAATCTACCTATCCATGAGCAAGGTATGTTTTTCCACTTATACATGTTTCTTTTGGTATTTTGCAGTAGTATCTTGTAGTTTTCATTGTATAGATTTTTTACGTCTCTGGTTAGATTTATTCTTAAGTATTATATCTTCTTGGGGGCTATTGTAAATGGTATTGATTTGGTGATTTCTTCTTCAGGGTTCTCTTTGTTGTTGCGAAGGAATCCAACTGATTTTTGTATGTTTATCTTGTATCCTGAAACTTTGCTGAAATCTTCTGTTAGTTCCAGTAGCTTTCTTGTGGATTCTTTGGGGTTTTCTGTGCATAAGATCATATCTTCTCTAAGTAGAGATAACTTTGACTTCTTCCCTACCAGTTTGGATGTGCTTTATTTCTTTTTCTAGCCTAATTGCTCTGGCTAGGACCTCCAGCACAGTGTTGAATAAGAGTGGTGATAAACAGCATCCTTGTCTGGTTCCCGTTCTCAAGGGGAATGCTTTCAAACTGTCTCCATTTAGGATAATGTTGGCTGTTGTCTTTGTATAAATGCCCTTAATTATATTGTGGAATTCCCCGTCTATTCTTACTTTGTTGAGAGTTTTTATCATGAGTGGGTGTTGGACTTTGTCAAATGCTTTTTCTGCATTGATTGATAAGATCATGTGGTTCTTGTCTTTTGTTTTATTTATATGATGGATTACATTGATTTTCTAGTGTTGAACCGTCCCTGCATACCTGGTATGAATCCCACTTGGTTATGGTGAATTATTTTTTTGATATGTTGCTGAAGTCTATTGGCTAAAATTTTTTTGAGGTTTTTTGCGTCAGTGTTCGTGAAGGATATAGGTGTGTAATTTTCTTTTTTTGTGGTGTCTTTACCTGCTTTTGATATCAGGGTTATGCTGGTTTCATAGAATGAGTTTGGGAGTATTCCATCCTTTTCTATGCTCTCAAATACCTTTAGTAGTAGTGGTGTTAACTCTTCTCTGGAAGTTTGGTAGAATTCTCCAGTGAAGCCATCCGGGCCAGGGATTTTTTTTTGTTGGGAGTTTTTAAATTACCTTTTCAATCTCTTCTTTTGTTATGGGTTTATTTAGTTGTTCTACCTATGTTTGTGTTATTTTAGGTAGGTAGTGAGTTTCTAGAAATTTGTCCATTTCCTCTAGGTTTTCAAATTTGTCAGAGTACAATTTTTCATAGTATTCCATTATGATTCTTTTAATTTTAGTTGGGTCTGTTGTGATATCACCCATTTCATTTCTTATACGGGTTATCTGCTTCCTCTCCTGTTTTTCTTTTGTCTGTTTGGCCAGTGGTTTATCAATTTTGTTGATCTTTTCAAAGAACCAGCTGTTGGTCTTGTTAACTTTTTCCATTGCTTTTCTGTTGTCTATTTCATTTAATTGTGCTCTAATTCTTATTTCCTTTCTTCTGGTGCCTGAGGGCTTCTTTTGCTGCTCTCTTTCTACTTCTTCCAGCTGTAGGGTTAATGTTTTGATGTGTGCATGTATTGCTATAAATTGATCTCTGAGCCCTGCTTTTGCTGTGTCTCAAAGGTTCTGGTAGAATGTGTTTTCATTCTTGTTTGAATCTATGAATTTCTTTATTCCATCCTTAATTTCTTCTTTAACCCAGTAGTTTTTGGGCAAGGTGTTGTTCAGTTTTCATGTGTTTGATTTTTTTCCCTTGCTTTTTCTGTTGATTTCTACTTTTATGTCTTTATGGTCAGAAAAGATATTTTATAATATTTAAATGCTTTGGATTTTGTTAAGGTTTGCTTTATGGTTTAATATGTGGTCTATTCTGGAAAATGTTCCATGTGCGTTGGAAAAGAAAGTATACTTGGCTGCTGTTGGGTGGAGTGTTCAGTATATGTCTGTGAGATCAAGTTGGTTGATTGTAGCATTTAGCTTTTCCGTGTCTTTGTTGAGCTTCTTTCTGGTTGTTCTGTCCTTCATGGAAAGTGGTGTGTTGAATTCTCCTAGTACTATTGTGGAGCTGTCTCTCTCTTTTTTCAGTGCTGCTAGAGTTTGTTTTATGTGTTTTGGAGCCCTGTCATTGGGTGCGTAAATATTTATTATAGTTATGTTCTTCTGGTGTTTTGACCCTTTAATCATTATAGTGTCCTTCCTTAACCTTTGTGGTGGATTTTACTTTAAAGTCTATTTTGTCAGAGATTAATATTGCCACTCCTGCTCTTTTTTGAGTGTTGTTTCCTTGATATACTTTTTTTCATTCTTTGAGTTTTAGTTTGTATCTTTCAGTCAAAGGTATGTCTCATGTAGGCAGCATATAGACAGACTGGTGTTTTTTTAATCGAATCTGCCACTCTCCGTTTCTTTATTGGTGCGTTTAGTTGTTTTATATTCAGCATAATTATTGATAGTTATGAGTTTAGTGTTGTCATTTTGATATCTTTTTTTGTGTGTTGTTGACAGTTTCTTTGTTACATTGAATTTTCTGTGCTGAGTCGTTTTTCTTTATGTATTTTCTTTTCATCGTTGTTGATTTTGTGTTTGCTGAGTCTTTATATTTTTGTAGTTTTTTAGTTTGACTTGTAGGATTGTTAGTTTCCCCTGTGGCTACCTTAGTATTTACCCCTATTTTTCTGTGTTTATGGCAGTCTTTTATTTTTGCATATCACCTTGATTTCCTCTCTATGAAAAATTTTTGTCTGCATTTTTAAAGTCCCTCTTTTTTGTTTTTAATGTTGTCATCTTTTACATATTGACATCTGTTTCTCTGTTTTCAGTGTTTTAACTTTTATTCTTTGACTTCCCTATCTGGGTTGATATCTGATTGCTATGCCCTGTGTTCTAGTCTTCGGTTGTTATCTGATGTTACTGATTTTCAAACTGGAGGACTCCCTTTAGTATTTCTTGTAATTTTGGTTTTGTTTTTGCAAATTTGCTAAACTTCTGTGTATCCTGAAATGCTCTAATTTTGCCATCATATTTGAGAGATAGTTTTGCTGGATATATAATTCTTGGCTAGCAGGTTTTTTTTCTTAAAGGCTTTGTATATATCATCCCATTGCCTTTTTGCCTGCATGGTTTCTGCTGAGTAGTCCGAGCTTATAGTTACTGACTCTCCTTTGTAGCTGACTTTTTATCCCTAGCTGCTCTTAAAATTCTCTCTTTATCTTTGGTTTTGACTAGTTTGATTATAATATCTTGGTGACTTTCTTTTGGGATCTACGTTACATGGGGTTCAATGAGCATCTTGGATAGGTATCTTGTCATCTTTCGTGGTATCAAGGAAGTTTTCTGCCAGCAAATCTTCAACAAGTCTCTCTGCATTTTCTGTTAGCCCCCCGTTCTGGTACTGCAGTCATGGGTAGGTTATTCCTCTTGATAAGAGTCCCACGTAATTCTTAGGTTTCTTTTTTTTTTTTTTTTTTTTTTTAATTCTCTTATCTGACTTTTTCTCAGATAAGTTGGCGTCAAGTGCTTCATCGTCAGTCTCACTAATTCTGACTTCCCTTGCCTCAATTCTGCTCCTGTTACTTTCTATTGAGTTACCTAATTCTGAAATTTTATTGTTAATCTTCTGGATTTCTGATAGCTGTCTCTTTGTGGATTCTTGCAGCCTGTTAAATTTGTCATTATGCTCTTCTGTAATCTTTTTGATTTTCTCTATTGTGTCTTCTGGGTTTGGCTTGATTTTCTTCCTAATTTTTTGAAGAGTTCTGTATATTAATCTTTTGTATTCTGTCTCTGGTAATTCCAAGAATATTTCCTCCTCTTGGAAAATTTCTAGATTCTTTATTTTGGGAGCTTGCCGAAGCCATCATGGATTGCCTCTTTATGCAATTTAATATTGACTGTTGTTTCTGAACCATCAGTAAGTTATTATGTTTATTTATTTTGTTTGCTTACTGTGTCCCAGCTTCTTGTTTTGTTTTGATGTGTCCAAATAGGCTGCTTGTATGAGCTAGTTTGATAATGGACACCTTTGAAACGCTAATGTCCTGTTGCCACGTGGTTAGATGTGTTACTAGGTATGTGATCTCAGGAGTCTGCCCACTTCTGTATGGATTCAGCTCAGGTGCCCAGGTAGATAGCCACCAAATGTGTGGTGTAGGGTTTCACTTACAGTCCTAGACAGGCATTGGTGTTAGTTTTAGACATAGACGTCTGACTGCGCTGTGGGGGGGGCACACTTTGAGCAAGGCAGGGGCCTGATGGCCATCCCTGAGCATCCAGGAGGAAGGCATGTCCTTGTTCCCTAGAGCGCATAGGTGGATGGGTTTGGCAGCGAGACTGTGAGCACCTAATGCTGTTGGCTGTAAGGACTAGGGGGCACCTCTTATTCCTGGGTGCCTATCGCAGGTGGCTAGGTGGCATGGGTGGAGCCACCAGCCCTCAGGCCCCTAATCTGGGTAGGTGAAGACCCTGCTTAATGGGCATAGCAGTGTCAAATGTCAAGAAGCAGCCGTTTCACAGCTGAAACAGTTGAAGTTATAGGTACTGTATATTCCTTGTTGTACTGTGGTAATGAGAGCCTACGCTGTTGAGATGGGCCCACACAAGTCTACGCAGGGGGAAAGGCACTCAAAGTTGGTGGATCTCTTATGCCTGTGCCTAGGCAAAGGAGCTGTGCCTATCCTGCGTTCTTGGCTTAGGGTATCTGGCAGTTCATTTTTTCTCTCTGTTTGTTAATTTGTTCAGTCTCCAAGGCAGGGAGAATGGCTCCGGGCATGTGATGGATCCTACTTCTGGCCCAGGAAACTTGGCAGTTGCTGAAGCTGGTCTGAGACCCAGTGCAGAGCAGGGAGCGGGGAGGTAAATGGGTGAGAAGTTTTTCCCTAGGGAGGTGTTTTTGATCTGTGTGGTAGACCGTACGTAAATACTTATCTTTTGGCGATGGAGGGCTTCTTCTCACTGGTTCTTCGTGGCCAAGTAGACTCTCAGAATCTGGGTCTTTCCCTGTGCAGAATCTGCCTTCTGAGCACCAGTGCTTGCCTACCTCACTGCTCACCCTCGAGCTCATCAGGCCTGTTGGGCTCAGACTCTCGCTGGGTCAGGTCTGGCAACTCCTCGCTGCTTCTGAACTGTCTCTCCCTCCCCCTGCCACTCAGTCCGGTTCCTCAACTCTGCCTTTGATGTTCAGGGCTCCTAGATTGCCATATATAATTGAGTCACTTGTTTTTTCAGGTCTTTGTCATGAGAGGGTCCACCGGAAGTATCTGACTACTCCAGCATCTTGGCCTTGCTTCCTTGTTGGTTTCATTAATCTTGAAAAAAAAAAACACACCTGTTTCATTGATTTTTGTCTGTTTTTCTATTCTGTTTTGTTTATCTCTTGTGTGATTTTTTTATTTCCTTCCTCTGGTGCTTGTGTTTGAGTTGCTCTTCTTTTTCTAGTTCTTCAAGTTGTAGAGTCAGGCTACTGATTTGGAATTTTTCTTTTTTAATGTAAGTGTTTACTGTTATAAATGTTCCTCTGAACACTGCTTTTGCTGTCCCATAACTTTTGATATGGCATGCTTCCATTTGCATTAAACTGCAGGTATTTCCTGATTTCTTCCTCAACTCATGGTTGTTTAATAGTGTGTTGTTTAATTTTCATGTATTTGTGTATTTCCAGCTTTTTTTGTTATTAATATCTTAACTTCACTCCAGTGTGGTCTAAGAATATATTTTGTATAATTCCAGTTTTGTTCAATTTATTGAGAGTTCTTTTGTGACCTAACATGATCTATCCTGGAGAATGATTCATGGGCACTGGAGATGAATGTGTGCTGTGGTTGGGTGGAGTGTTCTATATACGTTTTATTAGGTGTAGTTGGCTTCAAGTGTTGTTTAGCTTCTCTACTTTCTTTTTTTTATTTATTTTTATTTTTTTTATTTTTTTTATATTTTATTGTACTTCAGGTGAAAGCTTACAGAGCAAATAGTTTCTCATGAAATAGTAGTACACATGTTGTTCTATGACATTGGTTAACAACCCCACAACGTATTAAGCCTCTAAATTCTCAACCTTTTTTTTTTTGATGAAAATTACAGATGGCCAAAGATACACGGTTTCAAAAATTTCTACATTCACAGTTCAGTGACATTGACTACGCTCTTCCAACTGTGCTGTTATTCTCACTTAAGATGAAGGCTTACAGAACAAAATAGTTTTTCATTTAACAGTTACTACACATGTTGCCCTATGACAATGGTTAACAATCTCACAGCACATCAATAATATCCTTACTCCACCTTGTGTTCCCTATCACCAGGGGGCTTCCTTGTCCCCTTCTGTCTTCTGGACCTTGTCAGTGGACTATTGTACCTCTTTAGTCTCATTTGTTTATTTATTTATTTTATTTTATTTAAACACCATTTCAAAACTTTTTACTTACACATTTAAGTGATATTGACTATGCTCTTCCAATTGTGCTGCCATTCTCGCCCAAGATGAAGGCTTACAGGACAAAACAGCCTCCCATTTAATAGTTACTACAAATGTTGCCCTATAGCAGTGGTCAACAATCTCACAATACATCGACAGTGTCCTTATTCAATTTGTGTTCCTTATCATCAGTTTCCTACTCTCCCTCTGCCTTCTGGCCCTTGTTACCGGACTCCTGTACCTCGTTAGTCCCATTTAGTTTTACTGGGGTGTCCATTCCCAGGCTTAACATCGAACCTCGAAGGTAACTTCACCTCTGAGCTGAAAGGGTGTCTGGGGGCCACACTCTTGAGGTTTCTCTAGTATTCTTTAGGCCAGTAAATCTGGTCTTCTTTTTTTTTTTGGGAGTTAAAATTATGCTCTACATCCTACTCCAGCTCTGCCCAGAATCCTCTGTTGTGATCCTGGTCAGAGGAGTCATTGGTGGTAGCCGGGCACCATCCAGCTGTACTGGGCTCAGTCCCGTGGAGGCCTTGGTAGCTGTGGACCATTAGTCCTTCGGACTAATCTTTTCCTTGTATCCTGTTCTCTTCGTTCTCCCTTGTTCCCGAAGGGATGAGATCAGTGGAGTATCTTAGATGGCCGCTCATAGGCTTTTAAGACCCCAGACACTACTCACCAAGGTAGAATGTAGAGCATTATCTTTATAAGTAGTGTCATGCCAATTGAGCTAGATGTTCCCCGAGATCATGGTCCCCAGAGCCCTCCGTCCAACAACTCAGTCCCTTGGGGGGTTTGGATGTGTCTATAGGGCCTCCATGTAGGTTCTCTACTTTCTTGATCTTCTTTCTAAATACTATGTTCCTTACTGAAAGTGGTTTATTGAAACTTTCAGCTAGTGTGTTATCTTATTTTTTAAGTAAATTACCCAGGCTCTAACGAGATAATCACTGTATTTTACCTTTCTTCCTTTCTTTTTTTTTTTTTAAATTGTGTTTTAAATGAAGGTTTATAGAGCAAATCAGTTTGTTATTAAACAGTTAATACACATATTGTTTTGTGACATTGGTTGCCAAACCCGACATGTCAACACTCTCCCCTTCTTAACCTTGGGTTCTCCTTTACCAGCTTTCCTGACCCCTCCTGCCTTCTTGTCCTTTACCTGCCCATTTAGTCTCACTTTGTTTTATGGGCCTATCTAATTTTTGGCTGAAGGGTGAACCTCAGGAGTGATTTTAGAACCGAGTTAAAAGGGTATTGGGGCCATACTCTTGGGTTTCTCCAGTCTCTGTCAGACCAGTAAGTCTGGTCTTTTTTCGTGAGTTAGAATTTTGTTTTACATTTTTCTCCAGTTCTGTCCAGGACCCTCTGTTGTGATCCCTGTCAGAGCAGTTGGTGGCCATCTAGTTGTGCTGGACTCAGTCTGGTGGAGGCTGTGGTAGTTGTGGTCCATTAGTCCTTTGGACTAATCTTTCCCTTGTGTCTTTGGTTTCTTCATTCTCCCTTGCTCCAGACAGGGTGGGACCAGTGGAGTATCTTCGGTGGCCACTCAAAAGCTTTTAAGACCCTAGACCCTATTCACCAAAGTAGGATGTAGAACATTTTCTTCATAAACTATGTTATGCCAACGGGCTAATATTTGAAAGTTGTCTATTTCTCCCTTCAGTTCTGTCATTGTTTGCTTTATATGTTTTGGGACTCTGATGTTAGGTGCGTTTATGCTTATAATTGTTAGATATTCTTGATAAATTGCCCCTTTTATCATTATATGAGGAACCCTGTAGCACACTGGTTAAAGTGCTCAACTGTTAACTGAAATGGTGGTGGTTCGAACCCACCAACTGCTCCACTGTAGAAAGATGTGGCAGTCTACTTCTGTACAGATTTACAGCCTTGGAAACCCTATGGGGTAGCTCTACTCTGTCCTATAGGGTTGCTTTGAGCCAGAATCAATTCGATAGCAAATGGTTCGGTTTTGAATTTTTATTATCATGTAGTCCTACTTTGTCTCTTAGAGTAGATTTTGACTTAAAGTTGATTTTAAAATTTCACCTCAGCTGTCTTTCGATTACTGTTTATATGGAATATTTTTACCATCCTTTCGCTTTCAGAATACTTCTGTCCTTGGATCTAAGATGTGTCTCTTGTGGACGACATATAATTTTGTTATAGATTTTGTTTTGTTTTGTTTATGTTTTAATCTGTTGTGCCATCTGCCTTTTTATTGGAGCATTTAGCCCATTTACACTGACTTATTACTGTTAAGGAAGGACTTCTGCCACATTGTTATTTTTTGTGTCTTATACCTTCTTTGTCCCATATTTTCTAAAATACTGCCGACTTGCATATTTGTTGTTTTTTTGGTAGTCAGTCAATTTTTTTTAGATGTTTTCTTTGTGGCTACCATGTGTATTATGTTTAATGTCTTATATTTATAACAATGTGGGTTAAATGGATACCAACTTAACTTCAGTACCGTACAAAAACTGCATAACTTTTCTGCCTCCCCTCCCCCCATTTATGGTATTGTTTTCACCAATTACATTTGAAATTTTCTCTCAAAATCATGTGCCCCGAAACATACATTTATACTTATTTTCTATGCATTTGTTACTGTAAAGCATGAAGGACATAACTACTGGAATAACCAAGCAAAAATATCTTTTCTGCTTTTTAAATTTACGTATTTTTTTTCTGTTTATTGTTGTAGTTTAAGTGAAAGTTTACATTTCAAGTTAGTTTCTTATACAGAAATTTATACATACATTGTTACGTCACACTAATTGTTCTCCCTAAACTGTGACAGTACAGTCTTCCTTTCCACCCCTGATTTCCCATGTCCATTCAGCCAGCTCCTAACCCTCTCTGCCTTCTCAACTCACTTCTGGACAGAAGCTGCCGTTTAGACCCATGTATCTACTTGAGCTAAGAAGCACCCTCTTCACAAGTATCATTTTATGTCCCACGGTCCAGTCCAATCTTTGTCTGAAGAGTTGGCCTCAGAAATTTAGTTCTGGGCTGATAGAGAATCTGGGGGCCATGCTTTCTGGGGTTCCTCCAGTCTCAGTCAGACCATTAAGTCTGGTCTTTTTACTAGAGCTTGAGTTCTGCACTCCACCTTTCTCCTGCTCCATCAGGGACTTTTTGTTACGTTCCCTGTCAGGACGGTCATTGGTGGTAGCCAGGCACCATCTAGTTTTTCTGGCCTCAGTCTGATGAAGTCTCTGGTTTATGTGGCCCTTTCTGTGTCGTGGGCTAATACTTTCCTTGTGTCTTCAAACAGAAATATCTTAAAACTTGCTGATTTATTTGCCCATGCAATTACCTTTAATGGAGATCTTTTTTTCTATGCATGGGTTCAAGTTCCTTTTTAGGATTCCTTCTTTCTCATCTAAAGGACTCCTTTTAGCGTTTCTGGTAGGGCAAGTCAAGTGGTTGTCAACTTTCTCAGCTTTTTTTAATCTGGGAATTTCTTAAGTTCACCCTCATTCTTGAAGGACAGTTGTGCTGGACATACTATTTTTGGATGACAGTTTTGTTTTTTTCAGTATTTTAAGTATGTTATTCCATTGCTTTCAGGCCACCAAGTTTTCTAAGGAGCAGTCAGCATTGAATCTTACAGGGGATCCTTTTTATGTGGCTATTTATTTTTGTGTTACTGTTTTCAGGATTGTCTGTATCTTTATTTCTCAAAAGCTTGATTATAACGTGTCCCAGTATGGATCTCTTTGGGTTTATCCTACCTGAAATTCGTTGAGCTTTTTATATTTGTTATATCTTTCGTCAGAGTTGGAAATTCTCCTGTTATTATTTCTTCAAATATTCTTCATATTCCTCTCTTTTCTTTCTGGGGTTCCTATGATGTGTAGGTTGGTTCACTTCATGTTGTCCCATAATTCCATTAACTGCTTAGCAGTCTTGAGCCTTCTCCATTGTTGCTCTTCAGCCTCAATAAGTTCAATTCCCTTATCCTTTAGTTAACTGATTTCTCTGTCTGCTCAAACATGTTGTTAAATCTTTCCAACGAGTTGCTCATTTCAGTTATTGTCTCTCAGTTCCAGTTTTTTTCTGTTGATTTCTTTTTATAGTGTACATCTATTTCAAGTCTTGTTTTATTCATGCATCGTTTTCCTGATTTCCTTTAGTTCATTGAGCTTGTTTAATATTGTTGTATTATATCTTTTCAATCTGTTACCGATTCAGGCTTTCTTAAATATGTTTTTTCCTTTGTATTGTTCGTATGAATGGGCCATCATTTCCAGTTTCTTTATGTGACTTGTGATTTTTTGTTGAAGCCAGGATCTTAGAATTTTATAAAGTATTAGCTTTCTCAGTTCTACCAAAAAAAATTTTGGTGTTTTTGACAGTGCTACTTGCTGCAAGAAACTCGTAGGTATACAGAGCCTGGAGAGTTTGCTTACTGCTCCTTCTTTTCCTCCCTGTAATATTTCTGTTTCCGTCCCAACCAAGGTTTCTATCTTTCAGCGGCTCCCAAACAGATCGGAAAACACTCACTAGTCAATCCAGTCTTCAGCCTTTATTGTTCCCTTCCCTGCTTTGTGGGTGCTGCACATTTGTCCACATTAAGTTTTCAGTTCTTCGGCAGCTCCTAAATTGATCAGAAAGCTCAGAGTGAATGAACTGTCCTCCAGCTGGTGTAGCCCTCAATTTTTGTCATTGCTGCCTCCACCACTATGTAAGGGATTATTTATTTAAGAGCTGGAGATTGGGGCCTGTCCTCTTGCTCGGGGAAGCTGTGAGTCTACTGGGACTATGGTAGCCTTATGTTAACCACATCAAGAGGGGAATGAGCAAGTACACCCTGAATGGAGCACCAGGGATGTCTGTCCTGTGTATACTGGAACCTGAGCTCAGGGCCCTTCTTTGTGCGAAGACAAGCTGCGTGTTGGCTGGTCAAGTAGGTCTGCTGTAATCTCAGTCTGTGAGCTGCTACAGCTTCTGTACCGGTAGAGAGGGGACCAAAAACAAACAAACAAACAAACAAACCTGTTGGCTGTGGAGTCGATTCCGACTCATAGCAACTCTGTAGGACAGAGTAGAAGTGCCCCATAGAGTTTCCAAGGAGCCCCTGGTGGATTCAAACTGCCAGCCTTTTGGCTAGCAACCATAGCTCTTAACCACTAGGCCACCAAGGTTTCCAGGGGAGGGGTGGGGACAGTTAAAAGAAGCACTTTTTTTTTTTTTTTTAACCATAAGAGATTTGTTGTTGAATTGATTCTTTCTGCAGCTCATTGCTGCTGTCCTCTGCCCACCAGTGAAGTGTTCCTTGTGCTGAGTAAATGTTTCATTGTGTTTGTTGGTGTACACTTGGAGAGGATTGGGAACTTAGATGTGTTTACACCATTATCTTCGCAGAATTCTTAGAAACATTTCATTTATGTTTTAAAAGCTGAAAAATCAAATCATGTTGTTGATTATGGTCACTGTGCAGATTCAGGTCATGTACTGTAATTCTGTTTCTTTTTTTGTGCTGTTTTTGTCTTTTTACTGGTGTTTCTTTCCTTTTTTTGCTTTACATTTCTTGCCTCCCTCAACCCTTCATTACGTCCGATATTATATCAAGTTCTCTTCCTTCTTGGAGACTCCTTGGGGTCTTTTTGTTGTTGTTGTTGTTGCAGCCACAGCTGGTTATTCTGTAGGTTTGCTGCAAAGCTTCTGAGTTTTTATTTTTTTATTCACTTCTTCAACAGGAGGTATTGTATTGTGGATCATCATATTGCTTGAGTTAATCCTTCCTTGATTTTTATTCTCAATTGAATTCTTAAGAAATATGTAGGAGGTGAATATTCTGAGTCACATAGGCCCAAAAATCTCTCCATTCAACCCTTGGACACATGGGCATAGAATTCGAGTTTGAAAAATTATTTACCCTGGAAACTTTGAAGTCATTTTTCTTTTGTTTTCTGTCATGCAGTATTGTTGTTGACAAGTTGAATGTTACTGTGATTTATTTATTTAGTCAATGCTTATGTAGTGTGCTTCCTGTGTACCAGGTTCTGTTGTAAGACCTTTACAGATATTAACTCATTAAATCTTCATAACAACCACATGATGAAGCAATCTTCTTCTTCCTCTTTTTTGTCTTTCTCTTCTTCCTTCTCCTCCTTTTATTGTTGTTTCTTTAATTACAAATGAGAGACATGAGGCAGAGTGGTTGAGTAACATACCCAAGGTCATTCAGCTAATAAATGTTATAGCCCTTGTTGAAACCCAGGAGGCCATGCTCTTAATTTCTTTTATTCTGTTGCTTTCATCTTTTTGTAGTTGATCTTTTTCTTTCTGAAATTTTTAAGATCTTTATCTTTGACAGTGTAAACTTTCATTATTATGTGTGTTATTGCTGCTGGGTGCTGGTGAGTTGATTCAACTGATAGCGACCCCCTGTGACAGAGTAGAACTGCCCCATGGGGTTTTCTTGGCTGTAATCTTTATAGAAGCAGATCACCAGGTCTTTCTTCTGCAGGGCTGTTGGGTGGGTTTGGACAGCCAACCTTTGGTAAGACAGCAGAGCACTTAACTGTTGTGCCACCAGGTCTCCATTATGCATGTGTAGATTTTTTGAAAATTTAAATTCATTTTGATTAATACTTGGCCAACTCTTTGAGTCTGGTGACTTGTGTTCCTTATTTCTGGGGAATGCTCTTTGATTATTTCTTGACCTTTTTCTGTCCTCTCCGAACTCTGGATGACTTGTCCTTTTAGGTTGATTTATTTTCCTTTTCTCCCTCCTTCCCTCCCACCCTTTTTCCCTTTTGCAGTTTTATTGAAATATAATTGACGTATGATAAACTAGACATATTTAAAGCATGCAATTTAATACTTTTTGGCGTACGTATATATTCATGAAACCAACATCATAATCAGGATAACAAACATCACCCGCAAAAGTCCCTTTTTAATTTCTCTTTGTCTCCACTCCTTTCCCCACATCTTTAGTCAACCACTGATTTGCTTTGTGACCCTATAGATTAGTTTTCATTTTGTAGAATTTTATGTAAATGGGATTATATAGATGTATTCTTTTTTACCTGGCTTCTTTCAAATTAGCATAATTATTTTGAAGTTTATCTAGTCATATGTATCGGTGGTTCATTTCTTTTTATTTTTGATAGTAATTTGTGATGTGGATATACTACATTTTGTTTGTCTATTCACCAGGTTGATGGACATGTGGATTGTTTCCAGTTTTGGGCTATTATACAAAAAGTTCCTATGAACATTTGTGCACAGGTTTTTATGTGAATATATGCTTTTGTTTTTCTAGGAAAACACATAGGAATGAAGTGGTTGGATTGTATGGTAGATTGCTTAAAAATAAATAAATAAATAACCCGCCAGGTTGTTTTCCGAAGTGGTTGTACCATTTTACATTCCATTCATTCTATCTTCTTTTGGATTGAGTATTTTTCATGATTTCATTTGATCGCCGTTTGGTTTATTAACTATAACTGCTTAGCCCTTATGGTCCTCCATTTACTAGCTTTCTGGGTTTGAGAAAGTTACTTAAGCTCTGTGCCTGAGGTTTTTCAATTGTAAAATGGGAGCATTAATAAATGCACCTCATAGGGAGCTCATTTCTGAAAATTAGAACCCACCAACCTTCCCGCTTTCTTTATATTGTAATTTTTTCCAACTAGTAGAAGTAGAAATTCTCGTTTAGCTACACTCAACATTCATTGAAGAGCTGCAATGTCCCTATGCTATGTTAGGCATTAGAGCAAGGGTTAGCCTATTAACACCTCCTGTTTTTGTAAATAAGGTTTTCATTGGAATACAGCCACATCCCTTTCTGTACGTATTGTTTATGGTTGCTTTTGTTCTATAAAGTCAGAGTTGAGTCATTTCAACTCAGATCATATGGTTAACAAGTCTGAAATATTTATTATCTGGCCTCGTATGGGGCACAAAGGAAATGGGTTTTGATTCTTCTCAGTGTGTTAGTTGCTTGGTACTGGAGAAAGGACAATGTAGACTACTGTTAGAGGTAAGATGAAGAGGCAGAGCTTCCTGCCTTCATAGAATTTGTTTTTGTTTAGCGGTAATCAGTTTATCTTCTACTGTAGACTTCCCTCCCCACCCAAGAATTGATTCTCCTGCTTTCCTTACCACTTACTCCACTTACTGCTTCTGATCAAGCCCCTTTTTCTTGGTTCGCATCATGTGTGTACAGACCCAGTCTAATAGCTTTCTACCTATCATTCTATTCTTAAAGCCCTTTTTCATATTCTTTTTCTCTGATTATAAATACAAACTGAAACTCAATCACATTCCTTTGCCTCCGTTTCAGAGATACCCACCATCCTGAAATTGGTGCTTACCTTTCCCTTTCTTTTTTCTGCTTTCACTGTGTATGTGTGTATCCCTGGCCAGTATCTAATAAGATCATGTTGTATATTTTAAAACTTTCCATAAATGGTATGCTGTTTGTATTCTTCTACAGTATGCTGTTTTTGGCCCAGTGATGTATTTGTGACCATCCAGCTCTAGTTCTTTGACTCTCCTTGTGTCTAGCTTTCCAGTATGTGGACTTTTGGTACAGTTTATTAATCCATCTTCCTCCCAATGGGTGGGCGTTTGTTTGTTTTTCTAATTAAGTTTACCTGTTATTTTTTTTTCTGTGTTTTTAACAGCTTTATTGAGATAAAATTTACACACCATAAAGTCCACCCATTTAAAGTGTACAATTTAATATTTTTTGGCAGGTTTACAGAGTTTTCCAAGTATCACTACTATCTATTTTTAGAACATTTACATCACCCTTAAAAGGAATAGTATACCCATTAGCAGTCACTTACGAGCCCCTGGTGGCACAAACAAGTAAGCATTTAACTACTAACCAAAAGGTTGGCAGTTCGAACCCACCCACCGGTACCTGGGAAGAAAGGCACAGCTATCTGCTTCTGAAAAGTCACAGCGTTGAAAACTTTATGGAGCACAGTTCTACTCTGCCACACTTGGAGTCACGATGAGTCGGAATTGACTCCACGGCAGCTGGTTTGGTCTTTTTTATTAGCGGTTACTTCTCATCTCCCCCATCTTGCCTCCACTCCCAGACTGAAGCAACCATTAATCCACCGTTTCTATGGTATTGTCTGTTCTGGACATTTCATGCGCATGAGATTGTGTAATATGTGGTCTTTCATGAGTGGTTTCTTTCACTTAGCCTGAAGTTTTTGAGGCTCGTCCATGATGTGACATGTACGTGATAGACTTTTAAGTTGTTTAAAATTTTCTGCTGTTACAAATGATTCTTTGTATGTGTTCAGGGATCTATTATGTTTTAAGTGATTTTTTACTGTTAGCAGCAGTAAAAATCTGATCTCATTCTTACATTTTGCTGAAGTTGTGGACAAAAAGACAGAGGTGATGTTCATTTACAGAAATATAACTGAGTGCCTGAGGAGTGAGGAGGCAGTCTTTACATTTTGAAGAATCTCTCTCAGTGTTGTTGGGTTAGAATGACCATTACAAAACTATGAAAGTGCTACAAAGGAATATGTAAAATTCGAAGAGAACACAGAAGAAGGAGCAGCCGGTTGCCTGGGAGATACGTACAAAGTTTTACAAAGGGAGTGACATTTGATCTGAGTTTAGACCCTGAGAAATTAATAAGATTTTAGTAAGTGAGGTTCGTAGGGAAGAAGGCATTCTGAAAGGAGAAACTACAAAAGCATTAAGAGATGAAAGGGCATTTTCCAGGGACTTACGAGAGATCAGGTGGGCCTGAAGGATATTATGGCAGGACAAGAGACTACTACAGGTCCAGGATTATTGGTCTGGACCTGCTGTTGCAGCCATAGGAACAGTTAGGCAAGTTGGTGACACAGCCACTTTTGTGTTTTAGTAGGAGAACTCTGATGTATAGAGGGTGGGCTGGAGACAGGAGAGGTGGGGTGGTCTATAAGAACACTGTTCAAGTCTTTCAGGTGAGAGATGATGACCTCATCTTGGTCATGGTAGTGGGAATGAGAGGAGACAGAGTGAAGAAGCACTTTTTAGGTAAAATTGGCAGAACTTACTGATTGAGTGGAGCCCTGGTGGCGTACCGGAAGATTGGAGGTTTGAACCTACCAGTGGCTCCTCGGGAGAACAGATGGCAGGCACACAACACCATTGCTCCGTGGAGAAGAAGAACTCTAAGATGACTCCTGTGGTCTCTCACTTGGACAGTGAATGATTTGGGAATGTGATAAATACTGCCCACATAGTCAAGATTAACTTGCTACGTTGGAAGTCATAGACTTTCTGTAGGTAAAATATCTGCTTTGGTTTACTTTAAGGAATAAGATAATTTCATAAAATTTAAAGATTATTTAAAAGTGTTTTATTTCCAGTTCAAGAGTGAAACACAGATTCGTACTGAGCCTGGAATCTGTCATTTTTAGACTGAAACAGTCAAACCATTTTTAATGATCTCTTCCTCATAGCCAAAAGAATGCAATGGTGTGAAGATTCCAGTGGATGCCAGTAGACCTAATCCAAATGATGTGGAATTTGATAATCTGTATTTGGACATGAATGGAATCATCCATCCCTGTACTCATCCTGAAGACAAGTATGTACCTGTTTTTGTCGGAGATATCACAAGTCCCAGAAGAAGTACTATGTTTTTATTACATTGTTTGCTTGTAATTATAGACCAGCACCAAAAAATGAAGATGAAATGATGGTTGCGATTTTTGAGTACATTGACAGACTTTTCAATATTGTAAGACCACGACGACTTCTGTACATGGCAATAGATGGAGTGGTAAGTGCTAAAATAATTAACCTGGAAACCTGTGTTTTTGTTTCTGCTGTGTTCCCAGTGTCTAGAATGAAAGCTAAGAAATGAAAAATGTTGACTTTGGTGAGTTGAGGAAAAAAAACCTTATCCTTCAGTCATTCGTTCAAACATCTTTTAAGTGCTTAATTTGGCCAAGCACTGTGAGATGCTGGTGATGTTAGTGACTGCCCATGCTTTTGAAGTGCTTTGCTACCAAAGGAGGGAGACATAGATAAATGCGTTTAGTCGCTTAGGGACTTTATAGACACTAGATAACATATGCAGGGTGTTGAGGGAAGAAGGGAGGTCAGTACTCATAGGGGAGTCAGGAAATACAGAGGAGGTGCCTTTTGTCCCATTTCTTGAAGGATGAGGAATAATGGGACATTGGTGGGCAGTATTAGGGGATGGATGGGCCAAGCATGGGAAAGGGGAACGTCTACAGCTTCTCAGAGGTGCTACCAAACATAATTTCTATGCGTTTGACCACACTGATACATTTGGGCAGCTGCAGATGGTTTGGATTGAAAAGGGAAGTAGGATGACAATTTGAGGAAGGCCTTATACGCCACACTCGGGGGTTTGGATTTTATCCTTATGCTATGAGGGGAGTAGCTTACTGACATATAATAATACCAAATAGCTTACATTATAATTGACCGACAAGCTATGTTATCAGGGTTTAGGGAAAATTAAGGTAAATCATAACCCTAAATTTATTTAGCTGTGTGCAATTAGAGTCTCTTTCTTTTAGATTTAATACATGCTAGGGGCTAACAGAATGATTTTGAAAATCCAGAGTTTGAGTCCAAGAAGATTAACCTTTCTATGAGATTGTATTTACTAAATAAAAAATAGTAGCTACCTGATAACTTGGCTAAGTTGCAGTTACAGTAAAGAATAAAGAGAATAGGAATATGTCTTATTTAGAGTACATTCCAAATCCCATTCTGTTAAATTTCTTGAAGAAAATCTTTAATTTAATCCAGTATGCCCTTACTGCTCGATGAAGTATAAAATATCTGCATATTTGTATGTGTTCATACATATATGTGCGTGTATATGCATGTATTTGTTGTTAAGGTCAGTTTCCATTATTATTATTTTTTTTAAAGTATAAATATAGATCATAGAACTTGGCACTTGAGAGGTCTGGATTAGATGGTTTCATTGGAAAGGGAACTGTTGAAAGGCAAATATAAAAGAACGTATATTTAGATGTAGACAGGATGCTTTAGAGTCCCATCCAACCCCAAGCTCAGTTCAGTAACTCCCAAAACCTTACAGTCAGCATTTACTTCATTCATGCTTATCCACTGATTTAAGTTACATTTGGTTTGAGTGATTAAAAGTACTTCTGGTTAAAAAAAAAAAAAAGTCTCCCTTTTCTAACCACTGTGCCTTATTGAAAAGATAGCATGGTCGTTAAAGACCCTATTGTGGGAAATACAGAGTGGACGTGGGTTGATGTCCTGTAGGTCAAGAAGTAGTTTTCTTTTGCTCTTATGGAAATTGGACAAATTCATTCCCAATCACATTTGGAGACCATCCTTCCTTTTAGATGTGGACTTGGGGAAGGTCTTCCTGATCCTGGGCCAGGATTATCGCATGCTGGCTGGATCTTTGATGAAAGTGAGCTTTTCTTCTTGGGTGCCTTGAGCACCATAAACCAGTGGAATTGGTTAGGCCATGGGTCTTGCAGTACTAAATGCAGTGACTTTATAGGATGTTTGTCCATTTGACATGCTACTCATTCATCTAACGGAGTTCAGCTTTTAGCTTTTCGGGTCAAATTTAAGTTTTCAGGACCTACTGTGTGTCATGAAATGATTATTAAATATATTACTTATTTTCCTTCCATTTACAGTACAACTCATATAAGATAAACTGATTTAAAGTAATGTACAGATGAATTTGTAAATATTTTGAATAGTATTATGTGAATGTGAAATACATGCTTTCAGGCACCACGTGCTAAAATGAACCAGCAGCGTTCAAGGAGGTTCAGAGCATCAAAAGAAGGAATGGAAGCAGCAGTTGAGAAACAGCGAGTCAGGGAAGAAATATTGGCAAAAGGTAAAGAATATACATTTTGTACTTTTTAAAAGACATGTTCAGAAGGTGGGGTAGGCAACTTTTTCTTGACAGATAGGTGAGATTTTAATTTAATGAGAATCCCAGAGTATCCAAGGAAAATTTATGTTCATGTTGAGGAAAAGTATTTGATGGGATCCTTCACTCCCATTAATAAGCTTGCTCATTTTCAAACTCTGCGATTGAAGGGAAACTTGAGAATAAAGGAGGGGATTCTGTTAAAAAGAGCATATTAGAAACCCCTTTGAGGGTGAATGCAGCTCTTCAGCTAGCTTTTGTGAATCAGTATAATGAAAATACATTAATGGTGTTCTGTGTGGGTGTCGTGTTTTCCTCCTGTCAGTCTTGGAATGCTTGTTTGTTTCTCTGCTTAGAAGGTAGAGGTGTGTCTGAGCAGACCAGGGATGCATTGAGCCATATCTGCAGGCTTTGACCACAGCACTCATACACTTCCAGTCTGGGTTAATGAAATAGGCACTGTATCCAGCGCGCTCCCTTGGATTGTTTTTTGGTTGGGAGGGACCATCTTCTGAGTTCTCTGGATGGGTACGTGGGTAGGAGCTAAGTCTCAGAGAGGAATGAATTGTCAGGGAATACTGAGTGGGACTGTGTTCTCTCCCACCATGCATTGTGTGTGAAGTGGGGTGAGGGTATAACAAGGTGATTTGTTTGGCTTTCTGCTATATAAGGCAACGTAATACACGATTTATTGGCTCAGGATAATTATACTTGGCAGATGGGAAAAAAAAAAAAGATGAGATAGTGTAGTCAGCTCAGTCCTGCAGTTACAATAAATTTTGTTGTTTTAATTTGCTGCAGGTGTGCAAGTATGTAGTTATTTTAGTCTCAGCTTGTGATTAAGATTAAAACTTGTTTGTATTTATACCACAATGTCTTTGATTTTAAGGATGTCCTCTTTCTTGGAGGTGTTATGAAAAATATTTGTTTCTTGAGAAGAAGCTAATCAGTGATAAAGAGGGAAAAAAAGGATTTCTGTATTCTTCTACCTGATAATTTTGTAATGTAAATCTTTGATAAACTCAGCATTTTAATATCATTTTTCTAAGGTACCTTTATCTTAACAACTGTCATCAAATTAAAACCCTTAATCTCTCTCTCTGTGTTGTGCGTGTGTGCAGTGCTATGGAGAGCCTTAGGAAAAACTTTATACTTTTTATATTTTTTATATAACAATATAGTATCTTTTGTGTACCATGTATTTTTTGAAAGTCTTGTTAAGGCTAAATTTAAAATTTGTGGGGAGGGATCTTATTTGCTTCCCAGAAGAGAACACAGAGTTCTTCAGGCGCCAACACTTCTCTTTCTTCCATGGAGTAACTTCTGTCGTTGCTCTGGTTTGAGTGCTCTGCCTCACGTTTTATGGGGAGAATTACACATTTCTTCTTTTCTCTAGGTGGCTTTCTTCCTCCAGAAGAAATAAAAGAAAGATTTGACAGTAACTGTATTACACCAGTAAGTGACTTCACACTTTGCTAGCTCTTGCTAACTCTTTAAATGATAGATTAATTTATTTCCTTCTATCGTTTTAGGGAACTGAGTTCATGGACAATCTTGCTAAATGCCTTCGCTATTACGTAGCTGATCGTTTAAATAATGACCCTGGGTGGAAAAATTTGACAGTAAGTTTCACACTTTGGTACTTCAGAAAGATTAGGGTGATCATTTGAGGCTGTACTTTGATATGACTGATGAGTATTTATGCTTCTTTTTCCTCATAAAATGCTAGCTGACTGTCAAAGGAAAGAGGAGTTTCTAGGGTTTTTGGAAATAGAATACCTTGCAGGGCCAGGTTTTGGATATCAGTGACAGCTGAATTTTCTCTTGATGCTAATTTTGTCCTCTTACCATCACTGTGAAGCCATAAAATGAGATCCATGATTTTTAAAAATAAGTATATTGGAAAGTAATTTTAAATGAAAATTCTTGGTATGAGAAATCAAACTACAGCACAATTAAAGTTGTGGGGCTCTCTGTATTTTTTAAATGACTATGCTGTCATAAGTATTTAAAACTTAAATGAACTTTAATTTTTGGTTCATAAGTTTGTTTCTCTATTAATTAAATATAGTGAATTGTATTTGATAGCTGTCTTTTATCTGTTACTCTTGAGGTTTATATGGTTGGGCCCATATCCTTGGGTAATAGTGAGAATTGTAGAAACTTGTGAACTGATTAGTTTTTCTAGTGGCTAGTCTAACCCAGACATTCATTCTTTTTCATTCTGTGTTGTAAGTTAATGAAATAGTTTTGGTGTGTAACGCTCACACAAACATAACCTTATTCAGAAAAATTGCCATTTACTAATGCTATCTTAATAGAATTATCTCATTAATTTATTTTAAGATACTCCATTTTGTTAATTCTTATGCCCCTAGAAAATGGAAGATGAGCTGAAAGTGTTAAAAACTTTTTTTATAGGTTATTTTATCTGATGCTAGTGCCCCTGGTGAAGGAGAACATAAAATCATGGATTACATTAGAAGACAAAGAGGTGAAATTCACTTATAAATGTTGGACTGTGTGTTCTAGTTAAAAAAAAAAAAGAAGAAGAAGAAAAGCCATTGACTAGAAAATATTTGGTAAGGTGTGATATTCCTGTGGCGTAATACATGTATTTTTTCCCCTCCCCAACTCTCTCTCTAGCCCAGCCTAACCATGACCCCAATACTCATCATTGTTTATGTGGAGCAGATGGTAAGTTTCTTCTTTGGGGATTTGATTTTCTTAGATTAAAGCATAGCAAGTTGGTGGGTTGGTGTATGGATTATTTGGGGTTACTTAGAAATTCTAAAATGATTTTCTTATCTTATGTTTGATAAGGAAGTAGTATTGACTTGCTGTTTGATCTACGTGATTAATGCTTACCTGTCTTTAAAGTTTTTTTATATTCTTCAAACTGTATATAGCTGCATATATGTACATCTCTAAGATAGAGTATTTCCCAAGTGTTTACTCCTGAGGTGGGCTCTGCTCTGGGTCCGCGTATTCGGAGGACATCTTGTTGGCTGATAACTCTGAAACATTTCAGGCTTTTTGCCTTTGCCTCCTTAGTCTGTGTGCTCATTTGGGCTTTTCTTTGTGCTAGTGTCTTGTAGTACTTTGGTTATGGTAAGGGTGCTCTCACAGTGCTCACTGCTCAATGTTTCTGTTGTTGATTGATAGCTGATCTCATTATGCTTGGCCTTGCTACACATGAACCCAACTTTACCATTATTAGAGAAGAATTCAAACCAAACAAACCCAAGCCTTGTGGTCTTTGTAATCAGTTTGGACATGAGGTCAAGGACTGTGAAGGTTTACCAAGAGAAAAGAAAGGAAAGGTAAGAACTTTGAAATGGTACTTACCTGATTTTTAAAAGGAAAACGAGAAGGTTTTTACCTGCTTGCTCTGTTACCCTTCCAAGAGCTAGATCTCTTAAAGCACTTTTACCCACCTTCAAAAGCATGCACACATCATATTCTAATTTTTTCTACTTTCCACTTTTTCTGACATAGCCTGTGAGAGGCTTAGGTCTCATAGATATATCTATTGCATGTGATTTGTTTGTAAAAGTTATTTGTTTCAAATGATTACTCTTCTGAAAAGGAACTGTAAATCACATAAATTAAACTTCATAGTTTAAATTACTCCCGATTCACAGAGAAAGGTCTAGAGGCATATACATCAGCATTTATTAATATTGACTGGGTACAGGTCAGTGATTGGCAAACTACACCTCCCTGGATTTGGTCCATGATCTAAGAATGAGTTTTACATTTTTAAAGGGTTGTTAAGAAAAAGAAAAAAAAAAAAGAATAGGTGGCAAGAGAATTTATGTTGCTCCCAAAGACTTAAATATCTGGCCCTTTACAGAAGATGTTTGCTTACTTCTGATCTGGTTGGGATTATGGGTAATTTTTATTTTAAAGTGGTTTGGTGAGTTCTTTGTATTTAATACTTGTAATATTAAAATGTATCTTTAGTAAAAAACCTTTAAAATTTGGTTGGGGAAGACTGCAGAGTTTAAAGTGGACTTGTTCAATCTTCTGCCCCATTTCTTGCAGCATGATGAGCTTGCAGATAGTCTTCCTTGTGCAGAAGCAGAGTTTATCTTCCTTCGGCTTAACGTTCTTCGCGAGGTACGCTGACATAATCATTGGAATGGGTATTGTAAGGGAGGGTGCCTTTCGATACCTTTCACAGCAGTATTCCTTGTTATAGTATTTGGAAAGAGAACTCACCATGGCCAGCCTGCCATTCACATTTGATGTGGAGAGGAGCATTGATGACTGGGTCTTCATGTGCTTCTTTGTGGGAAATGACTTCCTTCCTCACTTGCCGTCTTTAGAGATTAGGTATGTGTATTTGTGTAGTTTTTCAAGCCACCGTTTTAGCTTTTTGCCTTTCTCATACATACTGGTCCTAATGCATAATGTTTTATCTCCTGGTGACAGGGAAGGTGCCATTGACCGCTTGGTTAACATATACAAAAATGTGGTGCACAAGACTGGGGTAAGTTCCTTCTTGAATAATTTCAGAACAGAAGTGTATGCCTTTATAAGATCATTTTACATGTATTTTATCACTTACAGGGTTACCTTACAGAAAGTGGTTATGTCAATCTGCAAAGAGTACAGATGATCATGTTAGCAGTTGGTGAAGTGGAGGATAGCATTTTTAAAAAGAGAAAGGATGATGAGGTAAAGTGTTTCTACTGCAGTAGCTAAAATTGCACCTGTCTCTACTAGACTATTCTGTGATCGTACTTTTAACCTCTTTGAGTGTATTATTATACCATATAGTGTACCAAACATTAATGTAATCGTGAGTGGCCAGTACTTTAATTATTTTATGAAAGTTGTGATGCTTGTTGTGTAGAATTATCTATTGTACATTGCTTGAGTTGCATTGTAATTTTTTTCTCTTTCTGTAATCTTAATTAGGATATAAATTTAAACACCTGTGTAACCAGTAGGGTATGAAATGAGGGTTCCAGGGCTAGAAGAATGCTAGGATTGAATTAGTGGCTGCCATGTCTTATAGGACATGTATGCTCTGGAAGACAGGTTAAGACCTGGAAACTACTGCTCTGGGAGAGTATAGGAGGTCTGGGTTAGATTATGTCAGCTGAGACAGAAAGTTGCAGCTCTGAGTAAGAAATTTAAACCTAAAAGGAGGAAATAAAATAACAAAGCACTTGGGAATTGATTGCATATGATGAATGAGTGCTTAGGTGAGAAGTCCACATTTCTGGCTTGGGCAGTTGGGATTTTGCTGGTGCTGTTCACCAAGATAGCAAGCACTAGGGGAGGACCAGGTTGGAGTCGGGACAGGGAAGAAATTGAGTTTCATTTAGAGATGTTGAGTTTGAGGGTCATGGGATCCTGAGAGGAGAAATGTCCAGTAAGCATTTGGATGGATATGACTAAAGCTCAGGGCAGAGGTCTTTTGGAAGGAGATTTGAGAACCATTAGCAGTTTGGAGATACTTGAAGTCATGAGTGAACTTGAACGCCCTGGGAGCTTGTGTGGAGTGAAAGTGTCTCTGGCAGAAGCTTTTGAGTATTGGCATTTAATGACCAGAGAGGGGACTGGCTCCTGGGAGGTGGGAGGAAATCACTAATGAGAGGAGATGCCATTGGCACACAGTGGTGCGTGAGGCATCAGAGCCCGCTAGACAGGCACCTCGTCCACAGCCAGGGGTTCAGAGGCCCTGGAGAGCTATTGGTGGAGAGAAGGGGTAGTAGCCTCTGGAGGGTGAGGGTGGGGGTGGCAAGGGAGGCTAGTAGTGGGCAAAATGAACACATAGTAGCTTCTTAGAAAGGAGTGCAGGAAATGCTTTCAGAAACTGATTTTATAAAGAGTCATGTAGTTATTTTCAGCAAATTGCAACATAACAGATTGCTATATGATCTGACAGATTAAAACATCATTTGTCTGACAAGATTTTGATGTTTTCTTCCGTTTTGTGCACTGTAGTGAGTGGTCTCTTTTTCAGAACTTTGGGTACCATTTGATGTAACACAGTGAGGTAACTAAGCACTCTTTCCAGAAGCTTTCAGTACTTGGCAATCTTAAGTGACTTTAACAGACCCTGTACCATTAAATACTGGTGATTCTTGGCCTTGGAGGGGGAGTATGGGATTTATATAGGTGCCACAGTGTTTCCTATTTAATTAGTATGGTTTCCAGCTGGCCTGGTGGAGAGAACATTCCAAAGCGTTGGATCCCTTTTTGGTGATGTTGAAGTCATATTGATGTCCTTTAGTGTGGTTGACATCAGGGAGAGATTTATGAACTCTCAGAAATTCAGTATAAAAGTCTCTGGTGTACCCATTTTTCTGGGACATGTATCTGTGGCTTTCAGCAGATTTCCAAAGGAATTCATAGCGCACAAATGATTAAAGATTAGCGAGGTCTACCCAGCTGGTCGTCCCTCCTGCTTGTTGGTGACTCCAACCCTTAGGAATAGGTATTTAACAGATAGGTTATAGAAGAACAGGGGGGTAGAAAAGGAGTCCATCAACATTTATTAAAATTAAACCAAACAAGGCTGGAAATGTGATGCTTTTTATTTTATAAGCTTTGATGCTTGCCTTTTATCTTTCAAATGTTATTCATTCAGCAAATATTTATTGTTTACTACAGTCAGTGTTCTGAGTGCTAGTGACAAAGCAAAACACAAAACAACAGAAAGAGCAGACAAAAATTCCTGCTCTCTTGGAACTTACATTCACTTGGGGGAGATGGACAATGAACAAAATAATTGTGTAATGTGTTAGAGAGTGACAGGTGCCATGAAGGAAATCAGAGCAGGTGAGGAACCTACATCTGGGAAAATGGAGATGGGAAGGAGTGAAGGATGACCAGGAAAGGCCTAGCTGACAGATGACTTTTGACTGAAGACCTGAAGGACGTGAAGGAGGAAACCATGCAGATATTTGCAGGAACAACATTTTAGTTGGACTAGCCAGTGCAGAGGCTCTGAGGCAGGAGCATAGCCAGCATGTTGACAGAACAGCAAGGAGCCAGTGAGGCAGGAACAGAGGAAGCAAGGGGAAAGTAGTAGGGGATGAGGTCAGAAAGACGGTGGAGGGCCAGATCTGGTAGGACCCTATAGGTCATTATAAGGAATTTAGCTTTCATTCTGCATGAATGGGGGAGTTTTTAGTAGAAGAGTGACATGATCTAACACATTTTAAAAGGATGATTCTAGCTGTCGTGTTGAGACTATGGAGGACAGGGTGGAAGCAGTGAGCCCTGTTAGGAGGCCTTTTTGCAATAATTAGAGTGAGCCAGTATGGCGGCAGTGGAGATGCTAAGAGGTAGTAATTGGGTTTTGAACGTGTTTTAAAAGTAGAGTCTGAGATTGGCTGTGGATTAAATGTGAGATGTGAGAGAAGGAAAGGTGTCAAGAATGACTCTAAGGCATTTTGTCTGAGCAACTGAAAAATGGTCAGAGCACCTGTGATGAGGAAGACTGTGAGAGGTGCAGAAGTGGAGGCGGGGACTTCATTTTCGGCAGGTTATACTCGAGACACCTAAGTGGAGATGCTGAATGGGAAGAGGTCCTGGTTGACGAGTCATGAGCATAGAGATGTTGTTTAAAGCCATGAGTCTAGGCGACCACCCCCACAGGTGTGGAGATTTGGAAAGGTCCTGATACTGAGCCTGCGGGGCGCCAACATGAGAAGGGTGGAGAGTTGAGGAGTGAAGGCGCAGCAGGAGAGGAGGTGGAGAACGGGTGAGTGTAGTGCCCTGGAATCTGAGGGAAGAGCATATTTCAGGGAAGAAAGAGTCATGGTCAGATACAGACTGGAAACCAGCTATGGGATTTCAGAGTCTGGAGGTCATTGCTAGCCAAATAAGAGAAGTTTCACTGAAGAAGGGGGGCAAAGGCTTGATTAAAGAAATTGGTGGTTTCCATATTGTAGGAGGTTTTAAGGTAACCCACCAGGGCTCCACTTACAGAGAAGTAGACTTTTGTATCCAGTGTTCAGCCCCTCTCTGGGCAGAAAGCACACGTTTCAAATCTTGTTAAGGTGTTGTGTTGCAGTTGGCAGTTCTGACTTGAAGGGGAAAGAAACATGCAACTAGTGGAGCTTACAGCACGGTACCTGCTGTTCCGTGTTTTAGGCTATAGCAACAGCTACAGCTGTCGAGTTGTCATTGCCTTGACGCTCAGGGACACTTGGGCACTAGAGAAGTGCTTCCTGCGGCAAGGGATGCCTTTGAACGGCCCAGACCGTGGGGAGTGAAATCAACTCAGAGTCCTGTCTAGTTGAAACCATGGCTGCAGTTTTCAAAGGTGTGGACAGGAAGAATCAATGCAGTGTGGACTCTTCCCTGTGAATTGAATTGGCCCAGAATAAGTGGTACACACGTCTGAATTTCCTTCCTTTCCTCCATTAGATTGACTTTTCGGAAGCTGGGGAGTACTGTTTGCATAGAGTCCCACTTTTCTCCTTTCCCTCTTGTGTCATGCATGCTACTGAGAGTTAGGAACTGTCCAAATCCTTTTTAGATTACAGAGTCTCATTATTAAATTGTTTTGTTGATTTTTTAATAAAACTGATAGTTCTAAAGCTCATTCAGCTAAAACTTAAAAATTGCTTGTTTTCTTATGTATTTGTATCTTTTCCATATTGACAGCCCATTTGCTCCAGGGTAAAACTAAGGGTCTTTGTCATAGCTCCTGCACTTTTTTTCTTGAAATGATGTCAGAAATTATTTGAAAACAGTTAAGAGTAAAAATTGAATTCTATCTAAACCTCAATTTAGAATGCTCTCTAGCCTTCTAAAGTTCTGATAAGCAGCACTTTGAACATTGTCTAGTTTAATTATCTCGGGAGTTTTCTGGGGTCGTCTTTAAAACTTAAATTATCTCCCAAGTCATTCCTGGTAATGTTTAACTCTGACATTTTTGTGTAATTATTTGACAGAATATGTGGATTTTATACTTTTAGGACAGTTATAGAAGACGACAGAAAGAAAAAAGAAAAAGAATGAAGGTGAGTTTTGAGTAGTTTCATTAGATTCGCAATAGCATAGATTTACAATTTGGAAGAAGCCTAGTCATTACAGTAACTTGATTCCTTATTCAGTAGGAGTTGGTCTGGGATGTAAATGTCCAACCAGCTGCCTGCTTACCTGGAGAAATATTGCTGGTGTCGATTTTGGAGAAGTCTTTTCTGAGTTCTGGAGTCTGGTGGGATATACTTGAGGGGCAGGAGGTGGGGGTGGCACTTAGGTATTTGAATTTTTTACAGGAATCAGGTATTGTTTTTGTAAGAAAAACAGTTAACTTTTCATATTCTCTGGAAAGTTATTATACTCTGTCCTATCCCTACATCTTTGTCAGATTAATCTTCCTAGAACATGACACTGTCTAAACTTTGTTTCTCTCTTCTGGAATCACCACTGACTCCTTATTCCCTCAGCATCCGTTCTAACTCCTTAACTTGGTGTTCAGAGTGCACTATAATCTGGTCCCATTCCACTCTTCTTGCTTGTCCCGTGTGTCTACAGCACGTTCCTCCTGGCTCAGAGTGGTGCCTTCACCCGGTGTGCTCCCAGTCTTTACAGTTCACCTCACACCTTACCTTTCCACAAGGCCTCCCTCGTTATTTCTGCTCATGGTCCAGGTTGAGCAGTCCTTTCTCTTTGAACTCTGGTACTTCTTGTCTGTGATATTTGTTTTCTTACTTAATTGCATAATACTTTATAGTCATTTAACTTGCGTTAGTTCTTGTTTTTCTTGTTTTCCCTACTGGATTTTAAACTCATAGAATTTAGGAACTGCTTTTATTATTATTTTTTATTATAATCAGACAGTTTCAGGAACTTAAAAAGGAGGAAGGTGGAGTTATATTTTATTGCAGGTAGATTAAAAACCACTTGGATTGGGTGGGGCATATTTGATTTCTACTTTACTATTTCTTTCAGTCAGTATTTGTTTTGTTAGTCAAAGCTATCGTCTATTATAGCTATATCATAAGTTCTAATTTATTTGGAAATAAAGAGTTCTAATAAGGCAAAGGGAAAATAAAAGTTGTATTTCCTAAATATGTATCAAAGTCTTGACTTATTTTTTTACATGAATATTATTGTTATTTGTTTGAAATTGTGTCTCGAGTGTTTTCTGAAATTGAAAGTAAACGTAATGGATTAGCTTAATGAGACTTGAAAAAATTCTCTGTATCAGAATGGAATATAATGTATACTTTTAAGGAAGAGTTCCAGATATTATTGTTCTTTACAGGGTGTAAGTTACCATCAGATCAGAGTGTAAACAGCCCTGATATTAACAGAAATCCATTTGATCTTTTTAATCGGTTTGGTAGTTAGGTGTTAAAGTGAGGACTCCATTCCATTGTCCTCTTTTCTTCCTGTCATCTAATTGTGATTTTACTTTAATTGCTACTTTCATTTCTGTTTACGTTAGAGAGATCAACCAGCTTTCACTCCTGGTGGAATATTAACCCCTCAAGCGTTGGGTTCAAGAAATTCACCAGGTTCTCAAGTAGCCAGTAATGCAAGACAAGCAGCCTATGAAATGAGGATGCACCATAACTCTGTAAGTGGCTTTCTTTCCTGGGGCACTGAAGAAGTACTAAACATCAGTTGTGTGTGCACGTTTGTATTTTATTACTTAGTCTGGGATGGTTTTGTTCTATAGTTTTTCTCAATTTCTTTTTCTTGAGATATTTTTAACTCTGTTCAATCCATCTGCATCAATATGAAAATACCTAAACGATGTGAAAGAAAGGTCTGCTGGGTATATAGATGCATGTAAATAAAAAGAAATAGCTAAGTGGCTGCAAGTTTCTTTATGCAAATATACCACAGTGTTCCTTCCTTCCCCCAAAGATAATGGATAGTGCTAGACGCATGAGGGGGATACTGAAATGTTTCACATCTGGAGCAAGAAAGCAGCACGGGTAGATTTTGCTACCTTGTTTCCCCTTTCCTCCCAGGGATCATTTATGGACATTTTACAAAGTATTATTTTTCATTCTGTCAAACACAGATATTCTTCACTGTCTAAACTCTCACTCTCCAACTGAGGTATAGAATAGATATGAGTAAATATTTTAAGATATCCTTCACTCTCCATAAATATTTTAAGATATCCTTCACTCTCCAAAGTCTACTTGCTCCCTATTTGAAACTCAGGAATGGAATAAGTCTGTTCCATGTGGTATCCCTCTTTGTTTGAACTTTGCGATCCAAACTGAGCCAGCAAAACTGTACTCTGTCTAGCAGCTTCCTGTTGTAGCAGCAACAGCCCATGAGCTCAGAGCACATGGCAGAGCAGTGGCAGGGGACAAGGATGAGTGAGTAGACCATGAACACATACAGACAGCAGGTAATGGAAGCTATTGCTTACTTCAGGTTAGAAGGCATGAGAGAGAGTGAGTAGTAGACGGAAGAAAGATATGTAAGGTTTGGCCTCTTTTGTAAACTTTCTATGATGATCCCAGAAAATTGTGTAAGCCTAGGTGTTTAAATTTATTTATTCTAATAGTTACTCTGTTCATGCTCATATCTCTTATAGGACAACCCTACACATGGAATTTTTTGCCATATCAGAAGACTGATTCAGTTTGTGTTCACATAAATTTATACCTAGAAGATTTAGGACCTTAGATTTGGAATTTGAGAACTGGTATTTTTAATCTCCTGAGAAGCAGCAGCCTGGATTTCCATTATGTGTTTTTTCTGTTGGATTTTTGGGTTTTTTTCTTATTCCTTATACCACTAACAGAGTGGGGTATAGAGGGTCAGGGAAAGGGGTTGCAATGAAACATCTGAATACTGTAGAACAGAAAAGATGGATGTCCATCATTCAAAATTATACTGGTCATAGTCCCTGCAAAGTAGAACCGAAAGTGGCTGGTTGGTGTTCTCAAACACCCTGTTGATAATAGAATGCTTTTTTTAAATCACAGATAAGTCTGAACTTTTTGCCAGCTGTGATTGCTTTGAGAAGAATTCTAAGATTATAGTCAGGCTCCACAGGACTAAACCCACTGTTGATTGGTAATGTCTGTCGTGGGAATAGGAGTAGGGAGATGGTGATTAAGTCGCTTATTTGATCCTGTCTTAATCCCTCCCGATGTAATTATGTGTATATGGTATGGAATTGGATTTTTTGCATAATGGGATTTTCCCTTAAAATATTCTGAACTTAAAATCATGATGCCAAATTACCAGTTCTCAAATGAGTCCTTTAAAGTTACGCATTTCTGCTATTTTGGTTTTTTTTGAGCTGTTTGAGTATGTTGATCTCCAGCGTTGACTAATGTCTGTGATGGTCGGCGTTGCTAATGTTTCATTAGATAGCTTCTGTTTCCTCACAGATAAGTGGTTGTAAATTTTGCGTTCTAAAGTATTGTTCTTGTTCTGTCTGAGGCTGTCCTCAGTTTAATGAAATTTATCTATTGGGAAAACAGCTTTTTAAAAACAAATTTGCTTTCTGCTCATCTTTTATTTGAATGAGTCTAGTATTTTCAGAAGATAATATTTTTGTTGGTGGGGGAGAGCAGAAGAGAGCAGGAGGAGATTCAGCCCGTTAGAGGGCAGACAGCCTCTTTTCTTTTCCCCCCTTGAAAGTATATGATTTTTGGTATCTAAAGACGGCCTTTGTATCTTGTTAGCCAAGAATCGGCTTTGGAAAGTTTGCTTTATATAACTTCTTTGTACTTAGACTGTTAATGGAAATGTTACCATCATAATTTAATCCAAATGTATTAGTGTAGGGTTTAAAAAATAATAGTGATGACTTTATTGGATGGTTAGCCACCATGTGCCAGGCAGTCAGCATGCCAGTGATCTTTCACATGTATTGTGTCATTTAATCCTTGCAGTGACCTGGAAGGACAGAGGACATTATCATCCCTATTTTAAGATGAGGTTCAGAGCGGTTAAGTAAATTGCCCAAGGCTAGTAAAGGTTGGATTTGGTATTTCAAACTCAGATCTATCTGATTAAAAATACCTACCTCATTTCCCAAATAACAGTGCCTGCCTGTAGTTATTTTTATTTTTACAGTATTGGGTATGCATTATCATGTATAAAATTGATACACGTTTTTAAAAACAAAATGCTCTAAGCTCTATATGAAATGTAATCATCTTTGTTTTTAACTTTTCTTGGCCTATGATGTTGACTACCTTCATGGTTATACTATCAATTAAGTAGGCTTCAGCAGTAAGGAAATAATAATATACTGTTATGTAATGTAAGGGAAACATTAGTGTGAAAATGTGTCTACCCCTATTACAGTGTTTGCGATCATTTAACTTAAATAAAGTTGTAGAAGATTTTCTTAAAGTTTTTTTTATTAACTATTCATATAATTTAGGGTGCGGCTATGTTCATTGAGTTAAGTACAAAGAGAAGATAATACTAAATTTATAAACTGACATCCAAGTCTTTGAAATAATGATAAAAATCTGCATTTTTAAAGTTGATTAATAGATTTTTAAATAGATTGCATTTTTTAGAGCAGTTTTAGGATTAGAGAAAAATTGTGCAGAAAGTACAGAGGGTTCCTGTAGACCTCCTTCCCCCTCCCCCACACAGTTTCCCCTCTTACTAACATCTTACTTGGGTAGAATGCATTTGTTACAGTTGATGAACCCATGATGATACATTATTATTAACAAAAGTCAGTAGTTTACAGTAGGGTTTGCTCTGTGTTTAAAACAGTGCATATAAAATAACATGTAATTTAATTATATGTATTTAACAGTACATATAAAATTTTGATAATAATTATCTGGCAGAGTCTCATTGAACTATTTCGGAGTGGTTGTACCAGGTTGAACCCCTACTATGCACCACGTTCTCACCAGAATTGACCATCGTACGCTCTCGCTCTCACACACGTACATGTGCTTGTGCAGCTTTTCCCCCCGACTTTGCTACTTGATAGGTGGAAAATCATCGTAAATTCGTAACATGAGGGACCCACTGTGGGGGGAAGGAAGTCCTATAATTAAAAAAGAAGACTACAAAATGCATTTCTTTTCTTCTGAAGCATTTTTTACTGTGATGTTCAAATTCTTTTGAGATTAAGCATGGGAAGTTTGGGGCTATTATTACTTTTTTTTTTTTTTTTTGAGGTGTTGGAGTAGGGCAGAATCAGTTTACATACCTTCTGAGGTATATTTACCGTATCTTTTTACTAGCGCTAAAAAGTGTCATTGTGAAGCTTGGTAGGTAGGTAATGGCAGTTGGATGTAACATCTTACGTAAAATGAGTAATTGAAGCCTTCTTCTTTAATGTCATAATTGTCTGCAGAGTCCCTCCGTATCTCCCAATACGAGTTTCACTTCTGATGGCTCCCCATCTCCAGTAGGAGGAATCAAGCGAAAAGCGGAAGACAGTGACAGTGAGCCTGAGCCAGAGGATCATGTCAGGTGAATCCGTTGTTTCGTAGCACTTTGTTAGCAAATTGCTGAAATAGATGCAGTCTAATTAATGCTGTGTAGCTTGGAGCAGCAGTGCCTTCAGGTGCTTGTCTGTGATCTTTTTATCCACCAGTAATTAACGTGGAGGGTTGGAACAGTCAGTAAATTCCAGTGAGATGTGTAAGTGATAGCTGTTAAACCTAAGTATCTAGATTAGTATGCATGCAGGTTTTCATCTTCCAAGCCACTTTTCCCTCTGAGACCAGGTGGTAGATTGGCTAGACATGAGGTGTTCACTTCTGACTATGTGATCTGAATGTTACTCTTTTGAAATTAAATTTTCAAGCTGCTTAACCCAGAAAGTTCAGTTACACTTGGACTCTTAATATAATGTGCTTTAATCCTCTCAACTGAAAAGGTTCTTCCTAAAATGATATATACAGAAATCATTCTGTTAAGAGATAAATATGTATATATGTATTTATTTATTTTATTGTGCTTTAAGAGAAAGTTTACAGCTCCAGTTTGTTTCTCACACAGAAATTTGTACACACACAGTGATGTGACCCTAGTTGCTCTCTCTGCAGTGTGACAGCACACTCCTCCCCTCCACCCTGGATTTCCTGTGTCCATTCAACCAGCTCCTGTCCCTTTCTGCCCTCTCATCTCGCCTCTGGACAGGAGCTGCCCATTTAGTCTTATGTATCTACTTGAACTAAGAAGCATACTCTTCTCAAGTACCATTTTATGACATACTCCAGTCTAATCTTTGAAGAGTTGGCTTCGGGAATGATTTTAGTTCTGGATTGACAGAGTGTGGGGGCCGTGTCTTCCAGGGTTCCTCCAGTCTCAGTCAGACCATTAAGTCTGGTCTTTTTACTAGATTTTGAGTTCTGTGCCCCGCTTTTCTCCCGCTCTGTCAGGGACTCTCTGCCGTCTTCCTTGTCAGAGCGGTCATTGGTGGTAGCTGGGCACCATCTAGTTCTTCTGGTCTCAGTCTGATGGAGTCTCTGGTTTATGTGACCCTTTCTGTCTCTTGGGCTAGTATTTTCCTTGTGTCTTTGGTGTTCTTCATTTTCCTTTTCTCCAGGTGGGTTGGGAGCAATTCATGCATCTTAGGTGGCCACTTGCTAGCTTTTAAGACCCCAGATGCCACTCACCAGAATGGGATGCAGAACATTTTCTTAATAAACTTTCTTATGCCAGTTGACCTAGATGTCCCCCAAAACCATGGTCCCCAGACCCCCGCCCCTGCTACTCTGTCCCTCAAAGTGTTAGTTGTATTCAGGAAACTTCTTAGCTTTTGGTTTAGTCCAGCTGTGCTGGCTCCCCTTGTATTGGGTGTTGTCCTTCCCTTCACCTAAGATAATTGTTGTCTACTGTCTAGTTAGTGAATACCCTTCTCCCTCTCTCCCCACCCTCGTAACCATCAAAGAATGTTTTCTTCTGTGTTTAAACCTTTTCTTGAGTTCTTATAATAATGGTTTTATACAATATTTGTCCTTCTGTAACTGACTGAATTTACTCAGCATAATGCCCTCCAGATTCCTCCATGTTATGTTTCATGGATTCATAGCTCTTTATTGTTGGCTAGTATTCCATTATGTGAATATACCATAGTTTGTTTATCCATTCGTCTGTTGATGGGCACCTAGGTTGTTTCCATCTTTTTGCTATTGTGAACAGTGCTGCAGTGAACATGGTGTGCATGTATCTATTCGTGTGATGGCTCTTATTTCTCTAGGATATATTCTGAGAAGTGGAATTGCTGGATTTTGTGGTACTTCTGTTTCTAGCTATTTAAGGATGTGCCAGGTCGATTTCTAAAGTGGTTGTATCATTTACTTTCCCACCAGCAGTATATAGTGTTCAGTCTCTCCACAGCCTCTCTGGCATTTGTTATTTTGTCTCTTTTGGATTAATGCTAGCCTTTTTGGGGTGAGATGGTATCTCATTGTAGTTTTCATTTGCATTTCTCTAGTGGCTAATGATCTTGAGCATTTTCTCATGTATCTGTTAGCCACTTGAATGTCGTCTTTGGTGAAGTGTCTGTTCAAAATATGTACATTTTTAAAACCCCAAACTTGCATATGCACAATTATATTTCATGGCAGTCGAGTTTCCCTTTAAGTGAATACTTAGCATTGACAGGGGAAATTTTGATTCTCTAATTGAGGCAGAAGTCTGGGATCATTATACAGTAAGATTAAATATAAATTTAATCATGTATTTAAGTCCGGATTTGAATCCTGGGCTTCAAGTGCAAAAAGCCAATGGTCTCAATAATTCTAACTCATCAAGAAAACAGGAAAATGGTATACAGTAAAACCCATGAAAGCTGGACCCCATGTAAGATGAAAACCTGTCAGAGAAGGAAAACTCAAATATTTTCCACTAAAACGAGGGATAGAAAAGTGGTAAGACTGTACCCTGTCAAAGGCGAAAAACTTGGGAGACCCAGAAAGCAAGGCGGTCCTGTCACAGATTTCACTGTGTTTCGAAGTTAAACAGAAAAACAAAAAGCAGTCAACCATGGCTTAAGTTTCTGTTACAGGACATGGAGGAGTGTGGTTTGTATGTGACCAGAAAGTTCTTAAGGGTCTTGTGTGGTTCTGCAGTTTTTTAATGTTGTTTGAGTCAGGTTATGAGGTGGATGGTGGCTCTGTGATTGAGCATTTACCTGATCTGGGATTTTTGTCCTCTGCTTCAATAACTGAGTTGTCCTCTTAGAGCATGTTTTTATTTTGTTTTATTTAACCATCATGATCAATACTAGCTTTATAGATAACTTGATTTGTGTAGTATTTTATTGTTTATTGCTGGGGTTAAAGAGGAGCAAAATAGATGTTTCTACCAAGAAATGTGTGGGGCTCTTAGCATTTATTCCATTAAAAGTTTTGTAACATGGTGATAGTCTGTGTTATGGATAAAGGATGTATCTCCTAATTGATGTTCTAGGAATCATTTGGGGTGGGGAGGGTGCCTAAATTGGTATGGTATATTCTAAAACATGACTGCAATTAACTTGTAAAATCTAGCCCATGGTAGAAAATAGCCCTTAGTGGAGAATCACCTTGATGTTCTGATTTGTTTTTAGTGGTCTTTGGCTTCTTTGTGTTCTTTATAAATTCTTTAGAGAATGAGAAATGGATACTTAAAAAAAAAAAAAAATCTTACAGTTTGGGTGAGAATATGGTTCTTATATGGCATTTTCTGTGGTAAGCGATTAATAAGTGAATTAGTGGATCTGCTTCTAGGTAAACTATACAACACACACACACCTACACATCTCTTTCTCTTAAGCAAACAGCAGCTCTTAGCTGAAAGAAGCATGGGCTAAGTAAGTGCCTGGCTCCAGATTATTCTTTTATTAGCTGTTTTTTATCTTTAAAAATTATCTGTGCAAGTCTTTTTTTTTTTTTTTTTTTTAAGTAATTTAATTGGTGGTGTAGTTTAAATACAGACATTTTAACAAGCTGAAGAACTTGAACTGTATAAAATATCTTTAATATTTGAATCTTAAAATTAGTTTTAGAATTGTCGCACAATCAGAAAGCATGTTAAAGCAGTATTACAGTTTGAGCAAAAAAGTGTTCTGTATTTAATAAATCGTTCTTTCTCTTTTTTAAATGTAATTTTATGATCATCTTGCTGGAATCAGTGTTTGGGTTTTTGATGTTTATCTTTCAGTTGATAACTAAATCCTGTGAAAGTAGACTTTTTAGAAAAAATCGAATGAATCTGTTTTAGTTTTAAAGTTTAAGTGTTAACATTGCTCCTGAATATTAAATCTAAATTGATTTGGGAAGATCAATTAATGAAAGTATATTAATTGAACATAAACTAGTTTTGCCTGGTTTTTAGGTTATGGGAAGCTGGTTGGAAGCAGCGGTATTACAAGAACAAATTTGATGTTGATGCAGCTGATGAGAAATTCCGTCGTAAAGTTGTGCAGTCTTACGTCGAAGGGCTTTGCTGGGTTCTTCGATATTATTACCAGGTACAAAAAGAAGATTTTTCTTTATATCTCTAGCTAATAATTTTAGAAAGATAGTAGTTTCTATAATAGTGTATTATTGAGCTATTTCCTGCAGTAAAACCTAGACTCCAGTTTTAAAAGCTTCCTATTCACAAATTTATTACCTTAAGTAGTATTTGTTTAAAAAGACTTTGAAGCTTCTTTGGTGTTAATATATAAACAAAGGTAATTTTTATCGTATCAAAGCATTTCAGCATCAAGTACTTCAGTTAACTGTACTCTGTCTTTAAGATGACTAAAGTTTAGTGTGTGTTTAATTGGAATACAAAAAGAACTGGGTAACTAACCAACAGTCACTAAACAAAGTCACTGAACAAAGGACAAAGCCTGGAAAATGCTAGTAAGAATTTGAGTTATGTTAATCTCCATATAATGTAGTGATGTTACATGAAGTGCTTTATAATTGGAATAATCTGTTTCTGATTTAAACCTTTTGATAAATGAGCTGTCAGATTGGTGAGAGATTAGGTAGACATAGTGGGGATTGTAGCACTGGTGGTTAATATCTAGTTTTGTACTCTGAGAGCAAAGAAACTTAAGTTTGGTGTGACCTGGCAATAGATAAAGTTTGTTAAGTAGAAAATAACCTAATGCACGAAGTATCATCTATAAGATATTCTATTTGTGAGTTTTACACCTACTGTCCAGATTTTAATTCAGTTAAAATGTGTTATCATAAAAACTTTTCTATGAGCATAACTTGTTTTTGTTTTCTTTTTGGTGCGGTTACTCAAGGATTTTTATAGTCAAGAGAGAATTGTCATGTGAACATACAGTAGGGAAATGTAAGATGAAACTTTTGGCTGTTTTACTCCCAGCTACTGTGTCATAGACACTCCTCGGCATCTTCGTGCTCATTCAGTGTCAGCCACAACTGCTCTTGTTTTATTGGATGGTGGCAGCTCTAGAGTTGGAAGGAAATGTCACCAAATATATTTTAAAGATAAAAAGTCTTCACCTAATTATGTTTGTGAATATAAAGTTTGACATTAAGTACTGGTTATTAAAGATGTTTTGCAGTATTTTTTTTTTAAATCAAGGAGCCATTGATATGAAGTAAAAAGTTCAGATTTAATCAAAACATTTAAGGAACTATGAAATACAGACTAGTCATGTGTTTTATAAACAGGATATTATAGGTTAATAGTCCAATTTTTTTTTTTTTTTTTAACCAGTGTGCCTATCATTAACACAGGTTTTTGTTATTGTTTTTAACGCTCCTAGGGCTGTGCTTCCTGGAAGTGGTATTATCCATTCCATTATGCACCATTTGCTTCAGACTTTGAAGGTATTGCAAGCTTGCCTTCTGATTTTGAGAAGGGCACAAAACCAGTAAGCATGATGATTTAGGATCATAAAATTCATAGAATTTTGGCTTGGTTAAAAATTGTGTGTCTTGTCTTTAACTTATTTTCTTTCTTGCAGTTTAAACCACTGGAACAACTTATGGGAGTTTTTCCAGCTGCAAGTGGTAACTTTCTGCCTCCATCATGGCGGAAGCTCATGAGTGATCCTGTGAGTCCCTTAGTGTTTTGACTGTGTTGGTGATTGGGTTTTTGTCATACATTTCACTAACAGTCATAGTTGGTTTTGCATCTCTTAGTTAAAATAATGAAGTACAGAAACAAAATTAATACATTTAAGTTCTTTGGCCATCAGTATCCTACCCAGTAAATAAAATTGATTTGTGTTTGGAAGAAATTCATATAACAGTCATTTTGTTCTCAGCCTACCTGCAAGTCTTTATTTTTATTTCTTTTAGCCACCGATAGTGGCTACCAGAGCTCAGAAGACTGGCTTAACTGAAGTCACTCTGAGCGTGTTGTGTGCACTAGCTGGAGGGAGTGAAGAGTTAGGAGTAGCTGGGAAGTAGGAGTTGTTAGAGTCAAGAGACTCTACTGACCGCCTGCCTTAGGCCTCCAGTTGTCAGTTCTAAAATTCTTGTAGAAAAATGCCTTTTCTTTTTAATCTTTTAAAATAAAATACCTAAACATGTCTTAAAAGGAATGCACCTCGTTTTCTCATCAGGTCTGATAACTTGAACAAAGTTATAGCACATTCTTTGTAACAGAGACGTGTAGCTTTTATTTGTCTTACTTCTTTACTTTTCTCCCTGTTAAAGGATTCTAGTATAATTGATTTCTACCCTGAAGATTTTGCTATTGATTTGAATGGGAAGAAATACGCATGGCAAGGTAAAATTGTGGTATTATTCCTTTTTGCTTATAATAATATTCTCATTCTAGTAAAAATGTGAGCAAACATGATTTATGGGATGAAAGAATCATCTGTAGAAGATAAACATTTTGAGAATTATATGTGAAAAATTGATATTTTTCCATTCGACATGGCATTAACGATGATTAATTTTAATAGTAACATTCTGATAAACAGTTAACTGGGTTGAAATAGATTCATCATATCTTTTTTCTCCTTTGCAGTTAATTAATGGGTCTTGCTCTGCTCTGTCAGTAGCTCATTAACACCCTTTAAGGGTACTGAGAGATAGGGAAACATGACAGTGCCCATGTGGGGATTCACTTATACTCTATGGAAACTTCTGAAAAGTGCACCAGAAACTTCAAGTACTTGACATTGGTCGTTACTTAAAGTTTCTTTCTTACTCATTTATTTACTATTTTCTCATACCTCCTGTTGACACGTTTTGTAAGAATGGCAATATAGAATTAGTACTAAATGTAAAATGTTATTAACCACTCAACAAATGAGTGCTGATGATTGAGTGTCAGGTACAATAAAGAGATCTCTCTCACACAGTAAACCAATTATTGTTTTACACCAAAGCCCACTTTTAACAAATCAGTTTAACCTTTTCTTCCACCATGTATTTTTCTAGGATAGTAAGTAAGTTTGGTAAAACCATTGTTTTCACTTCTTTTCCTTGATTATTCCCCGTGGTTCAAATGACCAGTAAAATGGCTGAAAGAGAATCATGGGGCAGAGGGGCATAAATAGTAATTTGAAAATTGAAAAATCATTATTTTATAAGATTTTTAAGGCTGACTTGTTTTACAAAGCTACAGAAATTCCATTTAATTTTAATGGAATGATACTGGGAAAGGTACCCCGCTGGTTGGTGTTGTGTAAGCACCGTGCTTGATGGTCCTACATTGTTACGTGTAAACGGATTGGGGTCTCAGGTTGTTTGTGAAGGTACTATACTTTGTGGAGGATGTTTTGATTAGTGTAGAAGGAGACCAAAAACACCAAACTCATTGCTGTCGAGTCAGTTCAGACTCATGTTACGGAGTAGAAAACTGCTCCATAGGGGTTTCTTGGCTATAATCTTCATGAAAACAGATCGCCAGGCCTTTGTTCAGTGGGGCTGCTGGGTGGGTTCCAACTGCCAACCTTTAGGTTAGTAGTTGAGCACAAACTGTGCCGCTCAAAAAAAAACCACAAAAACAAACCAATCCCAAACCCGCTCTGTTGAGTTGATTCTGACTCATAGTGACCTTGTGGGACAGAGTAGAACTGCCCCACAGGGTTTCCAAGGAGCTGCTGGTAGATTCAAACTGCCAGCCTTTTGGTTAGCAGCCATAGCTCTTAACCACTATGCCATTAGGGTTTCCGTAGAAGAAGAGGAGGCATGAAAGAATTGGGAGGGAGGGCGGTAAAGACTGTTTTTGAGGCTGTCTTTAAATTAGAGTCTAGTATTTGATTGTAAAGTTCAAGACATAGTAGAAGCTTTTTATGATTCTGTTGCTAGACGAGGTCATTAAGACATATTTTACAGATAAAGCAGGTTCTATCCAACTTGATTTATAGCTTGTATTTGGTGGGAGACATGAGAAACTGAGTAATGTAGGAGTTGCTCTTAATACTGGGATATTGTGGTCAGATCTTTGTTTACTTCCTATACAGAGTTTACACAGAGGTAAGCAGCATTTATGGTCTTTAATGCATTTGTATATCAGGAGAGTATATGCCAATTAATTAAAGTAATAGAAGAAAGGAACTGTGCTTATATTTGGTTTAAAAAACCTGTTGCCGTCGAGTCGATTCTGACTCATAGCAACCCCATAGGACAGAGTAGTACTGCCCCACAGGGTTTCCAAGGCTATAATCTTTAAGGAAGCAGACTGCCACATCTTTCTCCCATGGAGTGGCTGATGGGTTTGAACTGCCAACCTTTCAGTTAGCAGCTGAGGGCTTAACCACTGCACCACCAGGGCTCCTTTATATTTGGTTTAAGGCTCTTAAAAAGTCGTGGTTTTTTAACTGTTTCAAAATTAAACTAAAGAAGCTGTTTAATTTAAAATCACAGAAGATACTATTAGTTGGTAGTTTCTTTTTAAAATGATCCTATCTTCAGATAAGTTATAAATGTAAAAACATATCTCCTGGTTTTTTTCTTTTTTTAGCCCTTACTGCGTGTAGTAATCAACAGAGTTAAGATTTAAATTGGATTGTTTCACTAATCACCATTTCTTAACCAGTACACCAGTTTTTTTCCCTTGAAGTTCGTCCGTCAACTTGAAAACAGGCTGTATGTGCACACCGTGTCAGCAAGGACCAGCAGTCCCTGTAAACCTGAATGGGCACAGAAGAGCCAGGCAGTCGCTCTTCTTTTTGTAGTAGTGCGAGTCCTAGGCCAGCGAATGAGAAAGGAAGCGATTGGGGTAAACCAGAGTGGACAAGATGGGAAGACAGGGAAGAGAGAACTCTGTCTGGAAGTGGCCAGGGTTCTCTCCATCGTGTGGAGGTAGCACTGAGTGTTACCTGAGCCACATACTGCCTTCTGTGGACATTTTTAAGAATGCTGTCCTTACTTTCTCCCTTGCAAGTGTTTTGTATCTAAGAGTAGGGGTCCGTGGTTCTCTGTTCTAGTCTCTTAGAAAACAGGTTTGTCTGTTGAGCGTGCCTGCCAAGCTGTGGTAGTCAGCCCAGTCTGTCCCTCTTCCCATGTCTCGTCAGTACAGTAAAGTGTCTCAGAGACCGGACTCCGGGCCAGGCGGCTGGGGCTTAGCTCTGGCTTGGCACTTACCAGCTATGTGACCCTGGCCAGCCTTCTTAGTCTCTGTGTGCCTCAGGTTCTCCTTCCGTAAAATGGGAATAATAACCGTACCTTACAGTGTTGTTAGGAGGACTCAACGAGCTGATGTTGACAGAGTATCATTACAGTATAAATCATTTGTGTTTCTGACGTGGTTAAGGAGTATTTTCAATGTAATTTAACTAGAGGGGAAAACACGTATAGAAATATATAGAGGCAGACTGCAGTTTACTCTTATGCCCGGGTGAAGTGTCTCCGTGGAACAGACGTTTGGTAAGCGACAAGGGAGGTGCAGTTAGGGTGCTGGATCCTGTGTCCCTTGCTGAGACAGGACAGGACCATGTTCTGCATATTAACTTCTTCGTTTTACATATTAGTGGGAGAGGGAGGTTGAAATATGAAATCATGTATTAAATTTTGTATATAGTTTTTTACATTTTTAAGTAATGTTTGGGTATTTCTTCATTAAGCCATAGGCAGAAGTTAAGAGTAGACAACATGCAGATAAACTTACAAGGGAATTGTTTTCAGTCTTTAAGAATACTTGTCCAAAATTAGGTCATATTGACCTTGTGAGTCTGTGAAAAGTCTACATTTGACATTCTAATCAAGAAGAGGTACTGAGTAACATTTAACACTTCTAATAGTTTGGATTGCAGCATTAATTTTGGTGAGTTATTTGCTTTAATATAGACTGTAAAATAACTCATTAGCATCACACTGAACTATCTAGTCACAGTCAGACTTCTTAATATTTTCATATTTTTATGTAATTATTTTATATAAATGTTCTTGTTTATTAGGCTCTGTAGCAAGAGCACACCTTTACTGAAGTAAAATTTAGTACCGTTAGAAGACATAGTTATTTGTTTTACCATATGCCTTTCTAAACCTTAGTGAAAGTGATGGTGATAGTTAAATCTTCTGCCTGAGTTGAGCATGCTTTAAAATGACAGAAGATAAAATATACCTGGGCGTTTTTCCGATGTTATATATAATAACAACAGTGTTGTGTTTTCAAATGTTCGCTTACTGTGTAATAACAGCAACATAGCATAGTCATTTCACATGTTGTATATTTAATTAATTTGATCGAAGTCACATACTGGCAGAGCCAAAATCTGAGCTTAGAGAGTCTGACTAGAGCTCATATTTAAAACGAGTAAGTTTACTTAAGTATTATCACTACTTAACCTACCTGTGAGTCGTTGAGAGGATTAAATGAGGCAGTGCATGTAACCCCTTAAGTGTTCAGGAAAAGGCGGCTGTCGCCCAGGCACCATCATGATGACACCTGTGTAAAGCCACCCCTTTCCTCCCAGGCCAGTAGGGCTGATCCGGTGGTTTTGTAGCGTTATGACTGTTACTAGCACTGCAAGTTGCTTAATGATGGGATTTTAGCTTCTGGAGCTGGTAGTATAGGAGGGTCTTTCTTTAGTGGTGGTGTTGGGTGCAGTCTAGTCAGTCCTTCTCATTGAGGGTCTTCCTATTTTTTGCTGACGTTCTACTTTACCAAGCATGATGTCCTTCTACAGGGACTGGTCCCTCCTGATGTTCTTGTCAGGTGCCACTGAGTTGCTTCTGACTCACAGCGACCCTGTGTACAATAGAACAGAACACTGCCTGTTGCGTGCCATCCTTACAGTCATTGTTAGTTTGAGCCCACGTTTACAGCCACTGTGTCAGGCCATTTCGTTGAGGGTCTTCCTCTTTTTCACTGACCTTCTACCTTACCAAGCATGATGTGGTCCTTCCTGATAACGTGTCCAAAGTACGTGAGACGAAGTGTTGCCATCCTCGCTTCCAGGAAGCACGCTGGCTGCACTTCTTCCAAGACAGACTTGTTCGTTCTTCTCGCAGTCCAGGGTATATTCAGTATTCTTAGCCATCACAGTAATTGAAGGCATCAATTCTTCTTTGATCTTCCGTATTCATTATTCAGCTTTTTTCATGCCTATGAGGCGATTGAAAATATTATGGCTTGGGTCAGGCACATCTTAGTCCTCAAAGTGACATCTTTGCTTTTGAACACTTTAAAGAGGTCTTTTGCAGCAGATTTGTCCAATGAAATACGCTATTTGATTTCTCGACTGCTGCTTCCATGGGTGTTGATTGTGGATCCAAGTAAAATGAAATCCATGACAACTTCAATATTTTCTTTGTTTATCATGCTTTTGCTTATTGGTCCAGTTGTAAGGATTTTTGTTTTCTTTATGTTGAGATGTAATCCATACTGAAGGCTGTGGTCTTTGATCTTCATCAGTAAGTGCTTCAAGTCCTCTTCACTTTTAGCAAGAAGGTTGTGTCATCTGCATAATGCAGGTTGTTAATGTGTCTTCCACCAATCCTGATGCCACATTTCTTCTTCATCTAGTACAGCTTCTGGGGTTATTTGCTCAGCATACAGATTGAATAAGTATGGTGAAAGGATACAGCCTTGGTGCACACCTTACCTGATTTTAAACCATGCAGTATCTTCTTCTTCTGTTCCAACAACTGCCTCGTGGTCTATGTACAGGTTCCTCATGAGTACAATTAAGTGTTCTGGAATTCCCGTTCTTCCCACTGTTATCCATAGTTTGTTATGTAGTGCTGTAATTTCTCATTGATATATTTCTGTTAAATCTATGACTGATGAACCTCAGCAGTTCCCTAAGTTTTTCCCACATACATGTTTAGCAGTAATTGAAATAGTCTGACTCAGATGATAGTAAGATCCTTGAAATCAAATGTTTAGGCCCTTCAAAATTTACACTAGAACTTAGTTTCTTTTTAACTTTAAAAATATATATGTTCTGCTAAGTAGTAAAGTTGAAAATGTTTCCTAACTTTGAAAATACAGTAGCTAATTAATGACAACTTTGAAAACTTTTTCATTTCTCATAATTTGAAAGGATAACCACAAATATAGTCATTTTGAATGGCAGGCATTTGAAAATTATTTAGCTCTATTTAGCTTTTGTGTTTGCTTTTTAAAATTATTAAGCCAAAATTCTGTTTATACTGTATACAGAAGAATGTGTATTTGCTTTAACAACTTCCTATTTTTTTCTGCTAACATTGTATTACTAAGGTACATCTTTGAAAATTAGGCATGTAGGTCCAAATAAAGCAGTGTTCTAAATTCCAGCACATTCTCCAGGAGCATTTTCAGTCAGAGAATGAACAGCATCTATTCTGCTTCTTCCCCTCGAAGTTAAGTTGTTTAAGCAAGGCTTTGAAGGTGTTTTTTTGTAAATTTATTAGAAGACTTAAAAATGTAAACTGAATACTGTGCAATTTTAGAGCTGAGAGAGACCTTTCAAGTATTGTAGTTGAACAGACCTTCCAGGTATTTAGTCGAATGACCTAATTTTACAAACGAAGAAACAAAGTCCTGGAAAGAGTGAACAACAAGCTCAAGCCCTAGAAATTGAGATTAACTAACTTGCCTCAGCGTCTAAGGCGAGAACCTGGACTGGTGTCCTTGTGGCTACTTGTTCATTTAATTTAAAAATTTTGCCACCAGAGAGTTATGATAAGGAAAACATGGTTTTCCATATGAGCTGTTTTAAGGATAGAAATTTTTTCTTCTACTGTGATGTAAACAGTATTTATGTTTGAGTTTTGGCTAATGAGTTCAGTTCCAAAATGTTTTTATAACAGCAGGGCTATTCTGTTAGAACTGTTTATTTGGATCAATAACTTGGAATTTAGGTGATCCTAATAGCTGAGGTGGTTCTTGTGGGTTTGTTTCCCCAGGTGTTGCTCTGTTGCCGTTTGTGGATGAGCGAAGGCTTCGAGCTGCCCTAGAAGAGGTGTACCCAGACCTTACTCCAGAAGAAAGTAAGCGTATTACGCTTCTGCTTGGTCAACATTAAGTCTTTGTAATACAGGCATTACATTTCAGTATAAAATTTCGTCAGTTTTTTTGGTCAGATTTCCCATAAGGGAAACATAAATGGTTAATTTTACTTCTTTATAACAAAAGTTAACTTTGCTTCTGAATTTATTATCTTGAAATTAAGTGAGCAGTAATTAAGTAGAATTTTTAACTTGTTAAATTTATTAAAAAGCAACATTTCAAGAGTATCTTTTGAGTTTTTTATTCTTATATGGCATGAACACACAAAAGTATTTTTGCCCTCAGAGTGCTAACTTGAAATATTATTTTGCATTAAAAATGGCATTTTGTCAGTAATACTAACAGTTAAATTATACAAATTGGGACATTGCACAGCTGGGCTCTTTTGGAAAATTTATTTAATACCAGTATAATAAACCTGAAGAAATAATTTCTCTTTCAACTATCTTGACATTGATGTTTGCCATTGGATGATACAATTTATTTTTGTTACCCCAGGGAACGTTTATATATTTCTTAAAACAAGAAGTTGAGTGCTGTATAAATAAGAAAACCTTGCCCCTTACCTTGCAGTACTACAGTCAGATGTCTTTCCGTGATATGTTTCTCTCATAGTCATCGATGTTCTTTGAAACCCGTATTGTCAGAATGTTTTTTCTTCCACAGAGGCACATCACAAGTTAACTTTTAACTTGTTCTTAGTAAACTCTGTAATTAAGTTTTTAAAATTTAGAGGTGCACTTTGTTTTATTCTCATAAAAATTGGTCTTGCAGATATAATTGTTTGATATGTGGGTCTTATTCTTACCTTATTTTTTCCCCCAGCTAGAAGAAACAGTCTTGGTGGTGATGTTCTGTTTGTGGGGAAACATCACCCCCTCCACGACTTTGTTTTAGAGCTGTACAAAACGGGTTCCACAGAGGTATGGTGTTTTCTTCCATCATGAAGTGTTTTCAGACAGTGTAATTATTTGGTTAATTAATCATCAGTGCATTTTTCCTCAGCCAATGGATGTACCACCTGAACTGTGTCATGGGATTCAAGGCAAGTTTTCGTTGGATGAAGAAGCTGTTCTTCCAGATCAGTAGGTGTTCATTTGTATATAATTGAGGTGACTGGGAAAGTTTGGTTAACATTTTTTTCTTGTTGCCTTTCATTTTATCTTCTAATAGTAAGAAAATCATATTTAAAAAAACAAAAAGACAACCTGTTGACCTGAAAAAGGTTTGGGTTCAGAGCCCAGCTCTTCAGCATAGTAGCTGTGTCACTTCGTGCAGGGAGCCCTGGAGGTCAGACTTTCATAATAATACTAAAATGTTTTCTTATCTGCACAGCAGAAATGATAATGTAAGGATTAAATGAGAGGACATATGTGAAGTTTCTTGACAAATGAGCCCTGAATTCATGTACTTTGATCTGACCATCCTGTCTCATGACATCCATCCAGAATAGTGCTGTCCATCGTTGTTTTCTATTCAGCTTAACCAAGATTCCCATTAAAAGCTTGTATGATAAATTGACCAGTGCATTCAGCTTTCCTCAGGCAGAATTCTAGGTATTCTAGTTGTGATTTATAATTCAACAAGTATCAAGATTTAAAGATATGTTTATTAAACCTTACTGTGTTTTAAGTTGGCTAAACTTTAAAATGGTTGTTAAAGGTTTTACTTTAAAAACATTTTTCTTTTGAAATACATATAGAAAAAGTTTATTATACACACACAAATAAAAACACGTATATATTTATATATACGTGTACATACATGTGTACATACACACAAATTTCACAAATAGTTATCAGGGGAACTCTCATATAACCACCCTCCAGGTAGAGCCTGGCTAGTCCTATACCCTAGAGCTGATCACTATTCTGATTTTTATGGTAACCATTTCCTTGCTTTTCATTATGGTTTTAACACTTGTGTATGTGCTTCTAAACAATATAATTTAGTTTTGCCTGTTTTTGAACTTCATGTAAATGGAATCATATTGAATATATTCTTTTGTATCTGTTCTCTTTCACTCAACAGTATATTTGTAAAATTTATTAATATTGATACAAAAAAGAGTATGTTCGTTTTCATTTCTGTATAGCATTCTGTTGTACAGATTATCAATATCTGTTCTACTATTGATGGGTATTAGATTGTTTCCGTTTTGGAGTTACTGTGAACAATATTGCTGTTAACATTCTTGAAATGTCTCCTGGTGCATAGAAGAATGGAATTCTGTAGACCAGTGATTTGCAAAGTATGGTCCAGGAAGCCTGGAGGGAGGAGTGTCCCTGAAACCCTTCAAGGGGACTTTTGAGGTCAAAATTGTTTTCATAATAATACTGACATGTTATTTGTGTCTCCCATTTTCTTTCCCTGGAAAGAATATACACTGGAGTTTTTCAGAGGCCAGATGAAGTGTATTACCTCAAGAGATTGAATCAGAAGCAGATAAGAGAATCCAGCTGTTAAGTAGATATTAAGCCAGATGTTGAAGAAATGTGCAAAGTGTAAAACAAATTCAGTAAAGATATAGATCTAAATACCACAGTAAACCAACTTGACCTCTTAGATACATACATAACACTCCACCCAGCATACATAACACTCCACCCAACAGCCACAAAGTACACATCCTTTTCTAACACACAAGGAGCATTCTCTAGAATAGACCACATTTTAGGCCACAAAGGAGGCCTTAATAAATTAAAAAACATTGAAATAATACAAAGCCTTTTCTCAGATCACAATGCTATAAAAGTAGAAATCAGTTAACAGGAAGAGCAAGGAAAAAATACCAGATACGTGGAAACTAAATAACACCTTGCTTAAAAACCACTCGATAATTGAAGAAATAAAACATGAAATAAAAAAAATTCCTAGAATCAAACAAGAATGAAAACACAGCATAACAAAACCTTTGGAACAGAGCAAAAACAGTACTCAGCGGCAACTTATAAATGCACATGTCAAAAAAGAAGAAAGGGCAAAAATCAAAGCGTTAACCCTACAGCATGAATAAAGAGAAAGCAGCAAAAGAAGCCCAGGGTCAGAAATAAATGTAACAGAGCAGAAAAACAGTAGAAAGAATCAACAAGACTAGAAGCTGGTTCTTTGAAAGCATCGATAAAATCGACAAACCACTGGTCAAATTGACAAAAGAAAAACAGGAGAAGATACAAATAACAAAAATGACCTGAGTGACATTGCAACAGAACCAACTGAAATAAAAAAGACAACAGAGTACTATGAAAAATTGTACTCAAGAATTTGAAAACCTAGAGGAAATAGGCAAATTTCTCGAGACACACTACCTACCTGAACTGGCATAAACTGAAGTAGAAAGTCTGAATAGACCCATAACAAAAGAAGAAATTGATGAGATAATAAACTCCCAACTGAAAAAAAAGCCTTGGCCTGGGCAGGTTCACTGGAGAATTCTACAAAACATTCAGAGAAGAGTTCACACCTGAAAAATATTCACACTATTTCAGAGCATGGAAAAGGAAGAAGTTCTTCTGAACTCAACCTATGAAGCCAGCATAAACCAGATACCAAAGCCAGGCAAAGACACCACCTAAAAAGAAAATTGCAGACCAGTGTCCCTCATGAATATAGACACAAACATTCTCAACAAAATTCTAGCCAATAGAATTCAACAACATAATTAAAAAAAAAAAAAAAAAACAACAACAACAAAAAAAAAAACACCATGGCCAAGTGGGATTCATACCAGGTATGCAAGGATGGTTTAACATTAGAAACTCAATCACTGTAACCCACCACATAAATAAAACAGAAGAACCATATGATCATCTTAGTCAACCCAGAAAAGGCATTTGATAAAGTCCAACCCATTCCTGATAAAAACTCTTGGCAAAATTCGGAATAGAAGGGAAATTCTTGAGTATAATAAAGGGCATTTACACAAAACCAACCTCCAACATTATCCTCAACAGAGAATGCAAACCTTCCCCTTGAAAATGGGATCAAGACAAGGGTGCCCTTTATCACCTCTGTATTCAACATTTTACTGGAAGCCCTACCTAGAGCAGTTAGGCAAGAAAAGGAAATAAAGGGCATTCACATTGACAAGGAAGAAGTAAAACTGTCCCTATTCACAGATGATATGATCCTGTACACAGGAGATCCCAAAGACTCCACAGGAAAGCTGTTGTAACTAATAGAAGGATTCAGCAAAGTAGCAGGATATAAGTTCAGTGTACAAAAATCAGTCAGATTCATCTACACCAATAAAGAGAACTTTGAAAAGGCAATCAGGAAAATAATACCATTTATAATAGCCCCTTCCCCCCAAATATAATACTTAGGAATAAGTCTAACCAGGGACACAGAAGACTTGTACAAAGAAATCTGTGAAACACTATTGCAGGAAACCAAAAGAGACCTGTATAAATGGAAAAACATACCATGCTCATGGATAGGAAGATTCAGTATTGTGAAAATGTCAATTTTACCCAAAGTTATCTACAGATATAATACAGTCCCAACCCAAACACCGACAGCGTTCTTTAACGAGATGGAAAAACTTATCACCAGCTTTATATGGAAAGGAAAGAGGCCTCAGATAAACAAAGCATTATTGAAGAAAAAGACAAAAGTAGGAGGCCTCAACTACCTGATCTCAGAACCTGCTGTACAGGCGTTGTACTCAAAACAGCCTGGTACTGGAACAATGACAAACAGACCAATACAGCAGAATTGAAAACCCATAAGTGGAAGCTGATCTTTGACAGAGGGCCAAAAGTCCATTTAATGAGGAAGAGACAGTCTCTTTAACAGATGATGTTGACCAAACTGGTTATCTATCTGTAGAAAAATGAAACAGGACCTATACCTTACACTGTATACAAAAACTAACTCAGCATGGATCAAAGACCTAAATATAAAACCTTCAACTTTAAAGATCATGGAAGAAAACATAGGGACAACTCTAGGGGCCCTGGTACTTGGCATAAATAGTATACCAGCCATAACTAAAAATGCACAAACAACAGAACATAAACTAAATGAATGGGACCTCCTAAACATTAAACATGTATGTGCATCAAAAGACTTCTCCAAAAGAGTAAAAAAAGAACCTACAGCCTGGGAAAAAATTTTGGCTATGACGTATCCGATGAGGGGTTAATCTCTAAGTCTTATAGACAGCTTCAACACCTCAGCAACAAAGAGACACACAGTTAAATTGAAAAACAGACATGTCTCCAAAGAAGACCTTCAGGCAACTAATAAGCACGTGAAGAAATGCTCACGATCATTAGTCATTAGAGGGGTGCAAATCAAAGAACTACAGTGAGATACTGTCTCACCTTGACATCAGTAGCACTAATCAAAAAAACAGCAAATGCTGGTGAGGTTGTGGGGAGACTAGAACTCTTATACACTGCTGGCAGGGAATGTAAAATGGCATAATCGCTATGGAAAACAGTATGGCGCTTCCTTAAAAAGCTAGAAATAGAACGGTATGATCCAGCAGTCCCACTTCTAGACATATCCTAGAGAAATAAGAGCTGTCACACGAATAGACATATACACATCCATGTTCATTGCAGCGTTATTCCCAATAGCAAAAAGAAACAACCTAAGTGCCCATTGGTGGCTGAATGTATAAACAAACTGTGGTACCTACACACATGGAATACTACATAACAATAACAAATAATGTCAAAACCATGAAACATCTCACAAAGTGGATGAATTTGGAGGACACTGTGCTGAGGGAAATAAGCCAATCACAAAAGGACAAATATTGTGTGAGACCACTATTATAAAAAACGTAAAAGAAAAGGTTTACACACAGAAAAAGATATTCTTTGTTGGTTACCAGGGAAAGGAGGGGACGGAGGGTAAATTACTAAACAGAAGACACGTGGTAATATTGGTGAAGGGAAAGGCAGTACACTTTATGGGGGACAAAGGCACTGAGAGGAACACAAGAACAAAGGATAATTATGGCAATTACTATAATAGGTAATCCTGCAGCAACAATATTAACAGTTTGTTAAGGGATATACAAGTAGATAGGTACGCTAACGAGGTGTGGAAGGATGTAAGGAAGCGCGCCCACCTGCATATATAGTTTAGATTGTGGATATCTCTAAATGCGTATTTGTAAATGTTGCATGTGTATTAGTATAGACAATAGAACATAAAAGGGGCATAGTCATAGTAACTTGTTATGTACAGCCAAACACCTGGGATGAAGATACTAGGCTTGAAGGCTAAGGACCATAGACTCAGGACATGTACGTCAGTTGGCATAACATAGTGCATGAAAATAATGTTCTACATCCTGCTTTGGTGAGTAGCATCTAGGGTCATAGAAGCTTGTGAGTGACCATCTAAGATACAACTAGTGGTCTCCTTCTGTCTGAAGTAAAGAAAACCAAAGACTCAAGGGTGCAGTTAGTCCAGAAGACTAACGGTCCACATACGCCACAGCCTACATGACCCTAAGACCAGAAGAACTAGATGGTGTCCAGCTACTATTACTGACTGCTCTGACCGGGATCACAATAGAGAATCCCGGACAGAGTGGGAGAAAAATGTAGAACAAAAAATCAGATTCATAGACCAGACTTACTGGCCTGATAGAGAATGGAGGAACCCCCGAGACTATGGCCCTGTGACACTTCTCTGACTGGAATTGCAGCCTTTCCCAGAAAACTATCTTCCGGCCAAGCAGTAGACAGACCTATAAAATAAACAATTGCACCCAAAAAGAACATGCTCCATAGAACAAACAGTTACACGGGACCAAAAGGGCAACGTTGGCCCAAATGCGTAGATGGGAAAGCAGGGAAGGGGTAGGCAAACCAGACAAAAGGGAAACCGGGAACCCAGGGGAGAAACGGTGAGAAAGTTGACACAGGGTGGGAATTGCAGCCAATGTCATGGGACACTTTGGGGCCAGTTTGTTGAATGGAAGACTAATTTGCTCTATAAACTTTCACCTAAAACAATAAAATATTTTTTTTTAAAAAAGTAAAACAATGTTACTCTTCTCACTTATTTTTTCATTTTGTTTTAGAAGTATTTTTCATAAAAATGTTATTTTTCTTAACATGTAGTAGGTTTATCATTGGTATCTTTAAAGTAGTCTTTTTACAATTTGTTAGTTTTCATTTCAAATAGGTAAAGATTGATAAATATAACCAACATAAACAAAAGCTCTTTGGGGCCCTCAGAGATTTTTCAGAGTGTAAAGGGAGTTTGAGAAACACTGCTCAAGATATATCCCGAAATGGAATTGCTGTTCATAGAATATGTGTGTCTTCAACTTTTCTAGATAATATCAGGTGGTTTTCCAAAGTGGTTACACTATTATAATCTCAGAATGAATTTATGACAGTTCTTTTGCTTCACATTCTTACAAACTGAATTGTCAAGACTTTAATTTTTGTTAATCTAGCAGACACTTATTGTTACCTTGTTGTGTTTTACGTTTGCATTTTGCTGTTTACTAATAAGGTTGAATACCTTATGATACATTTATTAATTGTTTAGGTTTCCTGACTTATGAACTACCTGCTGTTTTTTCAATTGAGTTATCTGTTCTCCCCCTTTTTTTTAGTTTGTAAGTATTCTTTACAAATTCTGATATAAGCCCTTTGCCCATAATTTTTTTTTCTATTTATGAGCTTACAAACAAGGAAGACAGATCCTCTTTTAAAAAAATATAAATGTTTATATTGTTTTTGTTGGTGCATTTTAATGATTTCTCTTTTGTAAAGTCTGGCAAAGATAGCCACATCTTACTTCGACTTATCTAAAAGGATACAATTTACAAATACGTGGTTCTTCTCTTGTTTCCCTATAGAATAGTGTGTTCTCCTGTTCCTCTGTTACGGGATCTGTCACAGAACACTGCAATCAGGTAAGTTTTTCCAAAATTCATGGCATTGTTGCAGAACACAGCTCTGAACTTGCAGATAAGTTTAAAAAAAAAAAAAAACCTCTGATTCACAAGGAAATGGCATCTATTTTTCCACCATTGCGTTCAGATGGGAGAGTCCCAGTGTTGCAAACCTCAGAGCCTCTTGACTTTAAATTTTTTATATTGTTAAGGTTACTGATTTAACAGGCTTGCTTGTCTTTTTTCTGGTTACTGTTGACAACCTCTAATTCTTCCTGGATCAGAAAAATGGAAGGTCTAAGTAGCAGTTTCTAGGAGCAGTTTACTGTGTAAGAGCAAACGGACCTGTACACCCCAGAGCCCCACACAGCTTCACTATGTTATAACAGATTATTTTAATTACATTTGCACTTGTGGCACTGCAGTGTTTAAAAAAAAGAAAAAAATCATGATGTATTTTCATTAATATGAGATACACAGAATGAATTTGTGGCAATTTTTATCAACAATTATTTCAACTCTCTGGAAAACTTTATACCTCATTGCTTCAGAAGTGACAGCATTTTCTATTATGTAAAAATAATGTAAGATGTAATATGACTGTTTAGAATAAAAATCAACAAACTCATCTGGTAATTATAATTACTAATCTTGATGGCAGGGTTTATTTTGTCGTCTTCTGTTGTCTTTAGGCAAGACTAAAACAAATGCATCCTAGATATTAAAGAATTTGGTAAAAACCTGCTAAAGAAAGCTGCTCCTGAATCCTCCTTTCCCATCCATTTTTATTATTTCGCTCACTCTCAGGAAATAGTTTAGGTTTTACTTAGGTTTCTCATTGTGAACTATAAACCTGTTTATTTTCCTGTCTTTAATGGATTTAGATAGCAATCGATCGTCATTCTAGAAAGGCTTTTATTTAAAGAAAACTGATGTGAGTTTGGAAAATCTTCCTAAATTAGTTGCTTTTATTAATCTTTATACGTGATTTTTTGTTTATGTTTACACGTAATTTGCCCTTGCTTTTTGTGTTCTTCTGTTAAGGATGGAATATACATTGAAAGCCATGCTCCTAAGCCCCTCACAAACAATCTGACTGACAGATTCCATGTGGACACTATGTGTGTAAACCCTGCTGGTCTCCGGCTTGCAGTGGTGCTTCAGGCCAGTTAATCCCACCAGTTTTCTCTTTAGATTGTCACGTTTGCTTGTGTTTCTCTCTCTCTCTGTTTTTTTTTGGCAGATTTTCAAGTGCCTTCCTGCCCAGCCCTCTGGTTTTTCAAGTTTCTAGTCTTTTTTAGGATACAGAGGCTGACCCACAGTGAGAGTTGCAGAATTAATTGACAAATCCTAGAATTTTTGTATACATGATGTTGTTTGTTTGCATCTGAGCCTGAAGTGTCTTTAGTATTATTTGGTATCCACTATATTCACAAGATCATTAAATTTGTAAAACAAATTTCAAATCTAGGTGTATTTTCAAGTATATATTGAAAATAACTTCCTAATAGTATTGATTTAACTGAGTTAATTTCTTAGAGATTGTTAAAGACCAAAGTTTACTTTTACCTTATTGTAGTTTTCACTAAGGGGTGATGTTGAGGCTAAGATCCAGTTTACTGCAATTTTTTGTTTGTTTATTCAGACCTTGTGCATTCCAGTGTTGTATTTGCTTTGTAAACAAAAATCTGAAAACAACAGTTTTTAGTGACAAATGCCAGTTATTTCTGTTTTGACTCTTGGCACTTTTTCCTTCTCTGTTTGGATGTGTCTAATATCCTGTTAAGTGTTTGAGAACTTGTTTCCTCAGGTTGGGTTTAGGTAGGTTCTTCACCTTGGGTTAGGTCTTGTATTTAGTGTTGAGAAAGTACATGATAGAGGTTACTGAAGTGTCTGAAGTTCATAGAAGAGCCCTTAGAAAACAGGCCAGCTGTGACCTAGGAGATAAGTATTTTTTTGAATTCTGATTCTGTAAGTCATTGAACATATTAGTAGCTGAACTTGAATAGAACTGAAATGTTGGCTTGAATTTTCCTCATGCTGGTCTTTTTCCACTTTTGTAATTTGCTTAGGCAATATTTTTAAAATAATTATTATTTGTTAACTAAATACATAAAGCCTTTTGCATGTAATTTTAAAATTAAAGAAACACTTCTTCCCAGTGCAGCAACACAATTTTTTCTTCATCTGGAGGGGTGTACACACACACACACACACACACACACACACTCTCTCTCTCCCTCTCCCTCCTCCCTCCTCCCTCCTCCCTCCTCCCTCCTCCCTCCTCCCTCCTCCCTCCTCCCTCCTCCCTCCTCCCTCCTCCCTCCTCCCTCCTCCCTCCTCCCTCCTCCCTCTCTCTCTCTCTCCCTCTCCCCCACCCCCTCCCTCTCTCCTTTGTTTCGTTTTACCTCAGATTCAGTGTTCCAAAACAGGCTTTTTTGTCCTCTGCCCCTCACCAGTTCTCCTTCCTGGCCTTGCCTTTCTGTCCCTGGGCCTCCTGTTTGCCCAGATCCCCAGGCCTAAGAGTCCATTATATGCTTTGGGTTTCTCATCATCCGCTACTCCTTTTGTGGCTGCTCCCCTCAGTATCCCATGGACCTCTGTGTCTTCCTTCTCGTTGCTTGGAATGTTCTTCCCTTATTTTCTCTGCCTACCCCTAGCCACCATTCATTGCTTTTCTTCTTCTCTAAAACAATTTAAATGTTTCTGTAGTTTTTATGTCCTTCGAGGAGATTTTAAAAAAATGTGAATGTGTGTGCAGATGGATTTTTTTCATGTAACCATTACTGCAATGCTTGTAAGTAAGGTTCATGTTTGGCAAGTACATAAACTCAAAAGCCTGAAGGAAGTGGAGGGTGTAAAAACGCTTGGGAGGGTTGAACTTTTCACCCGAACTGGTTTACCTCTTTTGATAGAATGTCGGAAAAGACATCCTGAGTCCTCCTATAAACTCTTCAAGTGTTTTAAAATGTCAGCGGTTTTCCTTGCAAGAGCAGTTTGCGTTGGTATGCTGATTTGGCATTTATTATGGAATGCATCAGGGAAAGGTAGAGTAAAATAGAAATGATATTTGGAGTTTTCTACTCTCTTTGTAAAATGTGCTGGTAGTCTCAGATAATATACTTAAAATAGCATTTCTAAGGATAAATGTTAAAGTGAATTGAATTGAAAAAGGTGTTGTACATTCAATTCATTGAGGCTTTGTGATAGTGTTTTCTTCTTTGTAATAGTGTTTAAAGTGCTACTTGTGATACAAATGAAAGCTCTGTTCAGTTTTCTGATTTTCAACCCCACATAGGTTTTAATATTTTACTTATTTTGCCCTTGGTGTGTTTATGAAGACAACTGGGTGATTGAAATAATAGGGAGGTACCTGTCAAGGAGGGGATCCATTATGCTACACATGGATCAGAGCTGGCCTGGTAGATGGAAGCTTTAGCTAGGTGAGTCAACACTGCGTTCCTCCTGCATTTGGAAGGGGTGGTTGTTCACCTGTGTGGCACTGACATAAGCTTCTATGGGCAACTTTTGCTACTGAGGCAGGAATTGTGCACCGTTTAATTTTATATATGAAGTATGTAAATGAATTTTATGTTAACTTATCTCTTTAGTATATTAATATCTTTCTTATTAAATACTTCTCCTGCTTACAGAATTAGATGAAACAGTATACATCTCAGTACTGTTCTCTTACCCCGGCTGAGCGGCCTGTTGTATCCATGGGCTCTTCTGCTAACTCGTTTTCTCCCTGGACTTCTCAGAGGTCAGAGGTGCTTCCCTCCTTACCTCGCTGCTCCTGCTTTCCCTCCCCAGATACACTTTACCGATTCATCCTTTTTGTTTCTGATGGTGGAAATTTATCAAAGGATAGTTTGTTTTTTTCCCTTTAAGTGCTGTATTTATAAAATGAAGAAACTCTGGAAGTTTGGAACCGAATAAAAAATCGTTATATAAAAAGTTACCGTTTGGGTCCAGGTTGCTGCCTAGTGTATTTGTTTTACTGTTAGGATGTTTAAGTTGTGGCCAGTGTTTTAACATTGGAAAAGTACATTTGAATTGTACTTTAGCCTTCTGTTGTTCTGGAATTTCTAACGCATAATAGAACTTATTTTACATTTTTGGGAATAAACTAAGATGTTAAAAATCTCCCAACCAGTGGAAGCTTAACTCATTTTAGGAGAGGGTGTACCTTCACATTGTTCTCAGAGATCTGGAGTAGGGGAGGAATGCTTTAATCCTTGAGATCATAAGTAGTATCTTCATCCCTTCAGTGAGGTGCTTCCACACTTCTGTTAAATACTCCTCTTCTGTCTCCTAATGGTGTGTGTCATATTAAGTGTATAGATCACTTCGTTGTGTGGTTCTGAGGGGGAAATAGGGAGGATCTTGGAGATTGTTTTGGCTTGAACAGGTCCCTTTTAGGGCATGAGCATGAATAATGGATTTTTTGGACAGTTTTATTGAGGAATAATTGACATACAATAAACTGCACATATTTAATGAATAAATGAATCCCCCCCCCCCCCGTAAGGTTCACCTCCCTTATTAAATCTCTTGTTATAACCGTTGTCCTTCAGTAGAGATTATCCCTGCGACCCTTTTCTCTTCTCCCTGGGAGCTGGTTGCTGTGGCTACTTCTTCATTTTCTTAGTTTCAGCTCTTTTGGGGTATGATTTGCATATCTTCATCTCTAGCTCTGGCCTGGCTGAACCTGATCTCAGTTTCTTGCACCTCTGCCATTCCATTTGCTTGTCCAGCATTCCTACCTCAAACTCATGTTGAAGGCTCATGGCTAGATGATTTTGGTAACCTTATGAGTCTCTCCCTTGGCTCTTACAAACTGCTGCCAGATTGGTTTTTCCGAAATGCAGCTTTGATCACTTTACTCCTTTACTGGCAACTTGAAACGACTTCTCAGAAGAGCTGTCAACAGTCGTAACCCAGTTCATCCAGCCTGTCTTACTCCCTACTTACATTCACAGATTTTTGCTTCAGTCCAGCCCTTCTTAATTGGGATTCCAGGAGAGAATTAAGCCTTGAGGCCTTAAGGCATAGTTGTGATGAATCAGTTTGTTTTCTGTGCATCTAGATTGGTACTGGCTGTGTATCTTCTGAGAGACTTGAGAACATAGCCACTCAAATCATTTTTTGTAGGGCTTAATTCCCTCCCAGATCCTTACTGAGAGGGGCTGCTCCAGTTAAACCGAACTACTTCTTGGTCCTGAGACCCCTTTCTGTGTCTTTGTTCTGTTTATTTCCTCTGCAGCCTTGTAACCAATCCTGCCCATCTTTCAAGGCCCATCTTAAACTACAGCCTCTTGGATAATGCTTCCCTTGGTCCAGAGGTGAAAGAATCCCCTTCTTCTCTCCCTATCCTGTACCTTCAACCCACACTCACAAAGACGTGTGCGTGGAAGTTATGTGCATGCGCTTTATTTGACCCAGCATCTTTTGTGCCTGTGGTTGCATTTTACACTTTCTTATAACGCTGTTGTTAAACACTTCTTATTTCCCTTATGAGGATGGAAGGCATGCTCAATTCCTGGTTGGTGTGTGTTTGTGTCTCCACTCCCCCATGATACCACATGTGCAGTCCCTAGAGTTTGTCGACTACATTACTGAGGCCCGGCTGACGTGAAGATACCTGCTGTGAGACATAGTAGTTGCGGGTCTTGTTTTATTACCATGTTTTCTTTACTTTGTGTCTGCAAAGCCCTAATGAGCCTGGATACTTAACTAGTGTTTCCTCCGTCACCTTCTTAAACCTTTAGTAACTGTCCTGCCCCAGTAGAAGACATTTGAGATAAAGACAGTTGCCACTGAAGAGTGGATTGTAAGAGGAATAGATTGAGTTATTGAAATGTTGTTCAGCTGTTCTTGAGCTCATGGTATTTTTATTACAAGTGAAGCTGTTTTCGTGTACTTAAAATATACAGTTCTATCCTACTATAGTGGAAATTTTGTGTAACAGATGGATCCTAATTGTTTAGAGTGGCAGTATTTGAAAAGGAAGAAAAATAACTGTCTAAAAAGTTAAGCATTTCAATAAAATCTCTTTCAATAAAAAACCGTGTTAATGGATTACAGCTGTAATCTCCAATGAGATGAAAACACACACACGGAAAGGAGATGATAGAGAAAATCACTGGTAACGTTTCAGTGAGTATATGTCCAGTGCGTTGTGTGAGTGTTTCTCATGTGGCTAAATGTTACTAAGTAAGTTTTTTAAAATGTCATCTGAGAATTTCATTTTTAGGAAGAGCCATAGTTTGTTTAACCAGTCCATTGTTATTATTTTATATATAATTTATTTTCTTTTTTTTTGTTGTTGAGAATATACAAAACAGAACATACACTAATTCAACAATTTCTGCATATACAATTCAGTGACACTGACTACGTTTTTCTAGTTGTGCAGCCATTCTTACCCTCCTTTTCTGAGTTGATCCTCCTCCATTAACATAAACTCACTGCCTTCTAAGCTTCATGTCTAATCCTTTAAGTTGCTGTTGTCAGTTTGATCCCATATAGATACATCTTAAAAGAGCTCAGTGATCAAGGCACACGTTCTTTTCTAGTTAAGCTAAGCTGTTGTTTGGTTTTGCAAAGACTTCAGGGGATATTGTTGGTTTAAGGTTTAAAGATTATGTCAGGGTAGTAGTTTCAGAGGTTCACCTACTCTCCATGGCTCCAGAAAGTCTGGAGTCCATGAGAATTTGAAATTCTATTCTGCATTCTCCCCCTTTTGATCGGGATTCTCCTATAGAATCTTTGATCAAAATGTTCAGTAACAGTAGCAGGGCACCATCCAGTTCTTTTGGTCTCATGGGAAAGGGGACAGTTGTTCATGGAGGCAGTTCACCACACATTCCGTATCCTCCTCTGTTCCTGACTCTTCTTCCTCTGTTACTCCAGGTGAATAAAACTCACTGTTGTACCTTGGATGGCCACTTGCAAGTTGTTAAGACCCCAGGCACAACACAGTGAACTAGGAGGTAGAACAGAAGCACAAAACACGATGTTAGGCCAATTAACTAGAATACGCCATGAAACTGTGACCCTAAACCTCCAAACCAGGGAAACAAATTGTATGATTTGTTTGGTTGTACATAAGCGGACTCGGCAGCTACTCCTTCTTTTTTTTTTTGTAAATTTGTCTATCACAAAACTTCTTGCCAGTTTAACTTTTTACAAGTATGCAACTTACTGACGGCAATTACATTAATCGGCTGTGCTAGCCTACCATTAATCAGTGTGATTTTTCCATCACTGTAAACTGAAACTCAGTACTCCATAAGCAGTGACCCCAGTTCTCCCCCTCCCTCCTGCCCTTGGTAACCATGAAGAAATTTTAGTCTCTATGTATTTGCCAGAGCTCTGATGGTGCAGTGGTTAAGAGCTCAGCTGCTAACCAAAAGGGCAGCAGTTCGAATCCACCAGCCGCTCCTTGGAATCCCTGTGGGGCAGTTCTGCTGTGTCCTCCAGGGTTGCTATGAGTTGGAATTGACTCGATGGTAGTGAGTTTTATGTATTTGTCTGTTCTTGTCTTTTTATATGAGTGAGGCCATACAATATTTGTCCTTTTGTGATTGATTTATTTCATTCAACATAATGTCTTCAAGCTCTATCTACATTGTAGCATGTATCAAGACTTCGTTTCTCTTACTGGATAAGTAGTATTCCGTTGTATGTATGTACCGCATTTGTTTATCCATTCATTCAGTGATGAGCATGTAGGTTGTTTTCCATCTTTTGGCTCTTGGGAGTAATGTGCTGCAGTGAACATTGGTATAAAAGTATCTATTTGAGTCTCTGCTTTCGAGTCTTTGGCGTATATACCAAACAGTGGAATTCTGTGTCATATGGTAGTTATAAAATGAATTAGTTATAAAATAAATTATTAAAAAAACCCGTTTTTAGTTTTTTGAGGAACCGCCATGCTGTTTTACACAACTCTACCGTTTTGCATTCTCACCAACAATGGATAAGGGTTCCAGTTCTTCCCCACATCCTTGCCAACGTTTGTTTTTGTTTTTATCTTAGCCATCCTGGTTGAAGTGAAATGTATCTCACTGTAGTTTTGATTTGTATCTCTCTGATGGCTAATGACGGTGAGCATCTTTTCATTTGTTTGGTGACCATTAGGATGTCCTCTTTGCTGAAATGTGTATTCAGGTCTGTCTTAGTCATCTAGTGCTGCTGTAACAGAAATACCACAAGTGAATGACTTTAACAAAGAGAAATTTATTTTCTCACAGTCTAGTAGGCTTCAAGTCCAAATTTAGGGCATCAGCTCCAGAGTAAGTCTTTCTTTCTCTGTCGGCTCTGGAGGAAGGTCCTTGTCATCAGTCTTCCTTTGGTTTCGGAGCCTCTCGTCACAGGAACCTAAGGTCCAAAGGACACGCTCTGCTCCCGGCGCTGCTTTCTTAGTGGTATGAGGTCTCCCTGTCTCTCTGCTTGCTTCTCTCTTTTATATCTCTAAAAAGATTAGCTTAAGACACAATCTAGTCTTGTAGATCTCATCAACATAACTGACGCTAATCCATCTCATTAACATCATAGTGATAGGATTTACAACACATAGGAAAATCACATCAGATGACAAAATGGTACACAGTCATACAGTACTGAGAGTCATAAACCTAGCCAAGTTGACATATTTTTTGGGGACACAGTTCAATCCATGACATTCTCCCCTTTGGCCCCCAAAAATTCCTGTCATTGTCACATGTAAAATATATTCACTCCATCATATCATAGCAAAAGTCTTAAATCAACTTCAAGTCCAATATCTAAAAATTCCACTTCATCTGTGAAATCTAGAATACAAGTTACCTGCTTCCAAAGGTACAGTGGTGCAACAGGCAAGCACAAACTAGACATTTCCATTACAGATGGGAGAAATTGGAGGGAAAAAAAGCATAACAGGCACCAAGCAAGTCAGCAGAAAATATTATGTTAGCCTTCAAGGCTTTGAGAAGAATCCTGTTCTCTGAGACCATTTACACAATGGCCCTGCCCTCCAGACTCTAGGTAATGGCCACACTCTCCAGATTCTGAGAGGAAGCCCCTTGATCCTGGGCTTCAGCTCTGCCTTCCAGGCCCACTGGAATGGCAGCTCTGCTCCCTTGGCTTTAGATGCACCAATTTTCCTAGTCCATCTGAGTGGCAGCTCACTGTTAGAAACACCAGAGGCCACAGCTCCACCCTTTGAGACTGAGGCAGCTCTTGGCTTCCTGTGTTCCTTGTCTCTTCAGCTTCTGCTTCCTGGTTTCTTGGCCTCTTGGCCCCTCGGGCCTCACTGCCCTCGTCTGCCCTGTTGGGGCAAGTGTTCCAGAGCTCTTTAGCTCCACTGATAAGTGTCTAGAGGCACCCCACTCGGCTAGTAAACTTCACCCGGAAGGCACTCAGCTTTCCTGCTCTGTAGGTCGGCAAGCCTGGCTCCACCCTATAAGTGCCCAGAGGCACCTTACTCCACCGGGAAGCCTCCTGCAGAAAGGCACTCAGCTCTCTCCCTCCGTCGGGTTGGTTCCAGCGCCATCTGATGCTGGTCTCCTGGTTCTGCTGCTGCTGGTTCTCTGCTGCTGCTTCTCACTATCTGCGCTGTCTCTGGTGGTAACAGTTCTCCTCACTTCCTTCTGGGTCCTCCATCCACGCACAGTTTCAAAACCGCTTCCACATTTTAGGTATCTGCTAGAGCAGCACCTCACTCTTTCGGTACCAAACTCTTAGTCATCTAGTGATGCTGTAACAGCCCGTTTTTTTTATTGGGTTATTTGTCTTTTTGTGCTAAGTTGTCAGTTTTATATATATTTTGATCATTAGATTCTTATTACATATATGGTTTCTGAAGATATTTTCCCAGTTGGTATCTTGTCTTCACTTCTCTGGTGAAGTCTTTTGATGAACAAAAGTTTTTATTTTTATCTTCTGCTGTTCATACTTTTGTTACTAGATAATCCATTGTTAAAAGCTAGGCCCTTTAGTGTTGTCTGTGCATTTTCTTCTAAGAATTTTATGGTTGTAATTTGCACATTTAGGTCTTTAACCCATTTTAAATTTGTTTTTGTGTATAGTATGAGGCATGGATCCTACTTCATCTTTCTGCATGTGGAAATTCAGTTTTCCCAGCACGTTTATTGAAGAGACTCATCTTTCCCCATTGAATGGACTTAGCACACTTGTCCAAAATCAGTTAACCATAGATGTGTGGGTATGTTTCTGTTCTTTCATTTCTATTCCATTAGTTTATGAGTCTTTTCTTATACCAGTACCAGGTTGTTTTGATTACCGTAGCTGTATAATATCTATTCAGGGCCTCTTGCCATTTCATATAAAGTTGAGGATTGGTTTTTCCATTTCTGTAAAGAAGGCTGTTTGAATTTTGATCAGATTGTGTCGAATCTTTAGATCGCTTTAGATAGTATTGACGTCTTAACAATAGTAAATCTTACAGTCCATGAACACAGAACATCTTTCCATTTATTTAAGTCTTCTTGAATGCCTTTCAGCAGTATTTAATAATTTTCATTGTATTAGTGTTTCACATCCCAGGTTAAATTTTTTCCTAGGTATTTTGTTCTTTTAGACACTATTATAAATGAAATTGTTTCCCTAACTTCCCTTTCCGATTTCTCGTTGCTGGTGTATAGAAACCCAACTGATTTTTGTTTACTGACTTTTGTGACCTGAACTTTGCTAAATTCCTTTATTTGCTGTAGAAGCTTTCTTGCAGACTCTTTGGAATTTTCTATATATAGGATCATGTCATCTGTGAATAGAGATAATTTTACTTCTTCTTTTCCAATCTGGATACCTTTTGTTTTTCTCGTCTTACTGCTCTGGCTAGGACTTCTACTACAATATTAAATAAAGTGTCATGTTCCCGATTTCAAGGGGAAAGCTCTCAGTCTCTCTCCATTAAGTATAATGTTGGCGGTTGGATTTTCATATATGCTCTGCATCATATTGAGGAATTTCCCTTTTATTCCAATCTTGTTGAGAGTTATCACCAAGAAAGGGTGTTAGATTTTATTAAATGCTTTTCCTGCATCCATAGAGATGATCATGTGGTTCTTTTCCTTTGTTCTATTGATGTGGTGTATTATATTGATTGATATTCTAGTGTTGAACTACCCCTGCATTCCTGGAATAAACCCCACATGGTCATGGTGTATGACTCTTGTAATATGCTGTTGGATTCTGTTTGCTAGTATTTTGTTGAGGAATTTTGCATCTATATTCATAAGGGATATTGGCCGGTAGTTTTCTTTTCTCATGGTGTCTTTGTCTGGTTTTGGCCAGTCCATTATTATTGATACACTTACATTTTATAGTTTTTCAGTGTAAATCTGGCCCACATCCAGAGTCCTCAAAGAGGCCTTGCTGTATAAGAAGGAAGACTTATGTACTTATCAAGCTTTAAGGTAGACACACACAGGTACACACACACACACACACACACACACACACACACACACACACACACACACTCACTGAGTGTACAACTATAAAATAGGCAGGGTTCCAGCTAGGCAAGTTTAGTGAGGTTCTTCCCCCCCCCCCCGCCTCCAATAGATTTCTTAGCCATTTGTCTATGTTTTTTATTTTACAAATGTCTCAATCAGTGTGTGCATCTTTTCTTTACTGCAACAAGAACTAATCCTCACTAAGATGCAGAAAAAGCATTTGATAATTCGTTCAGCCAAGAACTGAATAAAGTAAAAGGTTTTTTTGAATATACATTTTGTTGTTACTATAACATCTTTGACTTGTGTCCGTTATTGTATCAACATTTCTCAAGAGCTAGGACAGTGTTTTTTATTTCTCTGTGATCAGTGACAGCTAGCACATGGCTCTTCTTACAGAGGAAGTTACATGAAGGCTGTGTACTAGAAATTAGCAGCAGTTTGGTGAGGAAGATAATTCGCCATTTGGTAAAACCATTGGTTAAAATAATTTTTGGAGAAGGCTTTTGAATTTTGGTTATTCTGTTTAAGTATGAAAAGTGCTTAGCTTTATCTGATAGTTGAGCCAAGTTAATGAAAGTTAATAAAATTGTTGAATTATTTATTGTTTTCTTGCAGTATTAATTTTAAAGACCCACAGTTTGCTGAAGATTACATTTTTAAAGCCGTAATGCTTCCAGGAGCAAGGTAATAGTACAATTACAAATTTTAAGCTATCTAGGTTTATTTTGTATAAAAATGCTCACCCCTGTAACTAAAATGTTATACTTTTTAATGGTCAGAAAACCAGCACCAGTACTGAAACCCGGGGACTGGGAGAAATCCAGCAATGGGCGGCAGTGGAAGCCCCAGCTGGGCTTTAGTCGAGACCGGCGACCTGTCCACCTGGACCAGGCAGCATTCAGGACTTTGGGGTGAGTGGTGGCTTTCTGTGTCTTCGTGTATTTTACTTTTTCTGGATCACGCCACAAAGCAGTGAGTATTTATAACACAAATATTTAAGAGACCATAAAATACAACTATTTCGTAGGTATTTTAATGACTTTGATAAAATGCTTTTATTCATTTAAAAAACTTACTTCTCTAATGTATGTATTGCTTTATGTATTGAATGAGAATTACATTGTTTTCTCTCTTTAAGAAGTTTTACTATCTCCGATAGCTATTTCAAAGGAATAAATATTCTCTATACCCTCAAGAAAGTTGTAGTTGGATTAATGTATGACAGAGAATCTGTTAACCAGTATAAAACAAACACCAAGCCCATTGCCGTCAAGTCGATTCTGGCTCATGGTGACTGTATAGGACAGAGTAGAACTGCCCCATAGGGTTTCCAAGGCTATAGTCTTTATGGAAGCAGACTGCCACATCTTTCTCCTTAGGAGCAACTGGTGAGTTTGCACTGCCAACCTTTAGGTTAGCAGCCAGGCTCTTAACCACTGCACCACTGGGGCTCCTTGTTAACCAGTATAAACCATAAAAATCAAACCCATTGCTGTCGAGTCGATCCTGACTCATAGCGACCCTGTAGGACAGAGTAGAACTGCCTCCAAGGAGCGACTGGTGGATTTGAACTGCCAGCCTTTTGGTTAGCAGCCAAGCTCTTAACCACTGTGCCAGTATAGAAGTACCCAAAGCCACTAGTCTTAAATTTTTGCTTACCCACTGCTTGAAGTGAAATACACTTTTCATTGTTGCTTGAATTTGCATTTAAATTCAACACTACTTACTGAAATTGAGTATATTTTGGTGTGTTTATTGGTCATTTATATTTTCTGTCCTGTGAATTTCTGATTTTTATCCTTTGTCCATATTAGCTATTGCATTGTCTTTCCCTAGCTATGGAAGAGACTTTATATAGAGAGAGAGGTGACTTTGAAACAGTAACAGGCAAAGATGGGATTAAAAAAAGTAATGTGATGGAGGAAATATTAATGAGGTATTATCCATGGATTAATAATGATAATTCATAGATGGGTGTTTCTAAATTATAGGAAAACCTCAAGATCCAAAAGTGATATAAGCAGAAGACCACTATCGGCATGTACTTTATAAACGAATATTACGAGTGGCAGTGTGGTTAGTGGTTAAGAGCGCAGGCATTCAAATGCCTTTTCCACCACTTAATAATTTGTGTAAGTTACTGAACCACTCTGGGCCTCCGTTTCCCTATGTGTAAAATGAGTATAATAATTACACCTACCTCAAAAGTTATGCGAGATTAAGTGAGCTAATAATGTCTGTCTAGCACTTACGATAATTCCTAAACACTATGTAAATGTTAGATGTTATTCCTGTGAATTTTAGAAAGTTTTCATTCTTTTTAATAATAAAGGAAGCACACACAAATTTAAAATACTCCTGATATCTTTCTGCATTGTTTCAACAAAGCAGCATGGTGCCGCTAAACAGAGTTCTGAAAATACTCTCAACCTTTGATCCAAATTCCTACTTCCTAAACATGAAGTTATACACCCAGATATATCTAGTGCATGGTAATCTGTAATAGCAAAAACTGTGACATGTTTTAAAGGTGCTGAATGAGGGAAATGATGTAGTAAAATAGGAAACATCAACATTGTGAAGTATTCTGTAGGTATACATATTGTAATTATGAAGACTAAAGAAAGGGAAGTGTTTGTTGTAGTAAGTTAAAAATAGCAAGGTTAGCGTAGTATTGTGTACAGTGATGGCAACAGCTGGGTTCTTGAGGACAAAAACTGAAATATAATGTAGAAAAAAAAATAGAGTAAAATTATTTTTGCATAATGTAATTAGTCAATATTTACGTGTTAAGAATCTTGGTATGACAAATGAACATTTGCTGTCACCATTACCATTGTGTATAGTTTTGAACTCTGTTAACTATTCATTTTCCTTTTGTTATATTAATCAGTTAGTGAAGCAATAGATTTGTTTAATTTGTGTCAGTTGTGATGTGATGGCTATATCTATAAATAATTTTTTTTCTGGTGTGTGTGGGGCATCCTTTTACAGCCATGTTATGCCCCGAGGCTCAGGAACTGGGGTTTACAGCAATGCTGCACCACCTCCTGCCACCTACCAGGGCAACTTATACAGGCCCCTGTTGAGAGGACAAGCCCAGATTCCAAAACTTATGTCAAGTAAGTTTTTACTAATTGGTTATTTTATGTGCTAAATTAAATACAGTGGAACTTGTGAGAGCTGGAACTTGATGGAAGTGCCTTGCTTTTACGGGTCTTGCAGGTTTTCCACCTTTGACAGGATGTGGTCTTACCACTTTCCTATTGCTCGTTTTAGTGGACAATATTTGAGTTTTCCTTCTGGCAAGTTTTCACCTTACAGGGGTTTTGGTTTTTGCGGGTTTTACTTACTACAGCAAAGCTTGGTATGTGATCTTCATCGCTAAACAGATTTGTTGCATCAGTGGCAGACACAGTAGGCTTAAAAAAAAAAGGATTTAGGAGAGTTGTAAGAGAATACTGAAAAGTATTTTTATCTTGACTGTACATGGTTAATTGAATTAGGTGAATTGGGTTTCTTCCTTATCTTCACTTATAAATCTCTTCTGAGTCAGCTATGTGCAGAAAGAAGTATGTAGAATTGATTGCTGTTCCTTCCATTAATGCTGTTATTTAGGCAATTAAATCAATTGCAGTAGATAGGGAGTTGCCACCACTTATTTACTTGAAAGAGATAGCAATATCCCTTTCTTGATGTAAATTGTATCTCAGTACTACCTAAGAGAAAGCTAGGCATTGCTTTAGGTGGGAGTAGACCTTTAACCCTGTGGTCCTGTGAAGACTTTGGCTTTCCCTGACCCCTCATAACTTGTTTTATGGAAAGTTCAGAAATATTAACCATAAAATAATTACAAGGCATTTGGATTGCAGTACAAAAAAGCGAAAACTGTTGAATGTTTGCATTAATTTGAGATTGTATCCCCATTGAAGGTTATTTTTCAGCTCCACGGCTGTGCCCATTTATTGTGGAAGCATAAGCCATGTGCCCAGTTCTCAACACCTCTTTCTTCATGAAGCCTTTGCTTCTCCCATTCCTGGTTGTCCGATTGCTACCTGACCAGACCAGGGCAGCATTAGGGAGGAGAAATGGTGGGCAAAATGCTAAGTTAAATCTGGGCGTCGTATCGTTTAAAAGTTTTTTTTTTCTGAATATTTGAAATAGTTCCAAAAAACAAAATGAAATAAATACATATACTCTCTTGCAGAGAGCCCTCAGACTCTTTTTAAACTAAAGTGGTAGTTATCAATGAAAGTGATGATTGTTGGGAAGTATTTAGTGAGGACCTACTACATGCCTAGCACGGTTGTGGTGGTAATTAAGTTACAAACCGTTTTTTAATCTGAAGCCCAGATTTTGTGTAGATAGTACAAAAGAAGAAATAGGTTCTAAAGGTCTCGTTCTCTCAAGGTCCCTTTTTTTCAGTGTATTGTTTCTCGTCTCTCTCCCTTCCTCCCTGCAGTTGAGGAACTTTGCTGTAAGGCTTAAAATTAATGACATTGAATGGAATGTTGTTAGACTCCATCATGAAAACGTTGGACTACAGTGGTTTTATTCTGTTTAGTAAAGCACAGAAGGGGTACAAAGTTTAGTGGGCCTGTGGGGATCTCCTTGGTGCAGTGGTTTAGCTACTTTCCCCCAGTATTTAGCATATAACATTTCTGAGTATTTCCGTATGTATAATATGAAGCCATTTACATACAACTGGAGAGTCTAATCACTTTGAAAGAGATGTCTGTGCCCTGAGATTTCACCAATAAATGGTGAAAGCATGTCCAGCTTATTTTTAAAGCCAGCTATTTATTGACATTCCTTATCAGTTCCTTTTATAGCTGTTTTTCCATATAGGAAAAAGAATTGAGATGCAAAGTGCTAGTTGTTGTTGTTAGGTGCTGTCAAGTTGATTCCGACTCATAGGACCCTATGAGAGCGAAACGCTGCCTCGTCTTTACCATCCTCACAGTGGTTAGGCTTGACCCCATTGTTGTGGCCACAGTCTCAGTCCATCTCATTGAGGGTCTTCCTCTTTTTTGCTGACCCTCTGCTTTACCAAGCATGATGTCCTTCTCCAGGGACTGATCTCTCCTGATAACATGTCCAAAGTATGTGAGACGAAGTCTTAGCATCCTTGCCTCTAAGGAGCATTCTGGCTGTACTTTTTCCAAGACAGACTTGTTCATTCTTTTGGTAGTCCATGGTGTATTCAGTATTCTTTGCCAACATTGTAATTTAAAGGCGTCAGTTTTCTTTGCTCCTCCTTATTCGTTGTCCAGCTTTCACGTGCATATGAGGTGATGGAAGACACAGTGGCTTGAGTCAGGCACAGCTTAGTCCTAAAAGTGACATCTTTGCTTTTCAGCACTTAGAGAGATCTTTTGCAGCAGATTTGCCCCATGCAATGCGTCGTTTGATTTCTTGACTGCTGCTTCCATGGGTGTTGATTGTGGATCCAAGTAAAATGAAATCCTTAATAACTTCAGTCTTTTCTCCATTTATCATGATGTTGCTTATTGGTCCAGTTGTGAGGATTTTTGTTTTCTTTATGTTGAAGTGTAGTCCATACGGAAGGCTGTAGTCTTTGATCTTCATCAGTAAGTGCTTCAACTCCTCTTCACTTTCTGTATGCAAGGTTGTGTCATCTGCATATCGCAGGTTGTTAATGAGTCTTCAATCCTGATGCCACATTCTTCTTCATATAGTTCAGCTGATCAGATTATTTGCTTAGCATACAGATTGAATAAGTATGGTGAAAGGATGCAACCCTGATGCACACCTTTCCTGACTTTAAACCATGCAGTATCCCTTTGTTCTGTTCAAATGACTGCTTCTTGGTCTACATATAGGTTCCTCGTGAGTACAGTTAAGTGTTCTGGAATTCCCATTCTTCTCAGTATTATCCGTAATGTGTCATGATCCATACAGTCAAATGCCTTTGCATAGTCAGTAAAACAGAGTGCTAGAGGTAGGTATAAACTTTGTGGGTGAGTTCAGCGAATATTTCTCAAGATGATGGTTATGAGGAATTTCTTTTAATATCTCTAAGACTTTAAAATTAATTTCTGATGCTGATAATTTATACTCTTTTTTTTCCTTGATTAGTTTTACTAGGGGTTATTTAATTTTCGTAGGCTCCCGTCACACCCCACCCCCAGTGAACCAACCCTTGGCTTTGCTGATTTTCTTCGTTGTATGCTTGTTTTTTATTAAATCAATTTCTGCTTTTGTTTGTCTTCATTATTCCCTTCTACTTTCTTTGAGATAAAATTACTCTTCTTTTTCTAATTTTTTTGAGATGGAGACTTAAGGTGATTTATTTTCAGTCTTTCTAATACACCTGCCTCTCACTTATTGGCTATCTTGTTACCCGACATTTTGCATTTACAACAGTAGTAAAAAAAATCTACTGTCTGACTGTTTTGCACATTAACAACGTATGTCTGGCAGTAATGAATGCCAAGATGCGAGGTGAGAGTAATGCTGGCTAAAGTTAAAGTTATGTGTCAACTTAGCTGGGCCATGATTCTCAGTGGTTTGACAGTTCTGTAATGATGTAATTTGGCAGTTATGTAATGACATAGTCATCCTCCATTTTTGCATAACACCGAGTTTTGCATACCGACCTGGTCTTTGGAACCTAACTAGGTTGATAAGTGAGGAATGGATATATATGTATTTCAGTGCTATAAATTACTCTCTAATTATGACTTTAGCTTTATCCCACAAGTTTTGTGTCATATATTATCACTTAATTCATGATATTTTCTGACTTCATTGTGTTTTATTATATGTATCCATGATTATTTAGAAGGTATATTGCTTAATTTTCAAACGTAGTACTTTTCTAATATTCTTTTAAAAATTTATTTCTATCATAATTCATCTTTAAATTTCTAGAAATATTACTGCTGGATCAAAACATGTATTGAATTTCTAGGCTGTTGGTTAATACCACCACATTACCCTCCAGATAAGAGTATACCAGCTTACATTTGCTATAGCAGCATATGAGAATGTCACAACTCCACCAATACCAGATGTTATCTTTTTTTTTTTTTTTTTACAAGTTCTTGCTAATTTATAAGCAAGGGATTTCATATCTTTGTTTTAAGATTTGATTTTTTAAATGGCTACTTTGATAATATTCTTACCTGACCAGTTTTTCTTTCATAAATGGGCTGTTCTTGACCCTTGCCGACTTATTAATTTGGGTGCTAGTCTTTCTCTTTTTTTGGAAGAGCTTTTAGAAGCTCTTCTTAAGCAGAAGAGTAAACCAGTGACATCTTCTTTCTTAGAACCAGGGCTTTGTTGGTTGTGGGACAGAATTGGCTGTTATTCTAGTTAGGGGGAGAGATAATGAAGGTCTGAGTTAGTCTGTGGCAAAGCAGATTGAAAGTTGAGAAGATGAGAGGGGGAGGGGCTGTAGGACTGGATAATTGAATGTGCAAAGTGAGGGAGAAAAAAAATCAAGATGACTCTTCACATGTCCGCTATGGACGCCTGGGTGACTAGTGGGGCCTTTAACAGAATTCGGAAACCCAGGAAGATGCAGAAGTATGGAAGAATATAATGAGTCTGATTTTTATTGAGGTTGAAATGCCTGAAAGACATGGAAGTCATCTGCTGGTAGTTAGTAATGTGGGTCTGGTACTTGCTCAAGAGAGAGGACAGGGTTGGAGAGTAATTTGGAAATCATCAGCATATAAGCCAGAAATAGAAAAGTTCAAGAAAATGTTGGACAGGTTAATGAATTTTAATTGCCCTTGGTTATAAGAGAAGCTTGGAGTTACGAGGTTAGATTTCCTAGAAGGCAGCCATGTCATTTCATAAATCGTTTCTTGATACCTTTGTAAGAGAGGTGTTAGGTAAATACTTGACCTGATGTAGAATGTTCATTGAGGGATAGTAAACTGGTCATAGTTGTACCATAAGCCCAGACAAATGCCAACTATCAAGAAAGAAAATCTCATGTTCTGGGATGTTTTCCTCAGTAGTCTTTACCATAGCTCAATATTTGATTGGGTTTTCATTTTCTTTTAGTTTACTGTCTTTAAGAGCTTTCTGGCATATTTATTTTGTAGTCTCTTGTGACCTCCAGATTTCATATTTATGAAGAATTAATCCCTGCCCATCTTGCACTGGAGAAATTATTTCTTCTTTCTTGCACGTAGTTCTACTTTTAGACAGACTCCTTGTTTCCTATCCATCAATCAGTCTGTTTGTACCTCTCTTTCTATATCCTGTTTTAATTTTTTATCTGACCTCTTGTAGTTATATTATCTTTTAAATATTAAATATTTTTGGATACTATTATCCTTTCAAAAAAGAATTATCAAATATTTTCACCATAACTTTTTATTTTCTCCCCATAAATCCTGTGTTTGTCAGAGTGTTTACTACCGAAGTGCATATGTTACTTACTGCTTTTTTTGTTTGTTTGTTTTCCTGTCTCAATTAGATGCATGTAGCAATGTCAGTTCTAAACTTTGGAAATATCAAAAGCAGTTTTCAAATTTCTAATTCTGTCTTCTTGAAATCCTAAGTTTCTGAGCATCCTGATTGAGAAGCACAGAAATAGAGGCTGGTCCTCCTGAAATAAAACGAACATGAAGGGTCACGTCAACCAAAAGCACAAGTGTAGGTGAAATTGAAGGAACCCTAGTGTACTGGTTGCAGCCAGTGTTGGTTCAGTGGGAGAATTCTTGCCTTCCATGCAAGAGATATGGGTTTGCTTCCCAGCAAGTGCACCTCAGCCCAGCCACCATCCATCTGTCTGTCAGTGGAGGCTTGCATGTTGCTGTGATGGTCAACAGGTTTCTGCAGAGCTTCCAGTCTAAGATGGACTAGGAAGAAAGGCCTGGTGCTCTACTTCCACAAAATCAGTCAGTGAAAACCCTATGGATCATGTCTGATCCTGTTGTGCATGGGGTCACTGTGAGGTAGGGGCTGACTCTGCCAGCAGCTAACAACTGACAAGCGTAGTGGTTAAAGAGAACATAGCCCCAGACTTTCACACTGTGCCCCTTACTACCCATGTGTCCTTGGGCAAGTTTTTACCTGGGCCTGGGGTTTGTCATCTCTAAAATGGTGTAGATAGTACTCACAGGCCTCTTATCTAGATTAAATGAGTTTAAATTGTTAAGCACTTAAAACAGTCCTGGCACAGTAAGTACTATGAAAGGGTTAAGTAAATGTTAAAAGATCATCTTTCCTTTTTATAGTATTTTGAACGTTAAAATTTGGTTGAAAATAGTTTTAGTAAAATTGAGATCTAACCTGTTTAATCAGTTTTTAAAAATGTGTTTAGTATCATGGCTATTTTCTTCATGTGGTGTGAAATTACGCAGTTTTAAAATCATACGCTGTCTGTCAGGTGTCTGCTGTGGTGGTTTTTGGCTGATGAATAATTGTCCGGTACTGATAACCTGGTGTCAAGTACAGCCCTGAGTACTCAGTGTGAATAAAAGCATTTGATTTGTACAACCCAGAGAACCCGATATGTGACTTCTCTTCATTTCAGTCGGTAAACTTGTCAGTTAGCTGCATTTCAGAAGTGATTTTTGATTAATGCAATCTAAACATGAAATCTTTTCAGTGATTGCCACACTGATTAGGTAAATTGTCACTTGAGGAGTTACTAGTGAAGCCTTGGTTCATGTGGCCTTAGAGCTGTAGAAAAAGGAGGTTTTTAAAGACCAAAGGAAAAAATTAACTCATTTTTCCTCCGCATCTATACCTTTCTGAAGTGCAATTCACTATCTCAGAATTTTTTTCTCCCTCTCAAATGGATCTTCTGTTAGAGCCATACAAATGAATGATAATAAGTTTGTTTTACCTTCTACTTCATTACTTATAAACCAGGAAATGTTTCTGCTTTATGAATACTTAAGGGCTATATATATTGCTCAGAACCACATGAAGAGATTTGTTTAAAGATAGCCTTGAAATTTTTCTTTGGTTTTTTTTATTTTTCCTTTTTGGATTTGAAGGCAAAAGATGTTCTGCAAAACAGAACAACAAGAAGAGCAACAAAAAATCTTAGAAAATTTGCTTAAGTTTTAATAAAAAATTATAGTTTGTTCACATACTGAGTTTATTTATATGAAAAAAATTTTTTCTGGAGGTGAGAAACACCAGAAGAGAGAGGAGAAGCACCTGGTTTACTGGAAGTGATAGAAAGGGAATTTCACTGTGTTTCTGGACACTGCAGGGTGGACTGTTGAGATGAGTTCTCCCTCTCAGGAAAAAAAACAAACTTTGTTTAGACTTAATGATCTTTACATTCAAATTCTCCTTAGAGATAGAGGCGTGCTGACTCTCTCACAGAGCATTTTGAATCTAACGAACGTGTATTCCTGATGGTGATGACTTTCTCTCTGTTACTGTTTCTAGGGGGGAATAAACAAGCTTTTTTTCTGCCCTTATTTAAAAAAAAAAAAAAAAAATAGGCTAAGTTGCTCCTGAAGGTTTTTCTTAATACAGGTGTGTCTTTTTATTATCGTCATTTGATTTTAAATGTGTTAAGAATCCATTTTGGAAGCATTTATAAGTACCATGGAGAGTGTGTATTTGATGATGATACCATAGATAAAGAAACACCATGGAACCAGAATCATGAAATTAATTCTTAATGGTAAAAAGGGGTGGGTTTCAGTGTCACCACAGCTGTTCTGGGGATGTGAAGTACAAAGCTGGGGTTGGGGGTCTGAGTGAAATATGCTGTTTTGATTTTTGTTATATTAGCCGGTTTTGTATATACAAAGGCACCAAAATAAAATACTTCTGGGAACATTTTGACCAACCTTTACTAATTTTTTACTCAATCTGAATAGACCAGTGAATGTCAAGTTAAAGTAATAATCAGAAAAAAATGGCCTAAATGTTGATTTTACTTTCAGTAGATTACTTTCTTGTGAACAATAACTCATTGGAAATAATATTACATCCAAGTAAATGTATCTTAAGTTTTTTCACTAGAAATAAGCTACACTGATTAAATGATTGCCATACTTATAAGCATTTCTGGTTTTACTTCTAATTATGACTTACTTATAGTATATAGTTTGTAAAAGTTACTCCAGGTCTAGAATAGGGAATTTTCCTCCCTCCTTTTCTGTGGATGTGTGGCAGTCAGCTTCCTGCATTTCCATTCAGGTTTTGAGCATGAACAGAAGGTGCTTGATGACCCGCAAGCACGGGAAACCTCCTCAGCATTGTTACTTAGTTTGACTTCTAGTAGTTCGGTTTTTGGAAGGTAAAGAACAGACTTAATTCATACTGACTAGGGCTACCACCTTTCTTTCAGTTCAGAATTGGATACTGTGTGAAAGCAGTGGTCGATAAAGGGCTTGCCTGCTCCTTCCCAGGGGAGACGCTCGTGGCTTGCAGAGATGTAAGCCCCTCAAGCTCCCAGCAGCTGAGGGAAGAGTGAGGAAGGCCCTGTGGACCTGCTCGGGGAGCAGGCTGTGTGTGGGAGTGGCAGGCTTGGTGCTGTGCACGGCTGCTCCCTGGGCGTAGTTTGTCCACATTTAGAGCACTGTTCAGTCTGGCAGCCTTAGCCTATGAAGATGGGAAGGAATCCCGGATCGATAATATCCTGTTGTTTCACCTGGGAATCCTTGTGAGCAACCAGATTTGAGGGGACACCGCACAGCCTGACTTGCTCCAGGTTCTCCTTTGTGGGTTTTTTAAAAACACAGTTCTACTTTTTTTTCAAGTAAACCCAGATTGCCTATTTTTGATTCCTAAACCAGAGATAAGCTTTCATTTCTTTTTTCCTTTAAGAAAGTAATTCTGAAAAGGATGTTTCTAGTTTGTGTTCCCATTAAAATGTGAGCCTGAATACATTATGGTAAGCCTTGTTGTCCTTGGGCCTCAAGAGTCTGGGAGGAGGATACTGTCCTCACACGGTGAACTCATTAGACAACTTCTGGAACCAGCTGTTTTAATTAGGCCACATTCAGACCCTGCTGAAGGGCGTCCAGGTGACGACTATGAGCTGGAGACTGGGCAGTGCTGACTGAGACTGATTTGCTTAGGCTGCTCTGGCCCGCACTGCCAGTTAGGCCTTCGTGCATCCCGCGTACTGATTGGTTTGTTTACAACTGCAGCCAGTTGTTTCTTGTACTTAGATGCTGTTGCTAGTTCAGCTTTGTGTTGGGGGTAAGGTTTGACTCTCAGGAAACGAGAAAAGTCGGTCCGTTTATTAGCACATCTGCCTGCCTGGCCTGTGTGGGGAGGTTGTGTGTTCTCTGATGTTGGTCACCATAGCTATGTAAGCCAGTGTTCCTTTCCAGTTTACATAGCTAGATCAGACTTATTATTCATTTAGTTTGTGTTTATGGAAAATAATGAAATCCTTTCCTTTTGCACAGCATTTAAAATAAAAATGTAAACAATACATATACCTCTCCACACACACACACACACACACAGATGTGTGAGTGTAATGGTTAAGATAACTAAAATTATGTTTTGTTATTAAAGGAAAAATAATAAAAACAAAAAATTTGCTGATGTTGTTGGTTTCTTATTTTTTTCATTTAGGGCATGTGTAATTATGTTCATGGTTTATTTGACTTATATACAGTCTCAGAGTTTTTTTCCCCCAAGAATTTTTCATCTGAAATGTGGGAATAGTTGAATAGTGATTGTTTTTAAAAATCTTCTGTTTAAGCCTTCTATATTTCTTTTGCAGATATGAGGCCCCAGGATTCCTGGCGAGGTCCTCCTCCCCTTTTCCAGCAACAAAGATTTGAAAGGTAATAAAAGCAAACATGATTTTAAAATATTTTCCCACATCAACATTTGGGGCTTACAGGCTTTTTAGAAACCAAATGCACTCCCCGACCCCCCCCCCCCCAAAAAAAGAAAACAATTTCCCTTGCACCTGTCCTTCAGGAAAATAAAGGTTAACACTTAGAATTAAAAGATTCATGTTTATATACTTCCCTACTTTGCTTGGTTCTTAGCTTTTATTTTATTTGAGCTTTTGAGTTGCCCTGAAAAATGTAACAAGAGAGCTTAAAACTGTATTGGGTTTTGGACAGGCTAAACAAATTTCTTTTTAGAAGGACTGTGCAGCTTAATGAGGCATAACTAATGGTGTTCCACTTTTATCATTTCTGTGCCGGCAACAGAGCATTAGTACAGACTAACCATTGATTCTTGCTACAAACCTCTTGAAGTCCTAATCAGCTTCTTTGGTATAACTTTTTCAGGGCTGACAAGCCTATTGTAGGGCAGTGTCACTGTAGGTCAGTAGTTATTAGTCGCCACTGAAGACAGTTTCTTTAACTACTTAAGACTGAACTGAATTAAACGCAGAAGGGACTCAGAAGAGGATTATGGGCTCTGCAGTCTAATAAGTACCATGGAAGAGAAGGGATGTGACATGGTTTAATAATAAGGGATGTTTGATATGTGTTCCTTCATTGATAAGTTGTGTGCTTGTAAGTCAGATGGACTCTACATGACAAGACAGCGAGCTATGTTATGAATAATTATATTAGCATCTGTAGAATAATTTAAAAACAGCAGCTTTAAAATGCATCATTTTATGCTGGTTTTGCCAGTATTGGTAAATGCTAAAACGAATTGAGCTCCTTTGTAGTAAGACTCCCTTTTTTGCCTTCTCATTTCTAATCTTCTGTTCCTCTTGCCTCTGCTTTAGCAATCTCTGATCTGATCACATCTGAAATGAATAAAGTGTTTTTATAAACTGGGTTATAAATGCTGCTCCCCTTTTAAGAAAATTCTGAAATTCTTTAGCGATTCCAGAACTTCATTTCATTGTTTTCTTCGAGAAGATGAGAGGAACCATTTTACTCAGTTGTTTAGTAATAGTATCAACTACTTAGTGCGAGCTGCATGACTGGGAGTACCTGTATTTGTATTTGGTTTCAATGTAAAGCACACAGAATGTGCAATTTTTCAGCCTCAGAATAGCTTCATTTTTGAAGCAAATCAGTAAGGGCTAGTTTTTTTCCTAAATTATCTACTATCAGAACTGATGTCATTTTAAATAACAGTCTTTGTGCATTACTTTTGTTAAGTTTGATTGTAAGACCTGATTTTCCCACCTTGTTGCTCACTGCTTTCCCATGTTAGTAGTAAAAGCTGACATTTATTGGCTACTTATGAAGTGTCAGCACTGTGCTAACACACTGTGCTAATAAACATGACTTCATTTAATCCCCCCAGCAATCCTTTGAAGTCAATGCTATTATTTTTACATTTTTACAGATGAGAATACTGAGATACACAAAAGTTCATTAGCTTACTTAAGGTCACTCTTGCATACGATTCCTTACTAAGAAACTTTTCACTCAAACAAAATTCATCAAGACTGCTTACTCTGAGCATAATATTAGAGTTACAAAGGAAGTAAAGGACCTATTTCCTACTTTTGAGGCACTCTTTTTCTTCAATCCAAGCATTTATTTTCCTTTCCTTTCCTCAGTACAGATTAGAAGTTGACCTATGATCGTCATTTTCCTTTCTGTTGCCCTGACATCCGTCATTTTTTTGTTCTTTTTCTGCTGAAGCTGAGTACCGGTATTACTGAGTACTGACTGACTTTGTGAATCTAACAGATTAGGGACATGTTTTATGGGTGTTTTTGGTTTAGTTTTAGTTGTTTTTTTGTTTGTTTGTTTGTTTCAGTTTTAGTCGGGCTACTTAAAGTCATGCCTTATGTGAAGCATAGTAGAATTCTCTCTTACAAGTCTGGAATCATGATCTTTTAAGAATCTTAGGGAAAACAAAGTTTCAATCTGGCCATCCTAAACTTGTCTGTTAGTCTATTAACAATAAGCAGATATATTGCATCAGTTCTTTCTGTAGTACCTGTCAGTCTAACCATTCAGACCTTAGAAGACACAGAGGAAAAAATATAAGCTTACAGTCATTCTGACTTTTCCTGAGATGTCATAATTAATAAGTAGTGGAATTCTTACTAGAACCAGATGTTACTGACTCTTAGTTTATTACTTCTCACATCTTGAATGTTTGATCGAGAACTACACTGTTTTTCTTGAATAAATTCCTACTTTTTGATAGTACTTATAATCAATATATTGATTTGATTTAAAAATACAACAGAAGCATCCCCATGGCATCCCTAACCAAAGAAAGACAAACCCACTACCATCGAGTCAATTCCAACTCGTAGCAACCCTATAGGACACAGTAGAACTGCCCCACAGGGTTTCCAAGGCTGTAATCTTTACTGAAGCAGACTGCCACATCTTTCTTCTGCGGAGCAGCTGGTGGGTTTGAACCACTGACCTTTTAGTTAGTAGCTGAGCACTTAACCACTGTGCAGCCAGGGGTCCTTAAAGAAAGACGACCTAGTATGAATACTAAGCAGAGATGTACAGCATTTGAGTTCCCTTGGTCACTTGAGTTCTGCCCGATTGTGTTCTGTCAGCGGAGGGCTTCATTAAGATGTGTTAATCTCAACGCCAGCATGCAGAATCTTAAAGTGTATTTTCCTGGGCAGATTTTAGTTTGTAATTATCTGCAGATAAATACCGTTAATATAGAAATATGATAAGCTTGTGGAAAATAAAGGCCTTTCTGCCAACTGAAGGTACAAGAAGTTAGTACGTGTTGCTCCTCTTTCAGTCTTTCTGCTTAATTTTAATTATTAACAATGTTTATCATAAATAATTATCCTTGTCAAAAATAAATCACTAGTAATCATTTCAAAGCAAAAGGAGAACTGTGTATTTTTAAGCTGTGGCTTTGTTCCTAACTTAGTTTTAAATTGCATTTATAATGTATAATATTCATACCAGCAGAGTTTCCTGAAACTCATCTGAGTGAGTTTTATCATTGTAAAACTGAAAAAAAGAATTGCTCATAGTTAACCCTGTGTGTGAGTTGCATTGTTGGCACGTCAGTGTTGCATTAATGGGCCCAGTTTTGTGGAGCCTGCTTGGTCACAGCACAAATCTTAGCCCCTTGTGCCTGCAGAGACTGCAGGAGATGATCTCTGTTGCCAGTATAGACCTGTTCTCGCTAAAACACATTTGTATTAATAATGAATCCAAAAAGTAATTGAGAGCCCTAAACATGCATTTTCTTTCCGAGATACGGACATAGTTTTATTTCGAACCACTTACTTAAAGTCATGTTATTAGAGCTCTGATTTCAGCACCAACTGTGAAGACAGCAGTGGCCTTTCTGGAGTTCTTCAGAGACTTGTTCTTAACCTTCAGGCCATCACACAAAAATAGTCATCTTGGGGTTTAAAACAGAAGGCACGCTGCAAATGAAGGGAGGAGAATGGGGGGCAGAGAGGATGGATTCAGGCTTGAATAGCTGTGAGAAAAGTGCATTGTCCAGGAGCCCAACTTCAAGCTTTTTTCCCTCTAAGACCTCGAAAGTGAGATTCATATGCTGGTATGGTTATAGCTGGTACCAGCTAGTCAGGACTTAAAAATTTAAAGTATTGTTGTAATTCCTCCTAACATCTTTTAAATGGCCCTAAAAGCTTCTAATGTTAAAAAAGAAAGAAAAAAAAAAATTGGAGAATTTTGCTTATTCTTCGTAGTTACTGTTCTATAATATGGAAGTTGAAGAAAATGCCTCAAGGAGAAAGTTATATCTTTAGAAGGCATGTCTTTGCTACATTCTTTGTGTGACAATTTTTAATTAAGTTATGATTTAATATGTTATACCTGTTGCTTTGTATCTGCAGAGTTAAAATAGGTACTTGAAGACAATTAAAACATTTCTTTCGACTAGTAATCTGGGACAGCAAACTGGGTTATAATAGCTGTTGAATCTGTGTTCCCATGTAAACTGTACACCAAATGCCAGTCAGCCCATGCCAATTAGTGCTCATGTTGCTAGGTCACCGTGGTCAATTGAAAGCTGCATCAATAGAACTTGAAAAGGTTTCCTCCTGATCAGACCTTCTGACATATTGAGCAGAATAATGGATGGGAAAAAACAGCCAAGTCCCCTACCCTGGATTCAAAATACTCAGCAGTAAGAATTCATTTGCTGCCTGCAATTAACTAGAAAGAATGGGCTCCAAGAGGGAATCTGGACGTTTTTTAAAATAAAGCCTTATTCTCCTGGGTTGTACATGTTTGTTTATTCTTTAGGTAGCATTTTAAATGGAGCCAACTTGGTGATCTTGGGTCCAAATCTTTTTAAGTGACTAAAAAGGAAATTTCACAGTTGAAAATGAGCAGAATTATTTTTTGAAAGTCAGATCTTCTGATTCAGTTGAGTTCAAACGCTTTTTAATAAATGCTGATACTTCACAAACATGTTACACTACACTGGATATAAGGGACATGAGGCCATTTGGATTGGATACTTTATATCTCATACAACAAATCCGGACAAATTGGATTGTCCTAAAATTTGGAGATGATGCCTGCCAGTTCCAGGCTTTTTGCTGTTTAACAGGCTTGACTTCTAATGCACACATGTTACTCTTCACAGAGGTGTTGGGGCTGAGCCTCTGCTGCCATGGAACCGGATGCTCCAAACCCAAAATGCAGCCTTCCAGCCAAACCAGTACCAGCTACTAGCCGGGCCTGGTGGGTATCCACCCAGACGTGATGATCGAGGAGGGAGACAGGTAATGAAGTGAGCTATGGGATGAAAAGCATACTGCTCACTTTGTAATTAGACATACATCTCGAAACTCCATATTCTCATACAAACATCTGTGGCTAAGATACTGATAGAATAGTTCAGCTGAACTTGGATCCATTATTAAAAATGGATGTAGGGTGAGTATCCACCTCACTAATAGGTTATACCTTGATGATGTGAAGAATTTTCAATCCAAAAAGCCTTTTAATCATGGCAGTCAATGATATTTAGCACAGATACAGTCAGTCACCAAAAGACATTGCATTTCCTTTAAGGATGCTCTTTATTTAAATAGAAACTTAGATCTCCCAAAAGAGAGAATAATTTTCTGGAAGCTGAAGGAGTCCAACTTTTCAGCTGTTGTCTTTGTTCATCTTGGAAGTCTCCTGACTTGATTCAGCCAATATCCTTCCTTATGGAAAGAAGAAATCTCTCCCTAATAATTTCCCACTAAAACAACTATACCATTGAATGAGTGTAATTCCTAGACAGTTTGTAGATGTAAGCTTTGTCGGTTCATTTCCTTCTTTATAGCATGCAATTTTAGCAGTGTTTAAAACTGAGCTCTGTTTGACTTAATCTCCCCCAGCAATTTGACACCCTGGCCAATATTTACGTGCTCTTCAATTGAATCCTTGCCAGAGAACAGGATTAGAATGCTGTGGTTCAGAGTATGTGGTGGTCATGGCTGCCTGCAGCAATGTGAAGTGGTTTTAAATTGCTTACCTGGTGGTGTGTACAGCCCTCTGTGGTGCTTTGCATGTTAATTTTCTAACTCATGTTCTTGCCACATAGTTCCTTTAAGACCTGTACTTCTATCTGCCTCTGGTAGATAAGGAAAATCCTTTTTATACTTTTTTGGTGTATTCTTACAAGTCTCTGCCTACCTTACCTTAATCACAAATAGTTAATGCCTTTTAAAAGGATTTTGTTATAGTTCATTAAAATAAGTTCTTAGAATTTTGGTTTCAATACTGTCAACCCCAAACCTCTAAAAATCTTATCAGTAGATTGAGACTGTTTATGCTACTACAGTCAAGATGAGACTAGGCATTTTGAATAATGAATATGTTTGAGATGAAGACATATTTGTAGCTTTAAGAAACCTTGGAGAATGTTTAGTGCACTTACCTCATGTTCCAAGTCAGGAACCGAAACCCTAAAACTTGATATAGTTTGGCAGTTGTTTGAGCTGGGGACTCTGACTCCCCTGGACTGCTGAACCCAGTTCATTGTTCTTTACTGCCTCTTTCAGAGGAACTCTGCTGTTAAAGGAAGCAAAATTCTTACTCACTTAGAAGATATAAACTAACTGGTAAATTTACCATTCTTTTAGGACCTTTTGGAAATGGACATCTTTTTCCCAGTCTCTTCCACTGTGATACATTGTATTAAATCAGTTTTTGAAGCACTATTAAATTGCAGAAGTTCCTTAAAACAGAATTATGACCCCACTATATTTAGTGAAGTTTATGTAATTAAACAAGGCCTTAGCCTACATTGTGACCTTGAGGGTCTGCACATATTCATATTCTAATTTAAACTGCTTTAGTACTCTGGCAAAATGAGGGAGTTAATTTCAGAATCCTAGAGGCCTAGGGGAGCCCTGGTGGCACAGTGGTTAAGAGCTCGGCTACTAACCAAAAGGTTGGCAGTTTGAATCCACCAGTTGCTCCTTGGAAACCCTATGGGGCAGTTCTACTCTGTCCTGTAGGGTCGCTGGGAGTCAGAATCGACAACGGGTGTGGTAGGTGAGAGGCCTAGAAAGGGAATTACGATGGACACGGTGTCACATTTATCTTGTGTTTATGTTTGTAAACATACTAGGATATGTTGTGTCACCAATAATTGATTATATAATAACCTACTGTGTTAGTTAATGCCCTGCTGTTTTATTGCTAAATAAAAAATCCTTATGGTTAATTGCTCAACAGGTGATAGGATTTTGCGAGCTCTTGCCTTGCTTAAGGAAGTGACTTTCCTAGCATAGTGTGTCTGAATATGATGTGGGCACCGTACCCACGATGGGACTTGAGTTATTGCTAGGGATGGTGGGGAAGATTGAGAACCACTGTTCTATGCATTTTGTTTACACAAGACACGTAACTGTATTTCATTTGTGTACATTTTAGGAAAGTTCTTAAGTGGTTGTTAAAGCTTGTTTCATTTGGTCAGTTTTCAGTGATGGGCATATGTGCTAGTGTCCAACTTTGCAACAAGATTGTGTAAAGCTCTGGATCAAAAGCATCTGCTTGTGGAGACCTTCCACGTGCTGTGTGCCTTTAAGATACATTCAGCTTCCATACGGTGTGTTTTCCCATAAAAATGAAAGATTCAGTTCTTTGCAAGGCTGTTAATCTAGAAAATAAACTCTTTTTCTTTTGTTTGTTTTCAGGGATATCCCAGAGAAGGAAGGAAATATCCTTTGCCACCACCCTCAGGAAGATACAATTGGAATTAGGCTTTTGTGAAGCTTTCCCAAATCCTTTCATGGTTCTACAGTTTTATGCTATTTGTGGAAAGGAGATTTCTTTTCTGAGTAGTAGTTTTTAATAAAACTACCATACTTTGTGTATTTCTTTTAACTGTGTATATTTCTACTGATCTGATCTCACTGTTTTATGTTGCTTTCCAGAGATGTGCATTGCATAATACAGTGAATCTGAATTTATTATTGCTTGTAAAACACATTTGATGAAATAGGACTACTGGTTTTTCACTATGGTTAAAAATCAAACCAGCTGTGGATTTCAAAACACAGTGTATTCTAGATCATTTAAGATCCATGCTGATTTTTAATGCATAACAATTAGGTATGAACTCTTAAGCTGGAACCCTCAGCCAACCAGAGTATATATGTTTAAGACATACTTGTTCAGTATTTTTTTGGAAACATTTCATTAATGTACTTGTCTTATGAAAATTTCTGGACTTTAGTTAAAAAAAAATAAAAACTTTTAAAACTCTGGTCTCTTCTGTGTGTGTGTGTGTGTTTTTGTTTTTTTGGTTTTTTTTAACAGCATTTCAACTTGAAAATCTTGGCCAAGTATGTTTTTTAAATCAGCTTTTCAGAAAACAATTCATTTCTACAATTAGAGGTCAGAAGCAAATCAGTGGAGAGGTGGACTTTAAGAGGATATGGTCAACAAGGCAGCCGAACAAAAACTTACTTTTTTTATAGTAGTTTGTCAGCTATTGATTTGGCTGATTATAAAATCTTTTATGAGAATATGTTTCTACAGATTTCATGAAAAATAGTCTGTGTTCCTTAACATTTTTTTTTTAACATTATTTCATAATAGATTTCAATTTGTACCCTTTCTTCTTCCTTGCTAGCAAGTGTACCATAATCCCTTAAATTTATGTTGGGAGTTCACACACAACAGCATCATATGCATTCTCATTTGATTGTCACAGCAAATGTAGGCACACATACAAAGCCTCTCGCTGCTTTGTGTTCCATCCTAGCCTAAGACTGTAAGATAAGGTTTCTCTTTGACCTTCTGGTTTAGGACATTTTTGCTTTAATATTCAACTAAAGCACAATTGTTAATCTTAGTCTACATGGGAAAAAACCCCACCGTAACCTTGAATACAAAGGTATTTTGAAACTATTGAGTTCATTGCAAGTGATTGGTGAGCAGAGCAAGGATGGGTCATTTATGGCTGACGCTGAGTCTTTCTACTAGAAATTAACAACCCAACTGTTACATATCACCTTCTCTATATTAAAGCGATAGTGCCTTCTGCTGTTAAATTTCTCTGCAGTTTATCTTCCAAGTATTAAAAATGTGTACCCACCTAAATAAAGTATTACAAATTCCAAAACAGCCCACAAATGTCTTACTGTCTATAGCTTTCTAGGTGCCCCAAATCTACACTCTTCTTTTTTTTCTCTCAGACCTTTAGTTTTGATGTAGTTTAGTTTTAGGCTATTAGACTGTCTTTAAAATAATCCGTTTCCGGCTTGGCTTTTTCACAGCCCCACAGGAGGCTACCAGCTAGCTGAACCCTCACTTCAGGGCCTTGCTCCACGCCTTCCCCCTTGCTGCCTTCTCTCACTGTTGTTCTCCCTCGCTTTTCAACTTCTCCCCGCGTTTGAATCCTCCAAAGATATGCCCTGCTATTTCAACAAATACTTTTTATAGCTTTAAGTAGAATATTTATGAATACCCCTACATATTTTGATGCAAAAATGAAGCCAAAGGGCCAATTTTAATTAATTGCTCTCCATCCTATTGTCTTTAAACAGGGCATATTCTTTTCAGTCTCATTTTAAGATTTTTAAACATCTTAGCACCTGAAAACCAGCCTATTGTGGCGCTAATGGCCCTTAATGAGCATTTGTTTACCCTTTAAAGATCAAATGGCGTAATGTATATTAAAGTACAAAGCCGGCTCCAAGCTGGTATTAGCTTGCCATTTAGTGTTACAAAGGCAAATTAGGAGTAATGACCGATAAATTAATTTTCGTGCGACGACGCGGAATGTGGGGAGCCGACCGGGCTGGGCCTGGGGGATCCCGAGCTCCGTTTTTCGCTGTCTGCTTTGGAGGTTGGGTGTGTCTCGACCAGGCACGGCGACTTGGCCACCAGGAGCGGGGAGGGGGTGGGGGCGGCACCGCGGGGACAGACGAGCTGCTCTTCAAAGTCAAGGCGCTAGGTCCCCGGCCACCGTTTCTCTCCGGGCGGCCTCGGGGCAAGCGGGGCGCATGCCGGCGCCGGGTGCTCCCCGCCCCGCGCCCGCGCTATGTCCGGCGCGTCCCGGCTGCAGACCCCGCCGCCCGTCCCGGAGCCCCGCGATCTGCAGACCACCCTGGAGCGGCAGGCCCACCGTGGAGCGCCGGGCCGTCGTCCCCGGGTTCTCTGGATGCAGCGCTGCAACTTCCCAACCTGGGCAGTTTCAGCGTCTCAATTCCCTGTACAAATGCAAACATCGAATGTGTTAGAAAATTCGGAACGTTCCTTCGAGGCTGCCGTTTTAAATTCTGAGGTCTGAATGTACCGAATTTAGCTATGCCTAGAAATCTAAAATCTAGACATTCTCCGAAAAGTCAACCTTGATTCCTCTTTGGCAGGCGGCAGAGTGGTGGGCTAGCTAGCGCCTTCTTGCTAGTCGAAGTCGCCCTCCTGTCCCTGTAATGGAGCTGCGATCCCGCTGCGCTCTCCTCCTGGTGATCGACTGCTCTACTATTTCTAACCAGGAGAAAAGTCAACAAACCAATAAATTCTCCATGCACTTTTCCTCCCTCAGGGTTAAGATCAATGCCTGTGTTGCTTGTTTCCCGATATCTTACTTACTGAATTAGAGCCAAGAGAGAACATGCTTCAATTTTTATGTATAAAATGGAAATACAACTATTTCACTACTGCAAAAATAGGCTTAGATTTAGACAATTCTAGTGGTTAAATACTTATGAGCAGTCACCCAAACAATCACAGAAATAAGAGGTTACATGGGATTCCAAAACTGAAAAGTACTTCATTCGATTGCAAGTAAACATTCAATTTAGTCAAAGCAAAAACACACAAAACCAAAAAACCTCTCCCAGAAGCTTCCATTACCTGTAAACTTAAAAATGATAAAAATAAAAGTGACTTGAAATCTCAAAGTTATTGCAATACTTACTGGATAGAGTAAATTCCTGACAGGGTGTAGAAGTAGCTCTGTCTGGACATCTTATCTGAATCTTCCCCAGATGCTCACAAATTCTTACTGGCAGTAAAAGGCTATTAATTTACTTTTATAAAATGTATCCTACTTTGCTGTCCCACTGGGATTTCAGATGGAAAGCAGCACTGTTTCAAAAGCTGGACTCAAATAATACACAGGGTTTTTCACTCACACGAAACAACTGGGGAGTATCATCCATGCTTCGAACTGCATGGGAAATTTATGTTGCCACCACATAATGTATTATTTTCTCTCATGCACAAATTCATATTTAAAAATCCAATCAATGGGTCTTTTCTATGTATAATTATGGTTTATACGTTTATTCTGAATGTCTAAATCATTAATATTCAATGCAGTTAATGGGGAGTCCTGGTGGTGCAGTGGCTAAGGGAGAGGTTGGAGGCTCTAACTCACCAGCTGCTCCACAAGAGAAAGATGTGGGAGTCTCTTTCCATAAAGATCACAGCCTTGGAAGCCCCTGAAATTGCAAAATTATCGCAATACTTACTGGACAAATTCCTGACAGGATGCAGACATAGTTCTGTCTGGACATCTTCCTTCCCCAGATGCTCACCCCAATTCTGTTAAGTATATGGAAGGTGCTTACATTTAGCAGACTGGATTGAGTCTCTGATTTGCCTTACATTGAAAGTAATGACTTCCTAGCAGAAAGGAGATTGAGCACAACACTCGTGTGGACATAAATCTGACCATTAGGTTTTAGTTCTAAGCAAAGCCTTAAATAGAAGGCAACTGGTTTGCACTCCCACCCTTCCATATACAAATTACTCTTCTCATGTCCTTCAAAATTACACACACTCACATACCCAATACATTACAGAAAAGTACCTGCAATCCCTGCCATTCTTCTCTGAAACTTTGATTCTGGGTTTTGATTTCTGCTCTTCAATTGGAAAAGCAAGTCAGATTGTTGTAAAAACCCAAAACATTTAGAAAAATGTCACATCTGCAGAGTTAGCAGTTTTGAAACTAAGTTTTGCTGTGGCCTCTGCTGAACTTTGAGAGGGCTTTGTTCCACTCAGCCCCTGCGGCCAGTCCTCTCTCTTGGTTGTGAAGACACTTATCCTCCTCTTCAGTTAATGAGTTTCACCTAGTCTGGCCGTTTGTGTTTTTATAAAAAGATCTGCAAAGCACTAATTGCAAAAGAAGAAAAAAAAGGAAAAAAGCCCTTGTTTTGTATTAATCAGAACCTGAAATTCTATAGTAAAAACGTTTTCTATTTTAACGTTTCAGAAATCAAATCTCCTAATTTTAGAATGTGCACACAACTCCTCCAGTACTTCTATGGGTATAGAATGTTAAGCCCTCTGCAGGAATTACTTCTGGCTTGGGTCCTTTACTATTTAACAGAAAGTTGAAAGAAAAAATATATGCCCACATCAAATAAACTTTCCAAAAATATGGATAAAGAAAATTGTTTCTCCTTAATGAGCACATATTTTTGATAGAGAGTTCACTTTGTCGGTCTAAGGGGTTCTTTGTTCTGGAAATAAATTATCAAGGAAAAAAAACTGTCCTTGAGGATTCATTTTCTTTAAATGTTATGTGGTCCATAAACTATTATTTTTATAGTTTGTAAAAAACAAAAAAATAGTAAACCACGTGGACTTTTAGAACCTATTTTCTGGGAATCAAATTGAAATAAACAAGCATTTAGAAATTTGGCATGTCAATAATAGTTATACTAGCTTGGTTCAAATTTCTAAAGTCATTCATTTATATGCAAAAACCCAAGTTGGGAGGATTTTCTGCAGAAGTATTGTACCATTTTCAAACTAATTTTTCTGCCCAAATTAGTACTTCTTATATAAAATATTTAAAAAATTATATCTCATTTCCCAAAATGCATTCATGGTCCTTTGATAAAGGGTGACCCCATTGGTTGCATAACCTTTTTTGTTTTTCTTCCTGTGAAAGGGACTGGAGTTATTTTTTTTTAAATTTACTATAACAAGTAGAGAAAGCGAAATTTTAACTTCTAAAATACCTTTCTTATGATTCAGTTTGCACATTCACAAGCTAAAACAATGAAGTGAAATACAACAGTTCAGCTCCAAACTGTAATTCTAAAACCACAAATGTAGAAGAGGTTTGGGGTGTCTGGAAACTATTTGTTTTGATAATTTATAAATCGCACTTTATCCATGCTAATTTATTTTTCATTAATTTTATAAGCTCATGTTGTTCAGATTTATTTTAGTATTTGTATTCCAGTGCTGATTGTTTAAATCAGTAAACTGAGCTGTGTTACCACATCATGCCAACTAGTGTAAAAGAACAAAAACAAAAAACCTACACGACTTAATGAAAAAGAAACGACCACTTGACTGTTAGAAAAAATTACGCAAGGTTCTTTTAACTTATATTTAAATATCAATTCAAAACATAGGAAATAGAAATTGGCATATTAAAGTGTAGATACATTGTACAATAACCAACAAAATCAAGGCTCAAGATCCTGAAAAGTTTTAAATATGATGGGAAAATTATGACTATTTTAGTTATTCTTTAAGTCCTGATTACAATTCAATAAATCGCCTTATTCTCTTTCTTCTTCTTGATGTGCTTTCAAATATAGATTAACTGATGTCCGTTTTTAGCAATTTTACTTGCTTATTCTAGTACTTTATCAAGGTATTCAAATCCAAGATAAGAAAATACCTCAGATATGGTAAATAATACAGCTACAGAAGGATGGGGTATATTTATCAGTTCATTTTGGGAGACCAAATTCCATATAAAAGTAGTTTACAACCCTCTTTCTTATGATGAGCAGCATCTCAGAAAACAAATCCTTTTAGGATAATATACACACACATTTGCCAAATGATCAAAACATTTTGAAATCAGCAGTAAACTTAAAAAGCTGTTATCAGTCCATATGACCAATATTTTGATTATTTTTATTCCATTTCTCTATTACCTAAATGGCAATAATTCCTCTGCAATAATGTTGCTATGTGCATGATCCACCTTGAGCCACAATTCAATTTACTTTCAATCGAACATTAAGGAAATTGCACTTAAAGGGGGGGGGGGTCTTTGAAAACTAATCTTCCAAGATAAATTCCACTTCAAAAGGAGTCATCATTCAAGCTGCGTTGATTTTTAGAGCTACAAACACCAACGAAGTTTCCAACTTTTAAAACTCTGAGAGCTTTGGTTAGGAACGTGGTGGAGATGGACTCGGCGAGCTTTTCGCTTAATCTAGGAAATTCTGGAAGGAGGTATCACCAACTCAAAGCCTCGTGGGGCGATGTTACATTATTCGGTCCGTGGGGCTGTGGCTGTCCCCCACCCCCAGCAAAGAGGGTTAGAGCCTGCCCCTCTCCAAGGCGCCTTCGTTTTTGAACGCCGTTTACACAACGGACAGCTTCCGCACGGTTCCCTCAACCGTTCTCGCAGTTTCTTGCAGACCCTTCCGGCCGCACGCAGGACCCCGCCCCGGGGGGCCCGCACGGTCACCACGTCCTGCCATACAGCAGGTTGGCACCGAGCACGCCGCCGCCGTAGTCTCCGGCGGCCGCGTCCAGGGCCGCCAGACCACCCCCGGGGCCGTGCAGCGCTGGAGGGCTGGGCGACAGCTCCTCGAGCTCGGGCGCCGGCGTCGGGGCCAGCGGCTGCGGGCCAGCTTGGCCCGGCGTCGGCGTGCTGGCGCCATTCTGGCACGGTTTGCCGTCCTTGACCAGCACAGGCACGGCCACACGGCGCGGAGACGGCGGCGGCGGGCCCAGACCGCCCTCCTGCTGCAGCTGCTGCGCTGCCTTGTCCTTGGCCTGCCGTTTCATCTTGTAGCGGTGGTTCTGGAACCAGATCTTGACCTGCGTCGGCGTCAAATGGATCATACTGGCCAGGTGCTCGCGCTCGGGCGCCGACAGGTACTTCTGTTGCTTGAAGCGCCGCTCCAGCTCGTAGACTTGCGCTTGCGAGAAGAGCACGCGGCGCTTCCTTCGCGGCGCCGCCGCGTGCAATGGCCCTAGGGACTTGGCGGCGTCCGCGATGCCCGTCAGCGACCCCATGCCGGCCACGTTCACGCCTGCCGACGGCCCCATGAACCTGGAGACTGGGCCCAAAAACAAGGCCGTTGTGCGCCAGGCCCGCCCGCTCCCGTCGCCGCCCCGCTCTCTTCACACCCACAGCGGCCACAATGCCGCAGAGCCCCTGGTCCCAGACCAGGTCCCCGGACCCTCCGCGCACCCAGCGCGCCACCCGAGCCAGGACTCAGGACCTTGCGCGCGCCCAAGGGCCCCAAATCCCGCAGCTGCCCTGGGCCGGGCCCCAGCACCCCGCGCGCGCCCCGGGACCCGCATCCCCTGGGCTGGGTCCCCGTACGCCCCGCGCGCCCCGTCCGGCTCCCAGGACCCCCTCCCGCCGCGCCCGCAGTTGTGGCGGGAAAAGCCGGCCGCCCGCCTGCCCTCAGCCCCGCGCTCCTGCCCCGCTCACTTGACGAGTAGCGCGGGTCCGGGTTGGCGCCGTACCAGCCGGTGGCCGCGGCCGCGCCGCCCAGCATGCCGTCCGTGTAGGCGGGTAGCTCGCCCACGTTGCCCAGGCCGCCGTTGCAGTAGCCGCTCATGGCTCCGTGCGGGAACTGCGAGACGCCCGGCGGCATGTGGTAGGTGGCGGCCGCCGCGGCTGCAGCCGCCGCGGCCGCCGCCGCCGCCGCCGCCGCCGCGTTGTGGCCCGCCATGGCGTGTGGCGGCTGCATGCCCGCCACGGCCGCCGCCTGCGAGGAGGGGCCGGGCGGCGGCGCGCGGTAGGCGGCGGCCGCGGCCCCGAGGGGCGTCCCCAGTCCCGACGGCGCGCCGTCCATGGCACCGCCGAACTTCTTGTAGGTCTCCTCGATGGGGCTCAGGATGTCGGACACGGAGAAGGGCGTCGTGTGCTTTGGGCTCAACGACATGGCTCGGCGGACCGCCAGGTAGTGGGGCCCCGGGCGGGCGCGGGGGGGACGCGGCGGCCGCTCCCCGCCGCCACCTGGGCCGCAGCGCCTGCGCCTGTGAAGGGAGTCGGCGGCGAGCCCCAGAGCTCCGGGATCTGCGGTTTATTTTAGTCCGGCGCCAGGTTTACGACAGACTCGGGGGGCGGAGCAATATCCCGAACGAGCAAACAATGGTCATTGACATCTTTTTCTCTCGCCCCCACCCCCTCCCCGCTTCCCATAATGGAAGCGGAAAAGGTAAAGGGGTCAGTTGGGTGTTTCTAGAAAAGATTGTTCCCCTTTGCTCTCTGCATCCTCCCTGCCTCTATCCCAGGCAGTTACCCCAGCCCTCGAGCACTAGAAATAGAAACTCGAAGACCGGCGTCGAGGCTTGGAGTGAAGGATCCCGCGCTTCTCCCCATCGCGTCCCTGATTTTCCTAAAGTGACTCCGTTACAAAGTCCAATGTAATTGGGAAGGTAGACGTGCTAAGTTGGGAAGGGGGGGCTGCAGGGCTCACCTCGCCCTCTTGAGCGACCAGCCCTTCACTCACTCCATCAGTTAAAGTGTTAAAAAAAAAAAAAAAAAGGACTCTTGGGTCCCACCATAAGCGCATAAAGAGAAGAGGTACAATGACAGTCCTCTGCCATTGTAGGGCTTCCTAATTTATGCATCTTTAGACCCTTAAGCATCATTTTGTAGGCAACCAAACGGGCACTTCCAAATTAGCTCAAAGTATCCGAATCCAAAGAGGAGAGAAAACACACATAGAGAGACACAAATAGACAGATGCTAATTTGTAAGTATTCTGGTTTTACTCTGAGGGGATAGAGTTGGACAAGGGAAAGGGGATACATTTTTATTTGCGAAAGTGTATCTTGTTCAGTTTGCACCTGTAAAGTTCTTTACTGCTTTCTTTTTCCTTTTTTTTCCTTCCCTCCCTCCCTCTCTCCGTTCTTTTCTTTCCAAGAAAGTAAATATCCGACTTAGGGTTCATTCTCTTATCACTAACGTGATCAAAAAGAAGAGAAAGAAAAGCAACTCCAAAATATTTCTAGCTGTTTGCGATGGGTCTTTTTTGTTGTTGTCGGATGAATTTAACCTGTTCAAGGAATATGAAATGGATACAGAAATCAGGTGAAAACAGTAGTTTCTCTTGAAAAATACAAAACCATAGATATACCGATTTTTTAGAGCTTGTCATCCTTTGATTTGGAAATTTACCTGCATAGCAAAGAAAAACTTGGACATTGTGAGCTCTCCACCAAATGCTGAACAAAAGAAAGAATAAGACAAAAGAAGTGTACAAAGCATATTGATTAAATTTTGAAAACAATCTTGCAGTAAAGAAATGGTAACGGGAAACAAAAATAACAGTTTTTAGGAAGTTTTCTTGGAGATTGGTGACAGGAGAAAGCGAAACAAGGAGAGTGCTTTCTTAAACAAGACTTTATTGTTTAAAAAAGAAGAAAAGGGTGTGTGAAAAATGAATAAATTTAATCTGACATCACGTGCCTTGAAGACAAGAACAGTATTGCCTATTCCTTTTTCTGTTTAGTTTCAGCCCTTTGGTTGGAATGTCCTCTGTGATTTTACTCTTATTGTCTTGTCCATTTTCATGTCGTTTTGAAAAGAATCTGCCCTATTTTGGGGGAGGGGGAGTGGGAAGCCAGTGTGATGACATACAAGGAGAGAGTGACAACCAGTCAAGTTTATAGAGTATACTTAAAAATATTAAAAGAATAAAATTCAAAATTACATGAATTATTTACAGGCATCAGTTACTGACTTAGCCAAACTAGTATTGCTACAATTTTCACATGATGCTACTTTTACAGGTCTTCCGTGAACCTCAAACACTTGGGCTAGGTCTTCAGCCTCACCACACTGGAATTGCCTACCTTTCTTTTCTTTTTTCTTTTTTTTTAAGTTAAACAACAAAGTGTTTATGTGTGTATTTAAGCCATTGCTGTGAGCCTTCTAAAAAGTGCAATTTGGCTTTTAAGTTCTTGGTTCAATTCACATTGTATTGTTTACATGTATGTATTAGCTTAAAAAGAAATAGAAAGTTTTGTATTTCAGGCTTTGCTCAGAGAAAACAGGTAAGTAAAAATAGTTGTGTTATTACATCTATGGATATAAAAATTATTTCTGAATCATTATATTTTCAAGCTCATATTTCAGAAATGAAACCATTATCATAATCTCCATGTTGATTAGTTGTCCAAACTAAAAAAGTGTTTACAAGTACATTTTTCCCTAGATGATTATTTACTCTGTTTTCAGGCTATATATTTTATTTCATGTAATGTTATCCATAGAAGTTCTGGACAGCAATTCACATTCAGTCATTATACTACACATTATTGTTTATTTTTTAATCGTATTGGGTCCTGCTACTAGTGCATATCTATCTGGAAGATTCTCATCTTTAAATAAAAGGGCACTTTATCATAGCTGGAGGTTCTCTGCAGAGTCATTTTTTTACTGCTTAGGAACTTGTTATGCCAAATAGTACTCCTTCATTGGAGATAAACAGTTGTGAGAAAAAAAATAAAAAACTCCACAATCTTTAACATTTCTCCCTATCAATTATTTGTATCTCATTTTAGAAATTACATACCTGTATGCTGGAAACACTGTGTGAATGTGTGCAGATGGTACTGAAAATAGGTATAGTCTGAAGGATGTATATTTATATACAGACATAAATTATAATAATTAATATTCCATTGATGTTTTTAATCAGATTCATTTCATCAGATTATTGTCTGCCTAAATTATGTATGGAAATTTATACTCAGTAGATTCTTAAATACTGTTGAGTAAATTGGATTTCACAGGAAATGTATTTCTCAGGAATTGTTTTTTTTGGACTTCTTTTTCCTTTAAAAAATGATGCTGGCACTGATTAAAAAGAAAAAAAAAAAAAAAAAAAGGCAAATACTACCAAAGGGAATACAGTGAAAAGAGATGTCCTTCCCATTCCTGTCCTCCAGCTCCGTAGTTCCCCTCTTCAGAAGCAATGAGTGTTACCTGTTTCTTCTGGGGTTGTCTGTACGTCTTGAAGGACATTACATTTTTGTATACAAGGGATAGTATGCTATAAACAAGTAGTCCCCAGCTTACGAGGTATTCAAGTTACCCACGAACTGCATTTAGGAACATCTTTTTTTTTTTTTTGGTGCATCTTATGATTAGTAATGTGTATGTATTAAAATATATTTGTAAGTGTATAAGTAATGTTTCCAACCCCCAAAGACAAATAAATATCAGATTTATAAAGATACTGATAATAAAAGGCAATAGTAATGAAAACTAAAAACAAAACAAAACAAATGAGATTTACCTCAGAGATGACTTACGGGCAAAATCGTTGGAATGGAACCCTGGTTTAAGTCTGGGACTACCTGTATACTGCTTGGTACCTTGCTTTTTTCATATTTTAGGTTTTTTTGTTTGTTTGGTTTTTTTTTGTAGTTTCACACATCAAACTTAACGCGTTAAACTTACAGGCTGTGACAGATAAAGAAAAATTTCCTAGACGAAAGGATTCATGGACTCCAGGTAGGGAAATTTCCGATGAGGTTTCTTGGCTTTCTGACAAAAATGTGGAATTTATTGAAAATCTCTGATGTGTTAGTTAACCTTATGGTCAAAAATAATTTGGCAAAAAAATTCTGAACCAGGAGCCTTCCTCAGGCTTGGGATTTGTTGTCTGACAGAAACTCGGGAAAGAGGCCTGAGAGGAGTTGATAAACTGTGATATTATCTCTTTTGAAATGAGATTCCAGCCAGTGCACAGAGGGAACTTTTGTTGATTTTCTAGGGTTTCAAATAGATTTCCAGTGTATCCTGAAGTTCCTTATAAAGACAAACTGTATTTGAAAATATATCTTTCTGCTTAGGAATATAAGTGCATTTAAGAAGTGAGACACTTGCTGCATTTGTGATTAGTTTCAAATAGCTGTGAAATAATTTGATTAATAAAATTCTCATTTTGTGGAAGTAACTTGAAAATATTGTCTTTGCATGTCAAGGGTACTAGTATTTTATAACAAAATTTGAGGTTATAAAGAGGAAGCAAAACTGCCATAGAGATGAAACACAATGTTTATCGTAATTATTTTTTACTTTTGACAATTTCACCAGTTTATGAAAACTGCTTCTCATTTCTTTTTAGTCTTCCTAAATGCTTTTTGTTTTAAGTGTTCATTTAAATTATTTTAAATATTTTATGATAATTTTACACTTACATGATGTCGTTATTTCTATGTGACTCGGTAATTATTTCATCAATATTTGTTCACAAAATTTGAACTCCTTGCAGTTTAACTACTCTTTAAAAAAATTTTTAAGTCCTCCTTTGCTGAGATTCAGATATTTTAGATTGAAAATAGGTTTCTGTTTTCTGACCAAAGATAATTCTGACAAATGAAAGTAGCTCAGATACACATTTTGAATTAAAATGCTTATTAGTACAACATGAGAATGGATGGTAGGTGTTAAAGATGTTATTGTTGTTGAAATCATCATAATAATGAGGCCCAATTAAATGGATCCTTAAAAGAAACCCCAAGAAGCTTCCCCTTCTAGGGCCTGGCTGTAACACTAGTTTTTACAGTCACTGGAGAGAATAACATTAGGCTCTAACAGTGGAATAGAAATATGAAAATGGACCAATATGTCACAGTTCTCTCATCCTAGGTTTGTGAGCTTGAGGTAGAAATTTAAAATTTTCAACGTTTTTATCATTCATTTTTAGAGTAATTAATAAAATACATGATATGGGGAAAACAATGGGAATATAGAAATATAATTTTTACTTCTGAATAACAAGTTCGTATATTTTGCTTACAGAGTTTAGAACTTTTTAGAATACAGTGGTATTTTCATTGAACAATATCTTTGGCATTTTTAGTTTTTTTTAAACGTGTTTTGAAATGCCATTGAATGGCTCTTTTTATAGGAAAAAGGAACCTTTTGAATTTTCAGCAAAATCACATTTCTGTTTATTATTTTGCATGAGGAGTTAATCATTCTAAAGGTTCGCTATATCTCCAGACATACCTGCTTAGAGTGAATACATCCAGCTTTTTAAAAAGTAAAATATTGTACTTTTAACTTTATTCTCACGTGCCCTCAATTTTTTTCTAATCTAAGAAGGTCAGTGAATTTAATGTAAATTCCCTCTCTCCTGCAAGTCCCATTAAAGATGTATCACTTTAAATTTACAAATTACCAATTGTTAATTATCAAGGAAGGTATCAGTCTTTACCCCTGAGCCAGGTAATTGGATTATTCGTTACTATCACTTACTTGAAGGAGAAGTTCCAACTTTGAGGTTTTGGTAAATTGATTATTAGATTGTTGCATAAAAATAAAGTTTTACTATATACATTTTAGAAGAAATAACTATGACAATAATATAATTAGGAATAATTTGCCCAATTTGGTCCTCTTGTTCTTCTGTGTACTGCTAGTATTGAGAAGTACTTGATGGATATTTGTATGTATCCATCTGAATTCTAGGTTGAGAATCGTGCCTAAAAGGAAGCAGTAAGCTAGTGTTCACCTCATAAGTCAATATCAGTTTTGGCAGGTTTTAAGCAATTTAATTATTGGTTCCATAATTTGCATTAAAAAGCTTAATATGAAATACTTTATTTTATTCAGTGAATGCCACAAGGAGAATTGGACTGATAAAAGTTGTCTCATTAGATTTCCTCAGAAACAAACAAAAGAAACAACCTAGTAAAATAAGTCAGATGGACTTGAAAATTACTAAGTACTAATTATTGCCCTCAAATATCCAGTTCATGGAGTAAACTGATAATGGGATCTGGCTGGCTCTTCAGTAAATCTAATGTTTACTAGGTTTTTGAAAATGAAGTACTGAATATAAAAGATAGTTTGACCTCGTCACTGTGTAGGAAATTAGATTAATACTGAAAAGGTGATTCAAACTGTTTATTTGTTTTTAAAAATGATAAAAATTTCACAAAAATGCCACAAGCCACTGGAATTTGACCAAAAATACCACGACAGAGAGGAATTGCTTGAAAAAATTAGGACCAGCTTAAATGAAAGCACTTATCATTGGTATGCAGTATGCCTTTAAAAATAATTATCTAACAGAAGAAATGTCTAACATTTGGATTAGATCATCTCTTCTAAAATAAAAAGGACATATATCCAAAATAGCTTAAAAAACAGAACTAATTTAACCATAAGAATAAATGGTGAACCTCAGTAGGTGAAAGGTTTTTTTAACTGCGCTGTTAAAAAAATAATTAAAAATCTTTAGAATGTTTAAAGTTCATTTTCAAGGGGGTAAATAAATATTTAACTGTGAAGATTATATTAAAATTGAATTTTTTACATACATTATTCTAGGATTTGGATAATGGAATAATTTACAAGGTAATTGTTTTAATATGCTGTGATTTCTTTGTATGCTTACCATTATAAACATGTAAAATACTTTGAAAGATTTCAATCACATGTGAAGTTCCATTTTTCTGTAAGTAGTCTCATATATATGATGATTTCTTCTAGAGTTGGTTCTCTCAAGTGCAATATTTCTTTAGGATAATCAGTGATAGTGAATATATAATTGAGCTACAGTTGTGGACATAATTGATGGCAGACTGCCTTGCAGCAGCTCTTACTAATAATTTGTAGAGATTAAAAGGGTTGTGGAAATGGTGGCTTAGGAATTGCTTTATAAAGACATTGGAGGATTGAAGAGAAACCTCATGTTTCCAGTGGCCTCTGAAATCATTTTCACCTAAAACCCAGGTTTAGTGGTTACAAGTGTTGCTTAAGTGCTCTGCTCAGGAGAAAAAGAAAAAAATATATTTATGTGGCGTAAAAGATTATTTGGTTATGGATCTTGAACAAATTGAGGTATTTATTGTCTGCCCATTTCAAAAGAAGAAATGGAGAATGTTCAGTACATTCATCATATACCATGTGTGGTTGCATTTAACTGCGTAGGCGATACATGAATATACAGGAAGACATGACAATCAAACACTTCACATCACCAAGGAAGTTTAATCACGAATTGTCCATACCCTTGTGTACACAGATTGCCACGTTTCCACGTGTTCAAGCAAGTGGGTTGTATCACTCACATGTAGATATTTTGCCATAGAGACTCAGGGGGAATCATATGAAGCCAAGTGTCTTAATTATACATTTATTCTTAAAGGATGTGAGGCAGTTTATAAATAAATAAGATTGTGTACTTTAAACATTTATTAAGAATCCACTGCCACCACCATCACCCGTTGCTGTCAAGTCGATTCCTAGTCATGGCTACCCCACGTGTGTCAGAGTAGACAGGATTTCATATGTCAGGATCTTACAAGAGTAGGAGCCTAAGGTACGGGTGAAGTAAACATCAGTTATATATCAAGCCTAACAAGTCACTAAAGTGGAACCTCAGACTTGGCTCTAAGCTTCCTAGTGGTCAATTGAAAAAGCCAGTTACATTTTCCTTAATTTTAGGGAGGGGAAAAAAAAATCAAATCCTCAGGGAAAGAAGCATTTTGTAACAGCTCTAAAATAAATAATTTTTCACAAGGGAACACTGAATATAAAACTCTTGATAGTTCTACAGCAGGTGGAGTTATTATAGTAGCTCATTGCAGTGTCCATTCCTCAAGAATTTAAGACTTCAACACCGGATCAGCTCCATTAAGGTAGTTCTGTGGGATAGGAGCAAAATAATATGAACCAGCTATGTAGCCTTCTGATAGTCCAGGAACGAAGTGCATACTTTTCAAAGAAGACTTCATAAAAGCCACAGTCTGGGAATCTGGTTATTAGAAAGTTCTTATACTGAGGCTAAATATATCACCCATAATTTGCAGGTAATGGGCTTAGTTTAGTCCTTTGATGCCAAACTATAAGACTAGTCCCTTTCCATACAGCTTTCTAAATATATGAAGGTATTATTATATTATCCAACTTTTATTTTCTTCTTTCCATAATAAAAATCCCACAGAACCAAGAGATCTAGAATGAACATATATATCAAGTGACTACTATGTGCTTAAGAGTATCCTGGGTTCTTTAGAAAATTGAGGAGGGAGCTCCTCTTCTGCTACCAGAGAAAGTAAACTTATTCTTGGATCTTTATCCTGACCTTGAAACAGTACTTGTAAATTATATGTGTGTGTGCCTGTGTATGTATGCATGCAGGAAAAATATATTAAATGTGCCAGGATCTAAACAACTGAGGTACTAGCGAACTTTTCAGAACAGATGTTATTGTAAAGTGGAGAATATTGGGCTAAAATTTTAAAAACCACTAACATTTATTGATCTTTTACTAATGTGCTAGGCACCTTCATGAACTCTATGTGTTTATCTCATTTAATAGCTACAACAGAAGAGAACGTAAAGTGTGATCAGCATTAACGGTGAATTCAAGTGAAAAAATATTCTATGTAGGAGTGGAAAAGAGATCTCAAAAAAATGTTTATGACTGCTTTTTTGCATCACTACAAGGTTGATAGCTCAGGATTTCTGCCATTTTTGAGTAGCTGTTTGTTAATGAGCCTGTTCTTACAGTGTCAGACTATGGTTTATCTAAGCAAAGTTTACAAACTTACTATTCAACTGGATATTTGTTTTGTATACATTTTCTTTAAAAGGACAGCAGAAAGTTTGGAAGTTTCAGGGTATCTGTAAGTAGAGTTAATGGGGCAGTGATAAAAGGAGTTTCTTTTCTATAGTTACTACAGTAATAAAATAATTTCCCTAGGAAAAAATAACAATATAATTTATCAGGTTGTAATGAATTGTAAGTATTTTATTTTTAGATCATTGGTATTAATTATTGATAGTAGCTCATTATTATTAAAATTATAGAAGTAATAAATAGAAGCTTGTTGCAAAACAATTCACATAATATGGAAATATATATAGTGCCATCCAATGGAAACATCATGTGAGCCACGTATGTAATTTAAAATTTTTTAGTAGCCACACTGAAGTAAAAAGAAGCAGGTACAATTAATTTTAATAATTATTTTATTTAACCTAATATGTCCAAAATATTATTTCAATATATAGTCAACAAAAGAATTTTTAAGGAGATACTTTACACTCATTTTTGCAGTAAGTCTTTGTAATTTTGCATTTACTGCACATCTCCATTTGGACTAGTCACATTTCAAATGCTGAGTAATGATTTATAGCTCATGGCTGTTGTATTGAGCAGTGTAGCTCCAGAGCAGGGGTCAGGATACTATGGCCTGCAGGCCAAATCTGACCTGCCACTTGCTTTTGTATGGCCCGTGAACTAAGATGGTTTTTACACATTTAAATGGTTGAAAAAGATAAATAATATTTCATGACATGAAAATTATATGAAGTTGAAATTTCAGTCTTTATAAATAAAGTTTTATTGGGCACAGTCATACTCATTCATCTATGTCTGCTTTCATGCTACAGCAGCAAAGTTGAGTCGTTGCAACAGAGACCATATGGCCCACAGCCTAAGACATTTACTCACTGGCCCCTGGCATAAAATGTTTGTAGACCCCTGCTAGTGTGACTGTCACTTCTACACACACCCAAATCTACACCTGTGTCCAGAAGTAATGATTATTAAGGATTTTCTGTGAGATTTTCTGGATCTATTTTTTTGTATATGCCTACATAAACACACATATTTTCTAAAATTTTATTTCTCTATGAATCTAGAACATATGTTCACACAGGGTTTTGCACACACACACACACACACACACACACACACACACACAGTAAAACCTGCAAAAGCTGGAACCTGTGTAAGGTGAAAACCTATCAGAGAAGGAAAACTCAAATATTTTCACTAAAACGAGCAGTAGAGAATGGTGAGACTGCACCCTGTCAGATGAGGAAAACTTGCGAGACCTGGAAAAAAAGGCCGTCTCGCCGAGTTCTGACTCTCACGATTTCGCTGTATAGTGGTATTATTACATATATAGTCGATGATTTTGTTTCTTCACTTAGCAATATTTTGTATCAATTTCCACATCAGTACCTATACATATGTTTCTTGTCAATACAAATATGTGTTTTCATGGCAGTATGTATAGATTTTCATCATTTTTTTCTAATGATCACACAGTATTTTATAATACAGTTTTACCATAAGTTATTTAACCAGTCTCCTATTAATATTGATGTTACTTTTTACTGCTATTACTAACAAGGCTACAGTGTGTATACATACAGATCCTTGTGTTCTGATACACGTATGTCTGTAGGATACATTTCTAGAAGTAAAGTTAGTAGATCAAAGGGTAACTGTATTATTATACAGTTTGGTGGTGGTTGTTGGTTGCCGGCGAGTTGATTCTAACTCTTGGCGACCCCATGTATGCAGAATAGAACTACTCTGTACGGTTTTTGCAGCTATCACCTTTCAGAAATATTGCCAGGCCTGTCTTCTGAGGCAGCTTTTGATGGGTTCTTACCACCAAAGAGTTGTGAAATGACATCAAGGACATCATACATGAAGAAAGCAAAAGGTCATTAAAAAGGAAAGAAAGAAAAGACCAAAATGGATGTGAGAAGAGACTCTGAAACTTGCTCTTGAATGCTGAGTAGCCAAAGCAAACGGAAGAAATGATGAAGTAAAAGAGCTGAACTGAAGACTTCAAAGGGTGGCTCGAGAAGACAAAGCAAAGTATAATGACATGTGCAAAGACCTGGAGTTAGAAAACCAAAAGGGAGGAACATGCTTGGCATTTCTCAAGCTGAAAGAACTGAAGAAAAAATTCAAGGCTTGAGTTTCAATATTGAAGGATTCTATAGGGAAAATACTAAATGATGCAGGAATCATCAAAAGAAGATGGAAGGAATACACAGAGTCATTATACCAGAAAAAATTGGTCGACGTTCAATCATTTCAGGAGGTAGCATATGATCAAGAACCGATGTTGCTGAAGGAAGAGGTCCAAGCTGCACTAAAGGCACTGGCGAAAAACAAGGCACCAGGAATTGACGCAATACCAATTAAGATCTTTCAACAAGTGGATGCAGTGCTGGAAGTGCTCACTTGTCTATGCCAAGACATTTGGAAGACAGCCACCTGGTGAACTGACTGGAAGAGATCTATATTTATGCCTATTCCAAAGAAAGGCGATCCAATAGAATGCAGAAATTATTGAACAGTATCATTAATATCACACACAAGTAAAATTTTGCTGAAGATCATTCAAAAGCGGATGCAGCAGTACATCGACAGGGAACTGCTAGAAATTTAAATCAGATTCAGAAGAGGACTTGGAACAAGGGATATCATTGCTGATGACAGATGGATCCTCACTGAAAACAGAGAATACCAGAAAGATGTTTACCTGTGTTTTATTGACTATGCAGAGGCATTCGACTATGTGGATCATAACAAATTATGGATAACATTGCAAAGAATGGGAATTCCAGAACACTTAATTGTGCTCATGTGGAACCTGTACATAGACCAAAAGGCAGTCGTTTGAACAGAACAAGGGGATACTGCGTGATTTAAAGTCAGGAAAGGTGTGCATCAGGATTATATCCTTTCACTATACTCACTCAATTAGTATGCTAAGTAAATAATCCGAGAAGCTGAACCATATGAAGAAGAACGCTGCATCAGGATTGGAGGAAGAGTCATTAACAACCTGTAATATGCAGATGACACAACCTTGCTTGCTGAAGGTGAAGAGGACTTGAAGCACTTACCGATGAAGATCAAAGACCACAGCCTTCAGTATGGATTACACCTCAACATAAAGAAAACAAAAATCCTCACAACTGGGCCAATAAGCACCATCATGATAAACAGAGAAAACATTGAAGTTGTCAAAGATTTCATTTTACTTGGATCCACAATCAACACCCATGGAAGCAGCAGTCGAGAAATCAACCGACTCATTGCATTGAGCAAATCTGCTACAAAAGACCTCTTGAAAGTGTTAAAAAGCAAAGATGTCACCTTGAAAACTAAGGTGCGCCTGACCCAAACCATGATATTTTCTTTCTTTTTTTTTTTATTGTACTTCAGGTGAAGGTTTACAGAACAAGTAGTTTCTCATTAAACAGTTAGTACACACGTTGCCCTATGACAATGGTTAACAACCCCACTACATGTCAACACTGTCCTTACTCAACCTTGGATTCCCTATCACCAGCCAAGCCATGATACTTTCAATCGCCTCATATGCATGGGAAAGCTGGACAATGAATAAGGAAGACTGAAGAAGAATGGATGCCTTTGAATTATGGTGTTGGTGAAGAATATTGAATATACCATGGACTGCCAAAAGAACAAACAAATCTGTCTTAGAAGAAGTACAGCCAGAATGCTCCTTGGAAGCAAGGAGGGTGAGACTTCTCACATACTTTGGACATATTATCAGGAGGGATCAGTCCCTGGAGAAGGACATTATGCTTGATAAAGTAGAAGGTCAGCGAAAAAGAGGAAGACCCTCAATGAGATGGATTGACACAGTGGCTGCAACAGCGGGCTCAAGCATAACAATTGTGAAGATGGCACAGGACCGAGCAGTGTTACGTTCTGTGGTATATAAGGTCGCTATGACTCAGAACCCACTCAACAGCACCTAACAACAACAGACAAACTTTCAGCTAACAGTTGAGCACTTAACCATTTGCACCACCTAAAAAAACAAACCTATTGCTATAGAGTGGATTCCAACTCACAGCAACCCTATAGGACAGAGTAGAACTGCCCTATAGAGTTTCCAAGGAGTGGCTGATGGATTTGAACTGCCAGACTTTTGGTTAGCAGCCATATCTCTTAAGCACCTAAAACCCAGTGCTGTTGAGTCGATTCTTACTCAATTTGCTGTCCAAAAAGGCTGTGTTGATTTATATGTCAGCAGTATATTATGTACCTTTTTCTCCCCACATCTGTCATCCACACTAGTTATTCATAAAAAATCTTTTTCATCCGTCTAGTTCAGTCTTATAGAAGTATTTCGTATCTTGTAATACTCTCCTAAAAAATGACTTTGTGCTCATTTAAAAAACCAAAAAGAAAATTAACCATGAAGAAATATATAACATGTGAAGGGAAAGTCCTCTGAAATAACACCCAGGATTAACCACTTTTAAGTAAATATTCAAGCTAGAAATTTTAGGCTAGGAATCTAACACATCTACGTTTTCATCCTTGCTGCTTTTCTTTGAGAGAGGTATTGCATAGCAGACATCAATTATTTAGAATTAGATATTCCTTAGTTGAATCCCACTCCACCAAATTTGGTGGCACATTTTGCTTAACCTTTCTGAATCTCAGTTTCTTCATCAGTGAGAATGTGAAATTGGATTCAGTGAAAACACACCTCTCAGCCATTTCATAAAATGTTAGATTTATTTCTTCTTTCTTTTGCTCTCACTCCTTACTGGGAAAAACAAAGGCCATATTTCCTAAAATACTGTGTTTTATTGCAGAGGTTGGCAACCCATGATATGTCAAAGGAGATATCTGGGAAGTGACTTTAGTAATGGATTTGGACCTGTGGAGAGAAACCTTTATTCCTTTGAGAGCTGGTTCTTTTCATCATCCCATGACACCTCTCCTTCACTTAACCTCAACTAGTGCTATGATATTTTAAAGCCAAAATGTTGAATAATACCCTCTTTGTTAGGAAAACGTGAATCTTCAGCTATAAAGGAAGTAACTTTCTCTTACCCTTTCGGGATAAAATCAACTGGATAATCCTGGAATCAACCAAACAGAAAAGCTTTTTATGGATAGTTTGTCTTAGGAAAGTTCTATGGCAAGATAGAAAAACATGTTAAGGATTATGTCCTGGAAACCCCAGATGGAGGCTCTGCAATATTTAACCTATTGTGCGCTTCTTAAGGACACCTCTGTAACAAGCACAGTATTTTGCATATAGATTTGTTCCAGTACTGTTTGGCTGCTAAACTGACAAATGAAGGATCAGTGCCTAGAGCTGGAATGGCTTTTCACCCTTGAAGAAAATAGCTACCTGAATATGTGCTCTATCCATTCGTTCACTATCCAGTAAGCATTTGTGCATCATATGCCAAGCACAATAACGTGAATACAGAGGAGAAGACAGTCTTTGTCTTCAGTGAAGCTTCCCTGGTAGGGCACGAAGTGGGAAAGGAGAGTGAGATTAGTGAACCAATATTTACAATTTAATTTTAAAATGATAGTTATGCATGAAGGGCTGTGGAAGTACAAATGAGGGGCCCCTAACTCAGTCTGAGGAGAGGAAGTTGGCTGTGGAGGACCAAGGAAGGTGAGCCAGCTAAGTGATATTTGGGATGAATTTTATAGATCAGGGATTTGATGGTAAGGGTATTCCAGACAAAAGAGCATGTGCAAAGGCACAGAAGCAATTAGTGAATGTCTATCATGTGCCAAACCCAAGAAAGCATGGAGTGTCCAGAGAATGGCAAGCTATTACACATGACTGAAGCATATGATACAAATTATGTATCAGTGGAAGGTGGGCCTGGAATGTTAGGCAGAAGCCAGATCATAAAGGATCTTACATACCATACTAAATAATTAGGACTTTATTCATAGAAATCAACAAGACTGGATTTATGTTTTGGAAGGTCATACTGGCATTAGTATAGAGAATTCAGGAATGCTGATGCTGGAGGCAGGGCATCCAATTAGGAGGCTATTGTAAAAATCCACGCAGGAAATGATAAGGGCCTGATATAAAGGGCAGCCCTGGGCATGGAGAAGGGACAGATGTGAGAGATGGTCAAGAGATGGAAGAGACAGACTCGTCTAGAAACATAGGAGTCAACATATACTAATCTCTCTCCTTTATCTCCTTTAACAGTTGTAGTCCTGTTATTTTGTTTGAATGTCAACCCTAAAAAGTATATAGGACAAATACTGTTATTTTCCCTTGAAAGTGAGGGCTCTGGCATGGTATGTTACAAGGTCTCAAGACCTTTTGTTGGATTTAACAAGTTAGGCATTTTTAGGGCAGTAAAATTATTCTGTATATAGTATAATGATGGACACATGATAAACATTTGTCAGAACACATAGGACAGTACAACACAAATAGTAAATCTTAATGTAAACTATGGATTTTATTTAATAATGATGTATCGGTATTTGCTCATCAGTTGTAACAAATCTACCGCAGGAATGCAAAATGTTAATAGAAAAAATTGTGCAAGAGGGAAGGACTAAATGTGAGCTGTTTGTACTTTCTGTACAATTTTTCTGTAAACCTAAAACTTCTCTGTCCTAGTTTCATGGCACTGCTATAACAGAAATACCACAAGTAGGTGGCATTAAGAAACAGAAATTTATTTTCTCATAGTTCTAGAGGCTAAAAGTCCAAATCAGGGTCTCAGCCATGTCCATACCGTCCTTATCAGTAGCCCCGGGTGTTCCTTTGTTCTTTGGCACTCCTCACATGGCATCTGTGTTTAATGTGCTCTTTTTATAACTCAGAACTGATTAGATTTAGAACTCACCCTGCTCAGGTATGATATAAATTAATATAACAACTAAAACCCAATTTCCAATTAGGATTACATCCACAGGTATATTGTTGGTTGCCATGGAGTTGGCTAGGACTCGTGGCGACCTTATGTATAACAGAATGAATTGTTGCCCGGTATTATGCCATCTTCATGATTGTTGGTCTGTTTGACTCCATTGTTGTGGCTAGTGTGTCAATCCATGTCAATGAGTGTTTCTATTGTTTTTGCTGACCCTCTATCAAACATGATGTGTTTTTTTACCATTTGGTCTTTCCTGATGACATGTCCAAAGAAAGTGAGCCAAAGTCGTGCCATCTCATTTCTAAGGGGCATTCTGATTGTATATAGGTGTTAGGATCCAACACATATTTGGGGGACTCAATTTAATCCATAACCGATGGCCATCAATTTGATTCTGGCTCACGGTGACTCAATAAGACAGAGTAGAACTTCCCCATAGGGTTTCCAAGGCTATAAATCTTTATTTTATTTTATTGTGCTTTAAGTGAAAGTTTACAATTCAAGTTAGTCTCTCATACAAAAATTTATACATACATTGTTTGCTCTTCCTATACTGTGACAGCACGTTCCTCCTTTCCACCCCTGATTTCCCGTGTCCGTTCAACTAGCTCCTGACCCTCTCTGCCTTCTCTTCTCACCTCCAGACAGGAGCTGCCCATTTAGTCTTATGTATCTACTTGAGCTAAGAAGCACACTCTTCACGAGTATCATTTTATGTCCCATAGTCCAGTCTAATCTTTGAAGAGTTGGCCTCAGGAATGGTTTTCGTGCTGGGTTGACAGGGAGTCTGGGGGCCATGCTTTCTGGGGTTCCTCCAGTCTCAGTCAGACCATTAAGTCTGGTCTTTTTACTAGAATTTGAGTTCTGCACCCTACTTTTCTCCTGCTCCATCAGGGACTTTCTGTTGTGTTTCCTGTCGGGGTGGTCATTAGTGGTAGCCAGACACCATCTAGTTCTTCTCGTCTCAGGCTGATGCAATCTCCAGATTATGTGGCCCTTTCTGTCTCTTGAGCTAATACTTTCCTTGTGACTTTGGTATCCTTCATTCTCCTTTACTGCAGGTGGGTTCAGACCAATTGATACATCTTAGATGGCCGCTCGCTAGCTATTAAGACCCCAGATGCCACTCACCAAAGTAGATGCAGAACATTTTCTTAATAAACTTTGTTATGCCAGTTGACCTAGATGTCCCCTGAAAGCATGGTCCCCAGACCGCTGCCCCTGCTACTCTACCCCTCAAAGTGTTTGGTGGTATTCAGGAAACTTCTTAGCTTTGGTTTAGTCCAGTTGTGCTGATTTCCCCTGTAGTGTATGCTGTCCTTGCCTTCACCTAAGATAATTCTTGTCTACTATTTAGTTAGCGAATAACCCTCTCCCTCCTTCTCTACCCTCGTAACCATCAAAGAATGTTTTCTTCTGTGTTTATACCTTTTCTTGAGTTTTTATAATAGTGGTCTTATACAATATTTGGCCTTTTGTGACTGACTAAATTCACTCAGCATAATACCTTCCAGATTCCTCCATGTTATAAGATGTTTCGCAGATTCATTGTTCTTTATTGTTGCATAGTATTCCATTCTGTGAATATACCATAATTTGTTTATCCATTCGTCTGTTGATGGGCACCTAGGTTTTTTTCCATTTTCTTTCTATTGTGAACAGTGCTGCAGTGAACATGGGTGTGCATATGTCTGTTTGTGTGACAGCTCTTATTTCTCTAGGATATATGCCAAGGATCAGGATTGCTGGATCATATGGTACTTCTATTTCTAGCTTTTTAAGGAAGTGCCAAATCGATTTCCAAAGTGGTTGTGCCATTTTACATTCCCTCCAGCAGTGTATAAGTATTCCAGTCTCTCCACAGCCTCTCCAGCATTTATTATTTTGTGTTTTTTGGATTAATGCTAGCCTTGTTGGGGTGAGATGATATCTCATTGTAGCTTTGATTTGCATTTCTCTAGTGTGTAATGATCGTGAACATTTCTTCATGTGTATGTTAGCCGCCCGAATGTCTTCCTTGATGAAGTGCCTGTTCATATCCTTTGCCCATTTTTTAATTGGGTTATTTATCTTTTTGTTGTTGAGGTTTTGCAGTATCTTGTAGATTTTAGAGAATAGACGCTGAGGGGATTTGTCATAGCCAATTTCTTCCCCCCAGTTTATAGGTTGTCTTTTCACTCTTTTGGTGAAGTCTTTGATGAGCATAAGTGTTTGATTTTTAGGAGCTCCCAGTGATCTAGTTTCTCTTCTGGTGTTTGTGCATTGTTACTTACGGTTCATATTTCGTTTATGCCATGCCTTAGGGCTCCTAGCATTGTCCCCATTTTTTCTTCCATGATCTTCATGGTTTTAGATTTTATATTTAAGTCTTTGTTCCATTTTGAGTGAGTTTTGTGCATGGTGTGAGGTATGGGTCTTGTTTCAGTTTTTTGCAGATGGATATCCAGTTATGCCAGCATCATTTGTTAAAGAGACTGTCTTTTCCCCAGTTAATGGACTTTGGGTCTTTGTCAAATGTCAGCTGCTCATAGGTGGATGAATTTATGTCTGGATTCTCAATTATGTTCCATTGGTCTATGTGTCTGTTATTGTACCAGTACGAGGCTGTTTTGACTACTGTGGCAGTATAATAGGTTCTAGAATCAGGTAGTGTGAGGCCTCCCACTTTGTTCTTCTTCTTCAGTAATGTTTTACTTATCCGGGGCCTCTTCACTTTCCAAATGAAGTTGGTGATTTTTTTTCTCCATCTCATTAAAAAATGCTGTTGGAATTTGGATCGGGATTTCATTGTATCTGTAGATCGCTTTGGGTAGAATGGACATTTCCACTATGTTGAATCTTCCTATTCATGAGCAAGGTATGTTTTTCCATTTATGCAGGTCTCTTTTGATTTCTTGCAGTAGTGCCTTGTAGCTTTAATTGTATAGGTCTTTTACATCTCTGGTTAGATTTATTCCAAAGTATTTTATTTTCTTGGGGGCTATTGTAAATGGTACTGATTTAATGATTTCCTTTTTGAAGTTCTCTTTGTTGGTGTAGAGGAATCCAACTGATTTTTGTATATTTATCTTATATGCTGATACTTTGCTGAAATCTCTATTAGTTCCAGTAGTTTTCTTGTGCATTCTTTGAGGTTTTCTGTATACGATCATGTCATCTCTAAATAGAGATACTTTGACTTCTTCCCTACCAATTTGGATGCACTTTATTTCTTTTTCCAGCCTAATTGCTCTGGCTAGGACCTCGAGCACAATGTTGAATAAGAGTGGTGATAAAGGGCATCCTTGTCTGGTTTCCGTTCTCAGCGGGAATGCTTTCAGACTCTCTCCATTTAGTATGATGTTGGCTGTTGGCTTTGTATAAATGCCCTTAATTATATTGAGGAATTTCTCTTCTATTCCTATTTTGCTGAGAGTTTTTATCATCAGTAGGTGTTGGACTTTGTCAAATGCCTTTTCTGCATTTATTGATAAGATCATGTGGTTCTTGTCTTTTATTAATGTGATGGATGACATTGATTGTTTTTCTAATGTTGAACCATCCTTGCCTTCCTGGTATAAATCCCACTTGATCGTGGGGAATTATTTTTTTGATATGTTGCTGAGTTCTATTGGCTAGAATTTTGTTGAGGATTTTTGTGTCAATGTTCATGAGGGATATTGGTCTGTAATTTTCTTTTTTTGTGGTGTCTTTACCTGGTTTTGGTATCAGGGTTATGCTGGTTTCATAGAATGAATTTGGGAGTATCCATCCTTTTCTGTGCTCTGAAATACCTTTAGTAGTAGTGGTGTTAACTCTTCTCTGAAGGTTTGGTAGAATTCTCCAGTGAAACCGTCAGGGCCAGGGCTTTTTTTGTTGGGAGTTTTACATTACTTTTCAATCTCTTCTTTGATTATAGGTTTATTTAGTTGTTCTACCTCTGTTAGTGTTAGTTTAGGTAGGTAGTGAGTTTCTGGAAATTTGTCCATTTCCTCTGGGTTTTCAAATTTGTTAGAGTACAATTTTTCGTAGTATTCTGTCTGTTATGATTCTTTTACTTTCAGTTGGGTCTGTTGTGATATCACCCATCTCATTTGTTATGTGACTTATTTGCTTCCTCTCCTGTTTTTCTTTTGTCAGGTCAGCCAGTGGTTTATCAATTTTGTTGATCTATTCAAAGAACCAGGTTTTGGTCTTGTTGACTCTTTCAATTGTTTTTCTATTCTCTATTTCATTTAATTCAGCTCTAAGTCTTATTATTTTTTTTCTGCTGGCACTTGAGGGTTTCTTTTGCTGCTCTCTATCTACTTGTTCGAGTTGTAGGATTAATGTTTTGATTTTGGCCTTTTCTTCTTTTTGGATGTATGCTATAAACTGACCTCTGAGCACTGCTTTTTCTGTGTCTCAAAGGTTCTGATGGGAAGTGTTTTCATTCTCATTTGATTCTATGAAATTCTTTATTCCATCCTTAATTTCTTCTATAACGCAGTAGTTTTTGATCAAGGTGTTGTTTAGTTTCCATGTGTTTGATTTTTTTCCTTTTTCTGTTATTGATTTTTACTTTTATGGCTTTATGGTCAGAAAAGATGCTTTGTAATATTCCAATGCTTTGGATTCTGTTAAGGCTTACTTTATGGCCTAATATGTGGTCTATTCTGGAGAATGTTCCATGTGTGTTGGAAAAGAAAGTATACTTGGCTGCTGTTGGGTGGAGTGTTTGGTATATGTCCAGGAGATCAAGTTGGTTGGTTGTAGCATTTAGCTTTTCCGTGTCTTTATTGAATGTCTTTCTGGATGTTCTGTCCTTCACCGAAAGTGGTGTGTTGAAGTCTCCTACTATTATTGTGAAGCTAGCGATCTCTCGTTTCAAAGCTGTTAGAGTTTGTTTTATGTATTTTGAAGCCCTGTCTTTGGGTGCATAAATGTTTATTATGGTCATGTCCTCCTGGTGTGTTGACCCTTTAATCATTATATAGTGTTCTTCCTTATCCTTTGTGGTGGATTTTTCTTTAAGATCTATTTTGTCGGAGATTAATATTGCCACTCCTGCTCCCTTTTGAGCGTTGTTTGCTTGATATATTTTTCCTCATCCTTTGAGTTTTAGTTTATGTCTTTAAGACTAAAGTGTGCCTCTTGTAGGCAGCATATAGACAGACCATATTTTTTAATCCATTCTGCCACTCTATGTCTTTTTATTGGTGTATTTAGTCCATTTACATTCAGCGTAATTGTTGGTAGGTATGAGTTTAGTGCTGTCATTTTGATGTCTTTTTTTGTGTGTTGTTGACAGTTTCTTTGTTCTACTTAATTTTCTGTGCCTTGTCATTTTTCTTTTTGTATTTTCTTTTCATCTTTTTTATTGTTGTTGATTTTGTATTTGCTGAGTCTTTATATTTTTCTTGTTTTTTATTTTGATGTATAGGATTGTTAGTTGCCCTTGTGCTTACCTTAATATTTACCCCTATTTTTCACAGTTTAAACCACTCTTTTATTTCTTTATATCACCTGACTTCCTCTCCATATGAAAAATCTATGCCTACATTTTTAGTCCCTATTTTTTGTTTTAATATTGTCATCTTTTACATATTGACATCTCTGTTTCTCTATTTTCGGTGTTTTACCTTTGATTTTGTGACTTCCCTATCGGGGTTGATATCTGGTGCTCCATCCTGTGTTCTAGTCTTTGAGTTTTATCTGATGTTATTGATTTTCTAACCAGAGGACTCCCTTTATATTTCTTGTAATTTTTGTTTGGTTTTTGCAAATTCCCTAAACTTCTGTTCACCCAGAAATGCCCTAATTTCACCATCATATTTGAGAGACAGTTTTGCTGTATATGTAATTCTTTGCTGGCAATTTTTTTCCTTCAAGGCTTTATATATGTCATCCCATTGCCTTCTTGCCTGCATGGTTTCTGCTGAGTAGTCTGAGCTTATTCTTATTGACTGTTCTTTGAGTAGGTGACTTTTCGTTTACCCTTAGCCGCTCTTAAAATTCTCTCTTTATCTTTGGTTTTGGTAAGTTTGATTATAATATGTCTTGATGACTTTCTTTTGGGATCTACCTTATGTGGGGTTTGATAAGCATCTTGAATAGATATCTTTTCAACTTTCACAAAATCACGGAAGTTTTCTGCCAACAAATCTTCAACAGTTCTCTCTGTATTTCCTGTTACCCCCTCCCCCTGTTCTGGTACTCCAGTGACTTGTAGGTTATTCCTCTTAATAGAGTCCCACATAATTTTTAGGGCTTCATTTTTTCAAATCCTTTTGTCTGATTTTTCCTCAAATAAGTTGGTGTCTAGTGCTTTATCTTCAGTGTCACTAATTCTGACTTCCATTGCCTCAGGTCTGCTCCTGTGACTTTCTATTGAGTTGTCTAATTCTAAAATTTTGTTGTTAATCTTCTGGATTTCTGATTGCTGTCTCTCTATGGATTCTTGCAGCCTGTTCAATTTGTCATTATGCTCTTCTCTAATCTTCTTAAGTTTCTCTATTGCTTGGTCTCTATTTTGCCTCATTTCCTTCCTGATCTCTTGAAGAGTTCTGTATATTAATCTTTTGCATTCTGTCTCCAGTAATTCCAAGAAATACTCTTCTTCCAGAAAATTTCTTGATTCTTTATTTTGGGAGCTTGCTGAAGTCATCATGGTTTGCCTCTTTATGTGATTTGATATGATTGTTATCTCTGAGCCATCAATAAGTTGTTATATTTATTTTAGGTTTGCTTACTGTGTCTTAGCTTCTTCTTTTCTTTTGTTTTGATATGCACAAATAGGCTGCTCGTGTGAGCTAGCCCTATCACCGATGCCCCTGAAGCTCCAATGTTCTGCCACCAAGTGGCCAGACCTGCTACTACGTATTTATGTGAGCCCATCTGTCTGCCTGCTCCTCCTGTATGGATTCCACTCAGGTGTCCAGGTAGTCGGCCACCAATGTGTGGTGCAGGCTGTCACCCAGAGTCCTACACAGGCATGGGTGATTGGTGTAGGCACAGGTATACGGCTGCAGCAGGGGGTCACATGCTGAGAAAGGCAAGAGACTGACAGCCTCCCCATAGTCCAGGAGAAAAGTGTGTCCCTGTTCCCTAGAGTGCATAGGTGGGTGGGTTTTCATCTGGACTATGAGCACCCAGTGCTGTTGACTGTAAGGAATGGGGGGCACCACTTATTCTTGGGCCCCTGACAGAGGCAGCTAGGTGATGTGGGTGGAGCCACCAGTCCTCAGGCCCTGATGTGGATAGATGAAGACCATGCTTAATGGGCAGAACAGTGTCAAGTGTCATGAACCTGCCACTTCACGGCTGAAACAGTTAAGGTTAGACTTCAGGTATATACCCTGTTTTGCTGTGGTAATGAGGGCCTATGCTGTTGAAATGGGCCCACATCAATCTCTGCAGGGGAAAAGCCACTCAAAGTTCGTGGACCCCTTATGCCTGTGCCTAGGCAAAGGAGTTGTGCGTACCCTGAGTTCCTGGTTTAGGGAATCCAGCAGATTATTTTTCCCTTGTTTGTTAATTTGTTCCCTCTCCAAGGCGAGGAGAATGGCTCAGGGCACGTAACAAGTCCTACTTCCAGCCCAGGGGACTCGGCCATTGCTGAAGCTGTCCCGGATGCAGTGCAGAGCAGGAAGCGGGGAGGTAAATGGGAGAGGGTTTTTCCCAAAGGGGGATGTTTTTGATCCACGTGGTGGGCCACATGCAAGTACTTATCTTTCACTGATCAAAAGTTGCTTTTCACTGGTTCTGGATGGCCGAGTAGACTCTCTGCCTCTGGGTCTCTCCCAATCTGGAAAATGTCTCCCGATCACCGCTGCTTGCTGCACCACACACCAGGAGCTGATGTGGCCTGAATGGCTCTGGCTCCCACTGAGTGAGATCTGGCAACTCCTCGCTGCTTCCGAACTGTCTCTCCCTCCCCCTGCCACTCAGTCTGATTCCTCAACTTTGCCTTTGATGTTCAGGGCTCCTAGATTGCATTTATAATTGATTCACTTTTTTTTTTCAGGTCTTTGTTGTAAGAGGGACCACCAGTACTGTCTGACTACTCTGCCATCTTGGCCCTGCCTCCCAAGACTGTAAATCTTTATGGAAGCATACTGCCACATCTTTCTCCCATGAAGCAACTGGTGGGTTCAAACTGCCGACCTTTTGGGTAGCAGCCTAGTGCTTTAGCTACCGAGCCACTAAGGCTCCTGTTTAACCCATAATATGCTCTTAAAAATAAAGTATGTTAAGAAGTACACCCCATGTAGAAATTCAGGCTGCTAATTTACATGTAAACCCATGTTGTATTATTCACAACTGTTTTTGGTTGTAGAGGACAGAAACCTAACTTAAACATAGCAATGTTCATAAAGATGGCACAGGAGCAGGCATCGTCTTTTTCTATTTTACATGGGGTTGCTGTGAGTCAAGGCTGTCTTGATGGCAACTAACGACAACAATAACTTGTACTAGCTTGTGTGAGAAGGAGGATTTATTTGAATGTTACTGAGGTTGCTATCATAGACCAGAGAAGGGTACATATGCAGCTGGATATCAGAGACAAATGGGTTGAGAAACTCAAATGCCACCAGGCACTCATCTTCTGACATCACTATGCATGATAGTGTCATTTCTTCTACTACAGATCAGTTTTCACTATGTGGAAAATAACATGGCTAGCAACAGCTTCTGGGCTTCTCATTCTTGGCCCCACTCCCTTCTTAGAGAGTGGAGGGGACTCTCTTTAATCCTAAAATGGATGGATTGGTTCTGTTTGGGACAAGTGCTCACCAACTGTAGCCATAGTTCTATCATAGGTAGATACCACTAGAACTATTAGGTCAAGTTATGTATGTGTGTATTTTGTGTTTGAGTGGGGGTAGGTAGAAAGCAGCTCCCGTAGAAGGGAAGGGAATAGAAGACAAAACGTGACCACCACAACTGTGTTGTCAAATTTGATAGATTTTTATCCAGTATCCTTTTCTTTGATTTCTCTGCTAGAGCTGATGCTAATGACCATCCTTGCTTTCTAGAAAATGTCTTCCTTGGCTTCTGTTACTGCTTCTCCTCCTACTTCTTGCTTATTCTATGACTCCTGCACCTCACAGTGAATTATCTTCAAAACTCAGTCCTTGACATCCCGATCAGTCAGTAGATTTAAATTTTCAGTAGACCTTAAACTTTTGCCTAGTATATCTCAAGTTGTTTGCTGCTACCTTACTTCCCTCTCTTCAGTTTTTCTGAATATATAGCAGAAGAGATGAAGAGTGCAGTTGGCTGCTCTTCCAGGTTACACTGGGCATTTTACCATCTCTGGTGATCTAACAGGAGCCCTGGTGGCACAGTGGTTAAAGTGCTCAGCTACTAACCAAAAGTTCAGTGGTTTGAACTCATCAACCACTCTGTGGGAGAAAGAGGAGGAGGTGGCAGTCTGCTTCTGTAAAGATTTACAGCCTTGGAAACTCTGTAGAGCAGTTCTACTCTGTCCTATAGGGTCACTATGAGTGGAATTCGACTCAGTGGCAGTGAGTTTGTTTGTTTGGTGATCTCATGGTTTAAGGGAATGATGAAGCAATCTTTTACAGAAGGACTCAATTTCTCTGCTTTATATTAAGAAAATCCATTGTTCTTATAGCTTCAGTAGCATCTCTCTATGGATGACTATTTCCAACCTATCTTACTTCCAGGATATATTCTGTGATTTAGTCAGGCTGGTCTTCTCATTATCCCATAGACCCTGTGTCTTAGGCTGGGTTCTCTAGAGAAGCAAAACCAGTGAAAGAGAGAGAGAGAGAGAGAAATAGAGAGAGAGAGAGATTTATGTCAAGGAAATGGCTCACACGGTTGTAGAGGCTGAAAAGTCCCAAGTGCATGGGTCAGGCATCAACCCGGAGGCTTCCCCTGACTCAGCATAGGTACAGAGGCTGATGAATCCAACATCGACAGGTAAGTCTGCAGGTTGCTGGCTCAAGGTCCAAAAACAGGAGGTCAGATGATGATGAGATAAATGCAGGATCCAGAGCAGAGCAAAAGCCAGAGAGCTTTGTCAGAAAGTCCATATATATTGGATGCAGGCCACACCCCCAAGGAAACTCTCTTTCATCTGACTGACTGTTCATAGCAGATCTCATCATGGAGGTGATTACATCATTACATAACTTCCAAACTACATTATAACTGCCAAACCACTGAGAATCATGACCCAGCCAAGCTGAAACACAACCATAACCATCACCACCTCCAAGCATATTCCTGCCTCCTTATCTTTGTTCTTGTGCTTCCACCAACAATTCAAATCACATTAAGACTCAACTTAAATTTGCTCTTCCATAAAGACTTTACCAGCCACTCCAGTTTTTTGGGCTGTATCTCCCTGGAACCCCTACTCCATCTTACAGTTTCTATTACACATTTACATTTGTCAATTGCATTTATCTTTTTTTGCTACTGTTTTGTAATTGTTGGAGATAATTATGTGGAATGAACTGGATTTTGGTGTCAGCTCTGATACTAGCTAGAAGCATAATATTGGGCAAGTTAATTTCAACAAGTTTAAAATTAAAGGCATAGACTTTGTTCCAGAAAATAAAATATTTGATTAGATAGGACACGACTGGGGAAAAATGTGTGTAATAAATACATACAGAAAGTATTAATATTGCTATTATAAAAGTGACGTCAAGTAAGTAAAGAATGAACAATTCACAGAGGAAATAATGCAAGTGGTTAATGTTGTTGTTAGGTGCCATTGAGTAGGTTCCTACTCATAGTGATCTCATGTACAACAGAACAAAACACTGCACAGTTAATAGCTACTTGAAAAGGTGCCTATTCCCCAGTAGTAGTAAAACCATTGCTGTCTAGTCGATTCTGACTGATAATGACCCTGTTATTGTTGTTAGGTGCCATCAAATCAGTTCCTACTATAGCAACTTTATGTACAACAGAATGAAACATTGCTCGTTCCTGAGTCATTCTCACAGTCATTGCTATATTTGAGCCCACTGTTGCAGCCACTGTGTCAATCCATCTTACTGACCGTCTTCCTCTTTTTCACTGACTCTTTACGAAGCATGATGTCCTTCTCCAGGTACTGTCCCTCCTGATAACATGTCCAAAGTATGTGAGACAAAGTTTTGTCTTACCCCCTTTTAAGAAACATTATTGTTCTGCTTTTTCTGGGACAGGATTTGTTCATTCTTCTGGCAGTCCATGGTATATTCAATATTCTTCATCAACACCATAATTCAAAGGCATCAGTTATTCTTTGGTCTTCCTTATTCCAGCTTTTACATGCATATGAGGCAATTGAAAATACCATGGCTTGAGTCAGGCTCACCTTAGTCCTCAAGATGACATCTTTGCTTTTGAACACTTTAAAGAGGTCTTTTGCAGCAGATTTGCCTATGCAATGTGTTTGATTTCTTGACTGCTGCTTCCATGGGCATTGATTGTGGATCCAGTAAAATGAAATCCTTGACAGCTTCAATATTTTCTGTTTATCATGATGTTGCTTATTGGTCCAGTTGTTTTCTTTATGCTGAGGTGTAATCCATACGGAAGGCTGTGGTCTTTATCTTCAGTAAGTGCTTCAAGTCGTCTTCACTTTCAGCAAGCAAGGTTGTGTCTTCTGCCTATTGTAGGTTGTTAATGACTCTTCCTTCAATTCTGATGCTGCATTCTTCTTCATATAGTCTAGCTTCTTGGGTTATTTGCTGTACATACAGATTGAATAAGTATTGTTAAAGGATATGACCCTGATGTACACCTTTACTGACTTTAAACCATGCAATATCCCCTTGTTTTGTTTGAACAACGAGCTCTTTGTCTATGTACAGGTTCCTCATAGGCAGAATTAAATGTTCTGAAATTCCCATTCTTTGCAATGTTATCCATAATTTGTTATGATCCACATGGTTGAATGCCTTTGCAGAGTCAATAAAACACAGGTAAATATCTTTCCGGTATTCTCTGCTTTCAGCCATGATCCATCTGACATCAGCAATGATATCTCTTGTTCCACGTCCTCTTCTGAATCAGGCTTGAATTTCTGGCAGTACCCTGTTAATGTACTGCTGAATTATTGTCAGCAAAATTTTACTTGTGTGTAATATTGATATTGTTCAATGATTTCCACATTATGTTGGCATAACTTTCTTTCCAGTCTGTTGGACAGGTAGCTGTCTTCCAAATTTCTTGGCATAGACAAGTGAGTGCTTCCAGTGTTGCATCTGTGTCTTGAAACATCTAAATTGGTATTCCGTCAATTCCTGGAGGCTTGTTTTTTGCCAGTGCCTTCAGTGCAGCTTGGACTTCTTCCTTCAGTACCATCAGTTCTTGATCATATGCTACCTCCTGAAATGGTTGAACATCAACGAATTATTTTTGGTATAATGACTCTGTGTATTCCTTCCATCTTCTTTTGATGCTTCCTGTGTCGTTTAGTATTTTCCCCATAGAATCCTTCAATATTGCAACTCGAGGCTTGAATTTTTTCTTCAGTTCTTTCAGCTTGAGAAATGTCGAGTGTGTTCTTCCCTTTTGGTTTTCTATCTCTAGGTGTTTGCATATTTCATTATAATACTTTGTCTTCTCGCGCTGCCCTTTGAAATTTTCTGTTCGTCTCTTTTACTTCATTATTTCTTCCATTTGCTTTAGTGACCCTAAAACCGAACCCTTTGTCATCGAGTCGATTCCAACTCTTAGCTACCCTGTAGGACAGAGTAGAACTGCCCCATAGGGTTTCCAAGGAGCACCTGGTGGATTCAAACTGCTGATCTTTTGGTTAGTAGCCGTAGCTCTTAACTGCTACACCACCACGGTTTCCTTAGTAACCCTAGGGACCTGCAAATTAAAACAACCATGAGAAGCCATTTCTCTCCTCAGAAGTGTTTACATTATATCCACAATTGGAGAATAAGACCACTAGGGCAAATTGTTGGTGAGATTGTAAAGTGGTATAGCTTTTTTGTCTGAAAATGTTAAATGTGTATACACTTTGATCTGTCAAATCCATTTCTAGGAATGTATCCTGTAAAAAACACTTAAACAAGGATATACATTAAAAAAAAACAGTCCTGATTGCAGCATAATTTGTAGTATTATAAATATTCTAGATTTCCATCAAGGAGAAATGTTATGCAGTCACTGAAAAGAGTGAGAGTGCACTGCATTCAGCTGCATTTATAGCTGTGAAAATATATCAGTGATACACTGTTGAACAAAAAAAAAGGAAGTTACAAAGCCATGCAATATGATTCCACTGAAAAAATTAGTATCATGTAACTTAAATACATAAGGTTCCAAGGTAATGCAAATGGTTTGCTTTTGACTATTAAATGAAAGGTCAGTGGTTTAAACTCACCTGGAGGTGCCTCAGGAGAAAAGCCTGGTAACCTGCTACTGCAAGGGCACGGCCATGGAGCACAGTTTTACTCTGCAAGGCATGGTGTTGACATGAGCTGGAATTGACTCAGTGGCAACTGGTTATCTTAAATATATACTTAAAACTTTGGTTTTGTAGTTTTGTTTATGTGCTTAGGAAATTATTTGGAAGGAGCCCCCTCCCCCAAACAGTCATGAGGAGTTACTCAGGGAAAAGGAGTGGGGGGAAGTGAAGGGAGGAATTTTCACTTTTTAAACATGGCTATGATTGTTAGAATTATCTGTCTTATTATGTTAATCTTATTTTCCAATTAGTTAAATGTTTGGCTATCAGTTTTGTTATTTCTTCCTCATAGCACTTACAGCATTGTTGAGATTTAAATATTTTACTCCACTCTCTTCTTGTTTGCATGTTTTCTGACATAGAGTTCACTGTAATTCTTATCTTTATTCTCGTTTAGGTAAGGTAGTTTTTTCTCTGGCTTCAAGATTTTTGTCTTTGGTTTTCTGAAGTTTAAATATGAAATTCTTAGATGTCTTTTTTTTGTTAATTATTCTGTTTGGTGTTCTCTGAGCTTCCTGGATCTTTGGTTTTGTGTCTGTCATTAATTTTGGAAAATTCATGGCTATGAATATTTTTTCAGCTCTGTTCTCTCTTTCTTCTCCTTCTGATATTCCAGTTATTTGTATGTTACACCTTTTGAAATTTTCCCACAGTTTTGTGGGAAATAGTCTCACAGAAGATGTTCTGGTTTTTTTTTTTTCCATTTTTTTTCTTTGCATTTCAAGTTTCTATTGGCATATCTTCAGACTCACTGATTCATACCCAGTCTAATGATGAAATCACCAAGGGCATTTTTCATTTCTGTTACAGTGTTTTTGATTTCTAGTATTTACTTTTGATTCTCGTTTAGAGTTTCCATGTCTCTGCTTTCATTGCCCATATGTTCTTTCCTGTTGTCTATTTTTTCCATTAGAGTCCTTAACATATTAATCATAGGTATTTTAAATTCTTTATCTGGTAATTCCAAAATCTGTGTCATATCTGAGTCTGGTTCTGATGTTTGCTTTGTCTCTTCAAATTTTGATTTTTCTTGCCTTTTAGCATGCCTTGTAATTTTTTGTTGAAAGCTGGACATGCTGTACCAGATAATAGAGACTGAGGTAAACAGACCTTTAGTGTGAGGTTTTATGTTAATTGGGTTAGGAGTTGGGTTGTGTTTAATGTTTGCTGTAGCTATAGGTACTAGAGGCTTCAAGTTCTTCTAGGTCCTTGTTTCCATCTCCCCTGTTGTCTTTGAACTTCCTTGAGAACGCTTTCTTAAATAATGTCTTTGTTTTGCAGGTGTTTCATCTATAACCCTCCCAGAAAAAGTTTAAAAAAAAAACAAAACCTATTGCTGTCTAGTCTATTCAAATTCATAGCACCCCTATAGGACAGAGTAGAACTGCCCCATAGGATATACAAGGCTGTAAATCTTTACAGAAGCAGACTGCCACATGTTTCTCCTGTGGGGTGGCTGGTGGGTTTGAACCAACAACCTTTCGATTTGTGGTTGAGTGCTTTAACACTCTGCCATCAGGGATCCCTCTTTCATCTATAATCCACTGTTATTATTCTGGTCCCCTGCTGGTATAGTAGAAAGTGTGGGAAAGGGAAGAGTTCTATAATCTTATAATTAAATCTCAGTCATCAAGTGGGACTCTCTTTCTTGCTGGGACCTTCACAAGTGTTTCTTAACTCCCCTACCCTTTTGGTGAGGTAGGAAGACTAGAGGGAGCTGGAGTCTGAGAAATGCACTTTCCCCAGTTTGGACAAGTGTCTGGTGAAGTCTTTTCCCTGGGAGAATAACCTGGAGAATAGTCATTTGTAGGAGAATGCTCTGGGTGTGTTTCACAATAGTCATTTCCCCCTTCCCTGCCATGAGGGGACCTTTCTCCATTCTGTACTGAGGGGATCTTTCTTGATTCTTTACTATGAGAACTTGATGGGGTTTCTGGAAGTAAAACCTACAGAAGTATGGGGGCCACCCAGGACTGTGGTCCCCAGGAGTTTCTCACTTTTATGCTAGTCCACTCTTAGCCTCCAGCAATTCACCAAATTTAACATTTAAGTGTTCTTACCAGTTTATGGCTCTAGTGGCTTCTGCTCTAGGTAAGCAGATCCCTGTTGTGACTCTCTAGATTCACCTGTCTTTCCAGATTTAGGGTCGTGGTTTGCCTTGCATCTTCAGTTCTCTAATGGGTACAAGATAAGTAATTTATTTTCACTTTGTTTATCTTTCTACTTGTTGTAAGGGTGGTAGTGATGAAATCCAAACTCTTAACGTGTTGAAGCTGAAATGTGCTGAGAATTTAGTAGCCACTAGATAAACTGTTGATTAGATAGTAGAATTTTGTGTTTGTTCAACAACTTCATTTTTCCCCCTGGGAATCACCAGATTATTGAAAAAAAATTTAGGTGGAAAATTAAAGTTGACTTCAAATACTTAGAGAGCTATAATGTGAAAGAGAGATTGGATTGTTCTCTATGGCATCAAAATATTCATTAGTGGAACTTATATGTAGACAAATCTTAATGCAATATAATAACCTTCCTGCAAAATTATTCAGAAGTTTTGAATATATAGGTGATACTCTGTATGAATTTGAAAAATCAATTCCTAATTGTGAATTAGTTTGGGAATACCACTAAGTTTTTCATGACCATATGAGGTATCATGTTCCCCTTAGTGAGCATGTTTAAAAAAAAAAAAGCTGCTGTCTAGTCAGTTCTGACTCATGACGACCCCATGTGTATCAGAGTAGAACCGTGCTCCATAGGGTTTTCAGTGGCTGATTTTCTGGAAGTATATTCCCAAGTCTTTCTTTCAAGGCACCTCTGAGTGGACTTGAATCTCCAAAGTTTTGGTTACAGCTGAGTGTGTTAACTGTTTGCACCACCCAGGGACTCTGAGTATGTTAAAGCAGAAGCTGAATGACAAGTCCTAAAGTATTTATTCCACCACGTGTCTGTCAGTTTGTCATACTGTGGTGGCTTACATGTTGCTGTGATACTGGAAGCTTTGCCACTAGTATTTCAAATATTTCAAATGACCTGCAACAGGTAATTAAAAAGAGAGGAAAGAAACAAAAGACTAAAATGGATGTCAGAAGACTCTGAAAGTTGCTCTTGAACATAGAGTAGCTAAAGCAAAAGGAAGAAATGATGTAGTAAAAGAGCTGAACAGAAGACTTCAAAGGGCAGCTCAATAAGACAAAGTAAAGTATTATAATGACATGTGCAAAGACCTGGAGATAGAAAACCAAAAGGGAAGAACACACTCGACATTTCTCAAGCTGAAAGAACTGAAGAAAAAATTCAAGCCTCGAGTTGCAATATTGAAGGATTCTATGGGGAAAATACTAAACAACACAGGAAGCATCAAAAGAAGATGGAAGGAATACACAGAGTCATTATACCAAAAATAATTTGTCGATGTTCAACCATTTCAGGAGGTAGCATATGATCAAGAACTGATGGTACTGAAGGAAGAAGTCCAAGCTGCACTGAAGGCATTTGGTGAAAAACAAAGCTGCAAGAATTGATGGAATACCAATTGAGATGTTTCAACAAACCAATGCAAAACTGTAAGTGCTCCCTTGTACATGCCAAGAAATTTGGAAGACAGCTCCCTGGCCAACTGACTGGAAGAGATCCATATTTGTACCCATTCCCAAGAAAGGTGATAAAACAGAATGTGGAAATTATTGAACAACATCATTAATATCACACACAAGTAAAATTTTGGTGAAGATCGTTCAAAAGCAGTTGCAGCAGTACATTGACAGGGAACTGCCAGAAATCCAGGCCTGATTCAGAAGAGGACGTGGAACAAGAGATATCATTGCTGATATCAGATGGATCATGGCTGAAAGCAGAGAATACCAGAAATATGTTTACCTGTGTTTTATTGACTATGCAAAAGCATTCAACTGTGTGGATCTTAACAAATTATGGATAACATTGCAAAGAATGGGAATTCCAGAACACTTAATTATGTTTATGAGGAACCTGTACATAGACCAAGAGGCAGTCATTTGAATAGAACAAGGGGACACTGTGTGGTTTACAGTCAAGAAAGGTGTGCATCAGGGTTGTATCCTTTCACTATACTTATTCAATCTGTATGCTGAGCAAATAATCCAAGAACCTGGACTATATGAAGAAGAATGCAGCATCAGGATTGGAGGAAGATTCATTAACAACCTACGATATGCAGATGACACAACCTTGCTTGCTGAAAGTGAAGAGGACTTGAAGCACTTACTGATGAAGATCAAACAACTGGACCAACAAGCAACATCATGATAAATGGAGAAAATATTGAAGTTTGAAGGATTTCATTTTACTTGGTTCCACAATCAATGGTCATAGAAGCAGCAGTGAAGAAATCAAACGACGCATTGCATTGGGCAAATCTCTGCAAAAGACCTCTTTAAAGTGTTAAAAAGCAAAGATGTCACTTTGAGGACTGCGATGCACCTGACCCAAGCCATGGTGTTTTCAGTCACCTCATGTGCATGTGAAAGCTGGACAATGAGTAAGAACAACCAAAGAAGAATTGTATCCTTTGAATTATGGTGTTGGTGAAGAATATTGAGTATACCATGGACTGCCAAAAGAATGAACAAATCTGTCTTGGAAGAAGTACTGTCAGAATGCTCCTTAGAAGCAAGGATGACAAGACTTCATCTTACATACTTTGGACATGTTATCAGGAGGGACGAGTCCCTGGAGAAGGACATGATGCTTGGTAAAGTAGAGGGTCAGTGAAAAAGAGGAGGACCCTCAATGAGATGGATTGACACAGTGGCTGTAACAATGGGCTCAAGCATAGCAACGATTGTGCAGACGGTGCAGGACCAGGCAGTGTTTCATTCTTTTGTACATAGGGTCGCTATAAGTCGGAACCAACTCAACAGCACCTAACGACAATAACAAGAAGGTATTTTTGGTAAAAGATAAACTACCTTCGATGAGAGGTGGGAGTATATAACTTTCAATTTGTAGATTCTTTGATTCTCGGAAATAATATATCCTTTCAATCTCCAGAAGGAGGAAAAAGTCCACTACTCTTCTAAATTTTTGTCTAAAAGGAGTTTAAATCCTTTTACCCATTTACAATGGTGTTGACCTTTGAGGAAGCTCATTTACAGTGTCCTGAACCCCACTTCAGGTTTGTAGCTTAGGGTTAGGCATGGAGCTTCTCCACAGCAGAAGAATATTACGAGTTACCTGCCAGCCCATATCTGTGCACCTAAATGAGACCCCTGTTGCCCAACTTGCATGTATGTGCAGTGCTGGGCCATAGTGGTATTGCTTACAACTATGACTCTAAGGCAGAAGGGAGAGAATATGCCTTGTGCCCAAGCACCTGTGAAACTGACTTACCCTTTCTGCAGAAAATTTTGTGTAAGGAAGAGATAGGCTTGAGATGTCTTCCAATTTATATCTATTGCTGGGAAACTACTGTATGTAGCAACCTCATTGAAAACACAAGGCTTGTGTGCAGTATGGCTACTTCATTTTGCTTTTGCACTAAAAGCTTTATTGTTAATGATAAAAGAAATGGGAAAGACCTTGGTTGGTTGTTTTACATCTTACTGTTTCATTTTGAAGGAACATTCATGTTCTCAAAGGTTAAAAAATAAACCAAGTCTTTTAAAAGTTGTTTTCAAGGACAAAGAAATATCATTTTGAAAGAATAATGTTTCTGAATTTTATGTAATTCATGATTCCTGAATTTTCTATAATTCAGTGTTTTTTAATTGTAGTCAACCTATGATGTATTTATAAATATATTTTTATATGTTCTAGAAACCATTTATATTGACTTCAATTTACTTATGAAGGAGCTAGCTCAGAAAATTTAGGTTTTTACTCAAGTCACATTTGATGTTTAGTGGCAAAGTTTATAGGCTTTATTTAAAGTAATACTGTCTGAACATCATAATTTTAAAGAATTTATTATAATTTGCATATATTAAAAATCACTCTTTTAGTGTTAATTTCTGTGAGTTTTGACTAATGAGACTACAAGCAAGATATGGAACATTTTCTTGAACCAAAAATATTTACCTATGCCACTTTTCTAGGAGTTTTAAAGCTTTAGGTTTTATATTTAGGTCTGTGATCCATTTTGAGTCAAGTTTTGTATAGGGTGTGAGGAAGTATGAATCTAGTTCTTCCATCCCTCTTTCTTTTCATTACTCCCTCCCTCTCTTCCCTCCCTCCCTTCATCCCTCCCTTGCTTCATCCTTCCCTCCCTCCCTTCCTTCTGCATGTGGAGGTACAGTTATTCAAGCATCATTTGTTGAATTGCATTTTTTATCTTTGTTGAAAATCAATTGTGTGCATTTAAATTTCTGGATTCTCTTCTGTTTTCATTTATCTATGTTTATAAATCTCACAAATTTTGAATTCCTTAGTGTGGTTAAGACATAACACTTACTGCCATCATTTCACTACATAGGCCATGTCGAAAAAGTATCAAGAAATGATCTATAATATATATGTGTGTGTGTGTGTGTGTGTGTGTGTGTGTGTATAAGGCAACTGCTAACTCATCAACATTTATATTTCAGAGATGAAAAATATAAGAGATTACATTTGGATTAACACCTTCAGTACTTACATCCTGAAACTATGTTGTCACTGTAATGAAATGAAAATGTTAATATGTTTAATCCTGTCATGTGAAAATATTTCAGGTATTACAATGAAACCGTTTACACCACCCTTGTTGTTGTTGCGTTTGTTGCTTCTGGTCCCATAATTGCTTTCTAGTTCTAGAAAATCTGCTTCAATGTTAAAGGCACTCAAGAGTAAAACATTACTGAGAAAGCAGGGATATTTCTTTCCCTGAACTCCTAGTAAAAGTGTTTTTCTTTAACTTCATCATGTCTGGCCCAAGTTTGAGTTGCAGAATGTGCATCAAGATGCGGGGAGAACCCCAGCTTCTCCCTACCTATGTCAAAAGCAAGACTTCTTTGGTTCATTTGACAGGAACTGTATTCAACCCCAATGTTTTCTTTCTAAAATACTATCTCTCCAAGCCCATACTTAGCTGCAGGTAGATTTTGTATCTATTTGGAGAGAGGGTAGAAGGACCGGAAAGCAGGGAATGGAGCACCAACCACTAAAAACTGTGCTCCTTCCAATACATTCAGGGTCTGGGTTCTAAGTTAGGCACTCCTGGGGATAACCATGGCGGTGGAGCAGAGAAGGATGAGAGGGAAAGATTAAAAAAAATTACTGTGGATATATATTTTATATATATATTTGCTATTTTAACCATTTTAAGTGTACAATTCAGTGACAATAATTAAGTTCACCATGTTGTGCAACCATCATCACTGTTTCCAAATGTTTTTTCATTATCTTAAACAGTAGCTCAGTGTCTCTTAAGCAAAAATGTCCAATTCCCTCCTCTCCCCAGCTGCTGGTAACCACTAATAAACTTTTGTCTTTATGTATTTGTCCACTCTAGGTATTTTATATAAGTGGGATCCTGCGGTGCAATGAATTACTTAATATGGCCCTTCTAGCCATAGTCTTTGTGACTTACACACAATGATTGAGTGAGACTATGCAAATAAGGTGTATGGAACCTGTGATGTCTGGGGCTATGTATCAACTTGGCTAGGCCATGATTCCCAGTATTGTATGGTTGTCTTCCATTTTGTGATCTGATGTAATTATCCTCCATTTTGTGGTGTGTTGTGAATCGTAGCCTCTTTGCCTGCAGTTGTGTTAAAGAGGCAGGATTAGGGATGTATCTTGAGTCACCACCTTACTAGAGGGTGTGACTTACATCACCACCCTTACCCCAGTCACTATCCTTACCAAAGGGTGTGACTGAAGTCACTGCCTTCTCTAGTAGGGGGAGTTTTCTTGAGGGCGTGGTCTGCATCAAATGTATGTGAATGCTCTGGGGAAGTTCTCTCTCTCACTCTGGATCCTGCATCCGGTTAGTGATCATCTGATCTCTTGTTTCTTGGAGCTGAGCCAGCAGCTTGCTGTCCGACCTGCTGATTCAGAGATTCACCAGCTTCTGCAGCCCTTTGAGCCAGCAGGCTATTGTCTGACCTGATTCGCCAGCTTCCAGAGCCTTGTGAGCCAGCAGCCCATCGTCTGACCTGCCAGTTTGGTTTTGTCAGCCCCTGCAGCCACGTGGATCTGGAGAAGCCTCCAGCCTGACACTTGTCCCACAGATTTGGGACTTGCCAGCCTCCACAACCGCATGAGCAATTTCCTTGAGATACGGTTCGTGAGTTCTGTGAGATGTTGCAGCAAATAACAGAACCCAAAGACAGGAGGGAGAATACTGAGGGGAGGAGGAGTAGCTGATGTTAGAGATGATGGAGTAGGACAGCAATTTTGGAAAAGCTGTACATTTGGGTCATCTTTAACCTCCACCTCATAGGAACCAGCTTTGTGCTGATCCTTATAAAAGAAATTATGCAAGAAATTATTCATTCAGGGGTTAAACAATATTTGTCCTTTTGTGTCTAACTTGTTTTCAAGTTTTGCATATGTTTTAGCATGAATCAGAACTTCATTTCTCTTTATGGCTGAATGATATTCCATAAGGAAGGACTTCTCTCATTTTGCAATTTTTTTTCCTCTGTGTGTGTCTTATACCTTTTTTTGATCTCTCATTTCCTTCATTACTGCCTACTTTTGTGCTCAGTTGATTTTCTGTAGTGAACCGTTTTGATTCCCTTCTCATTTCCTTTTGTGTGTATCTATTAGATATTTTCTTTTATTACTATGGGAATTACATTTAAAATTCTAAATTTATAACAAAGTAGTTTAAATTGGTACCAACTTAACTCAATAACATTTAAAAACTCTGTTCCTATGCCACTCCTCCCCCACTTTAAGATGTTGTTGTCACAAATTATATCTTTATACACTGTGTGCCCAATAACACAAATTTATAATTATTTTCATGTATTTGTGTTTTAAATCATGTAGGGCATAGCAAGTAGAATGATAAACAGAAAATAACACAAAACTGTCCTTTATATTTCCCCATGAAATTATTTTTACTGCATTTATTTATCTTTTTCTTCATATGGTTTTGAGTTACTGTCTAGTGTCTTTTCATTTCAACTTTGTAGAGCTCTCATGGTAACATACCCACTCAACTTTTGTTTATCTGGGAATGTCTAAACTTTGTCCTCATTTTCAAAGGACAGTTTTGCCAGATATAGAATTCTTGATTGACAGTTTTTTTTCTTTCAATACTTTTTCTTTTTCTGTGGGAGTATCTTCATTTATTTATTTATTATTAAGGAGGATGGTGACAATATGTATTCATATTGTTTGAGTTCATAACATCTTTACCATGAGATTAAGGTACAGAATTAACTTAATTTTAAATAATGTTATCAAGTTTAAAAAGATCAGTTATGTTTACCTAAGATGCTTGGTAACAGGAGCCTTATAGAAATCTCTAATTAAGACCTAGATGAGAAGATGATTGAAAAGGGGGCAGCAAACCTTTTTGCCTTCATTTTCATTTCCTATCATCACCTCTACCATATCTCAGTCAGTGATAAAATTACAGGTTTATTTTTTATTTTTATTGTACTTCAGGAGAAGGCTTACAGAACAAATAGTTTCTCATGAAACAGTAGTACACATATTGTTTTATGACATTGGTTAAGAACCCCACAACATGTCAACCCTCTAACTTCTCAACCTTTTTTTTTTTTTTTTTGGTGAAAATACACATAGCCAAAGACGCACCATTTCAAAAATTTCTACATGCACAGTTCAGTAACACTGACTACGCTCTTCCAATTTTGCTGCTATTCTCACTTACGATGAAGGCTTACAGAACAAAATAGTTTCTCATTTAACAGTTACTACACATGTTGCCCTATGACAATGGTTAACAATCTCACAACACATCAACAATATCCTTACTCAACCTTGGGTTCCCTATCACCAGCTTCCTTGTCCCGTTCTGCCTTCTGGCCCTTGTCACTGGACTACTGTACTTCATTAGTCCCATTTGGTTTTACGGGGCTGTCCACTCCCAGGCTGAACGGTGAACCTCGGAGATAACTTCACCACTGAGCTAAAAGGGTGTCTGGGGGCCATACTCTCGTGGTTTCCCCAGTCTCCTTTAGGCCAGTAAATCTTTTTTTTTGTGAATTAGAATTATGTTCTACATCCTTCTCCAGCTCTGTTCAGAACCCTCTGTTGTGATCCTGGTCAGACCAGTCAGTGGGGGTAGCCAGGCACCATCTAGCTGTACTGGACTCAGTCTGGTGGAGGCCTTGGTAGCTGTGGACCATTAGTCCTTTGGACTAATCTTTTCCTTGTATCCTGTTCTCTTCATTCTCCCTTGCTACCGAAGGGATGAGACCAGTGGAGTATCTTAGATGGCTGCTTACAGGCTTTTAAGACCCCAGACGCTACTCACCAAGGTAGAATGTAGAACATTGTCTTTATAAACTTTATGCCAATTCTTTCAATACTTTTAATATGTCATTCTGCTTCTTTCTGGCCTCCAAGTTTTCTGAGATGAAATCAGCACTTAATTTTGTGGATCCCTTGTATGTGTCAATTCACTTATCTCTTGCTGCCTTCAAGAGTCTCTCTTTAATCTTTAGTTTTTTTTAGAGTTTGATTATAATTTGTCTCAGTGTGAATCTCTTTGAGTCTGTTGTACTTGGAGTTAATTCAACTTCTTGGATAAGTAGATTTATTTATTTTGTCAATTTGGGATGTTTTTGGCTATTATTTTTTCAAATATTCTTTAAGTCTCGTTGTCATTCTTCTGGGACTTCCATAATGTGTATGGTGGTGCACTTGATGGTGTCCCACAAGTCCCTTAGCCTCTGTGCACTTCTCTTCGTTCTTTTTGATTTTTGCTCCTCAGACTTACAATTTCAATTGTTCTACCTTTACATTATCTGATTCTTCCACCTTCTCAAATCTGCTATTAAAGTCCTCCAGTGAATTTTTTATTTTAGTTATTGTACTTTTTAGTACTTGGTTCCTTTTATAATTTCCATCTCTTTATTGATATTCTCATTATGTTCCTGTATTGTTTTCTTGATTTACTTTAGTTTTTTGAACATATTTAATACTGTTGTTTTTAAAGCCTTTGTCTAGTATATCCATTATCTGGGTTTCCAAAGGGTCAGTTTCTGTTACTTTATTTATCTATTTATTTCAATGAGGGGCATGCTTTCTTATTTCTTTGAATACCTTGTGATGTTTTGTTGGAACTGAGACATTTGAATATTATCATGTGGAAACTCTGGCAGTGGGATTCTTTCCCTTCTCCAGGGTTTGCTGTTTGTTTGTTTTTTGATTGTTGAAGGCTGTAGCCATCCATTTGTTTAGTGACTTCCCTAACTATTTTTGCAAAGACTGCCTTCACAGTTGTATGTGAACACTGAAGTCTCTGTTCCTTAGCTTGTAGTGTTTTAACAGAAATTTCTTTGAATGTTGGAGGGAAATAAAAACACCTGTCCCAGTCTTTGGTAATTGCCTCTCTTCCAGGGCCCTCCTTCAACACTTTAGCCAAGCTTGCACTGAAACTAGGAATCAGCCCAGGTTGAAAGCATGGGATCTTTTCTGGTGTTTTCTGAGTATGTGCTCTGTTCTGAGTATCCCTGTGGCTTTCTCAGTTCCCCCATCTACACAGTGCTTTTGAAAGCCTTAATTTCTGAAAAAACTTCTCCCTGGCTCTTCCTTCCAGTTGTTAGGTGCCTATTATATGCCTAAATCACACTCTTTAGCCTGAGGCAGCTACAGGAAGTTATAGCCTTTGGTTGTTGCCTGCTTCCCCTCAGCCCTGTATGGTCTCTGAGAGAGGCTCAAACCAGGATGATGGGTCTTGCTTCATTCCTTCAGGCAGCCTCTAGACTGGCAAGTACAATAATTTGTGAATAAAGTGTGCTCTGCTCTGTTTAAAGCCTGAGAGCAGACTCCCTTTCTAGGAGTGTGGGCTGCTGGCACTGCTTTAAGAAGGCAACTTTAAGCTGGGGGTTGGGAGGGGATGGGGTATAGGCAAATAAAAAATTAAAGCTTTCCTACAATTTAGAATTTGTCTTTTTCTTTATTCAGCATTCACTTAGATTCTGTAACCTTTTGACTGGTTTTTAGAGTTTTGACAACATTGGTTCTGCCAGTTTTTGCTTGGTGTTTTTATGGGGAGATGGGAACATGGAACTACTCATGTTGTCATCTTGCTCCAGACTTCTGTGGGAAGATTTTTAGCTTGATCAAGGGAACTCTGATCTATTCTGTTCTCTTCTCCAGTAACTCTTATTCTCAAACCACCCATTGAATTAGCATTCTTGGCCTTGGAAACTTTCCTCTGCCCTGACACTGAGTGTGATAACTCACAAACCGCAGCTGCCTCCCACTCTGTATCATGCACGTGGCCAAGCACCAGATTCCAGAAAGTCGTATGATGGTTTCTGCATGTGGTCAGGGTCCTTTTGTTGTTTGAATCTTCTCCTGGTACCAAAAGAGAGAGAACCCAGGCTTCCTTATCACCTTGCCTAGACATGTGGCGGGGGGCGGGGGTAGAATGAGGAGTGAGGCTTAAAAGTTGACAGCAGACAAATATAAAAAAAAATAGATGCACACTCCTTATTATAATCACCAGTCATTGAGTAGTTACAGTTACATAGCCTTATACTCCTCAACATGCTGAAAGATGAGAACAGTAGTATATTGGCGTTCACTCTCTCAAAATGTTAGTTTATGACCAAAGGTGTGTGTGTATATACATATATATATATATATGTATATATATATATATATATATATATATATATATGTATGTATGTTACTGCTAATAGCCAGAGACAACCAACCAACCAAACAAAATATTCAAAATATTGTGTCAGAAACTTCAAATAATCATGATGTGTATGTTCACCACACCTAACCTGAAGCACCTTGATAGCCCTGACATTTATGTTGGGAAAGATTTTAAATGACTTTGTCAGCCACATGGATATAAAATGACCTTATACTCCTCTAACAATAATGCCTCGGTCCTCTAAATTTTTCCATTACTTGGTGATTTAGTTACTAATGTCATATGATTAAGATGTCAGCAGTGCATTTATTTCTAGAACGCTGAGTATTAAAGCTTAGGTAAACTGTGGCTATTTTCCTTTGTGTAAATTCTATTCACTGATATGTGATTTTCTCATTTCCTCCTGAAATCACTCCATCACTGTCAGTAATATTATTTTCTCTCTTTAGGCAGCAATTACTGCCTTGACTGCTTGCTTTTCAGATTTTCTGAGTAACCGCTTTCAACAGTACAGACTGACATAGTGGAGAATTTATTTCTTAGATATGCGTGCTGTTGTTGACAGTGTAAATGGACGTTTGATTTCAGTAGGTTCTCTTAGATTATTTACATATATCTTTGTGAAAATATTTAGTTCTGAGATAAATTGGGCTTCATGTTCAATACTAATTTTCATGGCATGAAGGATTGGTTTGGAAAACTAAAGTAATACTCATTTTCCACCATTTAATGCTTCACTATGTCGTTAATTTTTTTATTCTGTGAAAGCTTGTCATATACCAGGCTCTTGAGTCATAAATTCTGTTTGTAGTTATTTGTTTTTAAACTGTTAGTATTCTTTTTTTGTGCTACTACGTATTTTTGTTAATACTTTGATCCATGCTTTCTGTTCAGATTTGTATTATATGTGCAAATAGTTTTCTTTATTTTTCAGGGCATTACTCAAGCACCTTTCACTGCATAAATCCTTTTGATTCTATTTCTCTGCTTGTCAAAATTCCAAACCAGAGATTTCTGAGTGATCAGCAGGAATTTCACACTTAGTTCATGGGTTGAAGAGGTAGAGATTCTTTTGCTTGACATATTTAGCAAAAATAAAAACTGTTAATATAGAAAACTAAAAACTTAAAAATAGAGAAGTAACAATCCTTAGAACAGCTTTCCTGGAAAATATTGAGCAAATTTTCACTTAAAACAGGAACAATGATCTTCCAATCAAAAGAGTGATGTTGGCTCCCTGTATTTAAAACCAGAAACCCGATAGTTCTAGTTTATGCCTAAATTCATAAGGTAATATGGCAACATCAAATACTCTTATCTCATTCGCCATCAGAATGTTCCTATTATCCTTTAAGAGATCTGAATAAATCATGGAAACTTGTTCAGGGGCTGCTATATGGTGAATAATTACATATTCTTCTTGGTCAGTGAATCAGATTTCAGAATGCAATTTCATGGTACTTTAAAGCATTTGGAAAGGCTGGAATTAGCAGTAGCATGATGTTGGCCATACAAAAGGTTCTAAAACTGCACTGGCAATTAAAAAATGAATATTTTAAAATGTAAAAGGCACCAACTCCAATATGTTGTATTACCTTCACAGTGGTTTTTCTCTAAACTTTGCTCAGCCTCTCATTTTAATCCAAAGATATTTTAGAAATTGGCTACTTCTGTTTCTTCCTGAGCAATTGTTTCTGCATTTTGGGATATATTGGGTATTGGGCTCACACTGATGTAGAAAGGTGGCTCTGTGTGTGTGTGTGTGTGTGTGTGTGTGTGTGTGTGTGTGGTGAAAAATCTGAGAGGAGTCACAGTATTAATTTATTTTCTGCCAGAGAAGATAGAGATGATTCCATTGTGGGCCTTCCTCATGCTTTGGAACTCCTTGTTTCATATGTCTCCTGACAAGTTGCAAAATACAAGTTACCAGTTGTGCTAGGTAGGGCTGAGGTGCAGAGCAAATGATGCTCCTTATATTCTCTTTCCCCTCCCTTTCACCCCAGTACACTTTTAAAAGGTAAATTCAGGTGAACTCAGAAGGGGAAAGAAGCCACAAAAGGGTTATGTGGTCTGTGTGTGGAAATGAGACGAGGCAGTTGTTTTTCTTTTGTGGTGGCAGTGGTGGTGGTGGTAGCGTTACAGGTCAAGTAGACTCAAAGAGCACCAACGGATGTCGTGTCCTTCTACCCTCATTCCCATCCATCACTACCTAATTGTTGAGTCGGTTCCAACTCATAGCAACCCTATGTACAACAGAACGAAACAGTGCCCGGTCCTGCCTGTGCCATCCTTATGATCATTGTTTTGCTTGAGCCCATTGTTTGCAGACACCATGTCAATTCACCTCGTTGAGACTCTTCCTCTTTTTCTTTGACCTGCTACTTTACCAAAAATGATGTCTTTCTCCAGGGACTGATCCCTTCTGATAACATGTCCAAAGCATATGAGACATAGTCTCGCCATCCTTGTTTCTAAGGAGCATTTGGGTTGTACTTCTTCCAAGACAGATTTGTTTGTTCTTTTGGCAGTCCATGGTATATTCAATATTCTTCTCCAACACCACAATTCAAAGGCATCAATTCTTTGGTCTTCCTTATTCATTGTCCAGCTTTCCCATGCATATGAGGTGATTGGAAACACCATGGCTTGGGTCAGGCACACCTTAGTCTTCAAGGTGACATCTTTGCTTTTCAACACTTTAAAGAGGTCTTTTGTAGCAGATTTGCCGAATGCAAAGAGTCTTTTGATTTCTTGACTGCTACTTCCATGGGTGTTGATTGTAGATCCAAGTAAAATGAAATCTTTGACAACTTCAATCTTTTCTCCATTTATCATGATGTTGCTTATTGGTCCAGTTGTGAGGATTTTTGTTTTCTTTATGTTGAGGTATAATCCATACTGAAGGCTGTGGTCTTTGATCTTCATCAGTAAGTGTTTCAAGTCCTCTTCATTTTCAGCAAGCAAGGTTGTGTCATCTGCATAATGCAGGTTGTTAATGAGCCTTCCTCTAATCCTGATGCTCCATTCTTCTTCATATAGTCCAGTTTCTCGGTTTATTTGCTCAGCATACAGATTGAATAGGTATGGTGAAATGATACAACCCTGACGCACACTTTTCCTGACTTTAAACCACGCAGTATCCCCTTGTTCTGTTCAAACGACTGCCTCTTTATCTATGTACAGGTTCCTCATGAGCACAGTTAAGTGTTCTGGAATTCCCATTCTTCACATTGTTATGCATAATTTGTTATGATGCACACAGTTGAATGCCTTTGCATAGTCAATAAAACACAAGAAGATCGTCCAGTTTAGATCCTCTTTCCCCATCTCTGCAGGAGTCTGCCCATCATTCCTGGGCAGCAGTGGGTTTTTCAGTCATTTTAATCCTTGCGAAACTGATAAGTAAAAAAATAATATCTTGATATTGTTTTATTTTAATTTTTTAAAAATTTAAGTAAAGCCAACCATCTTTCACATGTTTATTCATCATGAGTGGTTCTTACTTTCCAAAATTCCCTGTTTATTTTTCTGTTAAGGTATTTATTTATTTTAAGGATCTTTTTTCTGTTTCTCATTTGACTTTAGCTTTATTATTTTTGACTCTGCTTTAAAATTTTTTACTGATTAGCTGTTTTATTTTATAACTTTTATGATTAATTACTACTGTTAATGCATCATGATGGAAGAATATGCTTTCTTTTAATGTATTTATATATTTTCTGCAACCTATTATATGATAGATAACATTTTATAAATACTTCATGGATGCTGGAAAAGAAGGTGAATTTTGTTTTTAATGTAAAAATCATGATGTATATGATTTTAACCAACCTTTCAGATTATGTCATTCAGATAGCCTTGGTTTCAGTAGTGAATATTGGCTGCTAATAGCTCAGAACTGAGTTCCTCCCCAGAAATTGTCTTCAGAGGAAGGGAACTGCCTTGTCCAAGAGCAGTCTGCATCCAATGACTGGTTGATAGATACAGGAACTTAAGTTTAAAGGCCTGGCCCCCTTACTTCAATGGGGAAAATTTTGAAGGGCCGTGCCATCGTCAGAGCTCCCTGCAGGATCTGCTGATGCCTTTGTTAGAACTGCAATATAGTTCAAGTTCTCCTTTTGCCAATTCTATTTTTCCCATTCCCTTACAGGTGATGTTCCCGAAAGCACTCACCAGTAAACATCTTGCATGCAACCTCTATCTCGGAGTCTGTTTCCAGGGAACTTGGTTACGACAGTTGCTTCTGTCTATCTGAGCTATCAGATGTAAAGAGAGATTCACTGAAAAGTTCCTTTCTCTGCTCCTATCCCACCTCCTGCCATCCCTGCTTGTATGAAAATTTGGTTACATTATTTTTGGAAATACAAGATATACATACATAATTTCTGTATGTTTTGATGCAATTTTATTCAGAAAGTACAGGTTCATGAAAGTAATTCATTTTGAATCGAACTCCTTTATCTGCTCTAATGCTCTTTGCCCATTTAATATTTTGCCTCAAATTTTAGTCTGCTTGGTATTAATATTGCATCCCTGCTTTTTTATTCTGCTTAATACCTGCCTGATAGACACTGGCCTGACCTTTTGACCTTTTGGTGTCACATTGTTGCTACAGAATCAGGGGATTTGTCTTTTAATGTATTTTAATTATTATTATAATCAGTTATAATTAATATAATTGATGTCTTATCTTCTGTCATCTTATTGTGTGTTTTCTAGTTTTTGTTCTGTCTGGTTATTTATTTTTTTTTGCTTGTATGGTTTTGTGTATGTGCGTTATGTGTTTGCACTAATCTTTTTCAATGATTGAAAAGGCATATATACTGTTTTAAATTCTTCTAATGATTAACCTAGCCCCAACCCATTGCCATGAAGTTGATTCTGACTCATAGCAACCCTATAGGACAGAGCAGAAGTGCCCCATAGGGGTTCCCAAGGCTGTAAATCTTTATGGAAGCAGAGTGCCACATCTTTCTCCCATGGAGTGGCTGATGGGTTTGAACTACCGACCTTTAGGTTAGTAGCTGAGCGTTTAACCACCATGCCACCAGGGCTCCTTCTTCTAATGATTACCTCTAAGTTTTCCGGGTACATTATTTAACCTTTATCTTTATAATCTTCAGAGACAAGAGGGAAACACCATATATTTAAGTCCCTCTACTAAGCGAGAAATTTGGAGTAATTTTATTTTTCTCTCCTCTGGTCCCCATTTTTGTGTTTTTATTTTACTGAGTTTTAGATCCAAATAATTGGTACAGTTTTACATTATACTTTATAATTTTTTTTTTTTACATTTAGTTTTGATTTTATAACCAAACATTTTGAATTCTAGTTCAATTTTTTTAAGTGTTAACTACCATTACTTTTTTCTTTCTCTCTCTCTTTTTCTTTCCTTAATCAGAGTTGAATTTTCTTGACAGTCTGACAAGGGTGAGCCATGTCATTCAAATGTGAGTTCAGTAGGCCTCTCTGTGCAAAAATTTAAAAGGTTAGAATACAGTGAAAGAAAAGAAAGTATAAGAAGTATGGCAATATTCTGACTGAGATGTCTGGTTGGGATATTATAAATTCTTCTTTGAAACTTGTCACCCTTGTTTCACATCACTGGTGCTGGGAGACTGGTTTCAAACACGTCCAGGATGGGTTGCATAAAATTCCAAGTATCCTAGGGTTGTCTAACAGACGTACTCTATTTCAACAAAACAGTCCACTGTGATTTTAATTGGAATTGTGTTGAACATATTGATCAATTTGTGGAGAACTGATATCCTAACACTATTGATCTTTTCAAAAAAATAATATTTCATTGTGTTTTTGGTGAAGTTTACACAGCAAATAGGTTCCCATTTGACAATTTCTACACAAATTGTTCAGTGACATTAGTTACATTTTTCACAGTGTGTCAACATTCTCTTTAATTGTGTTCTGGTTGTTCCATTTCCAGTACTCTAGTTTCTGTGTCCCCTTATTTTTTCATCTTTGCTTGAGAGTAAATGTTGACCTTTTGGTCTCCTACAGATGGTTTTTTAGTAGAGCACTGTTCTTACAAGTAATATCCTTTATTTTGTGTGCACTCTGTTATTTCACTAAAAGGCCATCTCAGGGGATATTTTCAGATCAAGGTTTAAAGAGTGTCTCAGAGTGATAAGACAGTCCTCTGGTCTCAACTGGTTCAGTTTGTTTGGGCTTTTTTAAGAATGTGAGTTTTATTCTACATTGTCCTCCCCTTCTATCAGTGACCCTGGTCAGAATGGTCTGTCATAGTAGCCATGCACTATCTAGTTCTTTTGGTCTCAGGGTAGATGAGGTCATAGCTCATGTAGGCTATCAGCCTAGTAGACTTATTTCTTCTCTGAGACTTTGGTTACCTTCTTACTCTTTTGCTTCTAACAAGTAAAGACCAATAGCTGTATCTTAGATGACCACTAGCAGTTTTGAAGACCCCAGATGCTACTCACTTGACTAGGATGCAGAACATGAACTTTGTGAACTACATTTGGCCCTCTGTATCTGCAGGTTCTCCATCTGTGGATTTAACAAACTGCAGATGGAAAACAAAAGAAAGTTCAGAAAAGCAAAACTTGAAATTACTGTTCCCTGAGCTCTACAGTGAATCTGCTGAAACCCATGTGAATGAAATGATGTGTTGGCTTACCCTGCTGTAGCTTCCCACCGTGTCACAGATCCTCAGTCCCTCTCCAGCACTCGTTGTGTAAGCCTTGTTTGCCTTGCGACTTGACATTATTCCCTGAACAATGTAGTACTGTATAACAACCATTTATACAGAATTTACATTGTATCAGGTATTATAAGTAATCTAGAGATGATTTAAGGTATACGGGAGGACGTGCACGTGTTGTATGCAAATACTATGCCATTTTATAGAAGGGACTTGAGCATCCCCGGATTTTGATATCTGGGGGGGGGGGGGGGGGTGGTCCTGAAATCAGTCCCACACAGATACGGAGGGACGACTGTATATTTTGCAAATACTGAGTTGTCCCATGAGACTATGGTCCTAAGCTTTCCAAACCTAGAAAACCAGTCTCAGGAGGTGTTTGGTTACTTCTGAGGAGTATCTGAAGTTGTGTGTTCAATGAATATATGTGCCTGTACACTATAGTCTGTACTTACGCGTACCTACAGATACTTCTATTTGTTCTCACATAGCTATAAGCCAGTACACTTATATGCCTATACCCATCCATATGTGATCATACACTCATTTTTTGGTCTTTGTTGGAGTTGTTGCCATCTTATATGTCAGGTTCTTTAGTACAGGCATCCTTTTCTCCTGAACACTTCTCAGCAACATCATTTACTTTGGTCATGCTGTGTTCACTACACCCACATTCAGTGCTACTTTTTCCATCACCAAAAATAACAAGTATTTACTATCTAAAGCATGCTTCCCTTTCCCCCCTCCTGCTCTACCTGGTAACCACCAATGAATATTGGTCTCTATATATATCTGTTCTTGTCTTATAAAAGAGGGATCATACAATATTTGCCCTTATGTGCTTGAATTATTTCACTTAGCATTGTACAGTCCAGGTCCATCCATGTTTTTTTATTTTTATTTTATTGTACTTTAAGTGATAGTTTACAATTCAAGTTAGTCTCTCATACAAAAATTTATACATACAGTGTTATGTGACCCTAATTGCTCTCCCTATACTGTGACAGCACACTCCTCCTTTCCACCCCTGATTTCCCGTGTCCATTCAACCAGCTCCTGACCCTCTCTGCCTTCTCATCTTACCTCCGGACAGGAGCTGCCCATTTAGTCTCGTGTATCTACTTGAGGTAAGAAGCACACTCTTCAAGAGTATCATTTTCCCATCCATGTTATAATATGTTTTGCAGACTCATCATTGTTCTTCATGTTTTCATAGTATTTCATTGTATGTATATACCACATTTTGCTTATCCATTCATCCGTTGATTAACCCTTCAGTTGTTTCCAGTTTTTTGCTATGGTGAATAAAGCTGCAGTGAACATACATGCATGCAGTGAACATACGTGCATATACGTCTGTTCGTGTCACTACTTTTATGTCTCTAGAGTATACCTAGCAGTGGAATTTCTGGATCATAGGGTAGTTCTATGTCTAGTTTTTTGAGGAAGCAACATACCGTTTTCCATAGTGGTTGTACCATTTTACAGTCCCACCAGCAATGGCTAAGTGTTCCAATCTCCTGACACCCTTGCCAACATTTGTTGTTATCTTTTTTTTTTAATCAATGCCATTTTAGCTGAGGTAAGATGGTATGTCATTGTAGTTTTGATTTGCTCTCTCTAATGGCTAATGATCGTGAGCATCTTTTCATGTGTTTGTTGCCTGCTTGGATGTCTATTCATATCCTTTGTCCATTTTTAATTAGGTTGTTCGTATTTTTGTTGTTGAGTTGTTGAAGTTTTCTATAAATGTTAGAGATTAGACCCTTACTGGATATGTCATTTGCAAAGATTGTTTCTGTAGTTGTCTTTTTACTCTTTTGATAAAGTTTTTTGATGAGCCTAAGTTTTTAATTTTTATGATGTCCCATTTATCTATTTTCTCCTCTGCTATTTGTGCATTTGTTATCCTATTTTTACAAAAGATTAGGTCCCATAGTTGTCTCCCTATGTTTTCTTCCAGGAGCTTTATAGTTTTATCTTTAATATTTATGCCTTTGATCCATTTTGTGTTAGTTTTTGTGTATAGTGTGAAGTATGGGTCCTGTTTCATTTTTTTGCAAGTGGATATCCAGTTTTGCCCCCACCATTTATTAAAGAGACTTTCTCCCCCATTGAATGGACCTTAATTCCTTGTTGAAAATCAGTTGTCTGTACATGGCTGGATTTATTTCTGGGTTCTCAGTTCTATTCCACTGGTCTGTATGTCTATTGCTGAACTAAATACCAGGCTAGTTTGATTGCAGTGGCTGTATAGTATTTTTTGGTATCAGGGATTGTGAGGCCTCTGGTTTTGTTCTTCTTCAATATTGCTTTGGCTATTTGGGGTCTCTTTCCTTTCCATATGAAGTTGGTTATTAGTTTTTCCGTCTCAGTAAAAACTGTTGTTGGGATTTGTATCAGGATTGCGTTATATCTGTAGATCGCTTTAGGTAGTATTGACATTTTCCCTATGTTTAAGTCTTCCAGTCCATGAGCATGGAATGTCCTCCCATTTGTGTAGGTCCCTTTTAGTCTCTTGTAGTAGTGTTTTATAATTTTCATTGTGTAAGTCTTTTATATTCCTGGCTAGGTATTCGTAGGTATTTTATTGTATTGGGGATATTTTAAATGCTATTGTTTTGTTGATTTATTTTTTGGAATAGTCCTTGTTAGTGTAAAGGAATTCAACTGATTTTCGTGTGTTCATCTTATACTCTGCAATGTTACTGAATACACTTGTATTAGTTCCAGCAGTTTTTTTGTGGAATCTTTGTTTTTCTGTGTATAGGATCATGTTATCTGAGAATAGAGATAGTTTTATTTCTTCCTTTCCAGTTTGGATACCTTTTATTTCTCTTTCTTGCCTTATTGCACTGGATAGGACTTCCAGTACAATATTGAATAAGAGTGGTGATAATGGGCATCCTTGTCTCATTCCTGTTCTCAAAAGAAAGGTGTTCAGTGTTTCTCCATTGAGTATAATATTGGCTGTTGGTTTTGTATATATGACCTTAATTATGTTGAAAAATTTCCCTTCTATTCCTATTTTGCTGAGGATTTTTATCAAAGGTGTTGAATTGTATCAAATTCCTTTTCTCCATCAATTCATTTGATCATACGGTTCTTTTCCTTTGTTTTATTTATGTGGTGTGTTACATTGATTGATTTTGTAATGCTGAACCACCCTTGTAGTCCTGGTATGAATCCCACTTGATCACGGTGTATGTTTTTTAAAAGTTACTGAATTCTTTTGGCTAGAATTTTGTTGAAAATTTTTGCATGTATGTTCATGAGGGATATTAGTCTGTAATTTTCTTTTTTTGTGATGTCTTTGGTTTATGTATCAGGGTTATGCTGGCCTCAAAGAAAGAGTTAGGGAATGTTCCTTCCTTGTCTATGTTTTTGAAGAGTTTGAGTAGAATCAGTGTCAACTCTTCTCTGAATGTTTGGTAGAATTCCCCAGTGAAGCCATCTGGTCTTGGGCTTTTGCTGTTGTTTGCAGTTTTTTGATGACCTCTTCAGTCCCTTCTTTTGTGATGGGTCTGTTTAGACTTTCTACCTCTGATTGTGTTAGTTTAGGTACGTAGTGTGTTTCTAGGAGTTTATCTGTTTCATATAGGTTTTCAAATTTGTTGGAGTACAATTTTTCATAGTAATCTACCTCAGTCAGATCTGTTGTAATTTCTCCATTTTTATTTCTTAATTTGATTGTCTCTTCTAGTTTTTTTCTTTTGTCAGTCTAGCCAGAGGCTTGTCTATTTTCTTTTATCCTTTCAAAGAACCAACTTCTGGTTTTTAAAAATTCTTTCTACATATTGCTTTTTTATTTTCTATTTTGCTTATTTTTACCCTGATTTTTATTATTCTTTTTTTTTTTGGTAGCTTTAGGCTTCTTTTACTCTTCCTTTTCTATTTGTTCAAGTTGTCAGTTTCAGTTATTGATTCTGGATCTTTCTTCTTTTTTAATGTAGGATTTTATTGCTATGAATTTCCCTGTGAATACTACTTTTGCTGTGTGTCCTAAAGGGTTTGTGTGTGTGTGTGTGTGGTGAGTGAGATAATAATTTAAAAAATGTTTTTGGACATTTTATTGTGGTTCAGGTCAAAGTTTACAGATCAAATTAATTTCCCATCCAACAATTTATACACATTTTGTTTCATGACATTAGTTGCAATCCCCTCAACATGACAGCATTTTATCTGCTTCCTCTCCGGGTTCCCTGTTTCCATTCACCCATCTTTTCTGCCCCTTCCTGCCTTCTGAACTTTGGTTTTGGGCAAATGCTGCCTTTCAGGTCTCACAAGATTGACTGTTCTGAGGAGCACATTCCTCATGGGTGTTTTTGTTTGCTTTATAGGCCTGTCTATTGTTTGGCTGAAAGGTACTCTCCAGGAGTGGATTCAGTTCCAGGTTTGAAGGGTGTCTAAGGGCCTTAGTCCTGGGGGTTCCACCAGTCTCTATCAGACCAGTAAGTCTGATCTTTTCTATGAATTTGAATTTTGTTCTGCATTTTTCTCCCACTCTGTCAAGGACCTTGTGTTGTGATCCTGATCAGAGCTGTCGGTATTGGTAGCAGGGCATCATCTAGTTTTTCTGGTCTCAGGCTAGTGGAGGCTGTGGTGCATGTGGTCCATTAGTCCATTGGACTAATTGTTTCCTTTGAGTATTTGATTTTCTTCACTCTGCTTTGCTTCAGATGGAAAGAGACCAATATCTTAGATGGTTGCTCACAAGCTTTTAAGACCCCAGTTGCTACTCACCGAATTATGATGTAGAATATTGTCTTTGTGGACTACGTTATGCCAATTGACCTAGATATCCCCTGAGACTATGGTCCTAAGCCCTGAAGCCCAGTGACTCAGTTGCTCAAAGTGTTTGGTTATGGCTAAGAAATTTTCATAACTGTGCTCCCTGTGTGCTCTACTATATACATGGATATCTTTGCAACACATATAAATCTGTGTGTAGAAATATCCTCTGCTGAACCTATATATGCTTGTGAGTGTACTCCCATATGCCATCCTACGTGTTCAGCTTACATATCTATCTGTGTATCCACTTGTAAGTTATTGTTTGATATTACTGTTATTGCAGGATTGTGGATGTAATAGTATTTACCATTGTTGCCTTTTACTCTTGTGTACCTCCCAGTGTCTCCTTTGCCTTGGTCATGTTATGCTAACATTCCCCTTTATTGTATGACTTTCACTTCACCCAAGTTAATACATGTCTACTCTCTAGTTAGTGATTTTCCTTCCCTTCCGCCCCATCCCTGGTAACAATCAAAGAATGTTTCTTCCTGTGTGTAAACCTTTTCTTGACTTTTTATAATAGTGGTCTCATACAATATTTGTCCTTTTGTGATTGACTTATTTCACTCAGCATAATGTCCTCCAGTTTCAACCACGTTATGAGATGCATCACAGATTCATCATTGTTCTTTATCTTTGTATAATACTCCATTGTGTGTATGTACTATAGTTTGTTTATCTATTCATCTGTTGATGGGCATCTAGGTTGTTGCCATCTTTTTGGTATTGTGAACAGTGCTTCAATGAATACGGGTGTGCAATATGTCTATTAGCGTGATGGCTCTTTTTTCTCTTGGATATATTCCTAGGAGTGGGATTAAATTTTGTAGTGCTTTTTTGTTTGTGGTGCTGACGTATTCTTTGTTCCTCTTACTCTCCTGTGCTGAGTTCCTTTTGTTTGTGGATTTTTTTTTCATTTCTTTTGTTTTTGTAGGTTTTGTTTTTACTGAGACTTTATGTTTTTCTTCTTTATTTTGATGAGTACATTTGTTAACTTTTTTGTGGTTACCTTGAAATTTACCCTTATCTTCCTAGATTTGTACCAGTCAATTATTACTTGGTATCGCTTGACTTCCTCTCCATTAGAAGGTTCTATACCTACACCATTTATTCCCTCTTTTATTGTTCTGATGCTGTTGTCATTTACAGATTAATCTCTCTGGTTCCCTTTTGTAATTCTTTTGGTTTTACATAGTCCTTAAGAGTTCATTTCCTAGGTTGGAATCTGGCTAGTACAATCCTGTATCCCATATTCAGCCTGTTGTCTGATATTGTTTGTTCTCAGATCGAAGGACTTCCTTTAATAAGTCTTGTAAGTTCGGTTTGGTTTTTACATAGTCCCTTAATTTCTGTTTATGTGGAAATGACTTAATTTCACCATCGTATTTGAATGAGAGTTTTGCAGGATATATTATTCTTTGCTGGCAGTTTTTTCCTTTCAAGGTTTTATATATGTCATCCCATTGCCTTCTTGCCTGCATGGTTTCTGCCGAATAATCCGAGCTTAGTCTTATTGTTTCTTCTCTGTATGTGACTTTTTGTTTTTCTCGAGCTGCTCTCAGGATTCTTTGTCTTTGGTTTTAGTGAGTGTGATTATGATATGCCTTGGTGATTTTCTTTTGGGGTCTATCCTATATGGGGTTTGTTGAGCTTCTTGGATGGTCAGCTTTTCATCTTTCATGATATTGGGGAAGTTTTCTGTCAGCAATTCTTCAATGATCCTCTTTGTATTTTCTGTTTTCTCCACCTGTTCTGGAACACCAGTCACTCACAGATTTTTGCTTTTGATTGTATCCCACATAATTCTCAGGGTTTCTTCATTCTTTTTTCTGATTTTTCCTCAGAGTTGTATCCAAGTGTTTGTCTTCAATTTCACTGATCCTGTCTTCCATTGTTTCAGATCTGCTCCTTAGCCCTTCTATGACAGTGTCCATTTCTGAAATCTTGTTGTTTATCTTTTGGATTTCTAATTGTTGTTTTTGTATGAATTCTAGTTATGAATTTATTTTAGCATTTTATTCCTGTATTATTTTCTTGAATTCTTCCATTTTTTTGTCTGTATTTTCCATGAATTTGTCTGCATTTTCCATGAATTTGTCTATTTTTTCCTCGTTTTTGTCTGTTTTTTGCTTCAACTCTTGGATAATTCTGAATGTAAGAGATTTGAATTCCCTATCAGTTGAGTCTAGTGCCTTTTCTTCTACTGGAAAGTCATCTGGTGTTTTATTTTGGACTTCTTCTGGAACCATCCTGTCTTATTTTTGTAAATGTTGTGATATTGTCTGCTGTCTTCGGGGCATTCAGTGGTTATTTTCCTCGTTTATTGATTGTAGATTTGTTTGTTTTGTCGTGCTTTTTTGTTTTATTTGGTTATGTTTGAGCAGGCAGGCTGTGCATTCTTTGTTGTTTGCTCGTCTGTGGGCATGATACTTTTCACCTCCTTCTCCAGTGGGCAGGGTCAGTCACTCAGGTATGGTACAGCAGGGCAGGTCCAGCTGAAGGGAAGTTGCTGGGATAGGTTTTTTTTGTGGAACATACCAGGGCTGACAGTGCGGACTGGAAATCAGTGTAGGGCTGGTTCCACTAGGCCGTGCCTGTGTTGCTTGGGAGTGTGATGTTCAGCACACAGTGCAGGTGGGCAGGAAGGAGGGAGTATATTGTGATGAGTGGAGCTAAGATGGGTATGGGAAAGATGAGAGAGAGGAGAGAGGAACAGGAGCCAAAGACATAGAAACAAAAAAGAGTGCTAAGGGAGCTTGCTATTGGAGTGGAGAAATGAGAGACTAAGAAATGGGGAAAAACAAAAATGAAAAAAAAAGAAAAAGGGTAAAATAAAAAAATGAATAAATTGAGGAATTGGAAATGAAGAAAGAGAAAAAGGGAGTGAGAGAGAAGAAAACTAAACAAAGACATGAAAAAAAAAAACAAAAAAAGGAATGCCCCCAGGGATGTCCCTATGCATCTGCGCAGGGTAAGGGACTAGCTTCCAAGCCACGTGGTACTGCCCAGCTAGAAGGGGATCCCAAGCTGAGAAAAGAAAAAGAAAACAAACAAATCAAAACAGAACAAACCAGAGGAAAGAAACACACAAAAAAGCCCCAGGGGTCCCACCAGCGTGGCGGCATGGGCCAGGAAGAAGTTTCACAGTCAAGTGGTGTTTTGCAGCCTTTCAGGAAGAAGCAAAGATGACGCACAGAGCCAGGTATTTGAGAGAAGCAGTGGGGTGGGGTGGGTTGGTGAGACGTAAGGAAGAAATCTAAAGAAGTGGAAAAAAGCAACACCAGCAGCCAACAAATGGCACTCAGGGAGCTGGCCAATGTGGGCAGGTGGAATCCGAGTGGCACTAGGGGGAAGCTCTTGCTTCCCGGCCAATAGACTGTGGCTGCAAGAAGCAGAGGAGGCTAAATGGGGGTGAAGAAGGGTGTGGGGTGGCAAAGCCTATATCGTGGGTTACCAGTTGTTCTGTCTCCTCCTGGAAGCTCCGTGAAGCTGCTTTCTTGTACCTCCTGTTCACTGATCTCCGATAGGAGTCCAAGGTGGCAGATCCGTGCTGCAGTAGCTGATAGGGACCTCTGCATGTATCTCTCCCTGCGCTCTGTTCTTGGCCAGTTTCATATTCCATTTGGTGCTTTATCTGAGTTCTTCATCTTTTCATTTGACGGTTGGGGTTTCAGGATTGACGTATGACTCTGTTTGAGTTAGTCTTTCTGATCTTTGCTGCGGAAGAGCTGCGTGGTGCTTCTGACTATAGTGCCACATTGCCCAGAAGTCACCTGGAGAAATCTTTTGATGCACATAAGTGTTTAATTTTTAGGAGATCCCAGTCATCTAGTTCATCTTCTGCTGTTTGTGCATTTTTAGTTATGTTTGGCATTGTATTTCTGCCATACATTAGAGCCCCTAGCATCATTCCTATTTTTTCTTCCATGATCTTTATAGTTTTAGGTTTTTCATTTGATCCATCTTCAGATAGTTTTTGTATATGGTGTGAGCCATGGATTCTGTTTCATTTTTTTGCAAATGGATATCCAGTTTTGCCAGCATCATTTGTTAAAGAGACTGTCTCTTCCTCATTTAATGGATTTCAGCCATTTGTCGAAGATCAGGTGTCTATAGGTGATAGATTTATTTCTTGGTTCTCAGTTCTGTTCCATTTGTCTATCTATCTGTCATTGTACCAGTACCGGGCTGTTTTGATTACTGTGGCTGTATAATAGGGTCTGAGATCGGGAAGTGTGAGGCCTCCTACTTTGTTCTTCAGTAGTGCTTTGCTTATCTGGGGACTCTTTCCTTTCCATATAAAGTTGGTGATTAGTTTTTCTATATCTTTAAAGAATGTTGATGGAAACTGGATCAAAATCATTTTGGGTATAACTGACATTTTCACAATTTTAAGTCTTCCTGTCTGTCATCATGGTGTAGTATTCCATTTATGTAGGTCTCTCTCTCTCTCTTTTTTTTTTTTTTGCAGTAGTGTTGTGTAGTTCTCTTTGTAAAGTCTTTTACATCCCTGGTTAGATATAATCCTAATTATTTCATCTTTTGGGAGGCTATCGTAAATGGTGTTTTTTTCCTGACCTCCTTTTAGGAGTTCTTTTTGTTAGTGTAGAGGAATCTGATTTTTGTAGGTTGCTCTTGTACCCTACTAGTTTGCTGAATCCTTCTATTAGTTCTGGTATCTTTCTTATAAAAGTGCTGGGATTTTCTATGTATAGCAAAAAACCAAACCCAATACCATCAAGTAAATTCTGACTCATAGTGACCCTATAGGACAGAGTAGAACTGCCCCAAATGGTTTCCAAGGAGCAGTTGATGGATTTGAACTGCCGACCTTTGGTTAGCAGCCGAGCTCTTAACCTCTGCAGCACCAGGGCTCCTTTCTATGTCTAGGATTATATAATCTGCAAATAGGAATAATTTTACTTCTTCCTTACCAATTTGGATATCTTTTATTTTATTTTTTTACCTTATTGCTCTGGCTAGGACTTCCAGTACAATATTGAATAAGAGTGGTGATAAAGGGCATACTTGTCTGGTTCTCGTTCTCAAGGGGAATGCTTTCAATTTCTCTCCATTGAGAATAATGTTTGCTGTTGGTTTTGTATGTATGCCTTTACTTATGTTGAGGAATTTCTCTTCTATTCCTATTTTGCTGAGAGTTTTTATTCCTATTTTGCATCGATTGATATGATCATGTGGTTCATTTCCTTTGATTTATTCGTGTGGTGGATTACATGGATTGATCTTCTAATATTGATCCATCCTTGCATACTGTCGTGGATTGAATTATGCCTCCCTTCCCAAAATGTGTGTATCAGTTTGACTGGGCCATGATTCCTGGTATTGTGTGATTTTCCTATATGTTGTAAATCCTGCCTCTATGATGTTAATGAGGGAGGATGGGTGACAGTTGTGTTACTAAGGCAGGACTCAATCTACAAGATTGGACTGTGTCCTGAGGCAATCTCTTGAGATATAAAAGAGAGAAGTGAGCAGAGAGACAAGGGGACCTCATACCACCAAGAAAGCAGTGCCAGGAGCAGAGCATGTCCTTTGGACCCAGGGTCCCTGCGTGGAGAAGCTCCTAGTCTGGGGGAACGTTGATGAGAAGGCTGAGAGAGAGAGAAAGCCTTCCCCTGCAACTGACGCCCTGAATTTGGAGTTTTAGCCTACTTTTCTGTGAAGAAATAAATTTCTCTTTGTTAAAGCCACCCACTTGTGGTATTTCTGTTGTAGCAGCACTAGATGAATAAGACATATACCTAGAATGATTCCCACCTGGTCATGATGTATTATTTTTTTGATATGGTATTGGATTCTATTGGCTGGAATTTTGTTGAGAATTTTTTGCATCTATATTCATGAGGGATATTGGTTTATAATTTTATTTTTTAGTGATGTCCTTGCCTGGCTTCAGTGTCAGGGTTATGCTTACTTTATAGAATGAATTTGGGAATATTCCATCCTTTTCTATGTTCTGGGATTGTTTGAGTAGAATTGGTGTCAACTCTTCTCTGAATATTTGGTAGAATTCTCCAGTGAAGCTGTCTGGGCCAGGGCTTCTTTTTGTTGGGAGTATTTTTTATGACCTCTTCAATTTCTTCTTTTGTTATAGGTCTGTTCAAATTTTCTACCTCAGTTTGTATTAGTTTAAGTAGGTAGTGTGTTTCTGGAAATTTGCCCATTTCTTCTAAGTTTTCAAATTTGTTGGAGTACAGGTGTTCATAATATTCTGTTATTATCTTTTTTATTTCAGTTAGTTCTGTTGTAAGGGCACCCATCTCATTTCTTATTTGTGTTATTTGCATCTTCTCCTTTTCCTTTGTCAGTCTGGCCAGTGGTTTGTTGATTTTATTAACCCTTTCATAGAATGAACTTCTAGTCTTATTGATTCTATTATTTTTATGTTTCATATATTTCTGCTTTGATCTTTGTTTTTTCCTTTCTTCTGGTGACTTTGGGCATTTTTTTGCTGTTCTTCTTCTATTTGTTAGAGTTGTAGTGTTAAGGTGTTTATTTTGGTTCTTTCTTCCTTTTTGATGTGTGCATGTGTTGCTATAAATTGACCTCTGAGGGCTGCTTTTGCTGTGTCCCACAGATTTTCTTATGTTGTGTTTTCATTTTTGCTTGATACTAGAAATTTTTTAATTTCTTCTATTACCCAGTAGTTTTTAAGCAGGGTATCATTCAGTTTCCATGTGTTTGATTTTTCTCCCTTGTTCTTCTTGTTATTGATTTCTAATTTTATAGTGCTGTCATCTGAGAAGATGTTTTGTATTATTTCAATGTTTTTGTTTAAATTTATTGAGGCTTGCTTTGTGGCCTGACATATAGTCTATTATGGAGAATGATCCATGCATGCTGGAAAAGAGTGTGCACTGTGCTGTTGTTGGGTGGAATGTTCTGTATAAGTCTGTGAGATCAAGTTGGTTGATTGTATTGTTTAGATCTTCTATATCTTGGTTGTGTTTCGTCCTTCATTGAAAGTGGTGTGTTTAAGTCTCTTACTATTATTATGGAGTTGTCTATTTCTCTTTTCAAGTCTATTAAAGTTTGTGTTATGTATTTTGGAGCTTTTCATTGGGTACATAGATATTTATTATGTTTACATCCTCTTGTTGGATTTACCCTGTAATCTTTATATAATGACCTTCCATGTCTCTTATATTGGAGCCCTGGTGACCCAGTGGTTAAGAGCTATGGCTGCTAACTAAAAGGTCAGAAGTTCAAATCCACCATCCACTCCTTCAAAACCCTATGGGGCAGTTCTACTCTGCCCTATAGGGTCGCTTTGAGTCAGAATCAACTTGATGGCAGTGGATTTGGTTTTGTCTCTTATGCTTGTTTTAACCTTAAAGTATACTTTATCAGAGATTAATATTGCCACTCCTCTTCTTTTTGATTGCCATTTGCTTGATATGTATTTTTTTCATCCTTTGATTTTTAGCTTATTTTTATCTTTCTGTGTAAGGTGTATCTCTTGTAGACAACATATTGATGGGTCATGTTTTCTTATCCATTCTGCCACTTGCTGATTCTTGATTGGTGCATTTAGTCCATTTGCATTCAGACTAATTTTCGATAGGTATGAATTTACTGCTTGCCGTCATTTTGTCGTGCTTTTTTTCTTCTTGTGTGGTCACGATGATTTCTTTGTTCTGTATCCTTTTCTGTGCTGAGTTCTTTGTGTTTATGGATTTTCTTTTCACTTCCTTCATTGCTGTTGATTTTGTGTTTATTGAGTCTTTATGAATTTCTTCTGTTTTATTTTGCTGAGAAGGCTTGTTAGTTTTTTTTGTGGTTACTCTGAAATTTACTTTTATCTTCCTAAGTTTAAAACAATCTGTTCTATCTTAATATTGCCTTTACTTCCTCCTCATATGGAAGTTCTTTAACTACACCATTTATTCCTTCTTTTTGTTTTGAAGTTGTTGTCATTTACAGATTGACATTTCTGGTTCTCTATTTTCAGTCTTGTAGCTTTATTTTATTTTTGAAAATTCTTTATATGTGTTGGTTTCTGGGTGATGTTGTCATGTATCTTAATCTCAGGTTGTTGTCTGATGTTGTTTGTTCTCTATCCAAAGGACTCCTTTTAGTATTTTTTGTAAGGTTGGTCTGGTTTTTACAAATTCCCTTAATTTTTGTTTATCTGGAAGTGTTCTAATTTTGCCATTGTGTATGAGGGACAGTTTTGCTGAATATATAATTGTTGGTTGGCAGGTTTTTTTTTTTATTTCAGAGTTTTATATATGTCATCCCATTTCCTTCCTGCCTACATGATTTGTGCCATGAAATAGAGCTTAGTTTTATTGGTGTTCCTTTGTAGGTAACATTTTGTTTTTCCTGAGCTGCTCTCATGATTCTTTGTCTTTGTTTTTGGAAAGTTTGATTTTGATATGTCTTGGTGATTTTCTTTTGGAGTCCATCCTATTTTCAGTTCACTGAGCTTCTTGGATGGATATTTTCTCATCTTTCATGATATTATGGAAGTTTTCTGCCAGCAAATCTTTGAAAAATTTTCTGTGCTTTTTTTGTCTCTTCCTGTTTGGAAATTCTGATCAAGCATAAATTATTCCTCTTGATAGTGTTCTGTATAACTCTTAGACTGTTCTCATTTTTCTTTATTCTTTTTTTATGATTGTTCCTCTAACAGATTGGTATAAGGGGATTTGTCTTCTATTTCACTGATTCTGTCTTCCATTGATTCTATTCTCCTTTTTTCTTCCAATGCGTTTATCTATTTCCAAAATTTTAGTGTTAATCTTCTGGGTTTCTAGTTGCTGTTTTTGCATGGTTTCTAATGGTCTGTTTATTTTGTTCTTGTATTGTTTTCCTGAACTCTTCTGTAGTTTTGTCTGTGTGTTTCTTGACTTTTATCTGTGTTTTCCTTGTTCTCTTGGATAGCCCTTTATATAAGTCTTTTGAATTCCTTATCAGGTAATTCCATTATCATTTTTTTCCTCAGGGAGGTTTCCTGGTTCTTTATTTTTGTCACTTGCTTGAACCATCTTGTCCTGCTTCTTTAGGTGATTTCATATTATCTATTGTTTCTGAGGCACTCAGGTGTTATATTTATTTATTAATTGTATGTTTGCTTCTTGCTGATTTTTTGTTGTATTTTGTTTTGCTGGTGGGATGGGCATGCTACTCTGGTCACCAGTCTGGCCACACTGGAGCACTCACCACCTGTCTCTGTGTGGGTGAAGTAGTAGCTGTGTATGTGAGCACAGGTCTCTCATCGATGGTCTTGTGAGGCAACTGAGCATGGGTTGGGCAGGTGTTGGCTGCCATCTGTCATTGGTCTGGTGGTGCAGGAGTGGGCAGTGGCACTCTCACAATAGGCGGAGTGGAAGTTATGGCTGGCTAGTTGGGGCATGGTTGCTTCCTCCTGCTGGATGGGGGAGGTAAGTGGCAGGCAGGTGTGTGTGGTGCGTTCATGCTGCCAGTGCCGCTTGCTGGGCCAGGGGAGGGGAGTTGTGGGCAGGTGTGTACGTGGTTGTGCACCTACTACCTCTTGCCAGGCTGAGTGGGGCATGGGCTGTGGGTGAGCAAGAGTGCATGAGCTTGATTGCCATCCCTCGCTGGGTGGGGGAGAGGGGTGGGAGCAGTAGGCAGGTGTGTGCATAGTGGCACTGCCTCCTCCTCTCACCCGGCGGGGGGAAGAGGGAGGGAACTCTGCTGGGTTGGCAGGTGGGAGGGGTGGGAAGACCGGCCAGTGCTGTGCCAGAGTGGCCTGCCATTGCTAGGGTATCTCAGTGTGTGAGGGGCAGGGTGGTTGGGGTGGGGGAAGAGTGACAGTTGGGCTGAATGGGGGGGGAAGAGGGACTTGTATCTTGGTCCCCAGCACTGGGGCTGCAGGGATGGGGGGCTGTGCCACTAATCACCAGGAGGATGGGGGGAAGGGTAGCATGCTCCTCTGGTCACTAGGCAAGCATGGCTTAGTTATTTCTGTTGGCTGCAGCCAGCAATTGGGAACTTATTTCACCCCGGATACATTTACACAGTTACTCTGTCCTGTTGGGAATTCTGTGAAGTTATATTCTGTGCTCCTCACCTGGGATCACTGCTGTCTTTGTCTCAAGATGGCCATGCTGTGCCAGGCCAGCTAGCAGGGCCTCTCTGCTCTGTCTCTTCTTGTTTGCTGTTTTCAGTCAGTTTTTCTTCCAGTGAATGTTTGATCTAGTTCTTCATCCTTTTATTTGATGCTCAGGGTTCCAGGATTGTGCTCTGTATGTGTTTCACTTGGTTTCTCAGGTCTTTGGTGCAGAGGGACAGAACAGCATGTCTGAATAAGCTGCCATTTTGGCAGGAAGTCCCCAAAGGTTTTGATGTGTTGCGTTTTCATTTTCATTTGATTCCAAGTATTTTTTTAATTTCACTTTTGATTTCTTCTATGACCCAATAATTTTTTAGTAATGTATTATTTAGTTTCTATGAATTTTTTTCCTGTTGTTGGTTTCTAACTTCATACCGTTATGGTTAGTGTCTTAGGCTGGGTTCTCTAGAGAAGCAAAACCAGTAAAGTGTGTAAATATATATATAGAGACACGTTTATATCAAGGAAACAGCTCACGTGATTGTAGAGGCTAGAACGTCCCAAGTCTGTGGATCAGGGTAGAGGCCTCTCCTAAGTCACGCAGGTGCAGAAGCTGGCAAGCCCAAGATCAGCAGGTCGGAGAGCAGGGCTCCTGCTCACAGGCTGTGCAGATCGACGAATCCCAAGTTCAGCAGATAAGCTGACAGCTGAAGTCCCAAGAACCAGAGATGAGATGACAGGAGGCAGCTGCAGAATCCAGAGAGAGCAAAAAGCCAGAATCGTCTGCTTATATTCAGATGCCGGCCACATCCTCAAGGAGACTCCCTTTCATCTGACAGGCTACTCACAGTATATTCAATCATGGCAGTGATCATATTAAAGCACTGAGAATCATGGCCCAGCCAAGTTGACACACAATCTTAACCATCACAGTTAGAGAAGATTCTTTGTATGATTTCAGTCTTTTTAAATTTGTTGAGGCTTGTTTTGTGTCCTAGTATATAGTTATTCTGGAAAATGATCCATGTGCATGGGAGAAAAAAGTGTATTGTTCTGATAATGAGTGGAGTGTTCTGTATATGTCCATTAGGTCATTTGGCTTATGGTTTTATTTAATATATAAATGTCTGTCTTAGTCATCTAGTACTGCTATAACAGAAATACTACCAGTGGATGGTTTTAACGAGGAGAAGTTTATTTCCTCACAGTCAAAGTAGGCTAAAAGTCCAAATTCATGGTGTCAGCTCCAGGGGAAGTCTTTCTCTCTCTGTCGGCCTTCTCATCAGTGTTCCCCCAGACTAGGAGCTTCTCTGAGCAGGGACCCCAGTGCAAAGGATGCGCTCTGCTCCCAGCACTGCTTTCTTGATGGTATGAGGTCCCCCTGTCTTACTGCTCACTTCTGTCTTTTATATCTCAAGAGACTGACTCAGGACACAGTCCAGTCTTGTAGATCAGGTCCTGCCTTACTAACACAACTGCCACCCATCCTCCCTCATTAACATCATAGAGGCAGGTTTACAACATACAGGCAAATAACACAGTACCAGGAATCATGGCCTAGCCAAATTGATACACACATTTTTGGGGGGACATAATTCAAACCATGACAATGTCCTTAGTGATCTTGTTTTCAGATGTTCTATCTAGAATTGAAAGTGGTATGTTGAAGTCCCCAACTCTTATAGCGGAGTTGTCTATTTCTTCTTTCCTCTTAGTCAATATTTGTTTCACGTATTTTGGAGTATTGATGTTAGGTGCATATATATTTATAATTGTTATATCTTCTTGCTGAATTGACTGTTTTATTATTATGTTATGCCTTTATTTATCTCTTATAATAGATTTTGATTTAAACTCTATTTTATCTGATATCAGTATGGCCACCCCTGCTCTTTTTTGGTTACTAGTTGCATGGAATATTTTTTTCCATCCTTCTATTTTCAGTCTATTATTTATTTATTTTAACCTATGTATCGATTCTAGTTTTTGTTTAATGTTCTCCCTTTCCATTTGGAGTATTCCCTTGTGTAATACTTGCAGAGCTGATCTGGTAGTTGCCAATTTCCAGAGTTTCTGTTTATTTGGGAATATCTTAATTTCCCTTTCATTTTTGAATGACAGGTTTGCTGGGTAAAGAATTCTTGGTTGGAAGTTGTTTTATTCAATATTTTATATACGTAACTCCATTGTCTTCTGGCCTCTAGAGTTTCTGGGGAGAAATCCGCACTGATTCTCATGAAGGACCCTTGGTGTGTTATATTGTGTTTTTCTCTTGCTCCTTGTCTTTGGTTTTCAGGAATTTTTAAAACATTTCCTCTAATTGGAGTTAGCATGTTGTTGTTGTTGTTAGGTGTCATCATGTCAGTTCTGGCTCATAGCAACCATGTGTACAACAGAACGAAACACTGCCCAGTCTTACACCATTCTCACAGTCGTTGCTATGTATGAGCCTATTGTTGCAGCCACTGTGTCAGTCCATCTCATTGAGAGTCTTACTCTTTTTTGCTGATCCTCTAATTTACCGAGCATGAGGTCATTCTCCAGGGAATGGTCCCTCCTGATAACATGTCCAAAGTATGTGAGATGAAGTCTCGCCATCCTAGCTTCTAAGGAGCATTCTGGCTGCACTTCTTCCAAAACACATTTATTCATTCTTCTGACAGTCCATGGTATATTCAGTATTCTTTACGAAAGCCATAATTCAAATGCATCAGCTCTTCAGTCTTCCTTATTCATTGTCCAGTATTCACATGCGTATGAGGTGATTGGAAACACCATGGCTTGGGTCAGGCACACCTTAGTCCTTAAAGTGACATCTTTGCTTTTTAACACTTTAAAGAGATCTTTTGCAGCAGATTTGCCCAAAGCAATACATCATTTGATTTCTTGACTGCTGCTTCTATGGGCATTGATTGTGGATCTGAGTAAAATGAAATCCTCAACAACTTCAGTATTTTCTCCATTTATCATGATGTTCCTTATTGGTCCAGTTGTGAGGATTTTTGTTTTATATTGAGGTATAATCCATACTGAAGGCTTTAGTCTTTGATTTTCATCAGTAGGTGCTTCAAGCCCTCTTCACTTTCAAAGCAAACAGGGTTGTATCTTCTGCTTAATGCAGGTTGATAGTGAGTCTTCCTCCAATCCTGATGCCATATTTTTTTCATATAGTCCAGCTTCTCAGATTATTTGTTCAATATACAGATTGAATAAGTATGGCGAAAGGATACAACCCTAACAGGTAATTTTACACTGGCATATAGTGAGTGCTCAGTTTCTGGTCCTCCGTAACTCTGAACTGGTATGTACATAGAAAAAAGAAAAATCGTAACCCAATAGAAGCCACTATAACCAAGACTGCCTATCATCCTTTCTATCTGTTTGGGAATCTCACGTCCTAATTTCCATGCCTCTACCAGTCTCTCCCCATTGCCTTCAGCCACAGGTTTTCAAGGTTTATTTTACTAAGTTGCTTTTTACGTGGAATGATGGCAATGATAGAAAGTGGAGAAGGAAATAGTATTCTGGTGGCTCCACACATCAGCACCTTTTCTATAACATAACAGTTTATCAACTTTATGACTGGAATAGGGTTTTTAAAGGTATCTTTCTATCCTTCTTTTCAGATATTATCTCTTTTGCTAGGTGAAGCTTGAGTGATTTTTTTTGAGGTTTACTCTATCTGCCTTATAGTAAATACAGATTCTAATATTAAGCATCTGATGGATTTGAGGAATGCTGGAAAGTAATCTCGTCAAAAGTTTCTTCCTTAGTTTTGAATTTATTTTGGATTATAGAATTGAGCAAGTGAGTAGATGGATTGATGTTATTGGAAGCCAGGATTCTTACTGTGGAAGAAGGATGTATGAATATGGAACAGGAGAAAGCAAGAAAGAACCATGTAGGGATCAAATAGAGTTCTTGATATAAACTCATGATTTCTAAAACATACGTATATGTATGTGTATAGGCATGTTTATGTGGATAAGTAAATATATATGTATGTATGTATGTGTATATTTGTATGTATATGTATGCACATGCGTATATACATGCATATATTTCCTATCTCTTTCCCCTACAAAGGCCGAGAAACAAAGACATCCCAGTAGCAATGAGCACACCTAGAACCCAGATCTTGGTCTCTAATACTCAAACCGCTGCTGTTGACGTGATTCCGACTCATAGCAACCCTATAGCACAGAGTAGAAGTGTTCCATAGGGTTTCCAAGGAGTGGCTGTTGGATTTGAACTGCCAACATTTTGGTTAGCAGCCAAACTCTTAACCACTATGCCACAAGGCTCCCTCTAATACTACTCCCCACTAAAAGGAACCTGAGTTCCTTAGAGAAATGGCTGACTCTAGACCTACGACAGGGCAAGTACAAGATAAACCTGGAACATCTTGTTATGCCAGAGAGTAAGTACAAATCTGGGACAATTTGATCCAGAATAATTAAGTAAAATAATGTGTTATAAACTATTGAATAAGTAAGAATTCACGAATCCATACTGATAGTAGATAGATAGATGAATTAAAAAATAGAGAAGAAGGAAGTTCTCTTGCTTGCAGTATAAAGCTAAAGGCCAACTTGTAAATGTGGAGGGAGTGCTGTAGTTGGAAAATCATCATTTTTCAACCATTATAGTAAAGATGGAATCAGGCAAGAATCATGAAGACCCCTTGACACCCTGCTAACACAGAACTGAAGCCACTTCCAATGTCCACCTTTCAGCTAAAGGTTAGATAGGCCTATAAAACAAACAATAACACATGTTAGGAACGTGCTTCTTAGTTCAGTCAAGTATAGGAGACCAAATGGGCAACACCTGCCCAAAAGCAAAGATGAGAAGGCAAGAAGGGACAGGAAAACTGGAGGAATGGACATGGGGAGTCTGGGGTATAAAGGAAAAGGGGAAGAGTGGCTGACACATTGAGGGGATTGCAACCAAAGTCGCAAAACAATTAGTGTACAAGTTTTTGAATGAGAAACTAATTTGTGCTGTCAACTTTCACCTAAAGCACACACACCAAAAAAAAAACATAAAGAGCAATAAATCTGTATGACCTTAAAGTGTCTCCTCACAGACTACTTACTAGTTTTAAGAAAACAAAAACAAAAACAAAACAAAACCAGAAAACCAGTAATTGTTCAACGGAGAAATCGGGCAACATCTTGACCACCCATTGCTGTCGAGTCAATTCCGACTCACAGTGATCCTATAGGACAGAGTAGAACTGCGCCATAGAGTTTTCAAGGCGCACCTGGTGGATTCGAACTGCCGACCTTTTGGTTAGCAGCCATAGCTCTTAACCACTACATTACCAGGGTTTCCAAGACCTTGACCATTTGATCAAAATTAACACCACCAATGAGGGAGAGATAGACACTGTGTGCCTTCAGATGTGACACCCTGAAAAGAACACAATTATCATATGTACAACATTTTGGCTAAGAATGCATAACCTCACTCTAATCACAAGGAAACGTCAGACTAACAAAAAACAGGAGAATTCTATTTAAAAAGTGTGGGGGAGGCATTGTGTTCTTCAAAAATGTCAATGCCACAGAACACAAAGAAAGGGTGTGGAAACATTTCAGATATAAGGAGGCTAAAGGGACATGACAAGTAAATGCAATACCTGACCCTAGGCTAGATCCTGTATTGGAGGGGAGAAAATGCCATAAGGACTGTTTTTTTTCAAATTATCAAAATTTATATTGTATAACATGAATGATGTCACCTCACTTCTTTTTTTAACAATGGAAAATTCTTGTTGCATTGAGATGAATGGAACCGTGGTGGCTCAGTGTTAAAAGCTCGGCCGCTAGCCAAAAGGTCAGCAGTTCAAATCCACCAGCTGCTCCTTGGAAACCCTATGGGACAGTTCTACTCTGTCCTATAGGGTTGCTATGAGTCGGAATTGACTCATCAGCAATGCGTTTAGTTCTGGTTTTTGGATTGAGATGAACAGAGTATGTTGAGATACCAGTAGCTCATGCTTCCTTTTACTTAGTGCTAGTGTCACTGATAGAGCTTGATCTGGAAATAGTTTTTTTTTTTAATGTTAATTATATTTATCATGTTGTTTAGCCATCTCCACTATCCTTTTCCAAATTTTTCCGTCACCCTTAACAGAAACTCAGTGTTCCCTAAGGAATGAGTCTCCCTTTCCCTTTCCTCTCACCGTGGTAACTACTAACAGACTTTAGTCTCTATACACTTGCCCATTCTTGATGTTTCATATAAATAGGATCATACAATATTTGTCCATTTGTGACTGACTGGTTTCACTCAGCATAATGTTTTCAAGGTTCGTGCATGTTGTAGCATGTATCAGGACTTCATTTCTCTTTATAGCTGAGTAATATTCCACTGTAAGTATGTAACTAGTCGCCACTGAGTTGATTTTGACTCATGGCATCCCCATGTGTGTCAGAGTAAAATTCTGCTCCATAGGGTTTTCAGTGACTGATTTTTCAAAGGTCTTTCTTCCAAGACACCTGTGGGTAAACTCGAACCTCCAACCTTTTGGTTAGCAGCTGAGTGTGTTAACTGCACCATACATCCCTGTATGTATGTACCACATTTTATTTATCTATTCATCTGTTGATAGACATTTAGGCTGTTTCCATCTTTTGGCTAATGTGAATAGCGCTGCAATGAACATTGGTGAATAACTATCTCTTTGCGTTCCTGCTTTTAATGCTTTTGAGTTAATACCCAGGAGTGGAATTGCTGGATCATATCACAATTCTGTGTGGAATTTTTTGAGGAACTGCCTAATTGTTTTCCACAGCAGCTATAAAAAAACCACACCCATTGCCATTGAGTCAACTCCAACACATAGTGACCCTATAGGATAGAGTAGAACTGCCCTATAGGGTTTCCAAGGCTGTAATCTTTACAGGAGGATACTGCCATATCTTTCTCTCATGGAGCAGCTGGTGGGTTTGAAATGCTGACCTTTCAGTTAGCAGTTGAGCACTAAACCACTGAGCCACCAGGGCTCCTTATAGCAGCTCTACCATGTTACAATCAGCAGTGGATGAAGGTTCCAATTTCTTCATATCCTCACCAACACCAGTTGTCTTCTATCTTAGTGGGTGTGAAGTGATATCTCATTGTGGTTTTTATTTGTGTTTCTCTAAGAACTAATGACACTGAACATCTTTTCTTGTCCTTGTCCATTTGTATATCCTCTTTGGTGAAATATATATTCAATTCCTTTGTTTATTGTTTGATTCAATTATTTGTCTTTGTGTTGTTAAGTTGTAGGATTTCTTTATGTATTTTGGATATTAAACCCTTATCAGATATATGAATCTAAAATTTTTCTCACAATCTGTAGCTTGTCTCTTCACTTTGTTGATAAAGTCCTTTGATGACAGAAGTTTTTAATTTTGATGAGGTCTGATTTATCTATTTTGTCATTTGTTACTTGTGCTTTTAGTATCATTTCTAAGAATCTGTTGTTAAAAACCAGGCCCCAGAGTATTACTTGCTATGTTTTCTTCTATAAGTTTTATGAGGTTAGTGCTTACATTTAGGTCTTTGATCCATTTTGAGTTAGTTTTCCTATATGGTGTGAATGAGGTATGGGTCCAAGTTCATTCTTTCATTTGTGGAAATCCAGTTGTCCTGGCACCATTTATTAATTTTTTAATTAATTAATTAATTAATTTTTACTCACTGAGTGGACTCAGAAACCCTGGTGGCATAGTGGTTAAGAGTTTGGCTGCTAACCGAAAGGTTGGCAGTTCAAATCCACCAGGCACTCCTTGGAAACCCTGTGGGGCAGTTCTACTCTGTCCTATAGGGTTGCTATGAGTTGGACTTGACTCAATGGCCATGGGTTTTTTGTTTGTTTGTTTGAATGGACTTAGCATCCTTGTCAAAAATCAATTGGCCATATCTGTACGAGTTTATTTCTGGACTCAATTCTATCCTATGAGTCTGTGTGTCTATCATTATAAAGTACCAGACTGTTTGGGTTCTTGTGCCTTTGCAGTATGTTTTGAAATTAGGAAGCATCAGTTCTTCTACTTTATTCTTTTTTTCAAGATTGCTTTGGCTCTTCTGGGCCCCTTGCTGGTCTATATAAATTTGGGAATTGGCTTTTCCATTTCTGCAAAGAAGGCTGTTGGAATTTTAGTGGATATTGCATTGAATCTATAGATTGCTTTAGGTAGTATTGATATCTTTACAATAATAAGTCTTCTGATCCATGAGCATGGGATGTCCTTCCATTCATTTAGGTCATCTTTAAATTTTTTAAGTTATGTTTTATACTTTTCCATGTCCAATCTTTCACTTCCTTAGTTTAAGAACATTATAAAGTAACAAAATTAGAATATAGATAGCAGATTAGATATAATTATTATGCTAACATAAATTAATGAAGTTGTTAACGGTAGTGTGGTAATGTAAAAGAATATTCCTATTCTTAGGAAATACACACTGCAGTATTTAGACATAATGGGCTCTGATGCATGTTACCCTCAAATGGTTCAGAAAAAAGTATGTGTACACACGCAAACACATATAGAGAAAGCACAAATGATAAAGCAAATGGTGTAAAATGTAATCAGTGGGAAAATCTGATACAATGCTTTTTTTTGGTTTTTGCAACTTATTGTACTTTTAAAATTATTTTTAAATAAAAGTTTGTGATTTATGTTTAAGTATCTTCCTTATAAGCTTGGTTTGGTATTTAGAAGTAACCCCTTTGAGATAAGGCCTTATTCTGGAAAGTGGTTGTTGAAATGCACGTGAGTGATTTTGAGAGCGATTACACACATTCTTTCACCCATTTGTATTCAGTGTCCTTTAGCATGGCTGAACTTGAAGCAGGAGTGGCAGGGGAAGATGGGAAGGACTTTATAGTATATACAACAAGTATGTTTTGATGGGAGGAAGATTAGGAATGACTAGAACATGGGAGTTGTCTTTATGGTGGGAAAGAGATTGATATTGTGTGTGTGTGTGTGTGTGTACTGGGGAGGGGTTACTTTGGTGAGGATGAGGGCATGGGAATTAGAAATCAAAGTGGGGAAGAAAGGTACAAACTGAAGATTAATTTCTTAGGTTTTATAGTTTTTCTTCAGTGAGTCTTAATCCCTTTCCTCAGAATGACTTCTTCTTTCACTACTGATACCTATGTTCTGAGAGCTGATTTAATTACCCTTTGAACATCTGCTGGTCAACAACGGCAACCTTGTTTTCATTGTTACTAGCTGCTGTGGAGTCACCTCGACTCATGACAACCTGATGCATAACAAAAGGAAACACTGCCTGGTCCTGTGCCATCCCTGTGGTAGGTTATGTATCATACCATTGTAGTTCAAGGGTTTTCATTGGCTGATTTTTTTCTTGATCATCTGAAAAATTAACTTTTTGCTCTTCCTTATCCTGTTTTCCCCAGCTGGTTGGCTTACGTTTAACTTTGCAATTGCATTTCTTACCACCTTGAAGGATTTGGGAAAGCCATGGATGTGCACTATGCAATATCAATATAAATACACATTAATAAACAGCTTAGCTAAAAAAAAAAAAAAAAACAGAACCAGCTTATCTATGAATTGATTCATTTTCTGCATGATGATACATTGGATATGGACTTAGAAGGGCAGTTTTTCTCTTTCTCCTTCTCTCTCTCCCTTCCTTTTCATGTATTCTTTCAACATTGAACATCTACTCTGTGACACACCCTCTGTTAGGGAATATGATGATGATCAAAAATGGACATAAACTATTATAGCAGAAACTGTTGGTACCCTGCCAGTATCCGCTTTTTCCTTGCCATCCCTGTGTATGTTGATCCTATAGCTTCCAACCACCAGCACCTTTGATTTTTGCTGAAGGTTTCATTTAGCTTCAGGCCAGAAATACTGAGAAATTAATGTTGCCCCCCACCCCAGGCAGTGCTCAGGCTAGGCCAGATGGGAGTTGGTATATAAATCTCCCAACTTTCTTATTCCTCAGGTGGAATAACTCTGAGGCATGTTCTACAGGGTATCCCAGTGGTCCCCAGCAGGAGTGAGCCCCAGTGGGCAATAGTGGTAACATGCTCGATAATGCACTTATTATTGTTTCCCTTCTTTTCTCTGTCTCACTTCCCCAGTCTCCTTTTGGTGCTTCCTGGGATCACTTCTCAAATAATCCACTTGCACTCAAATCCTTGTCTCAGTATCTGCTTCTGGAGGAACCCAAACCAGACATCTGTGCTTAATGGCACTTATGGTCTAGTGAGGGAGACAGATCATCACACTAATGGCTATATAATGAAACCTGTGTTAGACATCATTAAACTTATGTTTGTAACTGGATTTACTTCTTTTAGGTGCTGGGGAAGACATTTGATTTTAGAAATGGCTTATGCAGTTTTAGAAGATTCATTTTTTTTTTTATAAAGCACTTAGTACATGCCAAACGTAAGTAGAAAGAACATTTATATGAGCTGCAGAAAGGTAGTATTAATTAAAGGCGAATACAAAAAGAAATAGTTTCTGCTTTCTTTGATTTTTGAATTTTAAAGAAGATAGAATAAATGTAGACACATATGAGAAGGTTTGAATACAGCATGTTTTGTGAATTTCTTCCTAATCACTGCTTTCTGTTTATGACGCTTTTATGCTCAGAAAACCCCTGAAAATTGTAGTTGCTTATACAATCAGACGCTTGACAATAATCCCAGGAAAATTATCCTTATCTTTGTTTTATAATGAATTCCAGGAACAATCAGGTCAATGGAGAATCTTAGGTGCTGCTGAGAACCACCAATTTTGTGACAATCATTGAAATTGTGCTGCATTATAGTTTCTTTGAGGACATACAAACAAGCCAGCATGTAAATAACCCTCTTTCGTTTTCTCATTTCAGCTTTTTCCCCTGTGTTAATCAAACCCAATGTTTTTGAAGACAATATGGCATGGATAACTATATGATTTTTTTCCCAAGATGGTTATTATTTTACAATTATCTGGCAAAATAAAGGACCAATATTTGGTAGTTCCCATATGTAAGACACTGTCCTTCTGCATTCTGTATAATACATGAAAACCTATTTAGATAACATAGAGAAATATAATACATTCAGCAATCAAAAAATTAGAACATGACTGTCTGGCACTAAATTAGACAAGCTAGGGTAGTTAAAATGCTTTTATGGGGAAGTTGTTGCATAATCATGAGTGATGATGATGTATAAACCTTACTTTCCAGAGGCAGTTAAAGTGGAAAACGCAATGGACTCAAAAGGCTGTCACCAACTTCCTAGATGACCTCAGACAAGTTTGTTCACCTGTCTGAGTTTCACTTGTCTCACCTGCAGGTTGGAGGTTCTACTCGATGCTCTGTGAGGCCTCACAAATGGTATAAAGTCAGTGCCTGTATACGCCACAGGTTACACTTGATGCAGAGCATTCCTTGCCTGGCAGGGGCAGGAGAGTGGGGACAAAAGAAGAGGATGAAAGTCTTTGAAGAGGATGGAATGGTGTCAAGTCAAAGTGTAGTCCTCCCTCTTCCTGAAGGTTAGGCTCCAGAGTAGAGGACTGGAAAAAGGAAGATGGGGCATCAGGATAGAGTGAGATTCCTGACCATCACTCAGGGCAGAGCAAGGCAGAGGTAAGTTCCAAAGTAGAAGCCAAAGCCTTATGCTTGGAGGCAAAAATGAACAGTAGAGAAAGCGAAGAGCTGCACCTGAGCTACCAACAAGGTACTTCAAAATAAGATCCACAGACGTTGTTAGAAGTATCTCAGGGCAACCAGCATAGTTGCAGCATGCAGAAATTAAAGTCCATTAAAAAATTTACTGAGAGGCTGCTATATGCTTGAGAGCTGCTGGAAATCCAAACATGAATTATACATAGCCCTGCCTCCTAGGACTTTAAAATGGGACAGACAGATGTGTGCACCACTAACTGGGCTGTACTTTGGTTTGCAGACAGCACTAAATGAGGGGTTTAAATCTAGTGCTGTGGGAGCACAGAGAATTAAATCTGGTTCAGTTTAGTCTGGTAGGAGTGAGAACGAAAGCTGTCATAGTGGAAGGAATATGTAAGCTGGATCTTGAGAGATGAATAGCATCATCAGGTGGAGGGTTGGAGAAGGGCAGAGAGAACCACAGGTGAAGAGAAATAAAGGAATGAGATGCCTGGTGTCTCGTGAGGAGCTGAGTGTAACTGGAGCATGGGGAGCACTGGAGAAGTGGGAGGGGGTGAAGCCAGAAGGTAGGCTACCACTGGATTGGGAAGGGCTTTGAGTCTCATGCTAAAGGATTTGGTCATGACCCAGTAAGAGGCTGGATGGTGTAATTAATATCAGTAATTAATATCACTCAAGCTGGTTTCCAGTAGACAGACCCAATCCTTGTTAAAGGCCAAGAGTGGAGGAGAGAATGGGGTGGTGGAGTGAGGAAGGAAAAGAGAGAAATTGAAATCAATCTTGCAATTCCAAGCTAGACTAACTGGTTAGGAATATTAGAGATTGAGATATGGACTACAGAGGAAGGAAAAGGGAGAGAGATGATAAATTTAGTTTTGGCAAAATCGGAAACATCCATGAGAGGCTATTGATAATGTGGTTCTGGAACTTGGGATAGAGTCAGGGCTGGATTTAGCTACTTGGGAGAAAGCAATGGGAATAGATGAGTTGCCTAGGGAGAGAAAGGTAAGTGGAAAGAAAAGTAAGTGAAGACAGATCTTAGGGAAACAACCACCGAATGAGGAGTCAGAAAAGCATACTAGGAATGAGGAGAAACTAGGGTAAAAACAAGAGAAGAGTTATATTGTGGAACCCAAAGAAGTGAAGATTTTCCAGAAGAATAGCTGGTCAGGAATTTTTAAAAAGCTCAGAAGAGGTCAAGACAGATGAGAAATAAAAAGAGGTAGTTTGAATTGGGTGGGAGAAAAGACCTGGTGATCTGCTCCCTTAAACATTACAGCCCAGGAAACCCTATAGGGTCCTATGAGTCAAAATCAACTTGACAGCACACAACAACAACAATCTGAATTGGAACTTAAGTGAGCAGAAAATGAGGAAGTGGAGTCAGTGAGTAAAGAAGAATGCGATGGTAGGAGAGAGCGAAGCAAGATGGTAGCTTTAGGTGCAGCTAGAGTCTAAGGATTTTTTTTTGTGACTTTTTATGTTGATATAACTTCAAAATTAGAAAAGTTAATGACAAATCAGATCAGCGTTTAATCTCTAAAATCTACAAGATACTCCAAAACCTCAACAGCAAAAAGACAAATAACCCAATTAAAAAATGGGCAAAGGATATGAACAGGAACTTCACCAAAGAAGATATTCAGGCAGCTAACAGACACATGAAGAAATGCTCACGATCATTAGCCATCAGAGAAATGAAGATCAAAACTACAATGAGATATCATCTCACCCCAACAAGGCTAGCATTAATCCGTAAAACACAAAATAACAAATGCTGGAGGGGTTGTGGAGAGACTGGAACACTTATGCACTGTTGGTGGGAATGTAAAGTGGTACAACCACTTTGGAAATGGATTTGGCACTTCCTTAAAAAGCTAGAAATAGAAGTACCATACGATCCAGCTATCCCGCTCCTTGGAATATATCCTAGAGAAACAAGAGCCATCACACGAATAGATATATGCACACCCATGTTCATCGCAGCACTGTTCACAATAGCCAAAAGATGGAAGCAACCTAAGTGCCCATCGATGGAATGATAAACAAACTATGGTATATCCACAGAATGGAATATTACACAACAATAAAGAACAATGATGAGGCTGTGAAATATCGTATAACTTGGTGGAAGCTGGAACTTATTATGCTGAGTGAATTTAATCAGTCACAGAAGGACAAATACTGTATAAGACCACTATTATAAGAACTCAAGGTTTAAACACAGAAGAAAACATTCTTTGATGGTTATGGGGGTGGGGAGGGAGGGTGAGGGTTATTCACTAACTAGATAGTAAATAAGAATCATCTTAGGCGAAGGGAAGGACAGCACCCACTACAGGGGAAGCCAGCACAACTGGACTAAACCAAAGCTAAGAAGTTTCCTCAATGCAATCAAATACTTTGAGAGATAGAGTAGCAGGGATGTGGGATCTGGGGACCATGCTTTCAGGAGACATCTATGTCAATTGGCATAACAAACCTTATTAAGAAAATGGTCTGCATCCCACTTTGGTGAGTGGCGTCTGGGGTCTTAAAAGCTTGCAAGCAGCCATCTAAGATGCATCAATTGGTCCCAACCACTTGGAGTAAAGGAGGACAAAGAACAGCAAAGACACAAGGAAAGTATTGGCCCAAGAGACAGAATGGGCCACGTAAACCAGAGAATTCATCAGCCCGAGACCAGAAGAACTAGATGGTGCCCGGCTACCACCAATGAACGCCCTGACGGGGAACACAACAGAGGGTCCCTGATGGAGCAGTAGAATGATGGGATGCAGAACTCAAATTCTAGTAAGAAGACCAGACTTAATGGTCTAAGACTGGAGGTGCCTCAGAAAGCATGGCTGTGGTCTCTCCATCACCCCAGAACTAAAACAATTTCTGAGGCCAACTCTTCAGACAGGGATTGGACTGGACTGTGAGACATAAAGAGATACTTGTGAAGAATGTGCCTCTTAGACAAGTAGATATAAGAGACCAAAGAGGTGGCTTCTGTCCAGAGGGGAGAGGGGAGGGCAGAGAGAGTTAGGAGCTGGTTGAATGTTCATGGGGGAATCAGGGGCAGAGGGGAGGAGTGTGCTGTCACAGAATGGGGTGAGCGGTTGGGGTCTCATAACAATGTATGTTAAAAAAAAAAAAAGTTCTGTATGGGAGACTAACTTGAAATGTAAACCTCATTTAATTACAACAATAAAAAAAAGCTTAAAAAAATTAGAAAAGTTACAAAAATAGTACAAAGAGCTTGCATGTACTCAATTTCACTGTTTGTTCACATTTTGCTTCACTGATTGCTCTCTCTGTCTTTGCCTGTCTCTCTCTCTCTCTATATATAAAATATCTGTCTTTCCCTCTTTTTCTCATTTTGAACCATTGGAGTTGGAGACATCGTGACCTCTTTACTTCAAGGTATTTCAATGTGTATTTCCTAAGAACAAGGACATTCTTTTCCATAACCACAGTACAACTATTAGATTAAGAAATTTCACACTAATACACTACTATAATTTACATTCCATATTCAAAATTCAGTATTTTTCCCAATAATGTCCTGTATAGATATTTTTCCCTTGTTCTGGATACAAACCAGCATCACAGATTTCATTTAGTTGTCATATCTTTTTGTTGTCCTTTAACCTAAATTATTTCCCAAGACTTTCTTGTGTCTTTTATGACATTAACATTTTTTGATTGAAGAGTGCAGGCTGGTTATTTTGTAGAATGCTCCTCAATGTGGGTTTGATGATGCTTCCTCAAATTAGACCAAGGTTATTAATTTTTGCAGGAATATGCCAGAAGTGATGTTATGCTCTTCTCAGGGCATCATATCAGGAGGCATATGATACTGATTTGTCCCATTTTGGGAGATAAGAACTTAGATTATTTGGTTAAGGTAGTGTCTGCCAGGTTTCTCTACTGCAAAGTAGCTATTTTCCCTCTGTAATTAGTAAGTAATTTGGAGGGAGATACTTTGAGAATATGTAAATATCCCATTCTTTATTAAATAGTCACCTACCAATTTTAATACCCCTTGATGATTTTTGCCCAATCAGTTATACTGTGATGGTTACTTTGGTGATTTTTGGTGATTTTTCTAACTCCATTGTTCCCTCTGCGTTTATTAGTTGGTTTATTACTGTAAGGCAGAACTCTGCCTTTTTATTTACTTATTTATATATGTATGTACTTGTTTGTTTATTTAATCAGCATAAATAAAGGAGATTTTGTAAAAGGATGTGGAAAGACCTGAGTTTTCTTATAGATTGAATGAAAGGAGCCAATGGGAAAAGCAGAGCGCATAGGGAGTAATTAAAAATTAAAAATTAGGGCACATAGGGAGTAATTAAAACAACCAAGTTCAAAGAAGGGGTAAAACTGAATACAGATTGAAGGAGTTGGTCCTGGAAAGGTGTAGTAACTATACATTTTGATAAAAGAAAGGAAGAAAAGCTAGACTGCTGCAGAGGGAAGTTTAAGGATCTCATACCTGATGCCCCTCATTGCTTTACATGAAGTATTTGGTGATGTCAGCCACATATGTGTCTGGTCCTATTAAGATAAAAGCATCATAATCCCTGCCCTTAGGTGTCTGGTGAGCTTATGATAACATCTGACTTTAATACCAAATAGTGTGGTGAGTGCTAGATATGGGTCCACAATATACTCATCCCAAACGCTTGAGGCCAGATGTACTATAGAGTTCAGATTTTAAGGTAATATGGTTGTTGTTGTTGTTGTTAGGTGCCGTCAAGTCGGTTCTGACTCATAGCAACCCTGTGTACTACAGAATGAAACATCGCCTGGTCCTGCGCCATGCTCACAATCATTGTTATGCTTGAGCCCATTGTTGCAGCCACTGTGTTGAGGGTCTTCCTCTTACTCGCTGACCCTCTGCATTACCAAACATGATGTCCTTCTCCAGGGACTGATCCCTCCGGACAACAAGTCCAAAGTATGTAAGACATAGTCTCACCATCCTTGCTTCTAAGGAGCATTCTGGTTGCACTTTTTCCAAGATAGATTTGTTCGTTCTTTGGGAGTCCATGGTATATTCAATATTCTTCTCCAACACCACAATTCAAAGGCATCAATTCTTCTTTGGTCTTTGTTGTTCATTGTCCACCTTTTGCATGCATATGATGAGATTGAAAATACCACAGCTTAGGTCAGGCAAGGTAATACTGTACAAATACCATATTTTACATGGCACCCCCAGTAGGATGTGGCAGCATGCAATAATCAAACCAAATTAACATTTCTAAGGTGAAATGTGAATATTCATATTGAGAGGTATAAAAACTACAAATAATCTCATGTCAGTTCAGATTAGGTTAGCCACCAAAAAGTTTGCATCAAAATTACAAAATATTTTTGTTTGTTTCCAGAGCTTTTTACACATCTGAATTGTTAATAAAGGATTGTGGACTTCTATAAACAGTCCCATGAGAGCCATTACTCAATTACTTCCAACTCAAGAGTCGAGGAAGGCTTTGCAAATGAGATGGCAGTTGAGCAGGATCTTAAAGAAAGTATAGGATTTTGATTAGCAGAAAATGAGAATCGAAGACAGGATAGAAGAAAGTACATTCCAAATAGAAGAATTTGAGCAAAGGTGCAGAGGCAGGAAAGTCCCTAATTATGGGTTGCTGGACCATAGATAGGGCTTTTATGAGGAAATGGCAGAAGATCAAACTGGAAAGGTGAGTTGGAACCTGAACACAAAAAACTTTGGATACCATTCTCAAAGTCTGAAATTTTACCCTGCAGCCAGTGGAGAGTAGCATGATCATGTAGCTGCTTTGGGAATGTGGAACCAGAACTGACTGGGCTCTTGCTCTGTGCCAGTTCAGAAGGTTGATTGGAGCAGGGAGAGACTGAGGCAGAGAGGCAGTTGCAGTAGTGGAGGGGAGATGTAATGAGAGCTGGTGCGAACCCAGCCAAGGGAAGAATGAGATTTGAGAGCCAAGAATGGGTAAATCTGAGAGCCAAGCTAGAGTCAATGGGACTTGAATAATTGGATAGAAAGGATCAAGGAAAGGAAGATTCAAAGATTGACTCCCAGCTGAACTTCTAAGACAGAAAGTAGGACAGTTTGGTGAGTGGTGAGGATTGTGGTCTCAGGTATCCATCTGCCTGGGCTTATAGCCCAGCTGCCACTTCCTACCTGTGAGAACTGCAGCAAATAGCATATCCTTCCTGTGCTTGAGTTTCCTCACCTTCAAATAGAAATAATAATAGCATCTACCTAAAATGATAATTGTGTAGCTTCAATGAGTTAATCTGCATAAATACTGATCCTGACCATGTGCCATCTTCTTTGCAACTCCTGATCAGTTGGAAACATGCTCTGAATGTTTGGGAAACTTGTTGCTGATTTTGATGATGGTGATGTTAACTGAGTGAGCTAGAGATCCCAAGAACATGTCTTAATTCTGGGATCATGTATAGATTAATTTGTAGTTATAAGATCACTATAGGAAAGTTTCTCATTTTAGATTATTAATTATTTGTATATTTAATATGTCTGATTTCTTCTCACATATTTATGCAGAGTAAAACAAATCCCATCAACATTCTTCAAGGTATAATACAGAGATTATCTATTTCCTGACCTTAAGATAACCTATATACTCCATCTCTTTATCTATAATGTGTACTTTAAAAAAGTAACCAATTAACAAAATGCTGCTGTCAGCTGGGGGAAAAAAGTTACTAGATGGGGCAGGAGCTGTAGGTTAAAGGTACAGTGAAAGAAAAAAAATTGCTTAATGGTTAGAATTTTGTCAAGGTGAAATTCAGAAAACTAATTACAGATATTCAAAATGGAATTGATCAATGTGGCAAATGCTGACAGATGATTTGGAATTTCAATATGGTTGGAGAGCTGCCTGCCAATTATGTTTTCACAAGAAGCCTGATGTGGCTTGGCCTCTTTAAAATTCTTCAAAAGAATTGCTTAGTCTCCTGGATGAAAGTGTATCATTGGAATCCTACCTGTCAAGCAGTGTCCAGCTCTCCAGTGCTTACGTCAGCTGACTTAATACTCAGCCTTCTCTGAAGCAAAGATGTGATCGAGACCTTGTGAGCATCCTTTAGAAACGTTTGTTGCAGAGAGTTCATACAGATGCTGATTGTGGCTTATCTGAAGTGGAACTTAAGCAAACTGTTGAAAAACTTTGAAAACCATTGATCACAATCAAGTATGAATACTTCATCAGGGAAGAGTTGCAGTGTGCTGAGATTCTAAGTAAAAAATTCAAGTGCAGATTGAGAGACGTGGGAAAGTGTTTCTGTGACAATTAAGCTCCGCATATATACTGAGTTATGTAAACTTATAGGGAGTCCCTGCATGGTGCAAACGGTTAAGTGCTCTGCTACTAGCCAAAAGATTGGCTGTTTGAACCCGCCCAGAGGCTCCTCAGAATACAGGTCTGGCAATCTGCTTCCTAAAGGTCACAGCCGATGGAGCAGTTCTATTCTGCACAAATGGGGTCTCCATGAGTTGGAATCAACTCGATGACAACTAACTACAACACCATGTAAACTTATAAACATTAGGAATTGAAAGCTAGTGTTTATCGACATAATAAATTTATGTGCCATTCTGATTGTGCAGTTTTTACATTTTTAATCAATCGTGTAGATTTTAAAACAATATTTTCTGATTCTTGTTTTCTTTGTTGATTCCATGTCTTCTTTTTTTCCTATATAAAAAAGAAAATAGGTAGCAGACAGAAAAAAAAAGTTACCCAGGAGCAATATTGTTTCCATTTGAAACAGAAACTTCAAATTCTGTTTCCATTTGTAACTTCCTTCTTAGTAGATGTTATGGATTGAATCATGCCCTCTGAAAATCTGTATCAACTTGGCTAGGCTGTGATTCCCAGTATTGTGTGATTGCCCACCATTTTGTGATCTGATGTGATTTTTCTATGGGTTGTAAATGCTACCTCTATGATGTTAATGAGGCAGGGTTAGAGGCAGTTACGTTAATGAGTCAGGGCTCTATCTACAAGGTTAGGTTTTGGTTTAAGTCAATCTCTTTTGAGATACAAAAGAAAGAATGGAGCAGAGAGGAGAGGGACCTCATGCCACCAAGAATGAAGAACCAGGAGGGGAGTGCGTCCTTTGGACCCAGGCTCCCTGTGCTGAGAAGCTCTAGACCAGGGGAAGATTGAAGACAAAGACCTTCCCTCAGAGCTGACACAGAGAGAAAGTCTTCCCCTGGAGCTGTCACCCTGAATTTGGACTTCTGTCGTCCTAGACTGTGAAAGAATAAATTTCTCTTTGTTAAAGCCATCCACTTGTGGTATTCCTGTTATAGTAGCACTAGATGACTAAGACATACATAATCAGATGTTTCTGGCATCCACTGTTTGGCCCTAGCCATTGAGTTAGTAACAAATGAACTCAAAAAGAATGTGGTATATGAACGCATTGATGGTTTTCTCCCCTCCTTTAGCTGTGGCCTCAGACTATTCAACCTGGGCACATGGACCAGCTTGTGCAGACACAAAAGAGGAGCACTTATAGCCTCAGGCAGAGCCAACTCCGTGTCCCCCTGAATCCATTTGCCCTTCTGAGTCTAACTGGGCACATGCCTACCTAGCTAGACTGTATTTCCCAACCTCCTTTTCAGTGATGGGCCTCTCTTCCCCCCTTTCAGAAAGCTGGAATGAGACATGGCTATGTCCCAACCTCAACCATACAGACCATGAAGAGATGCTGGAGGCAGCCAGAACAACAAGATAGAAATCACCTGCTGATATGAAACACCCCGGCTGGTTATGTGAGAGAGAATAAGTTTCTGTTTCCACTAAATTTTGGAGTCTCTTTATTACAGTACTGGTGCCCTGGTGGCACAGTGGTTAGAGATTGGCTGCTAACCAAAAGATCAGCAGTTCGAATCCGCCAGCCGCTCCTTGGAAACCCTGTGGAACAGTTCTACTCTGTCTTGTAGGGTCTCTGTGAGTTGGAATCAACTCGACAGCAATGGGTTTGGCTTTTTTTGTTTTGTTATAGTAAGTTAACATATCCTTACTAATCCATAGCTTTATCTTCCTCTGTGATAACCTCACCCCATTGCATACTGAAGCCATCTTCCCCAACTATATCAGCTCCACTTGGGAGATGGCTCCGACTCTTCCCCATGACTGGGATTGGGAGTAGTGGAGCGCCATTCTAAAGCCTGAAAAAACACTGAATTCATTTCCATTGAGGCGATTCCAATTCATGACAACCCGATGTGTTACAAAAGTAGAACTGCTCTATAGGGTTTTCTTGGCTGTAATCTTTACAGAAGCAGATCTCCAGGCCTTTCTTCTATGGCACCTGCTGGGTGGGTTCAAACCACCAACATTTAGGTTAGTAGTAGAATGCAAAATTTGGCTTCATTTACCTTGTCCAAGGCATCTCTGCAAAGGCATTAATTCTCAAGCAGCATTAATACTGTCACTCCCTTGTTAACCTTTCTTTTCTCTTCACCATCTCCATTTCTCTGTCCTATATTATCCACAGAAGTGTTCTTTTTGTGTGACAGTGAACCATATCAAACCAAAGCTGCACAATTTCTCTACAGCTAAGGATAGAAGTATTCTCAACTGTAGTAGCAGCCTGCACTTACTGAGTGTTTAAGCTCTGTGCCAGGCAATATGACAGTTACTTCATATGAATAATTTTGCTAAGTTGTCATAGCCATCATTTGAGATAGGTACTATTATTATCTCCATTTTATAGATGAGAAAACCGTGGTTCAGAGGGATTAGCAATTTACTCAAGAACATGCAGCCAGTAAGTGGTGGAGCTGGGAATAAACCCAGGCAACCTGACTCCACATTCCATGTTCTAAAATAGTGTATCTGTGGTGGGAGCCCCACTCTTCCAGGCCTTTTCAAAATGCTCTCACTTGATACTAGCAATCTCAGTGTTTGGAATTCCTCCATAAGTCGCTCCTTTGTATTTAACTGCTAGGGCTTGCTTTGTTGTTGTTAGTTAGTTGCCATCAAATGGATTCTGGCTCTTGGTGACTCTGTGTTATAGAGTAGATTACTGACTGTAATCTTAACAGAAGCAGATTGCTTGGCCTGTCTTCTGTAGTACTGCTGGGTGGGCTCGAACCATCAACCTTTAGGTTAGCAGTCAAGTGCCAACAATTTGTGCCATCTTGGGACCAAAGACTTGCAATGTTGTTGCTGTTGTTATTTGCTGTGAATCGATTCTGACTCATGGTGACCCCATGTGTGCAGAGTAGAACTGCTCCATGGGATTTTCAAGGCTATAATCTTTCAGAAGCAGATTGCCAGACCTGTCTTCTGAAGCACCTCTGCGTCAGTTTGACCCACCAAACTTTCAGCTTGTAGTCGAGTGCTTAGGGACTTGCTAAGGAACCCTGGCTGCACAGTGGTTAGAGACTTTCTAACCCTGGTGGCGCAGTGGTTAAATGTCCAGCTGCTAACTGAAAGGTTGGCAGTTCGAACCTACCAGCTGCTCCACTGGAGAAAGTTGTGGCAGTCTGCTTCCATGAAGATTACAGCCTTGGAAACACTATCAGCAGTTCTACTCTGTCCTATAGGATGCTCAGAGTCGGAAGTGACTTGATGGAAGTGGGTTTGTTTTCTTTGGTTTTATGTCCTTCTACCAGATTTTAAGGTCACTGAGTCCAGGGAATGAGCCTTATGGTTTTGCAGTAACCAGCAGCCAGCCCTGTGCTGGGCATAGAGCAGTGGCTGCATCTCCATGTGCTGCTTGAGGAGGAATTCTCACCCAAGTCCAACCCCACTTCCCAAATAACATTTATAGTCTGCTTAGTCTATTGGTGGCACGAATTTTGTTTTGTTTTAAACAAGGGATTTCTCATTCTGGGGTGGGGAGGAGTTTGCTGTTATAAAATAAATGTATCTCTCAGATATATTATTTTACAGAACCTGAGCAATATGGCATTGGCAACAAAAAACAAACAGACAAACAAGTAAGAACAACAATAAAAACCTGAGCTATTTTATAATTTTGGAAGATTGTGATTGACCCTGAGGTTGGACATCTCTAAGTCCACAGATATTCCCCAGCTCCAGCCCTTGGTGCTCCTTGGCAGCCAGTGGTAACACTTGGGACCTATTGACCTCAGGTGGTTTTGTACTGACTTTCAAAGTGTCTGCAGCCTTGGAGGTTTTTACTAATCTCTCAAATCAACTGACTCTCCACTTAGAATGCTGAGTGGAAGAAGGTCTTTATTATTGAGTATGTAATTTCAATGACACACCCTGAAATCATTACGCTGGGAAATTAATTTAGATGAGACATTGTAGGATAGTTTATTGTCTCCACTCTCCCATATGGCCTTTGTTTTCAGAATCTGGAGGGGCCTTGGGAATAGGATGGAAGGATTTCTACACCCTTGACCCCCTAGGAGAAACAAGAGTACCATTTTAATGTTGAAATGGGTGCTGATACAAACATTTATCCTTTTATTTACACTGATGTTGTAGTGAACAATCTGAAAATATGGTGGAGAGGTATGTTGGTGGCCAGGAATGATAAGTGTATAATAAAATAGTTTAATAGGCAAAAAACTGCTTCTAAGAGGGACTAACTGATGCTTACTGAGGAAGACATTAGTCCTAAGATCGCACCATGCTTTCTTTCTACAGTGGTTAAGAGCTTGGCTGCTAACCAAAAGGTCAGAAGTTTGAATCCACCAGCTGCTCCCTGGAAACCCTATGTAGCAATTCTACTGTGTCCTATAGGGTCACTATGAGTCAGAATTGACTTGACGGCAATGGGTTTGTTTGCTTTTTTTTTCCTACATCTTTCTTTTTTTAAAAAAAAAATTACCATTATGGTATATTTCCCTATCATCTTTTTTCATGTTCATATTTTACAAGGATATAAATAGTCATATATATACAATTTTGCATTCCTTTTTCATTTAAGATATATAGCATAAATATTTCCATGTTATTACATGGTTTTCATACCCATAATTTTAATAGCTGAAAAATTTAAGTAATTTATAAATTTATAATCATTTACTTAAATATAACCTAATGTAAGAATTTGGATTTGCTCTCAGTTTTACTATTATAAAAATGCTATTTTTGCTATTATAAATGCCATTTTTGCTATTATAAAACTGCATTTTTGTGTATATACATTTTTGCTGTCTTAATTATTTAAGAACAAATTCCCAGAAATGAAATTTTGGGGCAAAATGTTTGAAATGTTTTCAGTTTTTGATGAAATTACCAAATTTATTTCCAAAGTGATTATACCAATGTACAATCCCACCATCTACAACCTTATTTTATGGTCTCATGAAAGTCTCCTTTTATTTATTAAAAAAAGGTAGAAGCCACTTTATTGATGATATACATGATAACTTTCCCAAAGATGCCCCTAAATAAGAACAGAATTTGTACATGTTTGTAGAGTAAAGAAAAGGTAGAGAAATATAGTATGACTATCACAATAGCGGGTTTGTGTGTATGTGTGTGTGTTGTATTGGGCAGTGTGGAGAATTAAGGCTTAATGTGCCTAACAAACAATCTTTTGCCTGAAAATTAGGCTGAGCTGACCAGATGGTGAGTGGGATGAAATAGTTTTCCTATCATTGTGTGCAAGATTTCTAACTCTTTGTTACCCACTTTGTTCTTAGGCAGTAAAGTCAATGGGGATGCTTGCTTGTAAAGGACAGGAGGCAAAATCTCATCATTGCTCAGATTTCTCATCACTTGCTCAGTTCCTATTCATTTAGACTTTTGTTTTAAATATGTGTATTTTCCCTTGGCAATACCACAGTGTCTTTTTTTGGTCTCTCTCTTCATCATAATTTGTGTCCAATGAACACAAATTTAATGGACAGAGTATTCCTTTATTTGAGTCTGTCTTTTATTCTTTTAATTCTAAACTGATGCTCTTCCTGGAGGAGGACTGTGTTACAAAAGAATGGAATTTTCCAGACAATGTTTAGTACATAATAGTTTTAAGAGGCTTCATGTTTGCAAGAGACAAATTAAGCAGCCTCTTCTAATATGTAGACAACATCTGTTACACAAAGTCACCATTAATGATAACACCAGGATCTCCTTTGTGGCTGATTTTCATCCAGCTGCACCTACCCATAAAAGGCTCCAGAAAGAGGGCTACACATTTATCTGTCAGTTCAGAATGACTTTGGAAAATAGCACATAAACCCAAGGTAAATCTTTGTTAACCTCTGAAATCAGAGCCTCCATATTCAAAGCTAAGCACCATAGCTTATAACTTCCTCACAGCCAACTTACCATCTCCATTTTTTTTTTATAAGATGCTCCAAATTTCAGATTGGTGATACAGAAGAAAGAAATGGAGCCTTGTGGCACCCACTTGTAGGTGACCAGCATGCTCATTGAGCCGTCATGTCTTAGGCTGGGTTCTCTAGAGAAGCAAAACCAAATAATATGTGTGTGTGTATGTGTGTGTATATAAAGAAATTTATCTCAAGGAAATGGCTCATGGTTGTGGAGGCAGGCAAGTCCCAAATCTGTAGGTCAGGCTTCTCCTGACTCGTGGTTGCAGGGGCTGCTGAACCCAAATCAGCAGCTCAGATGACATGCTGCTGGCCCATGGGGCTGTGGAAGCTGGCAAATCAGGTCAGATGGCAGGTTCCTGGCTCACTGGGCTGTGCAAGCTGGTGAATCAGGTCAAACGACAGGCTGCTGGTTTGTGAGGCTGTTGAAGCTGGCAAATCCCAGAACTGGCAGGTTAGATGACAGGCTGCTGGCTCAGGTTCCAAGAACTGGAGGTCAGATGATGACAAGCCAGATGCAGGATCCAGAGCAAGCAAGTGAGCTTTGCTAGAACATCCATATATATTGGATGCAGGCCACACCCTCAAGGAAACTCCCCTTACAACTGATCACATCAGTTCACAAAATGAAGGATGATTACATCATTACATAATTGCCAAACCACTGAGAATCATGGCCAAGCCAAGCTGACATACAACCTTAACCATTACACGGCAATTACAAGCTGTCACTCCAGAGCTTCATTCAGACAATATTCCCATTTGTACCAACAGGTCTATTATTAAATAATAATAACCCAGAAAAATCCTTGGTAGGACTAATTAGCTATGGCTAATCAATTGATTTGATCAAATGAATTATTGTTATTTGCTTTGATATTAAACATTAAGGTTCTTTAATGAAAGTAATCTATATAGGAAGCATCAAGAAGACTAGTAGAAGGGCTCCACTTTCTTTGCAAGACTGAGCTGTATAAAATGTCTCCGTCACAGTTTCATTGTTGAATGTATTCTGGTATACACCAACTCCTCACCTATCGACATGGTTATGTTCCAAAGACCAGGTCATTGTGCAAAAATTGACGTTATGCAAAAATGGAGGATTTCTTTTTCTGGTTTCAAGACCATCCATTTGCCTGATTTTTTTTTACTTAGGAAATATGATCACAGACATAATAACAACTGAAATTTACTGATGTGCTCATCACTCTGACAAGTCCATTTATGGATTATTCCTCTGCAAAGAAGGAGGCTTGGAGGAGACAAAGCTGGATAAAGCTGGGCTGTGTGACTGGAGGGTCCATGGCTTAACCACTTCACCTTCCTCCTGTGCTGAGTCATTAATGAGCAAAACAGTCGCATAGTAGATTTTTTACTATTGTCTTAAATGTGAAATGTTAGATAAGGAAATAGTTGATAAGTGAGGAGTAGGTGTATTTTCTTCTCTGGTTTTCTCTCTGGATGTATATGTTATAGTGTAACATGTCAATTTATTCATTTAATACCTATTCCAGGTGCCTTCCTTGTTTCAGGCTCGGTGCTAGAAGCTGGAGATACATTAAATAATAAAATAAGCAAAGTCCCTACCCTCGGGTAGTTTTGCTCACCAGAGGTGTAGAGAGACAACAAATGTATAGAGAGATTAAAATGGTAAATAAGCAGGAATGATTGAGGGATGGCATTTTAAATGGGGTGTTCAGAGAATGCCTCTATTTTTATAGAATTCTAGATGACGAAAGGGAGAAAGCAGTGTGAATATGCAGGAAAAGAGTATTCCAGGCCTAGGGGACAGCAATTGCAAAGGCTTCAAACTTGGCAAAGGGAAAAGGAGACTCAAAGAAGAATTGGCACATTTGAATTGTGGTGTTGGCAAAGAATATTGAATATACTGCCAGAAGAATGAACAAATCTGTCTTGGAGGAAGTATAATCAGAATGCTTCTTAGAAGCTAGGAGGGTAAGACTTTATCTTGCTTGCTTTGGACATGTCATCAGGAGGGACCAATCACTGGAGGAAGACATCACGCTTGGTAAAGTAGAGGGTCAGTGAAAAAGAGGGAGACTATCAGTGAGATGGATTGACACAGTGGCTGCAATAATGGGCTCAAACATAGCAATGATTGTGAGGATGACACAGGACTGGGCAATGTTTTGTTCTGTTGTACTTAGGGTCACCATGAGTTGGAGCCAATTCCAGGGCACCTAACAACAACAACAAACTTGGCAAGTGCAAGAAACAGTATGGAAGCCTATGTGGCTGGGTGCTGATGGAAGATAGAAGGGTGATGGAAGCAAGATGAGAAGGTGAGCAGGGGTCTGTTATTGGGGACCTTGAGGGCCATAGTAAGGAGTAGGGATTTTACACTGTGTGAAGGAGAGCCTTTGGAGGTTTTTAACGCTTTCAAGATCCAATTATTTTCTCCTTTGAATTATTTGTTGATGCTATGTGTTTTCACTAATGAAGGCATGCTGATTAAAGGACCAATTTAGAATTTTTGTTATGAGTTATGAATTTTGATATCCATTATCTGGGATCACATGTGTCCCAGTGGGTCATGGACAGTGTAAATCCTGCCAATGTGACTTAATGATAAAATCATTTTTAAAAAAAATTTATTTCTTGAAAATATGCCAAACATGAGGTAAAACATGAAGGCACCTGGCAATAGCTGCACATAAATTTTATTCTAGCCTCCTTCTTAGCTTTTTTATTATTTTCCATGAAACTTTTCAAAACGTAGCACAATGCATTCATTCATCCTTACTGCAAAAGCAGTGCTTACAGCCCAAAATAAATAAAGCCAAGGGATTTTTTTATCTCAGGATAATTACCACTACAATGCTTTCTTCATTACTGCAAAATCAGTATTTAGAGGCAAAATAAATAAAACTAAAGGAATTTGAATCTCAGGAAAATTACCACTACTATGTATTCTTCATTATAACAAAAGTGGTACTAACAGTTAAGAAGCAGAAACAGCTGCCCTGTAATACTGCAGAACTGCTTACAGTGGTGCATTCCACCTACTACAAGTGAAAGCAATGATTGGGCCCTAAGATTGAACACAGGCTAAGAATAACTTACAGGAATTCCAATCTCTTGAAAAGTACCACTGCAATGCATTATTCCTTATTGGAAATGTATTATTTACTGTTCAGAAGCTAGAAAAGAAGGGAGCCAGGAAACAATGAATGGTATAAAGTAGAAAATAGCCACTATGACTGAATGAAGATTGGCATAGCTTATTTTCGTGATAAATACATTCTCACGAGAACATAGTAACTGGGAGACATAGTGAGGAGGCTTATTTCACAGAAATAAAGGCAAACCTGTCAAAAGTATAGAAAATTCACACATCTGGGAGGCACATGCTCAATCTACACAAAAATGAGGCTCCCACTCAGGATTTTTGAGTTTCACATTTTAAAAGGCTTCCACCTTGAGACTAAATGCAGTAAAATCGGGCTACCCACTTTCCAAATAACTTCAGAGGCATAAAAATTGGATGGGATACCGTATACCCCATGGGTCTTGAAAGAGGCAGTATACTGTTTTAATCTGGTAAATATTCACTTTGATTCAATATGATGTCAGCTGAATGTATAATTTTTGTACCAGCTGAAAGATCTGTTTGAAGCATGTGTTGTTAGGTGCTGTCTAGTCAGTTCTGACTCATAGCCACCCTATGTACAACAGAACAAAACACTGCCTGGTCCTGCACCGTCCTCACAATTGTTATTTTATTTTATTTTATTTTTAGCTCTTTGAAGCATAGGGGAATCATAATGTTACTTAGTTTCCCCACTGCAAAAATGAAAATGGGCCCTAGAATACAATTTTAACCTGGGCTTATTGATTTCCAGGGGGCTCACAGATGACATTCAGGGAGTCCATAGAATGCTTGTAAAATGTTGCGTGTTTATGTGTTTATGTAAGTAGAATCCAGGCCCCAGGGAGAACTAAAAACCATCCATCTGTAATATTTCATGATCCTCTAATTTCTAAATGTAGCTGGCACTCTTAAGTAATTTTATTTTTAGTGAGGACCTTAATTGTTTATTATCTCATTTTCTGTCTTCATCATTCATCAGGGGTATATTTTCAAGTTTCTTTGTCTCATCAGGTAGATTGCATTAAATCTTCATCCCTTTTGGTACACATGTCCTTTGCCATGCACCTTTGTAGTGCGAGGCATACTTCCACACACCTCGACTCTGTCCATATGACTGACTTTGGGATGTCAGCAGTTGAGACATAAGCAAAAGCTTGGACAGCACTTATGAAATCTCACTCTTTTGCTTCTGCCATCACCATGAGAAGGACATGTGTAGGCTAACCTGCCAGTCCCAGGAGGAGGATGAGAGTTATGTGGGGCAGAGCCAAGTCACCCTAGTCAAGCCCATTGTAGATTGGTTAATGCCCAGACAAGACAAGCCCAGCTGAAATCAGCTAAGCTGCCCAGCCAATCAGCAGATTTGTGAGCTAACTAAGTGCTTATTGTTGTTTGTCACTGAGGTATTTTGCAGGTCTTTACTATGCAGTAATAGCTAACTGATAATGCCAGCTTGACATATTGCTATCATTCTTGTAGCCCCTTTTTAAAAAACACCAAATCAGAGATCCTGAAAATTATGTTTGTTTGTACCCAACTTGGGCCCTGACTCAAAACTGAATCCCCAATTTCAAATGTATCTTAGCCATAACTGTGTTAATCAGCCCTGATTGTTTATGCTTCCTTACTGGCTTGCAAGCCAGTTTTCCCTTCAAAAACTGGCACAGCTGCTTACAGACGCCAAGTGCTAGAGGGTTCCACTAGTGGCAGAAGGGTGAAGTTCACAGCCCTAATCTCATAATGCTGTAACACAGCTTAACAGTGGTATATGCCATAGCATCCTAGCTGGATACAGGAATGCTAATGAAGGATGCAAATCCTGATTCAAAGCAGGGGTGTAAGCTGTAGAACCTCACTAAATGGCTGTAATTAATGTAAACTGTAGCATACCAACTGACCCTTGGGTATGCATAACTGCTCAGGGTGGCTTAATCTTTAGCCCTACCAGTTGCAGGAGGATTACTGATCTTTAAGAACTCAGTGGAGAGTTGAAAGGAAATTTGTTTAAACAATAGAGTTTAGAATATACATAAAGGAAGAGAAATAACTGCTACTGAAATGTACACTACAACCAAATCTAAGTAGTCTGTCTAACCAAGGACTGCCTCCTCACGGAAGTGGAGAGAACCAGAGTCTCTTGATTACGCTTTTATTAAAGTATAATATAATGTGATATATTAAACTATAATGTAATACTATAATAAACTGTAGTATAATATGAGAACAAATGAGTTCTATTTAAAGTAACAGGCATAACCAAAGGAATATTACCATCATCTCAAAGCTACACTTCCCTGTACAAACCTTCAAAAGTGGAGGAATATAAGGGCTTTGCTGCTCTTGAGCTTCACTGACCCCAAATACCCCAAATTCTATTTCTTCCCTAAATAAATTGGAAATGAGATAGTAGATTCCTTAGGTTCTTGATCAAATCAAGTATTTTTTTCTTTAAAAACTTTCTTTTTTTGAAAGGTAATAGAGTAGATGGTAAGATTTTTTTTCAAATGGTAGGAATATAATGAAAGTTAAGCCTTCCTAATACGCCCTTTATCCGTAATCCTTCACTTCATCTCTCTAGAGACAACCGTTGCTACTAGTTAATGTATCCTCAACAAGTTATTCTCTGTACACACATACACGCATCTATACCCAACTATGTTTTTTATATGAAAGGTAGCTGGCTGCACATGCTGTTCTGTATCTATTTTTCATTACTATATCCTGGAGATTGTTCCGTCTCAGTACTTACAGATCTGCCTCATTTCTTTTAATGGATGCCTAGAAATCCGTTTATGATGTATGGTAATTTATTTAACCAGTCCCCGGGGGATGGACATTTAAGTTGTTTTCAGGCTGTTGTCACTACAAACAATGAAGCAATGAACGTTCTTTTACATATGCCTTTGCACCCCTGCCAGAACAGCTGCAGGAAAAATTCCTTCTGGTTAAAGGGAAAATGTACTTTTAAAAGATGTTGATAGATAATGCCAAATACTCCTCCAGCGAGACTGTATCATTTTATACCCCCACTAACAAAATACAAGAATGCCTGCTTACCCACACTGATTATATGTTTCTGACCATTAAAAATAACACTATGCTATGAGTTTAGGAGTGAATGGAGATACAGAAATAGACATACAAAAAGTGTGAACAGCTCTTTATCTGTCATTCACACAGACAGGGCTTATATTAGATAAATTGGAGGAAACCAATTAAATTGTTTGAAACCTATGAATCATATGTATATGATGCAGATGTAGACTGAATTCAGATTGCACGAAACATTAAAAAAAAAAAGCTAACACTTACATTACTAGTAAGGTTAGCATTGGATGTTTTAAAGATAGGAAGGGTGTTATGTATGGATTGAACTGTGTCCTCCCAAAAGTTATGTAGTATTCCAAAACTCACTACCTATGAATATAACCCTGTTTGGAAATAGGGATTTTCTTTTGTTGTGCTAATGATGTCATACCAGACTGTTTTAGTCATCTAGTGCTGCTCTAACAGAAATACCACAAGTGGAATGGCTTTAACGAAGAGAAGTTTATCCTCTCACAGTCCAGTAGGCTACGAGTCCAAATTCAGGTCATCAGTTCCAGAAAAGGCTTTCTCTGTTGGCTCTGGAGGAAGGTCCTTGTGATGCATCAGTATTCCCTTGGTCTGGAAGTATCTCAGCCCAGGAACCTCAGGTCCAAAGGATGCACTCCCGGCACTGCTTCCTTGGTGGTGTGAGGTTCCCATGTGTCTCTGCTTGCTTCTCTCTTTTATATCTCAAAAGAGATTGGCTTAAGACACTATCTAATCTTGTAAACCTCATCAGTATAACTGCTACTAATCCATCTTATTAGATCATAGTGATGGAGTTTACAACACATGAGGAAATCACATCAGATTACAGAATGGTACACAATCATACAATAGTGGGAATCATGGCCCAGCCAAATTGATATGCACATTTTTGGGGGGACACAATTCAGTACACGACACAGAGTAAGGTGGGTTCTAAACCCTTTAAGTGTTGTCTTATAAAAAGACACACAGATGGCAGATGCATCTACAAGCCCAGGAACACCAAGGATTGCCAGCAGCTACTAAAAGCTGAAAGAGACAAAGGACCTCCTTCCTCTATAGCTGACTCCCTGAATTTGGACTTCTAGCTTCCTGAACTGTAAGAAAATAAATCTCTGTTCTTTAAAGTCACCCACGTGTGGTATTTTTTGTTACAGCAGCACTAGGAAACTAAATAAAGGATTTAGTAATCAGCTGGTCTAGAGCTGCACTGTCCAACATAGTAACCACTAGCCACATATGACTATTGAGCACCTGAATTTGCCTCATGTAAGAACTAAATTTTTTTTTAAATTGTGCTTTAAGTGGAAGTTTACAGTTCAAGTTAGTTTCTCATACAAAATTTATACACACATTGTTATCTGACCCTAGTTGCTCTCCCTGTACTGTGACAGCACACTCCTTTCCACCCTGGATTTCTCATGTCCATCAACCAGCTCCTGACCCACTCTGTTTTCCAATCAAGCCTCTGGACAGGAGCTTCCCATTTAGTCTCATGTATCTACTTGAGCTAAGAAGCACACTCTTCACAAGCATCATTTTATGTCCCATGGTCCAATCTAATCTTTGTGTGAAGAGTTGGCCTTGGGAATGCTTTTTGTTTTGGGCTAATGGAGAGTGTGTGGGCCATCTCTTTCGGGGTCCCTCCGGTCTCAGTTAAACTGTTAAGTCTGGAGTTTATACTAGAATTTGAGTTCTGCACCCCTCTTTTCTCCTGCTCTGTCAGGGCCTCTGTTGTGTTCCCTGTCAGGGCAGTCATTGGTGGTAGCTGGGCACCATCTAGTTCTTCTGGTCTCAGGAGTTTCTGGTTTATGTGGCCCTTTCTGTCTCTTGGGCTAGTATTTTCCTTGTGTCTTTGATGTTCTTCATTCTGTGCTGCAGGAGGGTTGGGACTAATTGATGCATCTTAGATGGCGGCTCGCTAGGTTTTAAGATCCCAGACGCCACTCACCAGCGTGGGATGCAGAACGTTTTCTTAATGAACTTTGTTATGCCAGTTGACCTAGATGTCCCCTGAAACGATGGTCCCCAGACTCCTGCCCCTGCTACTCTGTCCCTCGAAGTGTTTTGTTGTATTCAGGAAACTTCTCAGCTTTCGGTTTAGTCCAGTTGTGCTGACTTCTCCTGTAGTGTGTGTGTCCGTCCCTTCATCTAAGATAATTCTTGTCTACTTTATAGTTAGTGAATACCCCTCTCCCTGCCTCCCTACCTTCGTAACCGTAAAAGAATGTTTTCTTCTGTGTTTAAACCATTTCTTGAGTTCTTATAATAGTGGTCTTATGCAGTATTTGTCCTTTGCGACTGCTGAATTCACTCAGCATAATGCCTTCCAGATTCCTCCATGTTATAAGATGTTTCATGGATTCATTGTTGTTCTTTATTGTTGCATAGTGTTCCATCGTGTGAATATACCATAACTGGTTTATCTATTTGTTGTTTCCTAGGTTGTTTCCATCTTTTTGCTCTTATGAACAGTGCTGCTGTGAAAATAAGTGTTCATATATATATTCATGTGACAGCTGTTATTTCTCTAGGATATATTCCAAGGAGTGGGATTACTGGATCGTATGGTACTTCTATTTCTAGCTTTTTAAGGAAGCACCAAATCGATTTCCAAAGTGGTTGTACCATTTTAACATTCCCACCAGCAGTGTATAAGTGCACCAGTTTCTCCACAACCTCTCCAACATTTATTATTATTATTATTATTTTGATTAATGCTAGCCTTGTTGGGGTGAGATAGTATCTCATTGTAGTTTTGATTTGCATTTCTCTAATGGCTAATGATCATGAGTGTTTCCTCATGTATCTGTTAGCCACCTGAATTTCTTCTTTGGTGAAGTGCCTGTTCATATTCTTTACCCATCTTTTCATTGGGTTATTGGTCTTTTTGTTGTTGAGGTTTTGCAGTATCTTGTAGATTTTAGAGATTAGATGCTGATTGGATTTGTCATAGCCAAAAACTTATTCCCAGTCTGTAGGTTGTCTTTTTACTCTTTTGGTGAAGTCTTTTGAAGAGCATAAGTGTTTGATTTTTAGGCGCTCCCAATTATCTAGTTTCTTTTCTGGTGTTTGTGCATTGTTAGTAATGTTTTGTATTCTGTTTATGCCATGTTTTAGGGCCCCTAGCATTGTCCCTATTTTTTTCTTCCATGATAGCCATCGTTTTAGATTTTATATTTAGGTCTTTGATCTATTCTGAGTTAGTTTTTGTGCATGGTGTAAGGTATGGGTCTTGTTTCAGTTTTTTTGCAGATGGATATCCAGTTATGCCAGCACCGTTTGTTAAAGAGACTTGTCTTTTCCCCATTTAAGGGACCTTGGGCCTTTGTCAAATATCATCTGCTCATAGGTGGATGAATTTACATCTGGATTCTCAATTCTGTTCCATTGGTCTATGTATCTGTTGTTGTACCAGTACCAGGCCGTCCTGACTACCGTGGTAGTATAATAAGTTCTAGAATCGGGTAGTGTAAGGCCTCCCACTTTGTTCTTCTTCAGTAATGCTATACTTATCTGGGACCTCTTCTCTTTCCATAGGAAGTTGGTGATTTGTTTCTCCATCTCATCAAAAAATTCCATTGGAAATTGGATGGGGATTGCATTGCATCTGTAGATCACTTTGGATAGAATTGACATGTTCACAATGTTGAGTCTTCCTATCCATGAGCAAGGTATGTTTTCCCAAGTATGCAGGTCTCTTTGGTTTCTTGCAGTAGTACCTTGTAGTTTTCATTGTATAGATCTTTTATGTCTGTGGTTAGGTTTATTCCTAAGTATTTTATCTTCTTGGGGGCTATTGTAAATGGTATTGATTTGGTGATTTCCAATTCGAGGTTCTCTTTGTTGGTGGAGAGGGAATCCAACTGATTTTTGTATGTTTATCTTGTGTCCTGATACTTCGCTGAAATCTTCTAGTAGTTCCAGTAGTTTTCTTGTGGATTCTTTGGAATTTTCTTTGTGTAAGATCGTATCATCTACAAATAGAGATGCTTTTACTTCTTCTTTACAAGTTTGGATGCACTTTATTTCTTTTTCTAGCCTACTTGCTCTGGCTAGGACCTCCAGCACAATGTTGAATAAGAGTGGCATCCTTGTCTGGTGCCTGTTCTCAAGGGGAGTGTTTTCAGACTCTCTCCATTTAGGATAATGTTAGCTGTTGGCTTTGTATAAATGCCCTTAATTATACTGAGGAATTTCCCTTCTATTCCTGTTTTGTTGAGAGTTTTTATCATGAATGGGTGTTGGACTTTGTCAAATGCCTTTTCTGCATCAGTTGATAAGATCATGTGATCCTTGTCTTTTGTTTTATTTATGTGATGGATTACATTGATTGTTTTTCTAATGTTGAACCATCCCTGCATACTTGGTATGAATCCAACTTTGTCATGGTGAATTATTTATTTTTTTTGACATGTTGTTGAATTCTATTGGCTAGAATTTTGTTGAGAATTTTTGCATCTGTGTTCATGAGGGGTATTGGTTTGTAATTTTCTTTCTTGTAGTATCTTTACCTGGTTTTGGTATCAGAATTATGCTGGCTTCATAAAATGAGTTTGGGAGTATTCCATCCTTTTCTATGCTCTGAAATACCTTTAGTAGTAGTGGTGTTAATTCTTCTCTGAAAGTTTGATAGAATTCTTCAGTGAAGCCATCTGGGCCAGGGCTTTATTTTGTTGGGAGTTTTTAATTACCTTTTCAACCTCTACTTTTGTTATGGGTTTATTTAGTTGTTTTACCTCTGTTTGTGTTAGTTTAGGTAGGTAGTGAGTTTCTAGAAATTTGTCCATTTCCTCTCGGTTTTCAAATGTGTTTTTCATAGTATTCTGTTATGATTCTTTCAATTTCAGTTGGGTCTGTTGTGATATCGCCCATCTCATTTCTTATACGGGTTATTTACTTCCTCTCCTGTTTTTCTTTTGTCAGTTTGGCCAGTGGTTTATTGATTTTGTTGATCTTTTCGAAGAACCAGCTTTGGGTCTTGTTAACTCTTTCAGTTGTTTTTCTGTTTTCTATTTCACTTAATTCTCCTCTAATTCTTATTATTTCCTTTTAGCATCCAATGGCTTCTTTTGCTGCTCTCTTTCTACTTGTTCCAGTTGTAGGGTTAATGCTTTGATTTTGGCCCTTTCTTCTTTTTGGATGTGTGTGTTTATTGCTATAAACTGACCTCTGAACACTGATTTGCTGTGTCCCAAAGGTTCTTATAGAATGTGTTTTCATTCTCGTTTGAGTCTATGAATTTCTTTATTCCATCCTTAATTTTTTCTATAACCCAGTAGTTTTTGAGCAAGATGTTGTTCAGTTTTCATATGTCTGATTTTTTTCCTTGTTTTTTCTGTTATTGATTTCCACTTTTATGGCTTTATGGTCAGAAAAGATGCTTTGTAATATTTTGATGCTTTGGATTCTGTTAAGGCTTGTTTTATGGCCTAATATGTGGTCTATTCTGGAGAATGTTCCATGTGTGTTGGAAAAGAAAGCATACTTGGCTGCTGTTGGGTGGAGTGTTCAGTATATGTCTATGAGATAAGGTTGGTTGATTGTGGCATTTAGATCTTCTGTGTCTTTATTGAGCTTCTTTCTGGATGTTCTGTCCTTCACCGAAAGTGGTATGTTGAAGTGTCCTACTGTTATTGTGGAGCTATCTATTTCTCTTTTCAATGCTGTTAGAGTTTGTTTTATTTTGAAGCTCTGTCAATACACCTCCTGGTGTACTGACCCTTTAATCATTATATAGTGTCCTTCTTTATCCTTTTTGGTGGATTTTACTTTAAAGTCTATTTTGTCAGAGATTAATATTTCCAGTCCTGCTCTTTTTTAAGTGTTGTTTGCTTGATATATTTTTTTCTGTCTTTTGAGTTTTATCCTGTTTCTGTCTTTAAGTCTAAGGTGTGTCTCTTGTAGGCAGCATATAGACAGATCATGTTGTTTTTATCCATTCTGCCACTCTTTGTCTCCTTATTGGTGCATTTAGTCCATTTACATTCAGTGTAATTATTGATAGGTATGAGTTTAGTGCTGTCGTTTTGAAGTCTTTTTTTGTGTATTGTTGACAGTTTCTTTGTTCCACTTAATTTTCTGTGCTGAGTTGTTTTTCTTTATGTATTTTCTTTTCATATTTTTCATTGTTGTTAATTTTGTATTTGCTGAGTCTATGTTTTTCTTGTTTTTTTTTTTTTTTTTTGATGTGTAGGATTGTCAGTTTCTTTTATGGTTACCTTAATATTTACCCCTGTTTTTCTAAGTTTAAGCCACTCTGTTATTTCTTTATATCGTCTTTACTTCCTCTCCATATGAAAGATCTATGACTACATTTTTTGTCCCTCTCTTTTGTTTTAGTGTTGTCATCGTTTACATATTGACGTCTGTGTTTCCCTATTTTCAGTTTTTAACTTTGATTTATTTTTGTAACTTCACTGTCTGGGCTGATATCTTGTTGCTGTGTCCTGTGTTCTATCTAGTCTTTGATTGTTACTGATGTTATTGATTTTCTAACCGGAGGACTCCCTTTAGTATTTCTTGTAATTTTGGTTTGGTTTTTGCAAATTCCCTAAACTTGTGTTTATCTGGAAATCACCTAATTTCGCCATTATATTTGAGAGAGTTTTGTGGGATACATAATTCTTGGCTGGTAATTTTTTTCCTTCAAGCCTTTATATATGTCATCCCTTTGCCTTCTCGCCTGCATGGTTTCTATTGAGTAGTCCGAGCTTATTCTTATTGACTATCCTTTGTAGAAGACTTTTCGTTTATCCCTAGCCACTCTTAAAATTCTCTCTTTATCTTTGGTTTTGGGAAGTTTGATTATATTATGTCTTGATGGCTTTCTTTTGGGATCTACCATATGTGAGGTTAGATGAGCATCTTGGGTAGATATCTTGTAATCTTTCACGATATCAGGGAAGTTTTCTGCCAACAAATCTTCAACAATTCTCTCTGCATTTTCTGTTACTCCCCCCATTCTGGTATTCCAATCACTCATAGGTTATTCCTCTTGATAGAGTCCCACATAATTCTTAGGGTTTCTTCATTTTTTAAAATTCTTTTGTCTGATTTTTCCTCAAATAAGTTGGAGTCAAAGTGCTTTATCTTCAATCTCACTGATTTTGACTTCCATTGCCTCAATTCTGCTCCTATGACTTTCTACTGAGTTGTCTAATTCTGAAATTTTATTGTTAATCTTCTGGATTTCTGATTGCTGTCTATGGATTCTTCCAGCTTGTTAAATTTGTCATTATGCTCTTCTCTCATCTTCTTAGGTTCCTCTATTGCTTTGTCTGTGTGTTCCTTGGCTTGTTCTACATTTTGTGTAATCTCCATCCTGATCTGTATATTGATCTTTTGTATTCTACCTCTGGTAATTCCAAGAAGTTCTCTTACTCTGTAAAGTTTCTTGATTCTTTGTTTTGTGAGGCTTACTGAAACATCATGGTCTGCCTCTTTGTGTGACTTGATATTGACTGTTGTCTCCAAGCCATCAAGAAATTATTACATTTATTTATGTTAGCTTACTGTATCCTAGTTTCTTGTTTTGTTTTTATATACCCAAATAGGCTGCTTGTGTGAGCTAGTTTGAGTACTGGCACCTTTGAAGCTCTAACATCCTGTCACCAGCTGGTTAGATCTGTTACTAGGTATGTGAGTTCAAGAGTCTGTTTACTTTTCTTATATGGATTCAGCTCAGGTGTCCAGGTATTCAGTCACCAAGTGTGTGGTGCAAACTGTCACCTACAGTCCTAGACAGGCAGGGGTGATTGGTGTAAGCACAGGTATCTGGCTACAGTAGGGGGTCACATGCTCAGCAAGGCAGGGGGCTGACGGCTGCCCCTGAGTGTCTGGGAAGAAAGAGTGTCCCGGTTCCCTAATGTGCATCAGTGGGTGGGCTTTGCAGCTGGCCCATGAGCACCCAGTCCTTTTGGCTGTAAGGACTGGGAGACACCACTTATTCTTGGATCCCTGTCATGGGTGGCTAGGTGGCATTGGTAGAGCCACCAGTCCTCAGGCCCCTGATGTGGGTGGGTGAGGAAACTGCTTAATGCACAGAGCCATGTCAAATGTCACGAACCTGCCACTTCACCATATAACTGATACAGGTGAAGTTAGGCTTCAGGTATATACCCTGTTGCACTGTGCTAATGAGGGCCTATGCTGTTGAAATGGGCCCACACAGGTCTATGCAGGGGTGAACATCCATGGACCCCTTATGCCTGTGCCTAGGCAAAGGAGCTATGCCTACCCTGAGTTCCCAGTTTAGGGGAGCTGGCAGATTATTTTTTCCTGTTTGTTAATTTGTTCCCTCTCCAAGGCTGGGAGAATGGCTCAGGGCATGTGATGGGTCCTACTTCAGCCAAGGGGACTCGGCAATCACTGAAGCTGGCTCAGAACCCAGTGCAGAGCAGGGAGGGGGTAAGTAAATGGAAGAGAGGTTTTTCCCAAACGGGATGTATTTTGATCCTTGCGGTAGGTCAGATGTTTGTACTTATCTTTTGCCGATTGAGCACCGTTTTTCACTGGATCTGGAGGCCTGAGTAGATTCTCTGCTGCTCATTCTCTCCTATGTGGAAAATGCCTCCAGAGCTCCACTGCTTGCCTCATCATGCATGCCAACGAATCCGACCTGAAGGGTGCTAGCTCCTGATGGGTCAGGTCTAGCAACTCCTCGCTGCTTCCAAACCATATCTCTCTCTCCCGCCACTCAGTCTAATTCCTCAACTTTGCCTTTGATATTCAGGTCTCCTAGACTGTCATATATAATTGATTCACTTATTTTTTTCTGGTCTTTGTTGTAAAAGGGACCACTGGAAGCGTCTGACTACTCCACCATCTTAGCCCAGCCTCCCTAAAGTTTTAATTTAATTTAATTTTGATTAATCAAAATTTAAGTTGCCACATTTCATCGCTACAGAAAGTTCTGCTGGAGTGTGCTGTTCTAGACACTTACTTCTCAAAGTATAATCCTCAGACAAGCAGCTTTGGCATCACTTGGCAGCTTGCTAGAAATCTCAGCCTCTTTCAGAACTACTAAATTAGAATCTTCATTTTAACAAGATTCCCCAGGGGATTCAATGCACATTAAAATTTGAGAGAATATGATCTTGATTCTACCCTCACTTCAGCTATAAACTGTTTGTGTTGTCTTGGACAAGTTGCTTCACTTCCCTGAACCTCAGTTTCCTCATCTGCAACATGAAAGGGTTGCTCTTTCATAATCTTGTCATACTTTTGGGTATAATCAGGGTGTAATCAGAGGCTTGAAATGTGTTTATGCACTTATGTTTGTCCTCTTGAGCTTCTGTCATCACCAAGAGACGACTCTGCTCTAGTTGGCATGCAGGTTCTGGGAGGATGAGACACCTGTGAGCAGAGCCACTCCAACCAGACTGCAGGCTGAATGAAGCACAACCCTGCCAGCCACAAACCCTTGAGCAAGAAATAAAAGCTTAGTGGTATATGTCCCTGAGATTTTAAGATTGTTGTTTATTATACAGTAATGATTAATTTAGTACCTGTTCAAAAATAAATTTATTAATTAAGATTAAAATTAAAAAATGAGTTTTATGCCTTGACTTTTATTAAATAATATATAGCATGGAATAGGAAGAATTTCTTCTCCATTTCTCCATATATCTACTTTGGAGACAATCCCATTATAGTATATACCTTTTATTACAACTCTCTTTTACTACATTATATGTTAGCTTTTCCGATTATTAGCTTTGTGGACCTGTGGCCTGTCACAGATTCAAATTGTTCTAATTAACCATAATTCTCTTTTTGATGTTCACCTTGTCACAGCTTGCCTAGTGGAGCTCCAGTAAGTAGGCTTCTGTGTCCTTTAGCCTCATCCCAAATATTTTAAAATGCTTTCATACTTTCTGGCAAAGGAAGATGATCCAAACCCGTCTTAGTTTTTCCCTACTGAAAGGCATATAATCAGTCACATTCCAAGGAGCCCTGATTCCTTTTAATGGAGAATGTAATACAGAACAAAATTTGCACTGGGCATATGCGGTAGACTTGATTTTACCCCAGTTGTTCACACCCTCCAAGTCCTTTGTCATATGAATGTGAAGTTCTTCCCAATAGAAACTGGATGTATTTTCTCACTCCTTGACCTTGGCCTTGGTCATGTGATTTGCTTTGGTCAATGGAATGTTGGTAGACGTAATATTATCAGAGGCTTTAAATATGCTTCTGCAATTTGGCTTGATTCTCACATCCTTGGAATCACCATGAGAAGAACTTGCCTCAAGTTGTGTCTGCCCCTTCAGCCTGGGTCCAAAATAAACACATGTGGAGCAGACCTAAGCTTAAACCTCACCTTGAGCCAGTTGAGCCAATCTGTAGCCTGAATCAGAGCCATCAGCTAATCCCAGGCTAGGTAGTTTGAACCATAGTTGATCTGCAGACTCATGAACATGAGAGCAAACATGTAGTTGTAAGCCACTGAGTTTTGGGGTGGTTTGTTATGTGGCATTCTTGGGGAAATAGCTGAATATGCAGCATCTGTATCAGATAGTTTCTCAATAATAATGGCAGTAGTTGAAATGACAACGTTAAAATCACTTTAATGACAGAGATGGAAAAGATATTTCTATTTAAGTTTATTGAGTTCACACTAAGGTTTCCAGTTTAATTCTTAACAGTACTAAATGTTTTCTTAATATAAAAATTTAAGATTATTTTTTCTATATAAGGCCTACCTAGATCTTAGACTCTTGTTCATATTTTATTTGTACTCTTCTCGTTTACTATCCTCATATAACTCATGCTTCCAGATTTATGACAGAGAAAAGTAAATTTCTATCTTATATAAGCATTTGGAGTTTTCTGTCATTTACAAATGAACCTAACACTATTGCTATACCTCTATATTGCTTTTGAGCCTCTAAAGCAGCAGCAGCCACAGCAGATTATCTCATAGCCCCTCTTTCAGCCCCTGGAAAATGCAGGCACTGACTGTGTGCCTGGCAGCAGAGGTAATGGTGGTTCAGTGGTAAATTTCTCATCTTCCATTCAGGAGACCTGGGTTCAATTCCCAGCCAATGCAACTCATGTGCAGCCACCACCCATCTGTCAGTGGAGGATTGCATGCTGCTATAATGCTGAACAGGTTTCTGCAGAGCTTCCAGACTTGCAAAAATCAGCTAGTGAAAATCCTATGAATCACAATGGTCCTATCCACAACCAATCATGGGGATGGCACAGGATGGTGCAGGACCAAGCAGCATTTAGTTTCATTGTACATGAGATTACCATGAGTCTGGGGCTGGCTCGATGGCAGCTAACAACAACAAAAATCTAAAATATGTAGCAAGTATTTTTGGTAGTTGCTAGCTGAGAAACTTCCAGTAGTTTAACAACAACACCATATTGATCTTTTCTTCCCAGGATTAAACTAAAGTACATCAATTCAGCCTAGTGTCTTCCTTGTCTACTTTATGAGAATGACTTGGAGAGCTCTAGTCAATATATGCCAAACATTCATGCTCTGATCACTGCCCTGGCTCCAAACACACAGTGATGGGTAAATATAAAAAGTGAAAACCAAAAAGACATAGCCATACCTAAATATACCAGCAAAAATACACACAAAAAAAGAGAGCTACTATTGCTAAAAGTTAACAATTGTTAATTTTAGGTACTAGGATTATAAGTGTTCATTCTGTTATTTCAACTTTTCTATAAGTGTGAAAAATTTCATGATAAAAAATGGGGAAAAAAGTCAAATCCTTAAAAATAAGCAATAGTGAAACAAGCATAAATAAAACAAAAGTTGGTGAATATGATAAAGAAGCAATCAGAAATCTTGAAAATAAAAAATATACTCAAAAAATTCATTAGCAGGAATAACTATCAATGGATTGGATGCTAGAAGAAAGAAATTCACCCAGAATGTAGACAAATAATTGTGTGAAATATGTGTGTGTGTGTGTAGTGTATGTATAGTCAATTGAGATATGGATGATAGACTGAATAACTCCAACTTTTATCTATTTGGAAACACAGAAGAAGTGAATGGAGGTCTTGGCAGACATTCAAAACCAGTGCTCACAGGCAGGGAGTCTGGCAATGAATCTGCACAGCTGTGGTTTTGAGGTAGAGTCTGGGAATGGAACTGCATAGCTGGTGCTCTTGGGCAGGGAGTCTTATAGTAAATCTATGACAGCTACCACTTCCAGGTGTGATGGCTGGGACTGGAGCTCTAAATCTGGTGCCCCTGGGCAGGGATTCTTGTGGTGAGTCTGTGACAGCTACAACTCCCCCAAGGGAAATCTTGTGCTCGAGTGGCACAGCCATCACTCCCAGGTGGGGAATTTGGTGCGGCAACAACACAGCTGGTTCCCCCAGAGAGCCTAGTAGCAAAGAAGCCACACTAGACACTCCAAGGAGAGACTGATGCTAGAGTTGCACAGCCAACACCCCTACTCAGGGAGCCTAGTGATGACGTAGTGACAGCTGACACCCTCAAGCAGTGAGACCAGTAGTGAAGTGGCTGCAGCAGGTGCACTGTGGGAGGGAGTCTGGTGTAGAAGTGGAGAACTACAACCTTCAACAATTTAAAATAATAATAAAGAAGAAAAAAAAACTCTGAAAGAGGAAGAAGCTAATCTCTAGCGTTACTATAATAGTAAAATGTCTCAGTTTCAACAAAAAATAATAAGACATATGAAAAACAGGAAAATATGGCCAATGCAAAAGACCAAAATAAAGTGACAGAAGCAGTCCCTGAGGAAGGACAGGTAATGGACTTACAAAACAGACTTTAAAGCAACAGTACTAAATCTGCTCAAAAAGTTAAAGGAAAGCATGGACAAAGAACCAAAGAAAATAAAAAACTCAAGAACAAAACAAGAATTTCAATAAAGAGAAAAAATTTTAAAGAACCAAACAAATACTGGAGCTGAAAAGTACAATAACAGAAATGAAAAATTCACTGGAGGGGCTCAACAGCAGATTTGAAAGAATCAGCAAATTTGAAGATAGGGCAAGGGAGATTATCAACTCTGAGGAACAAAAAGAAAAAAATAATGAAGAAAAGTGAGCAGAGCCTAAGGGACTTGTGGAACACCATCAAACAGACTAATGTATGCGTTATGGAAGTTTAAAAAGGAGGAGCCCTGGTGGTGCAGTGGTTAAGAGCTCCGCTGTTAACCAAAAGGTCAGCAGTTCAAACCTACCAGCTGCTCCTTGGAAACCCTATGGGGAAGTTCTACTCTGTCCTATATGGTCACTATGAGTCGGAATTGACTCTACAGTAACAGTTTTTTTTTTTTTTTTTAGAAGGAGAGAAAAAAGACAAAAAATATTTAAAGACATAGTGGCTGAAAACTATCCAAATCTGGCAAAAAGCATGAATCTCACATCCATGAGGCTCAATGAATTCCAACTAAGATAAACTCAAAGAGAGCCACACCAAGACTCATTATACTCAAACTCTCAAAAATCAAAGTTAGAGAATTTTGAAAACAGCAAGAGAAAAGTGAACTATCACATACACATACTATCTTCCTTGAGAAGAGTAAGTGCCAGGTTTTCCTCAGAAACCATGAATGCAAAAATGCAATGGGTAACAAAGTTCTGAAAGAAAAGAACTGTCAACCAAAAATACTATATCTGGCAAAACTGTCCTTCAAGGATGAAGGTAAATTAAGACATTTCCAGTTAAGCAAAAGCTGAGGTGATTTGATACCATTAAATCTTCCCTACAAGAAATGCTAAAGGGAATCCTTCAGATGGAAAAGAAAGGACACTAGACAGTAACTGGAGGCAGTACATAGAAAAAAATATATCTGTTAAAGGTAATTTCTCAGAAAACATAAAGCTCATATTTAGGTTATTTTTGGTTGGTAAACACAGTTTACAATGGCAAATGCTCTATAATGACAAATACAAAACAATAAATATAAATTAAAGAGCAGGCATATGATGTATAAAAATGAAATAGGTGACAACAACAATATAAATGAGAGGAGAGCAGTATAGGTATAGAGTCTTTATATGTTACTAAAGTTAAGTTGGTATAAGTTTAAGCCAAGTTGTTATAAATCTAAGATGTGAAACACGATCCTTGTGGTAAAACCCGAACTCATTGCTGTTGAGTCAATTCCAAATCTGGAATCCAGAGGGATACAGTCAGTGGCTACTATGAGACACAGTGAAGGCAGCGCACAGATGGAAGTTTATAGCAGTAAACACCTATATAAAAAAAGAAGAAAAGATCTCAAATCAATTACCTAACCTTACAACTCAAGGAATTAAAGAGCAAACCAAGCCCAAAGCTACGAGCAGGAAGGAAAGAACAAAGATCAGAGCAGAGATAAATTAGAGAACAGAACAGCAATTGAGAGAATAAATGAAACCAGGAGTTGGTTTTAAAAAGAAAAAGTAGATACAATTGACAAATCTTTAACTAGACAAGGAAAAAGAGAAGATGCAAATGCCTAAAATTAGAAACGAAAATGGGGATATTACAACTGACCCTACAGAAATAAAAGGACCATAAAAATACTATGAACAATTGTGTTTTAACAAATCAGATAACTTAGATGAAATGGAAAAATTCCTAGAAACACGTAAGCTTCCTACATTGACTCAAGAAGAAATAAAAAGTGATGGGGGCAAGATGGTAGTATAAACATATGCACTCTCATGTCCTCTTACAACAATGCCAGAAGAAAACAAGTGAAAATCAATGCAGCCAATGATCTCAGAACTCTGGACAGCAATTGAAGGGTGAGAGAACCAAAGTCAACACTGAATCAACAAAAAATATGCTCAGCAGGAAAGCAGATTCCTGGACCTTCCACAACATACCTGCCAACCCAGCTCAGTGTGGCCATTTTGGCATTCCCAAACAAGAAGCCCAGGGTGGAAGCAACCCAAGGGACACAGACCAGGATGTAGATACTGAGTAAACAGCCCTGGAATGGAGCAGTAAGGTGGGCAAGGCATGTACCAGGACTAGGCAGGCCTGAGAAAGAGTTTCACATGGGCACAGCATAGATCTGAGTGCCAGAAATTCTGGGGACATGCTACCTGAGTAGAATGGTTTGGATTGAACCATGGGAATTCCAAGACGGGGTAGGAAAGCTTGAGTGATCACCCCTGTGGAAGGACACAAGGAAAGTGCAGCAGTATGGGCTTGTGCTCCTGTGTTTCGGAAAAGGGCAGCAATGGGAAAACCCATTAATTGGACCTGGGACCAGACATCTGAAGAACCCATCCATCAGCCAAGGCAGGAAATGCTCATCAGCCAAATAGCCCACCAGGAACCAGCTACCTGCCCCCAACCATCCACTGCTGTACTAGACCCTGCCAAGCACTACCAGCCTGATACAGGAGACCCTGATCCCTGACACGGAGAGGTGAGGCTAACGCAGTGCAGGCCGAGATACCTGAACAATCAGACATGGGGCCGTGCAGCTAGTTAAGTACTACTCAGATGGGAGTTCCTATGACTCCTGGGAACAAGCAACAAAGTGAGCATAGTGTGGAGTGGTGAGCAAAAACAATGAAGATGGGTGAATTGACAACAGATGCCATTTCCAAGTTGGGACTCTGAGGCTGGGGTAAGACAATCAACGTTCCTGGGAGAAGTCATGTTGCACATCTGTGTCAGCTGCAGCTTCTAGGTGGCAAGCCTAGTATCAGAGTTGTATGGCTGGCCCTCACAGGGAGGGAGATCTGTGGTGAGCAGAGGCAGCCAGTAATGACAATAAGGGGGAAGGGACTGGAGGGGCATACCTGGTATATCGGGGGGGGGGAGGGGTCTGATACCAGAGGGATACAGTCAGTGCCTCTTCTATTGGGAAAGTAGGTGACCACAACCAGTACTACAAATCACAGAATTCAGTGGTATAATGGCTGAGCCAGTTAGGGAAACTAGAAGCATAACAGTGACAGCTGGCACCCCTAAACAGGGAGACCAATAACAAAATAACAACAAGAGTACCTACATGGGGAGGCTAGAGTAGAAACAGAGAATTACATCCTTCAGTAATATAAAAAATTAACTATAATAAAAAGAAAGAAGAGCAATCTATAGAGAAGGGGAAGAATCTAATCACCTGATTTATTAAAACACACACACACACCAATCTTAATGTCAAAGACAGCAGATAATTACAAAGCACATGAAGAGAAGGAACAGGATGGCTCATGCAAATAAGCAAAATAAGGGAACAGAAACTGTCCTGGGGGAAGATCAGATAACGGAATTACACAACAAAGATTTCAAAGCATTAGTTTTAAATATGCTCAAGGAGATAAAGGAAAATATGGGAAAACAATAAAGGAAATTGGGAAAACAATATATGAACAAAACAATAATTTCAAAAAAGAGTGATAAAAAACAATTAGAAATACTGGGGCTTAATAGTAAAATAACAGAAATTAACAACTCCATGGAAGGACTCAGCAGTAGAATTGAAATGACAGAAGAGAGAATCAGCAAACTCGAAGACAGGGCTTTTGAGATTGGTCAGTCTAAGAAGCAAATGGAAAAAGGAATAAAGAAAAATGAACAAATCCTAAGGAATATGTGGGACACCAGCAAGAGGAATAATATATGCATTATGGGAGTTCCAGGAAGAGAGGAGAAAGGTGCAGAATTTTTGAAGAAATAATGCAGAAAATTTACCAAATATGAAAGACATGAAATTTCACACCAAGGAAGTTCAATGCACACCATATAGGATAAATCCTAAAAGAAACACACTAAGGCATATCATAATCAAACTCTTCAGAACAAAGGACAAAGATAAAATTTTGAAAGCAGCACGAGAGAAGCAAAGAATTACATACAAAGAGTCCTCAATAAGATTAAGTGGCAGTTTCTCTTCAGAAACCACGCAGGCAAGAAGGCAGAGGGATTGACATATTTGAAGTGCTGAAAGAAAAGAAATGTCAGCCAAGAATAATATACTCAGCAAAACTGTCATTCAGAAATGAGGGAAAATTAAGACATTTCCAGGTAAACAAAAACTAAGGGAATTTATTACCACCAGACCATCCCTAGAAGAAATACTAAAGGGAGTCCTCCAGAAGGAAAAGTAACAACACTAGACAGTAGCCCAAAGTGATATATACGGGGGTAGGGGTGGTGGAATTCCATTAAAGGGAAAGTATTGACAGTATAAAGATCCAGCTTAAGATATTTTTGGTTGGTAGATACAACAGGCAAGTCCTTCATTCTTTACAAGAACAAAATCATAAGAAAATAAGAAATAGAAGATCTCAACAGACCCATAACAAGTGAAGAGATTGAATCAGTAATCAAAAACCTACCAACAAATAAAAGTCCTGGACCACATGGCTTCACTAGGGAATTATACCAAATACTTATAAAGTGACTTCAATCTTTCTTAAAAGTTTCCCAAAAAATAAATACATAAAAGAGAAGGAAACACTTCCCAACTCATTCTATGGGGTTAACATCACCCTGATACCAAAGCCAGACAAAGACAGTACAAGAAAAACATATGCATATATGTTTATGAATATAAATGCAAAAATCCTCAAAAAAATACTAGCAAATCGAATCCAAAAACATTTATTAAAAAGATTGTCATGGCAAAGTAGGATTTATCCTAGCAATGCAAGGACAGTTCAACATTAGAAAATCAATGACTATAATGTACCACATTAATAGAACAAAGGAAAAACAATACATTATCATCTCAATTGATAAAGAAAAGGCATTTGACAAAATCCAACACCCTTTCCTGATAAAAACATCCCACAAGCAAGGAATAGAAGGTAAATTCTGCAAAATTATAAAGCTAATGTCATAGTCAATGGAGAAAGACTGAAAGCTTTCCCCTTAAGGCTAGGAACAAGACAAGGATACCTGCTTTCACCACTGCTATTTAACATTGTACTGGAAGTTCTACAATTAGGCAAGAAAAAGAAAAGGTATCCAAATTGGGAAGGAGGAAGTAAAACTATACCTTTTTGTAGATGACATGATCCTATATATAAAAGACTCCAAAGATCCCACCAGGAAGCTATTAGACCTAATAAATGAATTCACCAAAGTGGAACAGTACAAGGTCAGCACATAAAAATCAGGTGTCTACACATCACCAGTGAGCATTCTGAAATGGAAACGAAGAAAACAATTCCATTTACAATAGCATCTAAAGAATAAATTTAACCAGGAAGGCAAAAGACATATATACTGAAAATTAGAAAACATTCCTAATGAAATTAAGAAGACCTAAATAAATGGAAGGACATTCCACGTTCATGGATTGGAAGACGTAATATTGTTAAGATGTCAATACTACCCAAACCAATATATAGATTCATTGCAATACCCATTGTCTTAGGCTGAGTTCTCTAGAGAAGCAAAACCAGTAAAGCATTTAAATATATATAGATTTATATTAAGGAAATGGCTCACGTGGTTGTAGAGGACGTAATGTCCCAAGTCTGTGGGTCAGGAAAGAGGCTTCTCCTGATTTACGTAGCCAGAGGGCCTGGTGAACCCCAGATTGTCAGGCTGGAGAGCAGGACTATTGCTAACAGGCTGTGAAGATCGATGAATCCCAAGATCAGCAGGCAAGATCGCAGGTAAGCTGCTAACTCAAGTCCCAAGAACTGGAGGTCAGACAAACAAGAGCCAGCTGCAGGATCCAGAACAAGCACACAAATATCTTCACTTCTTTGGCCCATTCAGAGAGGTCTGCCCACATACGTCTTCCCCATAAATCCTTGTCTTCAATTTTCCAATCACGTTCTTTCCAAGTCCCTCACCATCCAGCCAAACCATTGGCCACAGCCCATGAATCAGTATACAAATGGACATCTGACCATTTCTCCTTTCAAGCTAAGTGAAGGACCAAGTGCACTGCTTGAAGTTCTGCCCATTGGGAGGATTTCCCTTCACCACTGTCCTTCAGGGAGGTCCAGAAAGGGGCTGTAGTGCTGCCGCTGTCCACTTTTCAGTGGTGCCTGCATATCACGCAGAACTATCTGTAAACCAGGCAAGAGTTTTCTTCAGTCACCTGATCATTAGGAACTCTCCATGAGGCCGTAGGTGCAGACTGGGAGATGGAAGGTAATGTGACGGGAGTGGAGACCATGGCCATTTGGGCCACTTCCTCATGCAACTGGTGCCTTCAGGTCTTACTTAAGAATGATCTCGTATATACCACTTCCATTTAATAATGGAGTGCTTCTGTGCAAGTCCAACTTTATGACTCTGTGGGTCAGACAACACCCAGTTCGTGGTGGGCAGCTTGGGCTGCATCGTGACTTGGTGTCCTATGGTTAAGTGTTCAGTGTTTACTAAGGCCCAGTAACAAGCCAAAAGCTGTTTCTCAAAAGGAGAGTAGTTATCTACAGAGGATGGCAGGGATTTCCTTCCAAATCCTAAGGGTTTGTGCTGCAATTCACCCATAAGGGGCCCCCAAAGACTCCAAACAGCATCTCTACCTGCCATGGACACTTCAAGCACCATTGGATCAGCCAGATCAAATGGCCCAAGTGGCAGAGCGGCTTACACAGGAGCCTGAACCTGTTGCAGAGACTTCTCTTGTTCTGGGCCACACTCACAAAAGACTTTCAAGTCACTTGATAAGTAGGCTGGAGTAGCACACCCAAATGAGGAATATGCTGCCTCCAAAATCCAAAGAGTCCCACTTGGCATTGTGCCTCTTTTTTAGTTGTGGGAGGAGCCAGATGCAATAACTTCCTTCACTTTAGAAGGAATATCTTGACATGCTCCACACCACTGGACCCCTAGAAATTTCACTTATGTGGAAGGTGCCTGAATTTTTGTGGGATTAATTTCCCACCCTCCAGCATGCAAATGTTTTACCAATAAGTCGAGTCATTGACACTTTTTCCTTACTAGGTCCAATCAGCATAATGTCATCAATGTAATGGACCAGTGTGACGTCTTGTGGAAGAGGAAGGTGATCAAGGTCCCTGTGGACTGAATTATGACATAGGGCTGGAGAGTTAATGTAGCCCTGAGGTAGTCAACTTAAGGTGGATTGCTGGCCTTGCCAGCTGAAGGTGAACTGCTTCTGATGGTCCTTTGAAACAGGTATGGAGAAAAAGGCATTAGCCAGATCAATAGCTGCATACCATGTACCAGAAGATGTATTAATTTGCCCAAGCAGTGAGACTGCATCTAGAATAGCAGCTGCAATTGGAGTCACCACCTCATTAAGTTTTCGATAATCCACTATCATTCTACAAGATCCATCTGTTTTTTGCACAGGCCAAATAAGCAAGTTGAATGGGGATGTGGTGGGAATCACCACTCCTGCATCCTTCAAGTCCTTGATGGTGGCAGTAATCTCTGCAGTCTCTCCAGGAATGCGGTATTGCTTTTGGTTTACTATTTTCCTAAGTAAGGGCAGTTCTAATGGTTTCCACTTGGATTTTATGACCATAATAGCCCTTACTTCATTTGTCAGGGATACAATGTGTGGGTTCCGCCAGTTGCTGATTATATCTATTCCAGTTATACATTCTGGAACTGAGGATATCACTACAGGATGGACCACTGAACCTACTGTGAGGCTGACATGAGCCAAGACTCGATTAATAACCTGACCTCTGTATGTTCCCCTCTCTGACTGGTGGGCCACAGTGACATTTTGGGTCTCCTGGAATTAGTATCAGTTCAGAGCCAGTATCCAGTAATCCCTGAAAAGTCTGATTATTTCCTTTTCCCCAGTGAACAGTCACTCTCGTAAAAGGCCATAGATCCCTTTGGGGAAGGCTGGGGAAAAGATTAACAGTATACATTTTTTGACAGTGTATTGGAGTCCTTCCTCAAGGGGACCCAGACTCTCCTTCAATCAAGGGGTTGTGGATCTGTAAACTCGCTCAAGTCTGGCAATTGATAGAGGGCCCGTGACTCTCTATTCTGGCAATTTGAGTTAGACTGCCATTCACTTGTACAGATGAAGTAAATATCTCTTAGATTTCCTATCTATTTCACTCCTAGATACACCATGACTGAGTAGCCAATGCCATAAGTTCACACAAGTCAGACTATTCTGATTACTGCTTTGACTTTGCTGTCCATTATGGTAACAATGCCCACCTTGTCTTTGTCGATCGAGTGCCACCACTTAGCCCCTACCACCACGGGGTCTAATCAGCCCCATTGTAGTTAGGTGTCTTAATTCAGTTAGGGGAGTTCCCACTGTCAAATCTGACTTACATAAAATAGCAATCACAGCAGTCTTCAAGGATGCTGGGGCCCCTTCACAAATTTGTTCCTCACCATTGTAAAAGGTGTGTCCTCTGGGCACTCCATGTGTGCCTCTGTGGGTCTAACCTGATAAACCCACTCTAGCATGCCAGTTTCCCTAAGCCTTTGGATACCTTCTTCTACAGTATGCCAAGGCAGGTCTGGTAATTCAACTTGATTTAGTGTAAGCCACCACGTAGTCCATGCTTCAGCGACCCAACCAAATAAACTATTAGATCCTTTCCTAACTTCTTGAGCTGAAACACTGAATGAAGAATCTGTGCTTAGCCCATATCAATAAACTCAGACTGATCCAACTTTATGTTCCTTTCACCATTATCCCACACCCTTAAAGGCCATTCCCACGCATATTCTCCAGGTTTCTGTTTGTACATATTAGAGAAGTCAAGCAGCTCTTTCAGAGTGTAGTGTACCTCCTCCTGTGTCACACTTTGTACTTCACCTTTTGGGGCTCGCTGGGACCTAAGTCTAGTTATAAGTCTAGAAGCCAAAATTTGTTGGGAAATGTTTTGAGAACATTCAGCATTGTTTTGTAAAGCATCTGCCTCAGGCAATGTCCCAGGCAATGACTCTGACAAAGGCTCTTTAGATGCAGCTGGGTTAATCTAATTAGATGGGAGTGGAGGGGCTAATGGTTCTATTGGCAGGAGTGATTCAATGGAATTTAGGGGCTCAATATCTCCAGCTTCCTGATTATCTGCCCATATACCCACACCCTAGGTTTCAGGATCCCAGTTCTTCCCAATCAATGCCCTCACTCTACCTTCAGACACCTCTTGAGTTTAGCAGTTGAGTTGACATTGCAATTCAACCATTCTTACAATAAGATTGTGGGTTTGGTTTTCGGCAATATCAGCTCTGTTACTAGAAGAAATAAGGCGTTCTTTCACGGTACAAGTGGAAACTTTGAGGTTGTTTATGTGGTGCTTGAGCTTTGATTCTGAAGCCCTGAACTCATCCCTTTTTTTAACCAGTTTGTCTAGCAAAAGTAGGACCAACCAATCAGCTTCCTTATACTTCTCTTTATGACAAAATTGTAGAAAGGTATCATCCTTGCAATCACCCAGAGCCTTGTCTTTCACCAATACCTGATCTATTGGTGGTGATATTTTGCATATTTGAATTGCCATCTCACACCACCGATTAGCAGTGCCCTCTTTACTACTGAAAGCAGAGCCGTGAACATCTTTAAGACTAGTCAGACTTGAGAACCAATTTAGAAAATTCATCCTAAAATTCTCCAATGGAATATGATTGAGAGTCCAGAAATAAACCAATACATCTATGGTCAATTGATTTTCAACAAGGGTGCTAAGTCAATTCAATATTGAAAGAACAGTCTCTTTAATAAATGGTGCTGGGATAGCTGGATTTCCACATGCCAAAGAATAAAGCTAGACCCATACCTCACAACGTATACAAAAATTAACTCAAAATGGATCAAGGACTTGAATGTGAGAACTAAAACTGTATAACTCTTAGAATATTTAATAAGAATTTAATATCCAGAATATACAAAGAAATCCTATAACTTAAGAAAAAGGTAAACAACCCAATGAAAAATGGGCAAAGGAATTGAATAGACATTTCACCAAAGAGGATATACAGTGCTACATATATATAATAAAACACATAGGGGGCACAGTTACAGAGACCTCCTAGATATATCCAAACATCTTGTGGAATTGGTTTACTGGGTTAAAAGGCTTGGGACCAGAGTTTCATGGAACAACCCAGTCAATTGTCATAACATAGTTCATAAATATAACGTTCTACATTCTAGTTTGGTGAGTAGCATCTGGCGTTTTAAAAGCTTGCAAGTGGCCATCTAAGATGCAACTATTGGTTTCTTCCTGTCTGGAGCAAAACTGAATGAAGGAAACCAAAGAAGCAAAGAAGAAACTAGTTCACAGGACTAATAGTCCACACAAACCACAGTCTTTTCTAGAGTGAGACCAGAATAACTGGATGCTGCCCCACTACCACTACTGACCGTTCTGACCAGGGACACAATAGAAGGTCCCAGGTAGAATGGGAGAAAAATGTAGAACAAAGCTCAAATTCCTAGAAAAGACCAGACATACTGGACTGATGGAGGACTAGAGGAACTCCCAAGACTATCACCCTAAGATACCCTTTTAACTTGGAACTGAAGCTACTCCTGGAGGTCTCCTTCCAGTGAAATAATAGATTGGCTTTTAAAATAAACAGTATCACGCGTGAGGAATGTGCTCACTTAAACAATCAGCTGTATGAGACCAAACGGTCAACATTTAACTAAAAGCAAAGATAAGAAGGCAAAGAGGGGCAGGGAAGCTAGATAAATGGAAAAAGAACAAATAGAATGGAAATAATGAGAAAGCTGACACATTGAAAATTGTAACCAATGTCATGGAACAATTTGTATAAAAATTGTTAAATGGGAATGTAATTTGCTGTATAAACGTTCACCTAAAACACATAAAATATATTTTTTGAAAAGGAGGATATACAAATAGCCCATGAGCACATGAACAGATGCTAATTAGTCATTCCAAAAAAAAAAAAAAAAATGACAGGGATCACAGTGGAGGGTCCTGGACAAAGTGTGAAAAAAAAAAAATAGAACAAAATTCAAATTCACAAAAAAAAAAAAAAACAAAACAGACTAACTGGTCTGACAGAGATAGCAGGTACCCCTGAGACTATGGACCACAGACGCTCTGCTAACTCAGAACTGAAGACACTCTCAAAGTCCACCTTTCAGCCAAAGATTAGACAGGCCTATAAAACAAACAATAACACTCATGCTTCTTAGTTCAATCAAGTATAAAAGACCAGTTGGACAACACCTGCCCAAAAGCAAAGACAAGAAGGCAGGAAGGGACAGGAAAACTGGACAAATGGACATGGAGAACCCAAGGTGGAAAGGGAAAGGGGGAAGCTGCTGACACATTGCAGAGTTTGCAACCAAAGTCACAAAACAATTTGTGTATAAGTTTTTGAATGAGAAACTAATTTACATTGTAAACTTTCACCTAAAACATAATAAAAGAAAAAACAAACAAAAAAAAAATCCAAAACCTGTTGCCATCGAGTCAATTCCAACTCATAGCAACCCTATAGGACAGAGCAGGACAGCCCCATAGGGTTTCTAAGGCTGCAGTCTTTACAGAAGTGGAATGCCACATCTTTCTCCCACGGAGTGGGCTGGTGGGTTTGAACCACCGACCTTTTGGTTAGCAGTCGAGTGCTTAACCACTGTGCCACCAGGACTCCTTCATCATTAAGGAGATGCAAATCAAAACCGCAATGAGATACCACTTCCTTCTTAACTAGCATGACTATGATAAAAAGAAATAATAATTTTAAAAAGTACATGCAAAACAACAGGTGTTGGCGAGGATGCAGAGAAATTGGAACCATCATTCATTGCTGGTGGGAATGAAAAATGGTACAGCTGCTGTGGAAAACAGTTGGGTGGTTTCTCAAAAAGTTAAACATAGAGCTACCATGTGACCAGCTATCCCAATCCTTGGTATATAGCCAAAAGAATTGAAAGCAGGAACACAGACAGAAATCTGTGCATCAACGTACATTGCAGCACGGTACGCAATAGCCAAAAGGTGGAAATAATCTAACTGTCCATCAACAGATGAATAGATAATCAAAATGTTGTATATACATACAATGACCTATTATTCAGACATAAAGAGAAATGAAGTACTGATACATGTTATGACATGGATGAATCTTGAAAACATGCTGAGTGAAATAAGTCAGTCATAAAAGGACAAATATTGTACAGGCATACCTTGGAGATGTTACAGATTCGGTGCCAGACCACCGCAATAAAGCAAATATCACAATACAGCGAGTCACACGAAATTTTTGTTTTCCCCAGTGCATATAAAATTTAGGTTTACACTATACTGAAGTCCATTAAGTGTGCAATAGAATTATGTCTAAAAACGTACATAACTTAATTAAAAAATACTTTACTGCTAAAAAATGCTAACCATTATCTGAGCCTTCAGCGAGTTGTAATCTTTTTGTTGGTGGAGGGTCTTGTCTAGATGTTGATAGCTGCTGACTGATCAGGGTGGTGGTTGCTGAAAGTTGGGGTCGCTGTGGCAGTTTCTTAAAATAAGGCAACAATGAAGTTTGCCACAATGATTGACTCTTCCTTTCATGAACGATTTCTCTGTAGTATAGGATGCTGCTTGATAGCATTTTACCTAAGTAGAACTGCTTTTAAAATTGGAGTCAATCCTCTCAAACCCTACTACTGCTTTATTAACTAGGTTTATGTAATATTCTAAACCCTTTGTTGGTCATTTGAACAGTGTTCACAATATCTTCACCAGGAGTAGATTCCATCTCAAGAAACCACTTTCTTTGCTGATCTATAAGAAGCAGCTCTTCGTCCATTAAAATTTTATCATGAGATTGCAGCAACTCAGTCACATCTTCAGGCTTCACTTTTAATTCTAGTTTGCTTGCTGTTTTCACCACATTTGCAGTACTTCCTCCACTGAACTCCTCAAAGTCATCCATGAGTGTTGGAATCAACTTCTTCCAAACTACTGTTAATTTTGATATTTCCTCCCATGAATCACGAATGTTCTTAATGGCATAATAGAATGGTGAATCCTTTCCAGCAGCTTTTCAATTTCCTTTGCCCAGATCCATCAGAGAAATCACTATCTAAGGCAGCTATAGCCTTACGAAATGTATTTCTTAAATAATAAGTCTGGAAAGTCAAAATTACTCCTGGATTCATGGACTGCAGAATGGATGTTGTGTTAACAGGCATGAAAACAACATTAATTTCCTTGTACATCTCCATCAGAGCTCTTGGATGACAAGGTGCATTGTCAGTGAACAGTAATATTTTGAAAGGAATCTTTTTTCTGAACAATAGTCTCAACAGTGGGCTTAAAATACTCAGCAAACCATGTTGTAAACAGATGTGCTGTCATCCAGGCTTTGTTCCATTTATAGACCATAGGCAGAGTAGATTTAGCATAATTCTTAAGGGCCCTAGGAATTTTGGAACGGTAAATGAGCATTGGCTTCAACTTACAGTCACCGGCTGTGAGGCAAAGCCAACATGACGCTATAGACAAAAGTACCATGCCATCCTTCTACAGTAAAGACCCAAAAAATTAAGTATAACAGATACAAATGTCATTCCTGGAACCCTAAGTATCAAATGAAGGGATAAAGAACTAGATTAAGCACCAAATGGGTGAAGAAACTGACAAAGAACAGAAAATGAGGAGAGCTACTGAGTGGAGATACCCTGCCAGATAACATGGCAGATTTGCCATCTCAGAGCACAGCCAACAATGACCTGGGACAGGCAGTATGGGAAGGCAACTTGACGGAGCTCCTAACAGGAGACAGAGCATGCAGTAACAGAGACACATGCTTTCTCACCCCTTATTCTTCTGCCCTGTACACTGCCTCTGTCGCTTTCCAATGGGCTCTGGACCCCCAGCCCCACCATTCTGCACCACCCCCAGACCCACATTGCCAGAAAAAAGAATGAAGAAAAACTAAGAACTCTGTGAGATACAATCAAGAGCAAAAATTTGTGTGTGATTGGAGTTCCAGAACAGGGGAAGAAAATAGAAAACACAGAGAGGATCATTGAAGATCTGCTGACAGAAAACTTTCTTAATATCATGAAAGATGAAAAGCTGACCATCCAAGAAGCTTTACAAACCCCGTATAGAATAGACCTCAAAAGAAAGTCACCAAGAACTATAATCACAATCGCCAAAACCTAAGATAAAGAATCCTGAGAGCAGCTCAAGAAAAATGAAAAGTCACATACAAAAGGGAAACAATAAGACTAAGCTCTGATTACTCAGCAGAAACCATGCAGGCAAGAAGGCAATGGGATGACATATATAAAACTTTGAAAGAAAAAAATTACCAACCAAGAATAATATATCCTGCAAAACTTGCTCCAATATGATGATGAAATTGGGACATTTCCAGATAAACAGAAATTAAGGGAATATGTAAAAACCAAACTAAACTAACAAAAATTATTAAAGGGAGTCCTTCAGTTACAGAGCCAACAACAATAGACAACAGCCTGAATCTAGGACACAGGCCAGCATCAGCCAGATATCACCCTAGGAAATTAACTCTTAAGGATAAAACAAAGCTAAAAATTTACAACAGAGAACTAGAGATGTCAATCTGTAAATGACAATCTCAGAACAATAAAAGGGGTAGTAAACAGTATAGGCATAGAACTTTCAAAGGGAGAAGAAGTCAAGGCAATAACAAGTAATAAAAGACTGGTTCAAACTTAGGAAGACAGGGTAAATTTTAAGGTAACCACAATGAGTGTTAATAAAACTACTCATCAAATGAAGAAAATGATAAAGCAAAAAATCTACAAAAACAAAGGACATGAAAAGAAATTCCGCAAACAAAAGGAACTCAGCAAGTAGAGTAAGAGGAACAAAGAATACATCAGGACCACAAAAAAACCACTACAAAATGACAGCAATAAACTCACACCTATCAATAATCACACTGAACATAAATGACTTAAATGCACCTGTGAAGAGACAGAGAGTGACAGAATAGATTTTAAAAAATGACCCTTCAATATGCTGTCTACAAGAGACACACCTTAGAAACAAAGACGTAAATGTATTAAAAATAAAAGGATAGAAAAAAAAAATCAAGCAAACAGAAATAAAAAAGAGCAGGAGTGGCAATGCTAATCTTAGATAAAATATACTTTAAGGCAAAATCCACCATAAAAAACAAGGAACAACATTATATAATGATTAAAAGGACAATCCACCACGAGGCCATAACCATAATAAATATCTATGCACCCAACGACAGGGCCCAAAAATACATAAAACAAACTAACAGCACTGAAATGAGAAATTGACAGTTCCACAATAATAGGAGATTTTAACACACCACTCTCAATAAAGGACAGAACATCTAGAAAGACACTTGAGAGATACAGAAGATCTAAACGCCACAATCAACCAACTTAACCTCATAGACATATGTAGAACACTCAACCCAACAGCTACAAAGTATACATTCTTTTTCAATGCACTTGGAATGTTCTCCAGCATAGACCACATCTTAGGCCAAAAATCAACCCTCAACAAAATCCAAAATATTGAGATAATACAAAGTATCTTCTCTGATCACAATGCCATAAAAGTAGAGATTAATAACAGGAAGAACAAGGAAAAAGTTTTTTAAAAAACATGGAAACTGAATAACACCTTGCTTAAAAACCACTGGATAATAGAAGAAATCAAAGATGGAATCATAAAATTCCTAGAATCAAATGAGAATGAAAACACATCATACCAAAATCTTTGGGACACTGTTAAGGCAGTGCTCAGAGGTCAGTTTATAGCAATAGACGTACACATCAAAAAAGAAGAAAGGACAATATGTTCAAGGTCACTCAGGGCTATAGTGTTTTATCATTAATGTCTCTTCAGCCACAGAGAGATGCCTTGGAGAGCATAGATGAGGTAAATTATAAAGGCTTATGTCCCAGTTCCACAGTAATGGCAAATGTTAGACTGTAGGCCAAAAGTCTGCTACTATCCTTATGTCGCAGCGGCGACGGTAATCGGGATGGTGAAGATAGTAACCAACTGCACAACTCTTACAGAGAAGTGGGGCCAGGAGGGTCACTCTGAGGAGTCGACCCCCACTTCAGTCCCAGGAGTTTATTTTATAGTCAATACAGCAATCAATAAGGCAATTTAACAAAACAATGGGCTTTGAGTACAGGCAAGGAAGAAGGAACTCAGGTAATCAAGTCAATCAGTAAAGGGACAATAGGTTTGGGAGAACACATCTGGACAAGTCTCGACATGTTGGAGACAAGTCTCAACATGCTGTGCAGCATAGGGGCCTGTGGGGGCTGCAGTTGTCAATAGTGCAGCCATGTTTAAATGGCATATATCCCCACATCCTTACACACACTTTCTCTCTAAAAAAACAAAAAAAGCAAAAATTTTAAGTAAGACAAAAGAAAGCTGAACTTTACATAAAGTGCATATGTCAGTTTTTGTACAATTAGGCTTATGTTCCAAGGGATAATATTATTAAAGATATATAGAAGATACTGTCTTAACCAGACAATTTGCACTGTCTAGGGTAATATGCATATATGATGCAGTGTATTTATAATTTTCTCTTTTGTATTACTCTATGTATAGATTGTTTTCATCTCAAACATTAATATTCACGACTAATTCTAATTAGTGTGGCAACATGCTTTTTTGTTTTTTTTTAAGAAAAGATCCCAAAGTCATAAAATGCTTAAAAGTGTTGACAATGACATTATTCTACTCTAGCAAACTTTAAAAAAAAATACCTTGAAAATTTGGTTCATATTTAATCTTTGACAATGATAGATGAGGCAGAGTATTCAGAAGTCATTTTCTGTTGAAAGAAGAATGTAGAGAATGATTAAAAAAAAAGAAAGGGAAAAAGTCAAAATGTTAGCTTCACATCTCAGACAAATAGAAAGAGAACAGATAAAGAAGCCACAGCCACCAAAAGAAAGGAAATAATAAAGATCAGAGCAGAAATAAATGAAATAGAGAATAAAAAGAATAAAAAAAAAACCAAAAGTTGATTCTTTGGAAGGATAAACAAAATCAACAAACCACTGACCAAACTGACAAAAGAAAAACAGGAGAAGCAAATAACCCAAATAAGAAATGAAATGGGGGATAGTAGATATTACAACAGACCCAACTGAAATAAAAAAGATCATAACAGAGTACTATGAAAAACTGTACTCCAACAAATTTGAAAACCTAAAGGAAATGGACAAATTTCTAGAAACACACTACCTATCAAAATTAACACAAACTGAGTTAGAAAATCTGAACAGACCCATAAAAAGACAAGAGATTTTAAAAGTAATTTTTAAAAAGTCCCAACAAGAAAAAGTCCTGGCCCAGATGGCTTCACTGGAGAATTCTACCAGACACTCAGAGGAGAGTTCACATCACGACTACTCAAGCTATTTCAGAACATAGAAAGGAAGAGAAACTTCCAAGTTTATTCTATGACACCAGCATAACCCTGATACCAAAACCAGGCAAAGATACAAAAGAAGAAAATTACAGACCAGTATCTCTCATGAATACAGATGCAATAATTCTCAACAAAATTCTAGACAATAAAATTCAGCATCACATTAAAAAAGAAAAGAAAAGAAAAGAAAACACCACGACCAAGTGAAATTCATACCAGGTATGCAAGGATGATTCAACATTAGAAAATCAATCAATGTAATCCACCACATAAATAAAACAAAAGAAAATAATCACGTGATAATATCAGTGCAGAAAAAGCATTGGATAAAGTCCAACATTCATTCCTGATAAAGACTTTCAATAAAATAGGAATAGAAGGGAAATTCCTCAACATAATAAAGGGCACCTATACAACAAAACAGCCAACATCATTCATAATGGAGAGAGGCTGAAAACATTCCCCCTGAGAACAGGATCAAGACAAAGATGCCCTTTATCACCATTCCTATTTAACATTGTGCTGGAAGTCCTAGCTAGAGCAATAAGGCAAGAAAAAGAAAGGGCATCCAAATTGGTAAGAAAGAAGTAAAACTACACCTATTTGTGGATGATATGATACTATACATAGAGACCCTGAAGACTCCACAAGAAAACTATTGGAACTAATAGAAAGATTCAGCAGAGTAGTAAGATATAAGAAAAACAGAAATCAGTTGGATTCCTATACACCAATGAAGAGAACTATGAAAAGGAAATTAAGAAAGCAATACCATTTACAATAGTCCCTAAAAAAATAAAATACTTAGGAATAAATCTAACCAGGGACATAAAAGACCTATACAAAGAAAACTACAAAACACTACTTATAATAAACCAAAAAAGACCTACGTAAATGGAAAAACATACCATGCTCATGGACAGGTAGACTCCACATTGTGAAAATGTCAATTTCACCCAAGGTAATCTACAAATACAATTCAATCCTGACCCAAATACCAACAGCATTCTTTGAGGACATGGAAAAACTAATCATTAACTTTATATGGAAAAGAAGGAGGCCCCAGATAAGTAAAGCGTTATTGAAGAAGAACAAAGTAAGAGGCCTTGTACTCCCTGACCTCAGAACCTACTATATGGCTATGGTAGTCAAAACAGCCTGGTACTGGTACAATGGCAGACACATTGACCAAAGAAACAGAATCGAGAACCCAGATGTAGATCCATCCACCTATGATCACCTGATCTTTGACAAAGGCCCAAAATCCATTAAATGGGAAAAAGACAGTCCATCTGTAAAAAAATGAAACAGGACCAATACGATACCTCACGCCATTAACAAAACTAATTCAAAATGGATAAAAGACATAAATATAAAACCAAAAACTGGAGGGTGGGCGTGGAAAAACACTAAATAGACAATAAGTAAGTGGTAACTTTGGTGAAGGGTAATACAGAACACAGTACTGGGGAAGCCAGCATAGCTTGTTCAGGGTAAGGTCATGGAAGCTCCATGGATAAATGCAAACTCCCTTAGGGACCAGATTACTGGGCTGAGGGCTGTGGGGACCATGATCTCAGGGAACATTTAGCTCAATTGGCATAACATGTTTATAAATAAAATGTTCTAAATTCTATTTGTGGTGAGTAGTGTCTGGGGTCTTAAAAGCCTGTAAGCAGCCATCTAAGATACTCCACTGGTCTCACCCCTTAAGGAGCAAGGGAAGATGAAGAAAACTAAAGACACAAGGGAAAGATTAGTCCAAAGGACTAATAGACCACAACTACCACAGCCTCCACCAGACTGAGTCCAATACAACTAGATGCTGCCTGGCTACCCACCACTGACTGCTCTGACAGGGATCACAATACAGGGTCCTGGACAGAGATGGAGAAAAATTTAGAACAAAACTCTAACTCAAAAAAAGATCAGACTTAACTGGCCTGACAGAGACTGGAGAAACCCTGAGAGTATGGCTCCCGGACATCCTTTTGGCTCAGTAATGAAGTCACTCCAGAGGTTCATCTTTTAGTCAAAGATTACATAGACTCATAGGACAAACAAAACTAAAGGGTCAAGGACTAGAAGGCAGGAGGGGACAGGAAAGCTGGTAATAGGGAACAGAAAGTTGAGAAGAGAGAGTACTGGCATGTCATGGGGTTGTTAACCAAAGTGGTAAAACAATATATGTACTGTTTAATGAGAAGCTACTTTGTTCTGTAAACCTTCATCTAAAGTACAAAAAACAAACAAACAAAAAAACCCAGAAAGATCATGGAATAAAAAATAGGGTCAATGCTAGTGGCATAATATATGGCATAAATAGGATACAAACCATAACTAACAATACACAAACACTAGAATATAAGCTAGATAACTGGGATCTTCTAAAAATCAAACAGCTATGCTCTTCAAAAGACTTCACCAAAAGAGTAAAAAGAGAACCTACAGACTGGGAAAAAATTTTTAACTATGACACATCCAACAGAGTTCTAATCTCTAAAATCTATAGGACAATCCAACACCTCTACAACAAAAAGACAAATAATCCAACTAAAAAATGGGCAAATGAACAGACACTTCACCAAAGAAGACATTCAGGAGGCTAATAACAGACACATGAGGAAATACTCATGATCACTAGCCGTTAGAGAAATGCAAATCAAAACTACAACGAGAGACCATCTGTCTTGATTATCTAGTGCTGCTATAACAGAAATACCACAAGTGGATGGCTTTAACAGAGAGAAATTTATCCTCCCACAGTCTAATAGTCTAGAAGTCCAAATTCAGTATGCCAGCTCCAGGGGAAGGCTTTCTTTCTCTGTTGGCTCTGGAGGAAGATCCTTGTCATCAATCTTCCCCTGGCCCAGGATTTTCTCAGCACAGGGACCCCAAGTCCAAAGGACGTGCTATTCTCCTGACTCTTGTTTCTTGGTGGCATGAGGTCTTCATGTCTCTCTGCTCGCTTCTCTCTTTTATATCTCAAAAGAGATTGGCCTAAGACACAATCTAATCTTGTAGATTAAGTTCTGCCCCATTAACATAACTGCTGCTAATACCATCTCATCACATCATAGAGACAGGATTTACAACACATAGGAAAATCACATCAGATGACAAAATGGTGGATAATTCACACAATACTGAGAATCATGGCATAGCCAAGTTGACAGATATTTTTGGGGGATAGAATTCAATGCATGACATTCCACTATTTGGCCCCCCAAAATTCATGTCCTTGCCACATGTAAAACATATTCATCCCAGGTATCATAGCAAAAGTCTTAATCAACTCCAAGTTCAAAATCTCAACTTCTGCAAACTTCCTCTTCATCTGTGAAATTTAGAATACAAGTTATCTGCTTCCAAATTACAATGGTGGAACAGGCACAAGGTAGACATTTCCATTACAAATGGCAGAAATTAGAGGGAAAGAAGGGATAACAGGCACCAACCAAGTCAGCAGAACACATTACATGAGCTCTCAAGGCTTGAAAATAATCCTCTGTTCTCTGAGATGATTCAGGCAATGGCCCTGCCCTCCAGACTCTGAGTACTAGATTCACTCTCCTGATTCTGGGTTGAGGCCCCTCGACCCTGGGCTTCAGCTACACCTTCCAGGCCTACTGGAACCATGACTCTGCTTCCTTGGCTTTGGGTGGCTTCAATCTCCTAGTCCATCTGAATGGCAATTCACTCCATCCTTTGAGGCTGAGGCAGCTCTGCTTCCTGTGTTCCTCGTCTCTTTAGTTTCTGCTTTCTGTTACTTGGCATCTTGGCTCCTTGGGTCTTCCCACCCACGTCAGCCCTACTGGGGCAAGTGTTCCAAAGCTCTTTATCTCCACCAATAAGTGCCTGGAGGCACCCCACTCTGCCAGTAAACTTTGGCCAGAAGGCATTCAACTCTTTTGCTCCATGAGTCAACAAGCCTACCTCTACTGATAAGTGCCCAAAGTCACGCCGCTCCACCAGGAAGCCTCCTGTGCAAAGGCACTCAGCTCTCTTGCTCTGTGGGTCAGCTCCAGCACTGTATTGCACTGATTTCCTGGTCCTGCTGATGCTGATTCTTACTGTCTGTACCATCTACAGTGTAACAGCTCTCCTCATTTCCTTTGAGTCCTCACAAGAATTATTTTTAATGTCCATAATTCCACCAACAGTCTCTTCAAGGCAGTCTAGGCTTTTACTATTAGGCACTTTAAAACTCTTACAGCCTTTATCCAATCACAGTTTCAAAACTGCTTCCTCATTTTAGGTATCTGGTAGAGCAGTACCCCAGTCTCTCGGTATCAAATTATGTCTTAGTTATCTAGTGCTGCTAGAACAGAAATATCACAAGTGGGTGGTTTAGCAAAGAGAAATTTATTCTTCCACAGTCTGGGAGGCTAGAAGTCCAAAGTCAGGGAGCCAGTGCCAGGGCAAGACTTTCTCTCTTGGCTCTGGAGGAAGGTCCTTGTCGTCAATCTTCCCCTGTTCTAGAAGCTTCTCAGGAGCAGGGACACCAGGTCCAAAGGATGTGTTCCTTCTTGGCCCTGCTTTCTTGGTGGTATGAGGTCCCCAGTCTCTCAGCTCGCTTCTCTCTTTTATAGCTCAAAAGAAATTGATTTAAGACATAATCTAATCCTGTAGATTGAGTTCTGCCTCATTAACATAACTGCCTCTAATCCTGCCTCATTAACATCATAGAGGTAGGATCTACAACACATAGGAAATCACATCAGATGACAAAATGGTGAACAATCACACAATACTGAGAATCATGGCCTAGCCAAGTTGACACATATTTCTGGGGGACACAATTCAATCCACGACACACGGGAATAAAATTGACTACATCTGTGGAAAGAGATGATGGAAAAGCTCAGTATCACCAGTCAGAACAAGGCCAGGTGTCGACTGAGGAACAGATCGTCATTGCTCATGTGCAAGTTCAAGTTCAAGCTGAAGAAAATTAGAACAAGTCCCTGAGAGCCAAATACGACCTTGAGTATATCCCACCTGAGTTTAGAGACCATCTCAAGAATAGATTTGACACAAAGAACTCCACTGACCGAAGACCAGACGACTTGTGGAATGACATCAAGGACATCATACATGAAGAAAGCAAGAGGTCATTAAAAAGACAGGAAAGAAAGAAAAGGCCAAAATGAATTGACAAGAGGTTCTGAAACTTGCTCTTGAACGTCGAGCAGCTAAAGCGAATGGAAGAAATGATTAAGTAAAGGAGCTGAACAGAAAATTTCAAATAGCAGCTCAAGAAGACAAAGCATTATAATGAAATGTGCAAATCTTGGAGTTAGAAAACCAAAGGGAAGAACACGGTAGGTGTTTCTCAAGCTGAAAGAAATTAAGAAAAATTTCAAGCCTCCAGTTGCAATAGTGAAGGATTCTGTGGGCAAAATACAGAATGATGCAGGAAGCATCAAAAGAAGATGGAAGGAATACACAGAGTCACTGTACCAAAAAGAATTGGTCGACGTTCAATCATTTCAGAGGTAGTATATGATCAAGAACCAATGGTAATGAAGGAAGAAGTCCAAACTCTTACTGAAGGCACTGGTGAAGAACAAGGCTCCAGGAATTGACGGAATACCAATTGAGATGTTTCCACTCATTTATTCCAAGACATTTGGAAGACAGCTACCTGGCCAACCAACTCGAAGAGATCCATATTTATGCCTATTCCAAAGAAAGGTGATAAAACCGAATGCGGAAGTTATCGAACAATATCATTAATATCACACACAAGTAATGTTTTGCTAAAGATCATTCAAAATTGGTTGCAGCAGTACATTGACAGGGATCTGCCAGAAATTCAAGCTGGATTCAGAAGAGGACATGGAACCAGGGATATCATTGCTGATGTCAGATGGATCTTGGCTGAAAGCAGTGAGTACCAGAAAGATGTTTACCTGTGTTTTATTGACTATGCAAAGGCATTCGACTGGTGGATCATAACCAATTATGAATAGCATTGCGAAGAATGGGAATGCCACAACACTTTAATTGTGCTCATGAGGAACCTGTACATAGATCAGGAGGCTGTCATTCAAATGGAACAGGGGAGACTGCGTGGTTTAAAGTGAGAAAAGGTGTGCGTTGGGGTTGTAACCTTTCTCTATACTTATTCTATCTGTATGCTGTGCAAATAATCTGAGAAGGTGGACTCTATGAAAAAGAACAGGGCATCTGGATTGGAAGAAGACTCATTAACAACCCGTGTTATACAGATGACACAACCTTGCTTGCTGAAAATGAAGAGGACTTGAAGCACTTACTGATGAAGATCAAAGATGGCCTTCAGTATGGATTACACCTCAACAAAGAAAACAAAAATCCTCGCAACTCGACCAATAAGCAACATCATGCTAAGTGAAGAAAAGATTGAAGTGGTCAAAGATTTCATTTTACTTGGATCCACAATTAATGCCCATGAAAGCAGCAGTCAAGAAATAAAGACTCATTGTATTGGGCAAGTCTGCTGCAAAAGACCTCTTTAAAGTTTTAAAAAGCAAAGATGTCACTTTAAGGACTAAGGTGAGCCTGACAGAAGCCACGGTGTTTTCAGTCACATCATATGCATGAGAAACCTGGACAATGAATAAGGAAGACCAAAGAAGAATTGATGCCTTTGAATTATGGTGTTGTTGAAGAATATTTAATATTCCATGGACTGCTAAAAGAACGAACAAGTTTGTCTTGGAAGAAGTATAGCCAGAATGCTCCTTAGAAGCAAGACAGGTGAGACTTCATCTTACATACTTTGGACGTGTTATCAAGAGGGATCAGTCCCTGGAGAGGGACATCATGCTTGGTACAGTAGAGGGTCAGTGAAAAAGAGGAAGACCCTCACTGAGATAGATTGACACAGTGGCTGCAACAGTGGGCTGAAGCACAACAATGATCATGAGGATGGCTCAGGACCTGGCTGTGTTTCGTACTGCCGTGCATAGGATTTTGCTATGAGTCGGAACTGACTCGACGGCACCTAACAACAACAAAATAAAACAAACAATAACACACATAGTTCAAACTATGAATGTGAGACTAAATGGGCACTCCAGCCCAAAAATAAGGACAAAAAGGAGGAAGGGACGGGAAAACTGGATGAATGGAAATGCGGAACCCAAGGTCAAGAAGGGGAGAGTGCTCACACATCTTGGAGTAGACAAACAATGTTACAAAACTATTTGTGTATTAATTGTTTAGGGAAAACTAATTTGCTCTGTAAACTTTCACCTGGAGCACAATTTAAAAAAAATCTTAGAAAGAGGTTTAATGAAAGTATAAAGTTAAAAATAAATAAATAAAATTACCAGATGCATTGGCTCCTAACAAGAGAGTCAGCCTGTCATTTGAAGCTTTGAAGTGAGGCATCTTCTTCCAGTATAAGGCTGTTTCATCTACACTGAAAATCTGTTGTTTAAGGTAGCCACCTTCATCAATTATCTTTGCTAGATCTTCTGGATAACTTGCTGCATCTTCTACATCAGCACTTGCTGCTTGATCTTGCACTTTTATGTTATGGAGATGGGCTTTTTCCTTAAATCTCATGAACCAGCCTCTAGTAGCTTCAAACTTTTCTTCTGCAGCTTCCTCACCTCTCTCAGCCTCCACAAAATTGAAGAGAGTTAGGGCCTTGCTCTGGATTAAGCTTTGGTTTAAGGAAATGTTGTGGCTGGTTTGATCTTCTGTCCAGACCATTAAAACTTTCTCCATATCAGCAATAAGGCTATTTCACTTTCTTATCATTTGTTCACTGGAGTATCCCTTTTAATTTCTTTCAAGAACTTTTCCTTTGGATTCACAGCTTGGCTAACTCTTTAGCACAACAGGCCTAGGTTTTGGACTGTCTCAGCTTTTAACGTGCCTTCCTCACTAAGCTTAATCATTTCTACCTTTAGATTTAAAGTGAGAGACATGTGACTCTTCTTTCACTTGAACACTTAGAGGCCATTATAGGGTTATTAATTGGCCTAATTTCAATGTTGTCATGTCTCAGGGAATAGGGAGGCCCAAGGAGAGGGAGAGAGAGAGAGAAACAGCTGTTCAATGCAGCAGTCAGAACACACACAACGTTTATTAAGTTTGCAGTCTTATATGGGCAAGATTTGTGGCCCCCAAAACAATTCCAATAGTAACATCAAACATCGTTGATCACGTAACAGATATAATAATAATGAAAAAGTTTGAAATACTGTGAGTATTACCAAAATGTGACATAGAGACACGAAGTGAACACATGCTATTGGAAAAATGTCACCAATAGACTTGCTTGATGTAGGGTTGCCACAAACCTTCGATTTTTAAAAAACACAGTAAAGTGATGTGCAGTAAAACAAGGTATGCTTGTATGATCCAACTTATATAAAATATTCAAATATATGGGGACCAAAGTTTGTTTGTGTTTACTAGGAGTGGGAGGGAGGAAGAAACGGAGAGTCTTTGCTTAGGGACATTTAGTTTCTGTTAATGGTGGTGGAAGAGTTTTGAAACAACGTGGCGATGTTTACACATGGTGAACATAACCAATATGTCTGAATTGTACAGGTGAAAAATGCTATATTGGCGAATGTTTTATTATGTATATATTTACCACAATAAAACAATTTTAAAAATCCACATCTAAACAGATCATAGACTGCAGAACAAGGATGAAGTTCTTAAAATGCACTAAGTGTCTAGATTCTAGGGTAGTAGAGACATAGATCTAGATTAGGGAGGTGGTTAGACAGTGTAGACATTTATCAAAACTTATTCAATTGTATGTTTAACATTCATGCATTTCATTGTATATAATTTTATCTCTTTATAGAAAAGTTACTGAGAGTGGGGTTGCAGGCATCTCCTGATTACCACCGAGAATATGGCTAGACTGACAGCAGAGTTCTTATAGCTACAATAAATGCCAAAAGACAGTAGAGCAATATCTTCAAGGTGCTGAGGGAAAAGAACTGTTAACCTATCTTTCAAGAGTGAAGACAATACAAAAATATTTTAGTCATACAAATATTATTTTCAGATCCTCTCTAAAATAACTTAAAAAAAAGATATACTTGAGTAAAAAAATTGAAAGTAGAGGAAAACCTTGGGCTATAAGAAACAGCAGTGAGTATTTACTGTCAGTAGATAAAATATATCGGTAAAATTAATTATCTATTGATCATAAAAGTTAAAAATAACTATTTTGGGATATAAAAATACTAAATCTCAAATTCTAAACAACAATAACAATATGAGGAAGAAAGTATTAAGTTATATTCAATGGGCAAAGAATGCTAAGGTCATTGTCATGCTATACAGAAAATAAGAAATATTGAATAACTGTTAGAAAAATATACAGATGTATGTGCACTGGTAATATTTGAAGGGCTACCATTAAAATAATAAAGCTTCAAAATGAGCAGAGGATCAAACGGGATACGTAAAATCTTGTCAATACAACAAAAGACAGAAAAGAAAAACAGAAAGAAACAAAAGAAGGGATGATAAACATAAAATAAATGGTAGTAGATATTTGCCTGAATATTTTATAATCCCAGTACATAAATAGAGATGAAGATCGAAAAAGACTTACCATGCAAACATTAATCAAAAGAAAGGTAGTATAACAATAATGTCAAAAAATAAAAGTTAAAGTGGTAAACATAAATAAGAATGATAAAGTAACAGTCTACAATGAAAACATAAAAAACTAGAAAGTATATGTTCCTAAGAACATTGCCTTGAAATAGATAAATCAAAAACTGACAGAATTACAGAGTGAATTTGACAACCAGACATTTTAGTAGTTTTCATGTTATGCCTAGATATAGTCATGCTTTCTCTGAACACTCTTACCCTATCCAGTGAAGCTTGGCCAATGCCAGCATCATCATGGGTTGCTCAGAGATACCCTTGGGGAAAGAAAGTGCTTTCTGGAACTGTGATTATGCTGTGGTTGTTCTTGCTTATTGGCATCGGCTCTTGACTGAGGGGCCTCCAGCTTGTGTCTGCACAAGATTGAGCAGCATGGATGAGTCACCTGTCTCTCAAATCACCTTGGAATGGCCTTTCCCACTAGCTTCCTTTTTCTCAGTTCCTATCAGAATCCCCTCCAAGGAGTTACACCATTAATACTGCCACTATGTCCATCCAACCAGCCACCACCCCAGGTCCATGCTTATGGATCAAAGCTTTCACTGGATATGTGTATAGTTAATCTTCTTTTCCTCTTATTTTTCAAATGTGAGATGCCAAATTATATCTGGTCTGAGAATTTTTTCGGGAGTTTGTCAGTGATTTCCTGAAAGTGTTGAAGAATTTGTTGTAACCGGGATACCACCACACCCTTAAATACCATGTGTATTTAACATTGCTAACTGATAACATTTTAATTTTCTCAAGGTGGGCAAGGATAGGGGAGATGTGTATGTGAGTGTGTGCACGTGAACGTGTGCATAACTTTCTCTTCTAACATGCTTTGGCTATTGTCTTAGTTATAGTGCTGCTATAACAGAAATACCACAAGTGGATGGCTTTAACAAACAGAAATTTGTTCTCTCACAGCCTAGTAGGCTAGAAGTCTGAATGCAGGGCACCAGCTACAGGGCAAGGCTTTCTCTCTTTTGGCTCTGGAGGAAGGTCCTTGAAATCAATCTGTTCCATGAGCTTCTCAGTGCAGGGCATGCTCTGCTCATGGCAGTATTTTCTTGGTGGTATGAGGTCCCCCGTCTCTCTACTTATGTCTCTTTTTTATATCTTAGAAGAGACTGACTCAAGACACCACCTAATGATGTAGATTGAGTCCTGCCTTGTTAACATAACTGCCTCTAATCCTGCCTCATTAACATCATAGAGGTAGGATTTACAACACATAGGAAAATCATATCAGATGACACAATGGTGGGCAACCACAGGATACTGGGAATCATGGCCTAGCTAAGCTGACATATACTTTTGGGGGACACAATTGAACCCATGACAGCTGTGGAGGAACATTCATGGTTCCTCTTCTCCCTTATTACTCTGTGGTTTGAACATGGCAAATGCAAGTAGGAAACTGCCTGGGTGGTAATTATTTGTGTGAACCATAACCTTATTTGAAAATTTGGGGATTTTAATTTTTTAATAGAAAATATCACTTCATTAATCAAAGGGACTAAAAGAATATCCAGTAAACATTCTCCCCTACTACTCTTCCCCCGGCCTCCACGCTCTGCTTCCCACATCCATCACTGTTATCAGTGTCACATGTGGATGTTTTATGTAAATTCAAACAACTATGATTGTATATTTCTTATATACTTCAACTTGCATTTTTATCACTTCATCATATATCTTGGAGATCTTTCCATATTAGCCCTATGGGCACTCACTCTTTTTTTAAAGCACTATATTATTCTGGAAACCCTGGTGGTGTAGTGGTTAAGAGCTATGGCTGCTAAGCAAAAGGTCGACAGTTTGAATCCACCAGCTGCTCCTTGAAAACCCTATGGGGCAGTTCTATTCTGTCCTATGGGGTCGCTATGAGTTGAAATAGACTCAATGGCAATTTTTAAAAATAATATTCTCTTTTAAGGACTTGCCATCATCCACCTAATCAGTGTCCTGTTGGTGGGCACTCAGGTTGCTCTCACCAACACTGCTGCTGAGAATAACCTCACATGTGTCACATTCAGGAGGGTGGTGATGATATTTGCAGGATGTATGTCGAATTTACTGCAACTGCTCAGTCATTGGCAATATGATAGGTATTATCTACGTGAAGTATTAGGTTCTCTGCTTTATTGCACACAGAATAGATCTCAGAATATAAATTTAAAAAACTACTGCATTAAAATGTATAATGGACTTCCCTGGCAAGAACCAGACAGCCGTTTTGCAGGACAAGTGGTTCAGCCAGTGAGCTCGCTTCTCTGTGTGGAGCTAATGCTGACAGAGAGGCTTCCACAGAAACATCTGGGGACCTCAGGCTCATTCTGTCAGGCTTGTCCTCCGCAGTGAGGCATCTATTAAGTGCATTTCAGCTCCGGTTTAACATGGTCTTAAAATTGGAAGCAACTTAAACATCCAATTGAAAAAACAAAAAACAAAAAACTAAGTCTGTTGCCGTCAAGTCAATTCTGACTCATACCGACCCTATAGGACAGAGTAGAACTGCCTCCATAGGGTTTCCAAGGAGTGACTAGTGGATTCGAACTGCCAACCTTTTGGTTAGCAGCCTGAGCTCTTAATTACTGTACCACCAGGGTTCCATAAACATCCCATAGTCAGGATGAATTAAGCCATTAGAAAAGATTTACGTGAAAACTTGGGGAAATATTTACAATATATTAGGTGATGGAAAAGACTAGATTATACAATTGCATTTACTTGATAAGGACAAAGGTAGAAAGAAATATGCAAGGCTAAGATAGCTCTGTCAGAGTAAAGAGCAAGGGGTAGTTAAAACTTTTATTATTTTTTAACACTTTTTATTTTGAAATAATTTAAGTCTCACAAGAAGTTGCAAATACAGTACAGAGTGTACCCTTCACCAAGCTTCCCCCCAGTAATAGTATCTTACATAACCACAGTACACTGTCAAAATCAGGAAACTGACATTAGTACAATACTATTAAGGCAAACATAGACCTATTACTATATTCTTTTTATAATAAAATATGATTGAAGTTGGTCAGTGTTTACTATGTGATAAAAATTTATTTGGCATAAATATAAACCACCTCATAGTAACTATTCAGTACATATAATAAACTGTTCTGCCCCCAAAGTAATTACAAGTGAAATTTTACTTAAATTAGGCTGAAAATACATAAATGAATTTCAACCCATCATTTAAACATAAAGTTTGTTTTAGTTCTTTGGCCAAAAGAGGGTAAACAAGATGAACTGTATTTGGGGAACATAGTTAATTTTTTGTTGGCATGTATAAAAATATAGTACCTTCTTTACTCCAGGACCTTTTATTTTGAATAAAGTTTGAATCTTATTTTATCTGTGACTTATTTTTATTTTAATCAGCCACAAATTCCTTTTGGAAATACTGTTTATTTTTAAAAAATAAGCAAATCCAGTAATTTCACTCCTAGGTATATAGCCAACTAAAATGTATAGATATGTTCATCAAAATACATAATTAAATTTGAATGCTCATAAAAACAATATTCATAATTACCGTGAACTGGAATCTACCCAGTTGCCCATCTACAGTAAAATGGGTAAGTGAATTGTGCTATATTCATACAATGGATTATGAACCTCAAAGACATTATATTAATTGAAATAATTCAATCATTAAAAAAAGAAGTATTGTATGATCTCAGTTACATGAAATGACAAGAATAGGCAAATGTATAGAGACCAAAGTTTTTTAGTGGTTATCAGGGCAGGAAGGAGGGGGAGAGTGGGAGCTATTTGGGGAAGTAGTGCGTTTCTTTTTATGGTGAAGGGAAATCTGGCATCAGTTAAGGGTATTGGTTGCACAACATGATTAATGTAATTGATATCACTAAGCTATACACCTGAAAAAGGTTGAACTGGAGCATCTTGTATTACATATATTTCTAAAAAAAAAAAAAAAGGCAACTGCTGATACTGCCTATGTACAATGAAACACCTCATGGGATTTGTTTTCTTGGTTTGGAGGTTTAGGGTCATGATTTCAAGGGATATTCCAGTTAATTTGTCCTAATATTGATTTTAGTGCTTCTGTTCTACCTTCTAGTTCACTGTGTAGTGAATGGGGTCTTAAAAGCTGGTGACTGGTCATCCAAGGTACAACAATTTGTTTCTATTCTCCTGGAGCAGCGGAGAAAGAGGAGAGTCAGGAATCAGAGGAGGAACTGGAATGCGTGCCTTATTGCCTCCTTTGAAGGAGGCTAAAGTGGTCCTGGGTCAGTAGTATCCTTGGATCTTTGCAGAATTAATTACAGATCCAACCTGGAGGAAAGCATCTTCAACTTAGGCTTTCAAGTTTTCCACACATTACCAAAGATTACCAAGCACACAAGGAAAAAAATCACCATAAGTAAGAGTCAGCAGAAATAACAAACAAGTTTAGACCAAATTCAGATAGTAAAATTTTACATACATAATATAGTATAACTATATATGAAAAATGAGATCACATAAATGAAGAAGCAATGAAAGGGTGGATTTTTAAAAAGAACCAGTTAGAATTTTTAGAAGTAAAAATGCAACTGTTGAAGTAAAAAAAGCTTGTTGGATGAGTTAAACTAAGTATTAGACATAATTTAAAATCAGTAAACTGAAAGACCTGAAGAAATTTCCCAAAATACATTTTGAATGCATCAACTCTTCTTCTGTCTTGCTTTTTCATTGTCCAGCTTTTTCATGCATATGAAGTGATTGAAAAGACCAAGGCTTGAGTCAGGCACCCTGTCTTAGTTATCTAGTATTGTGTCTTAGGCTGGGTTCTCTAGAGAAGCAAAACCAGTCAAGCTTATAAATACACAGATGGAGAGATTTATATGAAGGAAATGACTCGTGGTTGTAGAGGCTGGAACATCTCAAGTCCATGGGTCAGGATAGAGGCTTCTCTGGGTTCACGGAGCTGCAGAGGCTGGCAAATCTAAGATTGGCAGGTCAGAGAGCAGGGCTCTTGCTCACAGCCTGCGAAGATCAAGGAATCCCAAGATCAGCAGGCAAGACTGCAGGTAAGCTGCTAGCTCAAGTTCCAAGAACTGGAGGTCAGATGAACAGGAGCCAGTTGCAGGATCCAGAGTGAGCAGAAGCCCACAAGCCTTGCCAGAATGTCCACTTATATTTGATGCAGGCCACACGCCCAAGGAAACTCCCTTTCAACTTATTGGCTACTCACAGCATATCTCATCATGGAGGTGATCACATTACATCAGATCTCATTATGCGAGTGATTACAACATCATATGACTACCAAACTACATCGCAACTGCCAAACCACTGAGAATCATGGCCCAGTCATGCAGACACACAACCTTAACCATCACAGGCTGCTATAACAGAAATACCACAGTGGATGGCTTTAACAAACAGAAATTTATTCTCTCCCAGTCTAGGAGGCTGGAAGTCCAAATTCAGGGTGCCAGTTCCAGGGGAAGGCTTTCTCTGTTGACTCTGGAGGAAGGTCCTTGTCATCTATCTTCCCCTGGTCTAGGAGCTTCTCAGTGCAGGGACCCCAGGTCCAAAAGACATGCTCTCCTCCTGGTTCTGCATTCTTGGTGGTGGTGAGGTCCCTCTCCTCTATTCTCAGTTCTCTCTTTTATGTCTCAAAAGAGATTGGTTCAAGATCCAACATAATCCTGTAGATTGTGTCCCCTTTAACATAACTGCCTTTAATCCTGCCTCATTAACATCATACAGGTTAAGATTTACAATGCATAGGATAAATACATCAGATCACAAAATGGAGGATAATCACAAAATACTGGAAATCATGGCCTAGCCAAGTTGACACATATTTTTGGGGGACACAATTTAATCCATAACATTCCACCCTTTGGCCCCCAAAAATTCATGTCCTTGCCACATGTAAAACACATTCACCCCATCATATCATCCCAAAAGTCTTACATCAACTCCAAGTCCAAATTCCATCCTGGGGCAAAATTCCTGTTCATCTGTGACATCTAAAACAAAAGTTATCTGCTTCCAAAGTACAATGGTGGAACAGGCACAATGTAGATATTTTCATTACAAATGGGAGAAATTGGGGGGAAAGAAGGAATAACAAGCAGCAAGCAAGTCAGCAGAACACATTACATTAGCTCTCAAGTCTTGAAAATAATCCTCTGTTCTCTGAGACTATTTAGGCAATGGCTTTGCCCTCCAGACTCAGGGTGTTGGCTATACTCTCTGGATTCTGGGTGGAGGCCCCTCAGTCCTAGGCTTCAGCTCTGCCTTCCAGACCCACTGGAACAGAAACTCTACTCCCTCAGCTTTGGGTGGCCACACTCTTTTAGTCCATCTGAGTGGTGACCCTACCCCCTCAGCCACAGCAGACCCTGTTCTTCTGCCCCTTGGGCATGGTAGCCTTGCCCCCTTAGCTTTGGGCAGTGGATCCGGCCCCATTTCCCCTGGCATTTGTGAAAGGCAGTCCTACACTCCAGAACTTAGTTGGTGAAGATCTGACTGACACCTAGGAGGCCGTGGCCCCACCCTTTGAGACCCAGCAGGCCATAGTTCCACCCCTTGAAGCCCCAGAAGTTGTGGCCCTACCCTTTGAGACCAAGGCAGCTCTGCTTCCTGTGCTCCTTGTCTCTTCAGCTTCTGCTTTCTGTTCCTTGGCCTCTTGGCTCCTTGGGCCCTTGGGCAGACCTGGCATCTGCCCTGCTGGGGCAAGTGTTCCAAAGCTCTTTATCTCTACTGATAAGTGCCTGGAGGCACCCCACTCTGCCAGTAAACCTCAGCCAGAAGGCACTCAGCTCTCTTGCTCCATGGATCGGCAAGCCTAGCTCCACCAATAAATGCCCAGAGGCATCCTACTCCACCAGGAAGCCTCCTGCTCAAAGGCACTCAGCTCTTTTGCTCTGTGGATCAATTCCTGCACTGTCTTGAGCTGGTCTCCTGGTTCTGCTGCTGCCATTTCTCTGTTGCTGCTTCTTGTCATCTGTGCCATCTCCAGTATTACATCTCTCCTCACTTCATTCTCAGCCCTCATCAGAATTGTCTTTGATGTCCATAATTCCACCAACAGTCTCTTCAAGGCAATCTAGACTTACTATTAAGTACTTTAAAACCCTTCCAGTCTCGACCCATTCACAGTTTGAGAACCACTTCCACATTTTAGGTATCTCTTAGAGCAGCACCCCACTCCTGGTACCAAATTCTGTCTTAGTCATCTAGTGCTGCTATAACAGAAATACCACAGTGGATGCCTTTAACAAACAGAAATTTATTCTCTCCCAGTCTAGGAAGCTGGAAGTCCAAATTCAGGGTGCCAGTTCCAGGGGAAGGCTTTCTCTCTTGTCAGCTCTGGGGGAAAGTCCTTGTCATCTATCTTCCCCGGGTCTAGGAGCTTCTCAGTGCAGGGACCCTGGGTCCAAAGCATGCACTCCACTCTCAGCTATTCTTGCTTGGTGGTAATGTGGTCCCTCTCCTCTCTGCTCACTTCTCTCTTTTATGTCTCAGAAGAGATTGACTCAAGATACAGTTTAATCCTGTAGATTGTGTCCTGCCTCTTTAATATAACTGAATCTAATCCTACCTCATTAACATCATAGAGGTTAGGATTTACAACACATTAAAGAAATACATCAGATCACAAAATGGAGGACAACCGCACAATACTGGGAATCATGGCCTAGCCAAGTTGACATATAATTTTAGGGAACACAATTCAATCCATAACACACACCTTAGTCCTCAAAGTGACATCTTGGCTTTTTAACACTTTAAAGAGGTCTTTTGCAGCAGATTTACTCAATGCAATACGTAGTTCGATTTCTTGACTGCTGCTTTCATGCACATTGATTATTGATCCAATTAGAATGAAATTATTGACAACTTCAGTTTCTTCTCGGTTTATCCTGATGTTGTTTGTTGGTCCTGCTGTGAGGATTTTTGCATTCTTCACATTCAGGTGTAATCCACATAGAAGGTTGTAGTCTGATATTCATCAGTAAGTGCTTCAGGTTGTCTTCATTTTCACCAAGCAAGATTGCCATCTGCATGTCTTGGGTTGTTAATGGGTCTTCCTCCAGTCCTGATGTCATGTTCTTCTTCATATAGTCTAGTTTCTCAGATTACTTGTTCAGCATACAGAATGAATAGGCAAGGTGAAAGGATAAAACCCTATTGTGCACCTTTTTCAACTTTATACCACATAGTATCCCCATGTTCTGTTTGAACGACTGTCTCTTGATTCATGTACAGGTTCTGCATGTTGTAGAATTCCCATTCTTTATAATGCTGTCCATAATTTATCAAATGCTTTTGCATGGTTGATAAAACACAGATAAACAGCTTTCTAGTATTCTCTGCTTTCCACCAAGATCCATCTAACATCAGCAATGATATCCCTTGTTCCAGATCGTCTTCTGAATCTGGCTTGAACTTGTGGCAGTTTCCTCTCATCATTTCACCATAAAAAGGAATGAAGCACTAACACATGCTACAACATGGATGAACCTTGAAAGCATTACAATAAGAAGCCACTCATAAAATACAACATTTTTTATGATTCTAGCTATATGAAATGTCCAGAATAGGCAAATCTATCAACACAGATCTATAGGCAAAAAAGTAGATTAGTGGTTTCCTAATATTGGGGGTGGAGTAACTGCTAATGTGTATGGATTTCTTTTGGGGTGATGGAAATGTTCTTAAACTGATCGTGGTGATGGTTACACAACTCTGTGAAGGGACTAAACATCATTGAATTGTATGCTTTAAATGGGCTAATTGTATGCTATATAAATTATACCTCAAAAAAGCTATTATATAATGATTTTTTATAAAGAAAAAATTTTGTCACAGATTCTTTGATCTCCTGTCAAGAGGTGGAGCCTATCTTCTTCTTTCTCTTTGAATCTGAGTGGGCTGAACGACTGCTTCGACAAATAGAACATGACAGAAGTGATGTTATATGACTTCCAAGGCTAGGTCATTAAAAGTCATAAAGCTTCTGCCTTTCCCTTGAGGAATATTTGCTCTTGGAACCCTAAGCTGCCATGTAAGGAGTTCAACTACCCTGAAACTGCCATGCTCAGAGGCCACGTGCAGGCGTTCTAGTCAACAGTCCAAACTGCCTCTTCCTTCAGCCATCCCAGCCCAGACACCAGACATGATAGTGAAGAAGCCGTCTTGGAAGTAGATCCTTCAGCACCAGTGGTTCCAATTCCCCTCAGAGGTTCCAGACACTGCAGAGCAAAGATGAGCTGTCCCTACTGTGCCCTGTCTGAATTCCTGACCCACATAATTTATGAGTATAATAAAATGGTGTTTTATGCTACTAAGTTTTGTGGTTTGTTATGCAGCAATTGATAACCAGAACACCTGACTTAGAAACTGGTTGCACATACAAAGAAAGTCACTGTGCTGGCCTACCACCTCTCCAAATGCAAACCCAGAAGTGACTAGTGTTTTATAGCCATGAGAGACAGTGAAGAAATCAGAGTTAATGTGGATGATGAAAAGAAGCCCACAAAAAGCAGGAACAACTAGAGATACGGAGCTTAGCCTGACAGCAGGTTCTTGCAAAGAGCTGTGTCCCTCTGTGGTGGAACATTCTGCCCGCAATTGTCTATACATCATGCACATTTTCTCCACTTATTACCCTGCCTGGAATCTAACTAAATAGATCCTTTGAAAGGCTAAGATTTCTAGGAGATTGAGTCAAGTACTCACTTTTTTTTTTTTTAAGCAAGGTTTTATTTGGCATCTATTCAAAGAGGCAAAAGTTGGAAAAGCACAAGCATGCTTCCCGAGCCATGGCTGCCCGAATCCAAGGAATATTACAGAATCGGCAAGAATGAAAAAACGGACAAGCATGCTGCCACAACTATGTCTGCCCTAGTCCAAGGAATGTTACAGAATCATCAGTATATATTAACATCGCAAATGGGCAAAACCATTGAAAGCTTCACCTTTTACATATTGGCTAGAAACTACTAAATCTCCATAACCCTACATGTTGAATTGTGTTTCTTAATAATTATTGGTATATGTTTCAGTAATGACAGTTAGGAGGGTCCTCACTAGTCCAACAAATCTTACTATTCACTAAAGACTAATAAAAAAAGATAAGAGTGGAAAGTATGTGGGTCTTTTGTGCTCTGTTTATGATTTGTTTATGTGAAAGTTTCACTAAAAGATGTTTTCCAAGATTTTCCTAGCTATTGTCTTTATACCTCAGGACCCAGTTGATGTGTCCTTGTGAGTCCAGTTCCAGCTGTGTCATATTCTTTATGCTCAAGTACAGGGAATAATGGCACCAATATTATCTCCTAAATCATTCCCTCTTTTTGATTGGGATTGGAGATAACACATCAATGATCGATACCTGGACTTAGTCGAGCTCCTAGATGGCAGCCATGGCAGGCTCTTTAAACTCACGGTGCTGGTTTTCCACCAGATACCATCTGGTTCTTCACCAGTATCTTAAGTATGAGCGAAGTTCTCAGCAATCTCATTGCTGAAAAGAGCAGATTCAATGCACATCAACATTTTAACCCAAGTCCTTTTGCCTTCTAGATGTGTAAGACAATAGAAGATAAATTTTATTATGTTTGATACTATCAGGATGTAAACTAAGAATATTACTCTCCCTTGCAATAGTGATCTAGCCTATATATTTATTCCTAATGGTAACCAAGCATATAAATCTGGTGTTTGTAAGGGTGTTACAGTGTGTAACCAAGTAGCTTCCTGTCTAATTCAATGTATATCCTGATCTACTTCTCCTGTGTTATTTATCCAAATACAACAAGAGGTATTTGCAACAGCACAGACTGCACTTTCTTTGGGCTAATGAAAAAAACTAAGGCTATTCTGTTATCTCCTGTCACCGTGGCTAAATGAGGTTAGAGGATTACTGTTATGCTTCCGTCTCGCTAGCAACTTCGTCTGTTATTTGTCCCATAATAATTGATAAATTTCTTAAAGATTTCTCCAATTCAACTATACCATAAATAGGAATCAAAGCTCTTGGAAATGACCAACCCCACACTGAGTGTTGGACCAATGGGCTTTCTTCTGACTCTCGTTTTACAATGTGTAACATTTTAACATTACTTTTCCAATATTTACTAGCATCATAACTATGATTATCTAAAGGTAATCCTCAAATTCCCAAAGTGCATTGCCCATGCATTCGTCAGGAATCTAAACAAGAGATTGCCCATGTACATTCACTTCAGTTGGAAAGGATCATCTAAACTAGTATAGTTGAATCTACCACACAAAAACATATCCATAAGGAGCACACAAATTTTGTCTAGAGAAAACAGAAGGTATAGAACACTTTGCACGTGACAGCCAAATTTTCATCAGAGAATACGTGATTAGCAAGATAATACAGGATGGACCTCTCCTATTGGAGGTCTTCGGTTAATCTATTTAAAACATACTAAGTGTTCTTCCTGAGAGCAAGCTGTCCCTCCTTGTTTTACCTGTTAACAGTCATGGGTCACTTTCTCAGAAGCAGAAGTGGAACCTAAGACAAGATGGAGTCTGAGCCATGAGGTTGATCTCTGAAAACCTGTTTTATTTGAGATAAATAATTTTCTTAAACATAGTTCCCAGTCTGATCTTTGGAGTCAGTTTCCCAAAACAGACTGAATTCTTCAAAAAAAAAACCATAATGCTTGGAGCAAAAGGCTCTTACTAGTTTACCTAGACCACTGTTTGACTTAAAAGTGGCCTCGGGAACCAGTTTGTTTTTTTTTTTTTCCTCGAAACTCGAGGCTCAAAAGGACACCTAAAGGCAAATAGCCTGTGTGGGTTACCACAACCTCCATGAAAGCCAGAAATCTGGATTCCAGGAGAATTACAACTGTTTCATCATTCCTTCCTTTGGATCATGATCTTGCTATAGAATCTTTGATCAAAACGTTCGATAATGGTAGCTGGGCACCATCTGGTTTTTAAGATTCCAGATGCCATACAGTGAACTAGGAGGTAGAACAGAAACACTAACAATAAGATTAGGCCAGTTGCCTGAAATAACCAATGAAACCATGACCCTAAGGTCTCTGAACCAAGGAAACAAATCTCATGAGGTGTTTGTGTATGCGTAAGTAGCATCAGTAATTGCTTTTCATGTTCCTCAGCAGCAACTACATTCTGCAAAACCTCAGTTTGTGTATTAATATAAATAGAGCAACACTTATCTATTAAGGCACAGACTGTTCTTTGAGAGACTAATAGGAAATCTAATGCTATTCTATTTTGTAAAATCACAGCTCGAACTTCAGACACTTATCTGGTTATGATATTTACCAGCAGGAATTTCTAATTCAAGAGTTAAAATGTCTAAACCCATTAGTTACATAGTTTAGGAGAAAGGAAAATGATTTCTTATATCCAGAAAGTAGGATGTTAAAACATCACAATATTCCTACATAAAACCCACAGTAAGCCTTTAGTTTACTCAGTCTTATGCAGTTAATTTCTGTTCCACATGATTCTGGATCATCCATAGTCTGTGAACCCGTCAGCTTCTACATAGAGTTCTGAGAATCTCGATGAGTCTAGTAACAGTCCTTTTCATAAGCCCAATATAATCCATCTTTTTTGTTGAGATATTTTAGTCAAAAGTTTTCAGCAAAGGTAAAAACTTATCTGCAGATGATAAAACTTAATACTGTCATGATTGATTTATAAAAATGAAACTCTTAATAGTGAAAGACCTGATAGAAATTAATAACAAGCATAATGTAAAGGTCAAATAACATTATTTTAAAAAGCTTTAGACAAAAATATTTCTAAATATAATCATTAACCTTATTTTCAAAGAGCTTCAGATATAATACACTACATAATTATCTTGAAACATAATACCATATAGTCAGGATATACCAAGAATATACCAAGATTATCAAGTCTCTAAATACCTGAATAGTAATTAAAAAAACTTCATAGGTAAATGATTTGAATTCTCCAGTCAAACCACTGGCTTTGATGCTAGATTCAAAAAATAAAGTTGTGACCAAGTTAACAATTAAAAAAAAAAGTAAAATTATGACATAATATTATTTGATTGTTGTCTAATATTAGACAAAAACATAAGAGGAAACACTAACATATAAATTTTAACCCAAAGAGAATCAGGTGCTTCTCTTGATTTTGATAATAAGTTCCATGTAATTTATAACACATGAAATAAACCTTTTTAGCACTTTTTCTTCATAAAAATTTTTTTTGTGGCTTTCCATGAAGTTTCAAAGTTGTCAGGAGTTTGTTGTAGGTCACTTGTGAAACAATACTTAAGTTATTTAACCAAAGATCTTAAAGGTAAAAACCTTAGCTTTTTTTTTTAAAAGCCATGCAGCTTGGTTTTCAACTCAGGAATCTTACTCTAATGAGACTGAACCTTTATCTTCGAGGTAGATCACACAAGGAATAAATTAACCTTCAACTCAGTAAGGAAAGAAGATTTTTATTTTAACAGTGAGAAGCCTAATTCTTTGTTTTATATGTTATTTAACATTAAAGCTCCTAAAAATCTCATAAATTAAACCACTAAACTTTAGTCAGACAAAACTTTTGACCATATCAAATAAATTTTTTAAAATAAACCTCTTAAACATTGTCTTCGTTGCATACCTCTTATAGTACATCCCTTTAAAATGGCAAAAATGAACACACTCATTATCAGACCCAAATATGTGTGTGTGTGTGTGTGTGTGTGTGTGTGTGTGTATGTATGTATATATATATATCCTTTCTCTGTGGCATGAAAAGCAAAAGTATATGAACTTAAATTACAATGAATATCTATTTACTCAATTTAATATCAGTAAGTTACGTAAAATGTCTTGGAAATTATTTTAAGCCTGTATGTCATAAAACATAACTGTAGAAATAAAGTTTGTTTAAATATTCTAAGTTTTTGTTCAACTTTTACTATTTCCCATATTTTTCCCAATCTAATTTTAGCCCTTAACTGTTTTATCAACTAGCTTTGGAAATCACACAAAATCCCTGCTCAACTGACCAATTCATTGATATGGATATAACCTTAGGTCTCTGGCTAGGGTTGGAAACATTTTTCTAGGCCATTTCAGGTGTGTCTCATTGTGATTCCTCTTTTTTGGCTTCTTAGAGTTTCCCTATAATAGAGAGAGCTTATTTACAGTTCTTTTATGATTGGAATCCACCCAATTTCTGATAACTATAGTAAGAGTTTTTTTTTTTTTTTTTTTGTCTTACAAAAGGTCTCCACCTAGTTGGAAGGGGTCTTTCAAAAGCTTCCCTGGAGCTGTATGACCTTGGAGACTGGGGGCTAAGGAGCTTTGCTCCTGCTCCATCCTCCCTATTTTTGACTCTTGGTAGAAGACAAGATTAGGTCATTCCAGTTCATTTACATATGTTTAAGCTGATGTAGGCATTTTGAATGGCAAAAGATAACTAATTTATTTCCCTTTTACTATTCTCTTGGTAAGCAGTTTTGCTTTCTCTTTATCTACCCAGTATATACCAAAGCTCTTTAGCAATTTTTTTTTCCTTTAGGCTTGTCCTATGCCTTCCTTTTTGCCATTCTGGAACTGCAAGTTTTACTGTAAGGCAAAATTATCCTTTTTCCTTAAACACATTTCATATAATATCTAGCTTAAGTTACTTAGAAAGATTTTGCTTTTAAGACTGACATACAGAACACAAAGATCTCAGTGTACTTTTCAAATAGACTAGTTTATATCAAAGATTCTCCAAGTAGTTACTAAAAATCTAAATCATAAGACAAACACAAGGTGTAGTTTTTCTTGGATGAGGAAAGAACTGAGATTCTAAGACAGCCTTACAAAAAACAGCTATTCTCAGCCATAGCCTCCAATCTGATACAGGATGGAAACTGAGACAATACTCTAGACCAGGAGCAAGCTCTCAGAATAAAAGGAGACAGAAAGACCACATAAACTCACCAAATAATACCACACAGAATAAGGACAGGGGAATCCTAGTTTATTAAAGTCTATACAGCAATTTTGGTAAGATAAATCTAATTCAACAGAAAAAACAGGTTCTAGATAAAACCTATTAATGTGCCAGAACCTAAGATAGAGGAATATTAGACCTTTTGACAAAACCTGAGCATCAAGCAAAAGTTCTCTAAAAAGGAAAAGAACACAGATGGAAGCTCATTTTCCCAAAATGGTCACTGAAATTCCAAATTACTTCTAGCATATTCAGTTTATAGTACTTTTAAATATGAACCTCAAACCAGTGTCTCAGTAGCAGGGGGGATATCCAGGCTCAGTTATCAAAGATGTTAAGATCCAAGGTTCAAGCTTTGGTTTTCTTCTTTTTGAACTTAATTCATTCTGCTGGCTAGAGATTTAGTCTCTCATTTTAGACCTTAAATATACTAGTTTCTTCAATTGGAAAGTACTTTAAAGTAGCTACTGAAGATTTTAACATTTTGATTCTTTATTGAGAAACTATATCATAAGACAAGTACAGAGCTACCATCTCTCTCTGTGAATTTCATAACAGGTCAGGAGCTGCCACCTCCTCTGTGAATGAGGCAAAACAAAAGACTATTTCCCAGGTTTTCTCTGTGTCACAAAAAGAACCCTAACAAGGAATGTTATGGGGTTTGGTCAGTGTTTTACTTAGACCAATGTGTACCTTCATTGCGGGTGGCAAGCAGCCTAGTGCTCTAGCCTGTCTCATGACCAACTTAACCTGTCACAGGAATCTTTAATGCTCATGATGAGTGCTGGCGACCACCCTAATGGCTTTTACTGGTCGACCCATGCCCAGATTTTGTGGCTTATAGCGACCCAGAGATCTTTGAAAATAGAATTACCTCTTTAATGTTTCAAATGCCCGAATTCAGACACTAAACTGCAGTTCATCAAAAGAGTTACTAAATATCACTCTTAACCAAACTAACAAGCAAAAATCTAAGAAAGATCCTCCTTAATCAAACAACTGGTTTTTCAAACAAATATGCCAAACAAAACTTAAGAAGACATGAGAGAGAACAAAAAGAATAAGCAAAGACCTGTGTCTTAGTCATCTAGTGCTGCTATAACAGAAATACCACAAGTGGATGGCTTTTAACAAATAGAAATTCATTTTCTCACAGTCTAGTAGGCTACAAGTCCAAATTCAAGGCATAAACTTCAGGGGAAGGATTTCTCTTTCTGTCAGCTCTGGATAAAAGTCCTTGTGATGCATCAGTCTTCCCTTGGTCTGGGAACATCTCAGCGCAGGCACCTCAGGTCCAAAGGATGCGTTCTCTCCTGGCACTGCTTTCTTAGTGGTTTGAGGTTTCAGTGTCTCTCTGCTCACTTCTATCTTTTATATCTCAAAAGAGTTTGGCTTAAGACAATACCTAATCTTGTAGACCTCATCAGTATAACTGCTGCTAATCCATCTTATTACATCATAATGACAGCATTTACAACACATAGGGAAATCACATCAGATGATAAAATAGTAGACAGTCATACAATGCTGGGAATCATGACCTAGCCAAGTTGACAAATACTTTGGGGGGACACAATTCATCTATGACAGCTTGTTTTCCAAAAGCACTCACCCCATTGGTTTCGAAGGGGCATGGAGTGCAAACGCATAGGTCCAGAAGATAGGACTCTCTTTTCCGGCTTGTGCTCCTCAGTCTAGGTGTCCTTGAGTTCTACTGGATTCATAGCTTCAGAAATCCTTGATGACTATGCCATTAAGTGTTGTAGGGTAAAAACATCACAAAGTTTAGTAAAGCAAAAAGCAAGGTTTTATTCGGCATATATTCAAAGAAGTGAAATTTGGAAATTGACAAGCATGCTGCCAGAGCCATGTGTGCCCGAATCCAAGGGATAGTACAGAATAGGCAAGTATGGGAAAACGGACAAGCATGCTGCCACAGCCATGTCTGCCCAAGTCCCTCACTTACATTTTAATATAAATTAATTCAATATTGCCTTCCTCGTGACACCTCAGAAGAGTCATTGCTCTGAGAAAATTAAAAAAAAAATTGGAAGAAACAGGAGTGGTAATCTAGGCAATATTTATACGGAACCCTATGAAGGTAAACCAAAAACTAAACCCGTTGCCCTCAAGCCAATTCCGACTCATAGTGACCCCATAGGACGGAGTAGAGTTGCCCCACAGGGTTTCCAAGGAACGGCTGGTCGATTCCAACCGCCAATTTTTTTGGTTAGCAGCTAAGCTCTTAACCACTGCACCGCCAGGGCTCCTTATAAAGGGTAGGGCAGTGTTATTTATCTCCCTCATCTGCCACCTTCCTCCTCTAACTGCCACTCTTTAGTCTCCCCCTTCTTCCTATGTCCTCCCTTGGGAAACTTGCTCCTCCTTAGAAGGAGTAAAGGAGTCCCAGATTTCAATTCTTCTTTCTTGCAAAAGCTAGTCCCTCCTTCCTCAGTGGGATGTTAGTGGAGGGTTCCTCAGCTCAAGGCTCTGCTGCTTCAGAGGGTATGGGCAGCACAGGATGGGGCCCCATGGGCAGTGGGAATGCTGCAGCCTTCTTATTGAGATTTCCTGATAGCGATGCTGTAGCTGCTTTCCTCTTGAATTCACTTATGGGAAACACACCTAGCCACAGCCAGGAGTTATTAATTTTCTTCTAAAGACTCTACTTTCACATTAAAAAAATCCCTTCTAATAGCATTACTTCAATGTATTATTTTATATACGTGAGGCAGTCGTGGTTTAGTGGTAGCATTCTTGCCTTCCATGTGTGTCTTAGGCTGGGTTCTCTAGAGAAGCAAAATGAGTGAAGTGTGTGTGTGTATATATATATGTATGTATGTATTTATTTCAAGGAAATGTCTCATACAGTTGTAAGGGTGGCAAGTCCCAAGTCTGTGGGTCAGGCATCAGGCTGGAGGCTTCTTCTGACTCATGAAGCTGCAGGGGCTGTCAAACGCAAGATTGGCAGGTCAGACTGCAGGCTGCTGGCTCATGGGCTGTGGAGGCTGATGAATCCAAGATCAGCAGGCAATATGGCAGGCAGCTGGCTCTAGTCACAAGAATCAGAGGTCAGATGATGATGAGCTGGATGCAGGATCCACAGCAAGCAAGCAGCAGGACACATCCTCAAGGAAACTCCACTTACAACCAACTGGTTGATCATATCATGAAGGATGACTACATTATTACATCACTGCCAAATGACATCATTACATAACTGTCAAATCACTGAGAATCATGGCCCAGCCAAGTTGACACACAACCTTAACCATCACAGTCCACTGCTTGTCAACTTGACATGTGTACATATCTCCTTTAACTATACACAATCTCTAAATTAAGACAATTACAAATTCATACTTGTGCCTAACACAATAAAACTAACAGGAGTACAAGTGAAAATGCACTAGCCCCATTTACATCTTATATTTTATAAGTGTAGAAAACAAAAATATTTGATGCACACATACAAGGAAAAAATACTCATAAAAATTACAGTTCTCGTTTTTGCAACTGGTCATGTGGTCATAATTGGTATTTAGAACTACCTTCTTCCACCATCCATTCTGTATTCTCTTTGCCCTCAGCAAGCACCTCAGCTGGTCATGATTCTTTGCCTGGTAGAGTGACCCAAACTTTCACTCCTGAAGGGTCTGGCCTATTAGTAATCATGTCAGAATTGGGTTGCTGTACTCTTCCACAGGGCATGGTAGTACTAAGAGACTCTCAAAGGGATCTCCCGCATTCCAGACATAAGCTTCTTTACCTCCATTATGCAACACCAATCCAATTTCCACTTGGTAGTCAGGATCAATCACACCAGCCAATATGGTAACTCCTTTGCCTGTTGTAGATCTAGAGGCATGAGAAGTCCTAACTGGCCAGGTGGCATTCTTAACTTCCAGTTCAATGGAATCCGTGTTGTGTCTCCAGATAGCAGCATTCCCCCTTTTGGAACCAAGATCTTTGGACCCACAGAGCATAGGATGATGGGGACAGGAAGCAAAAATTTTGCGAATGGGTCACTAGAGGTAATAGTGGGTGGTGCCTCTCCCATCTCCACCCCTTGATTCCTGGAACCGTGAATCCTGGCTATGGGAGAAAGAGCACCATACATTGGATGTTGGTTTAGAGCATATACCCTCCTGGAGAACATCGCCCCAACCCTTGAAAGTGTTGCTACCTACCTGGTACCGTAATTCTGCCTTTAAAAGGCCATTTCATCGTTCTATCAAGCCAGCTGCTTCAGGATGATGGGGAACATGGTGAGACTAGTGAATTCCATGAGCATGGACTCATTGCTGTACTTCATTTGGTTCGTGAAGTGAGTCCCTTGATCTGAGGCAATGCTGTGTGGGATACCATGATGGTGGAAAAGGCATTCTATTAGTCCACGGATGGTAGTTTTGACAGAGGCATTGCATGCAGGAAAGGCAAATGCATATCCAGAGTAAGTGTCTATTCCAGTAAGAATAAAAATGCTGCTATTTCCATGATGGAAGTGGTCCAATGTAGTCAACCTGCCACCAAGTTGCTGGCTGATCACCTTAAGGAATAATGCCATATCAGGGACTCAGTGTAGTTCTCTGCTGCTAGCAGATTGGGCATTCAGCAGCGGTTGTAGCCAAGTTAGCTTTGATCAGTGGAAGTCCATGTTGCCGAGCCCATACATAACCTCCATCCCTGGCACCATGGCCACTTTGTTTATGAGCCCATTGGGCAATGATAGGAGTGGCTGGGGAAAGAGGATGACTGGTTTCCACAGAACGCATCATCCTATCCACATGATTGTTAAAATCCTCCTCTGCTGAGGTCGCCATTTCATGAGCATTCACATGAGACACTAATATCTTTACTTCTTTGGTCCATTCAGAGAGGTGTACTCGCATACCTCTTCCCCATACATCCTTGTGACCAATTTTCCAATCACGTTCCTTTCAAGTCCCTGACCATCCAGCCAAACCATTGGCTCATAGACTATAAATCAGTACACAATCTCACATCTGGCCATTTCTCCTTCCAAGCAAAGTAAACAACCAGGCACACTGCTCAAACTTCTGCACATTGGGAGGATATTCCCTTACCACTGTCCCTCAGGGAGGTCCAAGAAAGGGGCTTCAGTGCTGCCGCTATCCACTTTTGAGTGATTCTTGCATATTGCGCAGAACTATCTGTAAATCAGGCACGAGTTTTAGTCTTTCTCAGTCTACTGATCATAAGGAACTCCCCATGAGGCTATCAGTGCATACTGGGTGAGGGCAGGTACGGTAACAGGAGTGGAGACCATGGGCATTTGGGCCACTTCCTCATGCAATTTACTTGTGCCTTCAGGTCCTGCTTGAGCACAATCTCGTATATACCACTTCCATTTAATGATGGAGTGCTGCTGTGTGTGTCTGACTTTATGACTCTGTGGGTAAGACAACACCCAATTCATGATGGGCAGCTCAGGCCTCATGGTGACTTGATGTCCTATGGTTAAGTGTTCAGTCTCTACTAAGGCCCAGTAACAAGCCAAAGTTGTTTCTCAATAGGAGAGTAGTTATCTGCAGAGGATGGCAGGGCTTTCCTCCAAAATCCTAAGCATCTGCACTGTGATTCACCAATAGGGATCTGCCAAAGACTCCAACAAGCTTCTCTATCTGCCACTGACACTTCAGTCACCATTGGATCAGTCAGATCACACGACCCAACTGGCAGAGCAGCTTGCATGGCAGCCTGAACCTGTTGAAGAGCTTTTTCTTGTTCTGGGCCCCACTCAAAACTAGCAGCTTTTCAAGTCTCCTGATAAACAGGCCAGAGTATCAAGCCCAAATGAGGGATATATTTCCTCCAAAACCCAAAGACTCCCACCAGGAGTTGTGCTTCCTTTTTAGTTGTAGGAAGAGCCAGATATAACAACTTATCCTTTACTTTAGAAGGAATATCTCAACATGCCCCACACCACTGGACTCCTAGAAATTTCGCTGAGGGGGAAGGTGCCTGGATTTTTGTGGGATTAATTTCCAACCATCTAGCATGCAAATATTTTACCAATAAGTCCTGAGTCATTGACACTTCTTCCTTACTAGGTCCAGTCATCATAATGTCAGTAATCTCTGCAATCTCCCCAGGAATAAAGTATTGTTTTTGGTTTACTATTTTCCTAGGTAGGGGCAATTCTAATGGCTTCCACTTGGCTTTTCCTACCATAATAGCCCGTACTCCACTCTTCAGGGATCCAAAGTGGGGGTTCTGCCAGTTGCTGAATATATCTATTCCAATTATGCATTCTGGAACTGGGGAAATCACTACATGATGGTTTCAGGGACCCGCTGGACCCACCGTGAGACAGGCCTGCGCTAAGACAGCATTAATAACCTGACCTTCATACCCGCTCCCACTCTGACTGGTGGACCACAGTGATGTTTTGGGTCTCCTGGAATTAGTGTCAGTTCAGAGCCAGTATCTAGTAGTCCCCCAAAAGTCTGATTATTTCCTTTACTCCAATGAACAGTCATTCTCATAAAAGACTGTAGATCCCTTTAGGGAAGGCTGGGGAAAAGATTAAGAGTATAAATTTTTGACGGTGTAGCAAGGTCCTTCCTCAGGGGACTTGGCGTCCCATTTATTCAAGGGGTTGTGAGCCTGTAAACTAGCTCAAGTCTGGAAATCGGTTGAGGGGCTGTGACTCTATTCTGGTGATTTGAGTTAGACTGCCATTCACTTGACCTTGAATTCTTCTCCTTGTAGAGATCAAATAGATTTAGTAGCTTTCCCATCTATTTCTCTCCTAGGGACACCATGACTAAGTATCCAAAGCCATAAGTCCATACGAGTCAGGCTATTCTGATTACTGCTTTAACTCCCCTGTCCATTACGGTAACCACACCCACCTTGTCTTTGTCAATTGAGTGCCACCACTTGACCCGTACCACCACGAGGTCCAATCAGCCTCATTGTATTTAGGTGTCTTAATTCAGTTAGGGCAGTTCCCGCTGTAAAATCTGACTTACATAAAATAGCAATCACAGCAGTCTTCAAGGATGCTGGGGCTCCCTTCACAAATTTGTTCCTCATCATTGTGGTACAAGGTGTGTCCTCTGGGCACTCCATGTATGGGTCTGTGGGTCTAACCTGATAAATCCACTCTAACATGCCAATTTAAGCCTTTTGATACCTTCTTCACAGTATACCAAGGCAGGTCTGGTACTTCAACTTGTAATCCATGCTTCAATGAACCAACCAAATAAACTATTAGATCCTTTTCTAACCTCTTGAGTTGAAACATTGAATGAAAGATCTGTGCTTAGCGGCCCATATCAATAAACTCAGACTGATCCAACCTTATGTTCCTTGTACGATTATCCCACACCCTTAATAGCTGTTCCCACATACATTCCCCAGGTTTCTGTTTACATATATTAGAAAAGCCAAGCAATTCTTTTGGAACGTAGTATACCTTTTCCTGAATCACATTTTGTACTTCACCTTTTGGGGCTTGCTGGGACTTAAGTCTAGCTATAAGTCTGGAAGCAGAAATGAGTGGTAGGGGTGGGTCCCGGGACATTAAACAATGTCTTATAGGGCATCTTACACAGGCGATGCCCCACTGCCCAGGCAATGCCTCAGATGCCACCTCAGGTGATATCTCAGACAAAGGCTCTTCAGACACAGCTGGGTTTGTCTCATCAGATGGGGGTTGAGGGGATAATGGTTTTACTGGGGAGGGTGGCTTAGCAGACGAAGATGGAACAATCTCTTTGTATGGGAGTAAGAGGGCTAGCTCTGTTGGCAGGAGTGATTCAACAGCATTTAGGGGCTCAATGTCCCCAGCTTTCTGATTATCTGCCCATATATCCCCATTCCAAGTTTTGGGATCCCATTTCTTCCCAATCAATGCCCTCACTTTAACTTCAGACATCACTCGAGGTTGGGAATTTAGTTGGCATTGTCATTCAGCCACTCTTATGATAAGACTTTGGGTTTGGTTTTCAGCAATGTCAGCTCTGTTACTACAAGATACAATGCTTTCTTTCAGGACATATGTGGCAACTTTGAGGTCTTTTATGCGGTACTTGAGTTGTGACCCTGAAGACCTGAGCTCATCTCTTTCTTTCACCACTTTGTCTAGCAAAAGTGGGACTAGCCAACCAGCTTCCTTATACTTCTCAATCTGACAAAATTGTAGAAAAGCATCAAACATGCAATCACCCAGAGCCTTGCTTCTCACCAATACTTGATCTATTTTGCGTATTAATATTCACCTCATGTCATGGATTAGCAGTGCCCTCTTTACTACTGGAGGCAAAGTCATCAGTGCCTTTAAGACTAGTCAGACTTGAGAACCAATTTAGAAAACTCATTCTTACAATTATGTTTCTCCAGAACCACTCCAAGTACCAAGTGTCTTAGGCTGGGTTCTCTAAAGACTCAAAACCTGTGAAGTATATATATATACATACCTGTGACGTATATATGTATACATACATACATATATATATGGAGAGAGAGAGTTATTTCTCTTAAGGAAGTGGCTCACGTGGTTGTAGAGGCTGGCAATTTCCAAGTCCATGGGTCAAGCTTCAGGCTGGAGGCTTCTCCTGACTCATGGAGTTGCAGGGGCTGACAAAACTAAGATTGCAGGTCAGATGGCAGGTCACTGACTCACAGGCTGCAGAGGCTAATGAATCCCAAGACCGGCAGGCAAAACAGTGGGCTGCTGGCTCAAGTCCCCAGAACTGGAGGCCAGACGATGATAAGCCACATGCAGGATCCAGAGGAAGCAAGCAAACTTTGCCAGAACATCCATGTATGTATTGGATACACACCACACCCCTGAGGAAACCTCCCTTACAACTAATTGGCTGATTACATCAGATCACATCATGAAGGATTACTATATTATTACATAACTGCCAAATGACATCATTACATAACTGTCAAACCACTGAGAATCATGGCCCAGCCAAACTGACACACAACCTTAACCATCACAGTGTAGGAGACCCGAGTTTGATTCTCAGCCAATGCACCTCATGCACAGCCACCATATGTCTGTCAGTGAAGGTGTACATGTTGCTATGATACTGAACAGGTTTTAGTGGAGCTTCCAGACTAAATGGACTAGAAGGATAGGCCTAGAAATCTACTTCTGAAAATCAGCCAATGAAAACATAATGGATCATAACATGACTCAGCAATTCCACTCTGAGGTATATACACAGAAACCTTGAAAGCAGTGACACAAACAGATACTTATACAGCAATGTTCATAGCAGTTTTATTCACAATAGTCAAAAGGTAAAACAGTACATGTCCATCAATAGATGAATGGATAACCAAAATGTCAGCAGTTAGAATCCAATATATGTATTGTTGTTGTTAGGTGCCATCGAGTTGGTTTTGACTCATACTGACCCTATGTACAACAGAACGAAACACTGCCTGGTCCTGTGCTATCCTCACAATCATTGTCATGCTTGAGCCCATCATTGCAGCCACTCTGTCAATCCATCTCATTGAGTGTCTTCCTCTTTTTCACTGATTCTGTACTTTACTCAGCATTATGTCCTTCTCCAGGGACTAGTCCCTACTGGTAACATGTCTAAAGCTCATGAGATGAAGTCTTGCCATCCTCACTTCTAAGTAGCATTGTTGCTGTACTTCTTCCAAGACAGATTTGTTCATTCTTCTGGCAGTCCACGGTATATTCAATATTCTTCACCAGCATAATTCAAAGGAGTCAATTCTTTGGTCGTCCTTATTCATTGTCCAGCTTTCACATGCATTTGAGGTGACTGAAAATACCATGGCTTGAGTCAGGTGCACCTTAGTCCTCAAAGTGACATCTTTGCTTTGTAACACTTCAAAGAGGTCTTTTGAATATTATGCAACCATAAGGACTGGAATTCTGATATATTCTACAACATGGATAAACCTTGAGGACATTGTGCTAAGCGAAATAAACCAGATGAATATTGTATGATTTATTTCACTTAGGGACAAATATTGTATGATTCCACTTGTGTGAGGTACCTTGAACGTGCACATAAAGAAAGTAGAATAGAGTTTGCCAGTGACCGTAGGATGGTGGTAATATGGATTTATTGTTTAATGGGTATAGAGTTTTTGTTTGAGATGATAAAAAAAGATGTGGAAATAGATAGTAATGGTGGTTACACAATATTCTGAATATATTTAACATTACTGAATTGTACACTCAGAAATAATTAAAATGGCAAATTTTATGTTATGTATACTTTACCACAATAACGGGAAAAATATTTAAAACAAAACAAAAAACCCTATCACAATGGTTCAACCTCCAACTGATCATTGGGATGGCACAGGACAATGCAACACTTCCTTTTGTTGTGCATGGGGCCACCACGAGTCAGGGCCAACTTGATGTCAAGTAATAATAACAACTTTTTATACAATTACCCAGGTATGATTATACTAAAAAAAACTTTTGCCTGCTTTGGGGCTTTCTTTTATTAAATGAGTCCTGTTTGCAGATGACAAATAGATCCTTTCTGATCCTACATTCTCCTCTTGATGAAAGGCAGGTGAGGGAGGGAATTGGGTTTCAGGTAAGCCTGCACTCACATATGAAGATGCACCTTTCCTTCATGACTTCAGTGTGGCCTAGAAGAGCTGACCATCCCTGACAGACATGTATGATGGCTATGAGATATAATTGCAATAGCTAAGATTGGGCTATAAGATTGATAGTTGATGTCTAGTGGTGATTTTTGTAAGCATTTCTCTGACATTTCATATTACAAAAGATAACATTTGCCTTTTATTTGATATTACCTATTGAACCATTTATTTTGAGGCCAGTAGAGCATAGAAGTTAAGATACCAGATCTAACTCAAGATAAAATGGATTTGAATCCCAGGCCTGCCACTTACTGTGTAATTTCTTTGATGTGGTGGGGGGACAGGTGAAATAAAATAGTGCACTGAAGATTAGTGGGAAGGCACAACTGGGCTCGTGCATAACTTGCTTATTGGGTAATCTGGCCCTGGTTCTGCATAAGCAAAATGAAGTATTCTGGAATTCCCATTCTTTGGAACGTTATCCATAGTTTATTATGATTCACACATTTGAATGCCTTTGCATAGTCAATAAAACAGGCTTCCAGTAAATAAAACACAGGCAAGTAAGTTAAACTTTTTCATGACGCAGTTTTCCCATCTATAAAGTGAGTACACTAACTAGTACCTACTGTATAAGGATGTTGTGAGAATTGAATTACTCAATGCATATAAAGCGTGAACATAGTAAATATTCAAAAAACGTGAAGTATTATTATTAAAATTCTTCTTCTTTTCTTTTTTTTTTTTACGGAGGAATGAGCAGTCATCATCTAAAATTGGCATGCTCCGATCTTGCCATGCCTGCTTGTCAAGACTATAAACACACGACCTCATTTCATGATGCTGGAAGTTAAATCAGCACCCACATTACGTCTCTCCTTCAGTAACAAAATCTCTTCTAGCAAGGTAAGGACAGTAAGGGGATTACTTCAGAAACAAGACTTTGGATTTCAACTGGGCTGGGCAGATCACGTTTTGAGCAATCCTTTTCTCAATCCCCTTTGTTTCCAAATGTCTTATAATGAAAATCAAAATAATTTTCACTTGCCCTTTAGGTTTTTCTTTTTTATTTTATGGTAGTAAAATATATATAACAAAAAAATTGCGACTTTAATGCTTTTGAAGAGTCCAATCCACTGACATCAATTACATTCTCCATCTGGTGCAACCATCACCACTATCCGTTTCTAAAAGTTTTTCATTATCCCAAACAGAAACTCAGTACCCCTTAAACAGTAACTCTCTATTACCCACACCCAGCTTCAGGTAACCATTAATAAACTTTTGTCTCTATGCATTTGCCTATTCTAGATATTTTGTATAAGTGGGATCATACAATATTTGTCCTTTGGTGTCTGACATTTCGATTAACATAATGTTTTCAGGTTCATTCATATCACAGCATGTATCAGAACTTCATTTCTCTTTATCACTGAATAATATTGCATTGTATGTATATACCACATATTTTTAATCCATTCATCTGTTGATGGACACTTGGGTTGTTTCCACTGCGAGTCTATTGTGTACACAACTGCTATGAGCATTGATGTACAAGCATCTGTTTGAGTCTTTCAAGTCTTTTGAGTATATACCTATAAGTGAAATTTCTGGGTCATACGATAATTCTGTTAGAACAAGGCCAGGGGCCAACTGTGGAACAGACCATTAATTGCTCGTATGTTGAAACTGAAGAAAATTAGAACAAGTCCACAAGAGCCAAATACGACCTTGAATATATCCCACCTGAATTTACAGATGATCTCAAGAATAGATTTGACTCATTGAACACTGATGACCAAAGATCAGACAAATTGTGGAATGACATTAAGGACATCATACATGAAGAAAGCAAGAGGTCATTAAAAAGACAGGAAAGAAAAGACCAAAATGGATGTCAGAAGAGACTCTGAGACTTGCTCTTGAACGTTGAATACCTAAAGAAAAAGGAGGAAATGATGAAGTAAAAGAGCTGAACAGATTTCAAAGGGCAGCTCAAGAAGACAAAGTATTATGATGACATGTGCAAAGAGCTGGGTATAGAAAACCAAAAGGGAAGAACATGCTTGGCATTTCCCAAGCTGAAAGAAATGAAGAAAAAATACAAGCCTCCAGTTGCAATAGTGAAGGATTCTACAAGGAAAATAGTGAAGGATGCAGGAAGCATCAAAAGAAGATGGAAAGAATACACAGAGTCACATACCAAAAGGAATTGATCAACTTTCAACCATTTTGGAGGCAGCACATGATCAGGAACCCATGGTACTGAAGAAAAAAGTCCAAGCTGCACTGAAGGCATTGACTAAAAACAAGGATCCAGGAATTGATGAAATACCAATTGAGATGTTTCAACAAACGGATGCAGCACTGGAAGTGCTCACTTGTCTATGACAAGAAATTTGTGAGACACCTACCTGGCTAACCGACTGAAAGAGATCCATGTTTATGCTTATTCCCAAGACAGGTGATCCAACCGAATGCGGAAATTATTGAACAATATCATTAATATCACATGCAAATAAAATTTTGCTGAAGATCACTCAAAAGTGGCTGCAGCAGTATATAGACAGAGAACTGCCAGAAATTCAAGCCAGGTTCAGAAGAGGACACGGAACCAGGGATATCATTGCTGATGTCAGATGGATCCTGATTGAAAGCAGAGAATACCAGAAAGATGTCTACCTGTGTTTTATTGACTATGCAATGGCATTCAACTGTGTGGATCATAACAAATTATGGATAACATTTCAAAGAATGGGAATTCCAGAACACTTAATTGTGCTTATGTGTACATAGATCAAGAAGCAGTAGTTCGAACAGAACAAGGGGATACTGCATGGTTTAAAGTTAGGAAAGATGTGTGTCAGTGTTGTATCCTTTCACCATACCTGTTCAATTTGTATGCTGGGCAAATAATCCGAAAAGCTGGACTACATGAAGAAGAATGAGGCATCAAGATTGAAGGAAGACTCATTAACAACCTGCATTATGCAGATGACACAACTTTGTTTGCTGAAAGTGAAGAAGACTTGAAGCACTTACTGATGAAGATCAAAGACCATAGCTTTCAGTATGGATTACACCTCAACAGAAAGAAAACAAAAATCCTTGCAACTCCACCAATAAGCAACATCATGATAAACGGAGAAAAGATTGAAGTTGTCAAGGATTTCATTTTACTTGGATTCACAATCAACAGTCACGGAAGCAGCAGTGAAGAAATCAAAAGACGTGTTGCATTGGGCAAATCTGCTGCAAAAGACCTCTTTAAAGTGTTGAAAAGTAAAGATATCACCTTGAAGACTAAGGTGCGCCTGACCCAAGCCATGGTGTTTTCGATAGCCTCGTGTGCACGGGAAACCTGGACAATGAATAAGGAAGACCAAAGAAGAATTGATGCCTTTGAATTGTGGTGTTGGCAAAGAATACTGAATATACCATGGACCGCTAAAAGAACAAACAAATCTGTCTTGGAAAAAGTACAACCAGAATGCTCCTTAGAAGTAAGAATGGCAAGACTATGTCTCACATACTTTGGACATGTTATCAGGAGGGAACAGTCCCTGGAGAAGGAAATTATGCTTGGTAAAGTAGAGGATCAGTAAAAAAGAAGAAGACGCTTAATGAGATGGATTGACACAGTGGCTGCAATGATGGGCTCAAGCATAACAACAATTGTGAGGATGACGCAGGACTGGGCAGTATTTCATTCTGTTGTACATAGGGTCACTATGAGTCGGAACTGACTTGACGGCACCTAACAACAACAATAACATGATAATTCTATGTTTAACTTTTTGAGGAACCACAAAACTGTTTTCTACAGGGGCTGCTCCATTGTACGTTCCCACCAGCAATGCACAAAAGTGCCAATTTCTCCACATCCTCACCAACTCTTGTTATTTTCCACTTTTCAAATAATAACCATCTTAGTGGGTGTAATGTGGTTATCTCATTGATTTCAATTTCCCTAATGAATAATAATATTGAGCATGATTCATGTGCTTATTGGCCATTTGTGTATCTTCTCTGTGAAATGTCTATTCAAGTCCTCTGCCATTTTTAATGTGGTTATTTGTCTTTTTGTTGACAAGTTGCAGAAGTTCTTTATATATTGTGGATAGTAAACCTTTATCAGATATTTGGATCCCAAATATTTTCTCCCATTCTGTAGGTTTTCTCTTCACTTTCTTGATAAAGTTCTTCGGTACACAAAAGTTTTTAATTTTGATGAAATCCAATTTATCTATTTTTTTTCTTTTATTGTTTGTGCTTTTGGTGTCATATCTAAGAATCTATTGTCAAAAACAAGGTTCTGAAGCTTTATCCTTATTTTTTTTTCTAAGAGGTTTATGGTTTTAGTTCTTATATTTATGTCATTGATCCACTTTGAGTTAGTTTTTATATGCAGTATGAGATATGGGGCCAACTTCAATCTTTTGTATGTGGAAATCCAAATGTCCCAGCACAATTTATTGGAGACTATTCTTTCCTCATTGGGACTTGGCATCCTTGTTGAAAATCAATTAACCATGGATATGTGGGTTTATTTTTGGATTCCCAATTCTATTGGTCATTTATGTCCATCTTTATATCAGTACTGCACTGTTTTGGTTACTGCAGCTTTACAGTACATTTTGAAATCAGGAAGCATGAGTGCTCTTACTTTATTCTTCTGTTTCAAGACTATTTTGGTTATTCAGGGCCCCTTGTGATTCCAGATGAATTTGATTCCAAATGGCTTTTCTGCTTCTGCGGGAAAAAAAAAAAAGGCTATTGGAATTTTGATAGGGATTGTGTTGAGTCTGTAGATTACTTTGGGTAGTACTGACATATTAAAAATATTAAGTCTTCCAACTTACGAACACAGGATGTCTTTCCATCTATTTATGTCTTCCTTAATTTATTTCAGTAATGTTTTATAGTTTTCCATATACAAGTCCTTTACTTCCCTGTTAAATTTATTCCTAGATATTTTATTCTTCTAGATGCAATTGTAAATGAAATTGTTTTCTTAATTTTCAGATTCTTCATTCCTGGTGTATAGAAACACAACTTTTTGCATGTTTATCTTATACCCTGCAACTTCACTGAATTCATTTATTAGCTCTAGAAACTTTCATGTGAATTCTTTGGGATTTTCTATAGAGCTAGTCCCTGACTTATGACATATTTGAGCTATGATGAACCACACTTATGACTTTTTTTTTTGCACATCATATCTTTAGTAATATGTACTACCAACAATGTTGCAGCATGTAATTTGCTGATGTTCTCATTCTCAGCTCTGTCTTATAGGCTCACTATGAGTTGGAATCGACTCGATGGCAGTGGGTTTTTAGTTATCATTCTCAGATGTTCACTCTCAGATGTTCACTGTTCAAAACACTGCCATATAGCAGTATGGTTTGGTCTACAGTGAAGTTGGTGTCGGTGTCAGGAGTTATAATGGATAGAAAGTTGGGCAATATTCAACTCTAATGACATACAACAATTGAACTGTGCATGTGCCTGACAGCTGTTACGACTCCCAACTCCATTGTTATGACACTGATGCTGACTTCATTGTAGACCAGGCTTGTTTTAGTTATCTACTGCTGCTATAACAGGAATACCACAAGTGGGTGTCTTTAACAAAGAGAAATTTATTCTCTCACGGTCTAGGAGGCTAGAAGTCCAAATTCAGGGCACCAGCTCCGGGGAAGGCTTTCTCTGTCACTCTGGAGGAAGATCCTTGCCATCAATCTTCCCTGGTTGAGGACCTTCTCAGCGCAGGGACCCTGGGTCCAAGGATGTGCTATTCTTCTGGCTCTTGTTTCTTGGTGGTTCCCACCCCTCCATCTCTCTGCTTGCTTCTCTCTTTTGTATCTCAAAAGAGATTGACTTAAGACACAACCTAATCTTGTAGATTGAGTCTTGCCTCATTAACATAACTGCCAGTAATTCCACCTCATTAATGTCATAGAGGTAGGATTTACAACACATAGGAAAAATCACATCGGATGACAAAATGGTGGACAATAACACAATACTGGGAATCAGGGACTAGCCAAGTTGACACACATTTTTGGGAAGACACAGTTCAATCCATAACAAGGCCTGTAACATGGTCTTATTCAGCGTTTCATACCTTCAGAAGCATCAGTTGTTAATTTCATAATTGGAGTAAATTTTTATGATTTTTGTATTCTTATCTATGTATTAAAATATATCTATAAGTTTATATGCAATGTTTCCAACCCCAAAGACAAATAAAGATAGGATTTATAAAGATACTGATAATAAAAGGCAATAATGATGAAAAAACAGAAGTATTTGACTTACCTCAGAACAAATTTACGATGGAGTTGTTGGAATGGAACCCCGTTGTAAGTCAGGGACTACCTGTATATAGGATCATGTCATCTGAGAACAGAGAAAGTTTTACTTCCTTCCCAATATGGATAACTTTTATTGATCTTTCTTGACGAATTGTTCCTGCTAGCACTTCCAGTACAATGTTGGTGTAAGCAGGTGAAAGCAGGCATCTTTCTCTTGCCTTGATCCTTGTCTTGATCTTAGAGGGAAAGCTTTCAGTCTTTCTCTGTTGAGTATGATGTTAGTTGTGGGTTTTTCCTAAATTCCCTTTATCATGGCAATGAATTTCCCTTTTATTTCTAGTTTTCTTAGTGCGTTAATCGAGAAAGGTGTTGAATTTTGTCAGATGACTTTTCTGCATTAATTGAGATGATCTTATAATAGAATGAAGGTTCTTTTCATTGCACTCCTGGGATAAATCCCACTTGTCGTGGTATATAATCCTTTTAATATGCTTTTGGATTTGGCTTGATATGTTTTGTTTAGGATTTTTGTTATCTATACTCATAAAGGATATTGGTCTGTAGTTTTCTTTTCTGTAGTGTGTTTGTCCTATTTTGGTATCAGGGTAATGCTGGCCTCATAGTATAAGTTAGGAATTGTTCCCTCATCTTGGCTTTTTGAAACAGTTTGAGCAGATTTGGTGCTAATTTTTCTTTAAATGTTTTGTACAATTCACCAGTGAAGCCATCTGGTCTAGCTTCCTTTTTTTGTTGTTCAGAGATTTTTGATTACTGATTAAATATTTTCATTTGTTATAGGTCTGTTGAGATTTTCTATTTCTTCTAGAAATAGTTTAGGTAGTTTGTGTGTTTGTAGGAATTTGTCTATTTCATCTAGGTTATCTAATTTGTTGGCATATAGATGTTCATAGTATTCTGTTATAATCACTTTTGTTTCTGTAGGATCAATCGCAATGCCGTAACTTTCATTTCTGATTTTATTTGTGTAGTCTCTCTTTTTTTTCTTGTCAGTTTAGCTAAAGGTTTGTCAATTTTACTGATCTTTTAAAAGAACCAACTTTTGGTTTTATTGATTATATTGTTTTTCTATTCTCTATTTCATCTATCTCTGTTCTAATCTTTATTATTTCCTTCCTTATACTATCATTGGGCTTGGTTTGATCTTCTTTTTGTAGTTCTTCAAGGTGTAAAGTTAGGTTATTGATTCAAGATCTTTCTTCTTTTTAATATATGCATTTACTGCTATAAGTTTCCTCCAGAGCACTGCATTCACTGCCTCCTTCAAGATTTGGTATATTTTGCTTTCATTTTCATCCAACTGTAAGTATTTTCTAATTTCCCTTGTGATTTCTTCTTAAACTCACTGGTCGTTTAATAGTGTGTTTTTTCATTACAGTACATTTGTTGAATTTCTAGCTTTCCTTCTGTTACTGATTTCTAGTTTAATTCTATTGCAGTTGGAGAAGATACTTTGTATAATTTCAATCTTTCTAAATTTATTGAAACTTGTTTTGTGATGCATATGGTCTCTCCTAGAGAATGATCCATGTGCACTGGAGAAGAATGTGTATTGTTCTGTTTTGGGTGGAGTGGTCTACATATATCTTAGGTTTAGTTGATTTTTAGTGTTGTTCAAGTCTTCTATTTCCTTACTGATCTACTTTCTAGATTGAAAGTGGTGTACTGAAGTCTCCAACGATTATTATAAAATTGCCTATTTCTCCTTTCAATTCTGTCAGGGTTTGCTTTATGTATTTTGGGGCTCTGTTGTAAGGTGCATATATATTTGTAATTGTTATATGTTTTTGATGAATTGACCCTTTAGGTGATGCCCTTCCTTCTCTCTTGTGATAGATTTTGACTTAAAGTTTATTTTGTCTTATATTAATATTGCCACTCCAGTTCTCTTTTGGTTACTGTTTGTATGGAATATATATATAACATTCTTTCACTTTAAGTATCTTTGTGTCTTTGGAAATACAGTGGGTCTCTTGTAGACAACATATAGTTGGATCATATTTTCTTATCCATTCTACCAACCTCTGCCTTTTGAGCAGAGAGTTTAATCCAGTTACATTTAAAGTAATCACCAATATGGAAGGACTTCCTTCTAACATTTTTTTCTTTGTTTTGTGTGTCTTATAATTTTTTGTAGCTCATTTCCTCCAATACTGCTTACTTTGTGCTTAGTTGATTTTTTGTAGTGAACCATTGTGATTTGCTTCTAGTTTCCTGTTGTGTATATCTATTAGGTGTTTTCTTTGTGATTACTATGGGGATTATATTTAACTTCTTAAATTTATAATTAAGAAAACCCAAACCAAACTCATTGCCATCGAGTCAATTCTGACTCATAGCAACCCTATACAACAGAGTAGAACTGCCCCCATAGTGTTTCCAAGGAGCAGCTGGTGGATTCGAACTGCCTACCTTAACCACTGCGCCACTAGAATTGATACCAACTTAACTTCAATAACATACAACTCTGTTCCTATACCACTCCTTCCCCCTCTTAATGTTGTCATAAATTACACCATTAAATGTTGTGTGCCCAATAACATATATTCATGATTATTTTTATGCATTTATATCTTAACTCATGTAGGATATAAAAAGTAGAGTTACAGCTCCAAAATACCATAGAACTGGCCTCTATGTTTGTATATGACATTAGCTTTACTTGAGATCTTTTTTTACTTCATACAACTTCAAGTTACTGTCTAGTGTCTTTTCCTCTCTATTTGAAGGATACCTGTCAGCATTTCTTGTAGGGCAGGTCTCATGGTAACAAAACCCCTCAGCTTTTCTTTTTTTTTTTTTGTCTGGGAATGTCTTAATTTTCCCCTCATTTTTGAAGGACCGATATAGAATTCTTGATTGACAGTTATTTTCTTTCAGCATTTTTAACATGTCATTCCACTGCCTTCTGGTCTCCATGGTTTCTAATAAGAAATCATTGCTTAATCTTATTAAGGATTCCTTGTATGTGCCAATTTGCTTCTCTCTTGCTGCTTTCTAGATTCTCTTTCTTTTTGGTTTTCAATAGTTTGATTATGTCCAGTATGGATCTTTTTGGGCATACCCAACTTGGAGTTTGTTGAGCTTCTTGAATGTGTAGATTATTATTATTATTATTATTTGGTCAATTTAGGAAGTTTTTGGCCGTTATTTCTTCAAATATTCTTTCTGCACTTTTCTGTATCTCTTCTCCTTCTGGAACTCCCATAGCGCATGCATTGGTCTGCTTGATGGTGTCTCGCAAGTCCCTTAGACTCTGTTCACTTTTCTTTATTCTTTTTTTCTTTTTGCTCCTCAAACTTGATAATTTCAATTGTCCTATATTCAAGTTCTCTGATTCTTTCTTCTGCCAATTAAAATCTGCTGTTGAACTCCTCCAGAGAATTTTTCATTTCAGTTATTGTACTTTTCAGCTCTGGTATTTCTGTTTAGTTCCTTTTAAAATTTCTATCTCTTTATTGATATTCTCAGTCTGTTCCTCTATCATTTTCCTGTAGTTCATGTTTTCATTTAACTTTTCAAGAATATTTAATGCCGCTGTTTTAAATTCTTTGTCTAGTAAATCCATTAACTGGGCTTCCACGAGAATAGTTTTTGTCATTTTATTTTGTTCTTTGGAATGGTTCATCCTTTCCTACTTCTTTGTAAGCCTTGTGATTTGGTGGTGAAACAGACATTTAAGTATTATAATGTCCTAACATTGAAAATCAGATTTTTCCCCTTACCCAGCGTTTGCTGTTTTGTTTTTCTTTCTTTCTTCTTCTTCTTTTTTTAATTGTTTGTTTAGTGACTTGCCCTAACTGTTTTTTCAAAGGCTGTCTTCCTGCACATGTATGAACACTGAGGTCTCTATTTCTTGACTTGTGTTCAGCTAGTTTTGACAGAGATTTCCTTAAACACTAGAGAAAAACAAATAGAAACCAAATGAACAACAACAACAAAACTCTTTCCCAGTCTTTGCAAATTGGCTCTGTTCCTAGAGCTTCCTTCAACACTTAACCAGGCCTGCACTGAGCCTAGGAATAAGTCTGAGGTGAAAGAGTAAGGTCTCTTCAGGTAATTCTGAGTATGCATCTTGCCCTAAGCATGTGTATGGCTTTCTCAATGGCCTCTTATGCATGCTATCTTTGAAAGCATTAATTTCCAAAAGAATCTCCCTGCCCAACCTTTCATTCCAGTCTTTAGGTACCTATTGTATGCATGGTGGCACTCTTTAGCCCCAGGCAACTACAGTGGTCACACCCTTTGGTCGTAACCCACTGCCCCTCAACTCTGAGTGAGCTCAGAGACAGGCCAAAACAACACAGGCAACTTACTTTTGTCCTTCAGGCAATCAACCCCCAGGTAGGTTAAAACACACATAGTAATTTGCAAATAAAGTCTGCTCTCCTCCCTCTAGAGCCAGAGGCCAGACTCCTTCTTTGGGAGTGTAGGCCATCTCCACTTCAGGATGACCATGTTTACCAGGGAGGAGATGAGGCACAGGTGGGTAGAAAACCAAACTTTGCTACCATTTATTTGTTGTCTTTTTCTTGATTCAGCATTTGCTTAGTTGCTGTAACCCTTTGACTGATTTTCAGAGTTCTGGCAAAGTTGGTTCTGCTAGTTTCTGCTTTTGTGTGTGTGTGTGTGTGTGGGGACACAGGAGTATGCAGCTTCTCAAGCCACCATCTTGCTCCATGACATGTAGGTTTTGAATAACTCATAGATCTTGGGCAACTTGTTTCATAACAAGCATTTTTTTTAATACATTTTACATTTTAAGGTGGAAGATTGCTGAATTCCCTGTCTACTGGGCAAACAACTCTCACCACTTGATTGGGTTTCTTCTGGGAAACCAACCAAAGAGTAAGGTACCCAAATGGCGCATGGATATTCAGAGTCACCCTGGAACCAGGCAAAGAAGAAGCTTGTGGCTACCTTTGGTGCATTGTTAGTTGTTTTACAAGATGCAATGTCCTTTGGAAGAATGTTCAAGTTAATAAACACTAAAACTAATACCCACAAATAGAGATACAAACAGCACATTTTTAATTTGCTTCATTTAAACAATCGTACCTACTTCCAAAAAGCATATAAATGCTGGGAGAGGAGAGGTGAGTCTCCTGGGGTGGGCATCCCAACGTCAACATATCCTCCTTCTCCTACTTTCTCTCACTGCTCATGATGCCATTTTTGTAAAATTTTATCATCTTTGAAGTTGCCTTTACTGTTTGATTTAACTGAAACAAACTTCAACTGTAGGAAATCACTGGGTTAAGGGAAAGGGAATGTATACCCAGTGATAATCCTAGGGACAGCTTTAAGATAAATGTCTTTGGAAATTATCAGTAGGAAGAAATCTTCAAATACAGGAGCCCTGTTTTGACATCTTAACAATATTAAGTCTTCCAATACATGAACACAGAATATCTTTCCATTTGTCTTCTTTAATCTCTTTCAGCAGAGTTTTATAATTTTCATTGTGCAAGTCCTCTTACTGGGTTAAATTTATTCCTAGGTGTTTTATTCTCTTAGATACTATTGTAAATGGAATCGTTTCCCTAATTTCCCTTTCAGATTTTTCATTGCTGGTGTATAGAAACCCAGCTGAGTTTTGTTTGTTTACCTTGTACCCTGCAACTTTGCTAAATTCCTCTATTAGCTCTAGAATTTTTCTTGTGGACTCTTTGGGATTTTCTAGATACAGGATCATATCATCTGCAAATAGAGAGAATTTTACTTTTTCTTCCCCAGTCTGGATACCTTTTGTTTCTTTTTCTTGTCTTATTGCTCTGGCTAGGACTTCTAATACAATATTGAATAGAAGTGGTGAGAGTGGGACCCTCGTCTTGTTCCCAACAAGGGGGAAGCTCTCAGTCTTTCTCCATTAAGTATGTTGGCTGTTGGCTTTCCATATATGCCCTGAATCATACTGAGAAAATCCTCCTTCTATTCCAATCTTCTTTAGTGTTTTCGTCAAGAAAGGGTGTTGGATTTTATCAATTGCTTTTCCCACATCCATAGAGATGATCATGTGGTTCTTTTCCTTTGTTCTATTGATGTGGTGTATTACATTGACTGATTTTCTAATGTTGATCCACTCCTGCATTCCCAGAATAAATCCCATTTGGTCATGGTGTATGACTCTTTTAATACGCTGTTGGATTCTGATTGCTAGTATTTTGCTGAGTATTTTTGCATCTATATTCATAAGAGATATTGGCCTATCTTTTTGTTTCTTGCAGTGTCTTTGTCTGGTTTAGGTATCACGGTTATGTTTGCTTCATAGAAATGAATCAGGGAGTATTCCTTCCTTCTTTTTGTTTTGTAAGAGTTTAAACAGTATTGCTGTCAATTCTCTAAATGGTTAGTACAATTCCCCAGTGAAGCCATCTGGTCTGGGACTTTTTTTGTTGGGAAGTTTTTCATCACTGATTCAATCTCTTCACTTGTTATGGGTCTGTTGAGACTTTCTATTTCCTCTTGAGTCAGTTTGGGTAGGTTGTGTGCTTCTAAGAATTTGTCCATTTCATGAAGGTTATCCAGTTTGTTGCCATACAGTTGTTCATAATATTCTGTCATAATTCTCTTTATTTATATCAGGTCAGTTGTAATTCCCCTCTTTCATTTTATTTTGGTTATTTGCATCTTTTCTGTTTGTCAGTCTAACTAAAGGTTTGTTAATTTTTTTGATCTTTTCTGAGAACCAACTTCTGGTTTTATTGATTCTCTGTATTGTTTTTGATTTTGTTTATTTCTGCTCTGATCTTTGTTATTTCCTTTCTTCTGGTAAGTTTAGGCTTAGTTTGCTCTTTTTAGTGCCTAGGGTTATCGAGTTAGCTGTTGATTTGAGAACTTCTTTTTTCATGTAGGCATTTATTGCTTTAAGTTTCCTTCTGAGTACTGCCTTCACTGCACCCCATAAGTTTTAGTATATTGTGCTTTCATTTTCATTTGACTCTAAGAAATTTGTCATTTCTCTTTTGATTTCTTCCTTGACCCACTGGTAGTTTAATAGTGTGTTGTTTAATTTTCATATGCTTGTGCATTTTCCAGTTATTTTTTTCTGTTATTGATTTCTAGCTTCACTCCATTGTGGTCAGAGAAAATACTTTGTATGATTTCAGTCTTTTAAAATCTATCACAACTTGCTTTGTGACCTAACATGTAGACTATCCTGGAGAATGATGCATGTGCACTGGAGTAAAATGTATATTGTGCTGCTGATGGGTCAAGTGTTCTGTATATGTCTGTTAAGTCTAGGTGGTTTATAGTGTCATTTAGGTCTTCTACTTCCTTGTTCATCTTCTTTCTAGATGTTCTGTTCAATATTGAAAGTGGCGTAGTGAAGTTTCCAACTATTATTGCAGTGCTGTTTGTTTCTCCTTTCAATTTTATCAGTGTTTGCTTTATATATTTAGGTGCTCCGATATTGGGTACATATATATTTGTGATTGTTAAATCTTCTTGATTAATTGAACATTTTATCACTACATAATGTCCATCTTTATCTCTTCTAACTGATTTTGTCTTAAAGTCTACATTGTCTGATATTAAGATTGCCACCTCATCTCTTTTGGTTATTATTTACATGGAATATATTTTTCCATCCTTTCGCTTTCAACCTATTTGTGTCCTTGGGTCTAAGTTGTGTCTCTTGTACACAGAACACAGTTGGATCATGTTCTGTTTTTTTCAATTGATTCTGCCTCTCTCTGCCTTTTGATTAGAGCATTTAATGTGGTTACATTCACTGTAATTACTGATAAGAAGTGACTTTCTTCTGCCATTTTGTTATTTGTGTCTTAAGCCATCTTTGTTTTTACCCTTTACTACTTCTTGATCTTGTGTTTTGTTGCTTTATTGTAGTAAGCCATTTTCGTTCCCTTCTCCTTTCCTTTTGTGTATTTTTAAATATATTTTCTTAGGGGTTACCATGAATATTACATTTAACAGCTTGTATTTATAACATCCTAGAGCAAGTTGGTAACAACTTAACTTTAGTAACATATAAGAAATTCTATACCTATATACCATTCCTCTCCCCATCCTTTTGCTGTTATCAATAGTTATGTCTTTATGTTTCATGTGCTGAGTAGCATAATTTTATCCCAATAACAAACATAAAATCATATCAATTATATTTTTATATTTGTTATTAAAAACATGAAGGACAAAACAATTAGAGTTATCAAGAATGAATACCTTATTACTAGCCCTTGTATTTGTCCATGCAGTTCTCTTTATTAGGGATTTTTCTTTTTATGTATAGCTTTGAATTATATTCTAATTTCTTTTCTCATCCATTTACAGAACTCCCATTAGTATTTTTTGTAGGGCTGATCTGGTGGATATGAACTCTCTTAGCTTTTGTTTGTCTGGGTAAATTTTAATTTCACCCTCATTCTTTGTCTGTATGTGTGCTTCCGGTGAAGTTTTACAGAGCAAATTAGTTTCCCATTTGTCTTAGTCGTCTAGTACTGCTATAACAGAAATACCACAAGTGGATGCCTTTAACAAAGAGAAATTTATGCTCTCACAGTGTAGGAGGCTAGAAGTCCAAATTCAGGGTGTCAGCTGCAGGGGAAAGCGTTCTCTTTCTGTCAGCTCTGGAGGAAGATCTTTGTCATCAATCTTCTCCTGGTCTAGGAGCCTCTCAGTGCAGAGACCCTGGGTCCAAAGGATGTACTATTCTCCTGGCTCTTGTTTCTTGGTGGTATGAGGTCCCCATGTGTCTCTGCTCATTTCTCTCTTTTATATCTCAAAAGAAATTGACTTAAGACACAGCCTAATCTTGTAGATTGAATCCTGCCTCATTAACATAACTTCCATTAATCCTGCCTCATTAACATCACAGAGGTAGGATTTACAACATGTAAGAAAATCACATCAGATGACAAAATGGTGGACAATAACACAGTACTGGGAATCATGGCCTAGCCGAAGACACATATTTTTTGGCAACACAATTCAATCCATGACAGACTTCCATTTCATTTTTGATGACTTCCAATTTTCCTAGATTCATACTTCGTACATTCTATGTTCCAATTATTGATGAATGTTAGGAGCTGTTTCTTCTCATTTTGAGTCATGCCACCTCAGCAAATGAAGGTCAGGAAAGCTTTACTCCATCCACGTCATTAAGGCCTACTCTACTTTGAGGAGGCAGTCTTCCCCTAGTCGTATCTGAGTGCCTTCCAACCTAAGGGGCTCATCTTTCAGACAATGTTCTGCTGATATTCATAAGGTTGTCAATGGCCAATTTTTTCATAAGTAGTCTGCCAGGTCCTTCTTCCTAGTCCGTTTTAGTCTGGAAGCTCTGCTGAAACCTGTCCACTATGGGTGACCCTGCTGGTACTTGAAATAACAGTGGAATAGCTTCCAGCAGCACAGCAACACACAAGCTACCACAGCACAACAAACTGACAGACACATGGGTTTTCTTCTGTTACCCAGTGGTTTTTTAGCAAGGTGTTATTTGGTTTTCTTTGTTCTTCCTGTTATTGATTTCTAATTTTATAGTTTTGTGATCTGAGAAGATGCTTTGTGTTATTTTTATATTTTTGAATTTACTGAGGCTTAGCTTACGTTGTGGCCTAGAATATGGTCTATTCGGGAGAATGATTCGTGTGTGTTGGAGAAGAATGTGTACTGTGCTGCTCTTGGGTGGGATGTTCTCTATATGTCTATGAGGTCAAGTTGCTGGATTGTGATGTTTAGATCTTCCGTATCTTTGTTGAATTTCTTTCTAGTTTTGTCCTTCCTTGAAAGTGGTGTATTAAAGTCTCCTACTATTATTGTGGAATTGTCTGTTTCCCTTTTCAATATTGTTAGAGTTTGTTTTATGTATTTTGGAGCTCTGTAGTTGGGTGCATAAATATTTATTATGGCTATGTCCTCATGGTGGATTTGCCCTTTAATCATTTTATAGTGCCCTTCCTTGTCTCTTATGTTGGATTTTGCTTTAAAGTATATTTTATCAGAGATTAATATTGCTACTCCTGCTCTTTTTTGGTTACTTTTTGATATTTTTTTTCCATTCTTTGATTTTTTAGATTATTTTTATTTTTGTGTCTAAGATGTGTCTCTTGTAGGCAAGATATTGATGGGTCATTTTTAAAAATCCATTCTGTTACTTTATATCTCTTGATTCACGCATTTGACCCATTTACATTCAGTGTGATTACTGATAGGTATAAATTTACTGCTGTCATTTTGTTGTGTTTTTTTTGTGGCATTGACGATTTCTTTGTTCCACTTACTTTTCTGTACTGAGTTCTTTTTGTTTATGGATTTTTTCATTTCCTTCATTGTTGTTGGTTTTGTGTTTACTGCATATTCATGGTTTTCTTTTTTATTGTTCCAGTGAGTAGGTTTATTTATTTTCTCTGTGGTTACCCTGAAATTTACCTTTATCTTTCTAAGTTTAAAACAGTCTGTTATATTTTGATATTGCCTTGACTTCCTCTCCGTATGGAAGTTCTGTAAATTATTTATTCCTCTTTTTTATTTTACAATTATTATTATTTACAGATTGACATCTCTGTTTCCCTGTTTTCAGTCTTGTAGCTTTATTTCATTTTTTGAGACTTCTTTGTCTGGCTGGTATGTGGGTGATGTGGTCATGTGTCTTAATCTCAGGTTGTTGTCTGATGCTGTTGGTTCTCTGTGCAAAGGACTCTTTTTAATATTGCTTGTAAGGTTCGTCTGGCTTTTCCAAATTCCTTTAATTTCTGATTATTTGGAAATGTCCTAGTTTCACCATCATATTTGAGAAACAGTTTTGCTGAAAATATAATTTTAGTTGGCAATTTTTTCTTTCAGGGTTTTATATATGCCATCCCATTGTCTTCTTGCCAAGATAGTTTCTGACAAGAAATCAGAGCTTATTCTTATTTGTTGCCCTTTGTAGGTGACAGTTTGTTTTTCCTAAGCTGCTGTCAGTATTCTTTCTTTATTTCTGGTTTTGGGAAGTTTGATTATGTCTTGGGGACTTTCTTTTGGGGTCTATCCTGTACGAGGTCTGTTGAGCTTCTTGGATGGATATCTTCTCATCTTTCATAATATTAGGGAAGTTTCCTGCCAGCAAATCTTCAAAAATTTTCTCTGTGCTTTTTTTTTTTTTTTTTTTTTTTTTTTGGTATCCTCCTGTTCTGGAATTCTTATCATGTGTAAATTATTCCTCTTGATGGTGTCCCACATAACTCTTAGGCTTTCTTCATTCTTTTTTTTCCTCAAACAAATTAGTATCAAGGGATTTATCCTCTATTTAGCTGATTCTGTCTTCCAGTGATTCAATTCTAGTTCTGTGTCCTTCAGTTAGTTTATCTATTTCTAAAATTTAATTGTTAATCTCCTGGATTTCTAGTTGCTCTTTTTGTATGGTTTCTAATTATCTATTTATTTTGCCATTTTGTTGTTGTATTGTTTTCCTGAATTCTTCTAGAGTTTTGTCTCTGTTTTCCTTGATTTTGTCTCTGTTTTCCTTGGTCTCTTGGAGGATCCTATATATAAGTCTTTTGAATTCCTTATCTGGTAGTTCCATTCTCATTTTTTCCTCAGGAAGGTTTTCTGGCCCTTTATTTTGGTCACTTGGTTGAGCCATCTTGTCCTACTCCATATGATTTGATATTGTCTGTTGTCTCCGAGGCATTAAAGTATTATTGTATTTACTTATTTATTGTATGTTTATTCTCTTAGTCCTGATTTCTTGTTTTGTTTTGTTGTGTTTTGATATCTTTGGGCAGGCTGGGTGGGCATGCTACTCTGGTCACTAGCCTGGCAGCACTGGGGTGCTCACCATCTGTTTCCAGGTGGGAGAGACAGCAACTGGGAGTGGGGATGCAGGCTTCTATTTTCTGGTTGTGCAGGGCAGCTGAGGGCTGGCCGAGTGGGAGTTGGCTGTCATCTGTCATAGATCCAGTGGTGCAGGAGCAGGTGGTTATATTTGCTGAGTGGATGGTGGGGCAGGTGTTGCAGGTGTTTGGGGCAAGTGGGGGATGCAGTTGTCACCACTTGCTGGGTAAGGGGAGGCATGTGAGGCTGGCAGGTGCTTCTGTGTTCATGCAGTCACCACCACTCACCAGTCAGGGGGGTGTGGGTGGTGGTCGAGTGTGCTCAAGGTAGCACAGTTCTCTCCATTCACCAGGTGGGAGGGATGTGGGTAGTGGGCAGGTGCATATGCAGTTGCTGCCACTTACTGGTTCAGGGAGGGGGAATGGGTGTCAGGCAGGTGCACACATGGTCATGCAGTCACCGCCACTTGCCAGTTTGGAGGGCGGGGAACAGGTGGTGGGCAGCTGTGCACAGTCATGGGGTTGCCATTGCTCACTGGAAGAGGGGAGGAGTGGGTGGTGGGCGGATGCATGTGTGATCATGTGTATACCATTGTTTGCTGGTTCAGGGAGTGGGGGGTGGGTGGCGGGTGGGCATGCACATGGTTGTGTGGTCTCTACCACTCACTGAGTTTGGGAAGTGTGGGAGGCAGGCCAGTGAGTGTATGGGAGCATGCTTACTACTGCTCTTTGGGTGGGTGGGGGATGGTGGATGGGACCCCATTGAGGGGGGCTTATATTATGGTCTCTGATTGTGCAGGGTGGCCAGGGTATAATATCCTCTGCCACTTCTTATCAGGAGTGTGGGTGGAGGGGAAGTGTGCCCTTTTGACTAGCAGACATGTGGGTCCAGGTACTTCCTATCTGCTGCAGCCAACAGTTGGGACTGCCCCCAGTAAAGTGCAAGGGGGAGGGCCACCTGGTGTTCAGTCGGGTGGGGGAATCTTCCACTGATACTCTCCTGATCCATTGCCTTGTGTGTGTCACCCACCCCGAAGGTCAAGGACTGCCACTCTTGAGTATATCTGACTCAGAATCTTGACTCCCTCCCTGCTCTGTGGACAGCAGGATCCCTAGAATTCTCACCCTCCTTTCTGTATTTTCCTTCCTTAGATTTGGATCACAATCCACTCAGCTAGTTTCTCTCCAGGTTTGTTTGTATAGTTTCTCTGGCTCTTATGGGCATGCTGTGAAGTTGCCTTCCTGTGCTCCTCACCTGGGGTTGCTACTGGCTTTGTCTCCAGATGGCCACATTCAGCTGAGACAGCTAGTAGAGCCCCTTCACTCAGTTTCACTCCTCTTTCACTGCATTCATTCAATTTTTTCTTCTAGTTGGTGTTCAATTCTTTATCCTTCCTTTTTGATGTTCAGGTTCCAATTGTTATCTACATCTGTTTCACTTGGTTTCTTGAGTCTTTGCTGTTGAGGGACTGTATGGTGCATCTGACTAGTTCCCCATCTTGGCTCTTCCTCTCACCCTCATTCTTTTTTTTTAAATTGTGCTTTAGGTGACAGTTTACAGAGCAAGTTAGTTTCTCATTAAACAGTTAATACACAAATTGTTTTGTGACATTGGTCACCAACCTCACAATGTGTTAACACTCTCCACTTCTCCACCCCAGGTTCCCTGTTTCCAATCATCCAGTTTTCCTGTCCCTTCCTGCATTCTCATCTTTGTTTTTGGGCTGGTGTGCTGATTAGTCTCCTATACATACGAAGCAAGTTCCTCAAGTGTGTTATTGTTGGTCCTATAGACCTCTCTAATCTTTGGCTGAAGGTAAACTTCAGGAGTGACTTCAGTGTTGCTTTAAAAGGGTGTCCAGGGACCATACTCTTGGAATTTCTCCAGTCTTTGTCATATCAGCAAGCCTGGTCTTTTTCTTTTTTATGAATTTGAATTTTGTTCTACCTTTTTCCTCCCACTCTGTCCAGGACCCTCTATTGTGATCTCTGCAACAGCAGTGGGTGGTGATAACCAGCCACCATCTAGTTGTTCTGGTTTCAGACTGGTGGAAGTTGTGGTAGTTGTGGTTCATTAGTCCTTTGGACTAATCTTTCCCTTGTGTCTTTGGTTTTCTTCATTCTCCTTTGCTCCAGCCAGGATGGGACCAGTAGATGTATCTTAGATGGCCACTTTCAGGCCTTTAGATCCCCATTGCCACTCACCACAGTCAGATGTAGAACATTTTCTTTATACACTATCTTATGCCAATTGAGCTAGATGTCCCCCGAGACCATGGTCATCAGCCCTCAGCCCAGTAGCTTGGTTCCTCAGGGCATTTGGAAGTGTCTGTGAAGCTTCTATGACTTTGCCCTGGTCAAGTTGTGCTGACTTCCCCAGTATTGTGTACTGTCTTACCGTTCAGCAAAGTTACCACTTATCTACTAGCTAGTTAGTGTTTTTCCCTTCCCACCTCCTCTCCCATGTAACCATCAAAGATTGTTTCTTTCTGTGTGGAAACATTTTCATGTGTTTTTGTAATAGAGGTCTCATACAGTATTTGTCCTTTTGTGATTTTGTTTTTCTATTCTCTATTTCATTTATTTCTGCTCTGTTCTTTGTTATTTCCTTTCTTCTGGTGGCTATGGGCTTCTTTTGCTGTTCTCTTTTTATTTGTTCAGGTTGTAGGACTAAAGTTTTGATTTTGATCTTTTTTTTTTTTTTTGATGTGTGCACTTATTGCTACAGATTGACCTCTGAGCACTTCCTTTGCTCTGTCCCAAAGATTTTGCATGATGTATTGTCATTATCATTTGATTCTATGAAATTTTTTATTCCATCTTTGGTTTCTTCTATTACCCAGTGGTTTTTAAGCAATGTGTTATTCAGTTTCCATATGTCTGATTTTTTTCTTTGCTCTTCCTGTTATTAATTTCTATTTTTATGGCACTGTGATCAGAGAAGATGCTTTGTATTATCTCAGTGTTTTGAATTTTGTTGAGGGTTGCTTTGTGGCCTAAGATGTGGTCTATTATGGAGAATGTTCCATGTCTGTTGGAAAAGAATGTATACTTTGCTGCTGTTGGGTGGAGTGTTCTATATATGTCTATGATGGCCAAGATGGCTGATTGTGGGATTTAGATCTTTTGTAACTTAGCTGAGATTCTTTTTAGATGTTCTGTCCCTTACCGAGAATGGTGTGTTGAAGCAGTAGTTGTAGAACTGTCAATTTCTCTTTTCAGTGCTGTGAGAGTTTGTTTTATGTATTTTGGAGCCCTGCTGTTGAGTGCATAGATATTTATTATGGTTATGTCATCATGGTGGATTGTCTCTGTAATCATTATATAATGTCCTTCCTTGTCTTTTATGATGGATTTTGCCTTAAAGTCTATTTTATCTGAGATTAGTATTGCCACTCCTGCTCTTTTTTGGTTGTTGTTTGATGGATATATATTTTTTCCAGCCTTTGATTTTTAATATATTTATGTCTTTGTGCCTAAGGTGTATTTTTTGTTGACAACATATTGATGGGTCATATTTTTTTTATCCAATCTATCACTCTTTGTCTCTTATGGTGCATTTAAGCCATTTACATTCAGTGTGATTATCAACAGGTGTTTGAGTTTATTGCTGTCATTTTGTAGTGTTTTTTTTTTTTGTGGTGCTGACATTTTCTTTGTTCCTCTTACTCTCCAGTGCTGAGTTCCTTTTGTTTGTGAAATGTCTTTTCATTTATTTTGTTATTGTAGATTTTGTGTTTACTGAGATTTTTATGTTTTTCTTTTTTCTTTTGATGAGTAGGTTTGTTAACTTTCTTTGTGTTTACCTTGAAATTTACCCTTATTTTCCTAAGTTTGAACTAGTCTTTTATTACGTGATATTGCCTTGACTTCCTCTCCATTTGAAAGTTCTATACCTACACCATGTATTCCCCTTTTTGTTGTTCTTACATTTTCATCATTTACAGATTTATGTCTCTAGTTCCCTGCTTTGAATCTTTTAGTTTATCCATGAAAGGTCATTACATAGGTTGGTATTTGGCTGATACTGACCTGTGTCCTAGATTCAGGTTGTTGTCTGATGCTGTTAGTTCTCTAACCAATGGACTTCCTTTGATAATTCTTGTAAGTTTAGTTTGGTTTTTACAAACTCTCTTAATTTCTGTTTATCTGGAAATGTCCTAATTTCATCATCATATTTGATCAAGAGCTTAGCAGGATATATTATTCTTGGCCGGCAATTTTTTTTTCTTTTAAGGTTTTGTATATATCATCTTATTCCCTTCTTGCCTGCATAGTTTCTGCCAAATAATCAGAGCTTAGTCTTATTGTTCCCCATTTTTATGTGACTTTTCATTTTTCTCGAGCTGCTGTCAGGTTTCTTTCTTTGTTTGGTTTTGGCAAGTGTGATTATGATATGTCTTGGTGACTTTCTTTTGGGGTCTATCCTATATGGTGTTCTCTGAGTTTCTTGGATGGTCAACTTTTCATCTTTCATGATATTGGGGAAGTTTTCTGTCAGCAAATCTTCAATGATCCTCTCTGTGTTTTCCATTTCTCCCCCTGTTCTGGAACTCCAATTAGATGCACATTTTTGCTCTTGATTGTATCCTACATAGTTCTTACGTTTTCTTCATTCTTTTCTCGGATTTTTCCTCAAAGTGGCATCCATGGATTTGTCTTCAATTTCACTGATTCTGTCTTCCATTGTTTCAAATTTCCTCCTAAAACCTTCTATTGTCCATTTCTGAAATTTTGTTGTTTATCTTTTGGATTTCTAATTGCTGTTTTTGTATGATTTCTAATTGTTCATTTATTTTGACATTTTGTATTATTTTCTGAATTCTTCTACAGCTTTGTCTGTGTTTTCCTTGATTTTGGCTATGTTTTGGTTGGGTTTTGTCCATGTTTTCTATGATTTTGTCTGCGTTTTACTTGATCTCTTTCTTAATCTCTAGGAGAGACCTGAATATTAAACTTCTGAATCCCCTATCAGTTAGCTCCAGTGCTTTTCTTCTGCCAGAAGGTGAACTAGTGCTTTATTCTGGTTGCTTACTGGAACCATCTTGTCCTTTTTTTAATATGCTTTGATATTGTCTGCTGTCTCTGAGACATTCAGGTATTATTTTCTTTATTTATTGTAGGTTTGTTTATTTCATCCTGCTCTTTTATTTTGTTTGGTTATGTCTGGACCTGTGGGCTAGGCATGCTTTGTTGCTTGCTTGTCTGTGTGCACAATAGTTCTCACCACCTTGTCCAGGTGTTCAGGCTGGTCACTTAGCTATGGTGTAGCAGGGCAGGTCCAATGGGCAGGGGAAGGGTGGAGATGGGTCATTTGTCTGCAACATGATCAGCGCTGGGGACTAGAGCAGAGCTGGGGTGCTAAGTGGAGGAGGGTGGTTGCAAGCCAGTGGGGATGGGCCTGGAGTATGGGCCAGGTCCCATCAGGGTTGCAGTGGTCAGCAGGGTGGGGGGTCCAGAACAGGCAGGGAGGGGCCTGGGGTCCAGGCCGGATCCCACAGGGCCATGGCAGTTGGCAGGAGGGGTCTGGAGCTGGGAGGGAGGGGCCTGGGATCTGGGCCAGGTCTACTCAGGGCTACAGCTGGCAGGGTGGAGGAGAAAGGTGAGGAGGGTGAAGGCAGTGGCAGAGGGGGCTAGATGGAGGAAGGCAATAAAATGCGTTGGTACTGTGGTTTCTCGCAGTTGGGGCTGCCGGGATAGGGCAGTTAGAGCTGCTGTTCACCGGAAGGGTGGGGGTAGTAGGAGCATGCTCCTGTGGTTACCAGGTGAGAGTCTGGGCTCCTCCTTGAGTTGCAGCCAGAAAACATGGTCCTACTTAGTCCTAGGTATGTCTGCCCCATACCTCTATTCCCCATTGGGAATTCCATGGAAGTGCCTTTCTGCATCTGGTGTTGTTTTTATTACAAGATGGCCATGCTGATCATGTCATTTGGCTGAGAACATCCACTCCGTATCTCTATTCCTTCCCCATTTTCTGTCAGTTTCTTCTTCTCCTCATTGACGTCTGATCTAATTCTTTATCCCTTCATTTAAGGTTCATAGCTTCAGGACTGATGTTTGTATCTGTTTTATTTGTTTTTTGGGGTCTTTTTTGCAGTGGGATGGCTTAGTGTGTCTGACTAGTCCACCGTCTCAGCTTCTCTCGCCCTCATTCTTAAAGAACAGTCTCACTGGATAGTATTCTTGGGTGACAGTTTTTTTTCTTCAGCACCTTACATATATCATTCCATTGCCTGCTGGCCTCCAACATTTCTGAGGAGAAATTGGCATTGAATCTTATTAGGGATCCTTTGTACGTGACTATCTGCTTCTCTCTCACTGCTTTTTTTTTTGTAACTTCAGAATTTAAAACAAAAAAATCATGGCCATGTAAGCATTGTCTAAATATAGAGAAGGCAGACAGAATCAGGAGTTCTGGGTGGTGGGGGGATGGGGGAGGGGGAGGCAGCAGTGAACAACAGCAGGTCCCCATTGCACTAAACCTATAATAGCAAGGCTCCCCCAGTCTATTGTCAATCAGAAGAACAGACTTCTGGATTTGTTTTCTCTCTCTTAAAGGCCAATGACAGGAAAGAAGCTATGGTGTACTTTCCTTGACTGAGGGCTAGAGACGTGAGAACAAGAGCTATCTACCCAGCCAAACCCTTCTAAAAGGTTACTGGGCTTGCAGCCATTTTACATTGGATAAGCCCTTCCTGAGGCTGGAAGCACCCATGAGAAACTTTATAGTGGCATTTTGTCTTCTACATTTTATATCCTACCCACTGCCCCCACTTCCTTACTCCTAGGATGTACCAAAGGGACAGTCTGGGGGTAGGGAGCCTTGTGACTCTTAATTCTGGGGTAGGTGGGAGCAGGAAAGCTGGGCTCAAGCTCTATTCACAGCAACCCTTACTATGGCTCCTTTTCCCTCTGCCATCTTCCCTGTAGCCTATTTTGCCATTCCTAACACACACCTGTTTCTCCATTCTCCATCATTTGGCTTTCTGTCCTGATTGTCTGGTGAAGTGTTAGCCTTGAAGGAAGGAGAGCAGAATTCGCCTTTCAGTGGCTAAGGGAATGCCTGGGAGAATGCACGTGCAGGAGCTTATTTCCTAAAAGATGGGCAAAGGCTTTCTACCCACCTGTCTCCACGTGCATGGAGTCAGGTCTTACAGAAGGAGACTGAGTTGAACAGCAAGATGTAGGCTTTTTTTTCATGACTCCTGATGCTGAGATGGGATTTATTGCCCAGTTTTCTAGCCTAGCTCCCTGTTGTCCTTCCACAAGAAGGAAAATTATTTCTGACAACCTGGGTTCTGTAGGCAATGGGCCCAAACAAGTCAGGGCAGGTTGCTCTGGACAGTTATGGCAGCTTTGTCCTTTCCCACCCCTGCACAGCACACACGCACAGCCCTGACCTCCATCCCACTGCATACGTGTGCACACATGACCTGGGCACACACAGCCACAATCCTTTCAAGGACGGTTTTGCTAGATGCAGAGGGTGCCAAAGGTCAAAGTCTGAGGGGACTCAAGGACCTCAGTTCTGTCTCTCCCAACTAACTGCATGTGTATCAAAAGGCACTGTGTGTCCAGGGTGGGGGTGGGGAATTTACCAAGTCCTAGTGTGCAGGAGGCCCGGACAACACCATCTATCAGGGTTTCTCAACATAGGCACAATTGACATTGTGGGCCAGATAATTCTTTGTTGTGGGGGCCTGTGTTGTGCACTGTAGGGCGTTAAGCAGCATCCCTGGTCTCTACTCACTAGATGTTAGTAGCATATCCCAGGTATAACAATAAAAAATGTCTCCAGATATTGCCAAAAGTCCCCTGAGGGACAACATCACCTCCGGTGGAAAACCACTGGTCTCTAGGTGAAACGCTGACCACCTACAGTGGGGAAGGAGCTTAAGTGGATTCAGCAAAGTCACAGCTGCACAGGCTCTGGGCTGGGCGCAGCTATGTGTAATGGGGAAAAGAGTGACCGCGGGACCCAGGGCAGAAAAAAAAATTCTCTAGGAGGCAGGAAAGCAGGTATGCCTGAAGAGCCACAGCTGCAAAAGACACGTCCTCAGGTGTGCTGGCCCCAGCAGTGAGCAGTTAGTCAGAAGTCACTAAGTCCATTCTTCTGGAACTTGCCAGGGTAGACCTAGTCTTCATCCAAATTTGGCTCAAGGGTGGCTGGCTTCCAGAGGCCGTGGGATTGTCTCTTTCATGAGTCTAGGTCACATGTCTGCTTCCTGAGGCAAGGCTAGTCAGTCTTTTCTCCCAGGAGATGGCAGGGCAGGCAGAGGAAAAGCCACTCCCAGTGCCTGTTTAGTGTTCCACTTTGTTCCTTGACCAGCCCCCAAAATATTCCACACGAAATTTAATTCAAAAAAGAAATCCACAAAATTAAAAATTGTATAAAGGCAAAGTAAGCAGGCTCTGCCACTGTTACCTGCTGAACTGGAAAGAATAGATTCCATGGTCTGAGGGAGTATCCACTGTCACTTGAGTCTGCTGGCCGCTACTCTCCTCAACTGAAACATTGGAAGAAGGCACGGGGGTATACTGGGAGATGTAAGCTCCTTGCATAGCTGCAGCTGTTGGCATATACACGCCCGGGCTGCTGAGGGAGAGATGGCCCAGTTGCTTGGGCAGAGGTCCCATCATGGAGGCAGGCTGGAGAGAAAAAGGGTGATCCATCCCTGGTGTCAGAACTGAACCTGAAGGGTGCGAGGTATGACTGGCGGGGCATCCAAGATGCATTAGGTACTTGTAGAGGAGATGTCTGAGTCACTCTCTGATATGAAGACATAGGAGATGGAAGATATGGGGATAGTGCGGACTGAGCAAGCATCCTGTTGGGAGTGATGTTATAAGGAGCTGGGTAAAACCCATTCTGAAGAGCTGTGGTGGGGTCATAGGTCAAGGCCATGCCACTCATATCTCCATTCCTTGGCCAGGCCCGTCCATTTTCCACAAATTTTCCTTGGTTCTGTCGTTTCTTTGGCCCACCATCAGCAAATTTGCAAAGCAAGAGATCAGATGGGGCTGGTACTCCAGAGGTGTCTTAATATCTTTTCCAGTAAAGTGGGTGATGATGGCTTCACACTTCTCTGTGGACTCCATTCTTGCAAAGCCAACCCCTCTGCTGGTCCCACTGGTGTCTCGAAGGATTCGGGTGGAGATAACCTGGCCAAATGGCTTCAGCATCCCCTCCGATTCTTGCTCATCCATTGACAGTGGGAGGTTTGAGATGTATAAATTTGTGGGGTCCTGCTCCTGTTGCTTTGCCATCTGTGCCTGCACATCACTGGCTTTCAGCACTGTTACAGCTTTCTGTGCTGCTGAAGGACTGTCAAAGTCCACAAAGCCATAGCCTTTGCATTTGTTTGTGGTCTTGTCCAGTGTGGCCTTTGTGGAGACAATCTTGCCATATGGCTGACATAGCTTAATGAGGTCCTGGTCAGTAGTGTCTGGTTGCAATCCCCGGATGTACAGGCTGGTTTTGCTCAGCTGGTCATTTCCATTGCTCCCACTTCTGCTGCTAGGGTCACTGTTGCTTGGACTAGGTGGTGTCATCTGCTGAGCCAATGACACAGATGGCTTCTTGTTCTTGTTATAGCCAAATGTCAGAATCCCAAGCCTGGAAGTCACTGCTAGCAGCATTTTCTCTTTAATCTTAGGGAGCTGAGAGAGAGAAGAGAGAGAGATAGGGAGGGGGAAGTGAAAGAGAGGGAGAAGGGAGGGGGAGGAGAAAGGGGGAGAAAAGGAGCGGGAGGGAGAGAGATGTGGGGCCTATCGTTACTTTTTGAGAGCCTAATTATGATGTGTCTTGGTGTAGATCTCTTTGAGTTTATCCTGCTTGGGGTTCTTTGAGCTTCTTGGATGTGTAGATTCATGTCTCTCAATAGTCTGGGGAAATTTTCTATCATCATTTCTTCAAATATTCTTTCTGTCCCTTTGTCTCTTTCATCTCCTCCTGGAATTCCCATGATGTATATATTAGGTCTCTTACTGTTTTCCCACAGTTTCATTAAACTGTGCTCAGCATCCATGAGCCTCCATTCTTGTTGCTCTTCAGCCTCTGTAATTTTAACTCTTATTGTCTAATTTGCTGATTCTTTCTTCTGCCTGATTAAATCTGTTGGTTAGTGCTTCTAGTGTGTTTTTCATTTCAGTTATTGTCCCTTTCAGTTGCCATATCTCTTTTTTAGATCCTCATTTTATTCTTGCATTTTTTCTTATTTCTTTTAGGTCTTTGTCTATATTTTCCCTTAGATCTTTAGTTATGTTTAACGTTGTTGCATTATTTTCTTCCATTTTTTCGTTATTTGGTTGTCCTTAGATGCACTTTCACTCCCTTAGTCTTGTTCATTTGGATGAGCCATAGTTTCTTTGTTCTTTATGTGTCTTGTGATTTTTTTGTTGGCCCACTGGAATTTTTGAGGGTATTAACTTTCTTACTTCTCCCCAGTAGTTGCTATTTTTCCCTGCAATAATTTCTTAGGTGGCAGAGCCTTTGGCCTTTGCTCACCATTTCCTCCGCTTCTCTGTGACAGCTTCTTCTCACTCCCTGGTTTAATTGGAATTCAACAGTTTCAGATCTGTTTTCAACTTTCAATGTCTCCCAGAAACACAGAACACACTGGTTAATCTGTTCACCATCAGGCACTGCTCTTCAGGCAAGATATCATGCAATAATCAATCTGTCCATGAGGGGGCGCAGTCCTTTCTCTCTCTCTCTCTCTCTCTCTCTCTCTCTCTCTCTCTCTCTCTCTCTCTCTGGTTATTACTGCCTTCCCATCTCTGTTTCTGCAACCATGTTTTCAGTTGGAAAACCCACACCCAGTGAACCCCCTTCAGGGCTGGGTGTTGCCCTCCAGTTTTTTCCAAAGCTCCCTTCCTTGCTCTGTGGGGGCTGCTTATATCTAAGCCGGCATTCAGGGGAAGGACAGGCAGACTTTCTTCCATTTCAGGAGGAGAAGGAGCTGGCACTCCCCAGAAAGACCACTGAAAGATCTGTCTTGTTGGTGTCAGAGCCCAAGTGGCCCTGTGATAGTGGGAGGAGCAGTCTCCACTGAGGTGATGCTTCTGGCTCCATTGTAGGGAACCTTCTATAAGAGTTTGTATCACCAGCAGCCAACAGTTACTTGGTGGGGAAGAGGTTGTCGTGCTCTGAATGGACACCCAGGGAAGTCTGTCTTGTTGTTATCAGAGCCCATCCCATAGTATGTTGGCTGTAGGTGTAGCCTCCACTCAAGACATCTGCTTCCCAGCACACAGAAACCTTAATCAGCAGTCCTTAGTGCCAACCAGAAGGGGGAGCAGAGAGACCTAGACTGATCCCCAGGGAGGTATGTCCTGTTGGTTTCAGAGGCTTGAGTTATGGGGTGAACAAGGAGGCAGGTAGAGTGTTGACTATGGGAGCAGACTCCACTGCAGGGGCCTTCTGTAGCAGTTTGTAATGGCATTGCAACCAACAGTTACCAGGTGGGAGAGAGGGGTGTCACAGTCCAATCAGATCCTCACAGAGGTCTGCTTTGTTGCTATCAGAGCTCTCCCCCTCCCCAGTAGATTGGCTGAGTGTAACCTCCACTAAAGAAGCACACAGAAGCCTCAGTCAGCAGTCCTCAGCACCATCTGAAGTGGGGGTAGCCTAACCCAGGTTGACTGCCAAGGACATTTGTCCTGTTGGTTTCAGAGGCCTGAGCTATGGGGTGCACTGGGAGGCAGGTAGAGTGCTGGTTTTGGGAGCAGAGTCCACTGCAGGGGCCTTCTGTAGCAATTCACAACCTGCTTAGAGGTAACAGTGTCCAGGTGGGGAGGAGTTGTCATGCTCTGAATGGACCCCTAGGGAGATTTGCTTTGTTGCTATCAAAGCCTGCCCTGTAGTATGTTGCCTGCTGCATAGCACATAGCAGCCTCAGTCAGCAGTCCTCAGTGCCAACCAGAAGGGGGAGCAGACCAGACCTGACTCCCCAGGAGGTTTGTCCTGTTGGTTTCAGAGGGCTGAACTATGAGGTGTGCAGGGAGGCAGGTAGCGTGTTGACTATGAGAGCAGACTCCCGTACAAGAGCCTTCTGTAACAACTCGAAGTAGGCTTGCAGCCAACAGTGTCCACATGGGGGAGGTGCTAGCACACTCCAGATGGACCCCGAGAGAGGTCTGCCTTGTTGATTTTAGAGCAGAAGCGGGGAGTTCTGTCTCTTTGTACAGGCAGGGGCTTTGGTGATTAGGGAAACAGGCTTTTCTGCTACGGCCACGTCACAGTTCTCAGCAGCCAGCAGCTCATGGGATGGCAGGAGAAGCTATTTTCCTACCAAATGTGATTCATTGTTGATTCTTTCCTATCTGCAGTTCCCTGCTGCTTTCCTCTGCTCCCTGGTTTAGAGCCCCTCAAGGTAGAACACTGTTTCCTTGTATTTGTGGGGGAGGGTCAAAATGATGGTCCATTTATGCTGCTATCTTCCCAGAGTCCCCAGTTGGTCTTCTTGTCTTTGATTTTTCCCCCAGTCCATACTTGCTCTGTGTATTGCTTCAAATAAATCTTCCTAAATGCAATTCTATACATTTTTGCTTTAAAAAGTTGAACAGCTCCTCACTATCTTAGTCATTTAGGGCTGCTACAACACGAATACCACAAGTAGATGGCTTTAACAAAGAGAAGTTTATTCTCTCACAGTCTCGTGGGCTTCAAGTCCAAATGCAGGGCATCAGCTCCAAGGGAATGCTTTGTCGGCTCTGGCCAAAGGTTCATGTCATCAATCTTCCCTTGGTCTGGGAGCTTCTCTGCACAGGAACCTTAGGTCCAAAGGACACGTTCTGCTCCCGGCACTGCTTTCTTGGTGGTATGAGGTTCCCATTTGTCTCTGCTCACTGCTCTCTTTTAGATCTCAAAAGAGATTGGCTTAAGACCCTATCTAATCTTATATACCTCAACAGTATAACTGCCGCTAATCCATCTTATTACATCATAGTGATAGAGTTTACAACATATAAGGAAATCACATCAGATTACAAAACGGTACACAATCATACAATACTGGGAATCATGACTTAGCCAAGTTGACAGATACTTTTGCAGGACACAATTCAATCCATGACACTATCTATATAATAAGATACCATTTTTTTTTGGCATGGCATGGGAGGCCTTCCCCAGTTGGATTCCAACATACTTTCCATCCATTCTTCTCACTACTTGCCTCTGGCACTTTTCTGCCTTAGGCAAAAATATTTTTTCATCTTTCCTAAATTCAGCTCTTCTTTCTGGCCCTAGTGCCCATGCTTCTAGGTTCCTTTTGGTTGATAGCATTCATCCTACTCCTCAGCTAAGTTCGCAGTGACTTAAGGGCGGGATCTCAGAGTCTCCTTCGAGGTAAGCACTCAATCAGTGTTAGCTGTTGCTGCTGAAATAAATTGGGGAAATTCTATAAAAACCACAAGCATGGCAGAAATTGAAGGTACTATTTGAAATGTCATCATGATTAAAGTACTCTGAAGTGCCTCAACAATGAGCCCAGGATTCTACTAGATTATCCATCTTTTTTCCTGGCATTTGTTACCTAGTGAATCTTAAATGTTTAGCCCGTGAGAGGCCTAGTTTAATATGAGCCCAAGTAGTATGCTATGCTCAGCTGGCCTAGAGAAACCACTAGGAAAACAAAGTGCATTCTTTAAAATGCCTTGGGCCAACTTCTTGAAAAGCAAAGACGTTTCTCAAGCAATGAAATGCACACTTCTTCCAGTCTCCCCAAGTGTGATTCACCTGAGTAAATCTTAACACCTCTCCACCAAGTTGTATGAGCCTTCATTTATTTTGCTTTCTGGGGTTAGGACAGTTTTAATCTAAGAAATTATCATTAGGCTTCCTATGATGCCTCCCAAATTTGAATTTGGGATATTCTATGACAAGCTGTCAGTTGGACAAACAGAATGCACCTTTCCATGTAGCTATATACCAGTGTATGTTTACTTTCCCTGAATTAAACAGTGATACATTTCATCAATTGGTTCCTTCAGGTTGGAAGAATCTGTTTTAAATAGCTCTAGATTACAATTCCTTTTTTTTTTGAAGCAAAACACTAGAAAAGATTCTTCTAGTCTTGCAATTTTATGGCCAAAGAAACCTGCCAAAGCAACTACCTATATTTGGAGACTTTCTGTTTCAAAGGACACCTGTTAATTTTTTTAACTTTGTATTTTGAAACTATTTTAGACTTACAGAAAGTTGAAACATTCATTCAGAGACTTCCTGTCTACTATTACCCAGATTCCCCTAAAATTAACATCTCACATAACCATAGTATATTTTCAAAACAAGAAAATTAACATTGGTACAATGCTCCTAACTACAATTTATTTGGATTTCCCCAATTTCCCCACTAATCTTCCTCTTCTAGTCCAGGATCCATACCAGGATCCCACTATGCATTTAGTTTTCAAGTCTCCTTACTCTCCTCCAGTCTCTGGAAGTTCCTCAGTCTTTCCTTGTCTTTTCAGTTACCAGTAAATGTCTTCCCTTTTGGGTTTATCTGACATTTTCCCATGATTGAGATTGAAATTGTGCATTTTTTTGCAAGAGTACCCCAGAAGTGATGTCGAATTATTTGCAGTACATGATATCAGGGGATACATGATGTCATAAACGAGCTCTGATGGCACAATGGTAAAGTACTTGGCTGCTAACTGAAACATTGGTGGTTTGAACCCGCCCAGCAACTCTGAGGGAGAAAGAACTGGTAATCACCTCCCATAAAAATTACAATGGAGTAAACCCTATGGGGCACTTCAATTCTGTCATATAGAGTTGCTATGAGTCAAAAATTGACTCGACGGCATCTAACAACAACGTGATGTCAATATCTCTTATTACTGGTGATATCAACCTTGATCACTTAGTCAAGTTAGTGTCTGCCTGGTTTCTCTACTATAGAGTTATTGTATTTCCCTTGGTAATTAATAAATATCTTGGGGGCAGCTACTTAAACTGATTTTAGCATCCATCAATGGATCTTGCCTACAGCAATGGATCTTGTCTACTGTAGTGTTGGCCTAACGGTGATTGTGTATTTCCCTCATTCGGAAGGACACTTTTGAATACACTTGCAGATATTTCAAAATGAGGCTCCTAACAGCACAATATGCATTCTACTCCAGTGCACATGTATCATTTTCCAGGATAGACCATGTTAGATCACAAAACAAGCCTTGATAAATTTTAAAAGATTAAAATCATACGAAGTATTTTCTCTGACTACAATGGAGTAAAGCTAGAAATCAATAACAGAAAAAAATAACTGGAAAATGCACAAACATATGGAAATTAAACAACACACTATTGAACTATCAATGGGTCAAGGAAGAAATCAAAAGAGAAATGACAAATTTCTTAGAGTCAAATGAAAATGAAAGCGCTATATACCAAAACTTATGGGATGCAGTGAAGGCAGTACTCAGAAGGAAACTTAATAAGCAATAAATGCCCACATGAAAAAAGAAGAAAGATCTCAAATCAACAGCCTAATTTGACAACTTTAGGAACTAAAAAGAAAAGAGCAAACTAAGCCTAAACCTACCAGAAGAAAGGAAATATCAAAGATCAGAGCAGAAATAAATAAAATTGAAAACAGAAAAACAATAAATAAAACCAATAAAACCAGAAGTTAGTTCTTAGAAAAGGGTGATAAAATTGATAAATCTTTAGCTAGACTGACAAAGAAAGAAGAGAAAAGATGCAAATAACCAAAATGAAATGAAAATGGGGAATTACAACTGACCCAAAAGAAATAAAGAGAATCATGACAGAATATTATGAACAACTGTATGGCAACAATCTGGATAACCTACATGAAACAGATAAACTTTTGGAGGTACACAATCTACCCAAACTGACTCAGGAAGAAATAGAAAGTCTCAAGAGATCCATAATAAGTGAAGTGATCAGAAACCTCCCAACTAAAGAAAGTCCCAGACCAGATGGCTTCACTGGGGACTTCTACCAAACATTTAGAGAAGAATTGACAGCAATACTGTTTAAACTCTTACAAAAGAAAGAGAAGGAAGGAATACTCCCTAATTTGTTCTGTGAAGCAAACATAACCCTGATACCTAAACCAGACAAAGACACTGCAAGAAACAAAAAGACAGGCCAATATCTCTTATGAACATAGATGCAAAAATACTCAGCAAAATACTAGCAATCAGAATCCAACAGCGTATTAAAAGAGTCATACACCACGACCAAGTGGGATTTATTCCGGGAATGCAGGAATGGATCAACATTAGAAAATCAGTCAATGTAATACACCACATCACTAGAACAAAGGAAAAGAACCACATGATCATCTCTATGGATGTGGGAAAAGCATTTGATAAAATCCAACACCCTTTCTTGACGAAAACACTAAAGAAGATTGGAATAGAAGGAGGATTTTCTCAGTATGATTCAGGGCATATATGGAAAGCCAACAGCCAACATACTTAATGGAGAAAGACTGAGAGCTTTCCCCTTGTTGGGAACAAGGTGAGGGTGCCCGCTCTCACCACTTCTATTCAATATTGTATTAGAAGTCCTAGCCAGAGCAATAAGACAAGAAAAAGAAACAAAAGGTATCCAGACTGGGGAAGAAAAAGTAAAATTCTCTCTATTTGCAGATGATATGATCCTGTATCTAGAAAATCCCAAAGAGTCCACAAGAAAACTTCTAGAGCTAATAGAGGAATTCAGTGAAGTTGCAGGGTACAAGGTCAACAAACAAAACTCAGCTGGGTTTCTATACACCAGCAGTGAAAAATCTGAAAGGGAAATTAGGGAAACGATTCCATTTACAATAGTATCTAAGAGAATAAAACACCTAGGAATAAATTTAACCTGGTAAGAGGACTTGCACAATGAAAATTATAAAACTCTGCTGAAAGCGATTAAAGAAAACTTAAATAAATGGAAACATGTTCCATGTTCATGGACTGGAAGATTTAATATTGTTAAGATGTCAGTACCAGCCAAAGCAATCTATATCTATAGATTCAATGTATTCCTCATCAAAATTCCTTTTATAGATTCAATACACTCCTCATCAAAACAGCCTTCTTTACAGAAATGGAAATACCAGTCCTCAACTTTATATGGAATGGCAAGATGCCATAAATAGCTAAAGCAATGCTGAAAGACAAGAACAAAGTAGGAGGACTCACACTTTCTGATTTTAGAACATACATACAGCTACAGTAAACAAAACATCCTGTTACTGGTATAAAAACAGACACATAGACCAATGGAATAGAATTAAGAGTCCAGAAATAAGTCCACACATCTATGGTCAACTGATTTTTGACAAGAGTGCTGAGTCCAATCAATGGGGAAAGAAGTGGTCTCTTCAACAAATAGTGTTGGTAAAATTGAATTTCCACACACAGAAAAATGAATCAGGATCCATTCCTCGCACCATACACAAAAACAAATTCAAAATTGTTTAAGAACCTAAAGGTGCAACTAAAACTATAAACTCCTAGAAAAACAAGCAGGGACAATGCTGTCCAACCAAGCTTTTAACAATGAATTATCTAACATAATAACAAAAGCACAAACAGCAAAAGACAAAATAAATAAGTGGGACCTCATAAAAATTAGACATTTTTTTCATCAAAAGACTTGACCAAAAAAAAGTGAAGAAAGAAGCTACCAACTGGAAGAATATCTTTGGAAACCATATATCCGATAAGGCTCTAATAACCAAAATATATATAAGACTTCAACAACTTAAAAAGACAAATAACCCAATCATAAAATGGGCAAAGGACTTGAATATACGTTTCACCAAAGAGGACATTCAAATGGCCGCTAAATATATGATAAGATGCTCAACGTTATTAGTCATCAGAGAGATGCAAATCAAAACCACAATGAGATATCATTTCACTCCAGTAGGATGGCTAAGATAAATTAAAAAAAAAAGAAAAAAATAGAATATAACAAATGTTGGCGAGGATGTGGAGAAATTGGAACTCTTATCCATTGCTGGTGGAAATGCAAAATGGTACAGCCACTGTGGAAAACAGTGCGGTGATTCCTCAAAAAACCAAAAATAGAACTATCATATGACCCAACAATTCCACTCCCAGGTATATAACCAAATCCTTGAAAACAGAGACTCAGAGACTTGTACACCAATGTTCATTGCAACACACTAATCACAATAGCCAAAAGGTGGAACCAGCCTAAATGTCCATCAACATATGAATAGATAGACAAAATGTAGTACATACATACAATGGAATACTACTCAGCCAGTAGGAGAAACGAAGTCTTGATACATGCTACAATATGGATGGAGCTTGAAGACATTTTGCTGAGTGAAATAAGTCAATCACAAAAGGACAAATACTGTATGAACTTACTTATATAAAAAGACATGAAAAGGCAAATGTATAGACAACAACATTTATTAGTGGTTACCAGGGGCAGGAGGGAGGGAGAAAGAGGAGATTGACAGGGATGTAAAAATCCAATTGATTAAGGGTAAGGTTGCACATTCAATTGTAATTGCTGTTAAGAAGCTGTACACCTATTCAAGTTCACAAAAAAGACCAGACTTACTGGTCTGACAGAGTCTGGAGGAACCTCCGAGACTATGGCTCCAGGACACCCGGCTAACTCAGAACTTAAGCCGCTCCCAAAGTCCACCTTTCAGCCAAAGATTAGACAGGCCTATAAAACAAACAATAACACATGTGAGGATTGTGCTTCAAATGGACAACACCTGCTCCAAACAAAGACAAGAAGGCAGAAATGGACAGGAAAACTGGGTGAACAGACACGGGGAACCTGGGGTGTAAAAGGAAATGGGGAGAGTCCTGACACATTGTGGGGATTGCAACCAATGTCACAAAACAATTTGTATATAAATTTTTGAATGAGAAACTAATATTTTCTGTTAACTTTCACCTAAAGCACAATAAAATTTAAAAAAAGAAAAAGGAGAACCATCCCTGGGGCAGCTCAGAGAGCAAAAGAACTGTTGGAAGAAGCATAGGAAGCAGAGCTTCCTGGGTCTTAAAGTGTGGGGCCATGGCTTCTGGGGTCTAAAAGAGTGGGGCCATGGCCTTCTAGGTTTCAAAGAGTCAGATCTTCACCAACTTGGTTCCAGAGTGTGGGGTTGTCATTTGGTTTGGCCAAGAGGATGGGGTGCCCAAAGCTGAGGGGGCAGGGCTCTCATGCCTAAGGGGCAGATGAATGGGACCTGCTGGGACCAAGGGGGTTGGGTCACCACTCAGATGGACTAGGAGAATGGGGATGCCCAAAGCCAAGAGAGCAGAGTTTCCATGCCAGTGGGCCTGGAAGGCAGAGCTGAAGCCCAGGGCTGAGGGGCCTCCACCCGGAATCCAGAGGGCGTGGCCAATACCCAGAGTCTGGAGGGCATGGCCATTGCCCAGATGGTCTTGAAGAACAGAGGATTATTTTCAAGCCTTGAGAGCTAATGTAGTTAGTTCTGCTGGGTTTTGGTTTGCTTGGTGCCTGTTATCACTTCTTTCTCTCCAATTTCTCCCATTTGTAATGGAAATGTCTACCTTGTGCCTGTTCCACCACTGCACTTTGGAAACAGATAACTAGTAGTCTGGATTTCACAGGTTCACAGATGAAGGGGAATTTTGCCCCAGGATGGAATACGCGTAAAGTCTCACCTATATTTGATTCAGATGATTCAGAAGATGAGACTTTGGACTTGGAGTTTAATTTAAAACTTTTGAGATGATGGAAGGGGGTGAATGTGTTTTGCATGTGGGAAGGACATGAATTTAGGGGGGGCAAAGGGTGGAATGTTATAGATTGAATTGTGTCCCCCCAATATGTGTTGTAAATTTTAACCCCTATATCTATGATTATAATCCCACTTAGGAATGTGTTTTCTTCATTGTATTAATGAGATGGAATTAGTGTAGGGTGTCTTAGGTCAATCTCTTTTGAGATATAAAAGAGATTAAACAAGCAAGTGAGAGAAGCAGAGACGGGGAAGACACATGCCAAGCAATGTGAAGATTGCCCAGGAGCAGAAGGTCAAAGAGGCAAGGACATTTCTCCAGAGCTGACAGAGAGAGAAAGCCTTCCCCTAGAGCTGGCACCCTGAATTCAGACTTATAGCCTCCTAAACCATAAGAAAATAAATTTGTTAAAGTAAAAAAAAAAAAAAAAAAAAGTACACTTGTAAAACTTTGCATTGGCAAAAGTTGTGTGATAGATATATTTACAATGACCAAAAAAAAAAAAAAAAAAGAGAGAGAGAGTAGCTGCTGAGACTGCTTATGTACAACCAAACACCTCATGGGATTTGGTTCCTTGGTTTGGAGGTTTAGGGTCATAGGTTAATGGGACATCCCAGTGAATTGGACTAATAGTGTGTTTAGTACTTCTTTTCTACCTCCTAGTTTGCATAGTACCTAGAGTCTTAAAGCTTGCAAGCAGCCATCCAAGGCACAATTGTTCTCTATTCTCCTGGAGCAACAGAGGAAGGTCGAGAGTCAAGAAAAGGAGGAGGATATGGAATGTGTGGCTAATTGCCTCCATGAACAACTGCCACCTTTGCCATGAGACCAGAAGAACTGGATGGTGCCCAACTACCATTACTGAACATTTTGATCAAAGATTCTATAGAGGAATCCTGTTCAAAAGGGGGAAAGTGCAGAACAGAATTTCAAATTCCCATGCACTCCAGACTTTCTGGAGCCATGAAGGCTAGCTAGATGAACCCCTGAAACTATTGTCCTGAAATATCTTTAAACCTTAAAACAAAAATTTCACCTGAAGTATTCTTAAAACCAAACAATAGTTTAGCTTAACTAGTGAAAAATGTCTGCCTGGAGCTCTTTTAAGAACTATCTATATCGGATCCAATTGACAACAGCAACTCAAAAGATTAGACAGGAACATTAGGGGGCAGTGAGTTTTTGTGAATGGGGGAGGAACAACTCAGAAAAGGAGAGTGAGAATGGTTGCACAACTCTAATATAATCAATATCACTGAATTGTACATGTAGAAAACTATTGGATCGTATATGTTTTGCTGTATGTTCTCAACAACAAAATAATTTTTTTTAAAAACTTGAAAGAATGAATGCTTTATAAAAAGCATTTTCCCCACCTGAAATATTTTTGTTAAAATGTGTATAAAACACAGACGATCACCAAGAAAAAAATAAAAACTATCGCTAAACCAACCATGTATAGAAGAAAAAAAGAAGAAGAAGAAGATAACCCACTGGTAGCTTTTGCTGATAAAAATAGCTAATATTCATTGAGAGCTTACTTAACCAAGGCCATGGTAAAGGCCTTATACGTGTAATCACATTGATTCCTCCCAGTATTCCTAGGGAATAGTTTACTATTATCCTTGTGTTACAGATCGAGAAAGGTAAAGTCAGAAATTTTGAGTGGAGTAGTATCTTCCCAAGGTCACAAAAGTAAGTTTGACTTAAACTCAGGCTAGTTGATCACAGAGCTGGGATTTTTAACCAGTACTCAACATTCAAATAATTACAATGGTGGTAAAACTAACAGTAACAAGGGAAATGACCATGTATTAAACATCCATGACAGACAGGTACTGTTCTAGGTGTTTTGCACATATTTGGTTCTGGCAGCGGGGTTGTCTTCTTATCTTCAAGAATGCAGACTATGATGATAAAGACCTGGGCTAGTATGCTAGGAGTAGGGCTGGGAAAGAACTGAGTGGGCGATATGAATGTGGAGACCCCTTAGGAAGGAGGAGAGGGGTAAATTATTATTATTCTGTGCCTGAAGAGAGTGATGTGTCACGGACAGAATCAGGGAAGGCCAACAGGACAGTAGTGGGGAGGGAGGACAGGGCATTGTTTTGTTTCAGTAAACTGGGGACAAAGTCCTGGTCTTACCAAAAAAAAGAAAGAAAGAAAAAGGGCAGTACCCATTAAAAGGAAAAGGGGTGAATGTCCTTACATTTTATCTAAGCAGTGTTAGCTACAATTTGTGGAGTGTGTATTAAATTACAAAGTAATATTTAGTGAGTTTGAAATTATTAAGAATAAATAATCCAATTTAAAAACTGGTAGGTGTTAGTAATGTCCAAATTTTAATTTTTTGAAGTTTGATATAAAAGGGAGGAATTTTTATTCACATAAAAAAATCATTTGGAATAGTTTGAGAATAATGCATCTCAAATTACTGCCTTTTATGTTTCTGTTCAACAAACCTTTAGCTGCTGTTATCATCATTATTAATGTTAGGGTTATTACACATGTAGGAATAAACATCAAGCAGTACAGAAGTACACAGTAGAAAAGTAGAATATCTCCTAGTCCTGCACCTCTGAGATGCTGTATTGGATCATCTGTTTTAGTTCTGGTGGTTATTCTTCATGCATCTAAGTTGTTTATTTACCTCAGAAGGGGCACATATTTTGAATGTTTACTACAGCTTGAATTGCATATAAAATGGAATGACATATTGCATTACTGTGCACTCATCCCACTCCTCAGATAAGAGGAACTGGCCCATCATACCTTTTAGAAACAAATGTTATTGACATTTTCAGCAGAGAGCTCTAAAATGGTGATATTTAATGTAAAAGTAAGTTTTTAGTACCTGACACAGCTATGAATAGCCTTATTCCAACCGTCACTAAACAGATATTAAAATATTCATGTAAATTCTATTTGAATAACTTTTACGCCTGGTAAAATCTGAAGAACCTTTTGAACTGATGTGGTGTAGATTGTTTAAAGAAATAAATTTGCATTTAAGACCAGCTTCATCAGAATCCATGAAGGTTATACTGTGACATAAACGTATAAATGGTGGAGGAACAAAAAGAAAAAAAAGACGACAGAATGGATAGATTACTGTTAGAGCTAACGTTACTGGTTTATTATTTTGGGGTCATTATTAAAGCATTTGTTAGTGTGGTCTTCTCTTACTTTTCAACCACATAGTTGAACTCAATCAGAGCATGATCTTCCAACTTCACAGTCATTTAAATAAGGATTCAGGTAAGAATGGATTGCCTTGTTTATTTTGCACCATCTGCATTTAAAATCTCTGGGTTACTGCTGCAAGATGAATTTTTATCCTATTTCCTCATTTGATTAATTAACCCAGCTGCGATAATTGTCTCTGTGGCCTCCTGCACACGCAGCCTCTCCAGCCTTATTGACCAAGTCTCCATCAGAGGCCTTTCATTTTAGCTAGCCAACGTGGGCAAGGTGCTCGCCAGCAGTGTTTGTAATTGCTTTGTCTAATTGCATAGGATCAGGGTGGTAAACTTTAAAGCATGTTTGCATCAAGAGTGGTATTTCAATTTGCCTTGTGAAATTATTTTCTCCTGTTGTTGATATCATGCCTTATTTTATGAAATGTCATTATGCCTACAGAAAGGAGTGAAATCGGAGTGGTGAAGGTTTAACATGGGAGCAAATGCTGCAGCCCACCTCTTAGCTCCTCACCCAGCCCATGTGCCCCATTGAGACCAAACTTCTACCTCCAGCCACTGCTTCCCTGTGATACTATCCCTTCTACTGTCTCACCATGACGTAGTCCAGGGGTGACTTCGGAAACTCTTCTCTGGCACAGCAGGCAGTATTTCCACCTCCCAACTCCACACCTTCAGGGAAAAGGCAAGTCTCAGTTGGTCCTCTTTTCTCCAGATTCACCCTAAGTTGGCAGAGGGCAGTTGGTGGGGGAGGGGACTCACTCTGTCATTCTGCTTAGAATAAGGAACTCTTCATCTGCAGTCCCTGGTTCCCAAGGGATAGAATTATATTTCAATCTAATTTCCTTTATACTAAGTCCATTTTTTCTGAGAAGGGCTCTATAGGATTCGCCAGCCTGTTAAGGAGGTCCTTAGTGCACAAAATGGTAAGCACTTCTAGAAGGAGGCTCCTTTCCTCTCTCCAGCTGAACAGTAATTGGCCTTTCTGAGTGCCCCGCCCCCCCCCCCCATCCTGGCCAGATATAGACAGGAATCAACCAAGACTTAATATTTAAAAAGCTTTTTTTAATTGTTTTAATGGAATTGTATCCAGCCTAAGGCATTTTTGATTGAGGATATGTGAAGGATGTGTAAAGGAATAAATATATATCTCACACCTACTCCATTTCCCAACCCGTGCCACTGTTGTCATCCATTTCAAAGCAAACTGAAGGTTTCATGAGAGCAGGTGATGAGCTGTGAATGGTGGTTAACTGCAGTGGTGATTAACATCTTATAGGTAGATAAGAAGGGATGACGCACACTTTTCCTTCTGCAGCTCCAAACAAATGTGGGGTATGGTTTAGGTCTGTGCTGTCCAATACGGTAGTTACTGGCCACATGTGTTTATTTAAATTTAAATTAATAAAAATAAAATAAAATTTAAAAATCAGTTCCTCAATCACACTATCCACATTTCAAGTGCAGTAGCCACACGTGGCTAGTGGTTACCATACTGGGGAAGACAGATACAGAACATTCTCATCACCACAGAAGTATCCACTGGACAGCAAGTCTGTAGTTCTTCACCTGGATTCACCCATTCACTTCAGAACCTACACTGGGCCTGTCCCTCTGGCTTCCTCCTTTCTCCCCCAATCTCCTTGGTCTCCCCTACTCACGAATTCTCTGAATGTTTCACTCCCCACCTCCCTCACCTCACCCAGGTCCTTCACCAGCTCAGATCCACCATTTCTAAATGATTCAGCACGTTAGTTATCTCCTTGTGATGCTCCTTGGATTAGGAAGAGCAGGTATACCTTTCTTTTTAAACCCAGTGGGGAAACAGACCTTGTCCAAGGTCGCACATGGATGCAAGCCATCTTCTGATTTCTGGCACAATCTTCTCATGGTTTGTGCTTTTAAAATAGGTATTATAGTCACATGGTTTGCATTTTAAAGATAGGTGAGTTCAGCATGTGATACTTTTTTCTAGCAGGATCTCGTCACCATGGAAACTGTATTGCATGGGACCACCAATGACCGCCTTGACAGGGAACACAACAGAGAGTCCCTGATGGAGCAAGAGAAAGGTGGGGTGCAGAACTCAAATTCTAGTAAGAAAACCAGACTTAATGGTCTGGCTGAGACTGGAGGTACCCCAGAAAGCATGGCCCCTGGATTCTCTATTAGCCCAGAACTAAAACAATTTCTGAGGCCAACTCTTCAGACAGGCATTGGACTGGACCATGGGACATAAAGTGATACTCGTGAGGAGGGTGCCTCTTAGGTCAAGTAGATACAAGAGACTAAATGGGCAGCTTCTGTCCAGAGGTGAGATGGGAAGGCAGAGAGGGTTAGGAGCTGGTTGAATGGACATGGGGAATCAGGGGTAGAAAGGAAGAGTGTGCTCTCACAGTATGGGGAGAGCAATTAGGGTCACATAACAATGTATGTATAAATTTTTGTATGGGGGACTAACTTGAAATGTAAACTTCATTAAAACAATAAAAAGAAAGAAAGAAAGAAAGAAAGTGTATTGCATGGGGGCAGGAAGGTCTGCCTCCTGCCTCTGCCAAAACCTGGCTGTGCCACCTGGGGCACACTGTTTTCCTCTCTGGGCCTGGTGCTCCTTACCTGGAAAATATAGGGGGGGAGTTGTTACAAAATGATGCTAAGATTTCCTCTGGCTCTATGGTCAACGTATATTTTAGATTACTTTTATTTGTCTGGCTCTCAATTTATTTATTTCTCCAGTGACTCAATGACCATTAAATAAGGGTTCCCTGTTCTTGTTTTGTAGCCCTGGTGGCGCAGTAGTTAAGTGTTTGGCTACTAACCAAAAGGTTGGCAGTTTGAATCCACCAGCTGCTCCTTGGAAACCCTATGGGACAGTTCAACTCTGTCCTATAGGGTTGCTGTGAATCGGAATCGACTTGATGGCAATAGGTTTTCTTTTTTTTTTTGGTTTGGCCCTTGTTTTGAGTTTGACACCTTTCTAGGAGGCTTCCTATTGTTAATTTAATAGAAGGTCATCTCTAGTAAGACATTTGGAATTGTCCTCTAGGCCCTCACAACCCAAAGTGTGGTCCTGGACCAGTAGCATCATCAGCACTCCCTGGGAGCTGTTAGAAATGCAGAATCTCAGCCTTGCTGAATCAGAATCTGCATTTTCTCAAAATCCCAGATGATTCACTTGCACCCAAAAATTTGAGAAACTCTGATCCAGGCCCTGGGGAGACAAGAATAAATGCAAACCACCTGTCTATAAACCTGCCTTATAGGAACCGCACAAACACAGGGAGTTTGTTCATTGTTCCAAACCCTCCAAGCCACACTGGGACACATGCACTTACCTCGGAGTTTTTCCAGTTGAAGTCTGAGCTCCTTCTTCAAGCAGAGTTATATTTTCTCCTATATCTGTTTCCTTTTGTATGAAAGATTGTTGAGAAATGTGGAGAATCTGTGGTCAACACTTTTGTCTCTGGAGGCCACCTGCCTAGGGATCCACCATCTCCTCTTACAACCCCTTTCCTCCATCTCATTAATACGCTAACAGAGGCTTTCTGGCTTGAAGCCACCTCTTCATGTACACCCCATGGTCCTGTAAGGCCTTCAACACTGGGGATGAAAATGTTGGTTCTATGGAATATGCATGGAGTTAGTTGGACTTTGGATAATGTGGCCTTGAGGCACTGAATGGCTCAAGAGAATGCTGGTTTGATGTCCCTAAAGTCCACTGGAGGCCTAGAGAAGCACAATTGTCTCACTCTGAGGGAAGGAGAAGGTGGTTTCACCAGATTAGAACCTGGGAAAATGGCTGTTTCAACTTAGAAGAGGGGACGCAGTGGGTTTAGGATCCAGAAGTCTGAAGCTGAGTGAAATTCAAGGTAGAAAATTTTCAGGCAGCGAGACTCCTCAGGAATGGGGGTGGCTTTCTGTATGCGACTGCCACATGTGTCTGTGCCATGTGTCCCTGCGCCCTGTGTGCCCAAACTGGAGGGTGCCTCCCTGACCCAATCAGACTCTCTCTCCTGGGAGGAGGACTGTGAGCTGCACTTGGAGAAGCTGGGAGTTTCTTTTTGATGGGAAAAGACCAAATTACTGGCCTTAAGGATGGATCCTGGGCACTGAGGGCCATAGTTCCGGACCTGGCTATACGTTCCAGGCTTCAACTGTGAGGACACTGTATGATTGGCCAGCTGCTGATTAGTCTTCATGTCCCTTATCACACATTTGCCTGGGATCATTGCTCCCATGCCACCCAAAACTCTTATTAGTAGAGAAAGATGCACCAATGGTGAAAATTCCCAAGGAACACATCAGGGGAGAGGACACTGGGTTAGTCACTAGAGCACAGGTGACCCCTGAGAGACCAATGCCAGGACCAGGACGAAAGGAAGAATCAAGATCTCAAGCACCTGTGTCTTAATTTGAGCTCTCCCCAAAGCAGACCCCGAGACAAGGATTAATTAGGGAGATGATCCCAGAAAGTACCAAAAAGGAAGTGGGGGAATTGAGACAGAGAAGGTAAGGAAGCCAACACAGGGTATGTTCATGAGCAGATGGCTACCAGGGGCAAATGGGGCTCAACCCCACTGGGGAGGTCAGGGAGACAGCATAGAGCCCACCTCAGAGTTGTCGTAGTCGGGGTTGAGGAAGCTGGGTTATGTATCCTTCAGCCTCCACCTGGAACTGGTTGAGGGCCATTTCCCAGCATTTCCTGACTGCCCTGACATCTGGTGCCCTCCTGCTCCTCCTCCAGGCACACACTTGCATGTGCTGGGAGTAGGAAGCCATGAGCACATTTGGGAACGGGAGTGCCAAGGAGATGTGAGCAGAGGGCTGAGAGTGCCTACTGCATCTGCGCCAAAAACTTCCTCCTAGCCAGTCACAGCAGCAGAAGTCCAGGCAACTCTTTTCATGGTTGGAAGAGTTGGCTATAACTGGTTGAGAAGGACTTGAGAAGGTGTCTTTGGGGTCGGACAGTCAGGTGTGCGACCCTCTCTCACATACTAACTCTTGCCTATATCTTACCTAGATCCCCCCCTCAGAGATCTGATTCATTTGGATTTACCTTATAAATCAACTTTTCCCTTTTTACATCCATTCTACACAGTTCAGCCTCCCCTACAGATGTGGGTGAAGCAATACTTTTAGTTTGTGGCTAGCAGAGTTAAAGAGATTTGCTCATTAACATATCCGATATTGGCTTCCTTTCCTTCTCTGTCTCTGTTCTCCACTTCCTTGTTGGTACTTTCTGGGATCATCTCCCCAATTAATCCTTGTCTCAGGGTCTGCTTTGGGGGGAGCTCAAACTAAGACAGATACTGGAGATCTTGTTTCTTCTTTTGTCCTGGTCCTGGAAAGTAAGTACTTACTTAAAACTGCCTTTTAATAATTCTTGTAAATCTTTCAAATTAGGGATCACAGCATTGTACCCCAAAGAATGGTTAAACTATTTTCCTTTCCCCCACATCAGGTAGAAGATAGGTAATCATTTAATCAAAGGTAGAAGATCAATTGGCAATTGAACATCTATTTTCTTGTATCTCATCTTATCCTGAGGAGAGAGGGGAGTTGCTTTTGTCAGCAGAAACAAGAAGGAAGGCCACATGCCCAGGAATGAGAGCAGGCCTTAGGGTATACCCCTCAGGTGGCCCCCTTGGATCTCAGGGAACACTTGCTGGCCCAGGGTGACCACGTTACCAGTGGAGGGGCTGGATGCAGGCCTCTTGGCAGATGGCAAGGGGTGGACAGCCCTGCAGCAGAGCTCCATGGAGCAGCCTGCCACCCGGCTGCCTGCGGGAGAACAGGAGAGAGGCTTTGTCCCTCCACCCCACACTCTTCCCCCAGAATAGGATAGGATAGCCTAGTAAATCTCCCCAAACTGTTTTCTTATAAGAGCACTGCCTTGTTCCTATGTGCGGTGTGCTTCACTTTTCTGAGACTGTTTCTTCATCTGTAAATGGTCAGAGTGGCTGTGAGGATGGGTAAGATGACACAGGAGAAGTGCCTGGCAGGTGCTGGCCACGTGGATAAATGGTGGGGTCGTCACCATCCTACAGGTATGGGAGCTGAGGACTGTGCCCTCAGAGGACTTGGCTCCCTACCAGTTTATGAATGAAGGCAAAAATATCACAGGTGGAAACAAGCAGCAAGGAAAGGGATGGGATTTTTCATCCAAGGCTTTCAACTGACAACTATAAATATTGGATTATTATTTTATTAGAATAAAACATGTTATTCTGGCAGGAGGGAGCATTTTGGGGGTGAGGGAAATGTCCTGTGTTTTAACTGTGGTGGTGACGGTTACACTGGTGTCAGCAACAGCAGTGGGAAGAGGAATAAAGACACCTTTATCCTCCCTATCACACCGCAGGTGCCAAGTTCAAGGGCAAAAACAATAGCAAAATAACAAACCCATTGCCACAGAGTTGATACAACTAAGGGGACCCCATGTAGAACCGTTCCATAGGGTTTTCTTGGTTGTAGTCTTTATGGAAGCAGTTCCGCAGGCCTTTCGTCCGTGGAGCTGCTGCATGGGTTCAAACTGCCAACCTTTAGGTTAGCAGACTAAGGCAAACCCCTTTCCCTACGCTGGCTCTCTTAGTTCAAGGGCAGAGAGTTTTAATTCTTTTTGGATTATTTCTCCAAAATAAGAGGACAACACTCGCATATACACGCCTCTAAACAGAGAAGGGTCTTCAGCCGTGGTGTATAGGACATCTCACCCAGACATCTCTTAAAAATTCCTAAGGTGTCCGAGCTGCGGTCCCTGACCCAGGACAGCGCCCTACGGGTACATCTTTTCTTATCCAATCGCACCACCCCGCGGACAGTTTGGGCACTGCAGACGTTCTAGTCTGACACGCACCTGCTGGCCTGGAGGCGGAGATTTTAAGTAACCAGATCCAGGTTTGGAGCCAAGAATGCAGTTCCACCTCCGGCATCCACGAGATGATAAATGAAACAAGTTGGAATTGCGGGATATATTTTGGCGGACGTTGAGAACCACTATATGAGTTGAATCGAGTCGAAAACATGGGGCGATGCCAGTGACTCAAATTCCTGGAATTTAACCTTCTAGGCCTCTAGTCTGCTGCCTCAGACCCAGCCTCTCAGAAAGACACCAGGGCGGGAGTGGAGATAGGATACGTCTATACTTCAGAGCCCCTTCCACTCTCAGATACTTCTGGGCACCAGTCGAGGCTTCAGAACAGGGTCAGGGCTACATGGGGTGCTTTCAGCTGGGGTGGGTGGTTCTTGCCTTCTCCGCCCAAGCCCCAAAGCCCGGTGTCGACGCGGCATCTCCCCCTGGTGGTCAGATGGTACCACTGCATCGCTCGCCCTCGGCCTGGGAAAGGAGAGAGGTTGCCCAGAGGGGTTCTCTAAGCGCCCTTCCCTGCTGTCAGCGGCATCCGCACCTGATTGGGATTCCAGGTCAGCAGGAGGGCTGGAGTCCCGATTCGGTGGTGGGCAGGGGCTGAGGGTCTCTCTTTCCTAGAGCTCCCTCCAAATCTGGACCAAAATCAGAATCCCTCCTCCGCACCGCTCCTGCACTGCCTGGACCGCTGCTTGGCACACAACCTGGGCACTCACTCACCTCACCCTTAGAGATCTGTCCACCTGAGCTCACCCACAGGGGCAGAAGACGCTCCCTACGTCCGTGGGTTTGTGCAGGATCGCGGAAACCGCGCCCTGGTGCCATCGTGGAGCCATTCCAGTGACAAGCACAAGCCTGGACCCGTTTGCTGCTGTTTATCACCAACATGATGGGCGAGGACGCGAGTTGGCACCTCTGTGGAGCGAGAAGGATGGGGTAAAAATAACCGAGGAGGCGTGTCCGCAAGTGCAGATGATCCCCTGTGGATGCGCACTTTCCAGGTCGCCTGTCCACCGGCAAGCGGAGTGTGGAGCGCAGTGCTCGGCATCCAGCCACGGTCTGACTCACAAGATCTCACCCTCCTCGACCTCCTCCCCGTGCTCGGGCCCGCGGCCGCGCGCCCGTGGAAATCCAGCCGGGGGGACTCGGGAACTGGAGCTGCGTCTCTGTACTCCCGGCGGACTAGACCTGGCGCGCAGGGGGGCGGCTGGAGCGCAGAGTTCGGGCGCCTCCTGGCGGCGGCGGAGCGTGGGATCTGCCGGTTTCACAAGCCCCGGCAGTGCGGCGGGAGGTTGGGAGGGTTCGGCGCGCGCCGACTGCTGTCCGCCATTTCCCCAGTTGCTCGGAAGGCGGCGCCGTGGCCTGTTCGCCTCTTCATTAATAACGATGCACCAGGAGGGGAAAAAAATTAGAGCCTTTACAAAACAGGGTGGGAGGTGTGGGAGGTGTGCGTGTGTGTGTGTGTGTGTGTGTGTGTGTGTGTGTGTGTGTGTGTGTGTGTGTGTGTGTGTGTGTGTGTTGGGGAGTTGGTGAAAGCAATAAAACTCAGATCGCTTCATTGGCGAGATAGCGGTGGTTATAATGCGCCGGGGGGGTCAGGGGTTTATTTGCAGATCGTGGATAAAAGATGATATATCTGCACGGCTTAGAGTGTCACTGCGCGTGGCCTCTCAGGAAGCCACAAGTACATATTTCCTGAAATATCGCCCAACACAGTATCTAATGCACACGCCACTTAAGCATGGGGAAGGAAACAGCATTGCACAAGTTCGCGCCCGGCTTGGTGGTTCTGGGAGAGGAGGCCCCACCCCGGCAGGGTCCGGTGTTTCTCGACGTCTCCTCCCCTGGCCTTTGTCTTTGGTTCTAGTAATCACTTAGTGATGGGCCTTAATAAATATGTCTGAGAACTGTTCTTATGCTCGGTAAATATTGGATTAGCTTTTCAATGACCAGGCTCTTGAAAAGGCTGGAGAAATCCACACCAGGTCTCAACTAAGCCCAATAGTCAATAGGTAAGGAAAATCAGTTATTTCCCTAGCTGTGGTGGGGGGTTCCCACTCTTAGCAAGTTATCAGATTCTACTAAATAGGACAGCAGTACGAACTGGGGAAAGAAAAGAGGGGCAAAGCTTAGGATGCGCTGGTATTTCCATCATCTTGGAGGTTTCATTAACGACCTGATGATTTTGTCCGAGGGGGACACGTCTGGGTTCTGTTTTTATTTCCGCAGCGCTCGGCATGAACGCTTTTGTTTAACACCAACTGGTTGTTTGTTCGGGGCTGCTTATGGGAGTTCTGACCCAGCTATTGAAGACATTGAAAAATTAAAGAGAAAGTCCCTCCTCACTTCAACATGGGGAGGGCAGACCTTTGTAGGAGTTTCTGAACTCAGTTTCCGTCGCACGGAGATGCTAATCAGATCCCCACGCATAAAATAGATGAAAGGGGCACCCCTTCAATGCTGGGGTTGGTAACCGAGTGGCCGGACCAGGCGGGAGTGACCTCGGAACCGGCTGCGGCCGAAACGGAGCTGGGCCCAGGCAGGAACGCCCCCTAGGCAGGTCAGAGTCTTTTCTAACGTGCGTGAAAGGGCAGCTCCTTGCACTGGGAAGTCGGGACGCGTCTCAGGCGGAACAAGGGAGCAGGATTTTCATCTACCCTGGAGGTGCGAAGCCTGCGGAGGACACAGTACCCCTCCCCCCCGGCTCTGGGCTCGCCGGGCCCTCTCTCAAGCCCCGGCACGATCCGATATCTTCAAAACGGAGCTCCCAGGCGAGAGAAGCCTAGCTGCCATCGCCGGAGCACTGGAGCGAGCAAAGTGCGCGCACTGGGTCCAATCCCAGATCCGGACCCGAGCGTTAGACTCGGCTGGCTACCGCCCCAAATGTTAGAACTAATATTTGGTAGGGAAGGGAGGGAGGGGGAGAGACAGAGAGAGGGAGAGATCCAGCTCACAGTGTGTCACAGGATCTAGGCAGGGCAGGAGCCTTCTGAAGCCATCAAAGACAGGGGTGGCTTTTTTTTGCGTCCTCCAGCCCACCCCCACCCCCACCCCCCGCCAATAGATATAGCACGAATTTTTAATGCGTCTTCCTTTCACAGACAACAATACAGTGTTTGAAAGCTGGACACAATTTGGGTTTTGTGCGGGTCCCTCCTCGCGCTCCCTCGGCCCAGCTGGCCATATGGAATCCAGCATGGAGCCCGCGGATGACAAAGGGACCCAGTGACAGGCCCAACAAAACCCCAAGGAGACTTCTGCCTGACTCCGGGATTCACTGCCCGCGATAAGCGCGCTGAATGGTGCGCGCGGGGCGGGGGGGAGGACAAGCCTCTTTCCCCTCTTCCCCTCTGTCCCCTGCAAGCCTTTCTCTGTCCCTTCTTAATATGCACGCCTCTAACATCCCCTGCTCCCAGCGCTCCCATTGTGCCGTTTTGTGCAGCCCGCTGTAGATTGGGCGAAGATAGACTGCTGAAGCTGCCCCCGCTCCGGGCGCGCTCCCAGGGCGCCGGGGTTAGGGCCACACAGGGCTCTGCGGACACTTTGATTGACTCCATGGGGACCTGAGGACGGAGAGAGGCGGGCGCCGGCCCACCTCCCAGTTCTCCGCCCCGGTGAGCGCACACCCAGACTGCAGGCCTGAGGGCAGGCCACCACCCTAAATGCGCCTTCTAAGCGCAATTCAGGGGAAGCCGGCGAGAGTATGGACCCTTGTGGCCGCTCCCTTCCTCCCCGCAGGCCTAGCGGGCTGCTGCGAACATTCTTGGACCTGGGAAAGCCCCTTAGCCTGGTACCGTCAAAGTCAACTCAAGTCCCTTCTGACAGCCCGGCTCCAAACGGAATCTCGGGTTACAGGAAGTTCCCCCAGTGGGACGTCTGGGTGGTCCGCACCAGGGCAAGGTGGGCACTTGATTACTACACACCAAACGAGCTGGGGAGAATTCTCTGGCCTTTAACAACAGGAAGAAAAATCCCAAACGTTTCCAAGCTACTGTGGAGAACAAAGGGAGACTTTCCAGCATTTAGGAAAACCACTCCTACAACCCTGGCTCAACCTGGAGATGGGAAAAGACGTTTAGAGAGATATTGGAAAGACTCTCGCGCCTTCAGTTTTCCAGGGGCGGGTGGGCGACGCGAGAGTAACGTGTAATCACGTCCTGGGCGTGTTGCGTTCAGTACTATTGACGCGCAGACTTGGTCACACAGATAATCATGTTTGCTTTAGATATTGAATTAAATCTGATCATCATACTAGAAAGAGCAAGAAAGTCAGCTGGGACCGCTCCCTTGCCCGGCCTCCTTGCCCCCGCCTTCGCCCCCACCCCCAGCCCTGACGGTGGCGCTCCGAAGAGAACGAGAAATACAATTTCCGAATGGGAGGCGACCTTCAATCCCAGGAAGTCTCACAGCGCCCGCTGGGCTCTGAGCGGCAGAACCCGGATATTTTCAGAAATCCGCGAGATGGAGGAGAAAGGCGGCCCCTCAGACCGCAGGCCGCCTGAGACACTCCCGGCGTGGTCTAGCGTGCGGCCGCATCCGCCGAAGGATCTGCTCGCAGCGATTAGCACGGAACGGAATCGGTTCCCTACTGGAGAAGGACCGATCGCCCTCATCCGGGGAAGCCGAGCGGCTTGCTCACTTCCCGCTAACCCCCGAGGCCTGGAGGTCCCGGCGTCCCACCCCACCTCTCTACTTTCGAGCAATTCACCCAGCCCCGCGCCGCCAAACCCGGGGAGGAGACGAGGCGCCGGATGCAGCCCGGAGACACAGGACTGGAAACCCGGGAGGAGGGGCCGAAGGGTGCGGGGGAGGCTCGGCTTGCGGTGACCACCACTGGCTCTCGCTCCCGCTCCCAGACTCCCCAAAGAGCCTGAGGGGGGGAACAGCACTCCCCCCACCCCGTTCCCTGGTCCCTGCGTCCCTCTTCAAAGCCAAAGCCCCGCGCGCCGTAGCACACTCCGCCGCCGTCCGACCTTGGCGCCCTCTCCAAGGCCGCGGATTTGGAAAGGGGTGGGGAGTAGAGAAAAAGCCGGCCAGCCCCACCCTCGCCCCCCTTCTTAGCGCGAGGTAAATGCGACAAAGTGAAAGTCATCGAGTGTAGTGGCTTCAACAGCTTCTCAGGCTGAAAGAGCCACTCGTAGATTTGGGCGAGCGAGGGGGGCTTCCTCTCCTCGCCTCGGCGTTTCCCAAAGTCACTTTTTCCTCCCGAAGTCGGGCCGCTGCGGCCGTGGGTTCAGAGAACTCGCGAGGCCGGGGGCGAGCTCGGGTGAGGGCCGGAGGCCGCGGATTTCAGGCCAACAGCTCGCCGGCCGGAGGCAGACAGCGCCCCTCCCTCCCCTCCCTCCCCTCCGGGCCTTGGTGAGGCCCGCCCGGGGGGCCCCTCCAGCCCAACTGGCGCCCCAGGCCTCCTCGCCTGGAGAGAAAGCGCGAGTGGAGCGCAGCGTGCGGCCTGGCCCAACTCCCGGCCCCAGGCCTCCGGTCAGGCGCAGGGCGACGGTCAGACAAACCGGAGGGCTGGGCTGGATGTTTTTAAACACAGGATTTTTATTAAAATTCTTATTAATAAAAAAATCGAAAGCTTCCAGCGCCCGGCACTCTTGGGGAACCGCACGGAACTGCAGAGCTCCAAGTTCCGGTGCTCAGGACCCGAAGGAAGGGGCAGGGGCCTTCTCGCCTACACATTTTTTCCTCTTTCGTATTTGAGAAGTATTTGCACTGAACAAAATTTAAAAACAGAAAGAAAGCGGGGGTCACCCAAACATAAACAAAACAAACCACAAAGAAAGGAGTTGGGCTCCGAGGGCGAACAGGCCCTTCCTGAAGGTCGTTTTGGCAAGTCACCACCGATATTTACAACGAAAAGCGAAATATGCCACCAGTTGTCACAACGTTTACATGGCCATAAATATTTAGTGTTTGCTTTATTAAAAAAAGAAAGAAGGAAAAACTCGTCTATATTTTTTAAGTGTTCTCCACTTGCTTTAGAAGACGACTGACAATATCGCTACTCACACAAACATACTTTACAAAATTCACGAAACGGGGTGGTAGGTGGTGGTGGTTTTTCTCGTTTTCAAGTGACAACCGTAACGCTAGGACGAATCGCCCCCCCTCCCCCCGGAGAGGCAAAGAAGCGAAGCTGCGCAAACATTCTGTAAACACGGCTTATAGTTCAGCCCTCTCCAAAGATTCAAAGAAGAGATGGACCAAGGAGAGTCAGGGGATGGAATCTGCCGCTCCAACGAGGCCTAGACAACCTCCCGGCACCTCCCCAGCGGAGCCGAGAGTCACCTCGACTCCAGAGTAATAATAACCACAAGAAGGACCGAGTTCTCCTCGCCGCCGACGCCGGGGTCGGGCCTGGGCCCGGGGCCTCAAGTCTCGGCGGGGCCGGCGCTCACCAAGTCCACTGCTGGGCCTGTACTAGAGGGTGTGCTGTCGGGTACTGAGGGGTGCTGGCCGAGCTGTACTGGGCGTTGTATTGCATGTGCTGCAGCGACTGCGCGCTGTAGGCCGAAAAGGGAATGCCCGCCTGGAAGGTGGCGGCTGCCAGGTCCTGGGCTTTGAGCGCGTGGCACGGTTTGCCGTCCCTGACCAAGACGGGCACAGCCACCCGGCGCGGCGAGGGCAGGGGCGTCACCTCCATACCTTTCTCGGCCCGAGCACGCTTCATCTTGTAGCGGTGGTTCTGGAACCAGATTTTGACCTGAGTGGGCGTGAGGCGGATGAGACTGGCAAGGTGTTCGCGCTCCGGCGCTGACAGGTACCGCTGCTGCCGGAAGCGCCGCTCCAGCTCGTAGGTCTGCGCCTTGGAGAAGAGCACCCTCCTCTTCCGCTTCTTACCGGCGTCCCCCCCGCCACCTGGGGTCTCCTTGTCATTGTCCGGTGACTCGTCGGCCGAGGGCTCTGGGGACTTGGAGCTCGAGTCCTGGGGGGCCGCGCCGGCCGCCAACCCGTGCACTGGGGAAGAGAGAAGCGCATCAGGCTCCTGGAGGTCGTGCGCCTCCGGGGCCAGGCCGTGCGCACCTAGATCCTGGGCTGTGTGCCCCGGCCCTTCTTACCCCAAGAGCCGCCCGGAGCCGGGCCCTCCTGTCCGGGGTCCCTAAGGGGTAAGAGGAGAGGAGGCGGGGTGGGGGCTTGGGGCTAGCGTTTCTAGAAGTTCGCACAGTAAGAGTGCGGATTTGAGAGGAGCGGAGCGTGGAGAAGATCGTTGGGAGTTAAGGGCTCCGGCCCCCTTAAGCGGTTTCCTCTCTCGAGAGACGTGGGCAGATTTTTAAGAAAAAAACCACAATCCCGGCATTGATCGGCTCTGCCATTTAAGGCAGGGTTTTGGGAGTTTCGTTTTTGCTTTCGGGCTGTCTCGACACCCTCCGCACTGCACAAAGCATCGAGGCAGGGTAAGCTGTTTATACCCGGGCCATCCCAAGCCTCTCCAGCTCTGACCCTATCCCGGGCTCCAGAGCTCCAGGGCAGTCCTCCCTGCAGTGGAGTTCAGGAGCCCCCGGCAGGGCCATCAGACCCGGTTGACAACCGTAACCAGCTCTTGGGATGCACTCCCCCCACCCCAATTCCATGCGTTGAAAAAATAATCTGAGATCAAGTTTCTTTCCGGGATTAGGGGGTCCTGACCAACAGAAAAGAGTTAGGGCATCTGAAAAGAGGGTTCAAATCTTTCTAGGGGCCTGGGGTTGGGGATCCGGGCTTAAATGGCTCCTTCCCTTTCTCCTCCAGTGTCTAGCCCCGCAGGAATGGTGGCCGCGCTGCGAAGTTTCGCTACTTACGGGAGTACTGAAGGCCCTCGGTGCTGGCCAGCCAGCGCGTATACGGGTTGTCGCTGCTGTCGTAGAAGGGATTCTTCAGGGGCAGGCTCTGCACTGCGTCCAGGGCGCCCTGCCCCAGCGGTCCAGCCCTCTTGGCGGGCTCGGACCCCTCACTCTCCTCCTCCGGGCCTTCGGCCACCGAGCCTTCCTCATCATTGGTGTCTGGCAGGTCCAAGATGTCCCTGACCGAAAACCCCGTCTTTGTGTTGGTCAACGACATGGCTCGGCCCCCGCAATTTATGCTGTAAAGTTGTAACTTCAGTTGGTCAATTCGTGGCGCTCCCCAGCCCAGGAGGGCAAGGGGGGGCAGGGGAGAGCGATTGGGGGAGGGGACCTTAATTATTGGGATAATGATTATTAAAAAAAAAAAAAGTAGACGGGGGGAAAAACTAAAACCCAGCCCAATGCCTCTGTCTTCTCCGCAGCCACGCAGAAACGGCCGGAGGGCGCCGGGAGGCCTGCGCGCCGAGGGCTGCCCGCCCGGGGAAGTAGTTGTAACTCCAGGAGGGGTGCCAAGGCAGCGTTAGCGCGGGCTTCGGCGGCCGCTCCGCGCGCGGTGGTGGCTGGTGGCGAGGAAAAAATGGGCCATTGCCCGAGCGATCAGTCCATATAAGGCTGGGCTCCACTCACGAACCTGGGGGGGGGGGGGAGAGGGGGAGAAAGAGAGGGAGGGAAGGACAGAGGGAGGGAGGGAGAACGAGAGAGGGAGAGAGAGAAGGGTGGAAAAAAGGGGGGAAGACATTAAAAACGCAAAGGTTGGCCACGTGTGGGCGGGTCTTGGAGTCAAGTGGATGAAGACAGTATTTGCAGATGTGAAATTGTGGGTTTTCGGGGAGCTCCGCGCTCCCAGCCAACGGCCCTCTAGAGCAAGATGAGAGGTGTAACGTGTCAATTAATTGCAAAGACGGGGCGAGCCTTTTTTTTTTTTAACCCAGTATTTACATACAAAGGACCGCCGCGTCGCTGGAGAGTCCACACACTTGAAAGGGCCGTTTTAACAAATTGCATCTTAAAAAAATAAAAAGTGGGGGGGAACAAAACAGAAACCTGAGGAGAAAAAAAACCCCTCTTCAACATTCGCCGATTCCCACTTCCCCGCCCCTGCGCGCCCGCCCCAGCAAGCCGGAAAATTGGCGATTTGTGGCACGTTTGTAAAAGGGGGAGGGTGCGAAGGCTGAGCCGCGGAAATCTCTCCTTCCCATCGCTGGTAGTTCCCCAAACAAGATCCGGTTCAAATGGCAAGAGCCCAACTTCTGTAAGCCTACTAGGTCAATATTTTGGTTGAGGCTTAAGGATGAGTACTAGAAATGACAAGGCAAGTAATTGATTCTAGTTAGCGCCGAAAGAGCCCGAGACCTAGGAAAGGGCTCGGCTCCGGCCAGCCGGCGCCACAACAAGCCCCCCCCCTCCCTACGCACCCCGAGCCAGGCGCTCCTTATTTGCTAAAAACTCATCTATTTCCTTCACTCGACCGCCCTTCCCCCCGGCCCCCACCCCCATTTCTTCGCGGCAGAGGAGGACGCGCAGCTCACTTTCAGCTTTGCGGGAGTCCGGAGGAAGGCGGGTGGGAGCCCTAACTTGGGCCCGGCCCGGCCCGGCCCCGCCGTTCTCCGGCCGAGGGCAGCTAGCGGGTCAGCGGGAGGGGAGGGCGAGCCGCCGCGCGCCCTGCCTGCCCTCTCTTATCCCTTCCTCTCCAGGCCCTCCCTCTCCAGCCGCCGGCTCGTCCGGGAGCGGTGGGAAGAGAAAGGGGAGGAGTTGCAGGGGGCGTTGTGTCTCCAGTCAGGGTAAGGACCCCGAAAGTTGCGGGGGAGGGGATCGCAGGGGGAGCGGAGCGGACGAGGCTTCGCGTTCTCCCAATCTGTCCTCTCGCACGCAAGGCCTTTCATTTCGGCTCCTTTTGAGCGCTCTGGGGGCGCGTCCCGAGGAGGCGCTCCAGGTTCCCAGTCTGGGTAAGGTTTGGGTTCAACCTCTCCCAGCCTGCGAGGTGAACTTTCCGGGGCAGAGCCTCCTTTTCCGCACTGGGGAGGTCAAATCTACGCCGCGCTCCCCGCCCCCTCTTTTTTCCAGCTTTCAATTTTTCCGCTGGGAGGTTGCTACCTGATGCTGGTTTAGCGTCAGGAAGATGCTTTGCCTGGGGGCGGGGAGGGCAGAGGAAGCCGCCTGTGGGGTTCAAGCCTCCCTCTCCGCCCCTCCCCCCGTCCGGCCCCCCCTGCTTGAGCCAAGGGGAGCGCGCGGGCGCCCTGTCCTCGCGCGCAGCTGCGGCCACCGCCGCCCGCGGCCTGCCAGCGCCCGGCGAGGGCGCCTCTCCCCGAGCCGCTCGGCGGCTTTCTGCAGCTCTCGCTGCCTCGCCCCCAGTATGTGACGTGGGTGACAATGGCCCAGGTTAGAGCGAGCCCCTCGGCGGCGCGTCCTGGGTGGTCGGACCCGGGCAAACACAAATACAAACCGATTGCTAAGCTGCGGACAATGAGCGAAATGTAGACAAATGTCCCGCTCCCGTTGGAAGCCTTTGTCCCGGCTCGGTTTTTGCATTTATTTCAGTGGCGAAATAATACATGATTGACGCTCTCTTTCAAAGTGTCCTAACTGTTTGGAATAAATCTAAGGTTGTTCCTAGTTGTCATGGCATTCAACCCTTTTCAATGGACTATCTCTTCATTCATTTCTGAATCCGTCCACAATATTAAGGAAACCGCTTCATGTCCACGCTCCCCGATTCCTCTCTTTCTCCTCCTACTTTTTCTTTTCTCTCCCCCCCCCCCATTTTCCCTGCAAGAATTAGAAACTGGTTTGAATCCTGTTCCTCGAACCTGTTACTTTTCAGGCTTTTTTTCTCTCTTTCCTGTCTTAGCCTCTCGCGGTTGCCTCTCCCTCCCCCTTTCACGTGGGAGCTCACTGCCCTGCCCTGTGGAGGAGGGAAATTGGAGTTCCAGAAATCGGGGAGGCTCGGAGTTCGGCTCTGGCAGGGGTGAGGGTGAGCCTGTACTGGCCATTGTCACCCAGCTGCTAAATAAATAACTGGGGAGAAAAAGTTCCTCCATCTAAGCATTGCAGAAAAGACCTTCTTTCTCCCTTCCTCTTTTCCCTCTGTCCCCAAGGTAGGGGGGTCTCTTGAGGACCAGGGCAGGCTCCAGGGATGGGGCTGGAATAGTCTGATTGGGCCAGGCCAATTCTTGAGTTGGGTGAGAAAGGCCTCATCTGGCAAGAATTACCCCCTTTCCCATATCCCCAGAGCCATCCTTGGGGGAAGGATCTTCTTCTAGACCGTTCACGGAGCCGGCTTCTTTTCCTCAGCTTGGATCCGCTGGTTCCATTTAGTTCCCAATTTCTCCCTCTTCTCCAAACTTGTGGGGCTTTTCTTCCCAGAATCTAAATCAGTGATGGGGCTGTTGATCACGTCCTCTCCTCTTGCCCCTGGAAGCCTGCAAGGTGCCTAACGCACCTTACAGGCAGCTGTTTTCCTACGGGAATCAGGCTCCTGGGAATTAATCATTGGGAGGGGGGCGCTGACACTTGTGCACTGAGAAGGAGGCCCCCAGCCCCGTGCACACAAGGCGAGCTCGCCCGGCGCCTGCCCCTTGGTCTCAGCCGGTTGAAACTCTTCCTCACCTCATTTCGATGGGCGTCCTCCAGGGGCACCTGCGGGGCCACACACTTCCCCTGCTCGCGCAGGCCATCGCCTGGGGCTCCGCCCCTCACCCACAGTCCCCCTGCCCGTGCTCCCAGTTTTCCTGCCCCGGCCTTGGGGCAGCCAGGCAGGGAGGGAGTTGAAGACAGCCTGGGCCTTGTTTCCCGCCGCCGCGCTCGGCGTCTCTCTCCTGGGACCTCGCGAGTCCATTTTCCCCGTCGCTCCGTCGCTCGTGTAGTTTCCCGCGTCCGCTTCCAAAGCGCTGACATTTGCAATTGAAAAGGCGCAGGGAGACTGCTGGGAGGCCCATAATTGAAGGGGAGAAACTGGGCTTGTTAGAGGAAGATCATAAAATGCAGGTCTCCCGGGAGCGGCTTGAGGACGCCTAGAAGTCGGAGTGGGCCCAGCTGGTGGCCAGGGCAAGTCTGGGCCGAGAGCACGCCCCAGTGTCACCCCGATCGGGTGCCCGGCTTGCTGCCCGAAGAGCTGGGGGCCAGGCGCCAAACGCGCATTTTCCACCCCAATGAAACAGGTTATTATTGCACGCTGAGGACTCCCCGAGAGGCCTCCCTGTGAGGGCTACAGGCGGGCTTTTCCATCCCGGGAGCTCCTGTTCTGCTCCATCCAGCACACCCAGCATGCCCAGAAGGCCTAGTCCCCGCTCCTGACCTGTCCCAGAGTCTTCTATTAATGTCCTCCTACCCATACGCTGTCAGGTCTGAAAAAAACAAATCAGTGTCCCCCTCTATTTGGGTGTGTCCTAGTCTCCCCAGCTCCGGATTCTTCTGTGATTCTTTCCAGGTACCATCTTGCAGCCAGGAAAGGACAGTGGGCTCCACCCCATCAAGTCCAGTGGGGGCTTTGAGTTCGGCTGCCAAGGTCACCTGGCCCTTGAGCACTCTGCCCTGGGCCTTCTCCTTCCCCCACACACTAGAGAGGCTACAGTGAGGTGGTGCTGCAAGTTCTGGGCCCAGCATGCTCTGTGCGGGAGACTTGTGTGGCATCTCTTTGGGGTCCCCAACACCATGCATCTCTGGACGGGTCTCTAAAGCAGGTGGTGCCCCCGTCCCTAGTCTTTATTCTCAGCGTTGGGGTTCCAGGTCTCTTACACATCTCATCAACTAGATCCATTTTTGATTGGTTTAGGATGGGAGCAAAGGAAGCTGCAGGCCCCACAGGAGGTGGAGGAGGGAGGAAGAGAACCTCTGTCCCTGGAGAGAGCTGCACTGGGTTCTAAGTTGGACTGAAGGTCGATGCAGGCTGCTGGAGGGGCAGCGGGGTGGCTAACAATCGCTGGGAGGCCCAGGAGGGGAGGTGAATGTACACAGGCTAAGTGGCCCCACTCCAGGACAAGTAGCCCTCCGAGGCAGCCCAGTGTTTACCTGTTTACTTTCCCAGGTAGCTCAAACACGAGTGCCTTTTCTGGTGCGCCTGCGTCCCCAGCTTCCACTTCCCTGTATGCCCCCTGTTGGAGGGGGGTGAGCTATAAAAAGCAGCAAACAAGGCAAGAAAGGAGGTACTTTGGGAAAGTGGGGAAAAGCCTTGCAGACCCCATGCATGGGAGCTTCAACTTAGTGCACCTCTGTGGGTGAAGTGGGCGTCCTAGGGGGTGACCCCCCTCCCCACCTCTCCATCTCTTTTCTGGGCTTGAGGGCCTCTTGGAAGATGCTCTGCTTGCATCCTTCCCTTTCAGGATGGCCAAAGCTTGCTGGGTAGGTGTGTCCTCCAGGGGAGTTCAGGGCCCCAAAAGCCCTGGAGGGGGCAACTTGAGGGCTGCTCTAAAGGTGAGGGCAGCCTTGAGGAGCCCAAAGCTTACACAGCCCTCCACCACAGCCCTTGCCCTCCCCACCCACAAAAGCGCCTCCAAGCATTAAAAATACAAGGTCTTCTCCCTTTATTTGGAAACAGTAATTTGTTTGACTTCATTTCTTTTCTTTGTTTTTTGGGATGAAAAGGGGTTGAAAAGAAACCCCTTCCCCGGTACAGGGGCTGCGTGCTCAGCCTCCGCACATCCCAGCTCAGATAACAACCTTCAAGTGGATTAGTTTATTGTCTGGTTAGCGCCAAGGTGCAAGCGCTTGTCTTCATTCACTCTCGAAACAAAGCGCGTTGCACCTTCCTGCTCCGGCGCGGATTAGCAGCGCGAACACAAAGGTTTTGTCTCAGGGGAAGGTTTATTTTATCTCGGGTTGGAGACTCAGATCGTGGCGTGCACTCGAAATCAATGAGGAAGGAAAACATCGCCCAAGCTGGCCCCTGAGCATGGTGATAAAGACGCTCACCTTAGAGACACGCACCTCTAATAAAACAGCCGGGAAGGCGGCTTCAAGCGAAGGTCGGGGAGCAGGGGCTGCGGGAAGCAGGGGTGTCAGCTCCTGTCCCGGGTGAAGGAAGTCGGGGAGCGAGGTTCGGGCATACCACCACACGTGAGAGCCTTTCCTAACCGGAAAACGGAAAGTCAGGCGTGTCTCGGGTCGCACCAAGCGCCAACTGGCAAATCCTTCTGTCCACAGGCAACAGAGTGGAGCGATTGGGTCGGGGGTGCCTAAAGCCGCGTTTGCGGCAACTTTGGGGAGGCTGGGCCATGACTGGGCAGATCTCCCGCAGGAAAGACCCACAGCCATCGGACAGATGCACCAGAAAGTGAGGGCTAGTGTGAAGGTAAAGAAAATCACAGCCACTCTGGGATCAGTCAATACTGTGGTGTTAACTCTTAAAATTGCCCCAGGAAGGGAGGAATGAGGGGTGGCTCCTCCCAAGCCACCAAGAAATTGTTGGGCAGATAAGGAGTTTTCCAAGCCCGGAGACTCAGTTCTGATTCTGCTTCTCAGAAAAGCCACCTCTCCCTCCTCCCTTCCCCCAGAGCGGCAGAAACCTAGGAAGCCAGGAAAGAAGTGATGTTGGGACCCAGAGCCTGGAGTCGCTGGCACAATTAATTGTGGGTGCAGAACGCAGGCACCTGAGTGAGCTACCTCGCCTCTATTTTTTTTAAAGGTGAAATATACAACACTTTCCCAATTATCTTTCTTTCTTATTTTTTTTAAAGGCCAGTATCTCCTGAGGACAATAATTGTAATAGAAATTAGGATTTCTCTTTCTATTAGTCAGCCTCATTGTGTGCAGCGTAAGACCCCGAGGGCATATGTTAGGACTTTGATAAATGTACTTTAATGAGATCTTTGAAAATGCATGCAATAAAATAAAAGGTGAGAAAAGCCGTTTAACTTTCATGGTTGTTAAACTGAACACGAAATGTGGCTCCAGGCGCGCTACAAAATGGAACCAGCCGCCCTCCAATATTTTCTTTTAAAACGCAGTTTTAAGCCCCCCTCGGGCCAGAGAGCCTGTCCCAGCCAATCCATTATCACCGGTTTACTGGGGAACCAAACACCACGTCCCCCCCAGGCGAACCCTTTGCTTTATTCGTTCACACTGCTCTAATGATTAAATATGTTACAATGAGATTATGCGTAGTCAGTCTCGCCTTCAGGAACATTCTTCAAGCCAAGCCCAACCTTCCCCTGATAAGGACTTCAATGCGGGAGATTTTTGGTTTCTCAAGGAAACACAGCGCTGGAAGCATTTTCTTATCTGAATTTACTTGTTAACACGTGATTAAATCATCTCCACAGGACTTCCAAAAACAAGCAACCTCTCCTACTGGGTTTGCCTACAGCACTTATAGCTGGGCCGGACAGGCTGGTGTGAAGTGCAGCGGTCCTGGGCCCGGGGAAGCGGAGCCCTCTGCTTGGGCCGAGAACGGCTGAGTCCTGGACGTACAAGAATGGGCCCGCGCGGACCCTCGGGCATGGGGGCGGGCATTTCTTAGGGATCTCTCTCGGACTTCTGAAAACTGGGCACCAGAGGCCAATGACCATCCCCTAAATGCCAAAAAGACGAGAAGACGCGAAAGAAGGCTTTCTCGCAGATGGGGGGTGTGGTGGTGGTGGCTGCGCGGAATCGTCGCCCCCGTCGCTCCTTGGCGGCCGGGACCTCGGCAGACCCCGCTGAGGTTCATTTCTGATCCTCTGGCGATCTCTACTGACGCAAACGAGAACTGTCCGGCTGGCCTGGTGACACTGCCTCCCAAACTCCGTGTTTGAACCGCTCCCCAGCGACCCCTGCCCACTCCTCGAGTCCCCACCCTGGGCCCTTCCTGCCTGTAATTCCTGCCACCTGCCCTCCCACCCCTCCCCCACCTCGCGTCCCATTTTTGCGCGAGGAGAACCCCCCCTTCTTCACTAGCAGCTATGTCCAATCGCCTCCGGGACTCTGCCTTCCCCCCCAACTCCCGAAACCTCCTTGCGGCGCACTGGGGACACTTACCGGGCGGAGGTGGGTGCAGGGCGCACCTTCCTGACAGCGGCCGGGTAGAAGAGCAGGCGGCACCAGGCAGTGGGGAGGGGCCGGCGAGGCGCTCGGCGCGCCCGCTCCGCCTCCCGCTCCCCGGCGCTGCAGCGACAGCCCCACCGCATTTCGAGGCGCGTCTTTATCTAGTCCGCCCCGCCCGGCCGCCCCTCCCCCACCGCGCGCCCTCCCGGGCGGGGCGGGAGCAGTGTGGCGGCGCTCGAGGCGGGCGGGGAGGGCGGCGCGGCGCCGGCGCTCGTCCTCCTCCCGGTCCCCCGCACCTGCCCTGCCCTGAGAGCCCGGGTCCCAGGCCGCGGCGGTAAGTGCGGGCGGCGGCAGAGCCCGGCCGGGCGGCCGGAAAACTTTTCTCGAAGGTGGCTCGCGGGGCGGCCCCACCCTGCCTCACCCACCTGCTGCTTCGGAGTCGGTGACCCTGGACCGACGAGTCGGAGGCCGAGGAGGGTGACTCCAGCCCGGCCGGCCGCGGGACCCCGGCCCAGAGCGCGTCCCGGTCGCTGGCGGCCGCGGGGCCCCGGGCGGGCGGGACGGAGGACCTGGGCGTGCGCGCCGGGCTCCCGGTTCCCCGCCGCCGGGCTCAGCTCCTGCCCGGGCGTCCCCAGTCTCCCCGGCAGCGCGCGGGCGGCTCACCTGAGTCAGTGCGGCGCGCGCCGCTCCTGCTGCTCTCCCTGGCGAGCCGCGGGCGGTGCGGGGCGCGGGCGCGGCGCTCGGCGCCGGGCGCGGGCTGTCCCCCTCCCGTCCCGCCCGAGGCCGCAGCGAAGCCGGGCGAGCGGAGGGGCCGCTCCCCGCGCTGCGCGCTCTGTTTGTTTTCCTTGCCCGACTGACGTGAGTCAAAATATTGGCCATATGTTCAGCGGTAATAAATTGAGCATGAGCGCAAACACACTTGGGCTTCGATGGCTCTTTCAGCTGCCTTGGCCGGCTGCCGGGGGTCGGGAGGGCTTCCACCCTGTGCAGCCCCTTCCCTCAAATGGGTGGGCAGGTTCCTTCCCCTTAGCGCCCCTCTGAGCTGGACCCAGGTCTGTCCTCTGCCTCGCCCCTCCTCTGCTCCCATCTGAGCCCTAGGGCCTGCAGCTCTTGGAGAGCCCGGGCTGCTGGTTAACAAGGTCGCCATCTATAAATCGCTCGGTCGCTAAGACGCCATAAAACCAAAGGGCCAGATGTGGCATGTTATTTATGTGTGAAACCGCGTTTACACTAGATAGGCTGCCCAAGGACGGATAGTACGACTTCGCGGGAGGTCGCGGCTCCTCCTCCAGTACACGCCCCCTCCAGATTGAGAGGTGCTGGTCTTTCTGGGAAAGGGATTCAGCTCTCTGCAGCCCAGGAAGAAAGTAATTTGAGTGTGTCACTCGCTTGTGCCAAGGTGCCACCTGTCCAGGATTACAGGCAACCTTTGGTTTTACTTCGGCGGCTTTTCTGGTTCCTTTCTCGTGCCTTCCTTTTTTTCGCAGGCACCGGGAGGCTATTTTCCAGGTCCTGGATAAGTTCCATGGAACTTTGGTCTGACCCAGGAAAGATGGCGTTCGAAAGCTGAAGATGCTCATCTTGCGGTGGGTGGGACTTGAGGGTGGGGGCAGCCTGGCCCCTAAGAGAAAGAGTTTTTTTGGGGGGGTGGGGGGTGGGGGAGGAGGAAGTGGAGCAGTTCACTTGGCTGAGGAGGAACTGAAATTTTTCCTTAATCAGGCCCATCTTATTTATCTGAAATTGAAGCCCAGGCACCAACTCAAAGGCAGCCTTGGCGCTGGCCCTTGCCATCTGAGCAGCCCTGTGTACTGCAGGAAGGGGAGGAGAATACTGTGTAGTGATAGAAAAGAACTGCTTCATTTTCCTCCTCCAGGACGCGGCTCGGAAGTGAAGACAATGCTGCATGTCCCCAAGCCGGTCATCTCACACTTTATTCACACGAACTCGTTATGAGTCATTGTCTCTCCCACGCCATTACTTTACTGTTTCTTGAAGTGAACCAAATTCTCTCTGTGGTTAATAAGCACTGAGCCTGGCCCCCTACCTTCCTTTTCATCTTCAAAACACCTGGGGTTCCCTGAATGACATCTTCCATTTGGCCCTGGAAAGTACGAGAGGAAAAATGTTGCCCTACTGCAGGGAAAAACATAAGCATTTGACTTCACTCTTACAAGTTATCCTGGGTCTATGTTCACTGGATAACTGTCCTTAGGTGACTGTTAAGGGTGGAAAAATGATGCTGTTGAAAGGGGGTGGGAGAGAAGGGGAGAATGAATATGGGGTGGGGAGGAGGAACCCATTCAACAAGTACAAAAAGAAGCTATAAAATGCACCTCTTACCCTTAAGTTCTGGGCACAAATAATGCCTCTCCATGCTTGCTCTCCTGGGCCTTGGGGTGAGCTCCAAGAAATCCTTAGTTACTGCAGAAAAACCTGGGTCAAACTTCAGGCCTGTAGGAGTTGTGAGCTTGAAAATTACTACTGCATATCACACTTTTTTTTCTTGGATTTTACGTCTTTATCAATGGTTGGAAAGAAAACAATAGAGTATACTTTTGGGCTTACCTCACTCAAATGGTAAACTCTGAGTTCATAAAGAGGATGGGATCATTGATGCAATTGTTTCTTTGCAGAAAAATATTGCTTCTTGTCCAAAATCAGATGGGGGAATTTGAAGGCAGACTTTTACATTCACAGTCTTTATGGGAGTGGGTTTCTTTGTCTAAGAAGTGCCCTGTGGAAAGGGTCGTGTCCCCCTCTCCACCCCAAAATCACTGACAGCTACCAGGTAAACTGAGATGCAGGACAAGGAGCTTAGAGTCAGGGTGTGGTAGTCCTCAGCGTGGAAAACAGAGAGACGTGAAGAAAAGAGTGAATCTAGTCAGCCTTTATATCATTCTCTATTTAGGAAACTCTATTTAAAAACAAATGTACCAAGGCATCAACTAGGTAATTCATAGTAAAAATTCATTACAAAGGAGATGCAGTGGGGAGCAAGGCTTAAATGAAATACAAACCCTTAGATAGAACTCATGTGCCTTCTCTTTGGGCTTATCTAGCAGTTCAGTGCTAAACCCGAAAAAAGTATGCACCCTCAGACCTAAACAGATTTCATGCTGCGTCTTTTCTTAGGTCCATAGTCTTTGATGCCACTGTTACTTCAAAGGCATTTCTATGCTACCCATAGAGTCAAAATTTATGCACTTTTCACATTGATGAGACCTTCCTCCACAAAGTTCCCCAAAGGCATGATCAGCTACAAGGTGCTTGTGGTGTTCTCCATTTGGAGTGAGAAGTTCTCAGGCCTTCTGGAGGGTGGCTTGCTGCGTCTGACCACCTGGATGGAGCAGCCTTCAGGGATGTACAAAGATGTCTATAGGCCCTTGGCTGACCTGCCTGCTTGTAATTAATTCTGAAAGGGCACAGTACTTGCAAGTAAACAAAACAAAAAGTTTAGACTGTTTTGAACAAAGCTAGGATATAATTGAATTGTCTCTAAAAGAGTTTTATACTGGTTCCTTCATAGAGATACAAGGACACCCTTCTCCACTTTCCTTCAAGGAAGATAAAGAAGACATCTTTGGGAAAAGCAACAAAGACAGCTGGTGGCCAGGCTCCCAGGGAGGTTTTATAACAGCTCAGATAAATGCCAGCTCAGAATATTTCCAGCTATACCTCACTATTGCCATCTAGAAGTCAACAATGGCTAGTCCAGGGCAATACCTTTTTATTTTCACTAGCCAGAAACCACTTTTTTTTTTTTTTTTTTTAGAAAAAAGCTCACTTTTCCTTAGATTGTCATGAGGGATGTAAAACCCTAACAAAAGTCACTGACAGCTACCAGGTGAATTTAGAAATTTCTAGAAATTATATGCCAAAGTATGTACATATATATATATAATTCTTCATAAAGGCAATTCAGCACTTTCATCAGAATCTGAAAAGAGTCTGCAATGCCCCAAATATTAAGAACCAGTGCTTTTCTTTAAATCTTAAACCTGAAGTCTTCTTTAAACCAAACAATGGTGTAGCCTAATTGGTAAAGAATATCTGCCCTGAGCATTGTACTCTTTTAAAAGACTATCTATATGGAAGCAAACTAACAACAGCAACTTGAAAGAGAAGATAGGAACCTTAGGGGGCAGTGAGTATATGTTAATGGGGAGGAACAATTTGGAAAAGGAGGGTGAGAATGGTTGCACAACTTAAAGAATGTAATCAGTGTCACTGAATTGTACAGGCAGAAATTGTTGAATTGATGTATGTTCTGCTGTGTATATTCTCAACAGCAACAAAAATAAAATAAATTATTAACAAAAAGAGAGAGAACCAATGCTCCCTGTTGATCTGACTGGGAGGAATGGATGAGCTAGCAAGATCTTTCTTAGATGATGTATTTTGGGCAAAGTTTTGTTAATACAGTGGTATCAAGTGCAGAAGATCATGGTGATGGTTGTACAATGGGTTTTGCAATATAGTGGAGCTGATTATCCAAGGTCTGTCTGGTAGTTAGGATGCAGGGGAAAACCAACTACTTTTCAGATTTTTTTTTTTATACACTGCTATAATTGTTTGATATTGTTGAACAATTACCAGCAGGGTGTAAAAAAACAAACAAAACCAATATCATTAATATCTCACTCAAGTAAAATTTTACTGAAGAAATTAAAAAACAATTGCAGCAGCACATTGGCAGGGAACTGCCAGAAATTCAAGCTGGATTCAGAAGAGGACATGGAACAAGAGATATCATTGCTGATGTCAGATGGACCTTGGCTGAAAGCAGAGAATACCAAAATGATGTTTATCTGTCATTTATTGACTATGCAAAGGCATTCGACTGTATGGATCATAATAAATTGTGGATAACACTGAGAAGAATGGGAATTCCAGAACACTTAATTGTGCTCGTGAGGAACCTGTACATAGATCAAGAGGCAGTCGTTTGAACAGAACAAGGAGATACTACATGGTTTAAGATCAGGAAAGGTGTGCATCAGGGCCGTATCCTTTCACCACGTATTCAATCCGTATGCTGAGCAAATAATCCAAGAAGCTGGATTATATGAAGAAGAATGTGGTATCAGGATTGATGGAAGACTCATTAACAACCTGCGATATGCAGATAATGCAACCTTGCTTGCTGAAAGTGAAGAGGACTTGAAGCACTTACTGATGATGAAGATCAAAGACCACAGCCTTCAGTATGGCTTACACCTTAACCGAAAGAAAACAAAAATCCTCACAACTGGACCAATAAACAACATCATGATAAATGGAGAAAAGATTGAGGTTGTCAAGGATTTCATTTTACTTGGATCCACAATCAACACCTGTAGAAGCAGCAGTCAAGAAATCAAATGGTGTATTACACTGGACAAATCTGCTGCAAAAGACCTCTTTAAAATGTTAAAAACCAAAGATGTAGTTTTGAGGACTAAGGTGCACCCGACCCAAGCCATGGTGTTTTCAGTCGCCTCATATGCGTGTGAAAGCTGGATAATTAATAAGGAAGACTGAAGAAGAATTGATGCCTTTGAATTGTGTTGTTGGCAAAGAATATTGGATATACCACGGACTACCAAAAGAACGAACAAATCTGTCTTGGAAGAGGTACAGCTAGAATGCTCCTTAGAAGTGAGGATGGCGAGACTATGTCTTACATACTTTGGACAAGTTATCAGGAGAGATCAGTCCCTGAAGAAGGATATCATGCTTGGTAAAGTGCAGGGTCAGAGACAAAGAGGAAGACCCTCAGCTAGATGGATTGACACAGTGACTGCAACAATGGACTCAAGTATAGCAGCAATTGTGAGGATGGCGCAGGACCAGACAGTGAGTGTTTCCTTCTGTTGTGCATAGGGTCGCTATGAGTTGGAACTGACTTGACAGTACCTAACAATAACAGCAACAATGGCATGTGGAAGGAGCCCTGGTGGTGCAGTAGTTAAGTGCTCTTCTGCTAGCCAAAAGGTTGACAGTTTGAATCCACCAGCTGCTCCGTAGGAGAAAGAGGTGGCAGTCTGCTTCCATAAAGATTACGGCCTCGGAAACCTTATTAGGCTGTTTTACTCTGTCCTATAGGGTCGCTATGAGTTGAAATTGACTTGATGGCAGTTTTTTTTTTTTTTGAATGGCATATAATGTTGAACACCTTTTCATATGCTTATTTGCCATCTGTATATCTTCTTTGGTGAGGTGTCTGTTCAAATCTCTTGCCCAGATTTTTTTCCCATACAAAAATTTGTACATACATTGTTATGTGACTCTAATTGCTCTCCCCGTACTGTGACAGCACACTTCTCCTTTCCACCCCTGATTCCCCATGTCCATTCAACCAGATCCTAACTCTCTCTGCTTTCCCATCTCACCTCCAGACAGAAGCTGTCCGTTTAGTCTCTTATATCTACTTGACCTAAGAGGCACACTCCTCACGAGTATCACTTTATGTCCCACAGTCCAGTCCAATCCCTGTCTGAAGAGTTGGCCTTGGAAATTGTTTTAGTTCTGGGCTGATAGAAAATCTGGGGGCCATGCTTTCCGGGGTTCCTCCAGTCTTAGTCACACCATTAAGTCTGGTCTTTGTACTAGAATTTGAATTCTTCACCCCACCTTTCTCCTGCTCCATCTGGGACTCTCTGTTGTGTTCCCTGTCAGGGCAGTCATTGGTGGTAGCCGGGCACCATATAGTTCTTCTGGTCTCAGACTGATGGAGTCTCTGGTTTATGTGGCCCTTTCTGTCTTTTGGGCTACTACTTTCCTTGTGTCTTTGGTGTTCTTCATTCTCCTTTACTCCAGGTGGTTGGGACTAATAGATGCATCTTAGATGGCCACTTGCAAGCTTTAAAGACCCCAGATACCACTTACCAAAGTAAGATGCAGAACATTTTCTTAATAAGCTTTGTTATGCCAATTGACCTATATGTCCCCTGAAAGCATGGTCCTCAGGCCCCTACGCCTGCTACTCTGTCCCTCAAAGTGTTTGATTGTATTCAGGAAACTTCTTAGCTTTGGTTTAGTCCAGTTGTGCTGATTTTCCCTGTAGTGAGTGCTGTACTTCCCTTCACCTAAGATAATTCTTATCTACTATCTAGTTAGTAAATAACCCTCTGCCTCCCTCCCCACCCTCGTAACCATCAAAGAATGTTTTCTTCTGTGTTTGAATCTTTTCTTGAGTTCTTATAATAGTGGTCTTATGCAATATTTGTCCTTCGGTGACTGACTAAATTCACTCAGCATAATGACTGCCAGCTTCCTCCATGTTATGTTTTACGGCTTCATCGTTTGTTCTTTATCATTGCGTAGTATTCCATTGTGTTGATATACCATAATTTGTTTATCCATTCGTCCATTGATGGGCATCTAGGTTGTTTCCATCTTTTTGCTGTCATGAACAGTGCTGCAATGAACACGGAAGTGCATATATCTATTCGTGTGATGGCTCTTATTTCTCTAGGATATATTCCAAGGAGCAGGATAGCTGGATCATATGGTACTTCTATTTCTAGCTTTTTAAGGAAGCGCCAAATCGATTTGCAAAGTGGTTGTACCATTTTACATTCCCACCAATAGTGTATAAGTGTTCCAGTCTCTCCACAGCCTCTCCAGCATTTACTGTTTTCTGTTTTTGGATTAATGCTAACCTTGTTGGGGTGAGATGATATTTCATTGTAGTTTTGATCTGCATTTCTCTAATGGCTAATGATCCTGAGCATTTCTTCATGTATCTGTTAGCTGCCTGAACATCTTCTTTGATGAAGTGCCTGTTCATATCCTTTGCCCATTTTTTAATTGGGTTATTTGTCGTTTTGTTGTTGAGGTTTTGCAGTATCTTGTATTTTAGAGATTAGATGCTGATTGGATTCGTTGTGGCCAAATTTTTTTCCACAGTCTGTAGGTCATCTTTTTACTCTTTTGGTGAAGTCTTTTGATGAGTGTAAGTGTTTGATTTTTAGAAGCTCCCATTTATCTGGTCCCTCTTCTGGTGCTTGTGCATTGTTACTTATGGTTCATATTGTGTTTATGCCATGTATTAGGGCTCCTAGCATTGTCCCTATTTTTTCTTCCAGGATCTTTATCGTTTTCAATTTTATGTATAAGTCTTTGATCCATTTGGAGTTAGTTTTTGTGCATGGTGTGAGGTGTGGGTGTTGTTTCAGCTTTTCGCAGATGGATATCCAGTTATGCCAGCACCATTTGCTAAAGAGACTGTCTTTTCCCCAGTTAACAGACTTTGGGCCTTTGTCAAATATCAGCTACTCATAGGTGGATGACTTTATGTCTGGATTCTCAATTCTGTTCCATTGACTGATGTATCTGTTGTTGTACCAGTACCAGGCTGTTTTGTCAGGAAGTGTGAGGCCTCCCACTTTGTTTTCTTCTTGAGTAATGCTTTACTTATTTGGGGCCTTTTCCCTTTCCGTATGAAGTTGGTGATTTGTTTCTCCATTTCTTTAAAAAATGCTGTTGGAATTTGGATCAGGATTGCATTGTATCTGTAAATTGCTTTGGGTAGAACTGACATTTTCACAATGTTGAGTCTACCTATCCATGAGCAAGGTATGTTCTTCACTTATGCAGGTGTCTTTGGGTTTCTTGCAGTAGTGTCTTGTAGTTTTCTTTGTATAGATCTTTTACATCTCTGGTTAGATTTATTCCTAAGTATTTGATCTTGGGGGCTATTGTAAATGGTATTGATTTGGTGATTTTTTCTTGGACGATCTCTTTGTTGGTACAAAGGAATCCAACTGATTTTTGTATGTTTATCTTATATCCTGATACTTTGCTGAAATCTTCTATTAGTTCCAATAGTTTTCTTGTGGATTCTTTGGGGTTTTCTGTGTATAAGATCATATCTCTGCAAATAGAGATACATTTACTTCTTCTCTACCAATCTGGATGCCCTTTATTTCTTTTTCTAGTCTAACCGCTCTGGCTAGGACCTCCAGCACAATGTTTAATAAGAGTGGTGATAAAGGGTATCCTTGTCTGGTTCCCGTTCCCAAGGGGAATGCTTTAAGACTCTCTCCATTTAGAATGATGTTGGCTGTTTGCTTTGTATAAATGCCCTTAATTGTGTTCAGGAATTTCCCTTCTATTCCTATTTTGTTGAGAGTTTTTATCATGAATCGGTGTTGGACTTTGTCAAATGCCTTTTCTGCATCGATTGATAAGATTGTGTGGTTCCTATCTTTTTTTTTAAATTAACGTGATGGATTACATTGACTGTTTTTCTAATGTTGAACCATCCCTGCACACACCTGGTATAAATCCCACTTGATCATGGTGAAATTTTTTTTGATATGTTGCTGAATTCTATAGGCTAAAATTTTGTTGAGGATTTTTGCATCAATGTTCATGAGGGATATTGGTCTGTAATTTTCTTTTTTTGTGGTGTCTTTACCTGGTTTTGGTATCAAGGTTATGCTGGCTTCATAGAATGAGTTTGGGAGTATTCCATCGTTTTCTATGCTCTGAAATACCTTTAGTAACAGTGGTGTTAACTCTTCTCTGAAAGTTTGGTAGAATTCTCAAGTGAAGCCATCTGGGCCAGGGCTTTTTTTATAGTTGGGAGTTTTTGAATTATTTTTTCAATCTCTTCTTTTGTTATGGGTTTATTTAGTTGTTCTACCTCTGTTCATGTTAGTTTAGGTAGGTAGTGAGTTTCTAGAAATTTGTCCATTTCCTCGAGGTTTTCAAATTGGTTAGAGTACAGTTTTTCATAGTATTCTGTTATGATTCTTTTACTTTCAGTTGGGTCTGTTGTGATATCACCCATCTCATTTCTTATACAGGTTATCTGCTTCCTCTCCTGCTTTTCTTTTGTCAGTTTGGCCAATGGTTTAGCAATTTTGTTGATCTTTTCAAATAACCAGCTTTTGGTCTTGTTAACTCTTTCAGTTGTTTTTCTGTTCTCTATTTCATTTAATTCTGCTCTAATTATTATTATTTTCTTTCTTCTGGCGCCTGAGGACTTCTTTTGCTGCTCTCTTTCTACTTGTTCCAATTGTAGGGTTAATGTTTTGATTATGGCCTTTTCTTCTTTTTGGATGTGTGAATTTATTGCTATAACCTGACCTCTGATCACTGCTTCTGCTGTGTCCCAAAGATTCTGGTAGGATGTGTTTTCATTCTCGTTTCATTCTGTGAATTTCTTTATTCCATCCTTAATTTCTTCTATAACCCAGTAGTTTTTGAGCAAGGTGTTGTTTAGTTTTCATGTGTTTGATTTTTTTCCCTTGCTTTTTGTGTTGTTGATTTCTACTTTAATGGCTTTATGGTCAGAAAAGATGAGTTGTAATATTTTGACACTTTGGATTTTGTTAAGGTTTGCTTTATGGACTAATATGTGGTCTCTTCTGGAGAATGTTCCATGTGCTTTTGAAAAGAAAGTATACTTGGCTGCTGTTGGGTGGAGTGTTCAGTATATGTCTGTGAGATCAAGTTGGTTGATTGTAACATTTAGCTCTTCTGTGTCTTTGTTGAGCTTCTTTCTGGATGCTTTGTCCTTCACCAGAAGTGGTGTGTTGAAGTCTCCCACTATTATTGTGAAGCTGTCGATCTCTGTTTTCAGTGCTGTTAGAGTTTGTTTTATGTATTTTGGAGCCCTGTCGTTGGGTGCATAAATATTTATTATAGTTATGTCCTCCGGGTGTACTGACCCTTTAATCATTATATAGTGTCCTTCCTTATCCTTTGTGGTGGATTTTACTTTAAAGTCTATTTTGTCAGAGATTAATATTGCCACTCCTGCTCTTTTTGAGTGTTGTTTGCTTGATATATTTTTTTCCATCCTTTGAGTTCTAGTTTGTTAGTGTCTTTAAGTCTAAAGTGTGTCTCTTGTAGGCAGCATATAGAAGGATTGTGTTTTTCATCCAGTCTGCCACCCTCTGTCTCTTTATTGGTGCATTTAGTCCAATTACATTCCACATAATTATTGATAAGTGTGCATTTAGTGCTGTCATTTTGATGTCTTTTTTTTGTGTGTTGTTCACGGTTTCTTTGTTGCACTTAATTTTCTGTGCTGAGTTGTTTTTCTTTATGTATTTTCTTTTCATCTTTTTCATTGTTGATTTTGTGTTTGCTGAGTCTTTATGTTTTTCTAGTTTTTTATTTTGACTTGTAGGATTGTTAGTTTCCTTTGTGGTTACCTTAATATTTACCCCTATTTTTCTAAGTTTATACTAATCTTTTGTTTCTTTATATTGCCTTGACTTCCTCTCCATATGAAAAATTTATGTCTACATTTTTTAAGTCTCTTTTTTATTGTTTTAATGTTGTCATCTCTTACATATTGACATCTGTTTCCCTACTTTCAGTGTTTTAGCTTTGATTTACTTTTGTGACTTCTCTTTCTGTGTTGATATCTGGTTGCTGTGTGTGTTCTATTCTTGGGTTGTTATCTGATGATACTAATTTTCTAACTGGAGGACTCCCTTTAGTATTTCTTGTAATTTTGGTTTGGTTTTTTCAAATTTCCTAAACCGCTGTTTATCTGGAAATGCCCTAATTTCGCCATCACATTTGAGAGACAGTTTAGTTTCATATATAATTCTTGGCTGGCAGTTTTTTGTCCTTCAAGGCTTTATATATGTCATCCCATTGCCTTCTTGTCTTCGTGGTTTCTGCTGAGTAGTCGGAGCTTATTCTTATTGACTCTCCTTTGTAGATGACTTTTCTTTTATCCGTAGCACTTTTAAAATTCTCTCTTTACCTTTGGCTTTGGCAAGTTTGATTATAATATGTCTTGGTGACTTTCTTTTGGGATCTACCTTATGCGGGCTTCAATGAGCATCTTGAATAGATATCTTGTAATCTTTCACCATATCAGGGAAGTTTTCTGCCAACAAATATTCAACAATTCTCTCTGCATTTTCTGTTACTCCCCCCGTTCTGGTATTCCAATCACTCGTAGGTTATTCCTCTTGATAGAGTCCCACATAATTCTTAGGGTTTCTTCATTTTTTAAAATTCTTTTGTCTGATTTTTCCTCAAATAAGTTGGAGTCAAGTGCTTTATCTTCAACCTCACTGATTTTGACTTCCATTGCCTCAGTTCTGCTCCTATGACTTTCTATTGAGTTGTCTAATTCTGAAATTTTATTGTAATCTTCTGGATTTCTGATTGCTGTCTGTCTATGGATTCTTGCAGCCTGTTAAATTTGTCATTATGTTCTTCTCTAATCTTTTTAATTTATTCTATTGCATGTTCTGTGTTCTTGCCCAGGTTTTAATTAAGTTGTTTATTTATTTATTTTTTAGATTTTTATGTCCTTATTCTCTTTTAATTTAAATGCCTGTCCTCCCCCGTCTTCTTCCCTCCCTCCCTCCCTCCCTCTTTCTCTTCCTTCCTGCCTTTCTTTCTTTCTTCTTTCCTTCCTAACACTGATTTTTTGAAGAACCCAGGCCATTTCTAGAATATCCACATTCTGGATTTGTGGACGGTTTTTCTCCTGGTGTCATTTACCTTGCTGTCTACTCCCTGCAGAACCATAAACTCAATATTAGATCTAGAGTCTTGATTAGGTTCATGCTACACATTTATGCCAAGGATGTCATTTATGTGGCATGTCACATTGCATCTCATTCCAAGGCAAATCATGTCCTTCTCCTAGTGAGTTCAGTTTGATCACTTGGTTAAGATAGTGACCACCAGATAGCCCCATTGTGAACTAGTAAGTAATCTGTGCGGGACACTTTGGTATTATCTCAGTATTCTTTGGCATTTTGTAAATATCCTGCTCCACAAAAATTTTTCATCTAATGGTTTTAGCATCCTTTTGCCTGAGTTCTGTTGCTCCTTCTGCATGTACTTGCTGGCATTTTTCTGTAAAGAAAATCTTCCTTTTCCTCAGCCTCCAGCATGGATTCATGGAATCAAAAAAAAATTTATGTTATAATCAATTAACTATTCTTCTGATGTTCAGATTACCCAAATTTTAGCCATTGGAAATCCCTTCAGTCAGACTTCCATGTCCTTTTGACATGTTCCCATTAGTCTTTGAGTGTTTCCTTGCTTTCTGGCCAGTCAGTTGTTCTAATTTCACCAAGGGCCCCAGACCTGGAGCCAGCCATTTCTTCAGGAGCCTTGTTTGTTTTGGTAGAGAATGGTACTTGGAAGTCTAGATTCTGAAAGTTTAATGCTGCCAAAAAATAGACACCTCTCCCTCTCCCAATAATTCCACTCTTTTGCATTGTGTAAGTGGCTCAATCTCTTAGGATTTAATTTATGGTCATAGTCTGTCTGCTCAGTTGTGCCTCCACTTGGCTGACCATATCAGTTTACTCTTTCCTCTCCAAAACCACCTGATTACTTGATGTTGGAAATTCTGCCCAGGATCCAGGGGTGTTGTGTAAAGTCTTGAGCTAAGTTTCTTAGCAGCTACAGCCACACAATGCTGTGTCACTGGCTCCAAATCTTGTCCTACCTTTTCAGAGCTTTGGTTTGGACTCTTATGGTGACATTCATGGTAAATACTCTTCATTCAGATTTTTGAACGAGACATTGGGTGTACTTCCTACAGGGCAAACACACATGGCCAAGATAATATCATTCACAGTCATAAAAATACCAGTGGTTTGTAGGTGGGAGGATGATCGAGGATCTTGTTTTGAGTATAGAAGACGAAACAAGCCTGGTTGAGGCTGAATGCAAAAGATCCCTAATCATCCTAGAGCAAACCTAAGCCTGTGGTGTACTTTGTAACAGTAGTGTATTGATCATGTTGGTCTCTGTCTTGATTCTCTAAATGAATTAAGAGGCCTGCTGAGATTTTAAAGACCATATGATTTCTTACTTTTCAAACAGAGGTAGTGGATTCCAAGAATCATGCAAATTTGATTTATATTGGGCTAATTCTTGGAAGAGGATGATGAGAACTATGAAATGCAAATCAGCTATAATTTTGTGGTCCACTTCATTTCTAGCCAATGTAGGGGGTTGGATACTAGTAGCATATATTTTATTGAACACTTAATACTTGCCAAAAAAGCTGTGCTGAGGTCCTTTTTTTAAAAAAAAATATTTTATTTAGTTTTTGGTGAAAGTTTGCACAATAAATTAGGCTCCCATTTGAAATTTCTATACAGATTGTTCGGTGGTATTAGTTACATTTTTAGTAGTGTGTCGGCATTCTCTTTAATTGTATTCTGGTTGTTCCATTGACAGTACTCTTGTTTCCCTGTCCCCTTATCTTGTCATCTTTGCTTTAGAGTAAATGTTGACCTTTTGGTCTCACGCAGATGGTTTTTTAGTACAGCACCACACTGATAGGTAATATCCTTTATTTTGTGTGCCACTCTGTTATTTTGCTAAAAAGTGATCTCAGGGGATAATTTCGGGTCAAGGTTTAAAGAGTATCTCTGAGTGATAGTCTTAGGGAATCCTCTGGTCTCAACTGGTCCAATAAGTCTGGAATTTTTAAGAATTTGCGTTCTAGTCCACATTATTCTCCCCTTCTATCAGGGTCCATCTATTGTGGCCCTGATCAGATGGTCAGTAGTGGTAGCCGGGCACCACCTAGTTATTCTGGTCTCAGGGTGGATGAAGCCGTGGCTCATGTAGGCTATTAGCCTTGTAGACTAGTTTCTTCTCTGAGACTTTGGTTACCTTCTTACCTTTTTGCTCCTTATGAGTAGAGAACAATTGTTGTATCTTAGATGGCTGCTTGCAAGCTTTTAAGACCACAAACACTACTCACTTCACTAGGATGCAGAACACGAACTTTGTGAACTATATTATGTTCATTGACTGAGTTGCCCCATAAGACTAAGGTCCTAAGCCTTCAAATCTAGAGTGCTGAGGTCCTTTATGTATATATTTTCATTTAATTCCCACAGTAACCCCATGAAATAGGGAACACCAGTTATTATCTTTATTTTAAAGATAAAGACTAAGATGTATAAGGAGGTTATGCACAGATTCTGGAGTCAGAGTGCATGGGCTTGAACCTCTCCTCCTCCCTGTGATCTTGGGCAAGTTACTTAACCTCTTTGAGTCTCAATTTCCTCCTGTGTAAAATGGAGCTGATAGAACCTACTCTTAGGATTATTATGAAGATTACATGAGATAATGTATGTAATCTCAGAGCCTGCTGATGCCTGGCTCATGGTAAACATTTCCTGACTTTGAGGTTCAATTACTATCAACATTACTAGCTTTGGTTACAGCAGGGCTGGGATTCCCCCTTAGGCCTACCTGACCCAGAACTCACACTCTTGACCATCACACCTGCAAGCGAATTGCACTTGGAGAAAAGAAGTACCTTAGTAATGACATGACTCAAGTGGCACGACTGCCTTGTCAGTGAGCGGCAGCTGGAGAAAACACGCCAAAGGATGTTTTCTCCTCCATTCCATTTTCTTGTATTTCTGTTTTTACTGCTAGTGTTTTTTCTTTCTTTTTTTTCCTTTTGATTAATTGCTCATTCTGTTGGTGGCAACGAGGGACACTATTGGCTGTTGACACTCAGGACTAAATAAATGACAGATTCATGGGTTGCTTTATTACTTTACAATAAAAGGATGCAGTACTTCTACTGGAAGATTCTGGAAGTTTGGAAAAACATGTCACTTTCCGGTAACATTTATTTAGAGACACTTTGCATTTTAAATGTAAGTTGAGTCTGATTCTTTGGTTTTCAGTTGGAGGTTTTGTCTCTCATGAAGCAAAGCCACTAGTCAGCAGTAGGACTGAATTGAACTGAGTTCTGTAGTTAGGTGGGACCCAGGCTCAAGGCAGTCTAGGGGATGAGGCAGTTGGCTCTTCTCACAGTGGGTTTTCCATACGTTAACTACTTATTTTCTTCACTGCATAGATGAGAGTCAATGCCCCCACTCTGTCTTGTATCCTTCTTGGGGGTGGTGAGTGCCCTACTGAAGAAGGGGAATGCCAAGAGATGGTATATAACTTGGACTTATACAATATGGAGAAGAAACAACTAGCTAGGTTTTCCTAGAAGGCATCTGGCCTACCTGCAATACTGGAAGTAAAACCCTTGAAAAGAATGGAGAATGAGTGAATTGGCCTTTCTTCTAATTATTCTGGATTCATGGTCACCGACTCCCTGGCATGTTAACTTGTTAAGAATAGGAGAATGAAGGCAGAAAATTGTACTCAGTCATATTTTCCCCATCCTGAGCAGCTCTCCACAGATGATGGGAGATCCACTGGCTGAATTACAAGTTTGTTTTTGAGCCCTCTAGGGATTTTCTTGGAGAAGTTAATATTTATCTGACCCTGGTAAATTTAGCTCTTTGGGTGATCTTTTGGGAAAAAAGTTACCATGGCTAGTATCACAATAAAGTAAATGATAAGGTGTGGGCAATTACAGCAGCAGAAGAAGAACAAATTACATTTGGGTCCAGTCACAAAATAGTCATCTAGATTATGGTTGTCAAATTTTAACTGGTGTGGATGTTGCTGTTGGGGAAAGAAACAGCTTGTCATAAATCTCAACGATTCCTTGACAGTTTTCAGTTTCAATGGGAAGTATCATGGAAGTGAAATTGATAAAGAACTTGGCAATGAGAAAAATGTTTCCTTTTTTTCTCTTGTCAGTTTAAAGATTACCCAAGAATTTATAAATCTTGTTAGGTTTAAGGTTTAAAATTGCTTGCATATGGACGTTTTCCATTGTGAGGATTTCACTTAAGAGGAAATGGCATGGCCGTTTTCCCTTTCACAGAGGAAAAGGAGTGACTCCAGTCTTGTTTCTTCTAAATTATTCAATCAGCCAATCAGTTAAGAAGCTCACTATTTTTACTTAGACTATGTGTTTACTTGAGGTAGTTTAGGCAATGAAGATCATGGAAGGCCCAAGGCCCCAAGCCATCCCTTGTTGATAACAAAGTATAGTCTGATTCTAGTGCCTGCCTCTGAGAGTGAAGGACTTTGGTTTGGGTGAGCAGTGTGACAGTGAACATCTGGCATTTAAGGCATATGACTTAAGTGGATGAAAACAGTAGCTTAGAAAATGGGCATACATGTATTAAACAGCTTAGGAAAAACAGTAGCGTTACCTAGGATTGTTTTTCCTGCGGAACAAACTAGTATGACCTTTGCATATTTGAACTCTGTCTAGTACCATTATTTCACGTCTTTGTTTTTTCCACTTCTGCCCCCCACCTTTGGTATGGTGGCATCTATTGTGTATGTATCTGATAGACATCTAATTCTCACTGAATTAATGGGGGTATTTTAGGCCTTAATAGTAACTAACAGTGAATATTAAGATGTAATTATAGTGCCCCGGTCTTTGTGTGACTCATGACTTTTAGGAGCTCACAGCATGCCAAACATTGTCTCACTTGAACCTGAGTAACAAGTATCACTACTTCCATCTTGGGGAGGAACACGTGAGGAACAGAACAGGAAGGTCTGTTGTCTGGTGTTACAAAGAGGCACAGAAATGGCCACACAGTCCCTTTATCTTGTCCTTTATTCTGGAGAGGTCTCTGTTTAGCTAGATTGTCTTCCAAAGCAATCCTTATTCTCTATTTTAGCATCCCCTGTGGCTGTTTGTGTACGCTTGCTGGTGTCTGGGGCAGGAGCAGTTCTGGATGAACTGAGAAGAAAAACGACAAAACTTCTATTATAATGCAGTGTTTATTGTTGGATCAATATGATCGATGACCACCTGTCAGATCTGTAACATTATCTGGGAACCAGCAGATGGAGCTGTTACAGATAGCATTCAGAGGTTTGTTTATTCTCCTGAGCACGTGTTTCCATCCTGAGGGAAATACCATTTCATTGTTGGTGCAGAGGAGTTGTTTGTAGCCAGATGTTGAACACACCTTTTCTCTTGGCTCAAGTCTGCAGAATTGGAAGGCCGTTTAAGTGGAGGGCTAAGGTCTTCATGTGGAAATGTGTGATGAGCATCTTCCACCTCTCACAGGCCTCCCCCTAGTAGGAACAGTTGATTTCTATGTTTGAGGAGAAAATTGGATTCATTGCCTTCTGGAAATCCCATGCTTAGAATCACAGAAGTGTTTACATATGGTAACCTAGAGGGGAAAAGAGAGACTTTGGTTAATGACTCATTTGGTAAACACAGCATTACTATTGATAGACTCCAAAAACATGCATATGTAGGATGTCTCTTGGGATTTGCAGGGACCATTTGTCCAGGCGAACATACGGTGCTGTCCATTCAAGCTGGAGACCACAGGTGCTTTGTTACTTCTGTTATGGAGGGGCATGGTGGATTACTTGTCCTATCTTGTGCTTTTGAGGATACTCGGGAAACTTAAATGTATCCATTATCCCTTTAGTATGGTAGCGTTTCTTCCTGGGGGAGGAATGAAAACTTATTACTGGTTTTTAAATACTCTATGAAGGCAATCACCAGGCTTCCTGCTTTCCATGTGTGGTGAGGTCAGAATGAAGGGAGATTCGTTCTGGGGCAATATGAACCACATGAATGTGAGCAAAGTATTCCAACAGTGAAGGCTGATAAATATGGAAGCAAGCTCCCATGGCCTTTTCCTCCAGGGTGGTTAATCAATACTGATTTGGCAAATGATGTCTGAAGAATCTCAGATGGTGTAAATGTGGGACAATGAGGGGGAAGAAAAGAACACTCTGCCTGATCATTTGTAAATTATGAGTCTGTAAAACCTATTTATTGTTTTTCCTGAAGGAAGATGGTGTGGAATTCATCAACTCCAACTACTTTATGAAATGTAAAAAAAAAAAAAGAAAGTTCTTTTAATCAAAACTGCATTTGGGATTTTGGAACAAATGTTCATTTTCTTCTCTTGTAGTCTATATCATTTTAAGAGTAAAAATTGAAGTTATAATAAATGCTTGAGGAATGAGGTTTTTATGATTATAACCCTTAAAATTTAACTTAGGGCTAATATAATTTTCTTGTTCCAATCTGTTGTTGAAACTATTTCTAGAATGTATTTGTCCACGTTTTTCCAAAGTGATTATAGCATACTAAAGATAATCGAACATTTTAAAAAGTATTCTAGGATCTTGCAATTTTCGAAATTACTATAAAGTTTTAGGAGGCAAAAAAGTGTGGGTAATTAGATTGTGTTCTAATACCAGAGAATAACCTGGATTTCCCCCTTTGGAGGGGAGAAATAGATTCCTAACCCTTGATATGAGCCTATCCATCCTACTGATGGGCTTTCACCTTTCTCTAAGAGGTGGCTTGCCAAAAATTAGTTGGATTTGATTAGTTCAGTTCCAATAAATTAAAGTTCTGCAAATTTGAAGAAGGGTAACTTCTCCAATTTTCATAAACCCCCTGTGTATAACACTGGGCATACATTTACACACATAATGTACATATTACCCCGTACTTTTACCCGTTCCCATTGAGTCGATTCCGACTCATAGCGACTCTATAGGACAGAGTAGAACTGCCACATAGGGTTTCCACTCCTTGGAATCTCATTGGGGCAGTTCTACTCTGTCCTATAGGGTCACTGTGAGTCGGAATTGACTCCACAGCAATGGGTTTGGTTTTTTTGGTTTAGAGAAAGTGGACCTTAAAAGAGGTGAATAATTAAATCTTAAACTGTTCCAAACATTTCTTAGCATTTGAAAAGAAAAAGAAAAAAAATGCCTTTCTCTCCTTCCCATAACCACATCAGTCACACTGTCTCTCTCTTCATAGTTTGAACAAGTATTTGTTAAGCACTTGCTGGATAAATTTGCAGGAGAGGAGCATAGTTGCCATCCACCCTCTATACCTCCTGACATTGCCCAGCTGCAGCCAATCCTACCATATTTTTGTCAGTTGGATAAAAGATGGTAAGAACTTTCATTGCCCTTTGAAACTCCTTTCTTTGAGTTTCCCTGAAAGGAACAGAATCTCAAGGGGCGGGATGGTGGGCAAATATTCTATCAGGCTCATGCTCAAGTGGGGAGAGATTTTCCAGTGGGAAAGGTCCTCTGGATCATGGGAAAATGGGACTGGAAGTGACAAGGAATAGAGCAGAGAGCAGACTGGAGAACATTAAGAGGACTTGAACTGGTGGGGTCTGGCTCTTGAATTTGATGCAGGAAATGGTGAAGAACCAGAGGGAAAGGGTGGTTTATTTGATAGAAGGGGGCCTGGAAAATGATATTGTAGAAATAATTAGGCTAGATAGGAGGCACCAGCAAATAAATGCCAAGAGATAAAGGAAGTGACGATACCAGGGGATGAACCGATGGCAATTCCATAATTAGGTAAGATGTGAGATCAGTATGGTCTGTTTGGTTTGTGTTCATGTATCCTTAACTCAGATGCTGCTCTGTGGTGTCGTTTATTGTCAGCCTTTAAAACTGGGTACAGATATTGTTTGTGGTGTACAGTACAGTACGTGCATGCATGTGTATACATGTGTGGTATGTGTGTCTGCACTTGTGTGTGGTGTGTGTGCATGTGCGTGGTGCATCTGTGCACCTGTGTGTGTACATGTGTAGTGTGTGCATGCATGTGTGTGTGTGTGCACAAGTGCGTCTACATTTTCCTGGAGGGTTATTTTACTGCAAGGTTTGTGAGTAAGTTTGGATTCTCAGAACAGGGTGATGCCAAAACAAAGAAGAAAGGTTGCCTGAGTGCCAACTCCGCTGTGCAGTGCAGGACGAGTTTTCCAAAATGAAAAGATTTGTGTAAATAGGCATATTTGCCAGATAAGCAACAAAACACGTAAGTGATGTCTCTCTTTCTCCTAATGTTAAAATGTTGGTGACATTATCCTTTGACATTGAAAATAACAATATGTTGTGGAATAGAGCGCAAAATTCATGTGAATTTTTATGATAAAGAATAAACTGTCAAGGAAATTTCAAACCTGCTGTTATTTGCCTCAGACTGTGTACTGGCTAAATAAACCAAAACATTTATTTTCATGTACTTTAAATTCTGATTTTCATTAACTTTTCAATCTGGGACGTTGTGTGAATCACCTAAACTCCCTTTCTTTAGTGCCTACATAATCACAGAAATGCTTATCCTTGCTGTTTCAAATGAGGACCCATGCACGTCCTATGGAATTCACACCTTCCCACTGCATCTACTGGCCAGACATGCTTCTTCAAAGGAACCAGGGGAGACCAGTAGCCTGAGAACCTCAGATACCTGCTGGTTTTAAAGGTGTTTCCACACTCAGCCAGACGTTACTCTCACTCTTGCTTAGTACTAAGGTATGGCCGTCTATGAAGAGCTGCCAAAACCTTAAGAAATGTGTTCTCTGAATGACCCTTCTGCTTCTTGGGCATGGAGATTGTTTCACCAGGAACAGTCCCAGGTTTCTACCAGATTTGAACTCAATTGTACTAAGCTGTTTCACATGAAAACTCTGTGTGTGTTCCAGGCACAAACACACAGAAGCAGCTGGCCATATTCCCAAATGGAACATAATGACACAAGAGTGCCAGGCGCACACTGTGCTCCCTAGCCCCTTAGAGGCACTTTACACTGTGGAGACCCAGTGGAAGCTGAGCCACTCACCTCCCTACGCCAGTGTTACTCAGGGTGCTGATAGAACTGCAGAGCACACACACGTGGGAGGAACAGATGGTGTCCTGGTGCTATTGTTATTTTACAGTCTGGCTGAATGGGAAACTGAACTCTCAAGGACAGCTTGTAGACTGTGGCAGTTAAACAGGGGATTGTATCTCCCAAGAAAAGGTTCCACCATTTTGGTGGAGTCAAGTATGGCTCCTCTTCACGGAGAAAGTGAGGACAGATGAGACTTCTCTGAAGAAGTGATTTATATAATGACCCTTAATGAATGATTTCTAGGGCATTGTGTGCTGCACTGCGTTGCTTGAGCTTCCTGTTGGAAGTACAGCTATTGCTGATCTGGGTCTTGGGTTTCTGTTGCTTACAGCAGTGGGAGTTGCCATCTACACACATGATGGTCACACTTTCTTATTTGACATTTCCAAAATATGATTACTGTGCAACATTATTTGGATTAAACATGTCTGATTGACAAGCACACAGCCTGTGTGTGAGAGCCGGGAAAGCAAGCTGATGAGGAACTTGTGGCGGCTTGTTATTAGTTCTTAACATGCAAAGACAGCCACATGTTAGAAGCTAATACTACAGCAAGGCTGAAATATATTATTATTTCAGAGTATTAGCATTGTTTGGTGTGGAATAACTTAACTGTAATGACACACTGAGAAATCAATATGACATGAGAGCCAGAGTGAGTTTTCTTAAAGATGAACTGACTGATGGATTTAGCAATGTTTTAACAGAAGGAATAAGCAAATTTTGAAAGTTAATGAGTCAGAAACTGATAAGCAAGTAATACATTTGTAGTATATAAATGACTTTGGTTTAGCTTGAGATTATCACCACCTTGTTCTAGAAATATATTATAGTGTTTAACTTTGTGTTCAAATTATTTCACATGTCCTACAGTTGCACATGTTTTATATATTTCAGGGACTTGTCATTCATCAGCAAGAAACTCAAGAAACTTTTCTTAAAAGACGTTCAATTTAGAATTATTTGACAAGGTGGTATAAAAAGCTGAAGAAGGAGGGAAGAAAGGTTAGGTTGTAATTTCAGTGACTGAAAGAGAAAATAATACTGTCCTAAGAGTCCCCACTCTTTTTCTCAAAATGGAAAAAGCTTTAATTTTTTGTCACTAATTATAAGAAAATTAAATGCTTGTTAAAAGTAATTTAGATCAAACAGAAGTATAAAGTAAAAGGTGAAAATACTTCTGTAATCCCACCCCATAGAGACAACAACAAATAACAGCTTGGTAGTATTTTTCTTGATGTTTTAATGCATAGATGTAAGTAAATATGTGTAAATAAAATAAATAGGGGTTATTGTCTACACACTGGTCTGTAAGCTGCTTTTCTGCTTGAGTCTGTGTCTTGCGCATCCTCCCGTATCAGTAAATATAGATCTGGCATTAAAAAATAGTGTAATTAACTATTCTTTTACTGGCAGATATTTAGGTGGTTTCCAATTTCCCACCTGTATAGCCAATGCTGCAGGCATTATTTTATAAATATATTAGTGTATCTTTTCAATTATGTTCTTAGGATAAATTACCACAAGTACTATTGTTGGGGTTGCCTTTAAAATAAAACAAGGGAAATACTTAGGTTTTAAGATGTAAGCCGCTCTCAGTTACACACACGGTGAAGTGTCCGGGTGAGACTGACTTCCTGGTGGAATTTTTCCTGTTACCAGCAGTTGTAGTAGGTGGAATTCTGAGATGCCGCCTACAGTTTCTACCCTCTAGTGTACATGCCCTGTATAAACTCCTCCTCTCAAGTGTGGGCAGGACTAGTGAATATGATGGGCTGTCACTTGTGTGACTAGGTTACTAATCGGTTGACTTGGAGTTAATCACAGGGGAGATTATCCTAGGTGAGCCTGGCCTAGTCAAGTGGACCTTTTAAAAGAGGGTAAAGCATCAGAGAGAGTGCTCCTCCAAGCCAGGAAGAAAGAAATGTCTGTGTTGTGAACTGCCTGTGGGAGTCTGTCTTGGTTATCGAGTGCTGCTGTAACAGAAATGCCACAGTGGATGGCTTTAAAAAACAGAAGTTTATTCTCTCACAGTCTAGGAGGCTAGAAGTCTGAATTCAGGGTCCCAGGTCGAGGGGAAGGCTTTCTCTCTCTGTTGGCTCTGGGGAAAGGTCCTTGTCATCAATCTTCCCATGGTCTAGAAGATTCTCAGTGTGGGGACCCCAGGTCCAAAGGACGTACTCTTCTCCTGGCACTGCTTTCTTGGTGGTATGAGGTCCCCCTGTCTCTTTGCTTGCTTCTCTCTTTTATATCTCAAAAGAGATTGATGTAAGACATAATGTAACCTTGTAGATTGAGTCCTCCCTCATTAACATCATAGAGGTAGGATTTACAACACATAGGAAAACCACATCAGATGACAAAATGGTGGACAACCACACAATACTGGGAATCATGGTCTAGCCAAGTTGACACATATTTTTGGGGGATACAATTCAGTACATAACGTTCCTGGTGTAGTTGGCAAGGAACTCAGAGAAACCTCTAGAGTCGTCCCTGGCCTGAGACCTCAGACACACAACCACAAGGAAATTAATTCTGCCAACACCAGGAAGCTTGGAAGAGGAACTTGAATCTCAGATGAGAATTGCAGCCCTGGCTGACACCTTGATTTCATTCTGGTAAGACCCTGAGCAGAGGACCCAGCTAACTTGTACCCAGGTTAAATTTGTCTTATTTAAGTAAGTAAGTTTGTGGTAATTTCTTATACAGCAATAAGAAACCACTATAGTAGTGAACAGAGGCTGGGCACTGCCAGCATGCTCTGGATTTTGCTGGTAGCTGTCATACCTGGGAAATTAGCCTAATGAACCCTTTCGTAGTCCTCACGCTGCAGAGATATGGTAGGCCAACCTCTAGCCTGAGATGTGAGCCCAAGACTCTGTGTCCATAGCCTTCTTCTTGGAGACCATAAGTCAGTCACCTGGGTCCACAGGAGGACTTCTCTGGAGAAGAAAAACCCAGCATTGCTTCCCAGTTGTTAGAACTTAGGTCAGCTAGCTGACTGGTCTTCCTTAGATATTTTTGTTACTCTAGCAGTTTTAAATTATTCAATAACTTTATTTTTTCCCAGGATATAATTAATTAACTAATTAATTAGTTAATATTAGGATGGGCTCTGTGATCATTAAGGTTGTGTGCCAACTTGGTTGGGCCACGATTCTCAGTGGTTTGGCAGATAGAGATGCTGTTTGGAGTCTTTGGGAGTCCCCTATTGGTGAATCACAGCTCAGACCCTTAGGATTTTGGAGCAAAGCCCTGCCATCCTCTGCAGATAGCTACTCACCTTTTGAGAAACAGCTTTTGACCTGTTACTGGGCCTTAGTAGAGACTGAATGTTTAACCATGGGCCAAGAAGTCACCATGTGGCCTGAGCTGCCCATCATGAACTGGATGTTGTCTGACCCACAGAATTATAAAGCTGGATGTGCACAGCAGCATTTCATCATTAAATGGAAGTGGTATATACGAGACTGGGCCTGAGCAGGACCTGAAAGCACAAATAAGTTGCATGAAGAAATGGCCCAAATGCCCATGGTCTCCACACCTGTCCTTCCATTACCTTCCATCTCCCAGTCTGCACCTATGACCTCATAGGGAGTTTCTTATGATCAGTTGACTGAGGAAGAGAAAATTTGTGCCGGTTTACAGATGGTTCTTGGTGATATGTAGGCACCACTCAAAAGTGGACACTGGCAGCTCTACAGCACCTTTCTTGGACCTCCCTGAAGGACAGTGGCAAAGGGAAATCCTCCCAATGGGCAGAGCTTTGAGCAGTGCACCTGGTTATTCACTTTACTTGGAAGGAGAAATGGCCAGATGTGCAATTTAGTACTGATTCATGAGCTGTGATCAATGGTTTGGCTGGATGGTCAGGGACTTCGAAGGAACATGATTGGAAAATTGGAGACAAAGAGGTATGGGGAAGAGGTATGTGGACAGACCTCTCTGAATGGTCCAAAGAAGTGAAGATATTTGTGTCTCATGTGAATGCTCACCAAAGGATGACCTTGGCAGAGGAAGATATTTTAATAATCCAGCGGATAGGATTACATGTTCTGTGGAAACTAGTCATCTTCTTCATTCAGCTACTCCCGTCATTGCCCGGTGGGCTCATGAACAAAGGAGCCAGGATGGCAAGGATGGAGGTCATTCATGGTCTCAGCAACATGGGCTTCCACTGAAGGCTGTCTTGGCTACAGCCACTGCTGAGTGCCCAATCTGCCAGCAGCAGAGACCAACACTGTGTTCCTGATAAGGTGCCATTCCTTGAGGTGATCAGTCAGCAACCTGGTGGCAGGTTGATTGCATTGGATCGCTTTCATCATGTAAAGGGCAGCATTTTGTTCTTACTGGAATAGACACTGTGGATATGAATTTGCCTTCCCTGCACACAATGCTTCTGCCAGAACTACCATCCGTGAACTTACAGGATGCCTTATCCATCGTCATGGTATCCCACACAACATTGCCTCAGATCAAGAGACTAACTTCACAGCAAATGAAGTGTCGCTATGGGCCCATGCTCATGGAATTCACTGGTCTTGCCATGTTCCCTATCGTCCTGAAGCAGCTGGATTGATAGAATGATGGAATGGCCTTCTAAAGACACAATTATGGTGCCAGCTAGGTAGCAATACCTTACAGGGCTGGAGCAGTGTTCTTCAGAGGCTGTATTTGCTCTAGACCAACATCCAATATGTGACGCTGTTTCTCCTATAGCCAGGATTCATAGGTCCAGGAATCAAATGGTCGAAATGGGAGTGGCATCACTCACTATTACCCCTAGTGACCCACTCACAAAATTTTTGTTTCCTGTCCCCACGACATTATGCTCTGCAGGTCTAGAGGTCTTAGTTATAAAGGGAGGAATGCATCCATATGGAGACACATCACTGATTCCATTGAACTGGAAGTTAAGAATTCCGCCTGGCCACTTTGGGCTCGCTATGCCTCTGGATCAATAAGCAAAGAAGAGAGTTACCATACTGGCTGGTGTGATTGATCCTGATTACCAAGAAGAAATCAGATTGATATTACATAATGGAGGTAAAGAAGAGTATATCTGGAATCCAGGCGATCCCTTAGGGTGTCTCTTCCTACTACCATGCTCTGTGATTAAAGTCAATGGGAAAGAACAGCAACACAATTCTTACATCACTACTAATGGCCCAGACCCTTCAGGAATGAAGGTTTGGGTCACCCAGCTAGGCAGATAATCACAACCAGCTGAGGTGCTTGCTGAGGGCAAAAGGAATCCAGAATGGGTGGTGGAAGAAAGTAGTTGTAAATATCAGTTATGACCACATGACCAGTTGCAGAAATGAGGACCATGATTGTTAGAGTATTTCTGCCGTATGTCTGTTAGTTGTATCATGTTTATTATGACTTTATAATTGTCTTTATTCAGAGATTATGTATGATTTAAGGAGATGTGTACCGGTGCCAAGTTGACAAGGGCTGGACTGTGATTCTTAAGGTTGTGTGTCAACTTGACTGGGCCGTGATTCTCAGTGGTTTGGCAGTTATGATGTAGTTTGGCAGTAGTATGGTGATGTGATCACTTCCATGATGAGATTTGATATAATGTGATGACCTCCATGATGCGATCCGCCCTGAGTAGCCAATCAGTTGAAAGGGAGTTTCCTTGGGTGTGTGACCTACATCTAATATAGGTGGACTCTCTGGCAAGGCTGGCAGGCTTTTGCTTTCTCTGGGTCCTACACCTGGCTTCCGCTAGTCTGACCTCCAGTTCTTGGGACTTGAGCTAGCAGCTTACCTGCTGTCCTGCCTGCCAACCTTGGGATTTGCCAGTTTTAGCAGCCTGTGAGCCAGAGCCCTGCTGTCTGACTTGCTGATTTTGGGTTCGCCAGCCCCTGTGGCTACGTGAGTTAGGAGAAGCCTCCAGCCAGACCCACAGACTTGGGACCTTCCAGCTGTACAACCACATGAGTCATTTTCTTGATATAAATCTCTGTATAGATATTTATATGCTTTACTGGTTTTGCTTCTCTAGAGAACCCAGCCTAAAACAGGCTCATAGATTCTCACTTTCTTCAGAGGATTATAACCTGTTACTATCGTTATCATTTTGATTTTCAGATTGTCCTAGATTTTCCCAGTGGGAGCTCTTTCAATCTGGCTCCTGTGTCCTTTTGACTCATTTCATGATTTTTTTTAAAAAAAAAATATTTTATTGTGCTTTAGCTGAAAATTTGCAGAGCAAAATAATTTCCCATTCAACAGTTTGTACACAGAATGTTCCAAGACATTGGTTGCTATCCACTCAACATGTCAGCACTCTCCCTATTTCCGCCCTGGCTTCCCTGTTACCTATCGTCCAGTTTTTCTACCCCTTCCTACCTTCTCTCTCATGATTTTTTGAGCACTTGCTTATGTTCTGGCACAACAAGGTGTTCCAGACTCATCTTGTATTTTCTCTGGATTCAGTCATTTCTACAAAGAGTCCTGGTTCCTTTTAGTGGGGAATGGTATTTAGAAATAAATGATATCTGGAAACCAAGATCTAGACAGGTGAGGTGCTAATGGCTTCTTGGCCCCTTTGAGCTATGAATATCTATCTATCTGTCTGTCTCCCTGTCTGTCTGTCTGTCTCTCTACCTATATACCCACATCTGCTATCTATCTATGGATCTATCGATCTATCGGTCTATCTGTCGATCTGTCTGTCTCTCTATCTATCTTCTATATATCTACCTATTTATCTATCTAAAAAAACATGAGTTCATTCTGATACCTCCTATTCCATTTGGGCACCATAGAGTTTAGTCTTCCTTCTTCCCATATTCATAACTCCCTTCTCCAGCTGTGGGAAACCCACCTCCCATTAATTATTCATTTGCTCAGTCCTACATTATACTGAATGCAGCTTAAGTATTGCAAGCACCTACCACTGAGATAAACAAACATTCTAATTAGAGTTCAATATTTATTTATAATTCTTTTTGGTTTTAGACTTAGAGTAAATGGTCAGAATTCTGTATTTAAAGTTACTTAGGTTTTTTTAAAATTAAAACATTTTTCTTCTCTCCATTGTGGTTATGTTATTCATTTGAAATACAATTGGGTTCATTTGTTTCTGTTTGATTTGTCCTGTTTTAATTTACTTTTACTACCTCTCAATGGGGAACAGGATATGTCTTAATAAGAATTTATCCCCAGATGCCCTGCCAAAGTCTTTTTTAGCTCTAGAAACTGAGTTCCAGACCTAGGGATCCCTTAGATCTCAAATGGAGGCTCCAAGGGAAAGTGTGATGTCCCCACAACTGCTCCAGGATAGGCTCCTCAAACCTGTTTGCTCAGCACGCAACCCTAGGAGAAGTCAGTGGTAGAACTGGCCTCATCTCCAAGACGGTTCTTGTGGCAGAGGAGCACATCTTCTGGTGGACTAATTTTCATTACAGAAAATGCCTCCTTCCCTATGCTTATATATTGATGTAGCATCAGAGTATAGAGAGCAAGGCCTGTAAAAAATACAAGAAGAAATGCTCAAAAGAAATGATATAAAATGGCTCTGCCAAATCTCTTTCAATCCTTGACAGAATAGGAAAACGAAAAATAAGGAAGGCTCCTGCACTGGTTCTGAATTGAAATCATTGCTCTAAAGGACAGTATGGGATCCCTGGGTGGTACAAATTGTTAGTGTGTTTGGCTGCTAACTGAAAGGTTGGAAGTTCAAGTCTACCCAGAGGTGTCTCAGAAGAAGGGCCTGGTGATCTACTTCCAAATAATTGGCCATTGAAAACTCTATGGAGCACAGTTCTACTCTGACACATATGAGGTTGTCTTGAGTCAGGACCAGCTCTACGGAACTATTTTTTCAATGGACAGTTTAGGGACAACTGGTGAAATGTGAATAAAGATAGTATTAGATATAGTAGATATTATGTAGTAGTATTATATCAATATTAAATTTTCTTAATTTAATATACGCACTGTGGTTACATAAGAGATGATTCTTGTTCTTGGAAGTTACAAGCTGAAGAATCTAGGTGTGAAGGTCACTATATCTGCAACTCTCTCTCTCTTTCTCTCTCACACACACACAATAAAGCAAAATGTCAAAAATGTTAGTATCTGGTGAAGAGTACATGGGAGTCCAGTGTACCATTCTTTCAATTTTTCTGCAGTTTTGAATTTTTTCAAAATAAAAAGTAAAAGTATTCATAATTAATGAGATAGATCCATTTTATATATGATAGATCAACAGTATTATGTATTTATATCAAACTCTTTATTCAGACATCCATGTAATAATCACAGAAAATGGACTACATTTTAAGCCACACAGAAAAACTCCATAAATTACAGAAAGTAACCACTTTCATTATTAAATACGAAAGAATGAAAATATTCTATTCAATAAGTAAAAAAAAATCAACAAAACATCTAAATAAAGCAGAAGGGTGAAATTAAAGAAGATAAAATCAGAAATAAGTGAATCAGAAAACAGAAAATAAATCATATTGAAAAATAAACCAGGCACTGGTTCTTTGGAATAACCAATGACATAGATAAACTATTGCTGGTTTAATTTAAAAATACAGTTTCAGGACAATCCTACTTTATGGAAAGTGATGTAAAATCAATTCATGTAGTTGAACATGTTAATAAATCAATGAAGAAAAATTATACCAAAATCTCAAGAGTTGTCAAAAGTGATTTAATAAATTTTAATGTCTTGTACAAGTGAGGGCCTTTAGGCTTAAGCTTCACTAGCCAAGTGCAAAATCCACCTAAATCTACCTCTGGCTTCCTAGGGGCTGAGGAAAAAGTTTCCAGGGGCCACCCAGGACAGAGATGCATTTTCTTGAGCCAAAGGAGCCGTAAGAGGGTGGGCTGGGGGACTCCAAAGCAGTGGGAATCTCCAAAGAACCCAAGGAAGTGCCCAAGAGAGAAAGTGCCGTTTAACATTTGTCAGATTGAGGAAAGAAGTCACTAGAACTGTTGCATCACCTTGCCTCTTCCCCACAACTCCCACCACACTCACACAGGTGGGCTGGGGGAGTGAGGGTGGGTCCTGAATAGCAACTGGAGGAGGAGGTGAGTATAGGTAGAGAGAGTACAGCCCACCCACCCCGCTTCCCTGAAGGCAAGCAGATGGAAGTAGGAGAAAGGTGGGTAGAAGCCTATTGCTCCTAAGTGAAGACTTTGATTAATATCTTGGACTGGACACTGATTTCGGAAACTGATACTGTGTTTATGGCTCGAAGTGATCATATAGCTTCTGCTACCTGGAAAAATTAGAGGATCTGGCCAAATTTCCATCCATGAAAAGGAAAGATTTTCCCCACTGAATAAAGTTCACAGGGCCAGTGGAAGACAGAAATAAAGTGTGTTTTGATAACATCTTTCTCTCAATTTATCTCTCTTTTCTTGCAGCAAGAAGAGATCATAGCTTCTGTGGACAGGAGGCTCTGTTTTAGTGTCTCTCATAAGGCTGCAGTCAGTGTCGGCCAGGCCTGGGGTCTCATCTGAAGGCTCAGCTAAGAAAGGATCTATTTCCTAGCTCACTTACATGCTGTTGGCAGGGTTCAGTTCATTTTGGTTGCTGGACTGAAGGTCTCTTATATAAACTTTGACGCTAAACAACAAGAAAAATGACTGTAATTGTGATTTTCTATAATAATTACCTTGCCTATACACACTTTTGAAAGAAACTTTCTGGCTTCTATAATTTTTAATTTTTTCCTGTTACGTTTGTTTTGATTACATTTATGGAAATGTAATTTTCTGCCCAATTAGTCTAAAAATAAAATTTTGACTCACATTTTGTCATTTTCATTTTATTTTTATAATAATTTATTTTTATTGTATTTTACAAAAGTATTGGCCTGATGCTGTTTGAAAATTTAACAAAACACTGGTCTTTTGCCTCAGATAGCTTGCGAATGCTGTAATGGAAGCTCTGGTTATCAAATTAGGGAATGACATAACTGGGTGGACTGTCAAATGCATGGGGGTAGCAGGACACTGGGTATGGAGCTAGACTCCATCCCCTACTCCCATCTCCAAGCTGTGTTCTCTGGATCCAAGGCATCCGTTCAGAGGAAGGCACTTTTCTTCTCAAGAGTTGAGATTCACTCAGCAAAGCTGCCAAGTGGCTTCCTCCCAGAGGGGGTGCTGTTTCTAAATCATCCTCCCAGAAGGACCTCTGTCCACTTGTCAAGTCATGAGTTGGTTCATACAGAAGCCCATGGAGACCCCTAGTGGCTGTGGGAATCAGAATCCCCAAAGGTCTTCACAATCGAGAAGCCAAAGAAAAAGATATTTAGAGCTAAATGTAAAGTCTTGCAGCTGGGTTGTCACCATCCAGCAGAACAAGTACAGAGTAGAGATGGATAGTAAGGTCGATATAAGTCAATATGCCAAAAAATGAAAATTAAATTAAATTAAAAACTAATATATTCTTAGATTCCTTTCATGGAAATTCAGTATCTAGAACCCTGGGGTGTGGGTTGCACCAGCTTTTATCTTACAAGAGATAAAAGGAAAGGGAAGCAAGCAGAGAGTTGGGGACCTCATGCCACCAAAAAAGCAGCACCGGGAGCAGAGTGCATCCTTTGGACCCAGGGTCCCTGCACCTGAGAGGCTCCTCGACCAGGGGAAGAGTGAGGACAAGGACCTTCCTCCAGAGTGGACAGATAGAGAAAGCCTTCCCCTGGAGCTCATGCCCTGAATTTGGACTTCTAGCCTACTAGACTGTGAGAAAATAAATTTCTGTTTGTTAAAGCTATCGACTTGTGGTATTTCTGTTACAGCAGTACTAGATGACTAAGACACGTTTTCATCCATTCATCAATTATTATTATTATTTTTTATGTCTCTAAAGTTGTATTGATATTTACTTAATTTTTAATATGAAATTTGGGTTTCCTTTTTCTCTATTATTAAAAATTTTTTCCCATACAAAAATTTGTACATACATTGTTATGTGACTCTAACTGCTTTCCCTATACTGTGACAGCACACTCCTCCTTTCCACCCCTGATTCCCCATGTCCATTCAACCAGCTCCAAACCCTCTCTGCCTTCCCATCTCACTTCCAGACAGAAGCTGCCTGTTTAGTCTCTTGTATGTACTTGACCTAAGAGGCAGACTCCTCAAAAGTATCACTTTATGTCCCATAGTCCAGTCCAATCCCTGTCTGAAGAGTTGGCCTCAGAAATTGTTTTAGTTCTGGGCTGATAGAGAATCTGGAGGCCATGCTTCCTGGGGTTCCTCCAGTCTCAGTCAGACCATTAAGTCTAGTTTCCTTACTAGAATTTGAATTCTGCACCCCACCTTTCTCCTGCTCCATCTGGGACTCTCTGTTGTGTTCCCTGTCAGGGCAGTCATTGGTGGTAGCCAGGCACCATCTAGCTCTTCTGGTCTCAGGCTGACGAAGTCTTTGGTTTATGTGGTCCTTTCTAACTCTTGGGTTAATACTTTCCTTGTGTCTTTCGTGTTCTTCATTCTCCTTTACTCCAGGTGGTTGGGACCAATTGATGCATCTTAGATGGCTGCTTACAGGTTTTTAAGCATTCATCAATTATTAATGGGATATCTACTAGGCTATACACTAGGAATGCAAAAATGAATAAGATGCAATGCCAGCCCTGGAGATACTGTTATTTCTCTGTTTCTCAGAATGTGACATTTATACCTTGGAAAACAGAAGAAGGGCTTAGTTCTGAATGCTGCACTTTCATGGAAACGTGGAAAATTAGAGTGAATCCTTGGGGACAAGAACTGGGTTGTGAAAGACTCAGATGATCACATATGGATGATGTTTAAAGGAACTGAGGATGTCTGACCTGGTGAAGAAAAGAAAGGGACACTTGCTACCATTTTTTTTTTTATGCCCCAAATTGCTCTGCCCAATGCCAAAGCCACAAGCCACTGGGTATTTAAATTAAAATTAAATAAAATAAAAAATTCAGTTCTTTAGTTGCGATAGTCACAATCCAAATGGTCAATGGCCACATGTGGTTAGTGGCTACTGTATTAGACAGCACAGATTTATAGCACATTTCTATCATCATATTCCACTGGACAGTGCTGGAAGGGCTCCCTTGTGGAAGAGGATTCACTACATCCTTGCTTTGTTTATATTGATGATAAATAGTTGAAAATTTAAGGATAGATCTTAGCTTTATATTAGGAAAAGCTTCCGAATAGAAATAGCTGGAGAAGATAGGGTTCCATTGTAGAAAAGTCCAGATGCAGCCTGTTTAGGTTGATTGGAGCAGTTCAGTTAGCAAACCACTCCATGTATACCAGCTTTAAACCATCTGATTCAATTGTGTTACTGGGTAGGTGTCCCCTGAGCTCAGTGTCTTCAATGTCACCTGTAGTCATGAAATAAAAATCCTACAGTTGCCAACCATTTTGTCAGTTTTTGCCCTAGGAATTTTCAAATATTCCTTTGGGCAAGAGTTTTCATAGCTGAAGGAAAATCTTCTTATTGAGGACACCTCAAGATTAAGACAATGGAAATTTCTTTCAACATCTTCCTTTCTTCTTTTATGTCTATGAGTTGCATAACTTAGGTATACTTGTGTCTCTATTAGGAATGAATCTAGCTACCAATAACAGAACACTTGACTGTGGGGACAAGAAGTCTGCAGTAGGTAGTTGAGGTTGGGTCTAGGCCTCTTCTACTCTTCAGTTCCACTATCCATAGAGTTTTGGATTATAAACTCATTCATATTTTCTTGTGGCTGCTAAATGTCTACTGCTACCCAGGCCTCACATTTGCTTTCCAGGCAGGCAGGAAGGGGACATGCTAAGTGTCAAAGAAATGTACCAATTAAGTCTGTGTTTTCATCAGGAATGCAAAGCTTTTCTGGAAGCCCACTCCACAGACATCTCATTGCCCAGAACTAGACCATGTCATACGAATGCCACCAGCTGAAAAGTGGCTGAGAAGGAGAGGGTATTTGGATTGGGGTGGCTAGGCCAAGCAACCAGTCTAATGCTGTTGGTCACCAAGACCTTCTTAGAGGAGTACATTCATATAATGTCCACCCTCCACACACCACTGTCTCTGAGAGAATAACAGGCCAGAAATGGAGCACTGTTAGGGCAGGGAATGCTCCTGGATGTCCTACCAAACTGTCAGTCATGTCACCATTCACTTCTCAGTTCCTGCTCCCAACAACTCCCCTTACAATGATCAATTCCTTAAAGACAGAGGATCTTTTATATGTCTTGATATGCCCTCAGCCCTTGCATTTGATATGTGCTTAATCTGTATTTGTTGAGTTTCTTAATAATCAGATTTCTTTCCTCTCTTGTCTTAAGGTAATTCCAGATTGTTCCAGGGATGGTAATTGAGAATGGAAAATGGGAGAGCTTCTGCTGGACTCTTTTTCAAGATGGTAGAGAGAGTAACATCAGCTTTGCATCATTTCCTTCTCATGGCTTGATGCTGTATATCCAGGACTCTTCCTCAGCCTCCTTCTCTTGCTGGGTCTCTCTTGGTAAGAACACCCAGGTATACTTGGTAGCAAACTTGGTGGTAGAAAGAACTAAAAAAGCAAGCAAACAAACAAACCAAAAACCCTACATCTTCCATTTTCCATATGACAAAAATCACAGGGTTGTTGAAACAACAAAGATAATATATGCATATATATATATTTATACCCTTTTATCCCTCATTCTGCATAATCATTGTCAGGAAGGCAGGAGGATTGTAGAATAGTCTGTATGTTGACAAAGGCCTGGAATAACTAACCTAGTGCTAAACTTTTAACGGGGTTGGAAGCAGTGCCTGCTGCCTTTCTAGGGTGCTCACTTTGTTCTAGAAACCTAGTGAGCTTCTTAAGCATGCATACCTGTTTGACACAGGCAGAGCCTAGGCTGGTCTGCCTTGGTGATTTTTCTCAAGGCCTCTGGGAACTACAGGCAGATTTATATGTTCTTATCGTAACAATTTCTGCGGTATTCCACGACACACTATAATTTCAGGATTGTCAATGATGCTGACAAAAGCAAAAAGAAAACATATTTAGGGAAACAGGAATTTCTCTCAACCTTTATTTTGACATTTAGCAGTAGATGATGGATGTTTTAAATTACTCTTGATAAGGAGCTATCAGTAGGAGTTACTTTGTTTCACAGATACCTGGCAGGTCAAAAGCATACTCAAATTGAGCAAATATTCTCAAATTAAGTACAGGGAATAGTAAGGCTGGGGAACTTGGAAGGAAGAAACAGAGGCACATCCACTGCTACAGCACATGAGTGGCCAAACTCCTACGTCGTTCCCTCAAGTAACAAACTCAAGACAGGAGAGACAATCGAAGAGGTCAAAATGAAAATAGGGGCTTGCTGGTTAGTCTTGAGAGCTTGTGTGAACTATGGAAGAGATGGTGCAAACTAACTGCCCAGGCCACCAGGAGAGCTGGGGCAGCTTGGACTAAATGAACAAGTCTTTTTTTTTTTTTTTTTAAATATATTTTATTGTACTTCAGGTGAAGGCTTACAGAACAAATAGTTTCTCATGAAACAGTAGTACACATGTTGTTTTATGACATTGGTTAACAACCCCACAACATATTAAGCCTCTAAATTCTCAACCTTTTTTTTTTTTTTTTTCCGATGAAAATACAGATAGCCAAAGATACACGTCTGAACAAGTCTTTTTAAGGGCCCTTCCATTTCAAATGTCATTCACAAGTCACTTAATCTCTCTGAAGCTTTAATTTCCCTATCTACAAAATGGGAATGGTAATACCACCTTGCTTTCCTTAACTACCACTGTGAGGTGCAAAGGAGCTGGTGCAGGTTGATTGTCTGTAAACTGTGGTGCACTCTGCAGCTGCTTTTCTTTAGATAAATAATATTTGCTATAAGAATAAACATAGCAAATGTGCCTTCTTTGCAAACCATTTTGAACTTCTAACACCGCTGTGTTGAAAACGTTGTAAATAATATTCATTGTGCAAATGTTTCTAGAGCACCTACTGTGTGTCCGGTGCTGTGCTAGAGATATACAACGAGTGAGGCAAAGTCCACAGAATCCTTTGCCTTAACACTGTGACCCACACCACCTGTAACCGTTCATCGATAATGCTGAGAACTGATGGATTGAAAAAAACACAAATAATTTATTTTATTGTTATATTTTAGCCCCATGGGCAGTAACTCATTCACATAGTTCACACTGGATGGGAAGAAATGAGAATCCTTATATAAATTCATCATTGGGTAAAGAATGTTAAAAATTTAAGATAAGTGTCCAGTTCTCAATTTTGTATATGCAACAGTTTATGAGAATGCTGATTTCACTGCATCCTTGGTGGCGCCAGCTATTAACACTTTTTTCTTTCTTATTTTAGGATTATTTTACTTTAGGCATTCTCCAAGAAGCAGGCCCTAACACTAGAATTTGATTGCAGGTTGCTTGTTTTGGAGGACTGGACACTGGAAGTAGGCAGTATGTGAGTATGTTCCAGATATTGAGAAGGGGAACTTCGTAGTCAAGCTAATGGGGCTGGCAGTCACATAGATTTGACTTTTCAGTTAAATTAATATTGTTTGTACTCACCTGTTAGTAAAGCTAGAACACTCCAGTTATGCTTGGACCACTAAACTGTGATTGCAAAATATTTGATAGATTTGAGTATAAAAAGGAGTTTCTAAACAAAGTGGTTGTTTTCTGTGGATGATAGAAATCGCATAGCTAACTATGGCAGACACTCTTGGTTGCCCCAACAATAGCATCCCCTCCTCTAGCATGGCACATGTTATTCAGGTACCTACCCCTCCCCCAGCATAGGTCGGGGTGAACCCTGGTTATGGTAAGCTGATCTCATTTGCCAGGGAGTAGGTTAGAAGCGAGCCGTAACTGAGTTCTGGCCAATGAGATACGCCAGCAGGTTTGGTGGGCAAGGTAGGTAGTTTTGGGGGAGATTTCCTTTCGCCTAAAAAAAGACATGTGGAAGAAGTCATCCATCTCCATTATTGAAGTTATGAAAATTGGAACAGATCTACCTTTTGTTGTGTGAGATCATAAATTTTCTTTATCACTTGAGCTGTTTTGAGTTGGATTTTCTGTGACTTCAATTCAAAAGCATCCTAGCTGATAATGCTAACAGTTTCTGAGCATCTACAAGGTACCAAGTGGTATAATAAGCACTCCCAGTGCATAGTTTCATTTAACTTTCAACATTTACTCTATAGGCATGTATAGTTTTCACCACTCTTTGGAGATGAGGACACTGAAGCCCATGGCAGCGAAGTAACTGGTCAAAGTCACAGAAAATTACAGAGCGAGGTTTTGAGCCCAGGTTGTCTGAATCCAGAGTTTGAACTTCACAATCACAGTTTAATTCCTCTCTGAATGGACCAAAATATTCATAGTAGGACAGATTTTCTTACTAAAGAAACTGGAGAAAAGGACTGATAGATTAAAAACCATCATATACGAAATTAAAAGGCAGTTAGAGAAGAACATTTGTAACATACTATAACGGATCCTCATTATTTGCGGATTATGTATTTGTGAGTTCTCCACTTACAAAAATTTATTTGTAACCCCAAAGTGCTTTCATGGTCACTCACAGACATGTGCAGAGAGGCAAGAAATGTGAGTTTCCCAATGTGCAGGTTCTCACCTGAGGTCTGACAAGGTGATGCTCTGCTTTCTTGTTTCAGCTCTCATACTGCAAACAATTATGTTTGTGTGTGTGTGTGGTCTATTTGGAGTCACTTTTTTTTTCACATTTTTCACTTTTTGTTTGTAATTAAATGCCCCCCAAAAGTAGTGCTGAAGTGCTGTCTAGTATTTCTAAGTACAAGAAGGCTGTGATGTGCCTTATGGGAAAATACATCTGTTAGATAAACTTTGTTCAGGCATGAGTTCTTGTACTGTTGGCTGTGAGTTCAATGTTAATGAAACAACAATATGTATTAAATAAAGTGCCTTTAAATAGAAACACATATACAACAAGGTTATGCATTGATTGGTTGATAAAAATGTTGTGACCAGAGGCTTGCAGGAAACTAACTCTATTTCTTTTGGGAGCAATGGGTCAGTATTCACTAATTCAGTGTTTGCAGCAACTTTATAGAATGTAACTACCACAAATAATGATAATTGACTGTATATTCATATATGACAGATGAAATAATAAGAGCCTTAATATATAAAACTCCTTACAAATAAAAATATTTGTAGGAATTTTCAATACAAAGAGAAAATTGAATTTTTTTTTTTGTATTTGCAATAGAAAAATTAGAAAAGACATTAGTTTGCAATCACAAAAGGAGAGCTACAACTGACCAATAAACAAAAGAAATAACCTTAGTCAAAGACATAAAATGAAAACAGGAACAAATGTGCTTATGAAATTGGTAATGATGAAAGAAAAAAAGTGCTAAATTGCTACTATTTCCAAAGATGCAGTGAAATCAGCATCCTTATAAATTGGTAACTTGACACTTGTCTTGATTTTCTTTTTAATTCTTCATCCAGTGATTTCAACCTCCAGAAATTTATCCTAATCAGAGATGTGCCCAGTAATTTACAGTCAGAGAAGTGCAAGCATTAATTATAATATCAGAATTGATACAAGTGTTCAACACTGTCTCGTGTTCAACAACAGAAGAGTAAACTAAAATTTGGCTGGGTAGGATGGTCCCATTTTCCACAGGGAGGCATTCTGGCTGAAACACAGGTTCCACAGCGCCTTCAGTTTGCAGGTGTCTGCTGTTTTTTGATCCACTGTCCTTTGGAGTGCATCTTTTCCCTTATATTTTTGCTTCATAGGGGTGAGATGTTGGTAAAAATCTTCTAGTTCTTCCTCTTTGGCCTTAGTGATTGGTGCATAAATTTCAATAATAGTCATACTAACTGGTCTTCTTTGTAGACATATGGATATTATCACTGACAGCGTTGTACTTCAGGATAGATCTTGAAATGTTCTTTTTGACAATTAATGAAACGCCATTCTTCTTCAAGTTATCATTCCCAGCGTAGTAGACCATATGATTGTCTGATTCAAAATGCCCAATACCAGTCCATTTCAGCTCACTGATGCCTAGGATAGCGATGTTTATGCATTCCATTTAATTTTTGACGATTTCTAATTTCCTAGATTCATACTTCGTACATTCCACTTTCAATTATTAATGGATGTTTGCAGCTGTTTCTTCTCTTTTTGAGTTGTGCCATCAGCAAATGAAGGTCCCGAAAGCTTGACTCCATCCACGTCATTAAGGTTGACTCTACTTTGAGGAGGCAACTCTTCCCCAATCCTTCAGTATGGATTACATCTCAGCATAAAGAAAACAAGAATCCTCACAACTATACCAATAAGCAACATTGTGATAAACGAAGAAAAGATTAAAGTTGTCAAGGATTTCATTTTACTTGGATCCACAATGAATACCCATGAAAGCAGCAGTCAAGAAATCGAAAGACGCATTGCATTGGGCAAATCTGCTGCAAAAGATCTATTGAAAGTGTTAAAGAGCAAAGATGTCACCTTTAGGACTAAGGTGTGCCTGAGCCAAGCCTTGGTTTTTCAATTGCCTCCTATTGATGTGAAAGCTGGACAATGATCGCAGAAGACCGAAGAAAAATCAATGCCTTTGAATTGTGGTGTTGGCGAAGAATATTGCATATACCACGGACTGTCAAAAGAACAAACAAATCTGTCTTGGAAGAAGTACAGCCAGAATGCTCCTTAGAAGTGAGGGTGGCAAGACTACATCTCACATACTTTGGGCATGTTATCAGGAGGGACCAGTCCCTGGAGAAGGACATTATGCTTGGTAAAGTAGAGGGTTAGTGAAAAAGGAAGACCCTCAATGAGATGGATTGACACAGTGGCTGCAGCAATGGGCTCAAGCATACCAAGAATTGTGAGGATGGCTCAGGACCAGGCAGTGTTTCATTCTGTAGTACATAGGGTGGTTATGAGTCAGAACCAACTTGACGGCACCTAATAAAAACAACAACAAGGGGTGAGATGGTTGCATCACTTCCATCTTCACATTGTTTCGCCACAGGAAAGCGAAAAGGTGAGGAAAAGGGACTGTGTTTGCATTAGGAAAGCAGAATTTTCCCAGAAACCCCTAGCTGACTTCCACTTACATCCCACTGGCCAGAACTGTGACTTGGTAACTATTTAGCTGGGTTCAACACTTCCTTTTGTTGCATTCTAAATTCTTGCATATAACGGCCTATTCTGAGTTCTAGTTTGTTTCATTGACCTATTTATCTGTTCCTGCATTGGCATCACACTATTTAAATTGCAATAGCTTTGTAGTGTGTTTTGGTATCTCGTAAGACAGGTCTTCTACATTGTTTTTCTAAAATAATTTTTTGTCTACTCTCGCACATTTGAGTCAGAATCGACTCGACAGCAACGGGTGTTTTTGTCTTGCACATTTAGTGCTACAGATAAATTTTTAAGTTCTCCTTCTTTCCTTTTAGATTTTGATTGTATTGGCACTAATAATTAATTTGGCAAATATTCAGTGATATAATGGTTGCATAATAGTCCCATGCACACATAATTTGCTTAGTTGACTACTTGTTTTGGATCTTCGAGCAGTTTTTGTTTTTCCCATTATAAATAGCATTTTGATGAGCACATTTGTGTATAAATCTTGCAAAAATCTCCAATAATTTCTTAACTATAAATTCCTACAAGTTATTCCTATAAAATTATTGGGTCAAAGTATGAGCAGATTTTTAAGTTTTTTAAATGCATATTGCCAAATTGCCCTGCAGAAAGGCTTACTCTACTGCTGTTATGAGCGGTGTTGGTTTTTCTGCACTTTTGACAACAGAGTATCTTTTAAAATTTTTGTGCCAGTCTGGTATATTATTTTAATTTTCATTTATTTTATTGTTAATGCAACTGGAATTTTAAAATGTTCTTCATGTATTTTGCTATTATAGTCAACAAAATTAATGTTTTATTTAAAAAAAAGTACAAAAAAAAAAAAAAGAATATAATCCATCTCTTTTTTCTACCTGATGGATAGTAATTCTTGTGTGCTGACAAGATGGAAGTCTTGGGTTTTTGTGGGTCTAATGTAAAGGGTCAAGTCAAGTGTCAATGGCCTCCAGGGTCAAATGGCAGAGGTTCCAGAACTCCATCTGAAGGTTGGGACCATGGATCCCGAACAAGTGCCGGAGAGGCGAAGAGAGACTATGGTGGGGGGCAAGGGCAGCCTCATCCAGTTTCCTTCCCAGAGATGGTGTTTGCTGGGTTCGGGCTCCTTGTGAAGGACTGGGGTGACCTCTCCTACTAGTACGGACAAACTGTCATGATAACTGCTGGTGAAGATCGAGATACCTTTTAGAGGCTGGCTACCACTCATGTTTACTCTTAGGCCCTCTTTGGGGCCTTACGGGGTCTTCTCCCCTCATGACTGAGAATTTGGTGCCCTTATTGTGCTGGGAACCCGAGTAAGCTCACAGCATCAAGCTTACATGGCCTTCACACGCAAAAATGGTGCTCTGCTTAGAGTGTCATAACTCTCCTTTAGATAGATGTCTCCTGGGACTCCAGAGCACCAAGGGAGACCAGGCGTCTGCTCCTGATTAAACTGAGAAGTGTTGGGTTGGCCTTAAAGTATCCTGGTACTTCCTCTGAGTACTATCAGAAGCCAAGCTTCTTTCTATTGTTTCTCTGTATAATAGGTTCTTTCTGTTTGTTTGTTTTTGGTGGGTTAGGGATTTGTTAAAGTATAGAAATAGCAAACATAGATAAAATGTAATACAGGGGAATATCTATTACCAACTGAACATTCTTTTTTAAAAAAATGAATGTTGAGTTTGAGCACTTTCTTTTTAATTCACGTACACCTCTTTGGAGAAGCAGGCCTCTGAAATGGAATGGCCATTCTGTTGCAAATTCTAGTCCTGAACAGGATTTTAGAAAACAAGGGTATTTTTGCCCCCTCCTTCTCCTGTGAAGCTGAAATAGTTTATTTATATGAGTCTCACCTTAGGTGTGAACTTTAAATTAAACACTTATAGTGTTATCAATTCATGTAAGAGAAACCCATCCAGGTAACGGAGTGAGCTTACTACAAAACCAGGTGGAATTGAATGCATATAAAAGGGGTTCAACAATGTGATCTTCATGTCCTGGACTCCTGGGATATTTTCCTTGAACTGGTTCAGATAGTCAAAAGCCTTACATTCTTTTCTGAAGGACAGTTGAGATAATTTTAATCATAATGGAGACAATATGCCATTAAAGTCTTTAAAAGAATGAATGGGGCAAATCAGCACAGGGAAGGATATATAACACGTGGCTTTAGAGCTTGCATTAGCGTGCACCCCTCTTGTCTGGAAGCTCTGCCTACCCACATCAAGACTCCTGATAACTATGAAAAGTAAAGCAAGGGTGTAGGAGAGGCCATGGGTGTTAAGCATGCTAACATTTCTATTATGTCTAAAAGCAGAAAATGGAACAAATACAGCAGGTTGTGTTCTCCCCCACTATAATGTATGCTAGAATGTCACAAGAACTCATTGTTTGTAATGAATACAAAAATATGGGCAATTCACGCCAAACAATGAAAACGGAGATTCTATAAAAGCATTCCACTTGAATTAAGTTCATCTGGCATGATTTTACCCTTATTTATTTATTTTTTTCCAATAATGCTGTTTTTTGAATAGCATGATCTTTAAAGTTTAAGCTGCATCTAGAATTGCTTCTTATTTCTCTTACTGCTTTTCTTGTTTCTAAAATGCAAGAAATACAGAGAAAAATATAACTGAACCATCAAATTTGTTTTTCCTGCCTCTTCTCTCTTTTCTCAGATCAAATGCTGTTGTGATTTTGATGCAACACATTCTTACAATTTTTATAGGAAGTGTATGCAGGGATCCTAGCAGGAGCCATTAGGAGTTCTTTTACTTCCAAGGAGAACGTGTTCAGATGTGTTGGCGTTGGTTCAGTGCCAAGGGGTCGCTGTACACAGGAAGCACCAATCCGTGGTTACTCCCAAGCCTGGAGACTTACTGAGCCACTGGGGCAAGTGGTCCAGGGAGCTGTACTGTGCACTCGGAGAGGAGGCTGGTGGTCTTTTCTGTCTCCTTGGGGGTCTCTTACTCTTAGAGGAAGGGATTTTTAGGACTGAGCCCTTCAGGACTCAGAAGAAATTTTGTGCTTGAACTGATGTTCTTAGAGTGAACGAGCCTGTTGGGAGGGTGGCAATTTGGAATATTTGACTATTTCCTTGATGACAGGGGTGAGGTTTAGGAGACAGAGCAAGTAGAAGTGAATATTTCAGTTTTTGTGACCCTGAGCATGTTACTTCCTGCCCGTCATGGAAAATGCCTTTGCCAATTCAGGATGAAACAAATTGTGAACATACTTTTCCTCCCTGCTGGCTTACTTGCCCTCAGCCCTTGGAGGCCAAAGCTGGCACAAATTTGGACAGCATTGCATGTGAGGCACAGTATAGAAAGCCACAGAAAGGTCACCTGCCTGCCTCAAAGAGTCAGAACATTTAGGTGGACCCATACATATAGCTACACAGAACAGCTTGCTTTCAACCCAAAGGAAAAAGCAGTCTTTCTCAGTTTGTGAACTTTTGTTTGACTTCCCCATTTTTGTTTCCTTACCCCTGTATTTCTTTTCTTTCTACTTTGCCAATTCTTCCTACTCTTGACTCATTAAATATGGCAGCACCCGAGCTTGTCCTCAACCCTCTCTCCTTCCTCCTTTCCCCTACTGTCTTAGTTATCTTGTGGATGGCTTTAATAAAGAGAAATTTATTCTTTCACAGTCTAGGAGGCTAGAAGTCCAAATTCAGGACGTCAGCTCCAGGGGAAGGCTTTCTCTCTGTCGACTCTGGAGGAAGTTCCTTGTCATCAATCTTCCCCTGGTCTAGGAGCTTCTCAGTGCAGGAATCCTTGATCCAAAAGATGTGCTCTGCTCCCAGCGTTGCTTTCTTGGTGGTATGAAGTCCCCATGTCTGTCTGCTCACTTCTCTCTTTTATATCTCAAATGAGAATGGTTTGAAACACAATCTAATCCTATAGATTGAGTCTTGCCTCATCAATATAATTGCTGCTAATCCCCTCTCATCAACATCATAGAAACAGGATTTATAACACTCAGGAAAATCACATCAGATGACAAAATGGTGGATAATCACACAATACTGGGAATAATGGGCTAGCCAAGTTGACAGATATTTTGGGGGGACACAATTCAATCCATAACACCTACCTTTTCCTCTTCTCACTCTGCTTCCTCCTCCAGAGATCCCTTCATTGAGTCCTAGGGATCTCCAGGAAAATGACCCCCCAAGTCTTTCTCAAGCATCAAGCTGAGTGCCCTCCTGGCTGCCTGCTACCACTCTTCATGTGGGCACCTGGGCCACCTCGACTCTGCTTGTCCACATATCAGTTCCGCATACACCTTGCCTCTCCTGCAAGGCCATTTTGATTTTTCTAACACCCTCTCCTTCTCCCATTAATTTAGTCTTTTCCAGCCTGGCCCCAAGATACCTTCCTGGTTTTTCCCTCTGCCTTCCTCCCATATCCTGCACTTGAATCACTCCCAGCTCTTGCCTTCTGTCAGATCATGGTTTATCCTGTTATCTGTAACCTTGACCTGAGCAATCTTCTCAATCTTCAGGCCCATCTCAATTGCCATCTCTTTCATGGAAGTTGTCATCACCCCTAATCAACTGTAACATCCCTTTTCTCACAGTCAAGCCCTATCTCATCAGACATTACGATATTCTTCCATGGTTCCTCCACGGCGGCATAAATATTTTGTCCTCATCTTAGTACTCGCTGCTAGTTCTTCTTGTGCCTAAAGATCACAGGCATATGGTTTGGAATCGTTGAACTGAGTTACAGGGCCATGCTGAAGCTATCTAAGCACATAATATAATTGCACAATGCACTTTTCTCAACAAGCTCCTAACAGCCTAGCTGAAGAATGCAACATGTGACCACAGTGAGCTGGTCTTTTGCAAGCACACAAGATTCCAACAGAACTCAGACCACAAGCTTAGGTGTGAAAAAAAATAGACATTCTTTCTTGAGACTGAATTTAATGCATCTGGAGTCCTCATTCCATTGGGTGGCAGTAGCTTAATTTCAGAGTCTTGAGGACTTCTCCCTTTCCCAAGACTTGCTCCTGAGACCATACTGCGGCCTGGTGGGGTGGGCAGGGGACTCTTGCTCATGTTGCCTCCTGCTGCCTGCAACCCTACGAGGACATTGTTTTGGGTTGTTATCGGTCCATTGGGGTAACACTGGACCTCTCCTCATTACTGACCCTGAAACTTCTCAGGCCCATCCTCGTACAAGCTCTAGACCCTGTGTGGGCACTGGGCTCCTTCTGCTGCTCCGATCTGCCCTTGGGCAGGAGAAGTTCTTCGGAGCCCTCTCAAGTCCCTCATTACTCCTGGCCATTGTGGCCTCCCTGGAATTACTCTGCTGTCCTATGTCCACTTGGTGGCGCTATTTCAGGTCCTTCCACTTGGACTCCCCTAACAATGATGTCTCCTCTGGGGTTGCTGCCTGCTTGGGATCTCCCTGGGAATGGATCTTCTGAAGCTCTCTGAGGTTCTGTCACCCTCATACCGGGTAGGGCTCGGGACCTCTCTCAGGGCCCCCTGAGCATCTATGTCTTCTCACTCACCCTTGGCTGCTCCTCTTCTTCCTGTATGGGAATCTGACATCCTTGTGTATGGTCCAATCTACTGTCGTCATCAGACCCTTTCCTGTTTCTTGGAGGGTCATGCATTTGAAATTCAAAAGCCAGGAAAGTACAACCTTCTCTGCTGTCACTGTGCTGAGGCCATGATCACAGACTGGCTCAGATGACTGGCTGGAGAAGTTGTATGAGATAGCAGGAAATGTGTGTATGTGCGTGTGTGAGAGAGAGAGAAAGAGAGAGAGATGGCAAAAGAGAGAATACGTGTGAGAGAGTCTGTGTGTGAGAGAATATGTGTGAGAGAGTCTGTGTATGAGAGAATATGTGTGAGAGTCTGTATGTGAGAGAATGTATGTGAGTGTGTAAGACAGAGTGTGTGTGAGAGTGTGTATGGATGTGTGAGAAATAGTGTGTATGTGAGAGAGTGTGAGAGAATGAGCATGTGTATGAGACAGAATGTGTGTATGAGGGTGTGTGTGAAAGAGTGTGTGAGACAGTGTGTGGGAAAGTGTATGTGTGAGTGACAGGGAGAATATGTGTGAGAGTGTGTATGTGTGTGTCAGAGAGAGTGTGTGTCAGAGTGTGTATATATGTGAGACAGAGTGTGTGAGACAATGTATGTGAAAGTGTGTGAGCGAAAGTGTTTGTGTGAGAGTATATGCATGTGTGAGAAAGATGTTTAGGTGTATGTATGAGTGTGTAAGAGTGTGTAAGGGTGTGAGAAAGTGTGCATGTGTGTGAGAAAGTGTGTCTGAGAGAGTATTGTGATAAAATGTATGAGTGTGTATGTGTGTGATAAAGTGTATGTGAGTTTGTGTATGTGAATGTATGTGAGAAAGTGTGTATGTGTGTGAGAGACAGTGTGAGAGTATGTGTGTGAGAGTGTGTTATGGACTGAATTGTGTCCCCCCCAAAATGTGTGTCAACTTGGCTAGGCCATAATTCCCAGTATTGTGTGATTGTCCACCATTTTGTCATCTGATGTGATTTTCCTATGTGTTGTAAATCCTACCCCTATGAGTCAGAATCTACTCGAGAGCAATGGGTTTGTTTTTGTTTGTTTTTATTGTTTTTATGATGTTAATGAGGCAGGATTAGAGGCAGTTATGTTAAAGAGGCAGGACTCAATCTACAAGATTAGATTGTATTTTGAGTCAATCTCTTTTGAGATACAAAAGAGAGAAGTGAGCAGAGAGACAGAGGGATCTCTGACCACCAAGAGTGAAGAACCAGGACAGGAAAACATCCTTTGGACCTGGGGTCCCTGCACTGAGAAACTTCTAGACCCACCCGAGGGAAGATTAATGACAAGGACCTTCCCCCAGAACCGATAAAGAAAGAAAGCCTTCCCCTGGAGCTGGTGCCCTGAATCCAGACTTCTAGCGTCCTAGACAGTGAGAGAATGAACATCTGTCATCCACTTGTGGTGTTTCTGCTATAGCAGCACTAGATAACTGAGACAGAGTGTGTGTCTGTGTGTGACTGTGTGCATGAGACAGTGTGTGTGAGTGAGAATGTATGTGAGAGTGTGTTTTAGACAGTGTGTGAAAGTGTGTGTGTGAGAATGTATGTGTGTAAGTATGTGAGAGAGTGAGTGATGTTTGAGTGTGTGAGAGTGTGTATATGTGTGAGTGTGCTTGAAAGAATATGTGTGAGAGACAGTGTGTGGGAGAATGTATGTGGGTGTGTGAGAGAGTGTGTATGAGTGTCTGTGCATGAGAGAGTATGTGCATATGAGAGTGTGCATGTGAAAGTGTGTGCGTGTGTGAGGGAGAGTGTGTGTGAGACAGAGAAACCCACTAACCACTCAAAATGGACTTGTCACACAGGTGTAGACCAGTGTGACAACTGCCCTTTCACGTCATCATAGTTGGAGGCCAACACACAACCCAAGGACACCGCCACAGATCCAGATATTTTGGAAATTGCATATTTGGAATTGTCACAGAGCAAGTTAGAATTGTGCCCTGTCTCTCTCTCATACACACATACACACACCATTCTTACCATTTTACTGTTCAGCTCTCAAACTTCAGTGCATGTTAGAATCACCTGAAGAAATTGTGGGAAGGATTCTCAAGCTCAATGTCCAGAGAATTTGGTTCAATGGGACTTGGGTGGGGGATGTCTTACGTCTGCTCTTTTCCCTGATAGATTCTAAGCAGTTAATGATGTTAGCTTTCAGTAGTAATTATAACAGTAGTTACAGCAATATTTTTTCCTTCCTTTCCTTTTTATTTTGAAATCATTTTAGACTTCTGAGGAATTGCAAAAACAATACTGGGAATTTTATGGGGAGTAAAAGAAGTCAGACTGAACAGGCTGCATACCTAATGGTAACAAACTGAGCTTCCACCTGCTCCTGGCAGCTATCTGGCTGTGTAGGAGGATGTGTCCAGGTATGCCAGATTTTTTTCTTTTTTGTTCAGGTTTATTGAGGTATAATTTATTGACAGTATACAGATCTATGGAAACCCTGCTAGCATAGTGGTTAAGAGCTACGGCTGCTAACTAAAAGGTCGGTGGTTCGAATCTACCAGGTGGTCCTTGGAAACTCTTTGGGGCAGTTCTACTCTGTCCTAGAGGGTTGCTATGAGTTGGAATCGACTTGAGAGCAATGGGTTTGGTTTTTTGTTTTATACAGATCTATGATTTTTTACAAATGCATACAGTCATGTAGCCACTGCCAAAATCAAGATTCAAAATAGTTCCATCGTGCCCAAATTACCTCCTGTCTATTTCAAGTAAAATCCCTCCTCGATCTTGGCTCCTGGCAACCATTGTCCATTGAATCATGCAGTATACAGCCTTTTGAGTCTGCTTCTTTTACTCAGCATAAAGCATCTGAGTTTCATCCAGGTCATTGCATGTATCAGTAGTTTGTTCCTTTTTATCACTGAGTAGTATTCCACGCTATGGATGTACCGTAGCTTATTGATCCATTCACCTGCTGAAGAACATTTGGATTGTTTCCAGTGTTTTGGTGATTGTGAATAAAGCTGCTATAAACAAAATTTTTGTGTAAATACTACTTTTCATTTCTCCAGGGTAAACAGCCAGGAGAAGGAAACTTGGGTCATATGGTAAGTGTATGTTTTCTTTATAAGAAACCGCCACACTATTTTCCATTGAGACTTCACCATATTGCATTCCCACCAACAATATAGGAGAGTTCCGGTTGCTCTGAATCCTTGTCAGCTCTTGGGATTGTCTATTTTATTGATTTTAGTCATTGTAATAGGTGTGTAGTGATATATCCTCATGGTTTTAGTTTTCATTTCCCTAGTGAGCAATGATGTTTAGCATCTTTTTTTGGGCTCACTAGCTATCTGTATATCTTCTTTGGTAAAGTGTCTGTTCAAATCTTTTTTTTTTTTTTTTGCATTTTAAAAAATTAGGGGGATTGTTTTGATGCCAGCTCTTTTGAATTTTTCAAGAGAATCCAGAAATTTTAATTTTTACATGGAATCTTCTGATTTTTAAAATATCTTCCAGTTTAAATAAACATACAAGGAGCACAGTGTGGAAGAAACATATCCGTGGCCCCATTCTGTGAATTCCACTTTACAGCCATACTGAGTATTCCAGAGACGCCTGCATCCAAAACTCCCTTGCTGAGTGGGTGATATATTTTTACTCTCATCAGGATTTACCTAGCAACGAGCATGTAGATGTCACAATCAGAAACAAACTACAAAGAAGAAAAGCTAGACGTTTCATTGTTCTCACACCAGTTATGCAATACCTGAACTCTCTTCCCATGCAAGACAATCCCTGTGTCTTTGCTGCTAAGACGAATGGCCTTTGGATTTTACATCGCCCTCTCTGGTGACAAAAGTTTCTTTAGAGCTTTTATGCTTACAAGCAACCTTTCGCATTTGGAACCGAGGGTGCACACAGAGATGTGACATGCTGTAATTGTTCATTAAATGCAAGTCTGCTATCTTGTGAATGTCAGAGAATTCCAGATAGACATGATTAAAAAATATACGGACCTTGGGGAGGAGGACGTCTCAACAAAGCACTCTGCTCACCTATTCAGTGAGAAGGTTGGTCCAATGGAGGCAACAATGATTTCACATATGTGGGTCAAGGCTATTTTGAGCAGATGCATCAGACTGCACCAGGCAGCTAGCCCATGGTGGGCTAGGTTTAACCATTCTGAGGCCCCGTCTGAAATTCACTCTGTCATTAATAAGGAAACCACGTGTGTCCCTGGTCGTCCTTAAGATTCATGTTCAAGGTCGTATGGCTGCTCTGCGATTGTGAAGGTGTGGAGGCCCTTTCAGGCCCACCCTTCCATGTGACAGCTGAGGAGTCACTGGGTCTCAGTGCTCAAGGTGAGAGTGTTGCAACCTGAGCTGGGTTTGCATAACCAGCAGCAGCTGGTCTGCACTGGGGAGTGCTCAAATCGCAGGGGCCAAACCTACTTCTGTGCCCATAATAAGGGAAAAGTTCACAAGCCACGCAGGTGAATTATCATAAAAGAGAGGGCCCTTAGATTTTATAGTTGTCCAAATAGTGAGAGCCCAGTGGCCAGAGTCAAAAATTTAAACTCTGTATCCTTAAGTGAAAAAAAGAAAAGAAAAAAAGATAAAGACCCCTTTGCTTGCACTGGGGGATCCTTACAATGTTTGAGTATTTGGGATGGGATTAATTTCAGTGGGATGGGACTAGGCCTTCCTACTTTTGAAGCCTTTAGACTTCCGTGCAATAGGGTGGCACTTCCAGAAATTCAGCCATTCCCCCACAACTTTCTAAATTTTTGTTATATTCACAAATCACTTGCATTTATTTTATATTTTTTCATTAAATAGAATTTAAATTATTTTTTAAAAAACATAGTCATAGCCAGTGGTGCTCGAAACTTGAGTGTGCATCAGAGTCACCTGGAGGCCTTGTTAAAGCACAGATTGCTGGGCCCATTCCCCAGAGTTACAGTAGGTCTGTGGTGGGGCCAAGAATTTGTATTTCTATCAGTTTCCCAGTTGGCAAAGAATATTGAATATACCACGGACTGCCAAAAGAACAAACAAATCTGTCTTCGAAGAAGTACAGCCAGAATGCTCCTTAGAAGCAAAGATCACAAGACTACGTCTCACATACTTTGGGCAAGTTATCAGAAGGGACCAGTCCCTGGAGAAGAACATCATGCTTAGTAAAGTACAAGGTCAGCGAAAAAGAGGAAGACCCTCAACAAGAGGGATTGACACAGTGGCTGCAACAATGGGCTCAAACATAATGATTGTTAGGATGGTGCAGGACCTGGCAGTGTTTCGTTCTGTTGTACATGGTGTTGCTATGAGTCAGAACTGACTCGATGGCACCTAACAACAACAAGAACAGCTGATGCTGCTGGTCTAGGGGCTATATTTTGAACTATTGTTTGAAGCAATGTTGTCATTGTTGTTAGCTGTCAACAAATCAGCTCAGACTCATGGTGACCTTATGTACAGCAGATGAAACATTGCCCAGTCCTGTGTCATCTTCATGATCCTTGGAGTGTTGGAGTTCTTTGTTGCGGCCATTTGTGTCAATCCATCTCACTGAAGATTTCCTTCATTTTTATGTTGGCCCTCTACTTTACCAAACAGTTCTAAGCAATAGTATCTCAGAAATCATGGGTTTGATATGGTGGTTTTATAGCTTTTTAAATACATATTTAAATAAGTATAGAGCTAGCAAAAAAAAAGTTCATCTGGGTACCATCTAAAATTGTCTTGTGTGCTGCTATACTAGTGTACTGGAAAGAACATCAGATTTAGATTCAAAAGACTTGAAGTTGAAAACCCAGTACTGTATTACCTGGGATAAGCCACTTAATCCTTGAATGTCTTAGTTTCTTCATCTGTACCATAGGAAAGATCTCAGAACTATCACCTTCAAACTCAAAACAGAGAGATGAATCTTGGCTACAGAGGGGGTGATGAACTGGGTAAAGACAATCACTGAAAACAAGAACAAACAAACAGACAACATAATGGTTTGTCTAGGATGACAGAGTGTCAGTTGCTTCTGAAGAGCCAAATTTTATGAAGAATTGAAGAAATATATTTGGATCAGGGAATTCATGTGGAAAATAGAAGGAACTGAGGTTGGTGTGCTGGGTAGAATTGAGGAGCAGGAGGGAGAGAGCATGGATGAGTTGCTCAAGTCCAGGAAATGGGGTTTTAGATTTGACTTAGTTAGGGCAGGAAGTAAGCTCTTGAATCAGGAGAGTGATGGAACAAAACATGTCAGAGCAGGTGTAGAGCCATACTGGAGGTAGGGAACACAGCAGGAGGCTGGAGGAGTCCAGATCTGGAAGTACAGGGGAGCTTTCAAGGTATTTCTGCTAGGGAAAGAAGGAAAGATTCAAGGGAGTGTTCAGAGAGTGATCATGTTTAGGTGAGAGATGGTCAAAGATGAGTATTTCTGGCTTGGTGAGTGGGTGGTGTCAACAGTAAAGGGGAGACTGTGAGACCTGATGGTCTGGGGTGCAGTACCTCCTGAACCCTTGCCATGCTCAAGTTCAGATGCACCCTTTCCCAACCTGCCTTTCATGAAACACTAGTCTGCAGGTTAACAATGGAAAACAAGGAGGCTTTGGTGATTGAACAATACTGCCTACACTGATGCTCTTTGTGGTGAGCCCTGATGCACAGCAACACATTAAATGTGCTGACAAGTTCTGCAGCCCTAACAGCTTATGGTCAGGTGATGTGCACTCAAATGTCCACACTGATGTTCCAAGAAGCAGTATGGAAAATACGGGATTAGGGGCATCAAGTGAAGATAATAGTTCACTTTTTATGCCCCATAGTTAAGGTTCTTAACGATGTCCACACCCTATGCTTTCTATTTCCCAAAGCAGATATTCCAAGGTCAGAGAAAAAAATGATCATCTCTATGATCTCCAACTACTGGCCAGTGCATTCCCAGTTAAAAGTTCAATGAGAAATTCAGACAAAAGAAGCTCCTTACCCAGTGTTTGTTTTAACAACATAGAGCTACAGACAAAGACGAAATGATACAACCTCAAAAGGTTGTCTCTTAGTCTGGTGTGAAAATTTATTGAGCAACTACTATGTGTCAGGCACTAGTCACTGCACGTACAAAGGTGTGTAAAATATTGTCTTAGTTTCAGGATATACAGAAGTAGGGTTTGAGCACAAGTGGTTTATTTAGGAAGTGATCCTAGGAAGGGTGAGTGGGTAAGTGGGGAATTGAGACAGGGAAGGGAAGGCAGCCAATATAGTTTCCTTATTGAGCAAGTGTAATCCAAGGGTGGTGAAGACAGTTAATGCATTCAGTTGTTAACCAAAAGATTGGAGGTTTGAGTCTACCCAGAGGAGCCTTGGAAGAAATGCCTGGTGATCTACTTCTGAGAAATCTGCCGTTGAAAACCTAATGGAGCATAGTTATACTCTGACACACATGGGGTCACCATGAGTCAGAATCAACTCCATGGCAACTGGAAAACTGAGCAGGTCATTGCTCTCAGCACCTGGATCTCGATTCTGGGGAACCGTGGGAGACAGTATAGAACATGCACTGTGGGTAATTCCCCAAGGGACAAGGAAGCTAAAGTGTCCAATCACCAAATCTCTGTCATTATGGTTTGACGATTGATTCTGGGGTAATTAACTCTCTTGTCCTTCTAGCTTGACCTGTGGGCAGGCAGAGAGGACTCCTGGGGCCAGAGCAAATGGTCCTTGGTGCAGAGCTGCAGGTGTTTGCAAAGAGCAGCCTTGGCATGTAGAGGTGAGCCCAGAGGGACAAGGATGGGTAAGAAAGATGGGGCCTTTATCCTCCAGGAACTCTGGTTTAATGTAGTCATTCCCGGGGCTGAGAACAGGAATAGCACAGAGAACCAGAGCGGGCTCAGGCAGTGGCGGATTAGCCAATAGGCAAGGTAAGCACGGTGCTTACCTTGCTGACCAGGTCATCTGCAGTGAAAATTTGCTTACCAGATCATCCATAGTGAGCAATTTCACTTGGGTTTCTTGTGTTGAACCCCATGTGAAATTGTTCACTACAGATTAGTAAGTAAGCACAAGTAAGCCTGTGCTTACCTTGCTTACTGGGTTGTCTGCCCTGTGAGGGACTGTAAATTTGAAAAGAGGTTTTGATTCTCTAGGAAGGTGCTGTGGCATTGGGATAGAGAAAGATGCCAGTCATACCTAGAAGCAGTCTTTAATGTGGTGAAAAAATGTGAAATTGTTCACTACAGATGATCTGGTGAGCAAGGTAAGCACCACACTTACTTTGCCTATTGGCTAATCTGCCCCTGGGCTCAGGTTTCCAGTCCACTGCATTTCACAATGTGTCCTGTTGGACTCTGACCCCTGTTCGTACACAGAGGAGTTTTAGCTGCAGTCAGTGTTTGTATAAGTTACTTCCTCTAGGGCTCACTGGAGCAAAACATTGTTCCAGTAGATGAGCACTGCTCCATGCCCTGTGGGGGCTGGCACTGTGCCTGCAGGTGGGCCCAGTGGCCCAGATGGCCAGGTGTGGGCCAGGGCTGTCCAGGGGTGGGTCAAGGGAGTCAAGCAGTGTATGGTCCTGGGTCTCTGTCCAGTGCATAGGCTTCTGCCATGACAGAAGAGCCACACAGAGGCAGGGGAGGTCCTGGCTAAGGTGTGAGTTGTCAACTGGACCTTGGTGCCCCAGTTCCATTACAGAGCGCTCATCTGCACAGAGGGAGGGATGTTCACCTCGGAGCAGGGGTGTACCTCAGATGTATTTGCTGTACCATTTTTAACACCTAGCTCCTCTATATGACAAAATTACATTCAGGAATCATCAGGTAATAATCAGAACTAGTCATTATTTTCTTGATGTGTTATTTAGTTCTAAAACAAAAATTTTAAACCTAGAAATGAATGTCCATTCTAAAGATATTATTCAAATTCAGTACAATTTTTCATGCATGAACTCCATTTTGCACTCTCCAAAACTAAAACATATCACCTCACAGGTTGCCTTCTGTTTCACTGTTTTGAACTTTAAACACGAATAAAAGCTCCAAGTGGTCTCACAGAATGACAGAGCTGAAACAGCTCAGGACTTGTGTCTTTGTCTTGATCGGCCCGGTGTGATCACTGCGCTCTTGGAATCTGCTGTCAGAGCCTGGCTGCGTGGGGCCCCCGGGGCCGGAGACACGATAGACCCTGAAGCAAAGCGAGCACAAACAATTCCAACTGGAGGTGACTCACTCCTGAAACAACCATGTAGCTGAGTCCACACGTGTGGGAGCTACTGTGTAATTGGGAATTCTTTGGATTAATTTACTTGTAGACTGCAATGTTTATTAACAGATAAGTAATAAAAGTGTGCTAATTTGGAGTTTGGAGCCCTGGTGGTGTAATGGTTAAAGAGCTGGGCTGCTAACCAAAAGGTTGGCAGCTTGAAACCACCTGCCGCTCCTTGGAAACCCTATGGGGCAGTTCTTACATATATGTTCATAAAACTCATCAGAAATCATGTCGTTTAGAACTTTGATCAGCAAAAGATTTCTTCTCCTCAGAGAGGAGTGTATCATCCCTGACATTGTTTAGAATTGCTAAGACATGGTGATAATAAAAAGCAGAAGACTTTTATTCAGCATTAGTATTCTTCAAATTTTTCTACTGGCGATGCTCCCACTGCCCTGCCCGGTATAGCACTGACTCAGAGGGTTGTTGTGGGGGTAAATGAACTAAAACACGTAAAGCACTTAGGCGAGGGCTTGCTGTTACTACTATTCATTTTTCTTAAAGACACAGATCGCATTTGTAAAAGAATCCAAAAGTATTTTGACAAGAGCTACTCATGAGCCATAAAATCCCTAGATTAAGAAGGTAAAAATAGGCAAGATAGTTCCAAAGAAGAATAATACTGGGGGACTTGACCTACCAGGAAGCAAAAATCATAAAATTATAGTAATTAATCGGTGAGATATTGGCACAAGAAGGGAAAATAGACCAATGGAACAGAACAGGGGGCACAGAAACATACTCAACAATGTATAGAAACTTGATAGATGACAGATCACTAGTGTGATGGTTAAGGTTGTGTGTTACCTTGACTGGGCCATGATTCTCAGTGGTTTGGCAATTACAATGTAGTTTGGCAGTCAGTCATATGATGATGTGATCGCTTCCATGATGAGATTTGATATAATGTCATCACTTCCATAATAGGATCTGCTGTGAGTAGCCAATCAACCCTGTGGCTATGTGAACCAGGAGAAGCCTGCGGCCTGACTCATGGCCTTGGGACGTTCCAGCCTCTACAAACGTGTGAGCCATTTTCTTGATATAAATTTCTCTCTGTATATATTTATACCTTTTACTGGTTTTGTTTCTCTGGAGAACCCAGCATAAAGATATATGGACAATGTAATCGACACAGGATAGGAAGAATGTTACAAACTGCTGCCAAAATTTTGTCAGTAAAGTGAGAACCTCTATCACTGCACAGGGTATCAGGAGTACCCCACATAGGAAGAATATTTTCTAACAATTTTTTACCAATAAATGTTGCAGTAGCATTCCAACAGGAATGTCTGCATATCATGACTAAAACATACTCATAATTTGAACTCATAATGCGTATACTTACCACCAAGAAAGCTGAGCCAGAAGCACAGCATGTCTTTTGGACACGGGGTCCCTGTGCTGGGAAGCTCCTAGACCAGGGGAAGATTGATGACAAGGATCTTCCCCCAGAACCGACAAGAAAGAAAGCCTTTTCCTGGATCTGGTACCCTGAATTTGGACTTTTATCCTCCTAAACCGTGAGACAATAAACTTCTGTTTGTTAAAGCCATCCACTTGTGGTATTTCTGTTATAGCAGCACTAGATGACTAAGACACCTAGGAAAAGTATGGATTACTCAATAAATGTGCTAGTCCAATACTTATCCTTATGGAAAAAAAAAAAAGAAATTGGATCGCTATCTCACAACATATATGACTCAATTCTAGATGTATTAGATAAAAATGAGAACAGAAAAATTAAACATCTTTCAGTGAAATTATAGGACAATGTTTAACCCCAGGGTAGGGAAAATTTTCTTCTATAATAGAAACATGGCACTAGCAACATGAGTAAGGATTGAATAAATAAAAAGTGAATAAATACAAGAAAAGATTCTGTGTGTCATTTGAAATCAGTGTGATGCAAAGTTAGATGACACTGGGATACCATTTTACACTTCCTCTTGTTGTTAGTTGCTGTGAAGTCGATTTGGACTCATGGCCACCCCATGTGAATTAGAGCAGAACTGTGTTTCATAGGATTTTCAATGGCTGTGACCTTTTGGAAGTAGATTGCCAAAGTCTTTCTTCTGAGATGCCTCTGGGTGGATTTGAACCACCAACTTTTCGGTTAGCAACCAAGCGCTTGACTGTTTGCATCACCCAGGGACTAAGGAGTTCTTCCAGAGAAACCAGACCAGTTGTCATCCATCCAGTCAATTCTGATTCATGGCGACCTCATGTGTTGCAGAGTAGAACTGCACTCCATAGGATTTTCAAGGCTGTGAACTTTTGGAAGCATATTGCCAGGCTTTTCTTCCAATGTACCTCTGGGTTCATCAAAAGACACCACTAAGAGAATGAAAAGGCAAGCCACAGAGTGCAAGAAAATATCTGAGGCACATAAAACTGACAGACAGCTTATATCCAAACTACGTAAAGAATGCCTATAAATCATAAGAAAGACAGAAAATCTCAGAGAAAAATAGACAAAAATAAAACCTGGAATAAGCACTTTTCAAAAGGGAACCCAGATAGTTGGTAGACATATGAAATATGCCCAACCCTGTTAGTAATCAGAGAAAATGCAATTTAATATAATGTTCACAGTAGCGAAAAACTGGACAACCTAAATGCCCATGAACTGTCATTGCTATTAGGTGCCATCAAGTTGGTTCCAACTCAGAGTGACCCTACGTACAACAGAACAAAACACCACCTGGTCCTGCGCCATCCTCACAATTACTGTTATTATTGAGCCCACTGTTGCAGCCACTGTGTCAATCCCTCTCGTTAAGGGTCTTCCTCTTTTTGCTGACCGTCTAATTTACCAAGCATGATGGCCTTCTCCAGAGACTGATCCCTCCTGATAACATGTCCAAAGTTTGTGAGACAAAGTCTTGCCATCCTTGCTTCTGAGGAACATTCTGGCTATACTTCTTCCAAGACTGATTTGTTCATTCTTCTGACAGTCCATGTCCATTGTATATTCAATATTCTTCGTCAATACCGTAATTCAAAGCCATCAATTCTTCTTCAGTCTTCCTTATTTATTGTCCAGTTTTCTCATGCATATGAGGCAATTGAAAACATCATGACTTGGGTCAGGCACTCCTAAGTCCTTAAAGTGACATCTTTGCTTTTTAAAACTTTGAAGAGGTCTTTTGCAGCAGATTTGCCCAATGCAATGCGTCTTTTGATTTCTTGACTGCTGCTTCCATGACTGTTGATTGTGGATCCAAGTAAAATGAAATCTTTGACAACTTCAATATTTTATCCATTTATTATGATGTTACTTATTGGTGCAGTTGTAAGGTTTTTGTTTTCTTTATGTTGAGGTGTGATCTGTACTGAAGGCTGTAGTCTTTGATTTTCATCAGTTAGTGCTTCAAGTCCTCTTCACTTTCAGCAAGCAAGTTGTGTCATCTGCATATCAAAGGTTGTTAATGAGTTGTCCTCCAATCTTAGTGCCACATTCTTCATCGTATAGTCCAGCTTCTCAGATTAGTTGCTCAGCATACAGAGTCAATAAGTATGGTTAAAGGATACAACCTAGAAGCACACCTTTTCTGATTTTAAACCACAAAATACTCCCTTGTTCTGTTTGAACAACTGTCTCTTTGTCTATGTACAGGTTCCTCATGAGCACAATTAAGTGTTTTGGAATTCCCATCTTCCCAATGTTATCCATAATTTGTTATGATTTACACAGTAGAATGCCTTTGCGTAGCCAATAAAACACAGGTAAATATCTTTCTGGTATTCTCTGCTTTCAGCCAGGGTCCATCTGACATCAGCAATGATATTCCTCTTTCCATGTCCTTTTCTGAATCCGGCTGGAATTTCTGGCAGTTCCCTCTCAATGTAGTGTTGCAATCACTTTTGAATAATCTTTAGCAAAATTTTACTTGCGTGTGATATTAATGATATTGTTTGATAATTGTTGGATCACCTTTCTTTGGAATGGGCACAAATATGGATCTGTTAAAGGCTGTTGGCTAGGTGGCTGTCTTCCAAATTTCTTGGCAGAGACAAGTGATCACTTCCAGCACTGCATCCATTTGTTGAAACATCTCAATTGGTATTCTGTCAATTCCTGGAGCCTTGTTTTTAGCCAATGCTTTCAGTGAAGCTTGGACTTCCTCATTCATTACCGTCGGTTCTTGATCACATGCTACCTCCTGAAATGGTTGGTACAATGACCGTGTATTCTTTCCATCTTCTTTTAGTGCTTCCTGCGTGGTTTAATATTTTCCCCATAGAATCCTTCCGTATTGCAAGTCGAAGCTTGAATTTTCTCTTCAGTTTTTTTTCAGCTTGAGAAATGCCAAGCGTGTTCTTCCCTTTTGGTTTTATAACTCTAGGTCTTCATACTTTTCATTATAATACTTTACTTTGTCTTCTCGAACTGCCCTTTGAAATCTTCTGTTCAGCTCTTTTACTTCATCATTTCTTCCTTTTGCTTTAGCTACTCTACTTTAAAGAGGAAGTTTCAGTCTCTTTTGACATCCCTTTTGGTATTTTCTCTTACCTGTCTTTTTAATGGCCTCTTGCTTTCTTCATGTATGATGCCCTTTATGGTATTCCACAATGCATCTGGTTTTCAATCATTAGTGTTCAATACATCAAATCTATTCTTCAGACGGTCTCTAAATTCAGATGAGATATACTCAAGGTCGTATTTTGGCTCTCATGGGCTTGTTCTAATTTTCTTCAGCTTCAACTTGAACTTGCATAAGAGCAATTGATGTTCTGTTCTGTAGTTGGTCCCAGACCTTGTTCTGACTGATGATATTGAGTTTTTCCATAGTCTCTTTCCACAGATGTAGTTGCTATGATTCCTGTGTATTCTACCTGGCAAGGTTGATGTGTGTAGTCACTGTTTATGTTGTTGAAAAAAGGTATTTACAATGAAGAAGTAGTTGGTCTTGCAAAGTATCATGCGATCTTCAGCATATTTCTATCACCAGGCTGTATTCTCCAACTACCGATCCTTTTTCTTTGTTTCCAACTTTTGAATTCCAATCACCAGTAATCATCAATGCATATTGATTGCATGTTTGATCAATTTCAGCCCGTAGGAGTTGGTAAAAATCTTCAATTTTTCACCTTTGGCTTTAGTGGTTGGTGTGTAAATTTGAATAATAGTCATACTAACAGGTCTTCCTTGTAGGCATGTGGTATTATTCCATCACTGACAGTATTGTACTTCAGGATAAATCTTGAAAGGTTCTTTTGACAATGAATGTGACACCATTCCTCTTCAATTTGTCATTCCTGGCATAGCAGACCATACGATTGCAGATTCAAAATGCCAATACCAGCCCATTTCAGCTCACTAATGCCTAGGATATCGATATTTGTGCATTCCATTTAATTTTTGATGACTTCCAATTTTCCTAGGTTCATACTTTGTACATTCCATGTTCCTGTTATTAATGGATGTTTGCAGCTTTTTCTTTTCATTTTGAGTTGTGCCATCAGCAAATAGAGGTTCTGAAAACTTGACTCCTTCCAAGTCATTAAGTTTGACTCTTCTTTGAGGAGGCAGTTCTTCCCTAGTTGTATTTTGAGTGCCTTCCAACCTGAGGGGCTCATCTTCTGGCACTACATCAGACAATGTTCCACAGCTATTCATAAAGTTTTCACTGGCTAGTTTTTTCAGATGTAGACTGTCAGGTCCTTCTTCCTAGTCTGTCTTAGTCTGGAAGCTCTGCTGAAACCTGTCCACCATGGGTGACCCTGCTATTATTTGAAATACCAGTGGCATAGCTTCCAGCGTCACAGCAACATGCACGCTACCACAGTAAGACAAACTGATAGATGCATAGGGGAATGCTCATGTACTGTAGAATGGATAAATGAATTATAGTTATACAACCAAATATTATGCAAACAATAAAAATGAATGAACTATAGCTATACCACAATAACATGAATGAATCTCAAAAACATAATGTTGAATAAAGAAAAAGAAAGAAAAAAAGATGCAAAATAGTACATAGTGTATAGTTCCATTTATAGGAAGTTCAAAAATAAGCACACGAAAACTATGCTGTTTAGGGATTCATACTTAGATGATAAAACTATGAATCAAAACAAGGAAATGATTATCATAAGAGTCAGGAGAGTGGTTACTTGGGTAGGAAGGCAGAGAGAGTTTTGGAGTCAGAAGGGTGAATAGTGTCTTCTAAACAAACAAAAAAATCCACACCCATTGTCATCGAGTCAATTCCAACTCACAGCAACCCTATAGGACACAGTAGAACTGCCCCATAGGGTTTCTAAGGCTGTCATCTTTACAGAAGCTGACTGCCACATCTTTCTCCCATGGTGTGGCTGATGGGTTAAAACAGCTGACCCTTTAGTTAGTAGCTGAGAGCTTAACCACTAGACCACCAGGCATCCTTAGGTGTCTTCTTGGGACTGGCAATGTTCTATTTCTTTACATAGGGTGATTACATAAGCAGCTTTACTTTTCTGTGTAATATTTCACAATAAAACCATCTAAAAAATAGAACAATGCAGCTATGAATACCCTTGTGCTTACCTCCTGGTATAATGTACACGAGTTTCTTTAGGGCATACTCCTGGGAGTGAAATTAAAAACAAAAATTTTTATTTTTAATATAGTCAAATTTATCAATTTTTTTTCTTTATGGTTAGCACATTTTGTGTCTTGTTTAAGAAATCTTTCCCTATCCTACAGTCAAGAAGATGATCTTGTATAATACTTTCTGAAAGCTTTAATAATTTTTCATTTTGCCTTTCACATATAACCCACCTAGATTTGAATTTTGTGTATGGTGTGAGGTAAAGGTTCAATTTCACATTTTCTATATGGATATTCAATTGTCTCAGCTACAGGTATTTTAAAGACTGTCCTCTCCCCCATAGCTTTTCAATTTTACCTTTGTCATAAATCAAGTGTCCATATATGCCTGGGTCTCTTTAAGAATGCTCTATTCTATTTCATTAATTTATCCATTCCTGAATCAATACTACATTGTTTTAATTAATATAGTATTATTTTAAGTGTTGATATTGGGTAGAGCAAATCTACTCTCCTCTTTTGCCTTCAGGAGTATCTTGACAACTGTTGATCCTTTTCATTTCAATATAAATTTTACACTCTGCTTTCTAACTTATATAAAAAAAAATGGTTGGGATTTCAATTAGGACCACAGCCCATCTATACATTATTTGAGGTAGGATTTGTATTTTTATAATATTGGATCTTTTAATCCATTTACATGGTGTTGCTCTCCATTTATTTACATCTTTCTTAATTTCTCTCAGTGACTTTTTTCAGTTTTTTTGTACAGAGGTATGGAAATCTCTTTTTATATTTATTCCTAAGTACTTGATTTTTTAAAATGTGAATATAGATGGTATCTTTTTCTTTTAATTTTGTTTTTTAGCTGTTTGTTATTGGTATAGAGAAATGTAATTGATTTTTGTATATTGATTTTGCAATGAACAACCTTGTGAAACTCTTATTACTTCTAATCTTATAGATTCTTTGGACTTTCAATGTATACAATCATAAATACCTGCAAAATAACAATAGTTTTGCTCCTTCCTTTTTAATGCTTATGGCTTTTATATATTTTTCTTTCGTTACCGAATTGGCTAAACCTATACTACCAATGCTGAAGGGAAGTGGTTATTGTGGTTTCAAAGGGAAGATATTTAAGAGTTTACTAAGTCTGGTGTTTGCTGACAGTTTATTGCAGATGTCTTTATCGTGTTAATAAGTCTCTTTTTTTAGTTCGTAGATAGTGTTTAGTTTAAATAAAAAATAGATGTTGCGCTTTATTGATTTTTTTTTGCATTTATGAAAAAATAACATAATTTTCTTTTGCTTTATTCTCTTAATGTGATGAATTATGTTAATTGAATCTCTAACGTTAAACAACTTTGTATTCTTGAGATAAACTAAATTTAATAATGAGATCTCTTTCTACTTTATTTCACTGTGTTCAGATTGCTAATTTTTGGTTGTTGTCTAGGATTTTTGCATTTACACTCATACAGATATTCATCTGTAATTTTCCTTCCTTCTATTATTCTTATTTAATTTTGGTATCAAGTCTATGTTAACCTCATAAGGTGAGATGAGAATATATCTTCTTCTGTTTTCTAGAAGAAATTCCAAAACATTGGAGTTATTTACCACTTAAACGTTTTGTAGAATTTACATATATGCAACCTCTTTACACAAAAACAATTATTCCCAAAATTACATTTAAAGTTAAAAAATTGCATAAAATTTCAGTCTCTGTCAGACCAGCAAGGCTGATCTTTTTTTTGTGAATTTGAATTTTGTTCTGCATTTTTCTCTCACTTTATTTGGGACCCTCTATTGTGATCCCTGCCAGAGTAGTCAGTAGCGGTAACAGGGCACCATCTAGTTGTTCTGGGCTCAGTCTGGCAGAGCTTGTGGCAGTTATGGTCCGTTAGTCCTCTGGACTAATATTTCCCTTGTATCTTTGGCCCTCTTCATTCTCCTTTGCTCCAGCCAAGATGGGACCAGTAGATGTATCTTAGATGTCTGCTTGCAGGACTTTTAAGACCCTAGTCACTACTCACCACAGTTGAATGTAGAACATTTTCTTTATAGACTATCTTATGCCAGTTGATCTAGATGTTCCCCGAGACCATGGTTCCCAGCCCTCAGCGCAGTAGCTTGGTCTCTCAGGGTGTTTGGATGTGTCTGTGAAGTTTCTATGCATTTGCCCTGTTCAAGGTGTGCTGACTTTCCCAGTATTGTGTACTGACTTACCCTTCACCAAAGTTAACACTTATCTACTATCTAGTTCTTGTTTTTCCCTTCCCACCCCTCCCTTCCCTTGTAACCATCAAAGATTGTTTCTTTCGGTGTGGAAACATTTTCATGTGCTTTTATAATAGTGGTTTCATACAGTATTTGTCCTTTGTGATTGACTTATTTCACTTAGCATAATGCCCTCCAGATTCATCCATGTTGTAAGATGTTTTGCAGATTCATCATTTTTCCTTATTGTTGCACAGTATTCCATTGTGTGTATGTACTGTAGTTTATCCATTCATCTCTTGATGGGCAGTTAGGTTGTTTGCATCTTTTTTGCTATTGTGAATAATGCTGCAAAGATCATGGCTGTGCATATGTCTATTTGTGTGATGGCTCTTATTTCTCTAGAATATATTCCTAGGAGTGGGATTACTGGATTGTATTGTATTTGGTATTTCTATTTCTAGCTTTTTGAGGAAGGGCCGTATTGTCTTCCAAAATGGTTTTACCATTTTGTATTCCCACCTGCAGTGCATAAGAGTTCAATCTCCCTCAGACCTCTCCAACATCTGTTATTTTGTTTTTCGATTAGTGCCAGTTATGTTGGGGTGAGATGGTATCTCACTGTAGTTCCAATATGCATTTCTTTAATGGCTAGTGATCATAAGCATTTCCTCATGTGTCTGTTAGCCGCCTAAATGTCTTCTTTGGTGGTCTGACAGAGACTGGCGAAACCCTCAGAGTATGGCCCCTGGACACTTTTTAACTCAGTACAGAACTCACTCTTGAGGTTCACCCTTCTTCCAAAGATTAGACAGGTCTACAGGGCCAACAATAACATACATTAGGGACATGCTTCACAGTTCAATCATGTATACAAGACTAATGGGCACACCAGCACGAAAGCAAAGATGAGAAGACAGGAAGGGACAGGAAAACTGTAGGAATGGAAGCAGGGAAACTGGGGTGGAGAAGCGGAGAGTGTTGACACATTGTGGAGTTGGTAACCAGTGTCACAAAACAATTTGTGTATTAACTGTTTAATGAGAAACTAATTTGATCTGTAAACTTTCACCTAAATTACAATAAGAAAAGAAAAACTTACATAAAATTTCAATTAAAAATTATAATTATGTAAATTTGTAGTGACATAATTATGAAAATTTACAATTACAAAATTATAAATTAAATACAAATCACATACAATTATAATTCTACAAAAATTACATAATAAATTACACAATTACATTAAAAAAACTTACCCCAAACAGGCTTTGGCATCAGACTGTCTTCAATATGAACCATGGCTCTGCGGACAGGCTGTGCAATCCTGTGCAAATTTCTTTACTTCTCTGAGCTCTCAGCTTTCTTATCTGTTATGTGGGTTTGCTAACAGTCCCTCTACCTCCCTGAGGTGTCAGGAGGATTAAATGTGACAACCATATGTAAAGCAATGATTCCTGAACTGGGTACACAATAAATGTTCAATAAATGGTAACAATTATTACTATGATATGTTAATAATTCAGTTATTTACTAAAGAAGTATTTATTGTGCACCAGGTACTGAGGGCCAAAATCAGATGTGGTCTTTAATGCATCTGGAGGGAGGATTCAGAGGTGCCCCCACAGGGTAATGACCTGCCCCCATTGAAATGAAATCAAGGCTGATTTTATGGTGTCATCTCTGAGCATCTCCTTTGTGCAGGACTTTACCACAGATGGGCAAGAGTCAATGGAAGCAGCTACTTTTGCTGGGGTAGGGGTACTGGGGGCAATCAGAGCCTAATATTGAACTGTTTGGAAATGAATTTGTGGAGTCATATAAAAGGGCCACTTCTTTTGAAAATGAAGACATCTTGCTGTTCCTAATCCAGGTTCCCCAGTTGCAATTCTTTACAAGAGTCAAAGGTGTCACACAAAGATCTACTTCCATTACCCCTTCTTTCACCAAGTCTAACATCCAACTCTATCAGCTTCTCTGCTGCAGGTGGTTTACCTGGAAACAGCTGCAGAGAAATGAAATGACCCACTGAAGACCACTGCAAACTGTAAACTTAGCTTGAGGTCTAATCCTTCCTATGCCAGGTAATTTCTCCCACCTGAATCTGAGCTTGTGCAATCAATAATTTTCAGTTGACTCACAGACTCCTCCAGCACCCCAGAAACCTTTGCACTGATACATCATTTTTCATTTTACATTGGCTTTGATTCTCTGGTACATTTTTCTCAGATGGTGTTATGAGGCTTCAGGAATAATGCTTACATCATAGCTTTCTGTGAGACTAAATGAGATGTGTTAGGAATGTTGTGATGCTGGGTAAGCAGTACAGAAGGGGGTTTCATTTATTTGACTCATTGATGGATCTGGTGGGCTAGAATCTGTCTATGTATAGATATATAGATATATAGATCTATGAACATGTAGCTAGAGATATATACCTATAGATAGATACTTACATGTATAAACACATAAAGTATGTTCCATTTATGTATTAATTCAATACTTCAACAAATAATTGAATGCATACTATGGACAATTTGCTGTATTCATAAGTATATACCTAAATATTTATGTGGGTGGATCAATTGTTAGTCCTGTTTGCAAAATCATAGAAAACCAGATATGATGGGTCAATAGGATTTTTTTTGGAATAAGTGTTCACAAGTTACCGCTAATAATTGATCTTGATGTAGCTGCAACCCAGGATGCCAGTGAGAGGTGGTCATCTTTGGGTAGTATCCAAAGAAGTTCTGGCATTCTGCCTTCCCTTCCAGCCATGCTTTGTTATCCTGCAGTTGTTGCCACCACAACACGTCTGTCAGTTTGTTGTACTGTGGTGGCTTGCATGTTGTGATTCTGGAAGCTATGCCACTGGTATTTCAAATACCAGCAGGGTTACCCAAGGTGGACAAGTTTCAGCAGAGCTTCCAGACTAAGACAGACTAGGAAGGACCTGGCGGTCTACTTTTGACAAAATAGGCCAGTGAAAACCTTATGAATAACAGCAGAATACTGTCTGGTATAGTGCTGGAAGGTGAGCCCCTCAGGTTGTAAGGCACTCAAAATATGACTGAGGAAGAACTATCTCCTCAAAGTAGAGTCAACATTAATGATGTGGATGGAATAAAGTCCTTGGGACCTTCACTTGCTGATATGGCATGACTCAAAATGAGAAGAAACAGCTGCAAACATTCTTTAATAATTGGAACCTGGAAGGTACGAAGTATGAGTCTAGGAAAATTAGAAGTTATCAAAAATGAAATGAAACTCAGAAATATCAATATCCCAGGCATTAGTGAGCTGAAATGGACTGGTATTGGCTATTTTGAATCAGACAACCTTATGGTCTACTATGCCAGGAATGACAAATTGAAGAGGAATGGCATCACATTCGTCACCAGAACATTTCAAGCTCTATCCTGAAGTGCAACGCTGTCAGTGATAGGATAATATCCACACTCCTACAAGGAAGGCCTGTTAGTATGACTATTATTCAAATTTACACACCAACCACTAATGCCAAAGATGAAGAAATTGAGTTTTACCAACTTCTGCAGTCTAAAATTGATCAAACATGTAATCAAGATGCATTGATGTTTACTGGTGATTGGAATGTGAAAGTTGGAAACAAAGAAGAAGACTCTGTAGCTGGAAAATACAGCCTTAATTTGCACAACCAATGACTCATTCATTGCAAATACCTTTTTCAATGACATAAATAGCACTTATACACGTGAACCTCACTGGATGGAAAACACAGGAATCAAATTAACTACATCTATGCAGAGAGAAAATGGAAAAGCTCAATATCATCAGTCAGAACAAGGCTAGGGGCTGACTGCAGAATAGACCATCAGTTTCTAATATGCAAGTTCAAGTCGGAGCTGAAGAAAATTAGAAGTCCATGAGAACCAAAATATGACCTTGAGCATATCCCACCTGAATTTGAAGACCATATCAAGAATAGATACGATGTATTGAACACTAATGACCAAAGCCCAGAGGAGCTGGGAGATGACAAAGACATCATACATGAAGAAAGCAAATGATCATTAAAAAGACAGGAAAGAAAGAAGAGACCGAAATGAATATCAGAAGAAATTCTGAAACTTGCTCTTGAATGTAGAGTAGCTAAAGCAAATGGAAGAAACAATGAAGTAAAAGAGTTGAATAGAAGATTTCAAAGGGTGGCTCAAGAAGACAAAGTAAAGTATTACAATGAAATGTGCAAAGACCTGGAGTTAGAAAGCCAAAAAGGTGGAACACACTTGACATTTCTCAAGCTGAAAGAACTGAAGAAAAATTCAAGCCTTGAGTTGAAATTCTGAAGGATTCTATAGGCAAAATATTGAATGATGCAGGAAGCATCAAATGAAGATGGAAGGAATACACAGAGTCACCATACCAAAAAGAATTGGTCGATGTTCAACCATTTCAGGAGGTAGCATATGATCAAGAACAGTTGGTACTGAAGAGGAAGTCCAAGCTGCACTGAAGGCATAGGTGACAAACAAGGTTCCAGGACTTTACAGAATATCAGTTGAGATATTTTAACAAATGGATGCAGTGCTGGAGGTGCTCACTAGTCTAGGTCAAGAAATTTAGAAGACAGCTACCTGGCTAACCGACTGGAAGAGATCCATATTTGTGCCCATTCCAAAGACAGGTGATCCAACAGAATGCCCAAATTATCAAACAACATCATTAACATCACACACAAGTAAAATTCCGCTGAAGCAAAACGAAACAAAAAACTGTTGCTGCAGTATATCGACAGGGAACTACCAGAAATTCAAGCTGGATTCAGAAGAGGACATGGAACAGGGGATATTGCCGTTGATGTCAGATGGATTTTGGCTGAAAGCAGAGAATACCAGAAAGATGTTTACCTGTGTTTTATTGACTATGCAAAGCCAGTCGACTGCATGGATCATAACAAATTATGGATAACATTGAGAAGAATGGGAACTCCAGAACACTTAATTGTACTCATGCAAAACTTGTACATAGACCAAGAGGCAGTCGCTTGAACAGAACAAGGGGATACTGCATGGTTTAAAATCAGGAATGGTGTGCGTCAGGGTTGTATCATTTCACCACACTTATTCAATCTGCATGCTGAGTAAATAATCCTAGAAGCTGAATTATATGAAGAAGAACTTGGCATCAGGATTGGTGGAAGACTCATTAACAACCTGTGATATGCAGATGACTCAACCTTGCTTGCTGAAAGTGAAGAGGACTTGAAGGACTTACTGATGAAGATCAAAGACTACAGCCTTCAGTATGCATTACAACTTGACATAAAGAAAACAAAAGTCCTCACGACTGGACCAATAAGCATCATCACGGTAAATGGAGAAAAGTTTGAAGCTGTCAAGGACTTCATTTTACTTGGACCCACAATCAATGCCCCTGGAGGCAGCAGTCAAGAAATCAAGTGATGTATTGCATTGGGCAAATCTGCTGCAAAAGACCTCTTTAAAGTGTTGAAAAGCAAAAATATCACTCTGAGGACTAAGGTGTGCCAGACCCAAGTCATGATATTTTTAATCACCTTGTATACGTGTGAAAGCTGGACAATAAATAAGGAAGACTAAAGAAGAAGTGATGCATTTGAATGATGGTGTTGGCAAAGAATATTGACTATACCATGGACTGCCAAAAGAATGAACAAGACTGTTTTGGAAGAAGTACTGCCAGAGTGCTCCTTGGAATGGAGGATGGCGAGACTTGGTCTCATGTACTTTGGACATGTTATCAGGAGAGACCAGTCCCTAGAGAAGGACATCATCTTTGGTAAGGTAGAGGGTCAGCGAAAAAGAGGAAGGCCCTCGACGAGTTGGATTGACACAGTGGCCACAACAATGTGCTCAAGCATAGGAAAATTGTGAGGATGGTGCAGGACTGGGCGGTGTTTTGTCCTGTTGTGCATAGGGTCACTATGAGTGGGAACAGACTCAACAGCACCTAACAACAACAACATTAGTTGCCATGGTGGAGGGATGCAGGTGCTGATGGGAGAAGACAACGCGGATGAAGTTGGCTTCAGTTGGTGAAGGATGAATGGCCACCGCTGGGTTTGTGCCAAAGGGACGAGCCTCCCTGGGAGGAGGACAAGGAGAGCTTACTGAAGGAGGGGAATGCTTCACCATCTCCCAAGTACAGTGCTGCTCTCTTACGCAGAAAGTTTTAGTAGGTGGTGCAGAGACCCATGGGCTTTCTTTTGCAGAACTTTAATGATGTGTAATAGCAGCGTGAGGGTCTCCTGACTGTGGATTTCTTCAGAGATGGTTTTCTCCCCTGAAAAGTGGTAAGAATCTTGTGAGATTTTAAGTCTGGTTTTTAAAAATACACTTGCTTGGTATGTGAATGAAAAGAAGTAGCTGGAGAACAAATCTTCGATCGGCAAGAATTCTCTGGTAAGTGATAAAAAACTTAGGCTGTGATTCAAATGAGTTTGTGTTTATGTAAGTGTTAGGGTGGTGGTTCTCAAACTTTAGAATGCAAAACTATTACCAGAAGGGTGTTTTAAAATACAGATATCTAGGCTCCACCCTCAGAGATTTTGATTCAGCATGTCTTGGGGTGGGATCCCGATTCTGAACTTCTAACAATCTCCCAGAGTCCCTGAGTGGTGCAAATGGTTAATGTGCTCCACTTCTAATCGAAGAGTTGGAAGTTCAAGTTTACCCAGGATGCCTTGGAAGATGGGCCTGGAGATCTACTTCTGAAAAATCGCCACTGAAAACCCTGTGGAGCACAGTTCTGCTCTGACACACATGGGTTTGCCATGATTTGAAGTGACTGGGCTTTGGTTTTTGGTTTAACAAGCTTCCAGTAGTGCTGTTGCTGTCAGCACACCATTCTTTGAGGAGCTCTGAATTGTTATTGTTGTTATGTGCCGTGAAGTCAATTTCTACTCATAGTGACCCTACAGGGCGGAGTAGAACTTCTCCATAGCATTTCCAAGGAGCGGCCAGAGGATTCGAACTGCTGACCTTTTGGTTAGCAGCCAAACTCTTAACCATTATGCCTGAATTAGGAGATGGTAATTTTTGGTTCTTGAAAGTACTAGTAGAGAATGATTCTTAAACTTGGCCGCATTAGACCTAGAAGCTTTTTAAAACTCCAGTACCCAGGCAGCATCCCACCCACCAGATCTCTGGCAGTGGGACCTGGGCATCAGTATTTTTTTAAAGCTTCCCGAGTGTTCAGTGTACAGTCAAGGTGGAGAACCATCATCTAGGAGGAAATCACTAGGCAATGGCAAAAAAAGACTGAGTTCTTATGATGCATCAGAATCACTTTGGGAGCTTTTAAAGAATACCGATAACCTGGGACCTCACGCCAGAAACTCTGGTTCAGTTGGTGTAGAGTGGGGTTGTGGCACTGGTGTCGTTTTATTTTTTAAGCTCTCCAGATGACTGTGATGTGAAACTCCAGGGTTGGAGACCAGAAGTATTTAGTAATACCTCCTTTACTATCTTGGAATGAAATTCATAGATAGTATAACCTACACATCATTAAATAAATAAAATGACGTTCTTTTTGTAATATAAAGGAGAAATAAGAGGGAAGTAAAAAGTAACTTTTGGTAAATTGATATACATGTTTGATATTTAGGTGCTTGGCAAAAGTTCTCTAGAAGACATAGTGAAGTAGCAGTGTTTGTCCTGTGAGGATGTGACTGTGACAGCCCCCAAGTCCAGACCAAGCCTGGTGTGTGCTATTGGTGACTCAGACACTGACCATCAGCTGTGTGGTCATCAACGTCATGATTTCCCAAACTAGTGAAAACTCTTTGTAAAGTTCTGGATGAAACAAAGTACTTACTTCCTTTGATTGACCCTGGGGTAGATTCCTGCGTAATTCAGCGCATATTAAACCAGGCAAGGACACTATGTTCATATGTAAGATAGAGTCAGGGTCCAGGCTTAGGTAGTTCTAAATCGGGTGGTCACCAACGTGCACTTTGGGCTGATGTTTGGGCATTTCAGGAACTCCAGCATCCCCAAGCCTCCCCCAGATGCCAGGTGTCCTCTCCACCATCACATGGTAACCACAGATGCCCACCCCTTGTTTCTCACAGTGCCCTGGAACATGGACACAGAGTGGAGGAATGAAGATGTCCTCAGATGCCAGTTCCACTCTCTACACTGGAGCAGCAGCACACAGAATGCGGCTGGCTTGCATGTCACTGAGATGTGGCAGGATAAATGACTCCCACCTCCCAAAATACCCTCAGAGGCCTGTCAGAGGGAGAGGGGCGAGAAAGGCTGCAGGCTTGCTGGCCCAGCACAACCTTTACTGAAGATTCAGGGTCAGGTTCCCACTCCCAGAGCAGCAAAATAAAAAACCAAACCCGTTGCCAACCAGTCAATTCCGACTTATAGTGACCCTATAGGACAGAGTAGAACTTCCCCATAGGCTTTCCAAGGCTGTAATCTTCACCAAAGCAGATTGCCACATCTTTCTACTGTGTGGCGAACTACCAACCTTTTGGTTAGCAGCTGAGTGCTGTAACCACTGGACTACCAGGACTTCTTCCCAGAGCAGCAAAGGGCCCCTTAAAGAAAAAGAGGGGCACTCCTCCCTCGAAAATAAACCTGGAATATATTCAACAATCTCTAGTGACCTCTAGTGGTGGATATTTGTCATGCCAGTCACCAAGAGATTAATTTTTATTGTTAAAAAACTTGTGCAAGTAAAATTTCAGCGTATATAGAGTAAAAAGATCATATTGTCCTGCATTTTCCTCCCTTATTCAAATCTTTCCATATCCTCATAGGATATTTCCACAGTTTTTCTGTGCATTTACAAATTATATATGAGTACATAGAGATGGAGACATATATATATTTTATACGTGTACATACGATATTGGAGGCCTGATGGTGCAGTGGCTTAAGAGCTATGGCTGCTAATCAAAAGGTCGGCAGTTTGAATCCAGCAGTCCTCCTTGGAAACCCTATGGTGCAGTTGTACTCTGTCCTATAGGATTGCTATGAGTCAGAATCGACTCAATGGCACCAAGTACATATGATATATATTTTATATATATACGTAAAATAGGTATTTTATATGTGTGTATACACACACACACATATAAAGTTTTAAATCAGAAAGGGATCTGACTGTAGGCTTATTTACTTAATAATACATCTTGGAGATCCTCCACATCAGGACATAATGATCAGTCTCGTTACTGTCTGCTACACAGTGTTCTGCAGTAGGGATGTAACCTGCCTTTCTTGACTTACTCCTTCACGGACAGACATTTAGATTGTTTTCACTTATCTCCCTTCTATGATGCTGCCATAACACCTTGTACATGTAATTTTACAATGAGAATTTTTCTAGACGATAAATACCCAAAATGCTTCCAACTTTTCCTTCAGGTCGGAAACTCAGATCTGAAACTCAAAAGCTTGTAAAAGAGGTGTTAGAAATCAGCTTGTGAAAGTAGTGAGGTGAGGGGGAGGTTTGATGGAGCTTTACTGGAAGGAAAAGACTGGACTAGGGCAGGGGTGGGCAGTGGGGTGTTGCTTTTGTCTGCAGTTGCATTCCTGGCCTGAGAGTTTTTCTTTTTATTTATTTTTAATTGTAAAAATAGATAATACTTTTATTTCATTCAAAATTCAAAAAGGTACAAAAGGTTGTACGGTGACAAGCTTCCCTCTTCTCTGTCTTTCAGCCACACGGGTCTCCTTCACGGATCCAGCCAGTGTTACCAGTCTCTTGTGTACCTTCCAGAGGTAGTTAATGCATAACTGAAAAAAAAAAGTATCTATATATATATTTCCCCTTCAAAAACTATAAGTGATTGTACATCATACACATAGTTCTGCATTTTTTCACTAAATAATGGGAGATTATGCCATTATGAACAAAATTAGATTTCTTCATTTCCTTCTCATGATATTCCATGATAGTCCAATGGCATTTCAGAGTATTTCCATCCAATACTGTTTCACGGTATTATGTGAATGAACCATAATTTATTCAGCCTGCCCCCTCTTGATGGACACTTAGCTTGATTCCAATCTTCTGTTATTAAATACAATGCTGTATTGAACAGGCTTGTACAATTGTAATTGTGCCTGTGTAGGAACACATTTAGGATGAATTCCTAGCAATGGAATTACTGATTCAAAGGGTGTGTGCGTTTTAAAGTATCAAAAGTCACCCTCATAGAGGTTTTGCCAGTTTAGTTTGAGTGTGGCCGAACATCTTTGCAAACATTTATGAGGGGCTGAGGTTTTCTCCCCTTCTTCAGAAGAGTCTAGTGTGTTGTCTGTGTGACCTGCCAGCCCCTTTTGGCAACTGAGAACATCTTTAATCTGCAACCACTTCCTTGGGCGCAATATGCCTTAGCAAGTAGCGAGTTATGTGGGTTTTGAAGAAGAAAATGGGTCTTTTCATCCAACTCTCCTCTTTTGGGCATGATTTCCGAGAGCGGCCATTTTTCTATTCCCCCTTGCTTCTCTCTTTCCTCCATTCCCTGCCACACCACCCTCACTTGGGGCTCTGCAAACCAATCACATGAGCATGTGAAACTCATAAGCCTCAATTCCAGAGGAGATATGACCTGGCTGGCATGTGTGGCAGAGGCCTGGTCACATGCTCCTTCTCTGGGCTTTGGGTCTTTGTTTTCAGTCCTCTGTCACGTGATTTTCCAGCAGTCATCCAATAGCACGAGTAATTCTCAAACAGCAGAGAGGAGCTTCGCACTGCACCCTGAGAGCGTCCCACACCTTCCTGCCTGTATGTTCTTGTCTATGCTGCCTACTCCACCGGGAATGCCCTCAAGTCCCACCATGGGTGTGTGGCCCCTTTCTCCAGCAGAAGGTTCATCCTCAGGCGTAGAGAACTCTCTCCACACACGATCTACGCCTCTCTGGTGGTACCTGCCACCTGCTACTATGTGACGTGGCTCTGCTCTCTCTTCCCTTCTGGTCTCGTGTGGAGGGCAGGATCCCTGCCTGAGTTACCTTCATAAACTCAGTGCCCAGCACAGTGTCTGTGTACAATGAATGTGTGTGGAATGAGCAGATGAGTGAATGAGCACAGAGGCAGCAGTCCTCCACCTACAAGTGTGAAGCTTCCTGAAGACCACAGACCCCCAGAACATCAGCAAATCTCCAATGCTCAAGGGAAAAGGAAACCCATTGGCAACGAGGCCACCAGGCTGGGGCATGTAGAGACAAAGACCATCCCGAGGGCCATGACCACAGCAGGAAACATGCCCCAGCCTCTCAGTCCTATCCAAACTTGTATCATTAGATCTCAGAATAACTTAGATGGTTAAGAAGAAAACTAACATGGAGCAGTTTCCTGGGACATACTCATGCCAAACTCCCTTTGTTTTTTCAGAATCTACCTTTTACTACCATCATCTCCCTACCCCGATCTCCTCCACTGACCTCTCACATTTTGAAGGGAAATGAAGGAATGATGTTGAGGACTGTCTTAGGCTGGGTTCTCTAGAGAAGCAAAACCATTAAAGTGTATAAATATATACACAGAGAGATTTATATAAAGGAAACAGCTCAAGTGATTGTAGAGGCTAGAACGTCCCAAGTCCGGGGATCAGGGTAGAGGCCTCTCTCAAGTCATGCAGCCACAAAAGCTGGTGAGTCCAAGATTGTCAGGTCGGAGAGCAGGGCTCCTGCTCACAGGCTCTGAAGGTTGATGAATTCCAAGCCAGCAGGCAAGACCACAAGGTTTCTCCTGATTCATGTAGCTGCAGGGGCTGGCAAACCCAAGATCGGCAGGTCAGAGATCAGGGCTCTGCTCATAGGCTGTGAAGATCGAAAAATCCCAAGTTTGGCAGATAAGCTGACAGTTCAAGTCCCAGGAACCAGAGATGAGACGACAGGAGGCAGCCTCAGGATCCAGAGTGAGCAAAAAGCAGAACGTCTGCTTATATTCAGATGCAGGCCACACCTCCAAGGAAATTCCTTTTCATCTGATTGGCTACTCACAGTATATTCTATCATGGGAGTGATCACATTAAAACACTGATAATCATGGCCTAGCCAAGTTGACACACAATCTTAACTATCACAAGGACCTATCTGATTTCAGCCCTCGGTTGACAGTTAAGAAATCAGGCAGCACCAGCATTGGCTTCCTTCCTTGTGAGAAGCGGTGGAAGTGAGGACAGTGTGCCTGGGGAGAAGCTAGCTTCACCAGATTTTCTGCTGTTGGAAACGTGCTGTATATTGAGGATTTATTTCTGCACATGGATACTTTTCTTAGCTTGTAGATTTACAGAAAGCACAATTAATTACAGATGGAAAACTTTCCCCAGCAGCTTGGGGAACAGTCACATTTTATCTCTACAACCTCCCTCTGAAGTGGGTATATCACCCCCGCTCCTGTCTCTGACTCAGGTTAGGAGAAGTCCGTGCTGGGTTTGACCTGAGGCTGTAGGGCTCAGGACCATGCTGTGGTAGCTCCATGTGGCTTTACCAATGGGAAGGTCATTGCATGAATGTCCTAGGGCTGTCATAACAAATCTCCATGAACTGGGTGGTTTAAAACAACAGAATTCTCTCATGATTCTGGAGCTGGAAGTCTGAAATCAAGGTGTTGACTGGGTCATGCTACCTCTAAAGGCTCTAGAGAAGAATTTCTCTGCCTCTTTCAGCTCCTGGTTTTTCCCAGCAATTCTTGGTGTTCCTTGGCTTGCAGCTGTATCATTCAATCTCTGTCTTCACCTTTACATAACTGCCTTCCCTGGGTGTCTCTGTCTCCAAGTATCCCTGTTCTTATAAGGACACCAGTAATTGGATTAGGTCCTGCCCTATCCCAGGATAACTCATCTTAATTTGATTACATCTGCAACAATTCTTTTTCCAAATAAGGTCACATTCACAGGTGCTGGGGGTTAAGACTTGAACATGTCTTCTTGAGGAACACAGTTCAACCCACAACAGCCACTAAGTCTTTGCTGTGTAGTGCTGTTGTGGTAGTTTTTACGTATTTGAATTGCATTCGGTATGAAATAGTGAGCTAAAAATATTAATAAAATATTACTTTCTTCACAAAACTAAAAATAATGTGAAATCGCTCAAAAAATTGTCAAGAAGGGCTCTAGGGCAAAGATGGCTGCAGTGACATCTTCCATCTCCCCTGCTCTTCTTCAGTGTGGTCTTATCACTCCTCATTGTGAGATGGTGTCCAATTCCCCTTCTTTTGAGTCTGGGCTGGCTTTAGTGACCACTTTGCAGCCACAGAATGTTGTAGAAATGATGCTACGTGACTTCCTAGGCTAGGTCAGAAGGAGCCTGAAGTTTCCACCTGAGTTTCTTGGAACTCTTTTTTTTTTTTTAATTATTTTGGTGAAAATATATAAAACATAAGCCATCTCAACAATTTCTACATGTACAGTTCATTGACATTGACTACAATCCTCAAGTTGTGCAACCATTCTTCCTATCCTTTTCCAAATCATTCCACCACTGTTAATGTAAACTCAATGTCCCTAAGCAAAAACTTCCCCTTTCCGCCTCCCTCCCATCCTTGGTAACCGCTAATAAACTTTGGTTTCTATATATTTGCTTCTTTCATGTAAGTGAGATCATATGATGTTTGTCCTTCTGTGATTGACTTATTTTGCTCAGCATTATGTTTTCAAGGTTCATCCATGTAGTGGCATGCATCAGGACTCCATTTCTCATTATGACTGAGTATATTGTGTGTATGTACCACATTTTGCTTATCCATTCATCTGTTGATGGAGATTACAGTTGTTTCCACCTTTTGGCTATTGTGAGAACTCATGCTCTTGGAATGCTTACTCTTTGGAAGCTTCCTCTTAGAACCCAGCCTCCATGCGTTAGAAGCCCAAGCCACATGAGACCCAGAGCAGGTGCTCTGCTCAACAGAACCAGCCAAGCTCCAGCTCTAAAGTCATTCCATGTGAAATAGCAGACGTGGAGTGAAGAGGACTCCAGTCCCTAGCTGTTCTAGGAACACAGCCATCGAGTCTTCCCAGCGGAGGCCCTGGTCATCATGGGGCAGAGACAAGTTCTCTCCGTCTGAATCCCTAATCCACAGAGTTTGTAAGACAAGATTATGTGAAATGCTTGTTGTCTCATGCCTTGAAGTTTGGGGTGCTTTGTTATACAACAATAATAATGTGAACAGGCCTAAGAACAAATGTAGAGGGTGAGAATTGTAAATGGTATAAATCATGGAGGAGACACCTCTGTGCCCAGGCTCAAGGTGGCTACCCTTTGGCTAAAATCAGAAACACTCTCCACCGTTTGTCCTGAATTATTTGAGATGTGAAGTTTGGGAGGACTCTGAGGAGCATCTATCTTATAAAACTCCTGTTTTGGGCAAATTTTCTCTTAGTATCTCATTCCTCTTTCCCTGCCTTTCCTTTTTCCTTTCTTTCTTCCATCCCTTCCTTCCTACTGAGGTATTCAGAAATCAGATTGAATAAACTGTTACAAGAAGAACAAATGGGATCCTGGGTGACTCTGGTTTTGAGGACAAATGATAAATGGGACCTTGCAGGAGCGGCAGTGTGGTGGTGGGAAGACCACTTGCGTTAAATTTGCACCAAGCTGCCAGGCCGCAAGCTGCTTGGAAACGAGCAAAAGCAGTAACACGTTCTCAAAGCACTGAAGTGAGACAGTAACTTGGAGATGACATGTCTTTCTGGAAGAAAAGGAAAGCACTTCCATCTCATTGTCTGTGAAATCTTGTGGCCAGTGAAAATGCATTCCATTAACTTGGATGAGGAAGGAGGGTTCTTAGCTCCAGGTCCCAAAGGAGAACATGGTGCGGTGCCATTTTCAGTTTAAAATGTGCTCCTCTCAGGCAAGGCTGTGCACTGTGCATACACTCTAATTGAGTGGCGCCCCCTGGAGTTGTCAGTGCTCAGCAGGACCCCATTTGCTCCAAGCCAGACAGGTTGATTTGTTTAAGAAAGAGTCTTCACTACCAGGTACATAGAAAGGAAGGAGCCCTGGTGGTGCAGTGGTTAAGAGCAGAAAGGTCAGTTGTTCGAACCCACCAGCCCCTCCACAGGAGAAAGATGTTGTGATCTGCTTCCATAAAGATGGAACCTGAAACCTGTTGCCATGCAGTTGATTCTGACTCATAGCGACCCTATAGGACAGAGCAGAACTCCCCCATAGGGTTTCCAAGGCTGTAAATCTTTATGAAAGCAGACTGCCACATCTTTCTCTCATGGAGCCGCTGGTTCAAGCCACTAACCTTTTGGTTACAGCTCTTAACCACTGAGACACTAGGGCTTCTTCTGTAAAGATTACAGTCTTGGAGACCCTATGCGGCAGTTCTATTCTGTCCTATAGGGTCCCTATGAGTCAGAATCTACTTGATAGCAACTTTAAAAAAAAAGAGAGAGAGAGAGGTTGCATTTTATTGGCAGAGTTGGTGTCTTTTAAAAAGAGAAAGCTGAAAAAGCCTGAAGAAACAAAGCACGACCCATTCACCCCCACAAGCCCCGTCCCCAGGCATTGGGGCTTCCACTGGCTAGAGCTCCCTGGCAGTTCTGATCTGGGGCCTCTCTGTGGATAACTGAAAAAAAGACCTGGCTCTTCAAAGACCTGGCTCGTTAGACTCCACCTGCAGAAAGAACCAGGCCAAGGGAAAAGAAGTTCTGCAAGGGGCTCCAGAAACAGTAAAACGAGGCTGGCCGAGGGCAGGACAGAGACAAGTGCCCACTGAAAGGGCAGTGCAGTCTCCAGGTTGATTCCCAGACTGGAACCAGTAGGGACGCCTCTACTCCAGACTTCACTAACACCTAGGGTCAGAGGGGCAAATATTTCACAGTGCTTCACCCCTCTTGAATTGGCCCTACAGCTTGGTACCTGGAGACAGAGAAATCACTCTTTCTCTAAACTTTTCCCTGGCAGCCCCCTATTCCCTCACTGATTTATTTTTACTTAGTTGCTATTTTTAAAAATATCCCTTCCCAGTTTGACCCATTCACCCAGGTCCCAGGTCTCCATCGTGAATGCCCACAGGGGCCAGGCAGGCCACATAAAGGCCTGGTGGTTACTCTGGTGGGAGGGAGGACAGCGCCCCCTCTAAAGGAGGCAGCTGCCACCTACTGTAGCTGATTCCCACCCTGGGGCTGTAAGCCCAGCAGGGGATGGGGAGCCATAATTTTCATATCCGAGGGGTTCAGGAGTGGCCACTCTAGGGGTGCATCCAGAGAACTTCTCTGGAAGCTGGGGTTTATGTGTATTTGGGGTGGTTTTGGGGTGGTGCTAATGGAGGTTATAGGGGGCCAGGGCTCACCAAGTCACCCTTTGGTGCTACCCCTGGGGGTCCATTTTGCCAGAGCTCCTCATTTTTCACGAGAAGCTGGAAATCCCGATTTTTATCTGAAATACCTGGATTTTAAAATATAAGCAGTTAATTAAAATGTTAAAAAAAACTAAAATACTGTGCAAGCCAAATAAAGCAGAAATAACGTGGACTGAGTTTGCTATATTCACATGAGCTGTTGTCACCTACGACACAGGTGAGGATTGACAGGCTCAGGTCATGTACTGTACTGACCCTTTTACCTGCCCACCTGGTATGTTGTTGTTGCTTGTATCCGTTAACATTATCTGCCAGATGTTTCTACGTTACCAAAGGACTGATATGGGAGGGAATCTGCATCTACACTGAGGGCAGGCTTAAGCTGCAGGAGGCTAAACCCTTGACCCTCAGTGGGATATTATAAGGTTTTATGTACATTGAAGTAACATTATTTTCACACTCAGGACTACATAAACCTAGTCAATAGCTACTAACGACTGGCTTACACCAACTAGGAGGACAATATTACTTCTACACAGAGAGTGAAGATTTCCTTAGTACTTTCAAGTATATCTAGGATCCTTCCAATAAGTGTATTTTTTTTTAATCTTCTGCTTCTTGTGAATGAAAGGATTCTGTGAGGTTATGTCCATGAAAACAAATGCCTTTTTTCCTTTTCTAATGAAAGCAGGGTAATGAAGATGAGGGTAAGATTACACTGTGGCTACAGTGGTTGTCAACAAGCTTTTTGAAATTTTCTTTGTTGAAATCAGTTAATGAATTGGAGTTTTCCACTATGCTCATAGAAGGTGACTTTTCAGATCTGGGAGCAGGAAATCAGAGAGACACTTTTTCCACGTGGACGTGTGGATGTCTAAGGGCTTCGTTTGGTCTTGTGGCGGCGCAAACTCAGTTGGCCCGGGGCCAATCTTCTAATTACCACAGGTGGATCTTTGACCCAAGGAAGAAAAAAAGGTTTCAGGGCACTTCTCTGCGACTGCCTTGGGGCCCTTCAGAAGGGATGATCTGCTGATCTGAAAGCTGCTTGGGTTATAATGATTCTCGAATGGCCTTTTATGTGGAAGAGCAACATGACCTAAGGCACCAGGGACATCGGAAAGGACATTTTTTATGCAGCTTGAGATGTGAACAGAGAGCAAAAAAGATTTCAAAACATAAGCACCACTGCTCTTTCAGCCATTATAAAGTGTCTTCTGTATTACAATTGTGCATACTTGGGCACGAATTGCACTTAAACTTCACATTTTGAGAAAATAACAATCTGTGCTTTGCATTTACCATGAACCAGGTGTGGGCGTAGGTGTTTTATATATGGAAGGCCTCACCCATGTACCCTTTCACTGATTCCAAGAGGTAGAAGGGGTTCTTGACCTTACTTTACAGGGGAGGAGAACACGATCACTGAGCTAGCGAAGGGCCCAGCTGGGACTTGAGCCCAAATTCGATGATCCCAAACCTTGTGCTCCTTCAGGCTGAAGAGACAATGGAGTCAGCAGTGAGAAAGAGTGACTTGGAGGTCGCGTGAACTTATTTCTCTTACCCGTTCATGTAACATGGACAGCAGCGGGGAGCCAGACTGGAGAAGCAGTTGGTAGGAAGTTCAAACCTGTTTAGTGACATGTTCCTAATGTCCTTGCAGGATTTGCCATAATTCACGAGACTGGTGCACATTCATGACCAGCGTGGGAGAAAACGAGTCATCCCTGACACCATGTGGCGATGGGCCACTATGGATTGTTGTGATTAATAACACCTTCTCACCGACACTTGTTCTCCTTTTCCCTTTGTTTCTATAACACTCCTCCTCCTATCTCAATCAGATGCCTTCACCAACCCCACCTCCTCACACCTCCTTGGGACACTTACTGCATCGTTTTTCGTTTTGCTTTTGAGTACTCTTTCTGTCTCAACTGGATCTTTCCTATTACTTTTTCCACCAACATTTTATTATGGAAAATTTCAAGCATACATGAAAACTGAAAGAATTGCACAAGAACACTCATATACTCCCCATATGGATTCTACACTTAACATTTTGCAGTATTTGCTTTATCGCACATCTGTCCATCCCTCTAGCCATCCAGCAATCCTTTTTTAAAAAATGCATTTCAAAGTAAGTTGTAGATATCAGAACTTCCTCCGTAAGTACTTCAGCATGCATATCATCAATTAGATTTCAATATTTATTTTTGGTTTCTTTTCTGTTAAGTAAAAATTGACTTACGATGAAATGCACAATTCTTACATATACCATTCATCAGGTTGTCCCCATTAACTTTTATCTATATTCAAATCTCTTCATTAAAAAATCACACCAAACCTGCCTTCAACCTCACAATATCCCCTTCAGCTACTGCCCTGTATTTCTCCTCTTCATTTCCAGCCAGACTTCCTGAAAGCGCTCTCTCCATTTCTTTCCCTCCCCCATTCCCTGCACTCACCTAACTCCTTCCCAACCCCTCCCTCCATCTTAATTGAGGTTGCCAACAACCTCTTTGCCATCAAATCTAAAAGACATTTTCCAATAATCCCTTTTCTTATTACAGAATAGGATGAGATTATGCCCCTGGGGAGCCCTGGTGGCGCAGTGGTTAAGAGGTCGGCCACTAACCCAAAGGTCATCAGTTCGAATCCACCAGGGGCAGTTCTACCCTGTCCTAAAGAGTTGTTATGAGTTGGAATAGACTCGACAGCAACGGGTTTGGTTTTGGTTTTATAATGCCCCTGGAGTCTCCAGGATATGTGAGGATAAGAGGATACCTGTGCATCTCTGAAAAATGTTAAAATAATGTCAACCTAATTCGAACGGGACAATAATATTTAAGATCAGTATTTCACCAAATTCTCCTGTTCACCCTTGCGAGGTGCAAGACATGACCCCTTGGTGTATATCTGGGAGGGGATGCTCTGTTGGGTCCTCCTGCTTTTGAGACTTGAGAACTGGTTGATCAGAGTGTCACTATTATTACTGCTGCTGTTGCTGCTGTTGTTATTGTTGTCATCTCAATAGGACCTGCACTGGAAATATTTTAATCATTCCTCCATGTCTCTGTGACCTGCAGGCTTTAGGCTTTGTGCTCCATTCATCCTGCAGAAGGGTGGCTTTGGTCTCTGGGTTGTAGGCAGCTCAGCAGAAATGTGTCTCCATTCTAAAGCACAGGGAGCTGGTTACCCAGGGGATGGGCCTCCCAGCAAGCTGCTAACCCAAGCGTTTCTAGGAATTGTCTTTCTCTTCTCCTTGTTGTGGAAACCTCACCATCTGCTTCATGGGGGAGGTTAATTAATGTAATTAACAATGAATGCCTTAATTGGAGATGTTATAGGGACACTTTACTATTATTATCGCTACTATTGTTTTGTGTGCAACTCTCTGCACACTTGGTTGTATCTTTATTAAAGCAAATAAAACCGTAATTAGGTGCAGTTCAACTCAAACAGTAGCAGCAGCCTGGAGCAGGAAACCATAATTCAGGTCGGTGGAGAACAAGGGGAGTTCTTGACAAATATTATGTCGCCTGCCCAGTAACAGGTTGTGTGCCAGAGTGCTGTGAGCTGCTTCAGGCGAACTCTTATCTGCTTTACCTAAAGCCTGGCCAGAGGAAGAAGACAAGGACCCAAGCAGACAGATGGGCCAAGCCACAGCCACCTCGGAGAACCAGGCCCGTGAACAAGTGGCTGGGCGAGGAGGCTGAAGCTAAAATAAACATACACCTGCCTGCGGGAAAGGGAATTTTGCATTCCAGAAAGCTTTGGTCAGAATCTGGGAATTACACAGAAGCTGGGGCTTAATAGAAAAGCAAAATAAGGCAGTCTATTGCACTCAAATTGCGGTTTCAGATGTTTAGAAGGAAGGAAGCAGGGATCAGATCAGCATTTTGAGAAGACTGTCTACCAAACGCATACTCTGGCCTTCCTTGACCATGGTTCTAGGCTTTGACCACAGAGCCTTTAGCTGTGTTTCCTGTAGCACAGATGGCTTATAATGTGTAGAGGGGTCCATCGATATGCTAATGATGGCCTCTTTAAGTGAAATTAACGCCCGGATTGTGCAAGGAGAGCAGCCCTTCATTATTCCCTGCGATATGAAGATGTGTCGGAGATTCTTCCCGGCCTCTCAGTGACACTCTTCATACAAAATTTATCTCTTTTATGGGTTTGAAGCTCTTTCAGATACATATCAAAGACCTTTCCACGCCTCTACCATGCATAATATATTCTGCAACAGCTTGTAATAAATCATCTTCCTTCCCTGACTGGTTAGCAGTGAGCAAACATGGCTAATACTAGCACCATGAGGAAGTGAGAGCCTCATATTGAATATTTTGCCTCTTGTGTTACCACTCTCCATTCTTCCATTTTCCCTAGGCAGCCCTCCAAAATGACAAGGAGCTGGATCACCCCAATTGCTGTGCTGATCTCAAAGGCATTTTTAGCACTGATGATGTAAAGACCTTAACATGCTGTTATTTCACATTGCAAGGCTCTTTTCTTTCCTTTGTCTCACTTTCTGCCTTCACAAGTAGACATAGCACAAGCATTTGGTGCATTTCAAAGCACTTAGGTTGGGGACGGTGAAACATATTGGTGGATGTCTGAATTGAGCATAGAGGGCTTTGTCATACCTTGTCCAAATAGGACAAGGGAGAAGACTGTCCAAAACATCAGCCTCTGGGCTGTGAATGGCACCACCATGGGTGGCTGCCAACACGTGGGTTTGATGCCAGCCTGAAGACTGCGGGAAAGCCTCTATCACAGAGATTACTGATGTGTACCCAATGGGATTAGATTTTCCAATGTTCTTGTTTCAGTTCTTGAGATATGGGGCTCTGTGGGGTGGGAGGTAGAGTAGAAGAGTATTTCTTAAAAAGAAACACAATTTTGCTTCTCGTGGTGTTATTTGCAAAGATCAATGTGTGTTCAAGGAAATGTGCCCATTGTGGAGATGGCTGGATGCTCCCTACCGCATCTCTTTTCTCCTTCTTCTATAGGAACAGAACCAAATTTATAGCTGGACAAATGATTGCACAGAATAAAGATGGCACTCCCCAGTGTCCCTTACAGGGAGGTATGCCCATGGGACTAAGTTTTGGCTTTTATAGGATGTAAAAATAGAAGCGTCTGATGTCAGCTTCTGGGAATTCCCTTAAATGACAGCTGGTGCATACTCTGTTTATTTTTTTCTGTGCCTCTTTTTCCTTCCTTCTGGCTGAGATGAGGGACATACTGGCTGGAGCTGGAGCTGTCATCTTGGATCATGAAGTGATATAGAGAATGAAGATCATACTTGGTGAAACTATAGAATAGAAAGAACATGAGTTCCTGAGGGCTTCACAGAGTAGAGGTGCCTTAAGAGGTCTGAGTTGCCTGTGTATGGACATTGATGTGTGAGAGAAATAAACAGTCTTATTTAAGCCAGTGTTATTTTGGGTTTCACTGTTTATTACATTTAAGATAGAGGCCCAGAGTGTGGGCTGGGAAGTTAGGAGAAAAGATAAGCTTCTCTCTCTTTTCTCCTTCTGCCAGGGAGGAGGAGGGCGTCAGGGCTGGTGGAATGAGGAATGAAGTCCCCTTGGCTGATGTTTCCTTGACACAGAGCAGCATGGTGCTCACTGGGTACTCATGCTTTGTGGTTGTAGGGAGGGAGGAATGGAACCTAAAATATCCCACATAATATCACTTAATCCTCAAAGTTATAAGTTATTATTCCCATAGGAGCAGCAAGAACCAAAAAAACCTATTGCCGTCAAGTTGATTTCGACCCACAGTGACCCTATAGGACAGAGTAGAACTGCCCCATAGAGTTTCCAAGGAGCACCTGGTGGATTTGAACTGCCAAACTTTGGGTTAGCAGAAATAGCTCTTAACCACTACACCACCAGTGTTTCCATAGGAGAACCAGGAAGGACTAAATTACCAGAGAACCTGACAGCCACCATACTGATAAGCTATTGTTGGTTATGATTATCCATGTAGCCCAGGTGAATCACCAAGGACCCTCACCGGGGTAATTTGCAGTGGTAATCGATAGATCAACCCTTAACACTTTAGATGTACCCAAGAGAACTAGACACTTTTGCTTTGCTTTTTACCTCCAGGAAGAATAGTTATCTGTGGAACTCAGAAGCCTCTGGGGAGATCCTGGAGATGCCCAACCAATCAGCAGTCAGTAAACCTCTAAGGAATTCTACGTTACCTGCTCCTCCAAACTGACTTTGTTTATTTCTTCATTTATTTACTCATTTACATTCATTCAACAAATACGTATTAATGCCAAGAGCTGTGGTATATGCTGGCGATATAATGATAAGCAGAATCAGAAATAGTCCTTGCTCTCATAGAGCTGATAATCACACATAGGTGTGAAAAAAAGAAAAGCAGCATCTGACAGGGGCTACATAATCCACCTGGAAACATATACTCTGTGGGAAGTTTCCCTGAGGCCGTAACAGAAGAGCTTGGACTCAACTGGGGAGACTAGGACTACGGTGGCCGTGGAGGGGCATGGTGGAACTCTTCCTTCATGAGGACCTGCTGCAGAAGCTCATCACCTTGACAGCCCAGCTGTTAGAACTTTGGATCTCCATTCACACTGAGGTCACACTTCCTGTGGACTTCTCCCAGCCAATGACTGGATTGAAAAGAGCAGGCTGATGCTAGAGGAAGCATGGACTGGGAAGGGTTGGAGCAGGCAATGCAAACCTATTAGGAGGCTCTGACAGTGGTCCTGAGAGAGGTGCTGGTGGTTTGGACTAGGAGTGGGGTGGCAGTGGAGAACGAAGAAAGTGAACAAACCCAGAAGAGGTGCAGGAGGCAAAATCAAATGGACCTATTCAATCATTCAACAAAGTTTTACTGAGTACCTACTATATTTTAAAAAGCAAAGACGTCACTTTGATGACTAAGGTGCACTTAACCTAAACCATGGTCTTTTCAATCACTTCATATGCATGTGAAAGCTGGACAATGAAAAAGGAGGACAGAAGAATTGATGCGTGCGAATTGTGGTTTTGGCAAAGAATACTGAAAAAACCGTGGACTCCTAGAAGAATGAACAAATAAGTCTTGGAATAAATACAACCAGAATGCTCCCTAGAAGCAAGAATGGTGAGACTTTCAGCTCACTTGCTTTGGACACATCATCAGGAAAGACCAATCACTAGACAAGGATGTCAATATTTGGTAAAATAGAGGGTCAGTGAAATGAGGGAAACCCTCAATTAGATGCATTGACACACTTGCCAAAACAGTGGACTCAAATATACCAATGATCATGAAGATGGTGCACAACTGGGTAACATTTTGTTCTGTTATACAGAAGATCACCGTGAGTTGGAGCTGACTCAATGACAATTAACAGCAGCAACAACTCTGTGCCAGGCAGCATTCTGGGGATACATCAGCGAACAGTGCTTACATTTGGAGGTGAGGGAGAAGAGAGTCTTAATCAAATCACTTTGTTAGTTCCTATCTGGAGGCATAAAAAGTTATATGTGCTTTACTTGGTGACAGCAGCTTAAAAGTGAAAGCTTCTTGGAAATCAAAGGACACTTTTCAGGGTCTGGAGTATCAACAGCTTTCATGTATCGGGACTTACTAAGTGCCAAAAACTCTGCTTGAATTCTGATAGGTCACTATGTGCATCTTCTACCCTCAGCTCTTCTTTGCTTTTTCAATGGCTTGGAGGGGAACTATTATTATCCCCATTAGACAGATGACGAAACTGAGGTTTGGAAAGATTAAGCAAAATTTCCAAAGTTATACAGCTAGTAAAGCAACAGAGGCAATATTTGAAACCGGATATATTTGCTTCCCCAACCAGCAATTTATATTGCCTTCTTTTATCCTCTTGGAGTCTCTGGGTGGTGCAAATGTTAACACGCTTGGCTGCTAACTGAAAGCTTGGTGGTTTGAGTCTACCCAGAGGCTGCTCAGAAGAAAGGCCTGGACACCTACTTCCCCAAAAATCAACCATTGAAAACCCTGTGGAGCACAGTTCTGCTTTCACACACAGGGAGCTGCCACGAGACTGAGTTGACTTGACAGCAACTGAATTTTTCTTTTTCCTTTAGAGGCTGGAGACTCCAATTGTATACTTTTTAGAATTTCCAGAGAATAAAGAATATACCTAACAAAAATGGATCTGGCTTATCTTTAATTTATAGTAACATTATTTAACTACAGATAATCTATTTAATAAGTGACATAATGCTGCATATCAATTAAAAAAATACATCATTGGGACAATTACTAAACAGTTTTTCATAAATTACACAATGCATGTTTAATCTTTACTGAGATAAAAGCCACATACAATAAAATCCATGGATTTTTGGTGTATAGTTTGATTAGTTTGACAAATGTATACAGTCTTGTAACCACCATCATAATCAAGATATGGGACATTTCTATCAGCCCCAAGAGTTTCCTCTTGCCACTTGCAGTAAATCCCTTCCTTCCACCACTTGCCCCTGAAAACCACTGATCCATTTCCTGTCACTATCGTTTTGCCTTTTCTAGAATTTCATATACATGGAATAATATAGCATTTAGGGTTGTTTTCTGTGCATATATGTCTGGCTTCTTTCACTTGTCATAGTACTTTTAAAAATTCATCCTTGTTTTTGCATTTATTAGTAGTTCATTTCTTTTTCTTGCTGGATAATATTCAGTTGTATGGCTATACCACAGTTTGTATATCCTTTTGCCTGTTAATAGATATTTGAGTTATTTCCAGTTTCTGGCTATTATGAATAAAACTGTTATAAGCTTTCATATGCATGTTTGTGTGTGAACATAATTGTTCCTTTATATTTGGTAAATATCTAAGAGTAGAGTTGGTGAGTCATATGGAAAATATATGTTTATAAGAAACTGTCAAACTGCTTTCCACAGTGACTATTCTATTTTGCATCTCCACCAGCAATGTATGAGAATTTCAGTTGTTCCACATCTTTGTCAGCATTTACTATTGTCAGTCTTTTTAATTTTAGCCTTTCTAGTGGATGTTTAATAGCAATAAAATACATTTTTAAATATTCTACCATCTCAGACATTCTGCATATATCCTTGCTAAAGGAGGGACCAGTCCCTGGAGAAGGATATCATACTCAGTAAAGTAGAGGGTTGGTGAAAAAGAGGAAGACCCTCAACGAGATAGACTGACACAGTGACTGCAACAATGGTCTCAAACATCGCAATGATTGTGAGGATGATATAGGACTGGGCAGTGTTTTGTTCTGTTGTACATAGGGTTGCTATGAGTTGGAACCGACTCCACAGCACCTAACAACAACAACAAAGGTGAACACAGGGTAATATCATCTGATGAGTCAACTTGGGGTTGCTCAGATCTACACTGTTTTCACCCCTAAAAGAGATGGAAGACACCAGGTCTTCTCCGTAATTTAAGAGCACAGACTTAAGTCTCAACTGCGTGACAGTGGAACAGAACTCTCACTTCCCTTGGCCTCATTTTTTTCACCTATACAATGGAGATAATAATTATCCCTGGACAGGATAAAGAAATTCAGAGTCCTTCAGCTCTAACAAACTTTATTATATACGTTGTTTTGATCCTCTGCTTTTAACTCAAAGCACCATTCACATTTGAAAATGGTACAACATTTCTATAATAAAACCAAGCTAATTTATCGTGACAATTTATGATTGCAAAATACTTGATAAGTTTACTATTTTTTCCTGCCCAAGTCTCCTCTCCCTTTGTTAGTACCCTAAAGGCTTATTTGGCCTATTAGGTAACTCCTACCTCAGACGAGCATTGAAATGATTAAGTGTGATGATGAATTAAAGCACTTAGCACAGAGCATGGCAGATGGTAAGCGTTGACAAATATTAGTTATATTTTTAGAAACAAGCAACCATCCAAATTAAAGGAGGGACGTATTTTAGGGAGAGGACTGCATGACTCAGCAAACTCCCATAGAAACTGTATGGATCTGTACAAGTGTTAAACAAACAAGCTCACTCAGTTACAATGACTTTCTATACACATTTTCCCACCCCCAGCTCTTCATATGTGTTAAGCTATAAAACCAAACATCACCTTTCCCTTTGTAGGACTTCAGCTTGGGAAAAATGGCTAATAATTTGACTGAATGACTTGCACATCTTGGCAAGCAGTAGAATGGCATTTATATTTTTTGTACAGATTGGTAATGTTTTGAAAGACTGTGATTTTTAAGGCAGCCATTTTTGTTAGATATATAAATAACTATTTACAGGTTGTGTATGTGTGTGTATACACACATAGATATGCTAGTTACTTACAAATAATTCAAGAATTTATTATCTTTGTAGAAGTAAGACAATAATAAAATATATAGAGAAAAAAGCAAATGTCCTACTTTAACTCTCCCTCTAACTCTCAAACTTGCTATCCTTCCCAGAGATACCTACTGGTATAGTTTGGTGTAGATTTTAGATATACACAAATATGCACGTAGAAAAGGATACAGTGTTGGTTTTAGGATTTGTTTAATTCTTGTGTTTGATTTATCTATGTTTCTGCAACTTCCTTTTTCTTTTTAACTTGGCATGTCTTGAAGAGTTCTCCATGTGGGAATGTCTAGCTTCACCTCATTCCTACTGGCTGTTCTATAGTATGGATGTGCCACATTTTGACAACCGTAGGTTAGTGATAGTCAGCCTGCCTGGGTTTAAGTTGTGGCTTCACCTTTAGCAGGTATTTGACCTTGGACAACTTGCTTATTCTCCCTGTGCCCTGGTTTTTTCATCTGTAAATTGTGAGCTTGTTGAAGGCATCCACCTCCAGTACATTAACAAGAGGTGTTTCTATTGTAGACACCATCTACCATGTTTTCTCTAGGGCTTGACAAGCAAAGAGACACAGTCTGAGTGCCATTGAAATCTTACTTCTTCCTTTTTAAAATACTGGTTTCACTATAAAAAGAATTCCAAGTAGATGTAGTTGAATCCTAGGCTTTAAAAATTGCAGGCTTAAGAAAGTTTTCTGGAAATTTCCCCTTCATGACCTACTGTCCTATAGGCAGGATATCAGTTGATTCCAATGATTCTTTACTTCACCTTGACATTTTTTTTTTTTTAAATCAGAAATCATGTGGAAACTTTTTAATTTATGGGCTTTTATTGCAATCCTCAATTCACCCTGAGTAGTCTATTATTAAATGTTCTAGAGGTTCTTATTTTCCCTTATCAGAGAATTGTATCTTGGTGCAATTCATCTGTAGTCATTCTTCACAGAGAAATTCTTTCATATTACCTTTCTTTCATCATACAATGACAACTCTTGAATACATCATTATTCCACAATGAGCTTATAAATTATTATCATTAGGCAATTTTTCATTTAATCTGATTTTATAAACTGTTTCTTTTTATTATTGTTAGAGGGAAACCAGTAAATGTATCTCTCTGTTTTGATCCACCATGATAAGAGTAATAGAAAAACTACGTAAGGACATCTTATTGAGCAACAAACATACTGGCTTTGAAATAAGTTCAGACTAAGAGGTTCATGTGCATGTAGTCAAGGACCACAGCCTCTAATGAGTCACAATGACCACCCGTGACACTATCTTAATTGCTAAAGCTGAGTTATCAAAATGTCTAAAACTGGATTTTTTTTTCCTACAAGAGTGAGTTTAAAAAATATAAGATATAATATTTTTTAATGAGGAAATATATTTAGGAATATCTGAGTCACTATGTGAAATGTTCATTCCAGAAAGACTCCTCTCTTCTATCCAGCATGCTCTGGGTCACCTCCCCCATTACCCTGCTTTCTTGACCTTACAGAAGAAAGATTTTTGGTCACATAGTAAGAATAAGAAGGAACATTTTTCACATGTGGCTTTTAGATCAGCACCGTCCAATAGAACTTTCATGTTAAAGAAGAATTGACTATTTTTTCCCAATCTGGATAGCTCTTTAGGTGAGTAGGACATGGAACATTCCTTAGGAAGACAAGATTATTAACAATTGTCAGCACTCACAGAGTTTTGACTGTACCAGACTATGTTCTCACACTTTACCTGGATTTGCTCATCTAATCCTCCCACCAGTTATGAAGGTTTACTACTTTTATTCTCACTTTGCAGTTGAGAGAATGGAGGAGGCACAGAGAGATTACATGACTTGCCCAAGAGCACACAGCTAGTGGCTGCCTGGCTCCAGAGCTGCCACTCTTTACTAGCATCCTGACCTATGGCCTATGTCTGACTCTTGATTCATTTGCTATGATAGGGTGTCAAGGTCATTTGAAGGGGTTGGGGTAGGATATAATAAGACAGTACTTATTTTGGTGAGAGATTGGACTGCTTAATTTCTGATACCCATCCCCTCTCCAAATATCTATGATTCTACAAATTAAGGTAGTTCAATGGAGTTTTAGATTCCTTACAAATAAGGTCCAATTTTGAAAGGAGCCCAATTTAGCATTCCATCTTACGCTCATGAAGCTCAGAAAACATGGGTTATTTTTTTATTTTCTTGATTGATGGGTATTATATTTCATTTATTGGTGGGCACTCAAATGGCAGAGAAGGAAAGGGACTTTCAGAAGGTTTGACTCTCTCTTTGATACCAACGATGGACAAGAGGAATGTCATGGCTCATGGGTTAAAACTTAGCCCAAGTGGTCAAGAAATTTGACATTAAATGTCTTTTCCTTCCACCACGTTACTTGGTTGAATCCACTGTATGCTGAACCAAATGACTACAAAGCAATTACAACTTCAATAAATTATAGGTAAATTTTAAAGACTTGTGAAAAAAAGTAATATCAGCTACTACATAATAGATATGAACAATGAACATCTGAAGAAGTCCATGAAAAGTGACAATTATATGAGTCCTTTTCTACAAAGCTGAAATTGGACCTTTGGGGCCATCAGAAATTGCTCTGCAATTTCATGGCAGAGTGGAAAGAATGCTCTGATATCCAAGAAGATGCATATGTTCATATTTTAAATCTTATTAAGGATATGCTCATTTTTAATCATGGACTGTTAAAACAGGCAGGACTTGAGAGATTACCTAACTTAATCTCTTTATTTTTCTTTTATTGTTTATTTATACGTGTATATGTCTGCTTTATATATTCTGAGTTGTCTGTGTGTGTATATGTGCCTGTATGTGTATGTGGTTGTGTATATGTGTATATGGGTGTGTGTGTGTGTGTGTGTGTGTGTGTGTACCATTTTCTACACGTATGATGCTATAGGGTCACTATGAGTCAGAATCAACTCGATGGCAACAGGTTTGGTTTTTGTTTGTTTTATGCTGCTATGGTGCTTCTCTTTTATTTTTGCCCATAGTATCTTTTGTCACACATCTATTTAAAAACTTTTAGTTAATCAAACTTAAGACTCTTTCTTTATATTTTCTGCTTTTAAATAACTTTTTAAGGAACTCTTTCCATTTCTAACATTGTAGTCTTTCATAATGAGTTTAAGATATTCAAAGTACTTATGTCCATCTCAAATTTATTTTTTGTATATGTTGTGAATAAGGACTCTAATTTTATATTTTCATGTAGTGGAGTATCCTCCCAATATTACTTACTGGAGGATCCATCCTTCCGCTTCCTGTGGACTTGTAATGTCATATCCCAGGTATGCATAGATTTGGCTTCTTATTCTGCTGCATTTACAAACGTGTCTATCTCTGTACCATTACAACATACTTTTAATTATGATAATTTTATGTTAAGCCCTGATATCCAGTAAGACAATCCTCCCTCTGTGTTCTTTTTCAAGTTCATCTTATCTCTTCTCAAACCTTTTCTATATTAGAGTTTCTCAACTTCAGCATTATTGACATTTGGGGCATATCTTTTGTGCATTGTAGGATAATTAGCAGCACCTTGGTCTTGACCTACTAGGTCTCCAGACACTGGAAATGTCTCCTTGAGGGTAGATCACTCCTGGTTATGAACCACTGTTCTATATGAAGTGTAGAATAAGTGCATTAAATTCTAAAAATATATGGTTTGTGTGTTGATTGAAATTCTGTCAAATTTATAGATTAATTTTGGGACGAATCACTATCATTATGATGTTGAGTCTTCTCAGACCTGAACATATTTCATCTCTCTCTATTTTCTCAATCTTATTTCAGTCTTTTAATAATGCTTTGTAATTTCTCTCATGAATATTGTGCTTATCCTTTGTTAGATTTATTTCTGGGAACTTTGTAGTGTTTTTGGAGCTCTGGTGGCGAAGTGGTTAAGAGTTCAGCAACTGCTCTTTGGAAACCTTATGGGGCAGTTCTACTCTGCCCTATAGGATTGCTATGAGCTGGAATTGACTGGACAGCAATGAGTTTTTGTTATTGTAAAAAAAGATATTTTCTTTTCCAAATACATTTTCTAATTGACCATTGTTGATATAAAGGAATATTATTCATTTTTTATGTTTATCCTGCATCTAGAAATCTTGTTCAACTCTTTTATTATGTATAATTGTCCCAGAAGCTGGACTATATGAAGAAGAACAGGGCATCAAGATTGGAGAAAGACTCATTAATAACCTGTAATATGCAGATGACACAACTTTGCTTGCTGAAAGTGGGGAGGACTTGAAGCACTTACTGATGAAGATCAAAGACCACAGCCTTCAGTATGGGTTACATCTCAACATAAAGAAAACAAAAATCCTCATAACTTGACCAATAAGCAGCATCATGAAAAGATTGAAGTTGTCCAGGATTTGGTTTTACTTGGATCCACAATCAACACTCATGGAAGCAGCAGTCAAGAGATTAGAAGATGCATTGCATTGGGCAAATCTGCTGCAAAAGACCTCTTTAAAGTGCTGAAAAGCAGAGATGTCACCTTGAAAACTAAGGTGTGCCTGACCCAAGCCATGGTGTTTTCAGTCACCTAATATGCATGAAAAAGCTGGACAATGAATAAAGAAGACCGAAGAATTGACGCCTTTGAATTGTGGTGTTGGTGAAGAATATTGAATATACCACGGACTGCGAAAAGAAGAAGTAAATCTGTCTTGGGAGAAGTACAACCAGAATGCTCCTTAGAAGCCAGGATGGTGAGACTACATCTTACATACTTCAGACGCGTTATCAGGAGGGATCAGTCCCTGGAGAAGGACATCATGCTCGGTAAAGTAGAGGGTCAGCGGAAGAGAGGAAGACCCTCAACGAGATGGATTGACACAGTGGCTGCAACAATGGGCTCAAACATAACATAACAAGGATAGTGAGGATGGTGCAGGATCGGGCAGTGTTTTGTTCTGTTGTACGCAGGGTTGCTATGAGTTGGAACCGACTCGACGGCGCCTGACAAAAACACAACAATTATCTGCACATCATCTGGAATTTTCTATGTAGATAGTCATATTGCATATTGACACATTGTGTAGCATTTTTATACCTTTAACTTCCTGTCTTTTGCATTGTTGTTGCATTGTCTAGGACCTGCAGGAAAATGTTGAATAGTAGCAGGAATAGAGGAACATTTTCATTTTTTTAGCAAAGAAACAAAGACAGCGGCCTGTGTAAGGTCATTCAACGAATTGGAGCAGAGCCAAGGCTAGATTCTAAGCTTTATACATTTCTTTCTCCTCTTATTCTTTTTTGATTCTTTTGTTTTTGGTTGATCTGGTTAACATAAATCATTTGTTGTCAGAATTCTTTTGATTTCAAACTTACGAAGCCTTAAAAGAAAGTTACATACAGTCTTTTGTCCCAGTGGACTATGATGCATCAGCACAGTGATATCTCTATGAAACCTCTGCTATTCTATCATAAAAGTTTGTCAGCTATTTAAAACTAATATCTACTAGTCTGTCAATATGCTTCCATTTGGGAAATCCGTGTAGTGACGTCTTCTTATTAGAGAGACGTATTAAAAGGATATGAGTCCTGTAATAAAAATAGCCAAGTATTATGGGTCACTTAGAATAAAGCAGACACTGTGCTAGATACTTGACAAGTATGCCTCATCTCATCTTTATAACAACGCTCTGAGGTGCATATTATTATCCCATTTTACAGATGAGGAAACTGAGCTTCAGGGCATTGAGTAACTTGTTCATGGCTTCTTGTTTCTAAGCCTGCAGAGCCTGGACTCAAACATAGGTTTGACACAAATGTATACGCTGTACTTGTTTTATATTTTGGTTGCCATCAGGTGTACACATGTGAAACTAATAACGGACAAATTCAAATTCAGTTTGGAGGAGATCTAGGAATAAACCCTTTTCATTGCTTTAGTGTAAATTAATAAAATGCATAAAAAAGAAAGCAAATCTAGTTGTCTCCTAGTATCTCTTCCACATAAATATATACAATGTAATAATGAACTGAATTTAGTAAACGCTTCCCGTATGCTAGGCACATTATGTATGTTATCTCTTATCTGCATAAGAAATTTGGAAGCAAAGTCAGATTATTACTCCATTAGAGACTAGGAAGCTGAGGCTCATACAGATTTAGTAACAGCTAATTTTGAGCAGAGCCAGGTCTCGCCCAGCCCCTCCCACCACCTCATGCTGATCAAGCTGGCTTGTCAGCCCAAAGCCATATTTTGGTCACACTAAATTCTCAGTTGGAAAAATGTGCTTCAGCGGCTGCATTTTAAATAGTCATTTCCATCATTATGCAGTATGTGGAACCCAAGAGGGGCTTCGATAAACATGAGTACATGTTCCCGGACAAAGGAGATAATATCTCTGACAAACAGCTATTATCTAGAACATCTGTTAGGCTGTTTCTCCTTGTTTTAAATAATGCATGGCATGCTCTAATTCAGGTGTACTCCTGAAAACCCAGCAACTTTTGCTGAGATTTTTGTGATCTCTGACGATGATGAATGAGAATATCTGTGATCATGGAGTACACCACTTAATCAAACACTTTGGCTTCAGATCAAATTTTCTATATTTTTTAACTATAATTATAGCTATAACCAACACTACTTATCTTGCTTTATAATTTACATAGTGATTCCACATGCAGTGTCTCATAAGCATTTCATCCTCAAAACAGTCCTGCTAGGCGGTCATTAATATTGTCCTCATAACAATGTTTTGAGATTTTACGCATGTATTGATGTGGAGAGATCTCCAAAAGATATTGTTCTTTGAGAGGAGTGTGTTTTCACAAAATTGTTTAATATGGTCCCATTTTGGTTGATTTGTGGATAAGGGAAGATACTAGTTAGATAGTGGTATCTCTAGAGGTAAGACTTTCAGAAAAGCTTCCTTATGCTGTTTTACATACACCTGTACTTTTATTTTTATTATTTTTTTAAAATTGTATTTTGCTTTAGGTGGAAGTTTATGGTGCAAATTAGTTTTTCATTCAAAAATTCATGCACAGATTGTTTTGTAACACTGTTTGCAATTCTCTCAATTTGTCAGCACTCTCGCTCCTTTCCCTTTACACCTCTGGTTCCCTGTGCCCATTCGTCCAGTTTTCCTGTCCCTTCCTGCCTTCTTGTCTTGCTTTTGGGCAGGTTTTGCCCATCTGGTCTCATAGACTTGACTGAGCTAAGGAGCACCTTCCTCATGTGTGTTATTGTTTGTTTTATAGGTCTCTCCAATCTTTGGCTGGAGAGTGAACTTCGGGAGTGGCTTCAGTTCTGAGTTAGCAGGGTGTCCACGGGTCGTAGTCTTGGCGGTTCCTTCAGTCTCTGTCAGACCAGTAAGTCTAGTATTTTTATGTAAATTTGAATTTTGTTCTACTTTTTTCTCCTGCTCTGTCCTAGATCCTCTGTTGTGATCCTTGTCAGAGCAGTTGGTGATGGTAGCTGGGCACCATCTAGCTCTTCTGGGCTCAGGCTGGTGGAAGCTGTGGTTCATGTGGTCCGTTACTCTTTGGACTAATATTTTCCTTGTGTCTTTGGTTTTCTTCATTCTCCTTTGCTCTGGACAGGATGGGACCAATAGATGTGTCTTAGATGGCTGGTCTCAAGCTTTTAAGACCCGAGACACTACTCACCAAAGTAGGATGTAGAACATTTTCTTTATGAACTATGTTATGCCAATTGACCTAGATGTCCTCTGAAACCATGGTCCCCAGCCCTTCGTCCCAGTAACTCAGTCCCTTAAAGTGTTTGAATGTGTCTAAGAAGCTTCCATAACTTTGCCTTGGTCAAGCTGTGCTGTTGTTGTTGTTGTTAGGTGCCGTAGAGTTGGTTCCAACTCATAGCGACCCCATACACAAGAGAAAGAAACACTGCCTGGTCCTGCACCATCCTCATGATTGTTGTTATGCTTGAGCCTGTTGTTTGAGTTCTTGACTGCTCCTTCCATGAGTGTTGATTGTGGATCCAAATAAAACCAAATCCTGGACAACTTCAATCTTTTCATGATGCTGCTTATTGGTCAAGTTATGAGGATTTTTGTTTTCTTTATGTTGAGGTGTAACCCATACTGAAGGCTGTGGTCTTTGATCTTCATCAGTGCTTCAAGTCCTCTTCACTTTCAGCAAGCAAGGTTGTGTCATCTGCATATTACAGATTGTTCATGAGTCTTCATCCAATCCTGATGCCACTTTCTTCTTCATATAGCGCAGCTTCTCAGGTTATTTGTTCAGCATACAGACTAAGTATGGTAAAGTGACACAACCCTGATGCACACTTTTTCCAATTTTAAACCTTACACTATCCCCTTGTTCTATTCAAAAGACTACCTCTTTGTCTATGTACAGGTTTTGCATGAGCACAATTAAGTGTTCTGGAATTCCTATTCTTTGCAATGTTATCGATAATTTGTTATGATTTACACAGTAGAATGCCTTTGCGTAGTCAATAAAACACAGGCAAACATCTTTCTGGTATTCTCTGCTTTCAGCCAAGATCCATCTGACATCAGCAATGATATCTCTCATTCCGTGTCTTTTGAATCTGGCTTGAATTTCTGGCACTTTCCTGTTGAGATATACTGCTGCAACCACTTTTGAATGATCTTCGGCAAAATTTTACTTGCGTGTGATGTTAATGATATTGTTTGCTAATTTACACATTTGTTGAATCATCTTTCTTTGGCATGAGCACAAATATGGACCTCTTCCAGTCTGTTGGCCAAGTAGCTGTCTTTCAAACTTCTTGGCAGAGACGAGTGAGCAGCCAGAGCTGCATCTGTTTGTTGAAACATCTCAATTGGTATTCCGCCAATTCCTGGAGCCTTGTGTTTTGCCAATGCCTTCAGTGCAGCTTAGGCTTCTTCCTTCAATATTATTGGTTCTTGATCATATGCTACTTCCCGAAATGGTTGAATGTTGACCAATTCTTTTTGTTACAGTGACTCTGTGCATTCCTTCCATCTTCTTTCAATGCTTACTTCATTATTCAATATTATGTCCATAGAATCCTTCTAAATTGCAACTAGACGCTTGAATTTTTTCTTCAGTTCTTTCAGCTTGAGAAATGCCAAGTGTGTTCTTCCCATCTGGTTTTCTAACTCAGGTCTTTGCACATTTCATTATAATACTTTACTTTGTATTCTCGTGCTGCCCTTAGAAGTCTTCTGTTCAGCTCTTTTACTTCATCATTTCTTCCATTCACTTTAGCTACTCAATGGTAAAGAGCAAGTTTCAAAGTCTCTTCTAACATTCATTTTGGTCTTTTCTTTCTTTCTTTTCTGTTGTTTTAATGATCTTTGGCTTTCTTCATGTATGATGTCCTTGATGTCATCCCACAACTTCTCTGGTCTTCAATCATTAGTGTTCAATGCAACAAATCTATTCTTGAGATGGTCTCCAAATTCAGGTGGGATATACTCAAGGTCATATTTTGGCTCTCGTCGAATCCTTTTAATTTTCTTCAGCTTCAACTTAAACTTGCATATGAGCAACAGATGGTCTGCCCCAGCTTTGTTCTGATTGGTGATATTGAACATCTCCATCATCTCTTTCCAAAGATGTAGTCAATTTCATTCCTGTGTGTTCTGTCTGATGAGGTCTGCGTGTATAGTTGCCAAATATGTTGTTGAAAAATGGTATTTGCAATGAATAAGTTGTTGGTCTTGCAGAATTCTATCATGCAGTCTCTAGCATTGTTTCTATCACCAAGGCCATATTTTCCAACTACTGATCCTTCTTTGTTTCCAACTTTCGCCTTCCAGTTATCAATAACTATCAATGCATCTTGATTACATATTTGATAAATTTCAGAATGCAGATGTTGGTCAGAATCTTCATTTTCTTCATCTTTGGCATTAGTGGTTGGTGTGTGAATGTGAATAAAGCATATTAACTGGTTTTCTTTGTAGGCATGTGGATATCAACTTATCACTGACAGCATTGTACTTCAGGAAAGATCTTGCAGTGTTCTTTTTGACGATGAATGTGACACCATTCCTTTTCAGTTTGTCATTCCCGGCATAGTAGATCATATAACTGTCTGATTAAAAATGAACAGTACCAGTCCATTTCTGCTCAGCAATGCCTAGGATATCGATGTTTATTCATTCCATTTAATTTTTGATGACTTCCAAATTTTCTAGATTCATAATTCATACATTTCATGTTCTGATTATTAATGAATATTTGTAGCTGTTTCTTCTCATCTTCTGGCACTATATCAGACAATGTTCTGCTGATATTCGTAAGGTTTTCACTGGCCGATTTTTTTCAGAAGTAGACTGCCAGGTCCTTTTTCCTAGTCTGTCTTAGTCTGGAAGCTCTGATGAAACCTGTCCACCATGGATGGTAGCATAGCTTCCAGCATCACAGCAACACACAGGCCACCATAGTAGGTCAAACTGACAGACGAGTATTTATTAATTATCTGTGGTTACCATTAACAGTAGAATGGCTGTGGTAAAACAAGGTGTTTTGAAAAGAAAAAGAGGGATGTGCCAACAAGATACCTCATGAGATGCAACTTGTTTAATTTCAGAGAGGGAGCTTTGCAGTTGAAATATCTGGTTGTGTACAATCTGGCAGAAGTAGTCACCATTCATTCATTCAACAAATATTTATTGAATGTCTACTCTTAGCTGGGTATTGTGCTAAGCCCTAAAGATACAGTGATGACCAAGACAGAACAAGGCAGATTACAGTGGGAGAGAATGATACAAGCAGGACAGGCAGGATCCAAGAGCTTAAGAGATGGTTGCAGAACTGAGTCAGAGTCATTGCTGGGGAAATAGGAAGGTAGCCCCAACATTAAGGAAACAGGAAGGTGACCCCAACCACTTTTAACTCCATTCTCTGTCTCCATACTTCTCACCCCATCCACTGCAGTCTAACTGCTCTTTAAGCAGTCAATTCCCCTGTTTTCAACCTTCTGTACACCTCATCCCTCCTTTAACACCCAATCCCTCCAATTCCTCAACATTGTCTGGGTTCCCCAGGGTGAATCAGCTTGTCTCATTATGTCCCCCTTTCTAGGAATTTAGTTTCATCTTCCTCTGCTCTGGACATTATCAATTACATATCATAGTCATAGTATATGTCTGCTATGAAATATGTCTGCTTTTCTAATATTTACTAGGTATTGTCTCACCCAAATCCCATTGTTCTTATCACTTTGGTGCACACTAGCCCAACTTCCAACAACCCATAGCACACTGATAGCTGGCTTAATAATGTGCTTTTTATTGTTGGACTTCTTTTTTCTATCTTGATAATCCTCTACCAGTGTTTTCTTCACCTCCCAAATAATCTACTTGTGGCTAAATTCTTACCTTATAATATGCATATGATTCTGAGGGAACTCAAATTAAGATTTAGTTTTCATCTATGAGGGATTTTTAGAAATATGTATTTATATTTTTTCCCATCAACTCTAGACCCTACATCCTGTTTCTTCACAGTCTAAGATATTATTTCTGCTTTCTCTCCTCCACCTTTTCTCCATTCTTCACATTTTTCAGCTGTATTTTTACTTTTACGTTGCTTAGGCAGCTCATACCTAAAACCTCTGGGATTTTTCTATAGGTAGATTCCAAAAGTTGAAAACCAACAAAGTATAGATATTATTATGCCTTTATAGCTATTTTTAACTGCAGAGCCAAGTAGCCTTGTCTTTCCTTCTTCATGGGTTCAATGCCAAGAGTTTTATGCCACTCAAAGGGTACCGTTCCTAGAACCAAGGACAAATGGAGTCCCCTTGTTATACTTTGTCAATGTTTCAAAATCATGCTACATTTTAGCCTGTTTCGTAGCAGGACCTTCACTCTCTTGTACATTTTTGCCTATTCTGGATTTCTAGTTGTTTTCCTTGTAGAGAAATTTCACCATGTCATAAATAATTTTTAACTTCTTATTGATTCTATCAGCTGATTCCTTTGCAATCTTTCTTGAAGATATTCTTCTTGGAGCCTAATGGTTTTCAGCTCAATTTTTGGTTTATTACTTTCTACACCTACTCTACAACTCTCATACTTGGATTTCTTTTATTGTATGTCTGGGTTAATTCTACTATTTTTTTTAATCCTACACTCTCATTTTTATTAGTTTTCATCCTTCTTTTGTTGGAGTATGTTGTTGTTAGGTTACATAGAGCCAATTTCAACTCATAGAGACCCCACGCTACAGAGCAGAACTGTCCCATATGGTTTACTTGGCTGTAATCTTTACAGGAGCAGACTGCCAGGTCTTTTTCCTGTGAAGGCACTGGGTGGGTTCCAACTGCCAATCGTTGGTTAGTAGCTGAATGCTTAACTATTGCACCACCTGGGATCCTTCTGTTGGGGTATAGCTGTAAGTAATTCCCATAGAAAGGATGTGTGAGAAGTTTACTTTCTGATTTCTTGCATGACAAAAAGTGTGTTTATTTTACTCTCAGATTTATTAATAGTTTGGCTAGGTATAAAATTCTTGGATAAATTAATTCAAGTATAAAATTCTTGAGTGTATTAATTTTCCAGTAGAATCTTGAAAGTCTTTCTGCATTGTCTAGTAGCACTCAGTGTTGCTGATGTTAGTATGAGTCTCAATCCTTTCTACATGACCTTTGTTTTTTTTTTGTTTGCAAGTATTTTGTATCTTCTTTGTTTGCTTGGCATTCTGACACTTCAGAAGTATTTATACAGTTTTGAATCATTTTTCATTCATTTTGCTGATACTCCATGGACCATTTAAACGTGAAGACTCAGACTAAATTTTCTAGTAACCTTTCTTCTCTTATTTCATGCCTTTGATAACTCCCCGCCCACATTTTCTTTGAAACTCCTATTTGTCAGATCATTTTCCTGAATTGATTCTCTATGCATAGTACCTTTTTTATCACGTTTTTGGCTGTTATATTTTTGTTTTGTGTTCTAGAGAATTCCCTCAACATTATCTCTCAATTCATCTGTTGAATTTTTAAAATCAGAAAACATATTTTTAATTTCCAAGATTGTTCTTTGTTCTATTTCTAGAGTATTCTATTCTTGTTTTGTGAATGTGATATAATCTCAAATCCCCCTAAGGATACAATTAGAGTCTTTTCTCCCCCTAGAGTCTGTTTTTGGTTCCCTGAATTATGTCAGTTTTCTGCGGAGTCATTTCTGTTTGTTTTGGTGTTTCTGTATCATGTAGTTAGTATTCTCCATATCTGGGTGATCTTTGTTGCTGTTAATTTTTAAGAAGGAGGAAATGGATTGATTCTACTAGGTAGCTGAGTGCATTTTTGCTGCTATCGGTTGTGTAGATTGGACTGGGAAACTTTAAGAGGAACAGGGCTAATTGACTGACAGGTTTCACTTTAGGGTGAAGAGACAGGGAAGTAACTTTAGACTAAACTTGTTGCTATTGAGCCGCTTTGGACTCATGACTACCTCATATGTTACGGAATAGAATTGTGTGCCCCACAGGGTTTTCTTGGCTGTAATCTTTACAGAAGCAGGTCACCAGGTCTTTCTTCTGTAGTGTCACTAGGTGGGTTTTAGTTGCCAACCTTTCAGTTAGTAGCTGGGTGCAAATAATTTGCACCACCCAGGGACCTATAGCTTTTAGGGCAGGGGCCCCCAAATGCCAGAATGGGGAGGGCTTAGTTCTGGGTGCCAGTACCCACTCTAGCAGTCCTGGCTCCCAACTTCTAGAAAGTTTGCTCAATTTAGAAAAGAAAGCTTTTTTGTTTTGTTGGTTTTTTTTTTTTTTGTCTTTGGCTTCCCCACAAGCCAGAGGCAAATGCTGTGTGACCTGCCCTCTTCGTGCTTAGAGCTGGGGGAAGGCAGAGGGGCTGGTGTGAGGACGAATGGCTCAATGGTTTGAGAATAGATGGTTAATTACTCTCACCCTTGGCTGTCCCTTCTTTTTCTCTTGCCTACAATTGGATCTGCAGACAATGAGCCTGAAGCCTCTTTCTAGTCCACTGGCAAGTAGATGCCTTTCACTGGGTTCCATCCTGTGTACTTTGAGCCAGTTTTTCCTATACAGAGTCATCAACATGCTTCTATCCACTCGGACTCAAATTTTTTTCTTTGAAATCTTTTATCTTTTGATCACTGGTTTCCTTGCCAACCTTTTGCTCTCAAGAGATTTTATTTCCTTTATTCTTTCTCTATCACTTTGAAGCGGTCTTAAGAGAGGAGGAAGACACCCTGATAAAAAGGGAGAAAAATGGAGATCAAAATTCAAATTCTTAAAAGGTCCAGACTTAACTGGACTGGCGGAGACTAGAGGAACTGCTGAGACTATCACCCTGAGATACCCTTTAAACACTGAACTGAAACTACTCCTGGAGCCCATCTTTCAGCTAAGTAACAGATTGGCTTATAAAGTAAATAAAGTCACCCATGAGTACTGAGCTCCATTAAAAAATCATCTGTATGAGAGCAAATGGTCAACATTTACCTTAAAACCAAGATTAAAAGGTAAGGGAAAGGGGCAGGGAAACTAGATGAATGGAAACAGAACAACCAGAATGGAAACAATGAGAACGTTGACACATTGTGAAAAATGTAACCAATGTCATTGAACAATTTGTATAGAAATTATAAATGGGAACCTAATTTGCTGTGTAAATTTTCACCAAAAACACAATAAAGTATTATTAAAAAAGAGAGGAGGAAGACGAATGCTTATACTCCATGTATATTCACAATTTTTTCACATTTGAAATTTCTGCTTTGGGTTGATTTTCATCGTTTTGGAGCAGGACCTGGTCTCACCCAGGCTCAGAGACCAGTATCCCAGGCAGGAAAATAGTTTGGCACTCCTTTCAGTTGATGCTCTTTAAACATGCGTTCATCAGGAAAGGGGTGGGGAGGGGTGCTGAGCTGCTGGGCTGTCTTAGCTTGCTGTCATGCCCCAGGTCCTTGTGCTCTGGTCCTGACCAAAGACACACACCTGCTCTAAACCAGCAGTGCCCACTCTCGACGACAGCTCGTGGACTGCTTGCTTCTACTTAAGCCTGCCCCTGGCCAGCTCTTGCTCCCCACCCTAAGTAGCTTATTAAAAAATCCTTTTGGTTATATATGATGAGTCAAGCTCTGGTGAACGTAATTTTCTTCATGTGACTTTATTTCTGGAGTCCTTGGGTGGCACTAATTGTTAAGCACTCAACTTTTAACTGAGATGTTGGCAGTTCAAATCCACTCAGAGACCCTTCTGAAGACAGGCCTGGCGATCTGTTTCCAAAGGTCACACCTAAGAAAGCCCTGTGGAGCAGTTCTACTCTGCACACATGGGGTCACCATAAGTCAGAATCAACTCAGTGCAACTGGTGGGGGAGGTGGCTGCTTTGTTTCCAGCGACATGTTAACAGCCCTCATGTAGAGCTCTCACATCAGTGGGCCCGTCTGCCCAGGCGGGTTTTTCATGGGGAAATCAGTTGGGAGCACAGTCTGGGACGGTTTCAGAGCCCCCTTCTGTGAGCAGAAGAGTAGCTGTAAAACCCACTGGTGCCTGGGACTGAAGTTGGACTTGGCTGCTTTTCCGTACCATTCAGCGTCCCATTGTCTCACATACCAGCACTTGAGTCTCTTGAGCGAGTGCCCATTTCCAGCAACTCTGCAACGGGGTCACCAATTAAAGTAAGAAACAAAAGGCTTCCTGGGCCCAATTCGATCTCCAGCTCTCTGTTTCCTGTTGCTATTTGTGTGCGTGTGTTTTCCGCTTCTGATCGCTCACCCTCCCGCTCCGCCATTCTCTGTGTGTGTCCTTCTCAACATCTTCATTATTCTTCATTAGCTTTGGTTTCCTCTTTCTTCCTTCCTTTTCCCTTTTGCATGTTCGTTATTTCCAACCCTTTAGCTCCACAATATGAGAGGTGCCCTTTTCCTGTCCCCTCGGGAGTCCCTCCTCCCCCCCCCGGTCTCAGAACAGACCCGTCACCTGCGGGATCTCAGGCGATGGCACACAGCCACTTATGGCCCACAATGGGGGCTCTCACAGCGGAGCAGCATGGCTGGGCGAGGCGCCAATCAGCCACAGAGAGGCAGCTTGGCCTCGGGGGGGGGGGGGGGTTGTGAGCCTGGCAATCAGACCCAAGCAGAGCTGCCACCGACTTGCTGTGGGGTCTGGAGCAAGTCACTTGACCTCTGCTCAGCTCCTCGTCCCCGAGAGGAAGGACGCTGAGGACACTGGAGGAATCGCCAATAAGGGCAAGATGCCTCTCAGCCCATCCATGCAGATCCATGGCCAGTGATTCAGAGGGGTGGTTGTGCACACACTCACTCACACCCACATGGACAAGTACACAACCCACTCAGACACACACACATGCATATACACACTGATGCACACACAAACATACATGCAGTCATAGACACAAACATAAACGTGCACAGACACACTCACACACAAGTATGCACAAATTCACAGGCACAAATAGACACATACAAACATGCCCACACTCTGACAGATACAAATACACACACTCACACAAACATACCACAGACACATATACAGTTATAGGCACAGACATATACACACTTACACACATATTCTCACACATAAATGCACACTGACATATACACTCACACATAAATGCCCGTTCACCATACAGGATACATGTGTATGTGTGTATATGAATGGGGTTCCTAATGAAATACAGACAAAACAAAGTTTTAACCTCTCCGTAAAAAGAACACAAATATCATTAGTGCTGTATACCTGGGATTTTACTCACTCTTCTCTAACCCAGCAGTCAACAATCAGAGGCCCGTGTGTGCTAGTCACAGCTAGGAGTATGAGAAAAAGCAAATGTTGTCCCAGATCTTGAGGAACTCAGCGTCTATTCAGGGAACATAAACAAGCCAACAGCTAAGAGCAATGAAGTGTTAAATGCTGGGAAAAAAGAGTTTGTTGGACGGTTCCACTGCAGCACAAAACATGGGGCAGTGCATCCTACTGGGGAGAAGGATGGAGGAAGGCTGCATGGAGAACCAGGGACTTCCTGGGGAGTCATTTAACCATGCTTGGTTCAAGGTCACAGGCACCAGCTGACTCCAGAAACGCAGCAGAGTGCATGGTGAAAAGTGAAGAGTCACCAATTCTTTGTTTTCTGAAGATGTGGCCACACTGGGCCACGACACAGCGTCAACACTGGCAAGCAGTGTGGCCACTGGACTCTCTCACACTGACATGTGCTTACAGCCTGTTAATTCCTTGTGAATGTTTCTCCTATAGCTGTTTATCTGTGGTTAAAAACAAACAAACAAAAAACCTGTTGTGGTCTAGTTGACTCCTACTCATGGCGATCCCATGTGTCCGTGTGTTACAGAGTAGAAATTCTCCATAGGGTTTTCTTGGCTATAATTGTTATGGAAACCAGACTGCCAGGCCTTTCTTCTGCAGCACCACCGGGTGGGTTTAAATCACCGAACTTTAAGTTAGTATTTGAATGCAAACCGTTTGCACCACCCAGGGACCTGTGGTGCTAAAGTGTTTTTTCCAAAAATGCTTGCAACAATACTTCTGAGTCCTAAGTGCTCTTCCAGAACCTTGTCACACCTCATCAAGAGTGGAGTCTTTTTTCCTCCCCTTGAAGCTAGGGGGCCTCTGTGACCACTTTGAAAAATGGACTGCGTGACTCAGAGGCCAGGTCATAAAAGGGCACAAGGCTTCTGCCATCTCTATTTGGGACTAGCCTGCTGGGCAGCCTAGGCTGGCAGTAAGAAGTCTGGCTGTCCGGAGGCCGCCAGGCTTCAGAACCCACCTGGAGAAACTTCACCGAGAGAGAGGGACATGCCCTAGGAGTCCTGGTAGTCCAGCCCCAGCTGAAGGGTCATCCCAGCCCAGGAGCCAGACAAAGTGTAAGGACCCTCAGAGGCCTCCAGCTCAGCCCTCCAGCTCCAGAGCCCTATCCAGACTTCAGATTTGTGAGCCAAATAAATGTTGCTGTTGGTTGAAGCTGCTGAATTTTGGGGAGGTTTGTTATTCAACAACAGCCAACTGGAGCATCAGCTTAAGGAGAAGTTTAGAACTTTGAGGTCTGCCCTTAAAAACCATTGAGTTGGCTTTGACTCACAGCGGTCCCAGAGCACAACTGTGCTCTGTAAGGTTTTCAATAGCTGATTTTCAGAAGTAGATCACCAGCCCTTTCTTCCAAGGAGCCTCTGGGTGAATTCAAATCTCCAACCTTTCTGTTAGCAGCCGAGCACATTAACTGTTTGCACCACCTAGGGACTCCTCAGGTTTGCCTTTAAGGACTGAGAACTTTGAAAAACCCTGGCTACTCTCTGTGTCTTATTAAAACAGGCAAAAGTCTTCATGTGTAGACTTTAAAAAAAATTGCACTCTCATTAAAAACAAAAAACAAAAAAGAAAACCCCATTGCCCTCGAGTCGATTCCGACTCATAATGACCCTATAAGACGGAGTAGAACTGCCCCATACGGTTTCCAAGGAGAGGCTGGTGGATTTGAACTGCTGACCTTTTGGTTAGCAGCCGAGCTCTTAACCACTGAAAACATAAGGGGGAGGAAAAAGACAAAAAAAACCCCCACCTGTTGCTGCCGAATTGATTCTGGTTCGTAGTGACCCTACAGGATGGAGTATTACTGCCCCATCGGCTTTCTAAGGCTATAATCTTTATGGAAGCAGACAAGCAGACTGCCACATCTCTGTCTTGCAGAGTGGCTGGTGGGTTTGAACTGCCGACCATTTGGTTAGCAGCTGAGTGCTTCACCACTGCACCAGCAGGGCTCTTACTGAAAATACCAGAGAGGAAAAATTCAAAGCATCAAATCTCCTTATTTACATCCACGTGGCTTTATATAAACACACAAACAAACACCCCAACCAGCCACTGTCCTGCTTCCTCATAAACTTAGCTCCTTTTCTTCCAGGTGTGACAGAACTGTAAGGCATCAAACAATACTTATCTGGACTCAGAAGTTTTATGAAAGCAGATGTGACAATCCTTGTTATGGTTATGAATAGTCTTTGAATTAACTTGGTTCCTTGGGAGGAAAGTGGATCTCTCACACTGATAGAAAGGACAGACACTTACAATGAGGGACACCTAGAATCAGGAGCCTCCTGGCCCACCTACTCTATCAGGCATGGAATGACCTGGACACCAGTGGAGTGGCCTTCTATTCCACCAGCAGAACTAAGGCTTGAATCACAAATTCTAGAGAGAAGAAACATCTCAACCTAAAGATGCAAGTTATAAAAAAGATCCAATCTATCATGGCTGAATGTTTTTGTTAAGTATAATAAAAATGAATTGCCAGGAAAATGAAATAAAAATAGACATCAAAATTCAAGCCCACATTTATTATGAGACTTCACAGACCTGCCAAATTGCTATAAAAGTATCTAAGTCTTTGCCCTCCACATCTCCACTTAGCTCATTGCTGACCAGAATGCACACTTGGCACACCAGCCCGAGGCACCAAAGGCCACTCTCTGAATGGCGCTGGTCTGGAGGGCAGACAGAAGCTGCTTTCTGAAAGCTGGTTTGGAAAGGGAAAGGAAGGAAGGATAAAGAAACCTGGTCATGTGAGAATCTGGTCATGAAGAAAGAGAAATAGGCTGTCTTCAGAGAGGGACGTATCAAGTGAGTGGAAATTAAGGTTCCCTAAACACCATTTGAGAGATGGTGGACAGAGCATGAGGACTTATAACACCTGGCTTCCTAGCAGGCACTGGTATTGGGGTTCCACTCACTAAAAGCAAATCCTATTTCTAGTCCTCCACAGACTCAAAGTAAGGTCCAAAGATCCTGGGATGTACCCTAGATATGAGGGCTAGCTCATAGTCCTCACCCCTTGGGGTTTTCCTTGGGAATCAGAGACCCATGTCTGAACCTGGAATTGCAGGAATGCTGGGGATGCTACAGTGTATGAGTATGTGTGTGTGTATGACTGTGCATGTGTGCATATGCACTCATGTGCCTGCATGCATGTGTTGTGAACACATGGCACGCGTCAGCCCAGTACCTATCAACCAAATCATTGGGGTATGTCAATACTTGCAGCATGGCAGACAGATACATCCCTTTGTCCTTGGGTAGAGTGCCTGCTCTAACACACATGGTCCAGGACCCCTTGGAATATTTATGTCCTGAACTGGTTGCTGCCTCTTTGAATCTGTGGCAGGCAGAATAGCTCCTGGTTGGCAGCATGGATTGTGCAGGCAGATGGAACTACAAGCAAATCATAGCAGATCTCGGACATGTTTATAAACAAATTACTTTAAAAAAATTCAATTAACATTGATATAAGGGTTTCCATTACTAAGGTTACTTTCACTCTCTTACATTCTGATATGCTTTTGGGGTGGAAGCAAAAAGCAGGGGCTTACGGTTGATGTGAATTACCTGCACCCTTTCCTATCATTATTGCACCCCATTGCCTGCAACTCTTACTTCCTGTAGCAATTTGGTTATTATAGAGTCTTAATCCCTGAATATTTGGGGGAGCATTTCTAAAAATCTTGTATGACGTGTGTCAATTGAATAAAATATGTACATACATAGCACTTCCACTTTTATTTATTTACACTAAGGAAATAATTTGGACATAAATATGTGAAAGAAAGTGCAACAACAACAAGAGAAATGACAACAATGTTTGGAATAATACAAATTAGAAACGACCTAAATATCCATCAAAAGGGGAATGACCAAATCAACTAACACTGGAATACCCTACAATGGTAGATCCTTGAGTATGAATATGGAAAGACCTCTAAGATGCCTTGTTGAGTGAAGAAAACAATTTTCAGATAATACACCCAGCATGATGTCATTTCTGAGAGATACAAAAAATTCACAAAGAGTATACATTGCATAGAAGATATTTGGTAAAAGCACATCTGAAATGATGACATTAGTCACTTTAGGTAGGAAAGAAGAGAAACAGGAATGGTGGTGGTTAAATGGGACTTTTAGCCTTATATGTAATTATTAACGTACTAGTATGTAGTTATAAATTAATGTCAGGAATCTGGGTATGCTGATGAATGTGGATCTCCCCCACAGCCAGTCTGTCAGGATAAAGGCATAGTACAGGTTGAAGGAGAAGTCCTTGGTAGTGCTAATGGTTAATACACTTGGCTGCTAACCCACCCATGAGTCCACCGAGAGGTGCCTTGGAAGAAAGACCTAGTGATCTACTTCTGGAAAAATCAACCACTGAAAACACTATGGAGCACAGTTTTACTCTTACACAGATGGGGTTGCTATGAATCAAAATTGACTCGATGGCAAATGGTTTTTTAAAGGTTGAGGGAGAGCAGATTCAAAGGAGACAAGACCACTTGCAGGGGGAGTGTGCAAGCCTCGAGGGCAGTGACTCTTCCAATAGCGAGAACTTCTAGTGTGCAACACTGCCCAGTGAGAAATGACAGCCCGCAGAAGTTAGGCAGACCTGCAGCCATCCAGAGAGGAATGGGTTTAAGAAATGAACTTTGGAGCCAAACCGCCTGGCTTCAGATCCTTCAGCTACTTACCAGCTCTGTGACTCTGGGGAAATGATTTAACCTCTCAGTGCTTCAGCTTCTTCAAGTGTAAATGGGCACAATGATATGGGGGTGTTGTGAGGATTAAATTCATTAATGTTATGAAGCCTTTAGAATGGTGCCTAGTGCAGAAAAATCTCCATGTAATTGTTTCCTATTTCTATTATTATTTTTTCTTTCTAGAAGGCTCTTCAGGGACTGAGATGGTCCAGCCTCCACTAAGATGAAGCCAGTGTTTTTGGTCTCTGATAGTTTGGGATTTTCAATGCCGTAAACTCCTTCCTTCACTTCAGATCCTTGATCAGTAGAATTATGGGAAGATTTGAAAGAGCATCAGGTGGAACATTTCACTCTACAAATGGAGAAACTGAGGTGCAGAGAGGAGAGTCATGTGGCGGGCCCCACCAGGAGGCTAACAGCAGAGCTGACCCCAGCCCTCACATCTGCTGACACCTCTTGTCAGTGCTCTCTCTGTCAATAATACACATGTACCTCTGACAGAAGGGGGAAAAGAAGGGAGAATTGTCTTATGGAAGAATACTTGGAATTTTTATCAAAAGAATTACTGACTCCACTTTTGGAAAATGGGCAAAATACTATTGTGTCTCCAGCAAAATTTTCTATCCTAGCATGTCTTCCACTACGGCTGTGGTAACAGTACAGACAGGCTTGATTGCACAGGTGTCAGCTTTGGGATGGATGCCACAAAGCTGGGACTAAGGGAGGACTAAGGGAAGCCCTTTGAGACAAAATATACAGGTTTCCAAAGATGAAAACCCATGCCTCTTGACGAGAGAAGGGGCCATGCCAGCTTCAAGGCCTCTGCTGGCCCCAGAGCCTCTAGGCTCTTAGATTGAGATGTGCTAACTCCAGACAGGGCAGCTGCCCTCCTCTAGGACTGAAACAGCCCCCTCTTCTTTAATATCAACCCACAAAGAAAAAAATCCACCTTATTACTTTCCTAGTGAGTAATGAAGCAGTGTATTTAATATTATTTGGATAACAAGTTTCCACATAAATGGAATTCGAATGTCAGTTGTCTTAGGGGAAAAAAGATTTATTGGTTGGTAAATATTGAGAAAGAAAAGCTGATAAAGAACAGCTTCAGCTGTGGCTTCTGCCCGGAGCAGGAGAACAGGCCTGTGTTGTATTTTGGGGCCCTGGGAAGGCAACAAATTGTGAATGTCTTTCTTTGTTGGTGTGTGTAAAAGTGGAACCACTACAAATAATTTCTTATTTCTGTTTGCATAGATTTTAAATTATGTAGCTTCCCTACCTTGTTAAGTATTAAAGCGGTCTTGTTTGAGAAAAAGGACCTTAAATAATGAAGCTTATGTAGCTTGTTTTCAGACATCAATATCTGGCTTTGAACGGCATAAAGGGTACAGGAATGTGGATTCAGAGCTTGCTGCTTGGCAATTCTAATTCCACCCCAGACTGCAAACGGACACAACACTGTTGTGACTTTTGTTTAAGAAGAGGAGGCTGGGTGAGCATGTGACATTGAGAAATTGTATTTTCTTCTAGTTCTGCTGTTTCCGAATATTTAACCCCACTGTTCTGAAGCTCTTTCCTGAAAATGCATCAGGCAACATAGAAGCTGGTTTCAGAAACAAACGGGTCTGAAGGGTGAGGCTGCAAAGTGGAGCTGCTGTGAGGAAAGACTCCCATCTAGTGGCCAGCTTGGTACAGGGTGCCACTATTAACGTCTGGACTGCAGAAAGCCGGGACTTGGGGAAAATGGTGCTGCAAGCTGAATTCTGCAGGAGAGTTGGACGCCCTTAGAAAATACCCAGAAGACAGCGGAATTCCCTCCAGGTTAGGCTCGAATGGGTCTTCTGTGCCTACGTTGTTATTCCTTAGCCACCCACAGGCTTCACACATACCCTATGTGTACACAACACCTGCATATCTACTGCGTGCTCCGGTGTGTCCAGGAGAGGGCCAGGTGCAGGATGCCTAGGCTGAGAAAAGGAGACAGCAACGTATGTCAAAGGTCATCGAATGTCAGTTCTCATGGTCAGAGGTGGCTGGAAATGGCCTGTCATATCTCATCTCCCATCAGAAAAAGCACGGCCTGCACAGGCAAGATCCATGGGTCCCTGATTGATTGATTGACTGATAAATCTGATTGTAAAATACTACACACATGTTGTAAAAAAGAAAAAAATCAAGCAGCACAGAAACGCACGGAGAAGAAGATAGACTGGAATGCTTGCTGCCTTCATTAGCCACTGCTCACACTTACATGGCCACGCTTGCTGTAAACCTGTTCCAAACCCATTGCCGTTGAATCAATTCCGACTCATAGAGACCCTATAGGACAGAGTGGAACTGCCCCATAGGGTTTCCAAGGAGTGACTGATGGATTTGAACCGCTAGCCTTTTGGTTAGCAGCCAAGCTCTTAATCACTACACCACCAGGGCACCACATCTTGCTATGGGTGTATCCAAAGAGGGATTAAAAATTCACTTTATGTAAGTGGAGTCAGACCTCGCATGCTTTTTGATAACCTCCATTTTCATTCATCACTATGTCTTAGATACCGTCCTAGGTCAATAATTATAGGTCTGCATCACCATTTTTATCTATTACACAATAGCTAATAACATGTATTATATATTGGATACCTGCTATGTGCCAGGCACTGTACTAAATGCTTAACATAATCTCACAACAACTCTATAAGGCAGTGGTTTTCATTATGCTCATTTCACAGATGAGGAGACCGAGGCACAAGGAAATTAAATAGCACAGCCATGGCATCTGACTTCAGAGCCAGTGCTCTTGACCACTATGCTAAAAATGCATCATAATTTATTTACCAGTTTTCCAATGATGGGCATTAAGTTGTTTCCAATTTTTATGGTGTAGAAAAATAAAATAAAGCTTTAATAAAACATTACGGTATATACATTAGTGAATTCTTTCTTTGGATAACCTGAAAGTGGGGTGTCTGAGTCAAAGTGTATGCTCAGTGTAAACTTTGATTAGTATCTAACTTCCCTCCAGACAGGTTGTACCAATTCACACTCGCAACCAGTTGTATGTGAATCTTTCCATTGCCTCATGTCCTTGCTAATATTACGCTTTTCTCATCTTTTGTCCTTCTTTCTTTGCCCTCTGCTTTTTATTTTAAAAAACTGCTAGAATAAGTATGAGTCCCTGTAAATGCTTCACCTATTATTATAGATTCATGAATTATTATCATTTCATTACATTTGCTTGCTCTCTCTCCCTCTCTCCTTCTCTCTCTTCATTTTCCCCAAGTTTTTAGAGTCAGTTATAGCTATCATGACATTTGACCTCCAGATACTCCAGCTTGTATCTCCTAAGAACAAAGAAATTCTCCTACAGAAGCATAAGAGAGTCATCAAACTTGGGAAATTGTACATTGATAAAATTCAATTTTCTAATATAAAATACATATTGAAATTATTGGATACTTAATAGGTCTTTGTTTCGATCCAGAGTAGAATCAAGGATTACATACTGAGTTTTGTAGTCATGTCTCTTTTATAGCCTTTAATCTAGAACAGTTCTCTAGACGTTTTGTGGTCTTTCATGACTGATAATTTTGAATGTATTGTATTATAGAATGTTCCTCAATCTGGATTTATCTGATTGTTTCCTTGGGATTCGATTTAGCATGAATATTGGTGGCAGGCATATTACCTCAGATGATGTTGCTTCCTTCTGAGTGCATCCTATCAGAAGGAACATGATGTTAATTTGTCCCATGATTGATAATGTTAACTTTGATACTTGGTTAAAGGAGTGTTCAAGGTAGTTCTCCATTGAAAAAGTACCCTTTTCTTTTGTGATTACACCCATTCCTCACTTATTGACATGATTAGTTTCCAAAGACCACGTAGTTATGCAAAAATCAGCGATATGTGAAAATAGAGGATGAGCACATCAGATCACAAAATGGAGGATGACTACATCATTACCTCATTACATAACTGCCAAACCACTGAGAATCATGGCCTAGCCAAATGGACACATAACCTTAACCATCACAGCCAGCGTTACTCTCGCCTTGCACCTTGGCGTTTGTTACAGCCAGACGTACGTTGTTAATGCACAAAATCGTTGGATTTTTTACTACTGTTATAAATGTGAAATGTCAGATAATGAGATAGCTGATAAGTGAGGGAGGGGTAGGTGTAATAAGTGACCTACTGAATGACACTTTGAGACTGCGTGAATATTCTGTTTCTCAACAATCTCTCACACAGTGATTTTAGGACCTATTGATGATCCTTGCCTAAATCAATTATTGCTTTGTTTGTTACCTATAAAGTGGTTCTGATTTTCATTTTCTATTATTCACATCACATGTATTTATTTATTTTTAGTTGTTGTTCTTTTGTAAAGGAAAGCTTTTCCCTCTATGCCTCAATTTTTTTTAGTTTCAATATGGGTCATGGATCATTTTTATATTCAGTGTGTTTCTACAATTACCCATTTTGATAGGTAAATAATCCCAAATTTGGTCAGTGGGAGCCCCTTCAAGCTGGGTTCTTTGTCCTTTGAGCACTTCCATACTATCTAGGCTTGTCTTCTTTTTCCCTTGTATCCAGCCTGAAACCAAGCATTTTTCCAAGAGTCCTCCCATCTTTGTTTATTCATTTAATCTTCTTTTCTATTATTAATTTTTAGGTTTACAGACAGTTAAACGGACTTTTTCAGTCCAAAGAATTTTACTCCATGTATAGATTTGTGTAAACCCAACTTCTATCAAGATACAGAACACTTCCATCACCACCAAAACTCCCTTGTGCTTCCCCTTTGTAGTCAAACACCCCCTGACCCCTGAAAACCACTGATATTGTCTCTATTTTTATAGTTTGACTGTTTCCAGAATGTTACATAAATGGAATCATATGGTATGTAACCTTTTGAGACTTGCTTCTTTCAGTCAGCATAATGCTTTTGAGATTCATCCATTCTGTGCAAGTATCAGTAGTTTCTTGATCATATGCTACCTCCTGAAATGGTTGAACTTCAGCCAATTCTTTTTGGCATAGTGACTGTCTGTGTTCCTTCCATCTTCTTTTGATGCTTCCTTTGTCATTCAGTTTTTTGTCCATAGAAACCTTCAGTATTGCAACTCAAGGTTTGAATTTTTTTTTCAGTTCTTTCAGCTTGAGAAATGCTGAGCGTGTTCTTCTCTTTTGATTTTCTAACTCCAGGTCTTTGCACATTTCATTATAATAGTACTTTACTTTGTCTTCTTGAGCCACCCTTTGACGTCTTTTATTCAGCACTTTTACTTCATTTCTTTCATTCAACCATTTCAGGAGTAGCATATGATCAAGAACCAATGGTACTGAAGGAAGAAGTCCAAGATGCACTGAAGGCATTGGTGAAAAACAAGTCTCCAGGAATTGACAGAATACCAATTGAGATGCTTCAACAAATGGATGCAATGCTAGAAGCACTCACTTTTCCATGTCAAGAAATTTGGGAGACAGCTTTCTAGCCAACTGACTGAAAGAGATCCATATTTGTGTCCATTCCAAGGTGATCCAATGGAATGCAGAAATTATTGAACAATATCATTAATGTCACATACAGCAAAATTTTGCTGAAGATAGTTCAAAAATGACTGCAGCAGTACATTGATGAGGACTGCCAGAAATTCAAGCTAGATTCTGAAGAGAATGTGGAACAAGGGATATCACTGCTGATGTCAGATGGATCTTGGCTGAAAGCAGAGACTACCAGAAAGATGTTTACCTGTGTTTTGTTGACTATGCAAAGGCATTATACTGTGTGAAACAACAAGTTATGGATAACATTGTGAAGAAGGGGAATTCCAGAACTTTTAATTGTGCTCAGGCAAAACCTGTACAAAGACCAAGAGGAAGTTGTTTGAACAGAACAAGGGGATACTGTGTGGTTTGAAATCAGAAAAGGTATGTATCAGGGTTGTATCCTTTCAACATACTTATTCTATCTGTATGCTGAGTAAATAATCGGAGAAGCTGGACTATATGGAGAAGAAAGGGCATCAGGATTGAAGGAAGACTCACAAACAACATGAGATATGCGGATGACACAACCTTGCTTGCTGAAAGTGAAGAGGACCTGAAGCACTTACTGATGAAGATCAAAGACTTCAGTATGGATAACACCTCAACATAAAGAAAACAAAAATCTCACAACAGGACCAATAAGCAACATCATGATAAATGGAGAAAATACTGAAGTTGTCAAGGATTTCAGTCTTCTTGGTTCAACAACCTATGCCCATGAAAACAGCAGTCAAGAAATCAAACGATGTATTGCATGCGGCAAATCTGCTGCAACAGACCTTTTGTAAAAAAAAATTTTTTTTATTCTACTTTAGGTGAAGGTTTACAGAACAAATGCTTTCTCATTAAACAGTCAGTACATATATTTTTTTATGACATGGGTTAACAACCTCACGACATGTCAACACGCTCCCTTCTCGGACTTGGAGGACCCTTTTTTTTTTTTTTTGGTGAAAATATACATAGCCAAAGATACACCATTTCAAAAATTTCTACATGTACAATTCAGTTATGTTGATTACGTTCTTCCAGTTGTGTGGCTATTCTCACTTTAGATGAAGGTTTACAGAACAAAATAGTTTCTCTTTAAACAGTTAGTACACATATTGCCCTATGACAATGGTTAAGAACCCCACTACATGTCAACACTGTCCTTACTCAACCTTGGGTTCCCTATCACCAGCTTTCCTGTCCCCTTCTGCCTTCTACCCCTTGTCCTTGGACTGCTGTGACTCATTAGTCCCATTTTGTCTTATGGGGCTGTCCAATCCCCAGCTGAATGGTGAACCTTGGGAGTGACTTCACCACTGAGCTAAAAGGGTGTCTTGGGGCCATACTCTCGGGGTTTCTCCAGTCTCTGTCAGGTCAGTAAATCTGGTCTTTTTTTGTGTTAGAATTTTGTCCTACATCTTTCTCCAGCTCTGTCTAGAACGCTCTGTTGAGATCCCGGTCAGAGCAATCAGTGGTGGTAGCTGGGCACCATCTAGCTGTACTGGACTCAGTCTGGTGGAGGCCTTGTAGCTGTGGTCCATTAGTCCTTTGGACTGATCTTTTCCTTGTATCCTGTTCTCTTCATTCTCCCTTGCTCCCAAAGGGGTGAGGCCAGTGGAATATCTTAGATGGCTGCTCACAGGCTTTTAAGACCCCAGACGCTACTTACCAAGGCAGAATGTAGAGCAATGTCTTTATAAAGTGTGTTATGCCAATTGAGCTAGATGTTCCCTGAGACCATGTCCCCACAGCCCTCCACCCAGCAATTCAGTTCCTCAAGGAGTTTGGATGTGTCTATGGAGCGTCCATGACATTTTCAAAGTGTTAAAAAGCCAAGACGTCACGTTGAGGACTAAGGTGCACCTGACCCAAGGCATGTTGTTGCCAATCGCCTCATATGCATATGAAAGGTGGATAATGAGTAAGGAAAACTGAAGAAGAATTGATGCCTTTGAATTATGATGTTGGTGAAGAATATTGGGTATACCATGGATTGCCAGAAGAAGGAACAAATCTATCTTGAAAGAAGTAAAGCCAGAATGCTCCTTATAAGTGAAGATGGCGAGACTTTGTCTCACTTACTTTGGACGTGTTACCAGGAGGGACAAATCCCTGGAGAAAGACATCATACTTGGTAAAATAGAGGGTCATCTAGAAAGAGGAAGACCCTCAGTGAGATGGATTGACATAGTGACTGCAGCAATGGGCTCAAACATAACAACTGTTGTGAGGATGGTGCAGGACCAGGCAGTGTTTCATTCTGTTGTGCTTGGCTTCACTATGAGTTAGAACCAACTCGATGGCACCTAATGCCAACAACATCAAGAGCTACAGTGAGCTACAGCTGCTAACCAAAAGGTCAGCAGTTTGAATCCACCAGCTGCTCCTTGGAAACCCTATCAGGGCAGTTCTACTCTGTCCTATAGGGTTGCCATGAGTCCAAATCGACTTGACAGCAACGGGTTTAGTATTGGCACAATGGTTAAGAGCTCAGCTGCTAACCAAAAAGTCAGTTGTTTGAATGTACCAGCAGCTCCAAGGGAGAAAAGACCTGGCGATCTGCTCCTGTAGAGATTACAGCCTGGGAAACCCTATGGGGCAGTTCTGCTCTGTTGTATACTGTCACTATGAGTTGGAGTCGACTAGATGACACACAACAACAATATATGTATAGTGACTCCCTTCTTTTTTCATCTATGTCAGTGTTAGAGGTGAAAAGAAATGCTTAGCCTCAATCTGTGCTGGATATTAATAATACTACTAATTACAATTATAATTAATAGTATTAATAATTACAACAAATCTGATAGATGAAGAAAAAATCACATATTATTTTTTAATTGCTTTTTTTTTTAAGTTACTAAAAACCTGTTAAACCTGTTGTCATTGAGTTGATTCTGACTCATAGTGACCCTATAAGACAGTGTAGAATTGCCCCATAGGGTTTCCAAGGAGCGGCTGGTGGATTGGAACTGCCAAACTTTTGGTTAACAGCTGAGCTCTTAACCACCGTACCACTAAGGCTCCAGTTTTTTGGTTTTTTAGTTACTGGGGAACTCAAAAGGACTCAGTTTTTATGCTGAGAGAAAAAAGGATTAGTGAGTGTGTGTCTCATCTTGTGCTGCCCCATTCTGTGTTTGGTATCATTAAGGGGTCCTTGTGGTTCCTTCCCAACTCTGGGGATTTTCATCAGGGCCATGGGTGGGAAAGAATGGCAAGCTCATCATCTATCTCTTTTTTGATTAAAGGAAGGAGAAGCAGAGGTGAATGAAAGGGTAAAACCAATCATAGGTTGTAGGTGAGAAGTCTGGGGTTATGTCTCTATGTAGTCTTTAAAACTTTTACTAGGAATTATCACACTCAATTCAATTGGTTTCAGCTCAAATAAATACATGAACAGCATCTGCTAGGGGTTAGGCATCACAGTGCATTCCGCGTCACTGCTATAAATAAGACCCAACCCTTGTTCTCAAGGAGTCTACAGTGTAATGGCTCCTAGGCTGGGGGTGGAGAAGGAGATGCAGACAAGGTCAGTCACCATGGTTAATGAAGACACCTGTCTTATCCAGGTGACCTATGTGACTGACCCAGGAAGGAAAGGAGAAAGTTTTCATAGGCCAGAGCTAAGCTCTGAGTAACTGTGGCTGCCTGGCACTAGTTTTCCCATCCTGAAAAAACTGTTTCAGTTTCACGCATGGGTTTAAAGAAGGCATTTTTCAGCTGCTAAGGGAACTGTGTGATTTGTGCAGCTCTGCTGAGATTTGAAATGTCCTGTTGGCTCTGCAACCATAAAATGCTCTGCCAAGGACAGAAACGTATACTAACCATGCAAGGAAGAATAAATCCTGTCTTGAAAGTGCTCAGTAGATGTCTGTTGACTGAGCAAAATCAGGCATCCCTACTGACTTGGAAGAAATGGACAGCACCATTGTCCAAGACTCTGGCTGTCTCCTGGCACATCAGAGGCAGCTATGGGAGACATGATATATGAAGTCGGTTTTTGGAGTTAAGGAACACTGCCCCATAGGAACCACAAACTGTATTGACTCAAATATTTGGTCAATTCAGCATAAATAAAATTCTAATTCATCTTGAAAAGTTCTCTAGAGGAACAAAACCGATGAACTGTATATATAAATACGTCTAAAGAGACTTGCTTCAAAGAAAGGATTCACACAATTGTGGGGATTGGCAAGTTCCAATTTCATAGGTCAGGTGGCAAGCTGAAGATCTGGGCTGACGAACCCAAAATCTGCAGGTCAGGTAGCATACTGAAGATATCTGTAAGCTTACATCCCAAGAACCGGAGGTCAGGGGACGAGAAGAGTGCAGGGTCAAGTAAGATCTAGTGAGCCTTGCTGGAACACCCATTTATTACTGGAGGCAGGCCACACCCCCAAGGAAATGCCCCTTTAAACTGATTGGCTGATCACATCAAATCACATCATGGACTTGATTAACTTAATAAAGAGCAATCAGCTCAATGTGCCAAACCACTGAGAATCATAGCCTAGTCAAGGTGACTGGTAACATTAACCATCACAGCCAACTTCTCATCTTTTGGAACTATGTCGGCATTTGGGGAGACTCCTCACCCTCAGATTAGTACCTAACACATGACTGTAGTGTTGGTTCATAATAAGTGCTTGTATCAGTCAGGATACAGAAACCACAGAGTTACTTTAACAGAGAGAATTTTATATAAAGAATTATTAACTGGGAAGTTGAAAGGCAAGAAGAGAAATCTAAATCATGGTGATGGCAACTGCAGGAAATATCTACTTCCCCTAGGGCTGAGGGAACAAAAGGAAGGGATTGGAAATTATTAAAACTTAGAAACTCAGAGGAGGGGCCTCATGGAGTTGGAACTCAGGTAAATGAATAGGTGGCACAATAAAACTGGTTCTACAAATATTAGATAAACTTCAAGCTAGATTCAGTTGCTGTCATGGAAAGGAACTGCTACTGCCAGGTGAAGAAGCATTGCTGGAGAGAGGCAGACAGGAAAAGGAAGTACTCAGGAACAAGAAGTACTCAGGAATAGGAAGTACTCAGGAACAGGAAGTACTCAGGAACAGAAAGTGCTCAGGAACAAGAAGAGCAGGTCCTCTCTCCCTTTTACAATCTCACAGTCTCCCTCTGTTACTCCCTACTGGCAGATCCCAATGGGAAACAGCTGGCCAAGCAGAAATGCAGATGCAGAGTCCCAGCCTCAGCATCACAAAGCCACGTATAGAAGGACAGGTTTACAATCTTAGAGATAATGGTATAATAACTGGCACATTATTCAATGGATATATTTGAATGATTGGATAATTTTGCATGCAATAAAAGTTCAAGCTTTTACTTTCAGTCAAAATTTTATTAGCAATCCTTTATTAGAAATCTCTCATGGAGAAGTCTCATTTTTGCCAGGATCCATCCGTTCTTCCTTCCTTCCTTCCTTCCCTCTCTTCTTCCCTTCCTCCCTCTCTCTCTCCTTCGTTCCCTCCCTCCCTCTCTCTCTACCTTCTTCCTTCCCTCTCTCCCTCCTTCCCTTCCTTCTTGCCTTCTTCCCTCCCTCCCTTACTCCCTTCTTCCCTTCCCCTCCCTTCCTTCCTCCCTCCTTTCCTTCGAAGTTAAAAAAAAAAAAAGCCTCAATAAATTTCCTAGAGAAATTTAGCATCCTAAACTGTGTCCACTACCTCAGTCTCTAATCCATTCTGTCCTTCCTATGCTCATTCTGGGTATTGTAAATTCCCGAGGGAGTGGCAGAAGATGACTAACAGTATCCTTTGTCTCATAGAATCCCAGGCTAGGAATCAGACCTCCAGATTCTGTGTCCTTAAGTAAATCATACAACCTCTTTGAGCCTTCGTTTTCTTTTTTAAATTTTATTTTGTTGTTGAGACTATGCACAGCAAAACATACACCAGTTCAACTATTTCTACATGTACAATTCAGTGACAACGATTACATTCTTTGGGTTGTGCAAACATTCTCACCCTCCTTTTCTGAGTTGTTCCTCCCCCATTAACATAAACTCACTGCCCCCTAATGTTCCTGTCTAATCTTTCTAGTTGCTGTTGTCACTTTGACCCCATATAGATAGTTCTTAAAAGATCATAATGCTTGAGGCAGACATTTTTTACAAGTTAAGCTAAACTGTTGTTTGGTTTTAAGAAGACTTCAGGGGATATTTTTGGTTTAAGTTTTAAACATATACCAAGGCAATAATTTCAGGGGTTCATGTAGCCCCCATGGCTCCAGAAAGTCTGGAGTCCATGAGAATTTTAAATTCTGTTCTGCATTGTCCCCGTTTTGATCAGGATTCTTCTACAGAACTTTTGATCAAAATGTTCAGTAATGGTAAATGGGCACCACACAATTCTGGTCTCATGGCAAAGGAGGCGGTTGTTCATGGAGGCAATCAGCCACACATTCCATATCCTCCTCCTATTCCTGACTCTACCTCTTCCTCTGTTGCTCCAGGTGAACAGAGACCAACTGTTGTGCTTGGATGGCCACTTGCAAGCTTTTAAGACCCCAGGCACTACGCGACGAACTAGGAGGTAGAACAGAAGCACTAAACACATTATTAAGCAAATTAACTAGGATGTCCCATGAAACCATGACCCTAAACCTCCAAATCAAGGAGCCAAATCCCATTAGGTTTCTGGTTGTATGTAAGAAGACTCCACAGCTGCTCTTTTTTTTTTTTTTTAAATGTATCTATCGCACAACTTTTGCCAGTTCACCTTTTTTTAAAGGTGTACAATTTATTGACAGCAATTACAATAATCGGCTGTGCAACCCTACCCTTAATCAAAGCAATTCTTCTATCACCTTAACAGACCCTTTCCTTCTCCCTCCTGACACTGGTAGCCACTAATAAACTTCAGCCTTTATACATTTGTCTTTCCTTGACTTTTTATGTAAGTGAGGTCATACAATATTTGTTCTTTTGTAATTGACTTATTTCACTCGGTATAATGTCTTCAAGCTCCAACCATATTGTAGCATGTATCAAGACTTTATTTCTTCTACTGGCTGAGTAGTACAGCATTCCATTATATGTACAAACTACATTTTGTTTGTCCATTCATTGGTTAGTGGGCATTTAGGTTGTTTCCACCTTTTGGCTATTGTGAATAGTGTTGAAATGAACATTGGTGTACAAGTCCCTGCTTGAGTCTCTGCTTTCAAGTCTTTTGGGTATATGCTTAGGAGTGGAATTGCTGGATCATATGGTAGTTCCATTTTTAGTTTTTTGAGGAACTGCCACACTGTTTTCCACAACAGCTGTACCATTTTGCATTCCCACAAGAAATAGATAAAGGTTCCAATTTCCAATTACTCTACATCCTCCCCAACACTTGTTATTTTCTATTTATTTATTTATTCTTTATCTGAGCCATCCTAGTGAGAGTGAAATGGTATCTCATTGTGGTTTTGATTTGCATCTCTCTAATGCCTAATGATGTTGAGCATATTTTCATGTGTTTGGTGGGCATTTGAATGTCTTCTTTGGTGAAACGATTCAAATCCCTTGCTCATTTTATGATTGGGTTATTTGTCTTTCTGTTGTTGTCAAGTTGTCGAGGTTTTATATATATTTTGGTTAATAGATTCTTACGTTTTCCAAAGATATTCTCCTAGTTGGTAACTTGTTGTCTTAGTTATCTAATGCTGCTTTAACAGAAATACAACAAGTAGATGGCTTTAACAAACAGAAGTTTATTTTCTCACAGTTTAAGAGGCTAGATGTCCAAATTCAGAGCATGGCTCTAGGGGAAGTCTTTCTCTCTCTGTCAGCTCTGGAGGAAGGTCCTTGTCTCTTCTCAGCTTCTGCTCCTGGGCAATCTTCATGTGGCTTGGCATCTATCTTTCCCCATCTCTGCTCACTTCTCTCTCCTTTTATCTCTTACAAGATAAAAGGTGTGACTCAAATAAGGGAGTGACTTGAGTAAGGGTATGACTTGTGTCACACCCTCTTGTAAGGGTGTGACTCAAGATATACCCTACACTGATCCTGCTTCATTAACATATAAAAGTTAGGATTTACAACACATCACAAAATGGAGGATAATTACACCATATCACAAAATGTAGGATAACCACACAATACTGGAAATCATGGCCTAGCCAAGTTGACATATATTTTGGGGGGACACAATTCAATCCATGACACTTGTCTTTTCACTTTTTTGGTAAAGTCTTTTCACAAACACATTTTTATCAGGTCCTATTTATTTATTTCATCTTTTGCAGTAAGCACTTTTGTTATTATATGCAATAATCCATTGTTAAAAGCTAGGCCCAGCAGGGTTGTCCCTGCATTTTCTTCTGGGAATTTTATGGTTTTAGTTTGCACATTTAGGTCCTTAATCCATTTTGAATTTGTTTGTGTCTATAGTTTGAAACATGGATTCTGTTTCAATTTTCTGTATGTGGAATTCTAGTTTTCCCAGCGTCATTTATTGAAGAGATTCTTCTTTCCCCATTGAATGGATTTAGCACACTTATAAAAAATAAGCTGACCATAGATGTGTGGGTTTATTTCAGTACTCTCAATTCTATTCTATCTTTCTATTGTTATCCCAGTACCAGGTTGTTTTGATTAATGTAGCTGTATAATATGTTTTAAAATCAGGAAGTGTGAGTTCTCCTACTTTGTTATTCTCTTTCAACATTGCTTTAGCTATTCGAGGCCTCTTGCCATTCCACATAAAGTTGAGGACTGATTTTCCCATTTCTGGAAAGAAGGCTGTCGGAATTTTGATCAGGATTGCTTTGAATTTATAGATTGCTCTGCGTAGTATTGACATTTTAACAATATTAAGTCTTCCAAACCAAGAACGTGGAACGTCTTTCCATTTATTTAAGTCTTCTTTAATTCCTTTAAGCAGTATTTATAATTTTTGTTGTATAAGTACTTCATGTCCCTGGTTAGGTATTTTCCGAGGTATTTTATTCTCTAGATGCTATTGTAAATGGAATTGTTCTGTTAATTTCCCTTTCAGATTTCTAATTGCTAGTGTATAGAAACCGAACTGATTTTTGTTTGTTGATCTTGTACCCTGCAACTTTACTAAATTCCTTTATTAGCTCTAGAAGTCTTCTTGCGAACTCTTTGAGATTTTCTACACACAGGATCACATCGTCCGCTAATAGAAATAATTTTACTTCTCATTTTCCAATCTGGATACCTTTAATTTCTTTTTCTTGTCTTATAGCTCTGGCTAGGACTTCAAATACGATATTGAATAGAAGTGGTGAGAGTGGGTACCCTTATCTTGTTCCTAAATTCAAGGGGAAACTCTCGGTCTTTCTACATTAAGTATAATGTTGGCTGTTGGATTTCATATGTCTTGAATCATATTGAGGACTTTCCTGTCTATTCCAATCTTCTTTAGGGTTTTCATCAAGAAAGGGTGTTTGATGTCATCAAATGCTTTTTCTGCATACATGGAGATAATCATGTGGTTCTTTTCCTTTGTTCTATTGATGTGGTGTATTATGCCAATTGATTTTCTAATGTTCAACCATCCCTGCATTCCTGGAATAAATCACATCCAGTCGTGGTGAATGACTTTTAATACGTTGGATTCTGTTTTCTAGTATTTTGTTGAGGATTTTTCTGTCTATGTTAATAAGAGACATTGGCCTGTAGTTTTCTTTTCTTGTGGTGTCTTTTTCTGGGTTAAGTATCAGTGTTATATTTGCTTCATAAAATGAATTAGTGAGTACTCCTTCTTTCTCTATCTTTTGGAAGAGTATTGCTGTTAATTCTTCTCTAAATGTTTGGTAGAATTCCCCAGTGAACCATCTGGTCCAGGACTTTTTTTTTTGTTGGGGGGTTTTTGATCACTGATTCAAACTCTTCGCTTGTTATGGGTCTGTTGAGACTTTCTATTTCCTCTGGAGTCAGTTAGAGTAGGTTGAGTACTTCCAAGAATTTGTACACTTCATCTAGGTTATCCAGTTTTTTGCCATACAGTTGTTCATAATAGTCTGTCATAGTTCTCTTTATTTCTATCGAGTCATTTGTAATGTCCCCTCTTTCATGTTTCATTTTGGTTGTTTGCATCTTTTCCCTTCTTTTGTCAGTCTAGCTAAAGATTTGTCAAATTTATTGATGTTTTCAATGAACCAACTTCTGATTTTGAATGATTCTATTTTTTTTTTCCCAATTTATCTCTGGTGTGATCTTTGTTACATCCTTTCTTCTGGTAGGCTTAGGCTTAGTTTGCTCTTCTCTTTTTAGTTCCTGGAACTGTCAAGTTAGGCTGTTGATTTGAAATCTTTCTTCTTTCTTCATGTAGGCATTTATTGCTTAAGTTTCCCTCTGAGTACCGCATACCCTGAATCTCATAAGTTTTGGTATGTTGTGCTTTCATGTTCATTTGACTCTTGGAAATTTGTGATTTTTCTTTCGATTTCTTCCTTGGCCCATTGGTGGTTTAATAGTGTGTTGTTTAATTTCCATATATTTGTGTACTTTCCAGCTTTTTTTCTTATTTATTTATTTATTTTGCTGTTATTGATTTCTAGGTTCACTCTGTTGTGGTCAGAGAAAATACCTTGTATGATTTCAATCTTTTTAAATCTGTCTAGACTTGATTTCTGACAAAACGTGGTCTATCCTGGAGAATGATTGATGTGCAGTGGAGTAGAATGTATATTACACTGTTGTTGGGTGGAGTGTTTTATATATGTCTGTTAAGTCTAGTTGGTTTATACTGTCATTCAGCTTCTCTGTTTCCTTGTTGATCTTCTTTCTAGATGTTCTTTCTAATATTGAAAGTGATGTGTTGAAGCCTTCAACTATTATTGTAGTGCTATCTATTTCTCCCTTTTATTCTATCAGTGTTTGCTTTATATATTTCGGTGCTCCGATGTTGAGTGCATATATATTGATGATGGTTAAATTTTCTTGATTAATTGACCCTTTTATCACTATAAAATGTCCATCTTTATGTCTTCTGACAGATTTTTGTCTTAAAGTCTACTTTGTCTGATATTAAGATTGCCACCCCAGCTCTCTGTTGGTTATTATTTGTGTGTAATATTTTTTCCTTCCTTTCACTTTCAACCGATTTGTGTCCTTGGGTCTAACGTGTGTCTCTTATAAACAGCAAATAGTTGGATCATGTTTTCTGTTGTTGTCGTTGATTCTTCCATTCTCTGGCTTTTGAGTGGAGCATTTAGACCATTTGCATTCACTGTAATTACTGATAAGAGACTTACCTGTGCCATTTTGTTATATGTTTTTTGTCTGTCTTAAGCCTTCTTTGATTTTGTCTTTTACTATTGCTTGCTTTTGTGTTTTCCTGATTAATTTTAGTTAGCCATTTTGGTTTCCTTTTCCTTTCTTTTTCTTTTTTGTAGTTTTTTTAAAGATATTTTCCTAGTGGTTACCATGAATATTACATTTAACACCTTGTATTTATAACATCCTAGGGTAAGTTGGTACCAATTTAACTTCAATAACATACAAGAAATTCTGTACCTATATTATCCCTCCCCTCTCTCTCTCTCTCTTTTTTTTTTTTGCTATCACTAACTGTTGTTTTTGTTTAGGTGCGGTCGAGTCAGTTCTGACTCATAGTGATCCTATGTACAACAGAACAAAACACTGCCAAGTCCTGTGCCATCCTCAGAATTGTTGCTATGTTTGAGCCTACTGTTGCAGCCACTGTGTCAATCCATCTCACCAAGGGTCTTCTTTTTCATTGACCCTCTACCTTACCAAGCATGATGTCCTTCTCCAGGGACTGGTGTGTCCTGATAATATGTCCAAGTATGTGTAATGAAGTCTTACCATCCTCGCTTCCAAGGAGTACCTGGCTGTACTTCTTCCAAGACATACTTGTTTGTTCTTCTGGTAGTCCATGGTATATTCAGTTTTGTTTGCCAACACCACAATTCAAAGGCATCAATTCCTCTTCAGTCTTCCTTACTCATTGTCCAGCTTTTGTATGCATATGAGGCAACTGAAAATATTACGGGTTGGATCAGGTGCACCTTAGTCCTCAAAGTGACATCTTTGCTTTTTAACACTTTAAAGAGTTCTTTTGCAGCAGATTTGCCCAGTGAAATCTGTCGTTTGATTTCTTGACTGCTGCTTCCATGGGCATTGATTGTGGGTCCAAGTAAAATGAAACACTTGACAACTTCAATATTTTCTCCATTTATCATGATGTTGCTTATTGGTCCAGTTGTTAGGATTTTTGTTTTATTATTCTGAGGTGATTATGTTATCGCTAATTACATGTTTATATGTCATGTGCCCTGTGACATAATTTTATCTCTGCTTTTTATACATTTGTCATTAAAAAGAATGAAGGACAAAACAATTCAAATTGTTAAGTATGAATACCTTATTACTAGCCCTTATACTTGTCCATAAAATTTGCTTTCTTAAAGACCTTTCTTTTTATGTGTGTTTTTGAATTACTCTCTGTTATGGACTGAATTATGTACCATTCTGCATAAACATGTGTTTTAAATCCTAACCATTATGACTGTAATTATAATCCCACTTGGGAATGGGTTGTGTTTTGTTATGTTAATGAGACAGGATTAATGTAGAGTGTCTCTTGAGTTAATCTCATCTGAAGTATAAAAAAGAGTAAACAAGTGAGTGAGGAGAAATGGGGTAAGATAGATGCCAAGACACACGGAGATCTCCAAGGAACCAAGAAGCGGAAGCAGAAGAGACAAGGACCTTCCTCTAGAGCCAACAAGAGAGAAAGATTTCCTCTACAGCTGGCGCTCTGAATACAGGCTTCTAGCCTCCTAAATCATGAGAAAATAAATTTATGTTTATTAAAGGCAATGACTTGTGGTATTTCTGTTATAGCAGCACTACATAACTAAGAAATTCAGTACCAGAAGAGTGGGGTGCTGCTCTAAGAGATACCTAAAATGTGGAAGTGGTTTTGGAATTGAATTATGGGTAGAGGCTGGAAGAGTTTTAAGGTGCCTAATAGTAAAATCCTAGATCGCCTTGCAACTGTTGGTAGAATTATGTACATCAAAGTGAATTCTGATGAGGACTCAGAAGAAGTGTGGAGAGCTACAGAGAAAGTCTCTATTATCTTAGAGAATACATAGGGCGCCAGCAACAGAACATTGCTAGAAATGTGGGCATTAAATGTGCTTCTTCTGATGAGGTTTTAAAAGAAAATTATGAACATATGATTGGACAATGGAAGAAGTGCAATGCTTTTTTATGCAGTGGCAAAGAACTTATCTGAATTATGTTCAAATGTTTGGTGGAAGGTAGGACTTGTAAATGATGAACTTGGATATCTGGCTGATGAGAATTCTAAGCAAGATCTTAAAGGTGTCATGTGATTTTTCTTTGCTGCTTCTAGTAAAATGCAAGAGGAAAGAGATGGACTTAAAAAAAAGAACTGTGCAAAAAGAAAATGGAACTTAAAGATTTGGAAAACTCTGTTGTGGAAATTAAGGACACATGTGCTAGAATGTTCATCAAGAATGTGGCTACATAATCTTTTGTTAAAGAGATTAAGCCTATGAATGATGGCTCTAACCAACTACCACAGCAGAAAACCCATCAGCTTAGATTGAAGAGAACAGAGAAAGAATGAAAGGAAAGAATGTTCTCTGTCTCTTGGAATTCTACAGGCAGGAAACAGGCCACAGGAGCTATATCTGCTGTCCTCCAAGAAAAGAAAAGGACCATCCCTGGAGCAGCTCGGGGATCAGCGGAATTGTTGGAAGGAGCATGGGAAGCAGGACCTTCTTGCTTTCAAAGGGTGGGGCCATTGTCTTTTGGATCTCCTAGGTTTCAAAGAGTTGGAGCTTCACCAACTCTTTTCAGGAGTGTGGGGCTGCCATTAAGGTGTGCCAGGGGGATGGGGTCAATGTCCAACTGAAGGGGGGGGGACTGTCATGCCCAAGGGGCTTAAGAATGTGTCTGCCGGGGACAGGGGGGTAGGGTCACCACTAAAGGAGGATGGAACTGCCCAAAGCTGAGGGAGCAGAATTGCTGTCCTAATGGGCCTGGAAGGCAGAGATGAAGCCTAGGGCTGAGGAGTCTCCGCCCAGAACCCTGAGGGCATGGCCAACCCCCAGAGTCTGGAGACTGGGGCCATTTTGCAGATGATCTCAGAGAACAGAGGATTATTTTCAAGCCTTGAAAGCTAATTTAATTTGTTCTGCTAGATTTTGTACTTGCTTGGTGCCTTTATCCCTTCTTTCTTTCCAATTTCTTCCACTTATAATGGAAATGTCTATCTTGTGCCTGTTTCACCATTGTACTTTGAAAACAAATAACTTGTATTCTGTATTTCACAGGTTCACAGATGAAGAGAAATTTTGCCTCAGAATGGAATATGCCTAAAGTGTCACCCATATTTGATTTAGATGATTCAGAAGATGAGATTTTGGACTTGGAGTTTAATTTAAGACTTTTGGGATCATATGATGGGGTCAATGTGTTTTGCATGTTGCACTAACATGAATTTTGGGGCCCCGAAGGGTGGAATGCTATGGATTGAATTATGTTCCCCCAAAATATGTGTTATAAATCATAACCTCTATGCCTGTGGTTAGAGTTCTATGAGAAATAAATTGTCTTTATTATGTTAATGAGGTAGGATCAGTGTAGGGTGTATCTTGAAATCTCTTTTTTTTTTTGATATAAAAGACTAAATAAGCTAGCAGAGAAGATATGGGGTAAGACAGATACCAAGACACATGGAGAGCGCCAAGAAACCGGGAAGCAGAAGCTGAAGAGACAAGTACCTTCCTACAGAGCTGACAGATAGAGAAAGCCTTCCTCTAGAGCCAGTGCCCTGAATCTTGATGTGTAGCCTCCTAAACTGTGAGAGAATAAGTTTCTGTTTGTTAAAGTCATCCACTTGTGGTATTTAGGTTATAGCATCACTAGATATCTAAGACATCACCCAAACTAACACAAAGAAGTAGAAAATTTAAACAGACCCTTTACAAAAGAAGAGATAAAATATGTCATTAAAAAACTGCCAGAAATAAAAAGCCCAGGACCAGATGGCTACACTGGAGAATTCTACCAAACTTTCAAAGAAGAGTTGACTCCAGTCCTACTCAATCTCTTCAAAAGCTTAGGAGAGGAAGGAACACTACCGAACTTTTTCTATGAAGCTAGCATAACCCTGATACCTAAACCAAGAAAAGACATAATTAAAAAAAGAAAGAAAGAAAATTATAGAGCAATATTCCTTATAAACATAGATGTAAAAATTTTCAGCAAAACTCTAGCCAACAGACTGTGGCAATATATAAAAAAAAATCATACGCCATCATCATGGGATTCATACCAACATTACAAGGGTGGTTCAGTGTTAGAAAACCAATCAACGTAATCCACCACTTAAATAAAACAAAGGAAAAGAACCATATGATCATATCAATTGATGCAGAAAAGATATTCTATAACATTCATCACCCTTTCCTGATAAAAACTCTCAGCAAAATAGGAATAGAAGGGAAATTTCTCGACATAATTAAGAACATATATGCAAACCAACAGCCAACATTATATTCAATGGAGAAAGGTTCAGTGCCTTCCCTTTGAGAACAGGAATGAAACAAAGATGCTTATTGTAACCACTCTTATTGAACATTATACTGGAAGTCCTAAACAGAATAATAAGACAAGAAAGAGAAATAAAAGAAGAAGTAAAATATCTTTATTTGCAGATGACATGATCCTATACATAGAAGACCCTAAGAGTCCACAAGAAAACCACTGGAACCAATGGAAAAATTTAGCGACTTTGCCGGGTTCAAGATCAACACACAAAAATCAGCTGGGTTCTTCTACACTAATAAAGACTACACTGAAAAAGAAATCAAGAAAATAATACCATTTCCAATAGCCCCCAAACTGATAAAATACCTAGGAATTAACCCAAAAAGGGATACAAAAGACTTATACAATGAAAATTATAAAACACTACTACAAGAGGCTAAAAAAGACCTACAAAAATGGAAAGACATCCTGTTCTCAGGGATTGGAAGGATTGTTGTTGTTAGGGACTGTCAGGTCAGTTCCAACTCATAACGACCCTATGTACAACAGAATGAAACATTGCCTGGTCCTACACCATCCTCACAATTGTTGTTATGCTTAAATCCGTTGCTGCAGCCACTGTGTTGATTCATGTCATTGAGGGTCCTCCTCTTTTTCGATGACCCTCTACCAAGCATGATGTCCTTCTCCAGGGACTGATCCCTTCTGATAACATGTTCAAAGTATGTAAGACGTAGTCTCACATCCTTGCTTCTAAGGGGCATTCTGGTTGTACTTCTTCCAAGGCAGATTTGTTCATTCTTTTGGCAGTCCATGGTATATTTAATATTCTTTGCCAACACCACAATTCAAAGGAGTCAATTCTTCTTCGGTCTTCCTTATTCACCGTCCAGCTTTCGCATGCATATGAGGCAACTGAAAACATTATGGCTTGGACCAGGGGCACCTTAGTCTTCAAAGTGACATCTTTGCTTTTCAACACTTTAAAGAGGTCTTTTGCAGCAGATTTGCCCAATGCAATGTGTCTTTCGAATTCTTGACTGCTGCTTCCATGGGCGTTGATTGTAGATCTATGTAAAATGAAATCCTTGACAACTTCAACCTTTTATCCCTTCATCATGATGTTACTTATTGGTCCAGTTGTGAAGATTTTTGTTTTCTTTCTGTTGAGGTGTAATCCATACTGAAGGCTGTGGTCTATGATCTTCTTTAGTAAGTGCTTCAAGTCCTCTTAATTTTCAGCAAGCAAGGTTGTGCCATCTGCATAATGCAGGGTGTTAATGAGTCTTCCTTCAATCCTGATGCCCCCTTCTTCTTCATATATTCCAGTTTATCAGATTATTTCCTCAGCATACAGATTGAATAGGTATATTGAAAGGATACAACCCTGACACACACCTTTCCTGACTTCAAACCACGTTGTTCTGTTTGAATGACTATCTCTTGATCTATGTACAGGTTCCTCATGAGCACAATTAAATATTCTGGAATTCCCATTCTTCACAACGTTATCCATAATTTGTCATGATCCACACAGTCAAATGCCTTTGCATAGTCAATAAAACACAGGTAAACATCTTTCTGGTATTCTCTGCTTTCAGCCATGATCCACCAGACATCAGCAACGGTATCCCTGGTTCCACATTGTCTTCTGAATCCAGCTTGAATTTCTGGAAGTTCTCTGTCAATATGCTGCTACTACCGCCTCTGCATGTTCTTCAGCAAAATTTTACTTGCATGTGATATTAATGATATTGTTCAATAATTTCGACAATTGGTTGGATCACCTGTCTTGGGAATAGGCATGAATATGGATCTCTTCCAGTCAGTTGGCCAGGTGGCTGTCTTCCAAATTTCTTGACACTTCCAGCGCTGCATCCATTTGTTGAAACATCTCAGTTGGTATTCTGTCAATTCCTAGTCTTATTTTTCACCAATGCCTTCAGTGCAGCATGGACCTCTTTCTTCAGTACCATTGGTTCCTGATCATATGCTACCTCCTGAAATGGTTGAATGTCGACCAATTCTTTTTGGTACAGTGACTCTGTGTATTCCTTCCATCTTCTTTTGATGCTTCCTGCTTTATTTAATATTTTCCCTGTAGAATCCTTCAATATTGCAACTTGAGGCTTGAATTTTTTCTTCAGTTCTTTTAGCTTGAGAAATGCCGAGTGTGTTCTTTCCCTTTGGTTTTCTATTTCCAGGTCCTTGCACATGTCATTATAATACTTTTTTTGTCTTCTCAAGCTGCCCTTTGAAGTCTTCTGTTCAGCTCTTTTACTTCATCATTTCTTCCTTTTGCTTTAGCTACTCGATGTTCAAGAGCAAGTTTCAGAGTCTCTTCTGTTTTGGTCTTTTCTTTCTTTCCTGTCTTTTTAGTGAACTCTTCATGTATGATGTCCTTGATGTCATTCCACAACTCATCTGGTCTTCTGTCATTAGCATTCAACGTGTCAAATCTATTCTTGAGAAGGTCTCTAAATTCAGGTGGGATATACTCAAGGTCGTACTTTGGCTCTTGTGGACTTATTCTAATTTTCTTCAGTTTCAACTTGCATATGAGTAATTGATGGTCTCTTCCACAGTCAGCCCCTGGCCTTGTTCTGACTGATGATATTGAGATGTTCCATCATCTCTTTCCACATATCTAGGCGATTTGATTCCTGTGTATTCCATCTGGCGAGGTCCACATGTATAGTTGTCGTTTATGTTGTTGAAAAAAGGTATTTGCAGTGAAGAAGTCATTGGTCTTGCAAAATTCTATCATATGATCTCTGGTATCATTTCTATCATCAAGGCCGTATTTTCCAACTACCAATCCTTCTTTGTTTCCAACTTTTGTATTCCAATCAGCAGTAATTATCGGTGAAACCTGATTGCATGTTTGATCAATTTCAGACTGCAGAAGTTGGTAAGAATCTTCAATTTCTTCATCTTTGGCCTTAGTGGTTTGTGCATAAATTTGAATAATAGCCATATTAACTGGTCTTCCTTGTAGGTGTATGGATATTATCCTATCACTGACAGCGTTGTACTTCATGATAAATCTTGAAATGTTCTTTTTGACAATGAATGCAATGCCATTCCTGTTCAAGTTTTCATTCCCAGCATAATAGACTGTATGATTGTCTGATTCAAAATGGCCAATACCAGTCCATTTCAGCTCACTAATGCCTAGGATATTGAAGTTTATGTGTTCCATTTCATTTTTGACGGTTTCCAGTTTTCCTAGATTCATACTTCATACATTCCATGTTCTGAGCATTAATGGATGTTTGCAGCTGTTCTCATTTTGAGTCATGCCACATCAGCAATGAAGGTCCTGAAAGCTTGACTCCATCCATGCCATTAAAGATGACTCTACTTTGAAGAGGCAGCTCTCCCCAGTCATCTTCAGAGTGCCTTCCAACCTGAGGGGATCATCTTCTAGCACTATATCAGACAATGTTAGGCTGCTATTCAGAAGGCTTTCATAAGGTTTACATAGAAAATGTCAATTCTACCTAAAGCAATCTACAGATTGAATGCAAGCCTGGTACAAATTCCAACAACATTCCTTACTGAAATGGAAAAAACTATTGACCAACTTCATATAGAAAGGAAAGAAACTCCAAATAGCCAAAGCAATACTGAAGAAAAAGAAGAAAGCAGGAGGTTTCACACTCCCCAATACCAAGCATAATATACAGCCCCTGTAATTAAAATAGCTTGGTATTAGTTCTGTGATAGGCACATAGACCAGTAGAATAGAATTGAGAACCCAGAATTAAACCCAGTTATCTATGACCAACTGATTTTCAACAAAGGATCAAGTCCAATTTGTAGGGCAGAAACAGTCTCTTTAATAGGTGGTGCTGGCAAAACTGGATATCCACTTGCAGAAAAATGAAACAGGACCCATACCTCACACCATACAGAAAAACTAACTCAAAATGGATCAAAGACCTAAATGTTAAACCTAGAACTATAAAATTCCTGTAAGGCAACCTAGGAAGAAAACTATGGGACGTAATCTTTTGTAAAAATACGATAACAAACACAACACCAATTGCATGAATAGAAGTAGACAAAATTTAAGAATCCAGTAGATAAAAACTTATGCTCATCAGAAGACTTTATTAATAGAATAAACAGACAACATACAGACTGGGGAAAAAATCTTTGGAAATGACTTATCTGATAAGGGTCTAATCTCTAAAATCTATACAAAACTGAAACAACTCTACGACAAAGAAACAAACAACTCAATCACAAAATGGACGAAGGACGTGAACAGAACCTTCACCAAAGAGGACACCCAAGCAGCCAATATGAAAAGATGTGCACTATCATTAACCATTAAAGAGATGCAAACCAAAACTACAATGAGATACCATCTTACTCTGGCTAAAATGGCACTGATAAAAACAAACAAACAACAACAACAAAAACAGATAACAACAAATGTTGGCGAGGATGTGGGGAGATTGGAACCCTTATCCATTGCTGATGGGACTGTAGAATGGTACAATCACTAAGGAAAACGGTATGGTGCTTTCTCAAGAAATGAGAAACAGGACTACCCTATGATTCAGCAATCCCACTCCTGGATATATACCCTAAACCAAAACAAAAACGAAACCCGTTGCCACCGAGTCGATTCCAACTCATAGTGACCCTATAGGATAGAGTAGAACTGACCCATAGTAGAACTGCTCCTGTTTCCAAGGAGCACCTGGTGGATTCGAACTGCCGACCTTTTGGTTAGCAGCTGCAGCTCTTAACCATTACACCACTAGGGTTTCCAATATATAACCTAGAGACCTAAAAATAATGCCATGAACAGTTATATGCATACCTATGTTCATTGCTGCTTTATTCACCATAGCAAATACACAGAAACAACTGAAGTGTTCATCAATGGATAAATGGATAAATAAACTGTGGTACATACATACAACGGAATACTACACAACCGTAAAGAACAACGATGAGTTCACAAAACATATTATAATATGGATGGACCTGGGGGGTATAATGTTAAATGAAATAAATCAAGCATGTATGGAAAAATATAGTATAATCCCTCTGTTATAAGAAAACAAGAATAGATAAATATAGAGAGACCAATGTTCAATGGTGGTTGCCAGGAAGTGGTGGGGTGGGGAAAGTATGCTTTATACAATAGAGACTAGTTATTTTTGGTGATGGGAAAAGTGATACCCATTGTGGATATACTGAACACAGCACAACCAAATTAATGAGTGTTTGAGCACATATGGATGGGTATAGGTTAATTGGTACATAGAGAGATATAGATGTGTGTAAAAGGGAGAACATATAGAAGTATCTATAGGTACGTTTAAAGATAAATTTGTGGGTGCAGGCACATATATTCATTGAAGTCACAAATACGGTTACACCTCAGACACAGTCAAATACCTTCCAAGATTGGTTTTCTGGGTTTGAAGGCTTAGGACCATAGTCTTATGGAGACAACTCAGTCAATTGGCATGACATAGTTCACAAAAATCATGATCTACATCCTAGTGAAGTGAGTGGTGTCTGGGGTCTTAAAAACTTGTGAGCAGCCATCTAAGACAACTATGGGTCTCAATTCACCAGGAGCAAAACACAAAGATGATAACCAAAAGCCCAGGAAAGAAACAAGTCTATAAAAGCCATAACCTCATCTACCGTGAGACCAGAAGAACTAGATGATGCCCGGCTACCACCACTGACCATTCTGACTGGGGTCACAGTAGCTGGTCTTGGATAGAATGGGAGAAAAATATGGAGCAGATCTCAAATTCCTATTTAGAAAAAAAAAAAAGCTAGACAACCTGGAACAGTAGAGAGGACCCCATGGGAGTATAGCCCTGAGATACTCTAAACCTACAACCATGCCTATCTCCTGAGATCACTTTTTAGCAAAATAGCAGACTGGCACTCAAAATAAAGGATATTAGTCATAAGACTGGTGCCCTACTTAAAGAAATCATTAGTATGAGACCAAAAGTTCAATAATTTCTCAAAGCAAAAATGAGAAGATAAGGGTGCAAGGAACCCAGAGTAATAGAAAGGGAACAAACAAAATACATTTAAAGAGAATGTTGACACACTGTGATAAATGTAACTAAAGTCACTGAACAATCGTGTGGAAATTGTCAAATGGGAACCTAATTTGCTGTGTAAACTTTCACCAAAAGCTCATTATTTAAAATAATGAGCTGTGTAAAATGAAAATAGAATCTAAAGATTTGGAAAAATCTGTCAGACAAACTAAGGACGTATGACCTAGAATTTTCACCAAGGACGTGGCTACACAATCTTTTGTTAAAGAGATTGTTTTAGTTATCTAGTGTTGCTATAACAGAAATACCACAAATGGATGGCTTTAACAGAAATTTCTTCTCTCACAGTTTAGGAGGCTCTAAGTCTGAATTCAGGGTGCCAGCTCTGGGGGAAAGCTTTCTCTCTCTGTCAGTTCTAGGAGAAGGTCTTTGTCATCAATCTTCCCCTGGTCTAGGAGCTTCTCAGTTCAGGGACCTCGAGTCCAAAGTATGCGTTCCATTCCTGGACCTTCTTGCTTGTGGTAATGCAGTCTCTCTCCTCTCTGCTTGCTTCTCTCTTTTATATCTCAAAAAAGACTGACTCCAGATACAATCTAATCCTGTAGATTGTGTCCTGCCTCATTAACACAATTGCCTCTAGTCCTGCCTCATTAACATCATAGAGGTTAGGATTTACAATACATAGGATAATTCCATCAGATCACAAAATGAAGGACAACCACATAATTCTGGGAATCATGGCCTAGTCAAGTTGACACACATTTTAAGGGACACAATTCATCCATGACAGAGATTAAGTCTGTGACTGACGGATATAATCAACTACAACAGCAGAAAACCCATCAGCTTAGACTGAAGGGGACAGAGAAAGAACGAAAGAAAGAATGCTATTTGCTTCTTGGAATTCCACAGGCAGGAAACAGGCCAAAGCAGCTACATCTGTTGTCCTCCAAGAAAAGAAAAGGATCATCCCTGGAACAGCAACTGTTGGAAGGAGCATGGGAAGTAGGGCCTTCTTGGCTTCAAAGGGTGGGGCCATGTTCTCTTGGTTCTCAAAGAGTGGAGCCACAGCCTCCTGGGTTTCAGAGTCGGATCTTTGCCAGTTCAGTTCTGTAACCCGACGTTACTAATGCCAGTAAATTTCCATTAGTCCTTAAACTAGCCCAAATTAGATTTGGCCTGCCCCACATGCTCAAAAGGGCCAGTTGTCACTTCTAATTGACCACAACAGAGGACACAGCAACAAGAGGAATGAATCAGAAGGAAAATCATCACCTGAACCCTATTTTGAAGCTGGAGGTCTGACAAGAACCACATCACCTCCTGTTTCCTTGCTGCTTTCTAGAGTTTTCTCTCCCCAGAACACCTGCTCGACCACCATCTTGCTGCCCAAATCACATATAAGCCCTGCTTCCTCGTGGCTTAGGGAGTTGGATCTGAGGAGCTTCTTCCCGGCTCCTTGCTCTGTGCATTGCAATAAAGTTACTTTCTCTTTCTCAGAGACCAGTGTCCAGATAATTGGCAAGTCTGAGGGCACCAGACAAGGACCCATCTTTTAGGGTTGGGTAACAACTTTCTGGAGCCCCACACACCCTTGACCATGAGCAGAAACTCCATCGACCCTCAGTGTGCACCGAGCCCCTTGTTTGGGAAGATCAAATGGGTTTCCTAACTGTGACCAAGGCAGCGACTGGCCTGAGGCACTTTTACTCTGAGAATTAGAAACTAACTCTGGTGTGGACGTCCACTAGGTAAGTGCCCTAAGAATTTCTCTTGTTAAGTGCTTGGGATTGGAGATGGGGAGGTATCTGGAGGATTGAAGTAGGACTAAGGCATCCCCATTAGGGGGGATTGAAGCCCTACTAAGATCATCCTCATTACTCCATCACTCCACGTAGCTGATGGCAGAGAATGGGCACACTAGTTTCTGGCTGACCGTGGTCTTGGTCCTGGCTCTGGTTCTGTGGTGGGGAGGTATCTGAAGGATTGAGGTAGGACTAACACATCCCCATTAGGGGAAACTGAAGCCCTACTAAGATTATCCTCGTTATCTTGCCCCACTACTCCCCCTAGCTGATGGCAGAGAATGGGCAACCTAGTTTATGGTTGTTGACTGGCTAAGTCCAGGTTCTGGTTCTGTTTCTAACTATGACAAAAGAGAGGGATGTCTCTCTGGCAAAACAAAAACCTCTGTTTTTGAGTGTGTGTGTGAGTAAAATATGGGCCGTGAATGTTCCCCTTCTTTAGTTACGAGCCTATGGAGAAAGAGAAACTTATTTTCCTTTTTAACGTTGTCTGGCCCCAGTACGAGTTGGAGTCTGGTGAAAGATGGCCTGAGTATGGGAGACTTAACTATTCTACTATTTTACAGTTAGATTTGTTTTGTGAAAGAGAGGGAAAATGAGATGAAATCCCCTACGTGCAAACCTTTGTCTCTCTAGCAGAATAAGAACCTACAAAAACAGTGCAAGCTAAAGGTGCAGGCAGCAGGGAAAAAAAATGAATGGGAGATAGGAAGCTCCAGGTCCTTCCAGACTCAAAGAGTGATCCTTATCCCTTCAGTCTCTTATCTCCACCTGTGCCCCCTCCTCCTTATGCACCTGGAGGTGTAGGCTTAGTTCCTGGCCCAGCAGCAACTCCTTTGGCCCTGCCAGCCCCAGAAGCCCTTATGCCTACTGCAGCAGCAGCTACCCCCTTGGCTGGCCCCTCATGAGTCAGAAACTCTCAGTCTTGCCCAGGGAATAGTCTCCCAGCACACCCCTGCAGTGGGGTGCATTTCAGCCAGGGATCCACCCAAGTTTCCTCAGGGCAATTTCCACTGAGACAAATAGCTCCTGGACTGTATCACAATGGCCAGCCTAGAGGGATTATCTGGGTCCATACACCATTCTCCACCTCTCACCTGTATAATTGGAAGAATAATCTCCCAGCATATACAGATGATCCAAAATGCATAGAAGTTTTGTTTGTGTCCATCTTTGCCACACATCACCCTAGTTGGGCCGACTGTCATTCACACCTAAATTTTCTTCTAACTCCAGAGGAATGGAGGATGGTCTTAGAAAAGGCACATCAAGAGGCTGAGAGGTTGCATAACCTCAACCCTCAGAATGGTTTTAGACTCTCAGCAGCCCAAGCTGTACCTGGCATAGATCCACACTGGGACTGGGGATAGGACAGCTAGAACACTATAAAGATTGTTTGATATTTGGTTTGCAGCAAGGGGCCCCAAAACAGAAAAGCCTTAGAAAAGTTCAGGATGTACAACAGGGCCCCAAGGAAAATCCCTTCAGTTTCTTAGAATGGCTGCATGAAGCATACTGGCACTTTACTGACGTAAACCCTGAAGACCCAGAGAATGCTAGGTTAATCAGTATGGCCCTCATCAGCCAAAGTGCCCCAACATCACGCGGAAACTTCAAAAGTCAGAAGGAGGTCTAGGAATGAATACTTCACAGATTGTTGAGATTGCCTTTAAGGTATTCAATAATCAGGAGCAGGTACAAGAAGAAAAGGAAAATCAAAAAATGAAACAACAGGTCATGCTCCTGCAGCAGCTCTTGGAGGTAACCCACCACCCAGGCAGACCTCGTGGGTAAGTCCTCCTGGGCCCCAAAAGGGCCAGTGGTCAACCCAAGGGCCCCTAAAGTTAGGCCCGAGGCAATGTGCCTACTGCAAACAAGAAAGGCGCTAGAAACAGGAGTGCACCTCGTGGCCAACTAAATCCATGCAAGAGCCTAAGAAACCCATAACCAGCTCCCTCAACTGTCAGCTGATGACTCAGACTGACAGGGCCCAGGGTCTCCCCTGAAACTCACATAGCCAATCTTAATCTCCCACAAGGAGCCCTGGGTTGCAATAACAGTGGAAGGACAACTTACTGAATTCTTAGGAGACACGGGCACAACCTACTCAGTTTTAAACACCCTGAAGGGCCTGCTCTCTAAAAGAAACATGACCATTACTGGAATATCACAAAAACCTACCAATAAATCATTCCTTCAACTGATGGACTGTCAAGTAGGTACTAGACAGAGACCTCTAGGACTTACACCTAGAGGAGGGCATAGTCCTCCAGTATGTAGATACTTCAATCACCAGTCCCACCAAAGAGCTCTCTGACAAGAACAGTTACACTACTGAACTTCCTAGGAGACAGGGGTAAAAGGTGTCACAGCAAAAAGTCCAGATCTCTGTCACTGAGGTAAAATACCTAGGGTTCAAAATATCACAAAGGAAAAGAGGGTTGCTACCTGACTGGAAAGAGGTCATTGCCTGAGTAGCCTCTCCAATCACTAAGAGACAGTTACGAGTGTTCTTTGAAATGACTGGATTCCATAGAATCTAGATTCCCAATTTTGATCTCATGGCAAAACCCTTATACCAGGCTGTCCAAGGGAGTGATTCTGAACCCTTGGAATAGACTCCAGAATGTGGAGTAGCCTTTCAACAAATGAAAGATAAGCTGATGTCCGCCCCTGCCCTAGGATTACCAGATCTCAAGAAACCTTTCAAGCTGTTCACTCATGAGAGGCAGAAGGTTGCCCTAGGGGTGCTCACTCAGACCCTGGGACCATGAAAGCGACCAGTTGCATACTTCTCAAAACAGCTAGACCCTGTGGCTCAGGGATGGCTCACCTGCCTCCAGGCAGTTGCAGAAATGTGTGAACTCATGGTGGAGGCTGAGAAGTTCACTCTTGGCCAACCTGCCATGGTTCTAACCCCCCATTGTGTGCTTCCCTTGCTTGAGCAGAAAGGTGGTCTGTGGCTAAAGGCAAGGTGACTCAGCAAATAGTAGACTATCCTACTCAACGATCCCACTGTAACTCTAAAGACTGTCTCCACTCGCAATCCTGCAACACTGTTACCCACATCAAAAGACGGAAAACTCAGAGAATGATTGTGTCCAAGTAATTGAAGAAGTGTATTCCAGCAGGCCTGACCTGTTTGACCAGCCTCTAACTAACCCCGATTTAGAACTGTTCACAGATGGAAGCAGCTTTGTAGAACAAGGAGTCTGAAAAGCTGGCTAAGCCATGGTCGCCCTCCACGAGACATGTTTCCCTGGCTAGCCAAACTGATTAAAGGGCCTAATCTGCAAAAGATTACTCAGAAAATAGTGCAACAATGTGTCACCTGTGTGAAGAACAATCTAAAAACAGGTCCACCACCTCCTATGCCTGGTGTACAAGCAAATGGGCCTGGACCCAGAGAGGACTGGCAAGTAAACTTCACTGTTATGCCAACAGCTACAGGAGGTTTCAAGGATCTTAGTGTTTGTAGACATTTTTACTGGATGGGTAGAAGCCTTCCCCTGCTGAACAGAAAAAAGATCAGAAGCAAGCAAATTTCTTCTTGATGAAATTATTCCTAGATTTGGCTTACCTTATTCAATTCAAAGCAATAGTGGAGGAGCTTTTGTATCTAAGGTTACCCAAGAAGTTTCAGGGTATTTAAGAATCCAGTGGAAGCTGCACGGTTCCTGGAAGCCACAGTCAACCTAAAAAACAGAAGATGAACCACACCTTAAAGAAGAGATGAGCTAAGCTCTGCCAAGAGACCAACCTGCCCTGGATCAAACTGCTACACATTGCCCTGTTGAGAGTCCGGGTGGTCCCTAGAAACAGACTCCAACTGAACCCCTATGAAATGTTGTATGGGAGACCTTTCCTTAAGGCAACCTAGGGAAGTAGTGCTTCAGATGTTCCTCAAGTAGTCCAGGAACTTAGTGTTTCCAGGTATCTTAGGTCACTATACAGAAAACCTAGTTCTCATAAAGGAGTGGGACGACCATCATCTCATAGCCGACTTCAACCCAAGTGGACCAGTTCTTACAAAGTTCTAGTCACCCAGTCCTAGGTGAAGGTAGCCGGAGTCAAACCTTGGATTCCCTACCACAGGGTGAAGTATGCACCCATAGATCTAGATGTGCCTTTAAAGGCTTCCTCTATAGGCAAGGGTCACCAAAGTGCAGACTACAAAGACAGCCAACCCCTGGAGCTAATCATTCCCTATCTGTTCCTAGGTCTCTAAAAACTCTGCCTCCTGTCAGCAGGAAGCAGCCAGATGAGTGCTGACCCTCATCCCTTAAGATCAAGGAATTGCTACAACTCAATGGGGGATTGTAACTGACCTAATTAATGCCAGTAAATTTCCATTAGTCCTTAAACCAGCTCAAATCAGATTTGGCCTGCCCCACATATGCAGAAGTTTCAGCTGACTGCTAATTGACCTCAGCAGAGGACACAGGAACAGGAAGAACAAATCAGAAGAGAAGAGAGAGGTCCAACAAGAACCACGTCATCCCCTGTTTCCTGGTCACCTTGTAGAGTTTTCTCTCCCCAGAACACTTGCTCCACAGCCATTGCTGCCCAAATCACATGTAAGTCCTGCTTACTCATGGCTTGGGGAGTTGGATCTGAAGAACTTCTTTCTGGCTCCTTGCTCTGTGCATTGCAATAAAGTTACTTTCTTTCTCAAATACCGGTATCCAGATAACTGGCAAATCTGAGTGCGCCAGACAAGGACCCACCTTTCAGGTTTCGGTAACAGTTTCAGAGTTTGTGGCTGACATTAAGTTGTGTCAGGGGGATGGGGCCACTGCCCAAAGATGGGGGGGGAGGGCTGCCATGCCCAAGGGGCTTAAGATCGTGCCTGCTGGGGACAAAAGGATGAGGTCATCGCTCAGATGGACTAGGAGAATGGGGCCGCCCAAAGCTGAGAGAGCAGAGTTGCCATCCCAGGGGGCCTGGAAGGTGGAGCTGAAGCCCAGGGCCATGGACTCTCCACCCAGAATCCAGAGGGCATGGCTAACACCCCGAGTCTGGAGGCGGTGGGAGGAGCAGTCTCCACTTAAGTGACCCTCCTCCTGGCTTCACTGTAGGGAACATTCTGTAGGAGTTTGTATCAGTCCAGCATCTGACAGTTACCCGGTGGGGAAAGGGTTGTCATGATTCAAATGGACCCCCAAGAAGGTCTGCCTCGTTGCTATCGGAGCGCATCCTATAGTATGTTGGCTGTGGGTGTAGCCTTCACTCAAGATGCCTGCTTCCTAGCACACAGAATTCTTAGTCATTGCTCTTCAGTGCTAACCAGAAAGGGGAGCAGACAGACCCAAATGACCCCCAGAGAGATATGTCCTATTGATTGAGCCTATGCGGTGAACAGGGAGGCAGGTAGAGTGCTGACTATGGGAGCAGACTCCACTGCAGGAGCCTTCTGTAGCAGTCTGCGAGAACCTAGCAATCATCAGTTGCCAGGTGAGGGGGGGAGTGTCATGCTCCAGTCACATCCCCAGGAAGGTCTCCTTGTTGCTATTGGATGCCCCCCGATAGACTGTTGGCTGTGAGTGCTGCCTCCACTTAAGATGCCTACTTCCTAGAACACAGCAGCCTCTCTCAGCAGTCCTCAGTGTTAATTGGAAGTGGAGGCAGATTAACGCAAATTGACCTCAGGGGAGGTTTGTCCTGTTGGTTTCAGAGGCCTGGGCTATGGGGTGCGCGAAGAAGCAAGGCAGAGTGCGGACTATGGGAGAAGACTCCATTGCAGGGACCTTCTGTGGCAATTTACAGCCAGCTTGCAGGTAACAGTACACGGGTAGGGGAGGGGTTGTCACACTCCAAACAGACCCCCACGGAGGTTTGCCTTGTTGCTGTCAGAGCCTGCCCTGTAGTATGTTGGTTGTGGGTGTAGCCTCTGCTCAAGATGCCTGCTTCATAGCACACAGCAGCCTCAGTCAGCAGTCCTCAGTGCCAACCAGAAGGGGGAGCAGAAAGACCAGAATTGGCTCACTGGGAGGTTTATCCTGTGGTTTCGGAGGCCTGACTATGGGGTGTCAGGGAGGTAGGTAGTGTGTGGACTATGAGAGTGGACTCCACTGCAAGAGCCTTCTGTAGCAATTCACAGTAGAATTGCATAGTGTCCGTGTGGTGGAGGTGTTGGCATACTCCAAATGGACCCCTGGAGAGGTCTGCCTTGTGGGTTTTAGAGCAGAAGCTTGGGGTCCTTTCTCTTTTCTTTGTACAGGCAGGGGTTGGGGTGGTTAGGGAAGCTGGCTCTTTTACTAGGGCCACTTCCCCAGTTTACCGCAGCCGATGGCCCACGTGGCTGGGGGGAGGGGGAGGGATGGTGAGATAAATGATTTTGCGACTTGTTGATTCATTGATTCTTGCCTGTCTGCAATTCCCCACTGTTTTTGTCTGCTTCCTGATTCACAGTTCCTCAAAACTGAGCACTGTTTCCTTGTCATATTTCTTGTTTTATTTGTGGGGGAGGGTCGGAACGATGGTCTATTTATGCTACCATCTTCCCAGAATTAGGCCTCAGTTTTCTGATTCATAAAATGGGAATGAGAACATCTTCTTCAACTATTGTACATATATGTTGTCAAGATAAAAATGAGATAAATACGACAGATAAGTGGTTTAAAAACTTTTGGATGCTTCTAGGTAAAGACAGCTGACAACATAATGTGCCTGCATTTGTTTCTTCCTGAAACTCCCCTGAAATAACAAGGAATGGATTATTTTGAAAAAAAGGCAAAACCCACTACTAGGGAAGAATGGGAGAAGAAATGACAACAATGGCAAAATTTTGGAAGCTGGAAGACAGATGAGTGGTAACTGATAGAAGAGAATAATTCTAAGTCAGTTATAGGGGGGAGAATCACAAAACAGCAGATTTATACAGCAAATTCCACACAAACCTCAGCAATTGGTGGCAGCAGTTACCTCTGGAAGTGAAGGCGAAGCAGAAAGATTTGAATAAGAATGATTGAGAGTCTGTTTAAAAAGTGTGCAGGTCTCCATATCCCCACTCCGACTGTGGATAGCTAGGCAGTAGATGCCAAACTAATCAGCTAAGATCCGTGGAGAGGGTAGAGGAATGGGGGCGGGGGGTGTTATATTTTATAACAAACCTTGCTGAACTTTTTGACTCTTTAAAGTGTGTGCATGTCCAATTTTGCTAAAAACAAAACTAATAAAAGTAAAAAAAAATTCAAACTTTCAAAAAACCATTTAATCTCTCTAAGCCTCAATTTTACCTCCATGAATGTGTGTGTATGTGTGTATCAAGCTTAGTACAGTCCTAGCACAAAGTAAAGGTTAGTATTACACATATCATCCATGTTAGCATTCTAGACCTTCTCATAGCTGACATTTAGAGCTTCCCATGCACAGAGTTAGTGCTTGAATCAGAGCAGCAAAGCTGGGTCCCCTAGTGGACACAATTTAATTCCCTGCATGTAAATGTCTTATTTATGTTTCCAAGGCTGAAGTTCTAGAGTTTGAGGTGCATATGACCTTAGCTATAGTCTTTTCAGTAATCTCATAGATGTGTGAAAGCTGAATAATGAAAAAGATGATAGAAGAAGAATTGATGCTGTTGAACTGTGGTTTTGGAAAGAATATTGAATATACTATAGACTGCCAAAAGAACAAACATATCAGTATTAGAAGAAGTACAACCAGAAGGTTCCTTAGATGTGAGGATGGCTCACTTACTTGGACATGTCATCAGGAAAGACCAATTGCTAGAAAAGGACATCATGTTTGGTAAAATAGAGGGCCAAAAAAAAAAAAAAGGGAACTCCTTAATGATCTCAGTGATATGGGCCGGCATGATAGCTGCAACAATGGACTCAAGCATACCAGTGATGGAGAAGCTGTGATCAAGGTGCAGGGCTGGACAACATTTAGCTCTGTTATGCATAGGGTCACCATGAGTTGGAGCTGACTCAGTGGCAACCAGCAACAACAGGTTATGCACAAAAGTGTCAGATACCAAAAGTCTGTGTAAAATTTCCATTGAAGTTTGTCCCTCCAGCACATACAGTGTTGTCTAAGTAATCGGCATAGTGTATCTACATTCTAGAAAGCACGTAGGATTGAGAATTAGATGGACACATGTTCAAAACCCTGCCCTGTGAGGTGACCTTGACATATTCCTGGCTTCTCTGGACCTCAGACTTCTAACCTGAAGATTAAGTAAAATTATGCATGTAAAAACCCTAGATGGGTCTGGCACATGCAGATACTAGGTTGATATGTGCAGCCCTCTTACTTCTAGGCTCTGTATCGCTTATACTGCTCACATCAGCAGGAGAGATTAGATCCAGGTGTGGGGTAGGGGATACTACCCATTCCCTACTTCTAGGAAAAAGGAAGAAGCTTTCTGATTCTGATGATGAGGTAAATCCTTGGCTAGTGGAGAAAGATTAGGGGTAACTTGTGTGAACATTGAGGCAAGTTTATAATGCATCTTTGTTCAACGAACAATGGCAAACAGGAAGTCAGTCACTTTTAGTCTGGGGCCAGCTGGTTACAGTCAGACCTCCAGGTGGGCAGGGTACCTAGACCTGCCTGAGTTTGTCTCTGGTACTGACTAAGGTCCTGGGGATGCAGATATTGTTCTAGATGATCTTTTAGAAACGTGGCTCCTGAGGATGTGTCACGGGTCATCTCCTCAGGTCCTGGACAAAAGCCCTGATCAGTGATGGCTTGAGACCTTTGCCCATTCATCTAATCAGACTCCAGAGGTTACCACAGCTGGGGAGGAAAGCCTGAACTTTAAGCAGAGCCAGCCTCACAGAAATGTGTGAGGAGGAGGGCTACACTCCCCTACTCCTCCCACCATCTGAGAAACTTGGTAGACATCCAACATCACCATTAGTCATTTGTATCTTGTGTGTCTTTTAAATAACCGTATTGCATCTTTAGGGAATATAAGAAGCATGGGCTTAAAAAATTGAAATCAGGAGACTGAATTCAAGAATAACCCATGTCACTTCCAATCTGTGCCATCTAGGGCAAGTTTCTTCATCTCACTGAGTCTTAATTTCCTGATCTACTGAATGGGAATATTAGCCACATCTCTAGATACCTCAAAGTGTTTTGATAAGGACAAATGATATAACATAGGTGAACAAAGCTTTGTAAAGAATTAAGGGGAAGGAAGAAAACTAATATTTATAGAGCACCTACTAAGTGTCACCACCACCAGTCTGTCAGCTGATCATACTGTGGTGTTTGACTGTTGCTATGATGCTGGAAGCTATGCCACTGGTATTTCAAATGCCTGCAGGGTCACCCACGGTAGACAGAATTCAGCAGAATTTCTAGACTAAGAGAGACTAGGAAGAATGGCTCGGCAATCTACTTCTGAAAATTAACCAATGAAAACCTTGTAGATCACGATAGAACATTGTCCGACTCACTTGCTTTGGACACATTGTCAGGAGAGATTAATTGCTAGAGGAGGACATCATGTTTGGTGAAGCAGAGGATCTACAAGGGCGAGGGAGAGCCTCAATGAGATGTATTGGCACAGTAGCTGCAACAATGAAATTGAACATGCCAGCGATTGTGAGGATGACGCAGGACTAGGCTACATTTTGTTCTGTTGTACATAAGATCTCTGTGAGTTGGAGTCAGCTCAGTGGCAGCTATCTAAATATCTATCAAGTATCAGGCACACAGCAGTCAGTGATAATTACTTTTATTATGATTTTTCCTCTTCACATCAAAAGTGTGGTGATGGAGAAAGAAATTGAAGGGAGGGAGGGAGAATACTTGCCTAAGTTATGCAAGAGTAGAACTATATGAATGTGCTTTCCATGTTACAGTCTCTGGTTAGGAGCTGGGAATTCAGCAATGAACAAAGGTTGCATTTCATTGATGGGAAATGAATAAGAACAAGGCAACAAATAAATAAAGCAGACAATTATTAAAAAAACTTATGAAGAAAATAATAGAGGTGATGGGAGAGACAGTGCATATAAGATGGGGCTATTTTAAATGGAGGGGTCAGGAAAAGCCTCTTTGAAGAGATGACATTTGTTTTGAAACCAGAGCACGAAAGAAGCAGCCATGTGAAGATCACAGGGAGAAGCATCCCAGGACCAGAAAAAGGCAAGTGTAAAACCCCCAATGGGGCAGTGAGGTTTGTGTGTGAGGGGCAGGAATAGCCAGTGCAGTTGTGGTGTTTAGAGCAAGTGAGAGAGAGAACGTTGTAGATGAGGTTAGAGAAGACTGTTGCTGTTGTTAGCTGCTGTTGAGTTGGCCTCAATTCGTAGAAACTCCATGCACAATGGAACAAAACACTGCCCGATTCTGCACCATTCCCATGATTGGTTGCAGATCGAACCATTGTGATCCATAGGGTTTTCAATGGCTGATTTTTGTAAGTAGATCTTCAGAACTTTGTTGTCCATCTTAGTCTGGAAGGTCCGTTGAAACCTCCAGCGCAGCATCCGTGACTGGATCCAAGATTGGTCCATTACCAGGCCACGCTAATGAGGGCCCCAGTCTGGTCTTTTCCGGGAACTATCAAGGAAGGACGGCTCTCTTTCCACTGAGGTCACCAGCCCTGGATCTGTGCATCGATCTTGGCCCTCCAAGGATGTAGGCAAGCAACACAAAGGTCTCACAGAGAAAGCAGAGCTTAGAAACTGGCATGACATCATTTAAACTCCTGGATCTCACTGTGCCTGAAACTTGTTATTGTTGGAATTCTCAGTTACGTGAACTAATAACTCTCCTGTTTCTTTGACCTAATTTTGAATTTCATTTCTGTACTTTTCATCTACAAGGGGACTTAGTAATTCAATTCCTTTTCCTTCTTCTTCTCCATGGAAAGAGAGGCCAGCATGGGTTAAAACTGGTAGTCAAGGGAAAGTCAGTGAAGGCAGAGACCAGGGGAGACAAGCTGAAAGATTCTCCCTCCAGCCCTTAGATATTAGGAGGTGGGTTTGGGAAGAATTTAAAGCCCTGAGCGCTCTACCCCCTACTGGAAAAGTAATCTGTGTATTTATCATATGAGCACTCCTGTTTTAGCAACAGCATTAGTACAGAAGCTTGAATTCTGTAAAGATGATACTCTTGGTCAACTATCTCCAGCCCATCTGTGATGTTTCCTGTATTCCTGTTCTCAACACAAAGCCAAGACCTCAAGTAACCCTGGGCTTCTAAACTAACAGAATTAGAATTACTTATTTAGAAATGAGTTGTTGTTATTGTTAGCTGCTGTCAAGTCCATTCCAACTCATGGTGACCCCATGTGTGCAGAGTAGAACTGGTCCATAGGGTTTTCAAGACTGTGACCTTTTAGGAGCAGATTACCAGGTCTCCCTTCCGAGGCACCTCTGGGTGAGTTTGAACTGCCAACCCTTCGGCTAGAAGTTGAGTGCTTAAGGGCTTAAAAATTATCACACAGAAAAGGTTGAATGAACCAACCAAGCAAACCAAAAATTGAAGCAGGCTTGGTAATAGAACCAGAGATAAATCCAAAGGAGAAAGAGGAGAATGCTAGGCCTGCCAATTTCATTCACAAAAATAATAGAAGCATCTTGCATAAGCACTGAGTTGTAAAGGTTGAAAAAGAAGGATTCAGCAAGATAGGTGGGATGAATTTGATGGAAAGTGAGCAGATCAAGAAAAGGAGGAAAGGATTGTGTGTTGTGCAGACACCTTCCATCCTCCTAGCCTTGGATTCTATTCTCAGGGCCAAGCCTGTGTGAGCTGGAGAAATAAGTGAAGGCTATTGTCCAAAGCAGACCCTGAGAGAAGGCTTTAGGTGCAGGCATTTGTCTGAGAGACATCCCAGGAAGCAAGGGAGGGAGAGGGGCAGTAAGCAGGGAAACCCTGCTGGGACCATCTATGTGGATCATGCTTCAGAACTGTCCCACTTAGGGGCAAGGAAGCTGAGGTATTTCCCACCACTCCTGTTCCTCATTGGTTGAGGGCCTCACTGGGGGCATAACCCTTCCAGCCTGCCTTGTAGAGCTGATGGAAATCTCATGGCCAGAGAATGTCCCCAGGAGAGAGATGTGAAGGCAGAAATATGCATAGGAAATGCTCAGAGTAGGGGAGGCGGGCAGGCACTAGCAGAACTACCTCAGCTGCCAAATTCTTTCCAACTTTTTCTAATCTCTTAAGTGTTAGCACCCCAGGATGCCCACTCTCTCCATTTCCTCTTCCCCCAACTGAGTATCTTCTCTCAGGCCCTTTCTCTAAAGCATTAACATCTCTGATCCCCCTCAAAACAGACCTGTCTGGTGTTTCCCACTGGCAGCATCCTGCTTGCCAATGGGACACCATGTCATAAACCAGGGGTTCAAACACCACACAAAATCTTGTATAGGGCCATTTGAACAAATACAACAGATAAGAATGGAGCTGTAAGTGTGGACAGCTGTGGGCTTGAAGCCCTATACCCATGCCTCCCTGGCCCACCTTTGCTGATCTCACAGTGCCCACCTGCATTGCAGCATCTCTTCTGTAAACTGGGAAAGTAATCTGCAGTGAATCTTTGATTTCAAGAAAAAAATGAGTATGTGTAGCATTTCAGATGTGTCAGAGAAAAAAATACAGCAAGAAAAGGCAAGTGAGACATCTAAGTTCCCCAGCAAACCCACGGAGGTGTGAATCTGGAGCCTAACTTGAACAGTGCAGGCTTCCAAATGGCACCTCCTCTGCTGATTGGTCTTTGCAGGCTCCAGTGGGGCCCAACATCCCATGGGAACTGGCTGAGCCCTAAGCATGTGCCTGGCACTAACTATAAGGATCTCATTTAATCTTCACAACCAAACAAAAAAATCAAACCAAATCTGTTGCCGTTGAGTCGATTCCAACTCATAGTGACCCTATAGGACAGAGTAGAACTGCCCCATAGGGTTTCCAAGGCTGTAATCTTTCCGGAAGGACACTGCTACATCTTTTCTCTCACTGAGTGGTTGGTGGGTTCGAACCACCAACCTTTGGGTTAGCAGCCGCTTAATCATTATTATCACTGTTCTACAGATAATGACATTGGCTCAGAGAAGTTGCAACTGCTCCAGGTCCTCCACACAGAAGGTGGAGGGACCAGACCCTTTTCTTTTGTGGTCTAGGTGGTACACTATCTTTAAAGATGGTTGCTAACAATGTCCCTCCTCCCTGGATGCCCATGTTGCTCCTCCCATCAGTAGGTGGAGTCTATCTCTGCTCCCATTGAATCTGGGCTGGCCTGTGACTTGCTTTGATCAGAGAATGCAAGAAGTGTCAGCTCCAGGCCTACCCCTTAAGAGGTCTGGCAGCTTCTGCTCTGGCTTTCTTGGAACTGGTAGAGAGAGAAGCCACAAAGAGAGGGCCTGGAGGGTAGGATGCCACATGGAGGGAAAGGCCACGTGGAAGAGTGCCAAGGCTCCAGGCACATGAAAGAGGCTGCCTTGGGCCTTCCAGGCCTGCCCAGCTGAACGCATGAGCGACAACAGCTGACGTGATGTGGAGCAGAAGAATTGTCCACTCAACCCACAGAATGATGAGAAATAATAAATCGTTTTTTACATTTAATAATTTGGTTTAATTTAATTATAAATTACTGTTTTAAGCCACTGCATTTTGGGGTGTTTTGTTACGCAACAATAAATAACTGAGAGTTTGCCTGCCTTTTTTATTGTAAAAGTAATTTATTGTGGCAAATGGGCAACTCTGAGGTATCTCAAAATTAGGAACAACTGGGTGATGTTTTTCCTGGAGCAATGACAGACATCAGAATTGGAAATAGGAAAGGCCCAATTCTAGACCGTTGCCTTTTTGGTGCTGAGACAACCATGGTAAGCTTAACTCTCTGCAACTCATTCTAGACAGATTTTGTTGGGGTTAGTGGCGGTGGACTGAGTGCCTAGTCGAAGAATTTCAGAGCAAATTCTTCTACTTTTGATGGGTTGGGACACAGCCTACTTTCTACTCTGGGGAACAGTTGTGTTTTCCTAGGAAGACTGAGTTTATCATGTGAGATTATGCTTCAGTAGTTGTCAGAATGCTGATAGAACATGAAGAGAAAGAATTGGCTTGAGACAGCACAGAAAGATCTAGATTTGCCTTTTGTTTTGCTAAGAGGCTGTCCTTCAGGCCCTGACACAAGCAGGTAAGCTAATAGATGCCTCGTGGATGAAATTCTGCTGAAGCAAGCTGCTGGAGAAGGTGGCCTGGAACATTTTCTCAGAGTGTGGGTATCTTACCTCACTATATCCATTTCCTCTTTTGGGAGGCACCTCTGTCTTTAGGTCTTTAGCACGAGTGCTGGTGTCATGTTTGAGCCCCCAAGCCAACTTTGATGAGAGGTGGGAGAGCAGAGCCAGGACGGAGTTGGCCGAAGCACTTCTCTCACACCCAAAGAAAGCCGTGATCACTTGGAGGGAAGCACGCACCCTCAGAACTTGTCCCGCTTGCCCTCGCTTCCTCCTGTAGCCAATAGGTGGTGGTAACGTGCAGGCAAAGAAGCACCTGCTGAGGTGGAGGGCTCAGCCCTGCGTCCATCAATAGAAGAAGCTAGCTTTGCGATTCAAGCCAAAGAAGACATTTGGAGAAGCATTTGGTGCAGGCACTACATCATCAAAACATTTCCCGAGCATCTTTCATCTCCCTTGCCTAGAATATCTATCAGGTCTGCCCCCCATTCTGGGTAGTCAGGATAATGTGCATGCCCATTGTATGGTCTGCAACCCGCCGCCTTTCCCCTGGGCAGATGCACCTGCTGAGAGAGAGAGAGAGAAAGAATGAGAGAAGCACAAATACATCGACAGCTAAATGGCGCAGATTACAAGTACTGCTGTAAGCAGTGATTGTGAGGAGACTTGGAGGCAGGAAGGATGAGGGAGACATGACTGGAAAACTGAATGAGGCAGGGATGGGGGTGAGGCTGGGCTTATCAGAGAAGGTCTGGAGAAGATGTTGAGTCTGGGAAGAATCCGGAAGAAGAAACTTGATTTGGTAGGAAGAAGTACTTCAGGCATAAGGAAGCATGGGGGGCTTGGGGGATTGTGACAGACTTTGATTCGATCTAGCAGAAGATGAGGAATTTCAGGCAAAGGCACACCTCGATGGAGGATGGTGAAGGGGCGGTGATGGCGAGAGGCAACAAAGTCTGCTGTGGTGTTTTCTGTGCATTTGTTAATGGCCTACCAAGAGAGGCAGCATCTCTGGTGTCAATGATCAGGAAACCAGAGACAGAGGCACTAGCAGGGCTTGACTTGCCTGACATGATTCATCCCCACATTCCTGTTCCTGAGTAAATATCTCTTGGCCCTCCAGAGCTTTCCAGACTGAAGTCTTTCTTAGTAAAGGTGGCACCACAAAAACTGTATCATAAATAGTTTCTAGGGGGGGCCTCCTGCATCCTGCCCACCCCCCCCACCCACCCCCCCACCCCCCGTTACAGAAGGTGCTTCTGCCAATATTTTATTATTTGAGGTGATTTACACAGACATGCTATGAAGAAACCCTAGCTGGGCTGGGAAGACCAGAGACATCCCAATGTTGTGGAAATGATTTTTACTTTTTGCAATTTGTATCCTTCTTTCCAGCCAAGATGACTTTGGTTTTCCCTCCAAAAACAGAAGCTCTCACTGCTTTGGATGTCCCCTGTTAATTTGTAGGGTTTTTTTTTTTTTTTTTTTTTTTGTGGTGATTTTACTAGGAGCTGAGCAAAAGTTTATCTTTACAGCCTCTGTAAGAGATTGGATTGACACAGTGCTGCAACGATGGGCTCAAGCATAGCCATGGTTGTGAGGATGGTGTAGGACTGGGCAGTGTTTCGGAACTGATTTGATAGCACCTAACAACAATAACAACAACATAACAGAAAGCAGCGAAGCAGGCTGAGAGAGCAAGTTGTAGAAGTTAAGGCAAAGCCAGTGATGAAGGTCTCAGAAGCATCAATTAGATTTACTCCTCATGGTGGATGTGATTATTTGTCTAGCGTTCATTGCTTTGCTTGATTCCTTTGGGTAGGCCTTGCCCTCCCAACTGCATTTTAGAAGCCATGAGGTCAGGGGCCAGGGCAGCATTGCAAAAAGTAGGCTTGTGGGACAGGTGCCATAAAAACTCGGTGAGTGGCACACAGCTCACAAGTCCTGCTGTCCCTCTGGGGTTCATCCAGGACTCCCGTTTCCCAGCACTGGGGCTGGAATACCAGCTCCCCACTAATCACCTGTGTGATTTTGCATAAGCGACATCCTCTGTGCCTCAGTTGCCTCACCTGTACATGAAGAAATAACGTCCCTACCCAACAGGGTTACTGAGAAGATCAGATGAGATAAGCGTTGGTAACACTTTTAGTACCTGATGAAGCTCCCTGAGACTTTCTGCTTGACAATACCTTTTTATTAGCAACAGGCTGGAAGTGAAAATAAAAGCACATTTCTTTAAAAAACCAAAACCATACCTATAAATCTAAACTTTCTATAAATTCTGATAGGCCTTTTCACCAATAGGCTGGCTTTTAGATCTCATAACGTATGCTATTTTTAAAACATTCTGCTTATTAATAACGTAAATAGTGTACATTTAGCACAGAAATTAGTTAAATTGAAATACAAGTGTAATAAATAAAAGGAGTCCTAGTAGTGCAGTGATTAAATGCTCAGCTGCTAACCAAAAGATTAGCAGTTCAAACCTACCAGCTGCTGTATGGGAGAAAGATGTGGCAGGCTGCTTCTGTAAAGATCACAGCTTTGGAAACCTTATGGGGCAGTTCTACTCTGTCCTACAGGTTTCCTGTGAGTCAAAATCTACTCATTCTGCCTGAAGCAAAGGAGAATGAAAACCAAAGACACAAGGAAAATATTAGCCCAAAGGACTAATGGACCACATGAACTACAGACTCCACCAGCCTGAGCCCAGAAGAACTAGATGGTGCCCAGCTACCACCACAGACTGCTCTGACAGGGATCACAACAGAGGGCCCCAGACAGCGATAGAAAAATGTAGACCAAAATTTAAATTCACAAAAGAGACCAGACTTATTGGTCTAACAGAGACTGGAGGAATCCCCAAGACTATGGCCCCTCGACACTCTGCTAACTCAGAACTGAAGTCACTCCTGAAGCCCACTTTTCAGCAAAAGATTAGACAGGACTATACAACAAAAATTAACACACGTGAGGAACATGCTTCTTAGTTCAATCAAGTATTTGAGACCAAATGGGCAACTCCTGCCCACAAGCAGGATGAGAAAGCAGGAAGGGAATGAAAACTGGACGAATGGTCATGGGAATCCAGGGTGGAAAGGGGGACAGTGCTGTCACATTGCAGGGATTGCAACCAATGTCATAAAACAATATATGTGTATATTTTTGAACAAGAAATTAATTTGCACTGTACACGTTCACCTAAAGCACAATTTAAAAAAAAATCAGCATGGTTTTTACCCAGATGACATCATGTGGAAAAGGTTACTTTGAAATGCTGATGTCAGGAATGTAACCAAACATACCGACATATTTTATTTTTCCATATGTGGTGGTTTCTCTCTTAATAACTGCCCTGTTGTAAGCATTAGACATAAAAATATCCAAATATCACCTCCTCCCCTAAAATTGTAAGAACACTTTTTTCCCCCTTTCCTTTTTCCTCTTCTTCTCTAGCCCAGCTTTACACTGACCTTAAAACTTCTGGCATGAAGCTTGTCACATGGTGTTGTCACATTCTATTCCATTAGCATGGTGTGTGTGTGCTCACCAAAACAAACAGTCTCTTGTTTGCTGTGAGCATGCAGGGACAAGCCCCTCGGAGGAGCCTGGGCAAGCTTTGTGCGAGAACTTACATTTAGGCTTCGTGCACCTGACTGGTCAGTTCCCTGTCCGTCTGGCTAGGGCAGCCAAGGAACAGGGTGACGGGAAGTGGCAGGGAGTAATTCTTGTCTCCTGGAAAAGTAATGTCAGACCTGGGAAATTGAGCTGAGATGTGAGAGAGAAAGCCATACATGAGACTGGATTTCAAAAGACCTGGCGTAGAGGGAGCTCATTGCATGCACACCCATAGGTGTCTGGTGAGGCCTCCATCTGGGTTACCTGAGAACATAGGAAGGACTTTGCCTATTAAGCCCACTTGGATGGCTTTTCTGGGGTTTTATGTGGCACATTTAGATTTCTGGGGTGGTGGGAGCTGGGCCAGGGTACTGTGCAATGTTGTCATCTCCTCCCCCCTCACCCGCTAACATTAATCAACCACCTCCTAAATACCTTGTGGACCTGCCTCTCTGCCCCATTCTCCAGCCTAGCCAATATGTTCGCTTCTTGCCTAGATTATTGCAAGTGGCTTGTCTCCAGTGTCTCTGTTTTCTGCGTCCTCTCTCCAGCTCGTTCTCCCTGCTGGCATCATCACCGTCTTTCTATATGCAAATAATGTCCCATATATGCTCACCACCCCTCATGGGCATTCAGTGCCTTCAGGACAATGTTCCAGCTCCCCCAGCAGGGCACATGAGGCCTGTTGCCATCTGATCACCCTACTCACCCATCCCAGCAGCACTTCCCTGGCTCCTCCATACACTCCAGTTCTCCAGCCCCACTGAGCTCACCCACGGAGTCCATGACCACCTCAGTCTGTGTTATTCCCCTGCTCCCCATCTCACTCCCTGCCCCACAATGTCCTGTGATAAAGTCATGGTTACAAACACCTAGCACAAACACCACTCAAGTTGGCCCTTCTCTGGTCCCTGCCCTCCCAGCCCGTCACACCTGGCAGAGTTTGGGCTTCTGTATCTCTAGTGTAGGTACTTGGGTGCCATGATCCTTTGGTTGGTGGTTGATGTGTTTGGCCTCCTCACTGTGAGCTTCTTGAGGGCAGACTCTCACATGTCTGTTTTTGTCTCCCCAGTGCCCAGGATGGGGCCCAGCATATAAGAAGCCTCAGTAAATGTTTTATTACAGACGTCATTGCTTTTGTTCACTAGCGTATTCCAGCCCTGCCTGGCACAGAGTAGGCACTCCACAAATATTTACTGAATGAATGAGTGAGTCAATGAATGAATGAACTAGTGTATTACCTTTGTTGTGCTCTAGCTTCAGCAAATGAAGCTACAGAGCCTGCATATCCTTGCTCTAGCCCCATTTTCTCCCATGGTGAAGAGCTATTGGCATCTTCTCCTCCTTCATTTGGCTTGCATTCACAGCATACCCTGAGGCTCTTTGCTAAGCATTAGGTGATATTCCTGTGTCTGGTGATCAAACTTTCTCCTTTTTCTTTTTTTAAATAATACTTTATTGTGTTTTTGGTGAAAGTTTACACAGCAAGTTAGGTTCCCATTTGACAATTTCCATACAACTTGTTCAGTAAAAGTTTCATTTTCACAGTATGTCTACATTCTCTTTAATTGTGTTCTAGTTGTTCCATTTCCAGTTATCTAGTTTCCCTGCTCCCTTATATTCTCATCTTTGCTTTAGAGTAAATGTTGACCTTTTGGTCTCAGACAGATGGTTTTTTAGTAAAGCACCATTCTTACAGGTAAAGTCCTTTATTTTGTGTGCCACTCTGCTATTTCACGAAGAGGTAAACTCAGGGAATAGTCTAAAAAGTATCAGGGAATAGGTCTAATAAGTATCTCAAGGTGATAGTCTCAGGGAATCCTCTGGTCTCAACTGGTACAGTTAGTCTGGACTTTTGTAAGAATTTGAGTTTTGGTTTGCATTTTTCTCCCATTCTATCCAGGACCATCTCTTGTGACACTGGTCAGAAAGGTCAATGGTGGTAGTCAGGCACCATCTAGTTCTTCAGGTCTCAGGGTAGATGAGGCTGTGGCTCAAGTAGGCTAGAAGCCCTGTAGATTTGTTTCTTCTCTGAGATTTTGGTTACCTTCTTGCTCTTTTGCTCCTGATGAGTAGACACCAGTAGTTTTTCTCAGATGGCCGCTTGCAAGCTTTTAAGGGCCTAGACGGTACTCACTTCACTAGGATGCAGAACTTGAACTTTGTGAACCATATTATGCCAATTGACTGAGTTGTCTCATGTCCTAAGCCTTCAACCAGAAAACCAATCTTGGAAGGTATTTGATTATATCTGAGGATTATCTGTAATTGTGTCTTTAATGAATATGTGTACCTGTCTACACATATCTGTATTTACATGTGCGTATAGATCTATCTGTTCTCATGTGTGTATACACCTGTACCTACTCATATACTTACATGTTTATACCCAGCAATATGTGATCTTATACTCATTTTTGGTCTTTGTTGGAGTTGTTCTCATCTTATATATGTTAAATTCTTTAGTATTGGAATCCTTTTCTCTTGAGTGCTTCTCAATGACGTTGTTTACTTCTGTCGTGCTATGCTCACTATACCCACATTTGGTGCAACTTTTCCCATCACCAAAAAAATAACAGGTATCTACCATATAAAGCTTGCTTACTCCTCCCCCCACCTCTCCCTGATAACCATCGATAAACATTAGTCTCTTTATAAATATATATATACACATAGCCTCCCTCTCTCTCTCTGTGTGTATATATATAAAGAGTGTCTCTTATAAAAGAGGAATCATATGATATTTGTCCTTATGTGCTTGACTTGTTTCACTTAGCATTATGCCCTCCTGGTCAATCCATGTTATGTTTCTCAAACTTATCATTGCTCTTTATAGTTATGTGCCACATTTTGCTTATCCATTTATCTGTTGATGGGCACTAGGGTTGTTTCCATTTTTATGCTATTGTGAATAAAGCTGAAATGAACGTAGGTGTGGATGTATCTGTTCATGTCACTACTTTTAAGTCTCCAGGGTATATATCTAGGGTTGAATTGCTGGATCACAGGGTAGTTCTATTTCCAGTTTTTTTTGAGGAAGCGTCATGCTGTTTTCCAAGTGGTACTACCATTTTACAGTCCCAACAGGAATAGATAAGGGTTCTGTTCTCTCCACATCCTCTTCAACAGTTGTTGCTCTTTTTTTTTTTTAATTAGTGCTGTTTTAGGTGGGGTGAGATGGTGTCTCATTATAGTTTTGATTTGCATCTCTCTAATAGCTAATAGGAGAGCTGGTGGTGCAGTGGTTAAGAGCTCAGCTGCTAACCAAAAGATTGGTGGTTTGAATCCACCAGCCGCTCCTTGGAAACTCTGTGCAGCAGTTCTACTCTGTCCTATAAGGTCACTATGAGTCAGAATTGACTCGACAGCAACCGTTTGTTTGTTTTTTTGGTTAATGGCTAATGATCACAAGCATCTTTTCATGTGATGGTTGGCTGCTTGGATGTCCTCTGTGGTGAAGGTTCTGTTCGTGTCCTTTGCCCATTTTATAATTCAGTTGTTTGTCTTTTTGTTGTTGAGTTGTTGAAGTTTTCTATTTCTTTTAGAGATTAGACCCTTATCGGGTATATAGTTTCTGAAGAGTTTTTTTCCCAGTCTGTAGGTTGTATCTTTACTCTGTTGATAAAGTCTTTCGATGAGCACAAGCTTTTAATTTTTATGAGGTCCCGTTTACCTATTTTGTCTTCTGGTATTCGTGCATTTGCTGTAATGTTTTTTATCCTATTTTTATAAAAGATAAGATCTTATAGTTTTTTTCTAGGAATTTTATAGCTTTAGGTTTAATATTTAGGTCTTTGATCCATTTGAGTTAATTTTTGTGTATGATGTGAGGTATGGGTCTTGTTTCATTTTTCTGCAAGTGAATTTTCAGTTTTTCTAGCACCATTTATTAAAAGATTGTTTCTCCTCCCATTGATTGGACAGAAAATCGATTGTCCATAGATGGCTAGATTTATTTCTGAGTTCTCAGTTCTATTCCACTGATACACGTGTCTATCATTGAACCAATACCAGGCTGTTTTGATTACAGTTGCTGTATAGTATGTATTGATATCGAGGACTGTGAGGCCTCCTGCTTTGTTCTTCTTTTTCAATATTGTTTGGCTATTCAGGGTTTCTTTCCTTTCCATATGAAGTTGGTGCAATGGTTAAGGTTGTGTGTCAACTTGGCTGGACTATGATTCTCAGTGGTTTGGCACTTATGATGTAGTTTGGCAGTCCTGTGATGTTGTGATCACCTGTGTGATGAGATTTGATATAATGTGATCACTTCCATGGTGGGATCTGCTGTGAATAGCCAATCAGTTGAAAGAGAGTTTCCTTGGGTGTGTGGCCTGCATTGAATACAAGTAGATATTCTGGCAAGGCTCATGGGCTTTTGCTTGCTCTAGATCCTGCAGCTGGCTCCTGTTCATCTGACCTTCAGTTCTTGGGATTTGAGCTAGCAGCTTACCTGTAGTCTTGCCTGCTGATTTTGGCATTAATCAGTCTTCGCAGCCTGTGAGCAAGAGCCCTGCTCTCTGACTTGCCAATCTTGGGTTTGCCAGCCCCTGCAGCTACATGAATCAGGAGAAGCCTCTATCCTGATCCATGAGCTGGGGAGGTTCCAGCCTCTAAAGCCACGTGAGCCTTTTCCTTGATATAAATCTCTCTCTGTATATATTTATACCCTTTACTGGTTTTGCTTCTCTAGAGAACCCAGCCTAAGACAGCTGGTCATCAGTTTTTCCATTTCAGCAAAGAATGTTGTTGAGCTTTGTATCAGAATTGCAATGTATCTGTAGATCCCTTTAGGTAGTATTGACATTTTCCCTGTGTTAAGTCTTCCAATCCATGAGCATGCAACGCTCTTCCAGCGGTGTAGTTCTCTTATAGTCTCTTGTAGTAGTGTTTTGTAATTTTCATTGTGTAAGTCTTTTATGTTTCTGGTTAGGTTAATTGCTAGGTATTTCATCATTTTGGGGGCTGTTGTAAATCATGTTTTCTTGATTTCTTTTTTAGAATACTCCTTGTTAGTGTAAAGGAACCCTACTGATTTTTTTGTGTGTAGATCTTGTATCTTGCAATGTTGCTAAATTCTATCAGCTGCAGCAGTTTTTTTGTGGAATCTTTAGTGCATTCTACGCATAGAATCATGTCATTTGAAAATAGAGATAGTTTTACTTCTCCCTTTCCTATTTGGATTCCTTTTATTTCTTTCTTGTCTTATTGCTCTGGCTAGGACTTCTAGTCCAATGTTGGATAAGAGAGGTGATAATGGGCATCCTTGTCTTGTTCCCATTCTCAAGGGGAATGTTCTCAGTTCTTCTCCATTGAGTATATTGGCTGTTGGTTTTGCATATATGCCCTTAATTATGTTGAGAAATTTCCCTTCTATTTCTGTTTTGCTGAGAGTTTTTATCAGGAAAGGGTGTTGAATTTTATTGAATATCTTTTCTGCATCAGTTGATGTGATCGTATGGTTCTTTTCCTTTGTTTTGTTTTATGTGGTGTATTACAGAGATTGATTTTCTAATGTTGAACCACTCTTGTAGTCCTGGTATAAATCTCACTTGATCATGGTATATGATTTTGTTGATATGTTGCTGAATTCTATTGGCTAGAATTTTGTGAAACTTTTGTATTTATGTTCATGAGGGATATTGATCTGTAATTTTCTTTTTTTGTGATGTCTTTGCCTGGTTTAGGTATCAGGGTTATGCTGCCTTCATAGAAATAGGAACTATTCCTTTCTCTTCTGTGTTTTTAAAGAGTTTGAGTAGAATTGGTGCCAACTTTTCTCTGAAAGTTTAGTAGAATTCCTTGGTGAAGCCGTCTGGTCCTATGATTTGTTATTGTTGTTACTGGCAGTGTTTTGATGACATCTTCAATCTCTTGTTTAGATTGTCTATATTTGTGTTAGGTAGTGTGTTTCTAGGAATTTGTCAATTTCATCTAGGTTTTCAGATTTGTTGTAGTATAATTTTTCAAAGTAATCTGTTACACTCCTCTGTCTTATTTGAATCTGTGTAATGTCTCCAGTTTCATTTCTTAATTTGGTTATTTGCTTCTTCTCATTTTTTTCTTTTGTCAATCTAGCCAGTGATTTGTCTATTTTATTGATCCTTTCAAAGAATTAACTTCTGGTTTTGTTGATTCTTTCTATTGTTTTTCTATTCTTTATTTCATTTATTTCAGCCCTGATCTTCATTGTTTCCGTTTTTCTCTTTTTTCTTGTAGCTTTAGGCTTCTTTCACTCTTCCTTTTCTATTTGTTTTAAATTGTCAGTTTAAGTTATTGATTTTGGATCTCTCTTCTTTTTCAGTGTAGCCATTTATTGCTATGAATTTCTCTCTGAATACTGCTTTTTCTGTGTCCCAAAAGTTTTGATATATTGTGTTTTCATTTTCTTCTAAAAAATTTTAAATTTCACTTTTGATTTCTTCTATGATGCAATAGTTTTTTCAGTAGTGTATTATTTAACTTCTATATGTTTTTCCTCTTGTTGATTTCTAGCTTCATACTGTTAAAGTCTGAGAAGATGCTTTGTATGATTTCAGTCTTTTTAAATTTGTTGAGACTTGTTTTGTGTCCTAGCATGTGGCCTATCCTGGAAAATTATCCATATGCACTGGAGAAAAATGTTTATTGCTTTGATGATGGGTGGAGTGTTCTATATATGTCCATTGGGTCAAATTAGTTTATGGTTTTTTTAAGATCTCGGTGTCCTTAGCGATCTTCTTTTTAGTTGCTGTCTAGAATTGAAAATGATGTATTGAAGTCCTCAACTATTATAGTGCAGTTGTCTATTTCCCCTTTCCTATTAATCAGTACTTGTTTCATGTATTTTGGAACATTACTGTTAGGAGCATATATATTTATAATTGTTATGTCTTCTTGCTGTATTGACCCATTTATTATTATGTAGTAACCTTCTTTATCTCTTATAATAGATTTTGATTTAAAGTCTGTTTTATCTGATACCAGTATATCCATCCCTGCTCTTTTTAGTTTGGTGGCTGCATGGAATATTTTTTTTTTCATCATTTTATTTTCAGTCTGTTGGTGTCCTTATGTCTAAGGTGTGTTTCTTGTAGACAGCAAAAAGATAGTTTTTTTTTTTTTTTAATCCATTCTACCACTCTCTGCCTTTTGCATGGGGAGTTTAGACCACTTACATTTAAGGTTATTATTGAAAACAAAGGTCTACCTCATTCATTTTGCTATTTATTTTTTGGGTGTTTTGTACCTTCTTTGTCTTTTTATTCTCATTCTTCCATTATTATTTGTGTTTGACTGCTTTCTTGTGATGAGCCCTTTTGATTTCTTCCTTCTTTTCTTCTGTGTATTTTTTCTAGGTGATTTCTTAATGGTTACCACACACATTACATTACACAACTTGCAATCACAAAAATATTTAACATATGAACAACAGATGGCATACATTAACATATTAAATCTATTCCTGATTTGCTTCTCCTTCCCTCATTTCTGTTGGTGAGTCTCCATTAACTTCACTGTTATCTTATATCCAATAGTTATACTTTGCACTTATTTCTTGCTAACTTGATGTTGTGTTGCTTGTGAGATTAAACTATTGAGTTTATTCTCTGAAAATATTGTATATTTGGTCCTTATGATTGCCAATGTTATGCATTTTTTACTTTTTGTTTTTTTATTTTTAGATCTCTCTCTTTTTTTTCTTCTTCTTCTTTTTTATATTTTATTGTACTTCAGGTGAAGGCTTACAAAACAAATAATTTCTCATGAAACAGTAGTACACATGTTGTTTTATGACATTGGTTAACAACCCCACAACATATTAACCCTCTAACTTCTCAACCTTTTTTTTTTTTTTGGTGAAAATACACATAGCCAAAGAGACACCGTTTCAAAAATTTCTACATACACAGTTCAGTGACATTGACTCCGCTCTTCCAATTGTGCTGTTATTCTCACTTAAGATGAAGGCTTACAGAACAAAATAGTTTCTAATTTAACAGTTACTACAAATGTTTCCCTATGAAAACGGTTAACAATCTCACAACACATCAACAATATCCTTACTCAAACTTGGGTTCCCTATCACCAGCTTCCTTGTCCTCTTCTGCCTTCTGGCCCTTGTCGCTGGACTCCTGTACCTCGTTAGTATCATTTGGTGTACGGGGCTGTCCACTCCCACTCCCAGGCTGAACAGTGAACCTCGGAGGTAACTTCACCACTGAGCTAAAAGGGTGGCTGGGGGCCATACTCTCGCGGTTTCTCCAGTCTCTTTTAGGCCAGTAAATCTGGTCTTTTTTTTGTGAGTTAGAATTATGCTCTACATCCTTCTCCAGCTCTGTCCAGAACCCTCTGTTGTGATCCTGGTCAGAGCAGTCAGTGGTGGTAGCCGGGCACCATCTAGCTGTACTGGACTCAGTCCGGTGGAGGCCTTGGTAGCTGTGGACAATTAGTCCTTCAGACTAATCTTTTCCTTGTATCCTGTTCTCTTCATTCTCCCTTACTCCCAAAGGGATGAGACCAGTAGAGTGTCTTAGATGGCTGCTTACAGGCTTTTAAGACCCCAGACACTACTCACCAAGGTAGAATATAGAGCATTGTCTTTATAAGATGTGTCATGCCAATTGAGCTAGATGTTCCCCAAGACCATGGTCCCCACAGCCCTCTGCCCAGCAATTCAGTCCCTCAGGGAGTTTGGATGTGTCTATGGGGCTTCCATTACCTTTCCTTGTACAGGTTGTGCTAGTTTCCACTGTATTGTGTACTGTCTCACCCTTCACCCAAGATACCACTTATCTATTGCCTATTTAGTATTTCCCCCCAACCCCTCCCATCCCTGGTAACCAACAAAGATTGTTACATTTTGTGTGTGAACTTTTTCACGGGTTTTTACAATAGAGGTCTCATACAATATTTGTCCTTTTGTGATTGACTTATTTCACTCAGCATAATGTCCTCCAGTTTCATCCATGTTATGAGATGGTTCACAGATTCATTGTTGTTCTTTCTCGTTGCATAGTACTCCATTGTGTGTATGTACCATAGTTTGTTTATCCATTCATCTGTTGACGGGCATCTAGGTTGTTTCCATCGTTTTGCTATTGTGAACAATGCTGCCATGAACATAGGTGTGCATATGTCTATTCGAGTGACGACTCTTATTTCTCTAGGATATATTCCTAGGAGTGGGATTGCTGGATCGAATGGTATGTCTATTTCTAGCTTTCTGAGGAAGCACCATATCATTTTGCAAAATGGTTGTATCATTTTGCATTCCCACCAGCAGTGCATAAGAGTTCCCATCTTCCCGCAGCCCCTCCAAGATTTGTTCTTTCCAGTGTTTTTGATTCGTGCCAGTAATGCCGGGGTGAGATGGTATCTCATTGTGGTTTTAATTTGCATTTCTCTAATGGCTAGTGATCGCAAGCATTTCCTCATGTGTCTGTTGGCCATTTGAATGTCTTCTTTGGTGAAGTGTCTTTTCATTTCCTTTGCCCATTTTTTAATAGGATTATTTGTCTTTTTGTTGTAGAGGTGTTGGATTTTTTTGTAGATTATGGAGATTAGACCTTTGCCTGAGTTGTACTGTCCAAAATTTTTTTCCCAGTCTGTAGGTTCTCTTTTTACTCTTTTGGTGAAGTCTTTTGAAGAGCATAGGTGTTTGATTTTTAGAAGATCTCAGTTATCTAGCTTATCTGTTGGGGTTTATGCGTTGATGGTTATGGTTTGTATCTTGTTAATGCCATGTATTAAGGCCTGAAGTGTTGGTCCTATTTTTTCTTCTATGAATTTTATAGTTTTAGGCTTTATATTCAGGTCTTTGATCCATTTTGAAGTAGTTTTTGTATACAGTGTGAGGTATGGGTCCTGTTTCATTTTTTTGCAGATGGATATCTAGTTTTGCCAGCACCATTTGTTAAAAATACTAGCTTTTCCCCATCTGATGGACTTTGGGCCCTTGTCGAAGATCAGGTGACCATAGGTGGATGGATTTACATCTGGATTCTCAATTCTGTTCCATTGGTCAATGTATCTGTCGTTGTACCAGTACCAGGCTGTTTTGACTACTGTAGCTGTATAGTAGGTTCTGAAGTCAGGTAGTGTGAGTCCTCCTACTTTCTTCTTCTTCTTCAGTAGTGCTTTACTTATTCGGGGCTTCTTCCCTTTCCATATAAAGTTAATGATTAGTTTTTCCACCTCTTTGAAGAATGTTGTTGCTATTTGGATTGGGATTGAGTTGTATTTGTAAATTGCTTTGGGTAGAATTGCCGTTTTCACAATGTTGAGTCTGCCTATCCATGAGCATGGTATGTTTTTCCATTTATGTAGATCCCTTTGGGTTTCATGCAGTAGTGTTTTGTAGTTTTCTTTGTATAGGTCTTTTACATCCCTGGTCAGATTTATTCCTAAGTATTTTATCTTTTTAGGGGCTATTATAAATGGTATTGTTTTCCTGATTTCATTTTCATCGTTCTCCTTATTGGTGTATAAGAATCCAACTGATTTTTGAATGTTTATCTTGTATCCTGCTACTCTGCTGAATCTTTCTATTAGTTCCAGTAGATTTCTCATGGAGTCTTTAGGGTTTTCTATGTATAGTATCATATCATCTGCAAACAAGGACAGGTTAACTTCTTCATTACCAATTTGCATGCCCTTTATTTCTTTTTGTTGCCTTATTGCTCTAGCTAGATGTTCCAGCACAATGTTAAATAGGAGTGGTGATAAAGGGCATCCTTGTCTTGTTCCTGTTTTCAAGGGGAATGTTTTCAGCCTCTCTCCATTAAGAATGGTGTTGGCCGTTGGTTTTGCATAGATGCCCTTTATTATGTTCAGGAATTTCCCTTCTATACCTATTTTATTGAGAGTTTTTATCAGGAATGGGTGTTGGACTTTGTCAAATGCCTTTTCTGTGTCAGTTGAGATGATCATCTGATTCTTTTCTTTCCTTTTATTTATGTGGTGGATTACGTTGATTGATTTTCTAATGTTGAACCATCCTTGCATACCTGGTATGAATCTTACTTGGTCGTGGTGTACTATTTTTTTGATATGATGCTGAATTCTATTGGCTAGAAGTTTGTTCAGAATTTTTTCAACTATATTCAAGAGAGATATTGGTCTGTAATTTTCTTTTTTTGTGTCATCTTTTCCTGGTTTTGGTATCAGCGTTATGCTGGCTTCATAGAATGAATTTGGAAGTGTTGCTTCCTCTACTATGCTCTGAAATAGCTTGGGTAGTACTGGTGCAAGCTCTTCTGTAAATGCTTTGTAGAATTCTCCAGTGAAGCCATCTGGGTCAGGGCTTTTTTTGCTTGGGAGTTTTTTTCTTACCTTTTCAATCTCTTCTCTTGTTATGGGTCTGTTCAGACTTTCAACATCACTTTGTTGTAGTTTGGGTAGGCCGTGTGTTTCTAGAAATTTATCCATTTCCTCTAGGTTTTCAAATTTGTTGGATTATAGTTTTTCATAGTATTCTATTATAATCCTTTTTATTTCAGTTGGGTCTGTTGTAATGTCCCCCATTTCATTTCTTATTTGGGTTATTTGTGTCCTCTCCTGTTTTTCTTTTGTCAGTCTGGCAAGTGGTTTGTCAATTTTGTTGATTCTTTCAAAGAACCAGCTTTTGGTTTGTTGATTCTTTCTATTGTTTTTCTGTTCTCTATTTCATTTATTTCTGCTCTGATCTTTACTATTTCCTTTCTTCCGGTGCTTGTGGGCTTTTTTGGCTGTTCTCTTTCTATTTGTTTGAGTTCTGTAGTTAATGTTTTGATTTTGTTCCTTTCTTCTTTTTTGATATGTGCATCTATTGCTATAAATTGTCCTCTGAGGACTGCCTTTGCTGTGTCCCAAAGGTTTTGGTATGATGTATTTTCATTTCTCATTTGATTCTAGGAATTTTTTGATTCCCTCTCTGATTTCTGCTATTACCCAGTGATGTGTAAGCAGGGTATTATTCAGTTTCCATGTAGTTGATTTTTTTCCCTTGCTCTTTCTATTGTTAATTTCTACCTTGATGGCATTGTGGTCAGAGAAGATACTTTGAATTATCTCAACGTTTTGGATCTTGTTGAGAATTGCTCTGTGGCCTAAGATGTGGTTATTCTGGAGAATGTTCCATGTGCATTGGAAAAGAATGCGTACTTTGCAGTGGTTGGATGGAGTGTTCTATATATGCCTATGAGGTCCAGTTGGCTGATTGTACCCTTTAGGTCTTCTGTATTTTTGCTGAGTTTCTTCTTAGTTGTTCTGTCCTTTACTGAGAGCGGTGCGTTGAAGTCGCCTACTATTATTGTGGAACTGTCAGTTTCTCTTTTCAGTGTTGTTAGAGTTTGTTTTATGTATTTTGGAGCCCTGTCATTGGGTGTGTAGATGTTTATTATGGTTATGTCTTCATGATGGATCATCCCCTTAATCATTATATAGTGTCCTTCTTTGTCTGTTATGGTAGATTTTGTTTTAAAGTCTATTTTATCTGAGATTAGAATTGCCACTCCTGCTCTTTTTTGGTAGTTGTTAGCTTGATACATTTTTTTCCAGCCTTTGACTTTTAATAAATTCACATCTTTATTTCTAAGGTGTGTCTCTCATAGACAGCATATTGATGGATCCTGTTTTCTTATCAATTCTGTTACTCTCCATCTCTTTATGGGTGCACTGAGTCCATTTACATTCAGTGTAATTATTGATAGATGTGAGTTTGCTGCTGTCATTTTGTAGTGCTTTTTTTTTGTGGTGTTGAAGATTTCTTTGTTCTTCTTAATCCATTGTGCTGAGTTACTTTTGTTTGTGGATTTTTTTTTTCTTTTGTTTTTGTTGGTTCTGTTTTTGTCAAGACTTTATGTTTTTCGTCTTTATTTTTATGAGTTAGTTTGTTAACTTTCTTTGCGGTTACCATGAATTTTACCCTTATCTTTCTAAGTCTGAAGCAGTCTACCATTACTTGATATCGTCTTGCCTTCCTCTCTATTAGAAGGTTCTATACCTATGTGTTTATTCCTTCTTTTATTAATTTGATGTTGTTGTCATTTATTGATTAACTGCTCTGATTCCCTGTTGTATTTCTTTTGGTTTTGGATAGTCCTCACGAGTTCATTTCCTAGATTGGTATCTGGCTTATACATCCTGTGTCCTAGGTTCTGTCTGTGAGCTGAAGCTGTTTGTCCTCAGATCGAAGAACTCGCTTTAATAATTCTTGTAAGTTTGGTTTGACTTTTACATATTCCCTTAATTTCTGTTTATCTGGAAATGACCTGATTTCACCATCAAATCTGAACAAGAGTTTTGCAGGATATATTATTCTTGGCTGACAATTTTTTTCTTTCAAGATTTTATATATGTCATCCATTGCCTTCTTGCCTGCATGGTTTCTGCCGAATAATCTGAGCTTAGTCTTGTTGTTTCTCCTCTGTATGTGACTTCTTGTTTTTCACGAGCTGCTCTCAGGATTCTTTGTTTGTCTTTGGTTTTGGCAAGTGTGAATATGATATGCCTTGGTGATTTTCTTTTGGGGTCTCTTCTATATGGGCTTCGTTGAGCTTCTTTGGTGGCCAGCTTTTCATCTTTCATGATATTGGGGAAGTTTTCTGTCAGCAGTTCCTCAATGATCCTCTCTGTGTTTTCTGTTTTCTCCCCCTGTTCTGGAATGCCAATCACTCATAAATTTTTGCTTTTAATTGTGTCCCACATAACTCTCAGGGTCTCTTCATTTTTATTTGTTCTTTTTTCTGAGTTTTCCTGAAACAGAGTTGTATCCAAGTGTTTGTCTTCAATTCCACTGATCGTGTCTTCCAGAGTTTCAAATCTGCTTCTCAGCCCTTCTGTGACATCATCCATTTCTGAAATCTTGTTGTTTATCTTTTGGATTTCTAATTGTTGTTTTTGTATAATTTCTAGTTGTGAATTTATTTTGGCATTTTGTTCCTGCATAATCTTCATGAATTCTTCCAATTTTTTGTTTGTATTTTCCATGAATTTGTCTATTTTTTTCTCATGTTTGTCAGCTTTTTGCCTCAGTTCTTGGAGAATTCCGAGTATTAGAGATTTGAATTCCCTATCAGGTAGTTATAGTGCCTTTTCTTCTCCTGGAAAATCATCTAGTGTTTTATTTTGGGTGCCTAGTGGAACCATCCTGTCCTGTTTTTGTAAATGTTTGCATATTGTCTGCTGTCTTCTGGGCATTCAATAGTTATTTTTCTTGATAATTGATTGTAGATTTGTTTGTTTCGTCCCTTTTTTAAAAAAAAAAATTGACTATGTCTGAGCAGACGGACTGTGTGTTCTTTGTTGTTTGCTCGTCTGTGCACTCAATACTTTTCACCTCCTTCTCCAACTAGCAGGGTGAGTCACTCAGATACGGTACAGCAGGGCAGGTCTAGCTGAAGAGGAGTTACTGGGATGGGTTGTTTTAGGCACTTACTACAGGGGGTGGGTTGGTTATCAGTGCAGGGCAGGTTCCAGTAGGCCATGCCTGTGCTGCTTGGTGGTGTGATGTCAAGCACACAGTGCAGGTAGGCAGGATGCAGCGGGGAGATTGTTATGTGTGGAGCTAAGATGGATATGGGAGAGAGGAGAGAGGAACAGGAGCCAAAAACATACAAAGAAAGAAAAAAGAATGCTAGGGGAGCTTGCCGTTGGAATGGAGAGATGAGAAACTATGAAATGGAGAAAAACAGAAAGGGGAAGAGGAAGAAAAGAAAAGAATGAATAAATAAAAATAAGAAAGGTTAAAGAACTGCAAAGTTCCCAGGGATCCCACCGATGCAGCTATGAGGTTAGGGGAAGTCGCTCTCAGGTGTCGCAGTACAGCCTGGCTAGAAGGCGTAGTGGTATACAATGCCTGGTATTCAGGGATCAGAGAAAGAAGGAAGATATAGAGAGATGAGAAACTGAGCAATGAAGTAAGACAAAAAGGGAAAAAGAGGGAAAAGAAAACAAAACAAATTAAAAAAAAAAAGGAGAAGAAAGGCCCATCAAAAAAACAGAAAAAAAAATAAACCAATGAAAAAAGAAATGCTCTCAGGGATCCTTCTGCATGTCTGTGGAAGCTGAAGGGGAGTTCCTTGCCACCCAGCTCCGCCTGGCCAGAAAGGGCTCCCAATTCAAGAAAAGGAGAAGAAAACAACCAACAATTCAAAACGAACAAACGAACAAAAGCCCTGGGATCCCACCAGCGCGGTAGCCCAGACCGGGAAGAAGCTCCACACTTGAATGGAGCTCTGCCGCCCCTCAGGAAGAAGCAAAGATGGCATATGGAGCCAGGCACTCAAGGGAAAGGAGGGGGAGGCGGCGAGAGGCAAGCAAGAAACCAAAAAAAGCAACATCAGCAGCGAACAAATGGCACTCAGAGAGCCAGCTAGTGCAGGCTGGTGTTTCTGGACAAGAGACTGTGTCCGCGGGAAGCAGAGGAGCCCGAGTGTGGGTGAAGAAGGGTAGAGAGTGGGAAAGCGTATATCACAAATTGCCAGTGCTCTGGGGCCCCTCAGGAAGAAGCAAAGATGGTGCACAGAGCCAGGCACTTGAGTGAAAGGAGGGGTAGGTGGCGAGAGGCAAGTGAGAAATCAAAAGATGCAGAAAATAAAAAGCAACACTAGCAGCCAACAAATGGCACCCAGACAGCCGCCCGTGGCTGCGGGAAGCAGAGGAGGCCGAGCAGGGGTGAAGAGGGGTGGGGGGTGGGATAGCGCACACCGCAAATTACCAGTTGTTTTGTCTCCCTCTGGACCTCTGTGAAGCTGCTTTCTTGTACCCCCGCTTGCTGGTCTCCGATAGGAGTCCAAGATGGTGGATCCGCGCTGCATTACCTGGTAGGGGACCTCTGCGTGAATCTCTCCTCACTCTCCATTCTCTGTCAGTTTTCTCACTCCATTTGGTGCTTGGCTGAGTTCTTTATCTCTTCATTTGATGTTTTAGGGTTTCAGGATTGTTGTATTCTCTGTTCGGCTTAGTTTTTCGGATCTTGGCTGTGGAGGGATGGTGTGGTTCTTCTGCCTAGAGCTCCATTTTTGTTGTATCTGTTAGAGCTCTCTTTTATTTATTTTTTTCCCTGTACGGATTCAAGTATTTGTTCTTTTTTTTTTTGCCTTTCCATTTGGATAACTTCCTTGAGTAATACTTACAGAGCTGGTCTGGTTGTGGTAAATTCACAGAGCTTCTGAAGGCATTGGCAAAATGCAAGGCTCCAGGAATTGACAGTATATCAACTGAGATATTTCAACAAATGGATACAGTGCTGGGCGTGCTCACTTGTCTCTGCCAAGAAATTTGAAAAAGAGCTACCTGGCCAACTGACTGGAAGAGATCCATATTTATGCCTAGTCCCAAGAAAAGTGATCCAACCAAATGTGTAAATTATCAAATAATACCATTAATATCACACACAAGTAAAATTTTTCCGAAGATCATTCAATTACAGCTGCAGCAGTATATCCACAGGGAACTGCCAGAAATTCAGGCCTGATTCAGAAGAGGCTGTGGAACCAGGGATATCATTGCTGATATCAGATGGATCCTGGCTGAAAGCAGAGAATACTAGAAAGATGTTTACCCGTGTTTTATTGACTATGCAAAGGCATTCGACTTTGTGGATCATAACAAATTATGAATGGGAATTCCAGAATGTTTAATTATGCTTTTGATGAACCTATACATAGATCAAGAGGCAGTTGTTCAAACAGAACAAGGGGATACTGGGTAGTTTAATGTCAGGAAAGGTGTGTGTCAGGGTTGTATCCTTTCACCATACCTATTCAGTCTGTATGCTGAGCAGATAATCTGAGAAGCTGCACTATATGAAGAAGACCAGGCCATCAGGATTGGAGGAAGACTCATTAACAACCTGTGTTATGCATATAACACAACCTTGCTTGCTGAAAGTGAAGAGGACTTGAAGCACTTACTGATGAAGATCAAAGACCACAACCTTCAGCATGATTACACCTCAACATAAAGAAAACAAAAATCCTCACATCTGTACCAATAAGCAACATTATGATAAATGGAGAAAATATTGAAGTTGTCAAGGATTTCATTTTACTGGGATCCACAATGAACACCCATGGAAGCAGCAGTGAAGAAATCAAAAGACGCATTGTGTTGGGCAAATCTGCTGTGAAAGACTTTTTAAAACGTTGAAAAGCAAAGATGTCACTTTGAAGACTAAGGTGCCCCTGACCCAAGCCACAGTGTTTTCAGTTGCCTCATATGCATGCGAAAGCTGGACGGTGAATAAGGAAGACCGAAGAAGAATTGACGCCTTTGAATTGTGGTGTTGGCAAAGAATATTGAATATGCCATGGACTGCCAAAAGAATGAACAAATCTATCTTGGAAGAAGTACAATCAGAATGCTCCTTAGAAGCAAGGATGGCAAGATTACTACATCTTATGTACTTTGGACATGTTGTCAGGAGGGATCAGTCCCTGAAGAAGCACATCATGCTTGGTAAAGTACAAGGTCATCGAAAAAGAGGAAGATCCTCAATGAGATGGATTGACACAGTGGCTGCAACAATAGGTTCAAGCATGACAATGATTGTGAGCATGGTGCAGGACTGGGCAGTGTTTCCTTCTGTAGAACATAGGGTCGCTATGAGTCAGAACCTACTCGATGGCACCGAACAACAACAACTGTTTATTTGGGAACGTCATGATACCCCCGTTTTTGAAGGACAACTTCGCTGGGTAAAGGACTCTTGGTTGGCAATATTTTTTTTATTGTTGTAGTTTAAATGAAGTTTACATTTCAAGTTAGTCTCCCATACAAACTTTTATACGTACCTTGTTATGTGACCATAATTGCTTACCCCATTCCACAACAACACACTCCTCCTTTTCGCCCCTGATTCCCCATGTCCATTCAACCAGCTCCTAACCCTCTCTGCCTTCCCATCTCACCTCTGGACAGAAGCTGCCCCTTTGGTCTCTTGTATCTACTTGACTAAGAGGCACACTTTTCACGAGTATCAAGTTATGTCTCACAGTCCAGTCCAATCCCTGTCTGAAGAGTTGGCCTCTGAAATTGTTTTAGTTCTGGGCTGATAGAGAATCTGGAGGCCATGCTTTCTGGGGTAACTCCAGTCTCAGTCAAACCATTGAGTCTGGTCTTCTTACTAGAATTTGAGCCCTGCACCCTATCTTTCTGCTGCTCCATGGGGGAATCTCTGTTGTGTTCCCTGTCAGGGCGGTCATTGGTGGTAGCTGGGCACCATCTAGTTCTTCCGGTCTCAGGCTGATGAAGTCTCTGGTTTATGTGGCCCTTTCTGTCCCTTGGGCTATTACTTGCCTTGTGTCTTTGGTGTTCTTCATTCTCCTTTACTCCGGGTGGTTGGGACCAATTGATGCATCTTGGATGGCCGCATGCAAGCTTTTAAGACCCCAGACACCACTCACCAAAGTAGGATGCAGAACATATTCATAATATGCTTTTTTATGCCAATTGACTTAGATGTCCCCTGAAAGCATGGTCCCCAGACCCCTACCCCTGCTACTCTGTCTCTCTAAGTATTTGATTGTATTCAGGAAACTTCTTAGCTTTGGTTTAGTCCAGATGTGCTGACTTCCCCTGTAGTGTGTGCTGTCCTTCCATTTGCCTAAGATGATTCTTATCTAGTAAATAACCCTCACCCTCCCCACCCCTGTAACCATCAAAGAATGTTTTCTTCTGTGTTTAAACCTTTTCTTGAGTTCTTATAATAGTGGTCTTATACAATATTTGTCCTTCTGTGACTGAATAAATTCACCCAGCATAATAAGTTCCAGCTTCCACCATGTTATACGATGTTTCACAGCTTCATCGTTTTTCTTTACCATTGCATAGTATTCCATTTTGTGGATGTACCATAATTTGTTTATCCATCGTCCGTTGATGAGCACCTAGGTTGTTTCCATCTTTTTGCTATTGTGAACAGTGCTATAATTAACATGGGTGTGCATATATCTATTCGTGTGATGGCTCTCATTTCTCTAGGATATATTCCAAGGAGAGGGATAGCTGGATCGTATGGTACTTCTATTTCTAGCTTTTTAAGGAAGTGCCAAATCAATTTCCAAATTGGTTGTACCATTTTATATTCCCACCAACGGTGTAAAGTGTTCCAGTTTCTCCAGCATTTATTATTTTGTGTTTTTTGAGTTAAGGCTAGCCTTGCTGGGGTGAGATGATATCTCATTGTAGTTTTGATCTGTATTTCTCTAATGGCTAATGATTGTGAGCATTTCTTCATGTGTCTGTTAGCTGCCTGAATATCTTCTTTGGTGAAGTGCCTGTTCATATCCTTTGCCCATTTTTTAATTGGGTTATTTGTCTTTTTGTTGTTGAGGTTTTGCAGTATCTTGTAGATTTTAGAGATTAGATACTGATCAGATTTGTCATAGCCAAATTTTTTTTCCCAGTCTGTAGGTTGTCTTTTGACTCTTTTGGTGAAGTCTTTTGATGAACATAATAAGTGTTTGATTTTTAGGTGCTCCCATTTATCTAGTCTCTCTTCTGGTGCTTGTGCATTGTTACTTATGGTTTGTTTTATGTTTGTCCCATATGTTAGAGCTCTTAGTTGACCCTATTTTTTCTTTCATGATCTTTGTTGTTTTTGATTTTATATGTAAGTCTTTTATCGATTTTGAGTTAGTTTTTGTGCATGGTGTGAGGTATAGGTCTTGTTTCAGTTTTTTGCAGATGGATATCCAGTTATGCCAGCACCATTTGTTAAAGCACCATTCCAGTTAATGGAATTTGGGCCTTTGTGAAATGTTAGGTGCTTATAGGTGGATGAGCTTACATCTGGATTCTCAGTTCTGTTCCATTGGTCTGTGTATCTGTTGTTGTACTAGTACCAGGCTGTCTTGACTACCATTGCAGTATAATAGGTTCTAAAATCAGGTAGTGTAAGGCCTCCCACTTTGTTCTTCTTCTTGAGTAATGCTTTATTTATTCGGGGCCTCTTCTCTTTCCATATGAAGTTGGTGATTTTTTTCTCCATCTCATTAAAAAATGCCTGTGGAATTTGGATCAGGATTGCATTGTATCTGTAGATTGCTTTGGCTAGAATTGACATTTTCACTATGTTGAGTCTACCTATCCATGAGCAAGCTATATTTTTCCACTTATGTAGTTCAGTTTTAATTTCTTGCTGTAGTGTCTTGTAGTTTTCCCTGTATAGATCTTTTACGTCTCTGGTTAGATATATTCCTAAGTATTTTATCTTCTTCGGGACTATTGTAAACGGTATTGATTTTGTAATTTCCTCTTCAAGGTTCTCTTTGTTGGTGTAAAGGAATCCAATTGATTTTTGTATGTTTATCTTGTATCCTGAAACTTTGCTGAAATCTATTAGTTCCAGTAGTCTTCTTGTGGATTCTTTGGGGTTTTCTGTGTATAAGATCATATCATCTGCCAATAGAGATACTTTGACTTCTTCCCTACCAATTTGGATACCCTTTATTTCTTTTTCTAGCCTAATTGCTCTGGCTAGGACCTCCAGCACAATGTTGAATAAGAGTGGTGATAGAGGGCATCCTTGTCTGGTTCCCATTCTCAAGGGGAATGCTTTCAAACTCTCTCCATTTAGGATGATGTTGGCTGTTGTCTTTGTATAAATGCCCTTAATTATACTGAGGAATTTCCCTTCTATTCCTATTTTGTTGAGAGTTTTTGTCATGAATGGGTGTTGGACTTTGTCAAATGCCTTTTCTGTATTGATTGATAAGATCATGTGGTTCTTGTCTTTTGTTTTATTTATGTGGTGGATTACATTGATTGTTTTTCTAATGTTGAACCATCCCTTCATACCTGGTATAAATCTCAGCTGATCATGGTGAATTATTTTTTTTTGATATGTTGCTGAATTCTATTGGCTAGAATTTTGTTGAGGATTTTTGCGTCAGTGTTCATGAGGGATATTGGCCTGTAGTTTTCTTTTTTTGTGGTGTCTTTACTTGGTTTTGTTATCAGGGTTATGCTGGCTTCATAGAATGAGTTTGGGAGTATTCCATTCTTTTCTGTGCTCTGAAATACCTTAGTAGTACTGTTTTTAACTCATCTCTGAAAGTTTGGTAGAATTATCCAGTGAAGCCATCCAGGCCAGGACTTTTTTTTGTTAGGAGATTTTTAAGTTACCTTTTCAATTTATTCTTTTGTTATAGGTTTACTTAGTTGTTCTACCTCTGTTTGTTTTAGGTTAGGTAGGTAGTGAGTTTCTAGAAATGTGTCCCTTTCCTCTAGGTTTTCAAATTTGTTAATGTACAATTTTTCATAGGATTCTGTTATAATTCTATTAATTTCAGTTGGTTCTGTTGTGATATCACCCATCTCATTTCTTATACGGGTTATTTGCTTCCTCTCCTGTTTTTGTTTTGTCTGTTTGGCCAATGGTTTATCAATTTTGTTGATCTTTTCAAAGAACCAACTTTTGGTCTTGTTAACTCTTTCAATTGTTTTCTATTCTCTATTTCATTTAATTCTGCTTTAACTCTTATTATTTCCTTTCTTCTGACACCTGAAGGCTTCTTTTGCTGCTCTCTTTCTACTTGTTCCAGTTGTAGGGTTAATATTTTGAATATGGCCCTTTCTTCTTTTTGGATGTGTGTATTTATTGTTATAAATTGACCTCTGTGCACTGCTTTTGCTGTGTCCCAAAGGTTCTGGTAGGATGTATTTTCATTCTCATTTGATTCTATGAATTTCTTTATTCCATCCTTAATTTCTTCTATAACCCAGTAGTTTTTGAGCAAGGTGTTGTTCAGTTTCCATGTGTTTGATTTTTTTTCCTTGGTTTTTGTGTTGTTGATTTCCACCTTTATTGCTTTATGGTCAGAAAAGATGCTTTGTAATATTTCGATGTTTTGGATTTTGTTAAGGCTTGCTTTATGGCCTAATATGTGGTCTATTCTGGAGAATGTTCCATGTGTGTTTGAAAAGAAAATATACTTGGTTGCTGTTGGAGGGAATGTTCGGTATATGTCTATGAGATCAAGTTGGTCGATTGTAGCATTTAGCTCTTCTGTGTGTTTGTTGAGCTTTCTGGATGTTCTGTCCTTCACCGAAAGTGGTGTGTTGAAGTCTCCTACTACTATTGTGGAGCTGTCCATCTCTCTTTTCAGTGCTGTTAGAGTTTGTTTTATGTATTTTGGAGCCCTGTAGTTGGGTGGGTAAATATTTATTATTGTTATGTCCTCCTAGTGTATTGTCCCTTTAATCATTATTTAGTGCCCTTCCTTATCCTTTCTGGTGGATTTTACATTAAAGTCTAATTTATTGGAGATTAATATTGCCACTTCTGCTCTTTTTTGAGTGTTGTTTGCTTGAGATATTTTTTTTTTCCGTGCTTTGAGCTTTAGCCTCTTTGTGTCTTTAAGTCTAAGGTGTGTCTCTTGTAGGCAGCATATAGACGGATCACACTTTTTACCCAATCTGCCACTCTCCTTCTCTTTATTGGTGCATTAAGTCCATTTACATTCAGCATAATTATTGATAGGTATGAGTTTAGTGCTGTCATTCTGATGTCTCTTTTTTTGTGTTGTTCACAGTTTCTTTGTTCTTAATTTTCTGTGCTGAGTCGTTTTTCTTTATGTATTTTTTTTTTTTATCTTTTTCATTGTTGTAGATTTTGTGTTTGCTGGGCCTTTATATTTTTCTACTTTTTTATTTTGATTTGTAAGATTGTTAAATTCCTTTGTGGTTACTTAATATTTACCTCTAGTTTTCTAAGTTTATACCAGTCTTTTATTTCTTTATATCACCTTGACTTCTCCCCATATGAAAAATCTATGTCTGTATTTTTTAAGTCCCTCTTTTTTGTTTTAATGTTGTCCTTTTTGACATATTGATATCTCTGTTTCCCTATTTTCAATGTTTTAGCTTTGATGTATTTTCAACTTCCCTATCTGAGTCAGTATCTAGTTGCTCTGTCCTGTGTTCTAGTCTTGTGTTGTTATCTGATTTTATTGATTATCTAACTGTAGGATTCCATTTAGTATTTCTTGTAAGTTTGGTTTGGTTTTTGCAAATTTCCTAAACTTCTGTTTATCTGGAAATACCCTAATTTCGCCATCATATTTGAGAGACAGTTTTGCTGGATATATAATTCTTGGCTGACAATTATTTTCTTTCAAGGCTTTATATATGTCATCCCATTGCCTTCTTGCCTGCATGATTTCTGCTGAGTAGTCCGAGCTTATTCTAACTGACTCTCCTTTGTAGATGACTTTTCTTTTATCCCTAGCTGCTCTTAAAATTCTCTCTGTAGATTTGGTTTTGGTAAGTTTGATTATAATATGTCTTGGTGACTTTCTTTTGGGATTTACCCTATGTGGGGTTCGATAAGCATCTTGTATAGATATCTTCTCATCTTTCGTGATATCAGGGAAGTTTTCTGCCAACAAATCTTCAACAATTTTCTCTGTATTTTCTCGTATCCCCCCCGTTCTGGTACTCCAATTACTCGTAGGCTATTCCTCTTGATAGAGTCCCACATAACTCTTAGAGTTTCTTCATTTTTTTAAATTCTTTTATCTGATTTTTCCTCAAATAAGTTGGATCAGGTGCTTTATCTTCAGTGTCACTAATTCTAACTTCTACTGCCTCAATTCTGCTCCAATGACTTTCTATTGAGTTGTATTATTCTGAAATTTTATTGTTAATCTTCTGGTTTTCTGATTGCTGTCTCTCTATGAATTCTTGCAGCCTATTAAATTTGTCATTACGTTCTTGAATAACTTTTTAAAATTCCTCTTCTACTTTGTCTGTATGTTCTTTGGTAGTTTCTACATTTTGAGAATTTCCTTTCTAATTTCTAGAAGAGATGTGTATATTAATCTTTTGTATTCTGCCTCTGGTAATTCCAAGAAATTCTTTTCCTCCAGAGAATTTATGGATTCTTAATTTTGGGAGCTTGCTGAAGCCATCATGGACTGCCTCTTTATGTGATTTGATATTGATTGTTGTCTGCAAGCCATCAATAAATTATTATAATTTTATATTTTTTTAGTGAGTCCTAGCTTCTTGTTTTGATCTGCCCAAATAGGCTGCTCTTGTGTGCTAGTTTGATTATTGGTGCCTTTGAAGCTCTAACGTCCTGTCACCAGGTAGTTAGTTCTGTTACTAAGTAGGTGCACACAGGAGTCTGTTAAATTTTCCCATATGGGTTCAGCTCAGGTGTCCAGGCAGTTGGTCACCAAGTGTGTGGTGCAGGCTCTCACCTACAGTCTTAGAGAGGCATGGGTGATTGGTGTAGGCACAGGTATCTGGCTGTAGTAGGGGGACATGTGCTGAGCCAGGCTGTGGGCTGACAGTTACCCCTAAGAGTATGAGAGGGAAGCATGTCCCTATTCCCTAGGGAGAGTAGGTAGGTGAGTTTTGCAGCCCAACTATGAACACCCTACTCTGTTGGCTGTAAAGACTCGAGGGCACCACTTATTCTTGGACCCCTGTAGCAGTTGACTAGGTGGCTTAGGTAGAGCCACCAGTCCTCAAGCCCCTGGTGCAGATCGGTAAATGTGCCTGCTCAAAGGGCAGGGCTGTGTCAAGGATCACAAATCTGCCACTTCACAGCTGAAACAGTTGAAGTTAGACTTCAGATGTTTACCCTGTTGTACTGTGGTAGTGAGGGCTTACACTGTTGAGATGGGTCCCCACAACTCTATACAGGGGTGTAAGGCACTCAGAGTCTGTGGACCCCTTATGCTTGTGGCTAGCAAAGGAGCTGTGCCGACCCTGAGTTCCTGGCTTAGGGGAGCCATTAGCTTATTTGTTCCCTCTCAAACGCCTGGAGAATGGGTCAGGACGCCTTTTGGGATCTACCTCTGGCCCAGGGGACTCAGACTTCGGAAGCCCCGACCAGTGCAGAGTGGTGAGGGAGGAGGTAAAAGGGAGAGAGGTTTTTCCCAAATGGCCTTTTCTTTTTCTCTTTAAATCCCCTGAAAGGCTGCATGCAAGTACTAATCTTTAGTCACTTGGGAGCTACTTTTCACTGGTTTGGAGTGTCCGAGCAGAATCTCTGCTGCTGGATCTCTCTTGATGTGGAAACTGTCTCCCGAGCACACGCACAGAGCTGTTGCCTGCTTCACTGCATACCTCGGAGCCAGTCGGGTCTGAAGAGCTGGAACCGGGTCTGGTCTGGCACTTCTTGCTTCTTCAGAACGTCTCCCATCTCCCTCTCCCCCCACCACTCAGTCCGATTCTTCAACTTTACCTTGTTCAGGGCTCCTAGATATTCATATACAATCAAATCACTTGTTTTTCTAGGTCTTTGTTGTAAGAGGGATATAGGAAGCCATCTGACTACTCTGCCATCTTGGCCCTGCCTCAGGTTGGCAATTTTTTTTTTATTCAATATTTTATATATGTCACCCAGTTGTCTTCTGGCCTCTAGAGTTTCTTGGGAGAAATCCACACTGATTTTGATGAAGGTCCCTTGGTATGCTATATTGTGTTTTTCTCTTGCTGCCTTCAAAATTCTCTTCTTTGGAGGAATGTTACTGGAATGTGGTGTGGGGTTGATCTTTTTGTGTTTCTTCTAACTGGAATTTGTGTAGCTTCTTGTATTTGCTGGCTTGGTTCTCTGTGCAGGTCTGGGAAATTCTCTATGATTATCTATTGGGAAATTCTTTCTATGCCTTTGTTATTGTCATGGTGCTCTGGAATTACAATAATTCTAATGTTAGATTTCTCAGTTGAATCCTGTATTTCCATTTGACTTTGTTTGCATTTCTTTGTTCTTTTCTCATGTTTCTTTTGAGACTTGATAAGTTCAGTTACTCTGTCTTCTGGTTTACTTTGTCTTCTCTCAGTTCAACTCTATTGTTGAGTGTTTCTCTTGCATGTTCTGATTTAGTTGCTTTATTTTTCATTTCCAGTAATTTTGTTTGCTGTTTTTTTCTTTACATTTTAAATTTCGTTATTGAGTTTCTCATTTTGTTCCTTAATTTGTTTCCAGATCTCTCTTAGTATTTTTCTGTATGCTTTTTGCTTTCTTTAAGCATATTTAGCGTTGTTACCTGAAATTTTTCTATTTTTTCCGTTAACCTGGTCTCCATAGGTGAAATTTTTTCTTCTTCATGTATTCCTTTTGATTGGTCCTTCTTCTCTTGTGATTTTGTGTGTTTTACTATTTTTTGTTGAACTTGAATCATTTTCATATCTTTTTAAAATATTTTAATTTCTAAGTTTTCTGATTTATAGGGTAATTATACTTGCTCTATTTAGCTCCATTATCTTCTCCTAGAGAACACTCTCGTCCTTATTTTTTTCAGCATTGAGTTGAGAGTTATGCTTGTGGGATTTATCTCAGTGCTTAAGTCTCTGGGTGCTTATTCTGGCTGGTTCTTCCTGAGGTGGTTGACTTTGCTGATGTGTCTTCTGAGGTCATGATGAGCTGAGTTCTTCAGGTGTCAGAGACTAGGATCTCCTAGCCTTCTGTGCCACCCCTGCTCCTCCTCTCCTCACCTCTAGACTCACCTAGAATCACCAACACTTCAGCTGCCTTTCAGAGTTCTGAGGTCTCAGTCTGGGCTTGTTTTTATTTATTGTTCAGTGGGTTAGTTGCTGGGGGATAAACGACACTGAATACGTACTTTGCCATCTTGCCCCACCGCCTCCTTTCCTTTTTCTTTCTCTTTAAAATTGACCATTTCTATGTACCTTACCTTCTGAACTATCGTTCCTTTTTGACTGACAATGCAGCTGATGGAATATTTGCCTAAACTGATCCTTGCTAATGTATTTAAAACCTGTGGTTCAAAGTTTGATAGTGCGTTAATCCCGCTAAGTGTGTGTCTAGACAGCAATCAAGGGTGAGGTAATAGTGCAGATTTGGGGCACATGAGGCCCATGAAAGCAGGAACAATGTCCACTCACCATTGCACTCCAGAGTCTCACTTGTGCCTGGGATAGAGCTAAAGGAGTGAATGATTAAATTACTGTAGCAGAAACAAGAGGTTTTTTTTGATAATGTGGACATTTACCGTCCCAGAATTCATACCCATTGGGAGCTCCTTCTGTTGTTTATATAGGTTCAGGCATCCTGAGAGGGCAGAATTTGAATAAAAACAGGTGTTGGGGCCTCAAGGTAATACTCTCTGTAAACTTTCTCTGTTTTAATAAGAGATACAACATATGTCAGAGCCATGGTGGCACAGTGGTTAAGCTTTTGGCTACTAACCAAAAGGTCAGCAGTTCAAATCCACCAGCTGCTCCTTGGAAGCCCTATGGGGCAGTTCAACTCTGTTCTATAGAGTTGCTATGCGTCCGAATCGACTCAGCAACAATTGGTTTGGTATGGGGTTTTATAACATACATCATTCTTTGTCAGAAGTTCTCAACTGGGTGTTATTTTGTACTCCAGTGGACATTTGATAATGTCTAGGGACATTTTGGTTGTTCTGAATGGGGATGCCATTGGCATCTAGTGAATAGGGGTCAGGGATATGTCTAAACATCTTACTATGCATAGGACAGCTCCCCTAAACAAAGAATTATCAGCCTAAAGTGTCAATAGTGCCTAGGTTGAGAAATCCTGTTTTATGTATGTAGATAGCCCAATTTGAGTCAGTGTACACCTATTGAATTTCTTGATTATTCAAGACAAATTATCCAGCTTGTGGATTATATAGATTTTTAAAATTTCTTAATTTTCTTTCTGGCTACATGAGTTTATGTTATTGAGAGACCAGATTTATTTTTCATCAGGAAAATTTTGACTTTATTTCTAGGTTTAAATGAATGTGTTATTTTCACATACCCATAGCAATCATCTCACTTCTGACAGAAGGATAAACTATCAGATGAATTAAACAGAATGAACAGCTAGAAATAGACACTATTTTATTTAAAAATTTAACACAGTGTATAAGATAAGGGGTATAAGCATATAGGATGAGTGGAGGAAGTTTTTTCATTTTGATACAGAGTTGGATGCTGTGAGCAGGACCCAAAGTAGCAGAAGTTTAGATAAGGTAGAAGCTTATTTATCTCTCATGCAACAGTCCAGAGATGATTAAGCAACTCCATGGTATCAGGGCCCAGACATCTCCTATCTTGATGTTTTCCATGCCCAGGGAGCTGCCCTTATCTGCATGGATGAACATGCCCCACATCATGTCCACAACTTAACCAGCAAGAAGAGGAAGAGGGGATGTGGACAGTGTGTCCCATCTTTCTAAGGCACAACTCCTTACATCCCATTGGGCAGGATTTGGTCACATGGTCATATGTAACCGCAAGAGAGTTGGGGATAGTCTTCAGCTGGGTGGTCATAACTCAACTAAAGAGTTTATCATCATGGAAGAAGGGAAGAATGAATATTGGAAAACAGCATTTTTTGCCACAGTCCACCACTTTAGTCACCCAAATATTCATGTACACCCTTACTCCCCAAATAGAATAAGCTCAGCCCCTTCTCAAGAAAAAGAGCCCCAAAGTTCCATATAGCTCATGCATCCTCTGCAAAGTTTAAGATCTCTAGGTTACATTCAGTCCACTCCATCCATTTTCCAGTATTAGAATAGAAACAGAAAAATGGAAATAAAAACTCCCATTCAGAAAATTGAAAACATGTTAGTCATGGCTATTGACTAGTCCATTGCTATTATGAAATCCTGCAAACACTCTCTGCCCTGGTAGGGGAGTAGGTTCTTTACTTTTCTATCTGCTAACTCCTAATTTTTTGCTCTTGGAAAAAATTTTTGGTCCATGGTCTTCTGATACCTCTGGCCTTGCCTTCTTGGATGGTCTTCTCTGTCCATTATCCAATGTGGTCACATATGTTGCGGGCATTAGAGAGTATGTTCTTCTGGGAATAATGACTTTCACAGTCTGCTTTATGCTGGTGCAGGTGCCAGGGCTTGCTTTAGAGGTTAGTAACAGGCTTTTGCAGGCCAGGCATATAGAACTTTTTAGTTTTTTTTTAAACATTATTTCTCAAAAGTACAGAATCTTCTGGTTTGGTCAAGGGTTCATTCTCTCAGGTAAATGGTAGCCATCTTGGGGTTTGGGTGGGAAGTCCATGCCCTTAATCTCATTTTGTCTCAAGACTGGCTTCCAGTGAATTCTTCATAGAAGGCATTTGGGAAGAAAAACAATAAACAAAACTTGGAGTCACATTTTTTTTTTTTTCTGCCAAGGCTCCCTCTTCAGAGGCATTTCTTTGCACTGCTTAAGTTTAGGCTACAGAAACAGTTGGAATACATACGTGTGTGTGCATGTGTGTGTGTAGCCTTGGTGGTACGGTGGTTAAGAAACTGGCTGGCAACCAAAAGGGTGGCAGTTGAAATCCACTAGCCTCTCCTTAGAATCCCTATGGGGTGGTTCTACTCTTAATTTATACATATACATTTAAATGGATTTTTATATATATGTATTTAAATGTGTTTATATATATATATATAATACTTAAGCTCCATGAATTCCTTCATTACTAAACCCTCAATCAACTCACATTGCTAGCCCCAATTACAGAGAGCCCCTTTGCAAGACTGTATTTCCTTCTATATCTGCTTGCAGGCTGACAAGTTCTATTTTAAGTTTACCTCTTGCTTGCAGGACTTTGCTAGAAGTGACAATAAGCAAATAATACACATCAACCCTCTGACTTTTTGTTTTAAGATTTTCCTTCTGGATTTGTAGAGGAGCCTTGCAAGGATTTCATATGACAGTTATTCTGAGTGTCTTGTCACTTCATAACCAAGTCCACCAGCTTTATGACTCTCACTGTGTATGTTCTTGCCTGACTGCTAACTTCATACCTGCAGGCACCAAACAGTTTCAAAAAGAATTTGCAGAAAACAGAGACCCCTCTAGGTCTTTTAAGAACGAAGAACTTTTTACACAGGGAATACGCTGGTTACAAAAATGTTGGTAGGGCTGCAGTGGACTCTAGGCTGAGTCTCTAAAAGTGACTCCCAGGCCGGTGTCACAGAGCTGGCCCACTAGAGGAGCTGATCCCTTAACTACTGTCAGGAAGTGGGAGCCAGGATGCTTCCACTGGAATGTTGATGTCAAGAACATACTTCCTTGGCTATGGTTCAGAAGGTGGGAAGCTCCACTGCCAACACTGCAATTGTCTCTTGACACTCATGCTGCTGGTAAATGGATACTGGAATTCTGCTACGTAAAAACCCAATGTCTCCCCAGCCTTGCTTACCAGTAGCATTGCCAAGAAGCAGGAAAATGAACTCTGCTTCACTTCTGCTTTCCAAATACTGCTTGAGTACATCCAATTAGTGACAACCATTTCACATCCAGGATCCTCGCTGTAAGAGGGGCTGGAAAATTCAGTCTTTAGCTAGGTAGCTGTGTACTCAGCTAAAAAATTGACCACCATGGAGAAAAAGAGAGCAGTTATTAGGGAAAACTGTATCACAGAGGAAATATTTAATAAATAGTCTCGGGCAACTGTTTAACTCACCCCACACCTGACCATAATATAAATTTAAGATGAATTTAAGAGTTGAATGTGAATACGAAATGATTGAAAAAACTAGAAAAAAAATGGAAGTGAATATTGGTCTGATCTTTGAATAAGAAAGAACATTGAAAGGATAAAGCCAATAAGAGACTCATGAAGAGAAAGAAAATTAGATTGTCTAACTATAATCAAAACCTCTTTAATTCCAAAAAGGAAAGGCTGATATTAAGATTGAAAACTCTATAGCATATTTGACAAAAGATTAATCCTTAAAATATAGTCTCATATAATTTAATAAAAATCACAGCATACCTCCCAAAGGACAAAATATGATAATTCACTGAGAAGAAACCACAGGTATTTAATAAATATTTTATACAATTCAGTCTCATTGGTAAATAAAATAAAACAAATCAAAATTTAAAAATTAAATAGCATTTTTGCCCGCCAATTATCATGAGAGAATGCAAATTAATCCAACAATTTTTGAAAGGCTTTTGATTGATGTGTACCAAAGAATGTTCATACTCTTTGAAAGAGTAATTTTATTTCTAGGAATATAGCCTAAGAAATGTTTTCCTAACTGCAGAAAATGTTTTCCTAACGGCAGAAAATGTTTTATGAACAATTATGTTCATTTCAGCACTATTTGAAATTGTGAATAATTGACAACAACCTAATGTTCAACAATAGAGGAATAGTTTGGAAAACTACATTTCATTACGTTACAGAAAAAACCTGGAAATAAAATTAGATACAGTGTAGGATCACAGTGGACTATGAAGTATGCATAGAAATATACCCACATGTTTATAGTTGTCAGCTCTTGGTGGTGACATGTGGCTATTTTTTTCTCTTTTATACTTTCTTTCCCAGATTCTCTGTGATGAACTGTGCTACTTTTATAATGAAGAACTTAAACCGATAGTTTGTATAATGAGAAAAAGACTTAGGATAGCAGCTGCCTGTATCTGAATAATGCGAAAGCCATCTTCTTCCTAATTAAATTGAGAAGATTAGTTAAAAAAAAAAGGAGGTTCTGATGGAATAAGAGAATCTGAAATTGTTTATTTCAAGAGACCTGGCATCTTGCCTTTCTAGAATCATGTGGAGGCAACTGTCATTACTGCTATTGCTGTAGATTTGGCTGTTTAGTCTCAACATTAATGACCTTATTTGTTTGGGGTTCATACTCATGCAACAAATATTTATCTAGCTCCTACTAAGTATCTGTCCTTGGAAACAGCAGTCAAGAAATCAAATGACGTATTACATAGGGGAAAAAGTGCTGCAAAAGACCTGTAGGTATTTTTTTTCCCCTTTTATTGTATTTTAGGTGAAGGTTTGCAGAACAAATAGTTTCTCATTAAACAGTCAGTACACATATTGTTTTATGGCATTGGTTAACAACCCCACAACATGTCAACCTTCTCCGTTCTCAACCTTTTTTTTTTTTTTTGTGAAACTATATATAGCCAAAGATACACCATTTTAAAAATTTCTACATGCACAGTTCAGTGACATCGATTATTTTCTTCAAGTTTTGCTGCTATTCTCACTTTAGATGAAGCTTTACAGAACAAAATAGTTTCTCATTAAACAGTTAGTATACATGTTGCCCTATGACAATGGTTAATAACCCCACTACATATCAACACTGCCCTTACTCAAACTTGGGTTCCCTATCACCAGTTTTCCTGCCCTCTTCTGCCTTCTAGTCCTTGTCCCTGGACTGCTGTGCCTCATTAGTCCCATTTGGTTTTATGGGACTGTCCAATCCCTGGCTGAACGGTGAGCCTTGGGAGTGACTTCACCACTGAGCTAAAAGGGTGTCTGGGGACCATACTCTCGGGGTTTCTCCAGTCTCTTTCAGGCCAGTGAATCTGGTCTTTTTTTGTGTGTGTGAGAATTTTGCTCTACATCCTTTTCCAGCTCTGTCCAGAACCCTCTGCTGTGATCCTGGTCAGAGCAGTCAGTGGAGGTAGCCGGGCACCATCTAGCTGTACTGGACTCAGTCTGGTGGAGGCCTTGGTAGCTGTGGTCCATTAGTCCTTTGGACTAATCTTTTCCTTGTATCCTGTTCTCTTCAATCTTCCCTGCTCCTGAAGGGGTGAGACTAGTGGAATATCTTAGCTGGCTGCTCACAGGCTTTTAAGACCCCAGATGCTACTCACCAAGGTAGAATGTAGAACTTTGTCTTTATAAATTGTATTATGCCAACTGAGCTAGATGTTTCCTGAGACCATGGTCCCCATAGCCCTTTGCCCTGCAATTCAGTCCCTCAGGGAGTTTTGATGTGTCTATGGAGCTTCCATGACCTTTCCTGGTATAAGTTGTGCTGGTTTCCCCAGTATTGTGTACTGTCTCACCCTTCACCAAAGATACCACTTATCTATTGCCTATTTAGTATTCCCCCCCATCCCTCCTATCCATCTTAACCAACAAAGATCATTACACAAAAGATCTCTTTAAAGTTTTAAAGAGCAAATATGTCACTTTGATAACTAAGGTGAGCCTGACCTAAGTCGTGGTCTTTTCAATGGCCTCATATACATGTGAAAGCTGGACAATGAAAAAGAAAGACAGTAGAAGAGTTAATGCTTTCAAGTTGTGATGTTGGCAAAGAAAACTGAATATAAATGGAACAAACAAATCAGTCTTAAAAGAATTTGACCTGCTTACTTTGGATGTCATTAGGAGAGACCAATTGCTGGAAAAGGACATCACATTTGGTAAAGAAGAGGGTCAGTGAAGATAAGGGAAACCCTCAATGAGACGCATTGGTATAATAGCCTCAACAATAGACTCAAACATACCAATGGCCATGAAGATGGCACAAGGCCAGGCAATGTTTTGTTCAACAGAAGATCACCGTTAGTCGGAGACAACTCCATAGCAACTAACAATGACTAACCGCTATGTACCTAAAACTATTCACAGAGGAAAAAAAGGAAAGTTCATTGAAATCATGCTTGGTTAAGTGAAGGGTCAATGAAAAAGAGGAAGACCCTCAACGAGATGGATTGACACAGTGGCTGAAACAATGGGTTCAAGCATAACAGTAATTGTGAGGTTGGTGCAGGACCAAACACTGCTTCGTTTTGTTGTACTATGAGTTGGAACCGACTCGACGGCACCTAACAACAACAACAACTGTTGGTTGTGTGTGTACATGTATGCCAAGGGCACTAAACTCCACAAGGTGGGCACCATGATCCCTTTTTTACAAAGGCAGTAAATAAGGGCCTGAGAAGGAACCTGATTGAGGTCTCAGAGCTAACGTTGGGTGCAGTTTCCAAGTCTGTCCCCAGTCTTTCAATCACCCCATGCTATGCTGTTTCCAGAGTAGTAAATTGACTATGTTCCATTTGGGTAAACATGCACATCACACCATGACTAATTTGCTTGTGGATTATGTCCCAGACTTGGCGTGTTGTCTGTGCTATGTCTCCCTCCTGCCTCCGAAGTACAAATATGCCAGGTCATCGAAACACCTAGATCCCCAAGAGGGGCAAGGAGCTGGCAGATTTTCTTGCAATGTTCACTGGTCTGACAGGTTTGGTGCCCAGATCCTATCTAGGTCTTAAACCTCTCCTGAGGCAGGGCTGTTGACAGAAAGGTGTGGAGGGATAGCATATTTGTCAACAAAGTCACCTAAGGTGAGGAGAGCTCCCCTGACAGCTGGTTTCTGTGAGACTGAGAGACACGCCTTGAGCTGATCTCTCCACAAAGCGACCCAACGGCCTGACTTTCTGGCTCTGCACTGGCTGACTCAGACCGAAAATCATGAAGGTAGTAAAACATTTGGAAAGGCTCAAACAACTCAGCCCTAGTGTGCCTCATCTGAAAAATTAGCATGCAGGGCTAGTGCAAAATAATTTCTAAGATTTCTTACAGTTCAAAGAGCTCATGATCTTATCTACATAAGACCTGTAAGAGTATTCATAATTTAATGTAAACCTAGGATATAAAGCTGTATTCCCAGGATGATCCCAAATATATTTTAAAATAAATTTTATTTGCATAGGAAATAGACTAGAAGAGAATTCCTGGAACTATTTATAGAGTGTGATTAAAGGTGATTAGAATTTTTTTCTTATTTCTCCCATAGGTCTGCATGAAGGAAATACTGGGTGGTAATGAACAACATTCTCAATAGCATTTTAAAGCAAAAAATGCTGATGTAACATTGGAAGGTGGTTTCTTTTCCAGCTTACCAGGGAAGGCCACAGCACCGCCCAGTGAGGACACTGACAATTTTTAAGATGTCTTTGACCTAAGAGAACATGAGCTTTGAGCAGACCACCAAGGTCTTTGGTGACAGTAAAACTCTAACTATGTCAAATACAATTAAATAAGAAAGAGACATCTTTGTATGCGGAGCTGTGGGAAAATGTCCAAGAGATACTGAGTAAAAACGCGGCATGCATAGTATTATCCCACTTATGTAAAGATTATGTTAGTATATCCTTGTAAAAACATGTACAAAAATCATATGCCCAAGAGTAGTTACCTTTCACTTGTTAAATCATATATTTATCCAATGCTTGATCCCTTAATGTGTTATTTTTTAATCAGAAAAAAATATAAAATTAATATTTATAGTTTATGCTTTTCTTACCCTTTCCTGATGTTTCTGCTACACAGTAACACTAATAACTAAAACTTATTGAGCACTTTCTGTATGCAAACACCATGTTAAGAGTTTTAGATGCATTATCTCCTTTTGTTTTCACAGATGTAGGTAAATTTTTCCCATTTTTAAAATGAGAAAAATGAGGCTTAGTTTAAATAACAACCCTAACTTTTACCCATTCATTTGTTCAACACTTACTCTATCATTCAGTGAATATTTATTAATTTCCAGGTACTGTTTTGGGTTCTGTTGATACAGCAACGAACAAGTCAAAGTGCCATTTTAGTCAGGGAGACAAACATCAGCTGGTGGATCAGTACATAATAGACTTAGTGATCAGTTGGAATCCACTCAATGGCAGTGGATTTGGTTAGTGATAAGTGCCTCGAGGGAAAATAAAGCCAAAGAAAGGGATGGAGAATAATGGGGGCCTGGGAGTGGGTTGCTATGAGTTGGAATGGACTCGAGGACAATGGGTTTGGTTTTTTGGTTTTGGGGAGTGGGTTTAGAGACTGATGATTGTCTAATCAACATCCAGCTCCCCCCTTCTTTCTAAGCGTATAAAACCTGATTTTGTTAAGGTGGCAAATCGCCCAGTGGAGGTGAGTCCCCATATCCTCAGAGGGAAGAAGTGTGATTTGTTTAAGACAAGCAAGAGAATTCCATTCTCCTTTTTTAGGGACTCTTTAGGGGTGGCCATGTGACAGATCAAGTCGATGAGCTGTAACAGGAAAGCCTGTTGTGTTGGCTTCTGTTAAAGACTTTTTTTCCTTTCTTGATCGAAGAAAGGGGTCTGAGGAAAGTCTCTGCCTGCTTTGAATGTGGTTGTGAAAAAGTGTGAACCCTGGGGCTATGGTGGCCATCTTGTTACCATGCAGCAACATTTACAAGGATAAAAAGCCAATCTACTGGGATGGCAGAGCAGAGAGTTGGAAAGAGTCTGGCTCTGGAGGGCATTGCTGAGCTACTAAACCAGGCTTCAAACTGTCCACCTCTGGTCTTCTTGTTAATTGAGTTTTTAAATTTCTATATTGTTCAAGCTGTTATTTGCCTGAGAAGAAGTAGTCACTATGGTAGAAGGGAAACCAAGGAGAGTATAGGGTCTTAGAAACATGTGAATAAAGTGTTTCAAGAGTGCGTGAATGACCAACTGTGCCAAATATTGCTCAAAATTTGAGTAAGATGAGGCAATGGAGTTGCCCATTGGCATTGGCAAATGGAGATCTTTTGTGGTCTGTGTTCAGTGTCCTGGAAAAGCAGAAGTCAGATTGGAGTGGATTAAAGAGTGAAAAAGAGGTAAAAAATGGAGACATTAGATATAGGCTATTTCTAGGAACTTTGCTCTGAAGGTGAGCAGAGCAATGGGAAAGTAGCTAAGATGGAGTTATGGAAGGAAGTTTTGAAGATGAGAGAGGTTGGAACACATTTGTATGCTGCTGAGAATAGTGCAAGGAGAATTCATGAGGGAGAATATATATTACAGGAGTAAAGTGTTTGGGAAGGGAAGAGGAGATAATATGTGGGCAAGAGTGGAAGGACTAACTCTGGATAGGAGATGGGTCAATCTATGAATGGCAGCAGGCGGGAAGGCAGAGGACATGGGGACAGATGCAGCTGGGGTGGAAATTTTGGTGTGGGAATGGGACGTTTTCTTCTAATTGATTATGTTTTCTCAGTGAAATAAGAAACAGACTATCAGCTGAGAGTGGGAGAGTGAATGGACTAGGATGGCAGTTCTCAAACTTTCTTGTCTGAGAATCCTCTTACATCTTTAAAAATTGAAGACCTTGTGCTCGCTTCAGCAGCGCATGTACTGAAATTGGAACGATATAGAGAAGATTAGCATGGCCCCTGCTCAAAAATGATACACAAATTTGTGGAGCATTCAACTTGTCCAAGGCAAGTTCATGGAAGATCCACAGACACATCCAAACTCCCTGAGTGACTGAATTACTGGACTGAGGGCTGTGGGGACCATGGTCTCAGGGAACATCTAGCTCAATTGACATTAACATAGTTTATAAAGAAAATGTTCTACATTCTACTTTGGTGAGTAGTGTCTGGGGTCTTAAAATCTTGTGAGAGGACATCTATGATACTCCACTGGTCTCACCCCATTGAGAACAAGGGAGAATGAATAAGTGAATAAGGCCAAAGACATAAGGGAAAGATTGGTCCAAAGGACTAATGGACCAAAACTACCACAGCCTCCACTAGACTAAGTCCAGCACAACTAGATGGTGCCTGGCTACCACCACCGACTACTCTGACAGGGATCACAATACAGAGTCCTTAACAGAGCTGTAGAAAAATGTAGAACAGAATTCTAACTCACAAAAATGACCAGACTTACTGGCCTGACAGAGACTGGAGAAACCCTGAGAGTATGGCCCCCAGACACCCTTTTAGCTCAGTAATGAAGTCACTCCTGAGGTTCACACTTCAGCCAAAGATAGACAGGCCCATAAAACAAAATAAGACTAAAGGGGCACACCAGCCCAGGGGCAAGGACTAGAAGGCAGGGGGAGACAGAAAAGCTGGTAATAGGGAACACAAGGTCGAGAAGGGGAGAGTGTTAACCAATGTCACAAAACAATATGTGTACTGATTGCTTAATGAGAAACTAGTGTGTTCTGTAAACCTTCGTTTAAAGTACAATGAAGAAAAAAAATTGAGAACCTCATGGAAGTTTAGTTTATGTGTGTTATATCTATCCAAATGTACTGATTTAGAAATTAGAGGTGAAAAAGTTTTAAAATGTATTTATTCATTTAAAAATAAGAACAATAAACCCATTACATATTAACATAAATAATCCATTTTTACCAAAAATAGCTATTTCCCGAAACAAAAAAATCAGTGAGATGTTTGGCATTGTTTTAAATTTTTGCAAATTTCTTTAATGTCTGGCTTGATAGAAGATAACTGGATTCTCGTAAGTGCTTCTGCATTCCATCTGTTGCAATATCACACATCTTGTAGCCTCTGAGAAACTCCACCGTACACTTGTGAGAGAATGAGAATAGAAAAAGCAAACAATATCTTCTTAGTATTACTGTGAAAATTGTTTTGATCACATGGACCTCCTGAAAGGGTCTCAGGGACCCCTAAGGGCCCCATACCACACCCTGGGAGACACTGGACAAAGGAAAGGTGGTATGATTGCCAGGCAGAACCTGAACTCAAATTCAAGTTTGTCTGACTCCAGGGCCCATGGAAGAGAACCAGAGCAATGGTCATAGGTAGACTTACAGCAGCCCTAAATACAGAGACATGGTCCTTAATGTAGGTTGTAAGTTAATGCTGAAATACTGCAGTTCAAAAGCCTCTTATGGTACAAGGACCCCAAGATGGGACCCACTTAACCAAGAAAGTTTCAAGGTTAAATTTGACCTGAAGTTTCTATCATCTCAACTAAATGAAAACTTTGAAGGTTGGACACAAGACACAGTCAGATGGCACTGTTTGGGGCTTAAAGCTGAACTTTGTGTTTCCAGGTGGCATTTTTTTTTTTTTTAATTTCTTTTGGTTCCATTCCATGTAACCATTCTTGGAAGATCCCCTTGATGGTGAGTCCCATGGGACAGACTTGTCTGTGGCTGCTCACTCTTCACACATTCTAGGCAATGAATAAATACTTCCTGAGTGAGTCGATCCTAAGGGAATGAGTTGATCCCAAGGAGGCAAATGCTTGGGGGAACATTCCATTCTTCAAAAGACCCCTTTGCATTCATCACACCTGCTGCAAAGTGAGGTGTGTAGAGGTGACTGAAGGATTCGGAGAGGAACGCTTCTGTTGATCCAGCCTCTTTGAAGCTGTGTGCACTCAGTATGGTGCCCCATGGGTACCTGATCCAGCCTTGAGTTCTCTTTAAACATATAGACAATCTCCTTAATGTTTAGATCTGGGGTTGCAGCTTCAAATGACCTTAAATGCTCACTTTGAATTATAACAAGAACTATAACAAAAATTGTGTTGTATTCTGTTGCACACGATGCTGCACACAGTTGGTTTCAGTTTTCACTACTACAAAGAATGTTGCAATGAACATTCTTGTAGCGTGTACATGCCATCTATGATTATTTGCTCAGAGTGGATTCTTAAGTGTGGCTTTCTTGGGTCGATGTGTGCATATATTTCTATGGCTTTCACTCATGTTACCAAACTGTTCTCAGAAGGGCAGTACACATTCATCTGCATTATACAAAAGTATCCTTTGCATTTATAAAGATAATTGATAAACTCTCACGTCTTAGTTTCCCAAGAGCAACTGATTCTCCCCCCTCCATCCACAGATTCCACTGTCGTTGGTGTATTGATTCTATCAATTCTGTGGGAAGGCACTTACCATATAGTATCTAACCTAAAGAGCGAGCAACTGTTAAGAACGTAAATTTGTGATGATGAAACAAAGCTCCAGTGAGAGTAGAGTTCGAGCCGAAGGCTACCCTTTATACAACACAATGTCCTGTGCCTTCCACAAAACAGTAGAACTAATTTTAAAATGGTATGTTCATTCCTGACCCTCTCTCCCATTTGCTTACCTATCCTGTTTATTGGCACTGATTCAGAACTGCTGTTTACTTCATGAGCCAGGCCAGCAACTTCAAAGAACTTATGTTACCTCTGTAATTCTTCTGATCAAAGCTTGTTTTTTTCCTTCCCCATGCTGTCTCCTGTATGTGGCTGGTGACACTTGCAGAGGATGAAGCTGCTTGTTTGGGCCATATTCTAACCAGTTCACATCAATCAACCAATAAGTCATGACTTCTTAAGGATGCTTGGTTATCAAGAATTTGCTAAAGATACCACCCCTGCAGAAAATCTCACCTGAGTCACCATCAGCTCCCTGTAAGAAGCTGTAAATGACACCTGGCCACTTTCTATCCATAGCCAAGGAAACTTTGACACAGGCAAAGAATAGGAAAGTGAATATTTTCCCTAGAAAAACTAAGAATAGCTCCAACTTAGATCATGTAGGCAAAGGAGGATTTTATTTGTGCCTAAATATTCCACATGGTCTCCAGATTCTCCATTTCACTTGATAACTGCAAGGCCCAAGTGTATTTTCAACTCTCTTGTTTAAAAATCTCTGTCTGTTGAATCTAGTTAGTAAATTATATATCTTTTTAATCACTCAAAGATAAAGAGCACCTTTGCATGTTAATAAATACCAGTGCTACTCTTATTGTTGTTGTTGTTAGCTGCCATCGAATCGACTCTGACTCACGGCAACCTTATGTACAGCAGAACAAAACGTTTCCTGGTTCTGCATCATCCTCACAATAGCTGGCACGTTCGAGTCCATCGATAACAGCTATTTTGCCAATCCCTCACCCTCATTGGTCCTCTACTTCACCAAACGTGGTGTTCTCTAGCAATTTTCCCTCCCAATGATGTGACTTTCAGCCAAATTCTTTGCTAGCATTTTCTGGCATTGTCTCAACATCTGTATGCCAAAATCCTATGAAGAAGTCATGATTATCTTCATCTTATGGATGAGGAAACTGTGGAGAGGGAAATTAACGAATTCTCCAAGGTCACACAGCTTGTGAGGGGAAAAAGCAGAACCGGAATCCAGGCAGCATGATTCTAGAGCTTCCTTTTTTAATCATTTCTATGTTGACTCCAAAAAAATATATACTCCATCCATTTTTGCATGTGTGATTGTGTTGTATTCTGTTGCAGATGTACCATAACTTATTTAACTAATACCATAATGTTGCACCCTTCAGTTGGTTTCAGTTTTCACTACTACAAGCAATGTTTGCAATGAACATCCTTATAGTCAAATCTTTACACGCCATCTATATCATTTCTTTAGGATAGATTCGTAAGCATGGCTTTCTTGAGTTCATGTGTATATACATTTCTATGACTTTGACACATTACCAAACTGTTCCCAGAAAGGTAGTACACACTCATCTGCATTATACAAAAGTGCCCTTTGGCCCCCACCCTCAAAACTGGGTCTCATTCAGTTTTAATCTGCCAATGTGATAAGAAAATATGCTGTCGCATTGCTGTGATTTGTGAGTTAGAATATTTTCATTGCATATTTGCTATATTCCTCAGGTATATTTCTTGCTAATGTTCTTTGCCAAGTAAGAACCTTGCCTTTTTCTTATAAATTTTGGAGCTCTTTGCACAGTGAAACCTGTAGCAACCAGAACTCAATGAGACTGCCTTGTTTTTCCAGGTCTCCCAAGTTTTCCGCCTTTGACAGGGTACAATCTTACCACTTTTCTATTGCTCTCTATTAGCGGAAAATATTTGAGTTTTCCTTCTCTGGCAAGTTTTGCCTTACATAGTTTCTGGCTTTCACAGGTTTTACGTGTGTGTCTTATATTATGGGGTCTTGGTGGTGCAGTGGTTAAGAGCTCCGCTGTTAAATGAAAAACAGGTCGACAGTTCAAACCCACGAGCTGCTCCTTGGAAACCCTGTGGGACAGTTCTACTCTGTCCTATAGGGTTGCTATGAGTAGGAATCCACTCGTCATCTACGAGTTTGGGTTTTTTTTGGTCTTATATTATGGAAATTAAATTTGACAAGTAAATCCAATAGACAGCATAGTTGACTTATTTTGTATTTTGCACAACATCTTACATCCTGTTTTTCCTAATATTGATAATAAAGCATAAGAAATGATCCATGTGTCTACAGGATGAAGGCATACCCATTTAAACAAAAAGTCATGTAAAAGTATCCCCTTCTTCAAAAAGAAGCTTCCACCTTCTCTTCCTGCTCTTCAGTCTCCAAGAAAAGGGTGACGTAAGCGACCAACAGCAAAGTGTACTCAGTCCTGGGCCACAGGATCAGAACCCCGGCGTGAACAGCTGCATACCATCTCTTACTGATCATGACAGTGAGTCAAGGTGGCCACAGGCCTGGTGTGTTGGTTTTGGATGTAACTCAAAAAGTGAGAATTCTTAAATTTACGTAACTTATTTTCCTTTTGTCATTGATCCTTGATGCCACAGTTCCAAGATGAATTTCTGTTAAATTAAATTTGAACGGTTCAAAATTACATAATTGATTGCACAACTTTCATTTCCAAGTGGCCTAGGTCTACTAGTGTGACAGTTTCTGGGGGGTTATGCACTGAGATGGCAAGTGAGGATCAGCCCTCCGTGAGGCCTGGTCATACTGGGAATGGGGTTCTGGAACACGGATCTTAGGTGGGCTGCTGTTGAGTGTCAGTGGGCTGAATGTGACCAACAGACCAATGTCTCAATGCTTGAGCCTTAGGCCCTTCTTGGAAGGCTGGCCCCTCTAATTAAGCCCTAGAAATCCCATACTGGTAACCAGTTGCCATCCAGTTGATTCAAACTCATGGCAACCCTATGCATGTCAGGGTAGAAATATGCTACATTGAATTTTCAATAACTTTGATCTTTTGGAAGTAGATTACTAGGCCTTTCTTCTGAGGCACCTATGGGAGCACTTCAACCTCCAGCCTTTCAGTCAGCAGCTGTTAACCATTTACACCACCCAGGGACTCCTAGAAATCCTATAGGCCCTTATTATTCTTTTCATCCTCTTGAGGGTCCTTTACCTTACTTGTCACTGGAATGTTCCTCAGGAAGCAGGCTGTGCAGTGAATTTTAGAATGCAAGATGCTTATTAAGGAGCACCCTTAGAATTGATGCCTGCGGAAGAGTGGACAAAGAAGCAGGAGTGGGCAGACAGAGAAGTGGAGCTTCGATTCAGAGTACCAGAAGCCTCAGCCACAGGGAGTTCTGAAGCAGGAATGGCCCTCGTGAGTTGTCCAGAGTTGGTCAAAATTGCCAGGCTTTATACTTCCTCAGCTACCAGTCACTGGACCTGGGACAACCCAGGAGAGAGTGAGCTCAGGCAGATGGCTCTCAGCTGAGTCTGCCCCAAGGGTCTGACAGCTGGAGGATCTTTGCTGACAGAACTCCCAGCAGCAAGTTGGAGGTTCACTGGGTGGCATGTCACAGCGTCCTCCACACCTCCACTCTTTTCTCTCTTCACTTCTCCTCTAGGTCTTGCTCCTCTAGGTCTTCTCTATCTCAAAGACATCTTTGCCTGAATCTTTGCTCTCTTTTCTTGCTTCTGCTTCTAAGTATGCCCCCACTTTGACTTCTTCTCAATCCCTTTCTGTTTGGCTTTGCCTTCCATTCTACTGAAAATATCTCCCCAGAGTCAGCAAAATACTAGTTCCCAGTACCACGTCTCCCTTGACCCACCTCTCACCTCATTTGCAGTTGGGGGAGACCATTCTCTTGCACCTGCAGCTCCCCAGCTTCAGCACCTGCCTCAAGGTTTTCTCCAAAGCCAATAAGCAGGTCATAACTCCATACCTTTCTTTCCTCCTCAAGAAGGGCAAGCAAGTAAATTCAACAAGGTCAAATCTGCTCTAGTTTATGAAATGAAATACCTTATTAGAATCTTCTCTGTACTTTAACAATTATTAGTTACAAATTACTTGTGATAAATCTTCAACCTGATATAGACCCCATAGTGCATGCAGGGCCGCTCTGGAATTTGTAGGGCTCAGTGCAAGATGCCTGTCTGTCAGTTTGCAGTACTATGGCGACTTATGTGTTGCTACAATGCTGAAAGCTATGCTGACAGTATTTCAAATACCATCAGGGTCACCCTTGGTGGACAGGCTTCAGCAGAAGCTTCCAGACTAAGACATACTAGAAGGAAAGGCCTGGTGATCTAATTCCAAAAATTAGTCAATGAAAACCCTATGGATCACGCAGAATATTGTCCAATGTCGTGGAGGAAGGTGATCCCCCTAGGTTTCAAGGCACTCAAAGTACACAGTAGCTGCAACAATGGACTCGAGCATACCAACCCTCTTGAAGATGGTGCAGGACTAGGTAACGTTTCATTCTCTTGTACATGGGGTCGTCATTAATTGGAGTCAATTCAACAGCAACTAACAACAGTGCAAGATAAAAATGTGGGGCTCAGTATGGGTCAGGAAAGTTAATCTCCCTTCCCATAGGCCCAATACCCCAACCCACAGCTGATGTGCAATCCCTAGGGGATTACAACTTCACACTCACTCCATACCTGGATCAGTGATGGGCAAGAAGCCCTGCCAAGTCACCCACCAAATGTCCTTGGTGATGCTGGCCTGGGTCAGGGATGCTGCCATGTTGATCTGTCCTGAGATGCTGTGAGGTGTACACCTGACACTAAGCCTCTCCTTTCCTGGGTTCAGACCCCACTGGGGACACAGGGCAGTGGCAAAATGCAGGTTCACTCCTCTGATGTTACTCTTAGGTCAAAACTACCACCATTAACCCAGGCCATTCTTGCTTAGACGTCTCCCTTAATTGAATGAATTTATCACATTAAAGTAAAATGCCACAATTCCATATTGTGGGGAATTTCTGACTACCTTATTGGGAGGCCGATTTTCTTCCTTATTAAAAAAAAAGAAAAATGGGCTTTGATGAACAAAAAACCAAAGCAAACATGCACACATATATATATACATACATACCCACACATATGTCTTAGAAGAAGTGCAGCCAGAATGCTCTTTAGAAGCAAGGATGGCAAGACTTCTTCTCACATACTTTACACTTTCTTTTGTTGTTGTGCTTTAAGTGAAAGTTTACAGTTCAAGCCAGTTACTCATACAGAAATTTATATTCACATTGCTATGTGACCCTAGTTGCTTTCCCTATACTGTGACAGCAAGCACACTCCTCCTTTCCACACCGGATTTCCGGTGTCCATTCAACCAGTTCCTGATGCTTTCTGCCTGCTCATCTTGTCTCCAGACAGGAGCTGCCCATTTAGTCTCATGTATCTACTTGAGCTAAGAAGCACACTCCTCATGAGTAACACTTTAAGTCCCATAGTCCAGTCTAATCTTTTTCTGAAGAGTTGGTCTTGGGAATGGTTTCAGCTCTGGTCCAACAGAGAGTCTGGGAACCATGTCTTCTGGGGTCCCTCCAGTCTCAGTCAAACCATTAAGTCTGGTCTTTTTACTAGAATTTGTGTTCTGCACCCCACTTTTCTCCTGCTTCGTCAGGGGCTCTCTGTTGTGTTTCCTGTCAGGGCGGTCACTGGTGGTAACAGGGCACCATCTAGTTCTTTTGGTCTCAGGCTGATGGGTTCTCTGGTTTATGTGCCCCTTTCTGTTTCTTGGGCTAATATTTTCCTTGACTTCTCATATTTTGGACATGTTATCAGGAGAGACCAGTCCCTGGAGAAGGATATCATGCTTGGTAAAGTAGATGGTCAGTGAAAAAGAGGAAGACCTTCAATGAGATGGTTTGACACAGTGGCTGCAACAGTGAGCTCAAGCATAACAACAATTGTGAGGATGGCTGAGGACCAGGCAGTGTTTCCTTCTGTTGTACTTAGGGTCGCTATTAGTCAGAACCAACTCGCCAGCACCTAACAACAACAGCAGATACATATATATACATATATATATATACATACATATATATATATATATATATATATATACATATATATATATATATATACACCTCCAAGGTGATAAGCTCTCTCAACGTCCAGCATTCTTGGGATATTTTGGTCTGATGTGACTAGAGTTAGGTGAGGTGATGGCCAAAATTTCTCAGTGAAGAAGTCTTTAAATGCCAGAGACTTAGGAGAAAAAACACAGTGTTTAAAACATGCTTAATGTGGCTTTTTTGCTTTGGTATGCCTGGAATCCAAAATCTTCTCAATGGGTGGCCTCCATCTAGTCGACCTGGACCTGCTTGGCCAAAATCTACACCACACTTTCACCCAGATTGTTCTTCAGTTCGAGGAGGAATCAGCAGACACAGGTTTTGGCGAGATCTGGTGTCTTAGTTATCCACTGCTGCTATAAGAGAAATACCACAAGTAGGTAGCTTTAACAAACAGAAATCTATTTTCTCATGGTTTAGGAAGCTAGAAGTCTGAATTCAGGGTGCTGGCTCAGGGGAAGTCTTTCTCCCTCTGTCAGCTCTTAGGGAAAGTCCTTGGCTCCTTGGTGATCTCCAGGTGGCATGGCATCTATCTTCCCTCATTTCTCCTTGAGCTTCTCTATGCCTAATCTGCTCTTTCATATCTCAAGAGAGATTGATTAAGACATACCCCACACTAATACTGTCTAATTATCATTACAAAGAATACCTATTCCCAAATAGAATTACAACAACAGGTGTAGAGGTTAGGATTTACAACACGTATTTTGGGGGGACACTATTAAATCCATAATATTCCACCCTTTGGCCCCACATAATTCATGACCTTCCCCATGTAAAACACATTAACCCCATCATATCATCCCAAAAGTCTTAAATCAACTCCAAGTTCAAAATGTCATCTTCTGAAATCATCTAAATCAAATATGGTTGAGACCTTCGGCATATTCCATCCTGGGGCAAAATTCTTCTTCATCTATGAACCTATGAGATCTAGAATACAAATTATCTGTTTCCAAAGTACAATTGTGGAACTGGTACAAGGTAGCCATTTCCATTAGAAACAGAAGAATTTGTAAGGAAGGAAGGGATAACATGCACCAAACAAGTCGAAAATGCAGTAGAACAAATTACACTAGCTCTGAAGGCTTGAAAATAACCCTCTGTTCTCTGAGATCATCTGGGCAATGGCCCTACCCTCCAGACTCTGGGTGTTGGCCATGCCCTCCAGATTCTGAGTGGAGACCCCTCAGCCCTGGGCTTTAGCTGCTCCTTCCAGGCCCACTGAGTTGGCAGCTCTGCTCCCTTGGCTTTGGGCGGCATGTTCTCCTAGTACATCTGAATGGCGACCCCAACTCCTCGGTCCCAGAAGGCCCTGTTCTTCTGCTGCTTGGGCATGGCAGCCCTGTCCCCTCAGCTTTGGGCTGTGGCCCCATCCCCCTGGCACACCTTAATAGCAGCCACGCACTCTGGAGCCGAGTTGGTGAAGATCTGACTCTTTGAAACCTAGGAGGCGTTGGCCTCCACCCTTTAAAACCAAGGTAGGCCTGCTTCTCTTGCTCCTTCCAACAGTTTTGCTGATCTCTGAGCTGCTCCATGAATGGTCTTTTTGTTTCTTGGAGGACAACAGATGTAGCTCCTTTGGTCTGTTTCCTGTCTGTAGAATTCCAAGAGGCAGACAGCTTTTCTTCCTTTTGTCCTATCTATGTACCCTTCAGTCTGAGCTGATGGGTTTTCTGCTATAGCAGTTGGTTAGATTCATCAGTCACACTTAATCTCTTTAACAGAAGGTTGTGTAGCAACATCCTTGGTGAAAATTCTAGGACACGTGTCCTTAGTATGTACAACAGAATTTTCCAAATCTTTAAGTTTGCTTTCATTTTGCACAGTTCATTTTTAAGTCCATCTCTTTCCTTTTCCATTTTACTATAAACAGCAAGAGAAACTACTCAGCTCCTTTAAGATCTGCTTAGAATTCTCCTCAGCCAAATATCCAAGTTCATTACTTACAAGTTCTACAGTTGATCATAATTCAGACAAGCTCTTTACCACTGCAAAAAAAGTATCACCTTCCTTCCGATGTCCAGTCACACATTCATTGTTTCCTTTTAAAGCCTTACTAGAAGCACATTTAACATCCATATATCTAGTAACACTCTGTTGATAGTGCCATATTTGTTCTCTAAGACAATTCTCACTTCCTTCTGCGCCCTCACCACAGTTGCCTTTGGCGTCCATAATTCTACCAAAAGTCTCTTCAGGGCAATCTAAGTGTTTACTATTAGGCACCCTAAAATTCAGCCTCCCCCCATTATCCAATTCAAAAACCACTTCTACATTTTAGGTATTTGTTAGAGCAACACCCCACTCTGGGTACCAAATTCTGTCTTAGTGCTGCTATAACAGAAATACCACAAGTGGGTGGCTTTAACAAACAGAAATTTATTTCCTCACAGTTTAGGAGACTAGAAGTCCTAATTCAGGGCACTGGCTCTAGGAGAAGGCTTTCTGTCTGTGTCTGCTCTAGGAGAACTTCCTTGTTCCTTGGCTTCTTGGTGATCTTCATGTGGCATGGCATCTATCTTCCCCTATCTCTCATTGTGTTTCTCTATACCTAATCTGCTCTTTTATATCTCAAGAAAGACCAATTTAAGACACACCCTACACTACAATTATCTAATTATCATAACTAAGAAAATCCATTCCCAAATAGGATTATAACTGCAGTTATAGGGGTTAGGAGTTACAACACATTTTTTTGGGTAACACAATTCAATCCATAACACCTGGGTTGTCAGTTCAAGAATGTGATTGGATTATGTGACGAGATGAGAGCACATGGTGTTAGGGAGGGAGAGGAGGAAAGCTGTGTACAGGAGGAAATTGAGTCCAGAGTCAAGAGTTGGGGTCCTGGGCCATAGCTAGGAAAGTGATGTAAGTGGGGTGTGTGAAGGTGTGATACAGTGGCTTTGAAAGCAAGGTTGGTGGGAGTGGTGGGAACAGGGGGACTGGACTTCAGAGGGATGGCAGAGAGAGACCTAGAAGGACCACAGTGGGGTGACAACAGGCCCAGTACGTTGATACTCTGTTGAGTTTTACCTGAATCCAGACCCACACAGGTGAGAAGAGCACTTTCTGCTCCTTCTCCAAGAACAATTTCTTGAAACGTATTTTTTTTTCTTTTTTAATAAGATTGTGTTCTCAGTGAAGGTTTACACGGCAGTTCAGGTTCCACTCAACAATTTCTACACAAGTTGTTCAGTGACATTGGTTACATTCTTCACAATACATGAACATTCCCATTATTTTTGTCGGGTTGTCTGTTTCCATTAATCTAGTTTCTCTGCCTCCCCCCCCACCCCCTCCTTTACATTCTCATCTTTGTTTTAAAGTAATTATTGACTGTTTGGTCTCATATAGGTGATTTTTTAAAGGAGCACAGTACTTACAGGTGATATTCATTCTTTTTTGAGCCAATTTAACATTAAGCTACAAAGTGATCTCAGGGGTTACTTTTTGTTCAAGATTTGAAGAGTATCCAAGGCAATAGTCTAAGGGAGTCCTCTAGTCTCAACCAATCCGGTAGGTCTATTTGTTGTTTTCTAGAAATTTGAAGTTCTGTCATACATTTTTCTCCCTCCTATCAGAGTCCGTCTATGGTGGCCCTGATCAGAACAGTCAGTAGAGGTAGCAGGGTACCATCTAGTTTTTCAGGTGTCAGGGTGGATGAGGTTTGTGTAGACTATTTGTCCTACAGACTAATTTCTTCTTGGAGTATTTGGTTTCCTTCTTTCTCTTTTGCTCTGAATGAGTAGAGAACAATAGTTGTATTGTAGATGGCCTCTTGCAAGCTTTTAAGACCCCAGACACTACTCACCAAACTAGGATGTAGAACAAAACTTTATGAACCATATTATGCCAATTGACTGAGATGTCCCACAAGACTATGGTCCTAATCCTTCAAATCCAGAAATTTAATCCCTTGAGGTGTTTGGTTATGTCTGAGAAGTATCTGTAATTGTGCCCCCCCTTGGAATGGTTTTTGAAATCCTAGTGAGACTTGAGATTCCAGTGTCCAGAGAAATATGATAAACCATAAGCATGACTTCTCCCTCACCTAACCAGGGGAACTTTAGGTAAGCAAACTTGCAGTTTTGTATCTGGGTATAAAGTGCTTTTTCACAGGGGACATGTTCTTCTCCCCTTCTGAAAGCCACATCTCTTGTTCTGGGTCAATATTTTTTGGGCAGCACAGAGTGGCTGGGCAGAGAGGTGCCTTCCTCAGCCTGTTCATTCAGCCTGATGGGGTAGGAGAGGCTGCACTCCCAGGTGGGAAGTGTATCTAGCCCATGACATTCTTTTTAAAAAAAAAAAAAATTTTTTTTATTGTGTTTTTTGGTGAAAGTTTACGGAGTAAATTGGGTTCCTGTTTAACAGCCTCTATACATATTATTTGGAGCCCTAGTGGTGCAGTGGTTAAGAGGTCAGCCGCTAATCAAATGGTCAGCAGTTCAAATTCACCAGCCGCTCCTTGGAAACCTGATGGGGCAGTTCTACTCTGTCCTATAAGGTTGCTATAAGTTGGAATCGACTCAATGACAACAGGGTTTTTTGTTTGTTTGTTTATACATATTATACAGTGACATTGGTTACATTTTCCACATTGTGTCAACATTTTCATTATTTCCATTCTGATTGTTTGTTTATCCCATGACACTCTTGAGCTCGCTTGCTTACTCTGGCTCACAGGCTACATTTCCATGTCAAGTGGGCCTGTGAGCCTGTCAGCCATTGTAAAAGAAGTATCTGTCCGATCAGCTTCCTGTCTGTGCCAAGAAAAACTTTTGGGATTTTCTCCACCAAACCTCTCTCAGTAGAATTTTCCACTAAAAAGCTGTCTGAGGTGAGATGCAAACTCCTCTGTCCTGACCTTTTCGATGTTGTTTTCAATATGACTGGATCCAGGCGTATCCATTTGAAATGGAATTATATGCATGAAAATAAGATTTCCTAACTGCACAGTAATAATAAAGATAGTAACAGTTAAACTTCTCAGATTATTTGCTCAGCATACAGATTCAATAAGTACGGTGAAAATATAGAACCCTGATGCACAACTCTCCTGATTTTAAACCACAAAGTATCCCCTTGTTCTGTTCAAACGACTGCCTCTTGGTCTATATACAGGTTTCTCATAAGCACAATTCAGTGCTCTGGAATTTCTGTTCTTCACAATGTTATCCAAAATTTGTTATGATCCACACAGTCAAATGCCTTTGCATAGTCAATAAAACACAGGTAAATAACTTTCTGGTATTCTCTGCTTTCAGCCTGATCCATCTGACATCAGCAATGATATCCCTGGTTCCACGTTCTCTTCTGAATCTGGCCTGAATTTCTGGCAGTTCCCTGTCGACGTACTGCAGCAACTATTTTTGAATTATCTTCAGCATAATTTTACTTGCCTGTGATAATAATGATATCATCGGATACTATCCTCATTCTGTTCAATCCCCTTTCTTTGGAATGGGCACATAATAATAGGCAAATAATCTGAGAAGTTGGACTATATGAAGAAGAACTTGACATCAGGATTGGAGGAAGACTCATTAACAACCTGAGATATGCAGATGACACAACCTTGCTTGCTGAAAGTGAAGAGAACTTGAAACACTTACTGATGAAGACCAAAGACTACAGCCTTCAGTGTGGATTGCAAGTTCACATAAAGAAAACAAAAATCCTCACAACTAGACCAATAAGCAATATCATGACAAACAAAGAAAGTATTGAAGTTGTCAAGGTTTTCATTTTATTTGGCTCCACCATCAATGCCCATGGAAGCAGCAGTCAAGAAATCAAATCTCGTAATTGCATTTGGCAAATCGGCTGCAAAAAAGTTCTTTAAAGTGTTAAAAAGCAGAGATGTCACCTCAAAGACTAAGGTTCCCCTGACCCAAGCCATGGTATTTTCATTTGCCTCATATGCATGTAAAGGCTGGACAATGAATACGGAAGACCAAAGAAGAACTTACACATTGAATTATAGTGTTGGCAAAGAATATTGAAAATACCATGGACTTCCTGAAGAACAAACAGTCTGTCTTGGAAGAAGTACAGCTAGAATCTTCCTTACAACCAAGGATGACGAGACTTGTCTCACATACTTTGAGCATGTTATTAAGAGGGATCAGTCCCTGGAGAAGGATATCATGCTTGGTAGAGTAGAGGGTCAGTGAAAAAGAGGAAGACCCTTGATGAGATGGATTGACACAGTGACTGCAACAATGGGCTCCAACAATTGTGAAGATGGCACAGGACTGGGCAGTGTTTTGTTCTGTTGTACATAGGGTCACTATGAGTTGGAACCAGCTTGATGGAACCTAATGACTAACAACAAAATAAGTCCTAAGTCCTTAATTAAGGCTCCCTGGTGGTGTAATGGAGCCCTGGTGGCATAGTGGTTAAGAAGTACGACTGCTAACCAAAAGGTCGGCAGTTTCAATCCACCACCCACTCCTTGGTAACCCTAAGAGGGCAGTTCTACTCTGTCCTATAGGGTCACTATGAGTCGGAATTTACTTGATGGCAATGGTTTTTTAGTTTGGTTGGCAATGTAATGGTTAAGTGTTTGGCTGCTAACCAAAAGGTTGGCGGTTCAAACCCACCTAGCAGCTCTGCATGGGAGAAAAGACCTGGAAATTTGCTCCTGTAAAGATTTCAACATAGAAAACCCTATGGGGTAGTTCTACTCTGTCACATGAGGTCGCTATGAATTGGTATCAATGGCACCTAACAATGCCCTTTTGAGGTGGATACTGTTTTAATCCCCATTTTACAAATGAGAAAACAGATGTACAGAAAGGTTAAGTGATTTCCCAGGGTCACACAGCTAGCAGATGTCAGAGAAAGATTTGAGCCCAGGGAATTTGGCCCCAGCATCCCTGTTGTTAAAAGTCAGTGTTGCCATCCTAGGTTTTCCTGCATCATCCAGTTGTACTAAAGCTTTTTATTTTGAACTCATATGGCAAGAAGACCATTTTATTTGCTCACGTAGACATTCCCCATAACACACCTTAGTCAGCTTCTTTTCCTGAAACAGAATTTATTTTAAGAAGGGGACTAAAGTTCAGAAAACAATACTTCAGATACTATTTTTCGGCAAAGAAGTTCCACAATCTTTATGTAGCCTCTATTTCCCCAGGTTTAAAATGAACCGGAAGAGAATATTCCAAAGAACTGTCGCAGCCAGGGACTTCCAGTATCTATCTGTGTACTTTGTAGAAGAAAAGAGGGTATGTCCTCTTTCCATGAACTACGTACGCATTTGTCAAAACTCACTGAACTGTACACCAAGAAGACTGAATTTTTCTGTATGTAAATTAGAAAGTTCTAAAAATTAGCATGAGAAGGGTGTAAGTATTTGTACCTATAATTTAAAAGGAGAAAAGAAATCTCTAGTGTACATTTAGAAGTGTCAGTCCATGGCACTGGTACAACAACAGATACATAGACCAATGGAACAGAATTGAGAATCCAGATGTAAATTCATCCACCTATGAGCAGCTGATATTTGACAAAGGCCCAAAGTCCATTAATTGGAGAAAAGACAGCCTTTTTAACAAACGGTGCTGGCATAACTGGGTATCCATCTGCAAAAAACTGAAACAAGACCCATAACTCACACCATGCACAAAAACTAACTCAAAATGATTCAAAGACCTAAATATAAAATCGAAAACAATAAAGATCATGGAAGAAAAAATAAGGACAACACTAGGAGCCCTAATACATGGCATAAACAGAAGACAAACCGTAAGTAACAATGCACAAACACCAGAAAGAGAAACTAGATAACTGGGAGCTCGTAAATATCAAACACTTATGCTCGTCAAAAGAGTTCAACCAAAGAGTAAAAAGACAACCTATAGACCGGGAAAAAATTTTTGTCTCTACAAATCTGATCAGCGTCTAATCTCTGAAATCTACAAGATATTGCAACACCTCAACAACAAAAAAGACAAATAACCCAATTAAAAAATGGGTAAAGGTTATGAACAGGCACGTCGCCAAAGAAGACATTCAAGTGGCTAACGGATACATGAGGGAATTCTCTCGATCATTAGTCATTATAGAGAAACGCAAATCAAAATCAATGAGGTACCATCTCACTCCAACAAAACTGGCACTAATTCAAAAAGCACAAAATAATAAATGTTGGAGAGGTTGTGGAGAGACTGGAACACTTGCACTGTTGGTGGGAATATAAAATGGTACAACCACTTTGGAAATCAATTTGGTGCTTCCTTAAAAAGCTAGAAATAGAAGTACCGTATAATCCAGCAATCCTACTCCTTGGAATATATCCTACTAGAGAAATAAAAGCCATCACATGAATAGGTATATGCACACCCATGTTCATTGCAGCACTGTTCATGATAGCAAAAAGATGGAAACAACCTAGGTGCCCATCAACGGATGAGTGGATAAACAAATTATGGTATATTCACACAATGGAATACTACACAAAAGAAAAAGAACAATGATGAATCCATGAAACATAACATGGAGGAATCTGGAAGACATTCTACTAGTGAATGTAGTCAGTCATAGAAGTATATTATATAAGACCACCATTATAAGAACTCAAGAAAAGGATTAAACACAGAAGAAAACATTCTTTGATGGTTGTAAGGGTGGGGAAGGAGGGAGAGGGGTATTCACTAACTAGATAGTAGACAAGAATTATCTTAGGTAAAGGGAAAGACAACACACACTAAAGGGGAATTCAGCACAACCGGACTAAACCAAAGCTAAAAAGTTTCCTGAATATAACTAAACACTTTGGGAGATGGAGTAGCAGGGGTGGGGGTCTGGGGACATCTAGGCCAATTGGCATAACAAAGTTTATTAAGAAGAAAATGTTCTGCATCCCACTTTGGTGAGTGGTGTCTGGGGTCTTAAAAGCTAGCGAGTAGCCATCTAAGATGCATCAATTGGTCCCAACCCACCTGAATAAAGGAGAATGAAGAACACCATGGACACAAGGAAAGTATTAGCTCAAGAGACAGAAAGGGCCACAAAACCAGAGACTCCATCAGCCTGAGACCAGAAGAACTAGATGGTGCCCTGCTAGCACCAGTGACTGCCCTGACAGGGAACACAACAGAGAGTCCCTGACGGAGCTTGAGAAAAGTGGGGTGCAGAACTCAAATTCTAGTAAAAAGACCAGCCTGACTGAGACTGGAGGGATCCTGGAAGACATGGCCCCCGTACTCTCTGTTAGCCCAAAACTAAAACCATTCCTGAGGCCAACTGTTTAGACAAAGATTAGACTGGACTATGGGACGTAAAATGATACTCGTGAAAAGTGTGCTTCTTAGCTCAAGTAGATACATGAGACTAAATGGGCAGCTCCTGTCTGGAGGCAAAATAAGAAGGCAGAAAGCGTCAGGAGCTGGTTGAATGGACATGGGAAATCCGGGGTGGAAAGGAGGAGTGTGCTGTCACAGTATAGGGAGAGCAGCTAAGGTCACATAGCAATGTATGTATGAATTTCTGTATGAGTGATTAACTTGAGCTGTAAACTTTCACTTAAAGCACAACAATAAAAAAAAAGAAGTGTCAGGACAGAAAATAATATGAATGTTTTCTTCAGTAGCTCAGAAATAATGAGCATGTGTGCAAATCATTTTTGTATCCTAGGAGATCCACCACTCACCACCCACGGGGGGCTTGAGATTCACATAGCACACTGAGTCTAAGAGCTCTCCCTGTCTTTCCCTCTCCCTGCCACACTGGAGATACTTTATCCTCATAGGAAAAAAAAAAAATTAGAACCAGAATTTGATTTATAACTTCACGGAGATGTTTGAAATTCAAGTGTGGAAGATATTATAACATCACCTCTGATGATGATCTTTAAGCCACTGGTAGTTTTGTCTCAAAATAAATAACACTGACAATTGAACAACATGCCTCCAAGGCTTTAGAAACTGGACGGAGAATATGTGTTTCTTTGTGGCTGTGATGGCAAAATCCGGTGACATGGTCTTTGTCAGTGAGCAGGACTGTCTACTCTATTTGTGGCCAGGCTGCCTCAGTTTTCATTGTGAGTAGTAAGAGAAACGAGGTGATAAGAAGCAACTTCTAATTACAGGCTGACACAAACATATTCTCAAAAATGTGAAGATAAACAAATCCTTTCTAATCCCAATGCTTAGAAAAAACCTTTTAACATTTTAATAAAAATGGAATTAAATTGAACATATTTAACTTAACTATGAACATCATTAATTACTGTCATCTTCTTTCTTTATATATACTTTTTCCTTAAAAAAACTTTTATTTTTGGTGAAAATATACACAGTCAAACATACACCATTTCAAAAATTTTCAAACGTAACGAAAAGTTGAAAAGAATGTAGACAGTAAACATATGTATATGCCCCACCTAGATTCTATAATTAATCTTTTGCTACATTTGTTTTATTAAATGTTCATCTCTTCATCACTCCATCCATCCATCAATGCATCTTTGTTTTTCAGATTCTGAGTAAGTTGCAGATGTTAGTACACTTTACCCTTAAGTACTTCGGCATGCATATAATTAATTAGAGTTCAATATTTGCTTATGATTCTTTAAAGAAAATCGACATACAGTGAAATGCACAAATCTGAAGTGAATCATTGAATGAGTTTTGACAAACACATACCTGAGTAACACAAACCCCTCATTAAGATGAAGGGCATTACCATCAATCTAGAAAGTTTTCTCAAGTCTCTTCCTGGTCAATCCCCCTCCCCATCCCCAAGCAACCACTGTTCTGGTTATTTCATTATATATTGGTTTCTGACATCATTTTTATTGGTTCATATTATTCCATTGTATGGATTTATCATAGTTTAAGCAATTTTCTGTAGTTAGACATTTAGGTTGTCCCCAGTTGGAAAGAGGGAGGCATGACTCACTGCTCTGAGTTATGCTTTGTGGATATCCTTGTAGCTAACCTAGTTAAACACACACACACACACACACACACACACACACACACACACACACACAGACACATACACACAGTTGCCATCAAGTCAGTTCCGACTCATGATGATCCCATGTGTGTCAGAGTAGAGCTGTGCTCCATAGGGTTTCCAACGTTGCTTTTTTAAAAGTAGATCCACAAGCCTTTCTTCTGAGGCACCTCTGGGTGAACTGGAACCTCCAGCCTTTCCATTAGCAGCAGAGTGTGTTAACTGTTCACACCACCCACTGACTCCTGCTAACCTAGTTGCTGTGAGCTGCTGTCGAGTTGGCCCCCGACTCATGGCAACCCCATGCACAACGGAACAATATGCTTCCCCACCCTGCATTGTCCCCACCATCAGTTGGGGATTGGACAGTTGTGATCTATAGGATTTTCATTGGCTGACTCTTGGAATTAGATTGCCAGGCATTTCTTCCTGCTAACCTAGTAGTCATCTGTAATTATTTTCAGGGGATAAATTCCTTGGGAGAGAATTTTCTGGGTCAAATGGGATGCACATTGTAAAACTCCTTTGACACATAGTCTAACTGCTTTCCCAAAGGCTGTACCAATTTACCCTCTACCTCCAGTGTTTGAGAGTGCCTGTCACCATCGCCTCCGTCCCATGAGTCTTAAATGGTTCAGTGGTGCTTCTAATGCCTTGAGAATGGGATGTGTAATCCCTTCCCAGGGATTGCAAATGTTTCCAAAATGCACCACTTAACAGGGAAAAGAGAAGTGATGTGGTGCACTCTTACCAGCTGTGCAGATTAATGTCCCCTCTGGGCTTTTTCTCTGGTGGCACGGTGGTTAAGTGCTATGGTTGCTAACCAATAGTTTGGCAGTTCAAATCCACCAGCTGCTCCTTGGAAACCCTCTGGGGCAGTTCTACTGTGTCCTATAGGATTGCTATGAGTTGGAGTCGACTCGACAGCAACAGGTGTGGTTTGTTTTCGTATTTTTCCTGGGCTTTTTTTATAGCACAGTAGAAGAATGGGCTGATTTATGGTGCAGGATTATGGGGAGGAGATAAGAAACAAGACTTATTTATTGAAAATTAAAGAAATGGAATTCTCAAGAGTGTTAGAATATCGAAATGGAGTAGATGTGCCCACATCAACATGATACGAAAGACGCTCAAACCTTTTAAATACATTCCACTTATTTTTTAAGAGTGTGAGTTTCACTCTTAGAAAATTCTGTGTTCTGTCAGTAGACTAGGATTTCATGATTATTGTAAAACCCAGCAACCTGTAAGTTCCTCAGAGTCACCGTCAGTGCCTTATGCGTTCATGGCTGTGTTATTTCCATCCTGCAGGTGAGGGGCAGAGGCACAGGACTGTTGAACCCACAAGGGACATCTTGGGAGTGAGTGACAGGGGTGAAACTGGGACACTCTATTCCTCCCCAGGTTGCCTCCCACCCACAGTGCTTGTGGCCTGGAATAGAAGGAGTTGGACAGAGGCTTCATCCAGTTCCTGACCATTGTTTTGCCTGCAGGGCTGGCTTTGAAGCGGCCACCTCTATGGGAGAGTCAGAGGGATCCACCCCAGCCCGGGTACACAGCTTCACAAGAAGCGAAGGTGGAGCTGTTTTTTCATGTTGTAATAAATTGTTTTCAAAGTGCTCAGGGCACATAAGCAGCCCATCCACTGGATGTACACAGGATGACCCTCATCTGTCCAGTGGATGAGACTACTGGGAGGTCGACAGTGGAGGCTGAAGCCCCCATGGCCCCAGTGGTTGCCCTCCAGAGGTGCTCAGGCTTCTCTGTCGTCCTTAAAGCTGCAAAGATGAACACTCAGCCTGTCTAGAAATCTTGTGTTGGGAGAATCCACACACACACACACAGCCCCCACACATGCACACACACAAACCCCCACACAAGCACACACACCACACATGTACGCACACACCACACATCACACACACCACACACACGTACCACACACACCACACACCACACCACACGCACACTACACCACACACCCACCACACCACACACACCACATTATGCACACCACACACTTGCACACACACACACACACACAGCAAATATGCACACGCCATACACACACACGACACCACACACACATCACACAAAGCACCCACAACAAATTTGCACACACATCACACACATGCACACACACTACACCACACACACCACACATATCAAACCATGTACAAATATACATATATGCCTCCCACACACACCACACACAATCACACCACATTATACACACCACATTACCCCCCCAAAACACACACACATCATAAACACAGACCACACACGGTCCACACACAGACCACACACACATGCTTATGCACCACATACACACCCCCCCCACCCATACACATACCCCCCACACATACACACACCCCACACACAGACACAAACTACGCACACACAAATACCACACATACACCACACACCACACACCTACATGCACACCACTCACACATACACACATCACACACCACACATGCATACGTACCACACACACACACACACTCACCACACACATATACCACACACGTATACACACACACCACACCTGCACACGTACCACATATCACATACATACTACACATGCATGCACATACATGCCACATACTACCCAACGCACCAAAAATACACACACACCACTCATGTGCACACACACAAATACTACACATGCACAGGGCTCCCAGCTGCAAAGATGTACAGGAACAACAGATCCCAGGCGGCTGGTGACATGTGCTCACTGATCATTCATTGGGCCATTTACATCTTCCTTACTCTTGGAGCTCCTGGCTCTTCCAGATCCTTGGTCTTCCACAGCTTCTCCCGAGTCAAATGTGAGGCAATACTCCTTTGAAGTCATCTCTGCCTGGAAGTTCTGGCCTGGGCTGAGATGGTGTGAACCGGCCACCTGGGGTCCACCCCTTCAGCATGTCTTGAATGTGCTGTTGCTGCATGCAGCGCAGTCTCTTGGCACTCTACAGGCCGGCTGCATTTGGAAGTGATTTGGGATTCAGAGAGGCTGCAGACTGAGGAAACGCTGAAGCGTTCTCTTCAATTTCTGGCCACCCACTTTCTGAGCTGAGAAAGTGGGATCTGGCCAAGTGGGGCAGAAGTGAAAGTGTCTGAAGTCAGGAGAGGTGGTAGCCAACACGACAGGGGTGGGTGGGTAAGAATTCTCTCCGTCCTTTGCAGTTTTGTCAGCTGTCAGCTCCAGGGCTGGGTGGGGGCCTTGGGGGCCCTCTGCAGCTCCATTGGCCAGGCCTGGCCACCGTTTTCCATCGTTACATGATTGTTCTCTTGCCCCCTGCAAGTGCCTGACACATCTCCTGCTTCCACAGAAGCCACCCTGACTGGCTGCCCAAGTTGGACGTGGACTCGAGTTTTCTCAGCCTGAACGCCAGGACCTGTGCTCCCCCTCTTCTCACAAGCTGCGGCCGACAAGGCCCATTGCCTTTCTTCTTGCATAGGCCATTGTCCCCTGCCCCTTTTCTGCTGTTACTTCCCATATCCAACCAGATAGTAGCCTTTGCCAACATGTAATCAGCTGGACATCACCAACTGCATGTCAAATGGTGATGTTAAAAACAACTTTCTTTAATGATCCAGAAAAAGCCCATTTTTCATAAAGTTTTCCTTTTTTCCAGGACTTGCTTTTACATATGACCCTTGTTTTTTTATGAAGACTGAGTTTTTCAATTAATCATGCTCCTTTTCTGACTCCCCTCTTCCTGCAGTACTGTCCTGCCTTCCATGTTCATCTGCACCCACATCCCCCTACCCTTTTGTGGGCTGTGCCAACCATGTAGGAGGAGGAATTTCTGGAAGGAGGCCAAATTTGGCTTCAGATCATTTCTCTTCAACACACACTGGCCTCTGAAAACCAGATTCTGTTTGTCATTTGGTTTGCTCTCCTGGCACTGTGTCATTCTGATGGTGATGCTGATGGATTTCAAGCTTGCCTCATAGAGGAACGCACAAGGTTTTCATAAGCACATTAATCTTAAAAGAAAAACTGTCCGATGCAAACAATACCCATATGACTGATGTTGTAAAGACACAAACTAACTCTTAACATCCATTCCCAAAGAATCTTACAGGGCCTGATGCTGCCTTTAACGCCCTTCAAACATACATACCTATGTTGCAGGGTTTCATGGCACCCAAAAAGCTTGCTTTCCACACCAAAAAGCTGTGGATTAGTGGCACATCTGCTCATTTGCCAAGTCCGTAGAATAGTCTTGGTGACGTGACAGTGCAAATAAGCCCACGATTACAAGAAATATGTAATTTCATTAGTTTCCACAAAATGTAATAAAAGCAGCCCTTATGAAAACCAAACTGGAAAATCATTATACCCCAAGAAAGGGACTCTGGGCTCACAAAACACTAGAAACTTATTAGCAGATGAGACACACTGCCCAAATACTCTCCCTGTGGAAGTGTTTCTAGCTCAAAAGAGGATTTGTGGAAGGCATTTTCCCATTTTGTTCTGAAGTTAGCAAAATGTGTGGTATGAATTAAATATCTGATATTGCTATAAATGTCATTTTGGAAGTTTTCCAGGCCACAATCAAGAACAAGCTAGTAGCTTGTTTTAATTTAATGGTGTTGAAGTGTTCCACTGTAATTAAGCGTCTGAAAATGAAACAGAAGCAGTCATTAGTCTGGGCAGGACGAGCCCACCAGACCAAAACTTATAAATTACTTCAAATCCAGGACCTCAAAGAACACCATGGGCCTGAGAGAGGATTCTTGACCAGGGCTATCATAATTAATGTAAGCAGACAGTAAATCTGGAGGGGCTGAGGCTGACACTGGGGGAGCGTAAGTTTGTTGGCAGTAGCAATATTTGGTTAAAAATATCTGACAAAGTTAATAGGTCCATACATGATCCCACACCACTCCTACAAGGTTGATGTGACTCATAACCTAAGATGGAGCTGCAGTCAAGCAGACAGACTCCAGGAAGACAAAAAGGAGACTCCAGAACTTTTGACAGTCATAGTCATGCCCTCCCCATCGCCGTACATCATAGCATTTGGGCTTCCCCCAAATCCAGAATCCTTGCAATCTGAGAAAGCAGCATATATTCCAACTTGCAACATCAGAAAGGACAAGAGCCTGCCTCACCTTCGGTCCTGGGGCCCACCTTTCTTGGAAGTGAAAGAGCTGTCAGGTGCTTGACCAGACAAGGCCGCGGCTTCAGACAACTCTCCAAGTCTTAGGAAAATATGTGTATAAACTCCGTGGACACCGTCTGGGGTTAAAGTACTTTCACATGACAATCTTACGTTTTTTTCAAACCCACAACTGAACCATCACATTTAGCAGGCAGTGTAAATCTTGTTCCCCTCCTTCTACAGATAAGCCAACCTAGGCTCTGGGAAATACAAGGCATCCCTGGGTGGGGACACACAGCTAGTCAACAGCTTTCTATTCCAAATGTGTTTTCTAAAATACTGAATCGACTCTCGGTAAACAGAGTAAAACTTACTGTGCAATCTTAAAGGACTTTTATTTGCACTAAGTAGCCTATTTCACAACAAACTTTTATTTATTCACAGGTTTGAATAACAAGAAGCAATGATTTTAGATCTTTGAAAGTTAAACCCTTTGAGAATCTGATGAAAACAGAGGAAATTTCTGCCCGGAAAATATAGAGAGGCATGATTTCACAATCACTTTTAGGGGACTTGTGGGCCTGCAGCTCATCCATGGACCTGCACCCTTGGGTGAAGAAGTAATGGACGGATAATTGAAATCTTAAAATTATCCCAGATCTTCACTTTATAGAACATCTTCAAGACTTCCTCTACTAAATATTTTTAAAATAGACTCAGCACTGGGAGAGCCCACTGGTCAGATAATCAGTTCTGGGGAACTGTGAGTGGGCTACATATACCTCGAGGAGGGTTGAAAGTTCCTGAACAGAGAACAGAGTGTCTGTTGTTGTTAGCTGGCATCCAGTTGATTCCAACTCATGGCAGCCCCATGTGTGTCAGAGTAGAATGGCTCCATAGGGTTTTCAAGGCTCTGACGTTTTGGAAGCAGATCGCCAAGACTTTCTTCCAAAGTGCTGCTGGGTGTGTTTGAATCATCAGCCTTTCAACTAGTAGTCACGTGCTTACTGGTTTGTGCCACCCAGAGCCCTACAGGAATAAATGTGTTCTGGGAAGCCAGATGCCATGTTTCGAATCCTGGTTCATTCACTTACTGGGTGTGGCTGGGACAAGTTGTCCTCTATGTGCCTCAGTTTCCCCAGCTATAAAAATGGGGATCAAGCAATGTTAATTTAACCACCAAGGGCTATTGTGAGAATAAAGTAAAACAATACATGCAAATGTTTAAAATGATGCTCAGCACACAGTAGGTGCTCACTGTGCCTCAGACCCTATTATCCAGTGAAGAAGGGGCATTTCAGTTTGCGACAATATGGTAGCAGAGTGCAACATTTGACACAGAGTGTGGCCGCTGCCATGATTCCATCAGCAGCTGAGCAAGGCCTGACTTTGAGGCTTGCTCATCAGCTGCCTCTGTGGTCCTTGTGATGACTAAATATCCAAGTTGGCACTTTTTCCCAGTTCAGTTGGCATACATCCCCAAAAATCTGGTCAGGCAAAGGTTATTTTATCAATAAAGGTCTTACTTGCTTTGCAAGCAACTTCTTTGTGACCTTAATCCCCTTTAGTTGTTTATTGCTGTGTCTGTGGCTGCTGTGACTTTCAGTATTTCACTGCTGCTCCTGTCTTTCAGGAACTATCACTCGCTTATTAAATGATCCTCGCCTCTGAAGCCCAGCACCCAAAACAGCTTCTGTGTTTAGAAGGAACGTTCTCCCAGGGCAGTTTGTTTTAAAATTAAATGCTTATCTTCATTTTTTCTTTGTTTATTAAAACAGGTTGACTTTTCAACTCTTCTGAAATTTGGAGTTCTAATTCTGCTTTCATGACCTTAATTGTCAGTATAACACATTTATGTCAGCTTATCAATAAGACAAGGAGCCCTGGTGGCACAAATGGTTAAACGCTTGGCTGCTAATTGAAAGGTTGGCCGTGCAAACCCACTCAGTCACTCTGCAGGAGAAAGACCTGGTGATCTTCTTCCACAAAGATTACTGCCAAGAAAACAATATGAGGCAGTACTACTCTGTCACATGGGGGTTGCTGTGAGTCAGAATTGACTCAAAGGCACCCACCAACAACAATCAATAATACTCTATAATCCAAGAAGCCGAACTATATGAAGAAGAATGCAGCGGCAGGATTGGAGGAAGACTCATCAACAACCTGTGATATGCAGATGATACAACCTTGCTTGCTGAAAGTGAAGAGGACTTGAAGCACTTACTGATGAAGATCAAAGACCACAGCCTTCAGTATGGATTACACCTCAACATAAAGAAAACAAAAATCCTCACAACTAGATCAATAAACAAAGTCCAGATATAAACGGAGAAAATATTGAAGTCAAGGATTTCATTTTACTTGTCTCCACAATCAAGGCCCATGGAAGCAGCAGTCAAGAAATCAAATGACATATTGCACAGGGCAAATTGCTGCAAAATACCTCTTCAAAGTGTTAAAAAGCAAAGATACCACTTTGAGGACTAAGGTGCTCCTGACCAAGCGATGGTATTTTCAATCGCCTCATATACATGCGAAAGCTGAACGATGAATAACGAAGACCAAAGAAAAATTGATACCTTTAAATTATGATGTTAGCAAAGACTATTGAATATACCATGGATTTCCCAAAGAATGAACAAATCTGTCTTGGAAGAAGTACAGCCAGCATGCTCTTTAGAAGCAAGGATGGTGAGACTTTGTCTCAAGTACTTTGGACATGTTATCTGGAGGGACAAGTCCCTGGAGACGGACATCATGCTTGGTAGAATATAGGATCAGTGAAAAAGAGGAAGACCCTCAGCAAGATGGATTTACGCAGTGGCTGCAACAGTGGGCCCAAACATAGCAATGATTGTGAGGATGGCGCAGGACTGGGCAATGTTTTTGTTCCGTTGTGCATAGGGTCTCTATGAGTTGGAAATGATTCGACGACACGTAACAACATCAATAAGGCCAACATAATAAAAATAAAATAAGGTCATAAAAGGATGATGAAGTAAATACTTCAGCAATGATATCCATATAATTATTGCAGCTGAACATTAAAATTTCGGAAAAACAGGATGGGTTATATAGTTCTCTGTCTGAAGAGAAAGCGGGCCAATTGGTGGGGGTGGGGCAGGTGGTTCTTAAAAATTCTCCCTGTGGATATCATGCAAAGAACGCTGATGTGCAATATTTTTACTTTGTTCTCCATGCTGATCATATTAGACATAGAGACTTAATCTCAAAATTTAGATCTGTGTATTGTAGTGCACAGGAATTGCAGATCCACACACTGTAGGTGAACAGGAAGTTAGGCTTTAAGAAGAGAAACTCTGGTCTCCCTCTGGACAGTCATTCAAGTCAACCATGTTTGGGAACAAAACAATACAAGTCTTCAGATTCATTTTAGCTGACTATATGAGTATTTTATTTTCTTGTGCCCCATACACTTCAGGGGGCCTGATGTCACAGTGATGAAGCTTTTTATACACCCATTTCCCAGGATCCTGTTGAGGGAAGGAGCTAGGGGTTGAGGATAGGTTTGAAAAAAACTGCTAATGGTAATGTCTGCAATGAACAACTAAAAATGCCAACTTTTACCAAACTACCATCATCTTGTCAGATTCATGTGATGACCAGCTTGCCTAGAGGGGCCCCTCACACTGAGGAACACTTGGAGACCAGGCTGTGCTTCTGCTTCAATGTGACTCCATGCTCAGAAAATTCACCACGTGTCTCCTGGAAAGTGGAAGGATGTTGGATCTGCTTCCTGACCCTGAACAGCTTCTGACTTAGTAGGCATGAGCACAAAATGGGCTACAGTACATTTTGTACAGTTGCTGGATTATGTTAAAGCCAATCCCAGATGCCATTTCATCAGCGAATACTTCAGTGTATGTTGCTAAGGGATGGGGATTTTTAAAAAGCAAAAACTGTACCATTATACACCTAACAATTCATAATTTCTTAACATCTTCTAATATCTTGTCAGTATTCACATTTCCCTGATTGTTCAATAACAACTTTTGCAGTTGATTTGCTTGAATCAGAATTCAAACAAAGTAAACTTTCCATTGGTTAATATGTCCCTTAGGTCTCTTTTATTTATTTAATTTTATTTTTATGTATCATATCCCCCTTTTTTGTAGTCACTTTATTTATTGAATAAATTGGGTTGTTTGTCTTGTAGAATTTCCCAATTCTGAACTTGACTCACTGCATTCCAGTGAGGTCATTTAATCATTTCCTTTGTCTTTTACTCCCTGCAAGCTGATGATTAGATCTAGAGTTTTGATCAATTCGTTTTCAATCTTTGGGTTTGCAGCTTCCTATTACTTCACACAGGGGCACATAAAGTCTGGCATTCTCTTTTTGTAATGTTCAGATTGATCATTGGATTCAGATGTTACTTATTGATGGACAGGATTTCATTAGGGCCATATAGCTGGAGAGCAGAGCATCAAAAAGCCCTGGAGACAATTTTGAACTCTAACGTGTTCCAGGTACAGCTAATAACTGGTTGCTGTAGAGTCAGCTCTGACTCACGGTGGCCCCATGCGTGTCAGAGTAGAACTGTGCTCCATTAGGTTTTCAATGGCCTATTTTTTGGAAGTAGATCACCAGGCCTTTCTTCCAAGGTGCCTCTGGGTGAACTCGAACCTCCAGCTTTTCAGTTAGCAGCTGAGTGCATTAATCATTTGCACCATGCAGGGACTCATAGATTAGTATAATAAGTAGAGGCCTCATATAGGGATGGAAGGCAAGATGAAGCTAGAATTGTAAATAATAATATTATTTTTTGAACACATATAACCTAGGCATTGTGCTAAATGCTTTGTATACACATAAAGGGCTTGGAGCAGTGCCTGGCACATCAGACTAAATAATAAAAGACATTATTGCTATTGTTAGTTTTAACCACTTTACTCTGACACCTCCCTCAGGAAGCCTGGTAATCCAGGGAAGGGGAAGACATAGGCAGAATGACCTGGCCGGGCAGAATTGAAACAGGAACTCTCTCTTTCTCTGGCAACATTGCCCTGGCCGTTTGTGGAAGTGGACAAATGTGTCTGACTGTAGGCGCTGCAGGGTATAGGGGTGGGGACCACTGAAGGCTTTAGGCTGGAGAATAGCATGGTCAGGGGCATTTAGAAACGCTGGGCAGACACTTACATACAGGAGGGGTGGCCTGGGGTGACAGGACAGGAGGCTGAGGGAGCAGGTGGGGAGGTTTTGGTAATGGCCAGGCTAGGAATTGTGGCTGTTTTCAGCTCAAAGCTATGGTTGTACAAGTGGTTCCTCTACCTGTGGCCTCTGGAGGAAGAGGGACCCAAACAACTGCAGTACACCTGGCTTAACGCTAACGGGTCACAGACGTAATGTCAAAAATGAAGCTGTGGAAGCACCAGATGGCAGCAAGGGAGAACTCCTCAGATCACCGGAGGGAGGAAAGCCTTTCTAACCATGTCGCAGAATCCAGAGACCACCAAGCTATAAGACAGATAAATCTGACTCCTCAGAGTCACCATGAGCAAAGTCAAAGGCAAGTGAGAAACTGGGAAAATACATTTGCATAGAATATCACAGATAAAGCACAGATCTCTCCAGTATATAGAGATTTCCTAGAAATTGAGAAGGGTCAACAACCCCAGAGGAAAATGAGCAAAAGGAGCAAAGACATTTCTCACCACTAAAGGCCTTAAACATGTGAGGAAATGTTCAACCTTATTCATAAGAAGAGAAATGCACGATTTAACTGCAATTCCACACCATCTATCCCTTCTTAAGCTGGCTGGAGGAAATTGCTGTTGGGAGTGCAGAACGATACAACCCTGTAGAGGCCCAATATTTGTTATATTGGTAGTATTTATCAAAATTACAAATTTGTAACCCTTCGGTGCAGAAATCCCATTTGTGGAATTTATCTCCCAGATGTGTCCTGCATGCCCACAAATCGAACCTTGTGCAGCGTCACCCATTGTGATAATAGTGCACGTGGTAGTGAAGGATTGAACACTATTCCAAGCTGAATACACTCTGGCCCATCAGACAGTGGACCACGGTGCAGCTATTGGCGATAGAATGCAGTCCGTCTGCGTGCTGATAGGGAAAGAGTTCCAGGATAAGTGAAAGCAGCAGTGTGCACACAGGGAGCCTGGCTGCTGCCTTCTGTGTAAGAAAGGGAGAATAAGACCATGTGGTCTTATTTGCACACATTTGCGTAAAAAGATGCACAAGAAACTGAGAAAAGTGGTTCCCTGTCCCTGGGTGGTGCAAATGGTTAAGCACTAAACTACTCATTGAAAGGTTGCTGATTCAAACTCACTCAGAGGCGCCTTGAAAGAAAGGCTATCTGCTTCCGAAAGGTCATAGACTTGAAAATTCTATGGAGCATAGTTCTACTCTGCAACACGTCGGGTCGCCAGGAGCCAAAATCGACTCAAAGACAACTGGTCTGTGTTTTGTTTGCTTGTTGCTGTTTTGGTATGGTTCAGGGAGGGAGCAGTGCAAAACATGGGTCAGAACACAGCTTTTCAGAATGGACCTTTCTACAGCTGTTGTGTGTTTGAATCACGTAAGTGTATTACCTATTCACAAAAGATAAAATCCGATGTAAAAAAAACCATCCGTGGTCTGAAATGCGTATACTTCGTTCAGGGAAGAGAACAGCTGTGCACCAGTGGGTGAGCAGGAAGCAAACATGACAAGGACATAAAAAAGGTGCACCGTGCAGAAAGCACTTATGGGCCTTATGGGTTAGGATCGACTCAATGGCAGTGGGTTTCTTTTTTTTTTATGGGTTGGAGTGGGGGGGGCCTCATGATTTAGAGGAGGACAAAATGTACAAAATGTGTCGTGGGAAGGAAAGCTCTTGAGCTGGGTGTTGGTTCAACAGGTGTTGACGGAGATGAGAAATCTCGGGATGGTTTGGGCAGGCAGCGAGAGCGCAGCCTGCCTGGAATGGAGGGCATCAGAGGAGTAAGACAGCATGTGGAGTCAGCATGCGGAGGCTCCCGACTGCCTGGATGGGGCCTGACTCCACTTCACAGGCAATGATATGCCGTTGAAGGGTTTAGAGTCAATAATTGAACCCATCAGAGCCGTTTATTCATCAGGCTTTTCCTGTGTGCCTAGTCATGTGGGCTCTGAGCCAGGTGCTGAGGGTTGCCAAGAGCAGTATGACTCAGCACCCACCTCCCAGAAACAAGCAGTCTCCCGAGAGACAGATTTATAAACAAGTAACTAGAGGGGTCGACATGCTGAGGGCGGAACTAGAAGTCTGCACCAGGCCACAGGAAACAGTTCAATTCATTGATTTAGGGAGATATGGGGGTGTTGGGAGCCTCCAGAGACATCGAAATGGCTAAGTCAAAGGTGGAAATGCTCATCTAATGGATGGTTGTCATTGCAGAAGTTTGGGATGAATGGGAGGGGAGGAGACACTGAAGTTCAGCAACAGGTAAGTCAAAGCATCTAGGACATGCTGCTGTGAGCTGGAAGGATAGTGGTTCCAACAGGAGGGAAAAGCTGGGGGATTATTCCATAGTGCCAGCTGAAATGCCACAGGCAGGAATGGGTACCCAAAACACAGTACATATTAAGTATTACTTACCCATAAAGAGAAATGAAGTTCTGATACACGCCACCACAAGGATGAACCTTGAAAACACTATGCTGAATAAAATAAGTCACCACAAAAGGACAAATATTGTCCGATCCCACTTAAGTGGAATATCCAAAACAGGCAAACGCGTAGAGACCAAACTAGACTAGCGGTGACCAGGGGCTGGAGGAAGCGGGGAGTTACTGCTTAAAGCAAACAAACAAAAGATGATATGTTCTTTTTCTCTTGAACCTTACAGTCTACCAAAAACACACCTAATAAATAAATGTAAAATATTAATAAGCCTGAGTTTTATTATGCAAAGTCCATTTGGAGTAAGCCTCTGTAAGAGGCTGAGGGTTAAACATACACACACAGCAGACAGGTCTCGGGGTGCTGGTGTTGAAAGGAAGAGCAGGTTGACTCTGAGGCAGTAAGAATGAGGAGCTAGGACCGTAGAGTCGGGACTCTGGAAGGAGGCCCTGGGGAGTGAAAATGGGGTCATAGAGTAGCTTGAAGCAGTGGGTGTGGCAGAGGTCACCACAAATGAAGGAGACTGAGAACAATTAATCACACTTGAGATGCAGGGAGCAAGAGAAAGCATGAGTGAAGGAAGAGAAAGAGAAAGGGCAAGATTCGGGAGAGCCAGGGGATGCCTATCCTGGAGGGCAAGGAAGAGAAGAGACCAGAGCTGAAGACTGAACTCACTTCGCACAGACTCTGATCCAACCAGGGGTTGGCAATGTGGACTCCAGCAAGAGCAGCCATTGAGAATGCAGGTGAGGAACTGAGGAGAGAAAGAGAGCACGGTCCTCCTCTGAGAAGACCAGCCTGAGTGGGGAGGACAACAGACCAGACTGGGGTGGGAGGCTCTGCAGGAAGCAGAGCCAAGGTCTTGGCAGCAGTGCTGTGGACTGGGCCCTCCATACGGAGAGATAAATGTGGAACAGACCTGGTCACACAGGCAGCCCGCACCAGCCCAGGCTCTGGGGAGCCGCGGTTACTAGCAGCTGGGCAGAGGCCATGAAGGCAGGTAACAGGGGAGCAGGAGGAAGTGCCCTTGAAAGTCAAAGCTAAATGAAGAAAATATGTCCTCTTCTCACCCACCACCAGGGAGTCTGGGATGGCTGGCCTTCTGCCTTTGTTTCCTTCTTTGGCCCCAGGCCCCTTGAGGTTATGTTTGCAGTGCTGCCCCCAATACTGAGCATACTGGGGCGGGGGCAGGGAGAGGAATGAGGAGGGAGAAGATTGCGGAAGTACAACTCAGTTCAGTAGCGTGTTTAAAAACGAGGTTCTGTTGTTCCCTAGGGGTAAGCATATAGGAGGCCAGCAGGCCATGGCTTGTAGACGCTCTGCTGTGGCAGTAGCTGAGGCTGTCTTCCAGTTAGCAGAGGGCCTGCCCGGGCTGCCTTCCTGCCTGACAGTCCCAGGCCACAGCTCCTCTCGCTCCCTCTGCGTTCCTCACCACCTTCACTAATTCGTCTTCAGAACCATAAGATTATTATAGCAATTATGACCATTTAATACATTAAAATTGTTGCATATGATTATAATCATACATAGTTAAATGATTATTATAACTACAATCATTCATGGAGCCCTTGTGCTAAGTGCCTTATCTTCCTGATCTTATTCAATCCTCCTGACAGCCTCACAAAGTAAGTTTTATTGTGACTGCATTTTCCAGACAGAAAGACAGAAGCTCAGAGGCTAGATGGCTCCATGGTCTGCCTTCTGAAGCTGCTGCTCTGTCCCTGGGACTGAGGCCTGAGCTCATCAATCTCCGCCATCAGCCCGCGCTCAGTTCAGGTGATGCCCCAGCTTTTCAGGCCTTCCAAGCAGGGCCTCCACCCTCCGTCCTGCTTCCCTCACTGTGCCTGCTTTCCTCCCCAGCCAAGCAGTTTACTCTTAACCCCGTCTTCCAAGTTTTTACCTTTGCTCACCATCTTTCCTTTCCTGGAGAGGCCCTTCCTGCCCTCTGGGTGTCCACCTGTCGTAACCAACCCATTCTTCAAGGTCGGAGATGCTAACTCCTTCCTGAAGCTGCTCTATGATCACAGCTGCCACAGAACTCTGGGGAGAGTTCCACACCTTGCTTAAGGCCGGCTTCTAACTCACTCTGTTTGCAGTGGAGCTTGAAGTCTTCCCCCACGGCACCCTCCTGACCCATAGGTGTGAACTCCCTGTCTCTTCAGGAGAACTTCATGGAACACCCCCGCTTCAAGTAACCAGGGTGACATTTTTGAACATCTTTTGCTTTGTCCTTCAAATGGATTAAAAAAAGTGTATCCCCTGCCATGACAAATTCATGCTCGATTTTATAGCAGAACAATGTTATTTTCTAATATCATTAGATGAAATTGAGATTCAGGATGATGTGCTTTTCCCATAGCTGGAACACCCTCTCCACCACCACCAAGAGCCAGTGAGGTACATAGCCAAGTTTAGGAAACACACAGTCCTCCAGGGCAAAGCTGCATCTTGCTTCTAAGCCCTGCATCACAGATGAGTGTTAGTTGTAGAAAGAAATCTCTTCATATTTGCTCAAATGAACTACATATTAATACAACCTACGAAAGCGTCTGCAAATAATCTCTCAGTAGATGCATGTTTCCCTGGTAATCAAAACTACTTGATTAATTTGGTCAGTGAAGCTATTTTGTAGAGCTGGTACAAGCCAACCAACATAGTCCCTGTTGCCAAGGTCTACTCTGTGGTCCCTCCAAGGCTCTGTTGTATTTCCATGTCAGAAATTTACATGTGTTGGTAACAGAGCCAGACCACACTTTAAGTCATGCCTTTGGTCATGGAGCCCTCCCACCTCCCTGTTTGTAGGTTTCCTCCTGCTTCTCAGATTCTAAGATGCCTGATGCTAACAGATGCCTTGCCACAGCTCACCCCGCCCCCTCCTTGCCCTTGGATGCCACGAGCCAAATCAATTCCCTTCAGTGACAACTCCCACCTGCTTAGAATGCTCTCTCAGTGCAGAGAGATGGGGGATTAGCTGGGAGCCAGCCACTCTGGCTTACCCTCCCTGTGTGATTTGGTGGCAATGATTTTTATCTCCATGCCTTGACCTTTCATCTTTGGAACAAACCCATATGGTGGGTGAATGAGAGTAATGTATGTCATGGCTAGGTCCCCCGGGAAGGAGACTGAGTCTTTTTTTGTGTGCAGGCAGTTTATCAGTTAGTATTCTTGAGATCAACACTGGTGAGTGATGGGGAAGCAGGACTGGGAAGAGAGAGAAGTTGGACTTTGATGCAGTCACACAAAGGCCCTCTGGAGGCCGCTGGGATGGCCCTTGAGAGTGGCCTTCATCAGGCTTTAGTTCCCCCATGGTGAGCAGACACTGGGTGTGCGCTAACCAACGGTGAGCGGACACTGGGTGTGTGCCAACCCACGGAAGAGCGTGCCTCCTTGGGCATCAGGGCTCTGGTCAGTCTAGGGCAATTCCTGGAAGGCGGTCTCAGCTGAGAGATGTCAGCCACAAACACTCGCTGCAGCTAGGGGTTGAGTGCCTCAGTTCTGGGCAGAAGGGTGGGAGGACTTGGGGAGTCTGGCCGGCATGTGGCAGTGTCCACCACAGTATGTAAAGTGTCATCAGATTATGAATGCACTCTGCCTGAATTAATAAACTAATAACTAACAGCCCAATACTCCTTTTTAATAGTAGAAGATAACATTTAACCGAAATACTAGATTTGAGATGCTTCAGGGAATGAGGGAAAGTTAAAAATGTGGGGCAACACAAAAGAAATGAGATTTTGGGGGGAAATGGTAGTTTGTGGTGGGTAGGACTCTCCCTCTCACACAGTCGGGAGTGGCCTCTCACAAGCTGCTTTACCACCAGGCCCCAGTCTTAATTCACCAGGACTGGCCCATTTCCTGAGAGAGCTCAGGTGCTTCCTTGAGGAGAAAGAACATGTTTAAAAGGCAAACAAGGAAGGGAACACACTCCACTCATGGATAAAAAGCAAGAAAGTAAACACAGAAGTAAAGGATCTTATATCCCACAAAAGAAGAGCTTGCTGTCACAGTGGGCAAAGCCAGAACAGGCCCATGGTTCCTGTTTGGTGCAGGGCTCAGAGCACTTCAAGAAGATTCGGCCCCTTTCAGAATCACCATTCTCCCACATTTTCTTCACTTTTCTCAAACTGGAGAGTTTACAGCTGTCACTCCACAGCCTGCTATCACTTTCTATTGGCAGTAGACACACATCTCTTTAAAGAGCTGCCAATCCTGACTCCACAGTGATCGTCATTTCAGCCTCTTGAACCCAGTCTTGTGAAATGCCTCAGAGCAGCGGAAGGATACAGCAAACAAATGGAAACTCAGAAAAATACTTTTTTAATCCCCAAGACACAATTTAATACTGTTTGGTTTATAAATATTTCTATTAGCAAACCATCTACTGCATATTCAAAAGATATCCTATAAAATAGACAAAAGTTAAAATGTATTAGTTTCTTTAAAATATAGAAAAATAATGAGAATAATGAGCATTGATCAACCACCTACTATTACTAAGCATTTTCCATGGTCCGGTGATCCTTTAATCCCTACAATGACCCTATCTTGTAAATGAAGTCACTGAGGCTCAAATGAGGTGAAATGTCAATAAGTGGTAGAGCCTGGATTCAAACCTGAGACTTCTGCACTAATAAAAGCCTAGCCTTGTCAAAACAATAGTGTGCTGTTCTGTAGCCAGGTCATTTTCTGAATTTGAAGTGCATATGAATTTGGGAGCCAGTAGATACTGTGGGGCCCTGGTGGCCCAGGGGTTAAGAGCTCAGGTGCTAACCAAAAGGTCTGCAGTTTGAATCCACCAGTAGCTCCTTGGAAACCCTATGGGGGCAGTTCTACTCTGTCCCACAGGGTCGTTATGAGTCAGAACAACTCGATGGCAATGGGTATAGGAAGAGATACTGTGCCTTAAAGAGAATGTGTAGACCCTCCCTCTGTGCTGTTGCACACCAGCGAACACACACATACACACATACACATGTCAGGCCATGCAGAGTAGCTCAGTCATATCTGTTCAAAAATTTCTCCCACCTTCCCAGCAGCTCAAAAACTTAGAGATGCAAAGAAAAGCTCTAAAGGCACAGTTAGAACAGAGAGTCATCAAATTAAGTCCCTGTTTTCTCTGGATTGAAGGGCCAGCATGAGTATAGTCTAAGAGGACTTACTTTTAAGAAGGACCTCAAGCCTGGAGTTCTATTAAATCACCGCCCAACCTCACCTAAGGCTATTCTTCCAAATTACAGCTCTGCCATTTGCCTCACTGTTTCCAGCCAGTCCCACAGCCCCTCTTTGAGAGGCACCTACACCCCAGTTTAAAGAGAAACCAAGATGAAAGTGTCAGATTCGTTCTGCTCTAATCAGTTGGCTGACATTGCAAACATGAACACATGTCCCACACATGCAAAGACCAGCCCTGCACAAAATGACCAGGGTTACAGCTTGTAAAACGTAATTACAGAAGTGAAAGTAAATGAAGCAGAGTCTTGGCTCAAGCAGAGGTGTTATCACGAACAACGAAGTGGACAGCTCTCTGATGCCGCTCCTTTCTAGGGGAACAAAACTCGAGCTGTTGGCCTGTCAAGAGGTAATATTCCAAATGCTGAGTATTTCCCTGCCTGATGGATATTAATTCGGTTATCCACTTTGCCAATGTGTAAATGCTTAGAAACCCTGTCAAAACTAATCTTCTCAGCATATCTGTTCCTAAAGTATACAGTCCTGTAGCCATGTTCAGTATCTATTATTGTGTTATGTTACAATCCCATAACCTTTAAGTTTCTGGTTATTTCTGAAAAATACAGAATTATTTAAAGGGCACTTTGGTTTAAGATGTAGCCCTGGTTGCGTAGTGGTTAAGAGCTTGGTTACTAACCAAAAGGACAGCTGTTTGAATCCATCAGCCTCTCCTTGGAAACCCTATGGGGCAGTTCTATTCTGTCCTACAGGGTCACTATGAGTCAGAGTTGACTCCGCAACAAACGATTTCTAGTTTAAGATATTATTATTATTAATTTTCATATACCTTTCAATTATTTTAACATTATCTTATAAACATTATCATCTTATTAAATTAACATAAATAATTTTTACAAAGTATTTTGAAAAACTGATGTAGTTTCTAAAATACAAATTTTAAGCTCTCTTCAGGAGGTTCCCATACAAGATTTTAAAAAATACGCAAGATGTTTATTTATATTTTGGCTGATGTGTTCACTTATGAGCAAGAATTAGTCCCACAAGAATTAGTGTATTCGTTCTCTTAGATTTAGTAGTAATTTAGAAACAAAATTTTATAGTTGAAAGGAATCTTAAAAATCACTGCATTTGCAACCTTTTGTTTTTTTTATTGTGGTAAATATATATACAGTAAAAGCTGCAAAAGCCAGAACCTGTGTAAGGCAGAAACCTGTCAGAGAAGGAAATCTCTAACGTTATTTTCCACTAAAATGAGCCATAGAAAAGCGGTAGGACTGCATCCTGTCAAAGGTGGAAAACTTGTGAGACCCGGGAAAACTAGGCAGTACCCTGGAGTTCTGGCTCTCACAGGTTTCACTGTATATACATAGAACACAAAACATTTGCCATTTCCACATTTTTTTTTTTTACACATACAAATTAGTGACATTAATTTTGTTCATCATGTTGTGTAAACATCACCAGACCCTTTAGTTTTAACGTAGTGGACATAGAAGACCTGTAGTGAAGGAATTACTCCAGATTTTCTCAAGACTTGTTTAAAAATGAAATGAAATACGTATTTTGGAATATGCATAAGCACATAAGCATTATGAGCAATAACAATAAAACAAAGGCTAGTGAAATTGAAAAGAATGGATTTTCTTTTAATTGATTTCTGAGACTTTACAGACCTCCCTCCTCGCCACCCTCCTGACCTTTCACTAACTAGTCATTTCTATCATTCCCACAGGTCAGCAGCGAGGGAGGAAAAAGCAGCTCTCAGATGTCAAATGCGGCACTGCTGTCACCAGTTTGAAAAGGGTTCCCTGCTGCCAAAGTACAAGACAATTCAAAGGTGTTGATAACAACAATAATCTTAAAAATCATAAACTGTTTTCACCCCTCGAGATGATTCAGTATTTCTCAGATGCAACCAGAAGCTTATGGACTGTGCCTGCCCAGCTATTTACACGCCTACTCGGACGACGGGATTAATTTGACATCCCCCGTCGGGGAGCGTTTGTGATCCATCGCCACCTCTATAGAAGTCGATCTTTGTCAGCGCCAGCGGCTAAGCTGCAGCTCACGGAGCAGATGGTTCCACTTAGCCAGGAGGCTCCATCACCTGTGCGAGCGCGCGCGCGCGGAGGGAGACAGGGGGCTCTTGTGTTTAAAGACAGCGCACCTAGTGCCGCCCGAGACTAAGGAGGCAGCGTTCTTCTTTTCTCAACTGCTTCGCGGAGGGAGGGCCAAAGTGAGGCAGTGTGAAAATTCCTGGGAAAGCCGTTTTCCACGTGGATTCAAACACTTTTGCGGGTGTCCGGGCAGGGTTTCCACAGACATGAGGCCGGTTAGCTGCCAGCCTTTCCCCCGCAGCCTGGAAACAGACGCAAAGCTAGAAGCGTTTCGTCACACCATCTCCTGCTCCTAAAACAGAGATTCTCATACTTTAATGCACATTAGAATCACCCGGGGAGCTCATAACGCTGCCTGCGTCCAGGCTGCACCCCGGACACATGCAATCAGACTCCCTTGGGATGGGACTCAGACATCAAGAGGTTTATAGCTCCCCTGGGGATCCCAGTGTGCAGCCGCCTTTGAGAATCACTTCTTCACTAACTCTTTGCACAAGAGGACTACCCGACATGGTTTCTATCCGAAGGCATAAAGCTGACTATGGACTCTGGATGGCTGTGCAGTCGGGTTATTGCCGCGCTGGTACAAGCACTCGCCCCACCGTGGTGATGCGGGTCTTTCCTGCATGCAATCTGCAGACCCTGTCTAATATTTTCCATACCGGGCAATGAGATCACAAACTCCAAAACACTAAATCAAAACCGGAGGCACTACGGGTCTTCAATAAAACTCCATAGCCCATACACAAGGGAAGGGGCGGGGGGAACAAATTAAAACCATCACTGAGCTGAGGGCATATTATATATATTCATATATACTATATATTTATACATACGCACGTATAAAGGAACCCTGGTGGCACAGTGGTTAAGCACTTGGCTGCTAACCGAAGGTCAGCGGTTCGACCCACCAGAACCCACCAGCCACTCCGTTGGAGAAAGTTTGGCAGTCTGCTTCCCTAAAGATTACAGCCCTGGAAACGTATGGGGCAGCTGTACTCTGTCATACAGGGTCGCTGTGAGTCGGAACGGACTGGAGGGCACACACAGCAACAATGTATGTAGATGTAACAGGCGTTGGGATATTGAAGCAATTAGAAGACAGTATCAAGCAACAGTTGAAACTGACCAAACTAGACCAGGGGTAACCCACTGGTAAAAATCCCTTGTGTCTTAAAGAAAGCTCATCTAAAAGACATGGGATTTTTGATTAGGAAAATTTGCAGGGAGAAATTACATAGAGATAGGCATATGATAAACTAAATGAATATGAAGGAAATCTTACTTTAACAAAAATACGCAATTATAGAAGGCTTCAATATTTTCGAGTTTAAAACAAACACACTCACATCTCTGTAACAAAATTTTTATTCCAAAATAGCGATGTTTCTAAATAATATGTTGACTATAAGTACGATTTATAATTTTGAGCAACCCGGAAATGGGTGATGGAGGATGGAGGAATAACCCAGGCTCACTGTTCCTGGGCTGGAGGGGAATGGGGAACACCCCACCCGCAGATTTTCATATTCTTTTGTGGCTGAAGTGTTATTAAATAATAGTTCCTGCAACCTCCTAACTATCCCATTCCCAGAACTTGAGTTATGTTTATGTGGTGAAAATTGGAGAGTAATTATCTTTAATCAGAAATAGGACAAATCCAGGTAAGCAAATGGATCAGCTGGGCATTCTTTTTAAAATATACTTATTAAAATACACTTTTATTCTTTGCTGTTGTTGAGAATATACACAGCAAAACATACACGAATTCAACTGTTTCTACATGTGCAATTCAGTGACAATGATTAAATTCTTTGAATTGTACAACTGTTCTCACCCTCCTTTTCTGAGTTGTTCCTCCTCCATTAACATAAACTCACTGCCCCTATGTTTCCTATCCAATCTTTCGAGTTGCTGTTGTCAGTTTGATCCCATATAGATAGAACTTAAAAGAGCATATGCTTAAGACAAACATTCTTTACTAGTTAAGCTATTGTTTGGTTTTAAGAAGACTTCAGGGAATATTTTTTGTTTAAGGTTTAAAGATAGATTTGGGAGTTCATCCAGCCTCCATGGCTCCAGAAAGTCTGGAGTCCATGAGAATTTTAAATTATGTTCTGCATTTTCCCCCTTTTGATCAGGATACTTCTATATAACCTTTGATCAAGATGTTCAGTAATGGCAGTCAGGCACCATCCAGTTCTTCTGGTCTCATGGCAAAGGAGACAGTTGTTCATGGAGGCAATTAGCCACACATTCCATTTCCTCCCCCTATTCCTGACTCTCCTTCTTCCTCTGGTGCTCCAGATGAATAGAGACCAATTGTTGTGCCTTGGATGGCCACTTGCAAGCTTTTAAGACCCCAGGTACTACACTACGAACTAGGAGGTGGGACAGAAGCACTCAACATGGTATTAGGAGAATTAACTGGGATGTCCCATGAAACCATGATCCTAAACCTCCAAACCAAGTAACTAAATCTCATGAGGTGTTTGGCTGTATGTAAGCAACCTCAGCAGTTACAATTTTTTTTTTTTGGTCGTTGTTGTAAATATATCTATCACACAACTTTTACCAATTAAACTTTTTACAGGTGCACAACTTACTAACAGGGCATTCTTTTTAATCAAGAAAGAGGGCTCCACACATGTCCTTCAGTTTCTATGTCCTTGGTCTATTCTCCAGGTTCTATGTCCATGAAGGTTTGGAAATTTCCAGAACAACACTCTTTCATTCAAAGGCAGTACATTTGAAGCTGGTTCCAATTAGGCTGGGCTAGTGTAGATGCCTCACATGGGTCAATATTTGCAGCAGAGCAAACCTAATCTTCAGGAGCATCCTCTAATCAGCAAGAGACCCTCCTGCAGTGCTGCCTTTTCTAGTTTCTCACAGGCAGTCATGCCACTGCCATCTCTATTCCCTTAGCAAATGTCCCCCTTTATCTTTGGTAGCCCTGTGGCTACTCTAGATCTTCCCTTTTCCAAATACCAGGACTTGTGCAGGAGGTATGTATGTCCCAGGGACTCTTTAAGTTTCCCAAATATTTCCATTTTAATATTGCTGTTTAGACTTTTAACGCTGTCACATAAACATTTTTGAGAGCTCGCTCCCAAGGTGGGATTTTGATCAGTGCCTGGCACCTTCTGTGGGCTTTTATGTTGTTGGAATGAAATGAGATAGCTCTAACTGCACATACAGATGATCTCATGTAAGTGGAAATTGAGGCTTATTCAACATGCTCACGTCCAGGGAAAGAATGGGAACATGAGAGCAAGAAATAGAGCCCTGAATTGTGCAGCCAGGAGGACATACACTCAAGAATGACGAGCTCCTTCGCGGTGCTCACAGAAAGTGCCGCTTCCTACGAACCGCAGCAGCCGCCTTTAGTTTATCTTTCGCACCCAAGTGCTACATTTAAAATGTTTGTAGTGGAAAAGGACGGTTATAATGCAGTACTAGAATCCCTGCATCTCATGGTAGAAAGTATCTGAGATCTTCGTTTGCAACGCTCAATTTCCCCTTGTTTATTTCTAGTGGGGGTTTCACCGCACATTTATTTTCTGATGTCTGTTTCTCTCATGCCTCTGAATGGAATTGCTGAAGCCTGGACGTCCACTCACGCGGAAAATATTCATCTATTTTCGTTTATCCATTTCATTTTAGGGAAACGAAATTTTTTTCTTTGCTTATCTCACCATGCGTTTCCAAGGACATAACCCGCCGTCAGCAGCCAGTGCAGGCGGAAACACTCCATCTCACAGCCGACCTGACCCGCTTTCAATAATAAACACTTCCAGGCTAACAAATAAAATGCGAAGCTAGGCAAAGAACCGATTTCAAGTCCACCATGGTCACAAGCAGGCCGAATAAAAACAAGCCTCCGGAATGGGTCTAGGCGAAGCCGAGGACTGCATTTATCGCTCTTGGAGCTGGTTTTAGTCTAACTGGCACCATCTTCATCATTTTCCATTTAGAGTTTGGGGAGTCTGTGTGTCCCAACCGGGTGCCGAAGGTACTTCTCGCAACGCCTCACCACTCCCTCCCCTGTGGGATTGCGGAAGCGAAAGAAATGTGTCCCACTGCGGGTACACTCGGTGAGGAGTGCGCACCCGCCCGGCGCCGGGCGGACTGCGCTCACCAGGGCCAATTCAGCCAACCGGACTCCTCCCTCTTCCCCTCACCCTCCTCCAACAGCCCAGTTCACACCCCGCCGCCTTTCTCGCACATTCTTGTTTCAGGCGAGCTAGTTCGCCTAAAGCGCGTTCTCTAAGGGTTTGCAATTCCCTGACCTGGGTCAGCTCTTTCTCTCACACGTTTCAGTGCATCTAGCCACGTCTCAGTTTCCTTTTATCAAATTTCCTCTTCTTTTTAAATGTGGGTGGCGGAATCGCCTCTGCAGACTTCAAGGGGTTGTGGTGGGGGCTGGGGGATAAACACAATCCCACCACGCATAAAACGCGACCACAGCCTGCACTACTTCTTTAAAAAATAGGAAATTAAGAAACTCGGTTTGTTTGAGTTTTAACCACACGACTCAGAGCGCAGTGTCTTAAAAACACAGCAAGAGCGCGGACCTAAGCTGAACCCAGGACACGCGCGGACGCAACAGAGGGCTAAGAAGGCCCGAGCCAAGGACGTCGGAAGGAGTTCCCAGGTCCTAGCCCTGCTCACCCAGAGCCCGCATTGGCTTAGCGTCCCCAGCGGGGGACGGGTGGGTCTCGGCGTTTGTCGTTCGTCAGGCCCTGGCTCGCCCGAGGACCCTCCGGGGGTGCCGCCTGTTTTTTCTGCCTTCATGTCCTTCCCGGAAGAACCGAAACGCGCCCTGGCGCGCCTGGCTCCGCGGTTGCTCCTTCAGCCCTGCGGGCCCAGAATGGGGCTTTCGTCTGCTTGATTAGGCTTCCCTTAGGGGCCCCGAAACGCCTGGGCCCCTGGAAGACCCCGGCCTGCTCGACAAGCATGTTTGTTTGCACCCAGATAACTTCCCGAAACAGTCCCAACAAAATCCAAAACGACGCAAGAGATGTGAAGTGGGGGCGACTGTCTCTCCAAGGAGCGTCGAGTCACCAAGTCCCTGGCTGTCCCGCAGCCCTAACTTTCCGGCGCTGCGTTCACCGCTGGGAGGTGAACGGTCAGGGAAGCTTCACCGGCAGCCGTCCCTGTCTCCAGACCCCAGACCCCAGACCCCCGGAGGACAGGCACCCCTTCCTGCCTCCTCTTTGTCTCACGCATTTGGAACCGAGCTCACCTCCCTTCTTTATCTTTCTCCGGAACCTGGGCCAATTCCCGGAGGCGGCTTGCGGAGAAGTAGGACTCGGATTCGTCTTGCACCCCTGAGGAAGCCGGCCCTAGCCCGACGCGTTCAGTCCTGGGCCCGGGAGCGCGACCTCAGTTCCGCGGCTCCGGCGCCCCTAAGAGCCGCTCTCCACTTTGCGGAGCGCTGGGCCCCGGACGTGCAAATCTGCAATGTCAAACCCACCAAGCAAAATCGCTCAACCGGCCAATTCTTCCTCTGTGCGTTTAGGGCCGACCACGTAGCTGCCCCCAGGTCTTGGCGGGGGCCAAGCTGCATGCCAGGAATGTGGGAGAGACGTTTCTTTTCTTTCGGCAATCCCACCTTTGGGCTATCTCGCCCGCAGCCCAGCCTGTGGCTCTGGAATCCGCCGAGCTCGGCCAGGGGCCGACAGGAGGCGACAAACTATAAGCTCGCGGGTGCAGAGGGCTGCAGCGAGCACTGTGTGGTCCCGACTTCCCGCAGCTGGCGCCTGGGGCGTGAGGTGAGGGCCGACGGGCTCTGCCACCCAAGAGAACTTCGGGAGCAATCCCTGTCTCCCCCAGACTCCGGCGGCTTTCGCTGAGGGAGGGGCGATTCATCATGGGCTGAGCCTTCCTGCCAGCGCCCCGCGCTCTGTGCGCAGAGTTGGAGTGGATGTTCCCCTGTCGAGGCGGGTAGGGGCGAACCAGCTCTCGGGGTGGCACGGCCGGCTTTATTTGCTCTTCTCTAAGCGTGGCTGTCGACTCCTCGCCTACAGGAGAAAGAAATGGCTTTAGCTGCTTTTCAGGAGCATGGGAAAGCGCTGGGCTGAGGCATGGCTGCTGCATTTCCCCGGTACCTCTTGGGCTCGGGCGCCCGACTTGAAATACAGGAGAGTCTAGGTCAGAAGTGAGCAGGTTCCAAACCACCTGGAGAGAGCTGAGAGGGAGCTTACTCACTCACTCTCCGTGGCCTCAGAGCACCCCTCGCCCGCTGCGCACCCAGTCCTCTGCTCCGCGCCTTCGCGGAGCTCCTGGCTCCGATTTATACACCTTAATTCAATCTCCCACTTCCCCAAGTTCTAACACTGACCCGGTGCACTAGGGGTGAGCAGGCCTGGTCCTTCCAAACAGTTTCTTTACCATCCTCTGTGTTCACTCCCTAGAGCCCCAACCCTCAAACTTCTTTCTGGTCCCCGAGGCCTTCCCAGGGCTCCTGGAACCTGAGGCTGAACTGTGTTCTCGGCGCTGCCTGAAACGAGAGTCCTCACTTTTTTTGAATCTGCTTTCCTTTTTCCGTGGCCCCTGCCCCAGTCTTGGAGGGCCTCTAGCGCTCGCTGCAAAGAGCCCGAGATTTATGGTTCAGGGCCTTTAACTGACATTCTTCTACAGGCTGATTAGGAGCCAGCGATGCTCTCCGGCCCCACAGAGGAGGGAAAGGTGTCGTAGCTTCGGCCGCCGCGGCTCCTCGGTTTAGCTGGATCCATCTCAGCCTCGGGCGGTAGCATTGCGCTGGCGCAGGGTACCGCTCTCTGACGGCTCCCGGCCCTGAGCTTTGAGAGGGGTTCTCTTCCCGCTTCCTGAGGAGAGCTGGGAGCTTCCGCGAGTCCTAGGAACCAAGGCTGTTGCTAGGCTCCCTCCTAGATCCTTTTTTTCCCTCCTAGCTCGGAACTCCCGGGCTCCTCCTCACGCCAGTTAAGGTGCAAAACCAGGAGCTTCTCCCTCCACCTGCTCTTCCCCGGCCCCCGCCGCGAGGCTCTCTCCGTGATTGCCACGGTTAGCCACATAGTCTGGAGGGTCCAGAACTGGGCGTTGATGCAGAATAAAAACAGAAAAGAGGGTTGGCGGTTAATGCCAGGGTTAAAGACTTCAGGCTGCGCAAACGCCCTATTAAATGAAGGAGAAAGAGCCATTCTGTGGTTTCACAAAGACCCACTGGAGGTTGGTGCTCTGGGAAAGGTAAGGTCGGGCTCCTCCGGGGTAGAGGAGTGAGGGGTTCCAGGACTTGGGAGAAAAAGACCGCCCGTCAGGCCTAGAATGAGAGCTACGCGTGCTACCTCCGGCGAACGCCTGCGGTCGAGAGGGCGTCAGATCCCTGCCCCTGGAAGCAGCAGGTCAGATCCCTTTCCGGCCTGCGCCCTCTGTCACCTCTTGGAAAGAAATGAATTCGGGTGGGCGGCCTTGCCGCAGGGAGACAGAATCACTCCCACTACCCCAAAGGAGTTGGTGGCTATTAAACGTTGTAAAGATATACTGAGAACAGGGCTGGGGAGTCGTCAGAAATCGGACATGAGGGGGAGTCAGTTCCCTTGTAACCCGTCTTGCACCCTCCTCACCAGGCAGCTGCAAGCCAACTACCTTGCAACGAACAATTTTTTATTCTCTGATATCGTGGTAGTCGTAATGGGGGTGGAGGTGGTAATAAAACCGAAACCAAAGCCAGTGCTAGTTTTGATGCTACACTGATCTAGTACTAATAAACTTAAAACGACTCCCCATCGCTCCCAAAGCCCGAGGGGGGAGAGGGCTGCGAGGGGCGCAAAGAGAAGGGAAGCTTCCAGGCCCAGCAGGGGCTGGGAGGGGTGTTTGTGTACATAAGTGGGGGGGACGTCCCGGAGGGGGGTGGAGGGAGGCCGAAGTGGGAGGGCAGGAGGGGGTAAAGTTTCAGGGCGGATGCGGGGGACGCCCGGGCGCAGTGACGGGAACCAATGAGCTGCCAACTAGCGCGTCTCCGGCGTGACTGCGGAGATTGACGTGGAGGACACGTCAAATTGATCCCCGCACGCTGCAGCTTCCCGATCAGACGAATTTCTCCCAATCGGATGAAGTTCACTCTGGGCCTAGGGTCGCGGGCGTGGAGAGTGTCCTGGGAGCCTGCGGCTGCGGCGGCGGCGGCGGCGGCGGCGGCAGGCCGGAGGCCGAGCGGTGGCGCGCTTGGCGGCGGCGCAGGGCGCGTCTCCAGCCCGCGCCCAGGCCGCCGCGGCTCTCGGCTCGCGCGCGCCCTCCCTCTATGCCTCTCCAGCGGCCGCGGCGCCCGAGCTCTCCTGGACTGCGCTGGGCCCTGCCCCCGCCGCCCCGGCGCCAGGCAGCCGGCTGGCCAGCACGCCATGGGTAAGGGGCGGGCAGCGAGCAAGGCGCGGGCGGGCTGAAGATGTGGGTCCTGTACCGGCACCTCCTAACCCTTTCGTCTGTTTTCCCTGGGTGATTCGATCCTGGGGTGCGAGCGAGCCACGTTCTCCGCACGTCCTCAGCCTTCGGGGGGTAGTTCGGCGCGACCCGGGAGAGGGTGTCCCAAGTAGCGGCGCCAAAAGCGAAAGGAGGGCTGGAGCGCACACTGCCCCGCTTCGAGTTCCCTACGGTTGCTTCCACTCCCGGAGCCCGACCCAGGCCGTTTGCCCTCGGGCTCCGAGCCGTCTGGGAATCCTCGGGTTTTCTTGTCTCCTTTGGACGCGCGCCTGCGTGCATTCTCTGTCCCGCGCGGCCACCCTTGGTTAACCCGCCGGTGTTTTTTCCCCCGCCCTCTCATTCTCGCCGGGCCCGTCCGCAGAGCAGACGTATGGCGAGGTGAACCAGCTGGGCGGCGTGTTCGTCAACGGCCGTCCCCTGCCCAACGCCATCCGCTTGCGCATCGTGGAACTAGCGCAACTGGGCATCCGACCCTGTGACATCAGCCGGCAGCTGCGAGTATCCCACGGCTGCGTGAGCAAAATCCTGGCGCGCTACAACGAGACCGGCTCCATCCTGCCCGGAGCCATCGGGGGCAGCAAACCTCGCGTCACCACCCCCAACGTGGTCAAGCACATCCGGGACTACAAGCAAGGCGACCCTGGCATCTTTGCCTGGGAGATCCGCGACCGGCTGCTGGCCGACGGAGTCTGCGACAAGTACAACGTGCCCTCGGTGAGTTCCATCAGCCGCATCCTGAGAAACAAGATCGGCAGCCTGGCGCAGCCCGGGCCTTACGAGGCGAGCAAGCAGCCGCCGCCGCAGCCCGCGCTGCCCTACAACCACATCTACCAGTACCCCTATCCCAGCCCCGTGTCGCCCCCGGGCGCCAAAATGGGCAGCCACTCCGGAGTCCCGGGCTCGGCGGGCCACGTCAGCATCCCCCGCTCGTGGCCCTCGGCGCACTCGGTCAGCAACATTTTGGGCATCCGGACGTTTATGGAGCAAACAGGTCAGTCGTGGCGGCCTCCCGCAGTCTTCCAAAAAGGGGCAGAATTCACCGGGCGGGCGTGCGGGCGGGAGTCACACTTACTCTCCTCCCCCTGACCGGTTCAGGCTCAGAGGAGGGCTCGAGGCTTGCTGGGGAGGCCCCGGGGGCGCGGGCCTTCTGTGGGAGCCCTCGGACATCTTGAACTTTTTATGGCAAGTATGGAAAATATTTCCCAAGTGGAAGAGCAATCGCCGACCACAAATTCGGAGGCCTGAAATTGCGCTTTTTCGTTCTTGGAAAAAGTATGCAAACCCCTATCTCCAGATCTAAGCCAAACAAACCGCTCGGGGAATTCTGCGACCCTTTCTTTTAGCTTTCTGGATTCCTCACCGTACCCCAGAAGGTTCCATCCTTGTCCATTCCAGGTGCAGAGAGTCTTTTGAATAACAGGGAAAGTGGCTGTGTGGCCGATCTTACTAGAGGCCTGGATCTCTAGCAGGCCCGGGGCCTTGCGGATCCTGGAGCAGGGATTCTGACTGACGGCCCCACGGGCAGCCGGGACACTCGAGATGAAAGCTCACAAGGATTTGCCCTTCCTCTGCAATTAACTCAGTACACTGTTGGTCCTCTCTCTCGGTAGTGGGGGTGGGGTGGGGGTGGCAGTGAAGGGAGGGAGAGGTTTGAGGCAACCTCCGTGCCCGGCTGTGGTAGGACGTGTGGGGATCGAACCGGGTTTCTTGTGTCTTGGTACTGACCCCTGCCCCCAGAAGCCGGCGGGGGATAGCGCTCTCCTAGAGCGATAAGAGGCAGAATTCTCGGTAGCCCAGGAGGTAGAAGGGGCGGCGGAAAGGGGCCAGGAGTGCTTAGCTCCAGCAGCAGGGGAGCGCTTCTGGGGCCCTACACACGCTTTGTTTCTCCGCGTGGTTAGAATCCAGCCTGGGCCTCCCGCTGGGACCAAAGCTTCTCCCGGAGCGGCCGGTGGGCAGCTGTCTGGGAGGTGACCCTGCTGGGCCTGCGCTAAGATCTGGAGCTTTCCTCCGGTCCGCACGCACACGTGCATGGCGAGTAGATCTGCGCCAAAGTCGCGCTCTGGTCGCAAGGTTGACACCTCTTTAGGGGAAACTCGGGTGTCTTCGGAGGCAATTCCGAGCAGGATAGTCTCCTAGATCCCCAGATGCTTGTCAAAAGACTTTGAGAAACCATGTAATTCTCACGAGGCTGCTGTGAATTTGTAACTAGGACCCAGCACCCCTTTCCAGGCACCACCTCTGGAGAGCTGGGTAGCTGCTGTGGCCGAGGACGCCCATCCTCTGCGCCACAGGCCGCCTCCCCGCCAGATCTTCCATTTCGGGGGAAGTGGGTCGAGGGCTGAGGGGAGCGAGGAGCAGGCCCCACCGACTTCCTTCCTTCTGTCCCGCTGGGAGTGAAAGCGAAGCGCCGCGGGCAGCGGTCACTCCGCCTCTGATCGCTTTCTGAGAGTTCGACCACCCTTACGCGTTCGGGCAACCCCTTGGCCGGGCTTTTGTATATGAGCCGGCTGATTGTAGGCACGTGTGTAAACGACTTGGCGGGTGGGCCTCGCGAGTACTCTGGGCAGGGTCCGACGCCCCTTCTAATGTGTCCTGTGCCCTCGGCAGGGGCCCTGGCCGGGAGCGAAGGCGCCACCTACTCCCCCAAGATGGAAGACTGGGCCAGCGTGAATCGTACAGCCTTTCCGGCCACCCAAGCAGTGAATGGACTCGAGAAACCGGCCTTGGAGGCGGATATTAAATACCCTCAGGTAACTGAGTGGCAGGGAACGTATCCTTAACTAAGAGAGCAGAACGGATAGAAGACGACAGGGAGACAGAGAAAGAGACAGAGAGGGACAAGAAGGACAAATGGAGAGAGAGGGAGGGAGGGAAGGAGGGAAGGAGGGAAGGAGGGAGCGAACTTGACAAGCCGACTGAGCGCCAGTGCCGAAGTGTGTGCATTCCGTGTGTTTGTCTGCTTTTTCTCTGGCTCCATGGTTTGGCCGGCTTTGGTGGTGGATTGATTTGCCTTTGGCCGAGATACATTTGCTAAAAAAGCTGGAATCCTGAGCCACAGATAGGTTGAGGATCCCACTTTCTCTAAATCCAGAATGAATTCCATGTTCCAGACTCTAGTTGTATTATTACAATTAGAGTGGATTTTAAATTGTTATATATAGAGTATGTGTAACAATTAGAGTGGATAAAAAAATAAAATGCCCTTACTAGTAATATTAGAGGCTAGGCCTCATCTGGAGATAATTGACCGGGACAACTTGGGGAAATGAGGATCCCCACTCAGGAGTTGCTGGGGAGGCGGCGGGGAGGGAGACCGCTGGGAAGCCCTTGGCTGACCATCTGTCCCCTCTACCCCCAGTCGGCCTCGAGCCTCTCTGCGGTGGGCAGCTTCCTCCCGGCCTGCGCCTACCCGGCCTCCAACCAGCACAGTGTGTACAGCGCACCGGGTGGTGGCTACCTCGCCCCGGGCCCGCCCTGGCCGCCTGCGCAGGGCCCCCCGTTGGCACCCCCCGGGGCCAGTGTGGCCGTGCACGGTGGGGAGCTTCCTGCAACAATGACATTCAAGCATCCCAGCCGAGAAGGTGAGGGGCGTGGGGGGAGGGGCGGGATAGATGCCCTGAGGACTAGAAGGGGTGCAGGGGAGTGGGTATAAGCCTGAGAAAAGGTGATAATGAGAGAAAGGGAGTGGGGTGGGGGAGAAAGGACCTGAAATACTCCAACCCAGGTGCTACACGACATCCTCCCTGTTAAAAGTTATGCATGTAGCTTCTTGGAGCAGGTTAATTTCTAACAGGTGTATGGCTGTGTTTCTAGAAAGGTACACTGAGGTTAAAAGGGGACCCAGGCCTGTCCCCCATCTCAGAAGAGGGTCCCCTGAGTGTACAGAGGAGGAGAAAGAGGGTCAGGCTGGCAAACAGAACTCCTGGGTTTGGATCCAGTTTTTGTGCCCTTGGTCAAGTTATTGCTCCTCTCTGAGCCTCAGTTTCTCTCTCCAGCCATAGAGGAGTCTAGAAGGCATCATCCAGCTCCATCTTTCTGGGGTTTGTGGAGCTTTGCCTTCTGCGTTAGACCTGCCGTGGAGCCTGACTCCTCCACACCTGGACCCCTAGAGGACACTGCTCATCTGTTTCTTCCAGGTTCCTTTTTACCAGGCCTGGTCTCTCCTTGGATTCATTTTAAAAAAAAAAATGCTTCCTGTGGGAAAGCAGAGAGCACTTCAGTCCTGTGCCCCTAAGTTCAGGCTCTTCTGAACTCTGTGTGGTTCCGGACCTTTCTTTCTTTCTGTCCATGAGAAATGCGTCCAGGAGTTCTGCCTCTTTTTCTTTTCCTCCTTCTCTTAAATCTTCTCCTCCGTAAATCTGCTCCCAGATAAGCCAACTAACAGATCTGAGGTATCTTACTAACAGCCAGCAGTATGAGGGGCATTTCCTACACTGACCTTTGGTTCCTGGTTTTTCCTTTAACTTGAAAAAAGGTCACCCTACCTTATGCCCTCATTTTTGCCATTGGCAAAGGAGGTAGTTGGATTTCATGATCTCCAGCCAGCCTGTATTTAGATCTGTATGGGCCAGCAGTTTGCAAAGGCCTTGGAAGAGGAGGGTATCACGTGCCCCTGCAGAAAGGGGGGCAGGGCACAAACTTGGGGGCAGTATGGGGCAAAGGGGTGTTCCCATATTACAAAAGAACTCTTACTAGCTGATCTAGTGAAGGTCCTTTTATAATATGGCAGGTGAGAGAGGGCAGGTATCGATAGGGCAAGTGGAGATAGGAGGGGACTTCCTCCTTAGTGAAACCCAGGCAAAAAGTGCTATTTGCAAGTAGTTGAATCATCTCTGTGAGACATGGGGAGACATGGTGATATGATCTGAGAGGGAGAGAGAGGATTAAGATGCCATTGATAAGTCAACTGGGGGAGCAAAAGTATTTTTCTCTTTCTACCTTCCCTATAGCAAAAACGTCCTGTGATATTAGGATAATGTTAATTGCTTAACTATAGTCAAATTCAAGTAAAGAAAATTTATAAAAATTGAGAATTAAAACTCCTTCATGCTTTAATTTTAAATTTAAATAATAGGATCATATCACCTGTTCAATTATAGGAAAATCTAAGTAAAGGAAATTAAAAAAAATTGAGAACTAGAACTCCTTTATGCTTTAAACGTAAGGACAGTTAGGGGCTTCAGGGTGAGTGCTTAGCTCTTTAGCCCTTGGTCTCTAATCTTCTCAACAATTTAGCTCATCCACTGAATTAGGAGTCGAAATGAAATCTGCTTCATTACATTCAGCAACAAATCACTTAACTAAGCAGGTTTATTTGAATTAGAAAAGCATATCCACAAATTTAAATGATTTCCTCTGGGTTGGTCCAAAGGAAAAGGAAAAATTAGCACAAGGACTGTCTGTCTTCAGAGGTCGTTTTCTAATAGAGCCACTTTGTCCCGGGACATTCCAATCTCCACATTAGAAACAAACTATGAAGTGAAGATAACAGTCCCAAGCTAAAACATACAGTTCGGAATTCTAAACTAATTCTAGTTAATTCAGGGGGAGTTTTCAACATTTAGACTAGTTGGTGGTTGATTTTATTTAGAAGATACTTTCCCTTCAGAAATGGCAGAGCTATGTAACGGCGCTGGCACCCTTGTCGCGTTTGCCACTTATGTTATGAAACATCCCACACCATATTCAAAATCTACAGCAATAATTAGCAATGCTAGTTATTAAATTAACAATTTCCTGATCCTCATGGTTCTTTAAAGGTGCAGGTAAAAGGAGCATTGAATAAATCAAGTCCATCATTAAAAAATGGTTTCTCAAGTTGGCATACAGGTGTATCTCTTTGATTGGGAACATAAAAATAATCGTGCATTATCTGCCCTTTTCCACAGGGTGAGAATTACATACTTCCTTGGATTACAGATTTCTTATTCCTTTTCTCATTGGCAGAAATTTTCACTTCAAAAATGTACTCCCACCACCCTAGTGGTCTTTGAAAAGACAAAACAAGATGATTTGAATCTCTGCCTTTTACTTTCTCATATTTGCTTAAGAAATTAATATCTTCAGAGATACTTGTGCCAGGAGACGATTTGCTATTATTCATTGTTCAGTTTATGAGAATGGTTGGAATAGCATTTACAAAGACGCAGGGTATTTTGCTCAGTGAAAAAACAAACTTCTGGTCATCTAGATAGCGCGAGAGCAAGTGAGGGAGCCCTGGTGGTGCAGTGGTTAAGAGCTCACTGAAAGGTCGCTGGTTCAAACCGACCAGTGGCTCTGAGGGAGAAAAGACCTGGTGATCTATTCTGGTAAAGATTACAGCCTTGTAGCAGTTCTAGTCTATCCTATAGGGCCACTATGAGTCAGAGTCGGCTTGAGGGCACACAACAATATCAATGTGATATGTATGTATGATTCATCTACATCTGTCTGTCTGTCTACCCACCCACCCACCATCTACTTACGTATCTTCCTGTAAATAAACATCTCAAAGTTACCTGATCAAATATCAAATTATGTGTTAAAATTGATTAATTTTATCTTGGAAAACAGTAGCGAAGCTGGGTTCCCTATTATGTAGGCAAGAAGGTATGATTTCTATCTCCCACCCTGGGAAAGAAAACTTTAATTCTTGGGAACTGGGAGAAAGATAGAAAGGTCCTCTTGATCTACATGTTCAGGGCCTTGCATTCAAGGAATCTCAACACCCATCAAAATGTCTCTTCATAGACAGGTCACACCTTATTTTTTTTTTCCCTAGGCAGGTGACAGACCGACCAGGCCTCTCCTCAAGGCGACTGATATATGTACAGTGTGTTTTCAGAAACCACCAAAACCCCGTTGTTCTAAAGTCCTTCTTGGCTAGGCTTTGGAAAGACTAGAGATTCCGAAATCGAATCTATAAGATATTGCATAGGTATAAAGAAAATGTATTGTTTTGTTAAAGAGAACTTCCGGTCCAGTTACCTCTACTCACAAATGAGTGCTTGGAGAATCCTAAAAGCGAACGTTGCCTGAGCGCCCTGCAGCAACCAGCTCCAGCCTCCTTTGACCCATCCCCGCGCCTTCTCCCCATCCTCCGCTAGCGTCCCAGTGCGCCCTGCAAACGCAGGCAAATTATGTCCCAATATTTTAAAACGCCAGTCTCTATTCTTGCCCCCTGGGTTTAAATGAGCCTGCAGAGTCCCTCCGAGGTCCCCACTTGACATACACACCCTCGTTGTCCCGGGGTCTCAGGGATGTAAAAGGAGGGGAGAAAAGATCCTGTGGGGAGGCACTGGTGGGGCTACTAGCTAAACCAGGCAGCAGGATTCGCCCCTGCAGGGTGGCGTGGAGTCCGTCCTGGGCTCCCCGGTGCTTATTTTTCAGGGTTCATTTTTTCCTTTGTCTCTAAGGCAACCGGCAAGTGCCGAGAAGTCTCCTCCTCCTCACATGTTTTCTAAACACTCACCTTTATGTGTGTGTACAGGACGGAAAGAAAAGATCTGAAAAGCTCTCTGGCTGGGCTGTCGCAACTGCGTTTAGGAAAAAGCTGGGTGGCAGTGAGGGTGGTGGCGAGGAGCCTCTCTCTGTCTTTAGATCCCTTCCCCCTTCCGACCCTCTTCTAACCAGGTGTGTATGGCGGGGGGGGGGGAGTGGGCACCCTTCACACACAGGTGTTGGCTCCAGGCAGCCCTAGCAATTTGTTCCAGGGGTTGGAGTTGGGGTGCAGAGGAGCCGCAGGAAAAAAAAAAAATCCAGAGTTCTCCTTCACCCCAAATGGAGGCACTCCAAGCTTCCCTTTTAAAGAACTTGTTGGGGGGAAAAGAAAACTGAAAACAGGCCCCTTTGGGTATAAACAAGTTTGTGTTCCGTAGGCCGAAGCAGCTGAGTCGCCGGAAAACCAGGGTTGCGCAATGGCGGCGTCGCTTTTAGGCTTCCAGTAGCAAAACCTGAGCCCCTTCCCAAACCCTAAATAATAGATCATCGCGTGGAATGCCGCCCCATCAACAAATCCACTGTCAATCCGGAGGCCTGGAGGTCCCAGGACGCGCTTATGCCCATAGCAGTAAGCGAATCTGCACCCCTGGCTGCGTGGGCACAGAGCAGTCAAGTGCGTTTGTGTCCTATGTCAGAGGAGTCCTGGCCGCTCCAGGCCTGCCGCAAAGGGAATCTTTGGTGACCAGTTCTCCGCACGGTTCGCTCCTGCCCACCGCAAGCGCCCTGAGCCGCTGGTGTTCAGCGGCCGGGAGCAGCTTTGAGAGGCCACGGCCCTGGCGCACGATTAGGGTTGGCAGTGGCAGCAGGAGGGCCGCGCGGATTGCAACGCCCAGTTTCCTTCCCCTGAAGCCGGATCTGAAGAGATTTCCCTGGGGCGCAAGGGTCGGCTGCGCCTCTCTGAGCGCACCACCTCATCTGTGCGCAGGGCGGGTGGAGGGGGACGCTGGGCGGCAAAGGGAATCGCACACGGTGGGTGGTCAGGGAGCGCTAGCAAAAGGCTTTGCCCAGAGCGCCACTACCCCAGGCCAGACTTCCGGGGAGGGGAAGGGCGGGCGCGAAGGGCGGTCGGCTCCCTTGGAGAGCGCGGGGCCAGCTCTCTACCCCGAACCCCTGTCATCTCTAGCGCGCTCGCCGCCCAGCCTTCGCCTGCAGATGCTCCTGCTACTGCCGGGTTGGCGCGCGTCTGGGGGCCCAGGTCTCTGCCGGCGAGGCGCTAAGCGGTGACCCGACGCCCCTGTGCTTCCTCCTCAGCGGCCGACCGGAAGCCCCCCAGCCCGGATGCCAAGACCCCCGACGCCCTCGGGAGCTTACACGGACTGCCCATCCCCGCCTCCACTTCCTAGGCGCAGCTCTCCCCGAGCCCGGAGGAGGTGCACCGGCGTGCGGACGAGGCGCGCAGGCAGGAGCGGCGGAGACTAGGACGCGACACTGGAGCCGGCCCGTGGGCGCTGCTCCGCCGGCCCCAGCCCTGCACGCTGACCTGGGCGGCCGGCCACACTTCCTTCACCCGCCCGGTTCTTAGTCCTTGTCTGAACTTCGGCTTTACAATGTTGGACCCTCGTCAGGATCCTTGCTCCGACGTGGCCTCCCACGCCCTGCCAGCCTCGGTTTTTTTTTTTTTTTTTTTTTAATTTTCTTTTTCCCAGGCTTGTCTGTCTGTCTCCCTCTCTTTCCCCCATCTCTCGCTCTTCCCCCTCCTTCTTTTCCCAGCCTCTCACTCTTCCTCCTTTTCCTTCCTTCCTTCCCTTTGTCCTCTCTGTTTTCTTCTCCCTCCTCCCTCCTCCTCCTCCTTTCTTCTGTTTGTTTCTTGGGTCTCTTTTCTCTGGTTCATCGGGACAATTCCCAGTCCTTCCTTTTGTGCCTTTTACAATCAAGGACTCTATTTCCTTTAACCTCGGGCACTCCCTCCCGCCTCGTCCGAGAGCGCCCCAAGTTGTCTCCCAGTCCTCCTCCAGCAGCTAGGACTCAGCAGCCCCACCCCTCCGAGCGCCCCCTCCCTCCCAGCCTCAGCCCACCAGGCCTCGAACCGAGGAAGTGGACAGAGCAGCCCACAGCCTTTTATTTTGTATTTTTATACTAACGGACAGAACAAAAACCCAATGGACTGTCGCCTTCGCGGCCTCCCCTCACCAAGTATATTGTCTGGAAATCTGTATTTTCTCATTAGTCGGTGGCTGGGTTTCTCTTTGCTTCCTCAGAGGTGATGTCACCTAAAAGAAGACCGGGGCAGGGGCAGGAGCTCCTGGAGCGGGTAGTGGTCGCAGTTGTTAGAAAACCGCATGGCCTGGAAATGTCCCCTTCCCGACACTGGAATTCTGACACACGGTAAAGGCATCATCACTGTTTTTTGGTGTTCAGGGGTCAGCACATTAGTTTATTTAAACCACAGACTGCTCGGGGCACAAAGGAGCATTCGGGCTTCTGGTTTGCAAGGGGTGTGTGTGTGCGGTGGGGGAGAACCCCCCAGAAAGTGTCTTCTAGAGTCATACACAAGAGCTGTTAACTGCTTCAAGTTAAGGCAAATTTCTAGTCATAAAAATGTCACTGGTGAGAGTCTGCTGTCACCTGCAAACGTGGAATAAAGGAGAGCATCTTAAGTACCCTTGGTGAAGGTGAGCAGTGGCTGGCTGTGCCTGTTTTGAGTGTTGTATAGTTCCACCTCTCCTACTCTACCCCTGAGTCTTCAGGATGCACATTAGGAAGAGGAAATGATTTGATTGTTTATTCATTAGCACTTGCAGCCCAGGTTGGGCAAGAGGCAGAAGCGAAAGTGAAATGGGAGGGGCATTTGCCATGGGGCAGCCCTGGCCCAGGACAGGAGAGCCCAGGGAAGGGACATGCTGACTGCAGGTCCCCCTCCTCCTCCTGCCATCTCAGGCTTAGTCCCTGGATCTGAGGTAGAGAGGTAATATGCAGAAATCATCCTAAAATTAATTCTTACAGGAATAAAGTGGACAAAAGACAGTGAGCAGCAATTGGGGACTTTTTCCAGAACATTCCTAACATTCTAAAAGGTGAAGAAAACTATCTCAGGCTAGTGAATCTAAGAGGTCTCTGCTAATTGTTTTGTTTTTCCTCCTCCTGTTTGGCTTTCTCTATTCATCCATTTAGAAACTGATAGCAGGGATTTTTGAAATGAGGTTTTTGTGTTTAATAGCAATGAAGAGGAACTGCCCGCTCGGTGTGCATCTGCTCAGAATATATAGAGGGAAAAAGGGGGGAAATTACTTTCATTGCATCTCTGTGATGATAAGAGGTATTATTCACAAGAGAATATTTGCTTGTTTTTCAACATAGAGATGTTCTTCCCAGGTTATCAGGGTCTCTCACCTTAAAAAAAAAAAAGTCTCATTTTATAGGTGGAATGTCGGGGGCTACAGATTTGATTTCTTTTCTCTGGGCTATCTAGCAAGTTATGAATTACAGGGCTTGGGCATGGAAACTGGGTGCCATTGTCTCATGAGAGAGCCAGGACTGGGTTCCCAACTTTGAAAGCCTGGGCTCCCCAGCCTTATTAGCCACTCCATCTTGTGGGAAAGCTGGCCATAATCATCGTAGGAATAAAGTGTAAAAAAGATGAAAACCCCCCAGGCTATCAGTTTTTTCATCCTGTCTCTATGTTCTTGGATGAGCTTTATATGCTCCGTTAGCTTTTCATCAATAGGATTTTCATGATTCCATCCTTGCTGCCTGGAGGAGAGCTGGTCTACTTGGGCAGGAGGAAGGCATCTCACCCCTTTCTGAAGAAATGGGGATCTATACAACCAAATTCTGTCTCTGAGTTGTCTACATCCTCATTTTCCTGCAACTTCCCATGTCTTCTGTGTTTGAGCTGATCAGGGTTAAAGGGGAGAAGAGCTCGGAATGCAACCCAGGAAAGATGGAAGGGGCCTGTGTTTTAAATGCCACTGCAAAGCCAGGTACTTTCCAAACCCATCCCAGACTGTCCCCGCCCTGTGACTGGAGGTGGGACTTTCAGAGTTACCTGGCTCTGGGGTGAGCGTTCACAGAGGATGGGTAGCATTTGCAGGTACAGTGCCAGCAGGCACTGCATTTCTGGTGGGGAATGCAGGGACACACCTTTCTGGAGGCTGTGGGCCCTGGAAGGACCCCAGTAGCTCGGGTTAACCCCTGCTGCGATGGATTGTGACTGAGGCCTGTGACTTCTCTGAGCCCTGGGTCTTTGTGAAATCCACCCTCCCATGGATAAAGCACACTATGAGCTGGCCTGTTGGAAGACTGGACCAGTCCGTGTCTCTGGAGACGATTTTGCTCAGTTGTTCATAAATGGTACTTTTTGAAAATTTAAGTATTTTTTAAAAGATGCCATTGGAATATTGCATTTTTGTTCTTTGTGTATGTGGATCTCTGGAAGTTGTGGGAACTTGGAATAAAATTACACAGTGCCATGGAAGATAGAATAATTTGAGAAGGAATCATTCCCCAAAGGCAGCTTATCACTGCACTAGCACTTGCTTTTTATCTCTTTAATTTAAAAATAAGTTTTTTTTTTTTTTTAATACAGGGAAGTACCAAAAAGAAAATTAAAAAAAAAAAAAATGTAACCCAACGACTCAGATCATTCTTTTGCCTTTTTTGAAAAAATAAAAGTAGTATCATTACATAAAGTAAGACAAAAAGTACATCATTAGAAAATTCAAGCAGTACAGAAATATTAAATGAAAAGTGAAAGTTTCTTCCTGCCCTCGGTCTTTAAAAATGAACATTATTACAGTCTTTCATGCATCCTTCCAGAGAAACAGTGCATACAGCAGGACATCTGTGTCTCTGGGTGTGTGCTATTTGAAAATGCACACCAAAGAGTTGTGCCACTTACATACAGGTACGGCCAGGAGAGCGGATCTGTGCAGACCAGCAGCTTCGACTCCACCTTTTACACCATATTTTCCTGCCTGGATGCATATCAACAAGAGTTTGCTAAAAACGGGAGCTTTGTGAAGAGGACTAGCTTTGTGCCTTAAATGAATAAAGGCAGGATTTTGTGGTGTTCATGATTGGAAGAAGTGTTCACAATGGGCTGTGGTTACTTCCCTCGGGACGATGGCTGCTTTTTGGCAAGGAGAAAGGAGGGCAAACCAAAGGAAGGGCAGAGGGAGAAGGGACACAGAGCTTTATGTATGATTAGATTGTATTTTAATTCCCCTAAAGTGGATTTGTCCTTCCTGACACTCTCCTTACTTGTTCTACAGACCACCGAAAGACATTCAAAGCTACAAGGGGACTTGGGAACACAATTTTCCTTTTCTTTAAAGGGGATTGGTCTCTCTAAGCCAAGAAAGAGAGACAGAGGCAAAGGGGTGGGCAAGAACCTGCCTCAATTCTTGCTGCCTGAGGAAGATTGCCTTACTTGGATACAAATAAAACGTAAATCTCCAATATCCAATACTGGCACGAACACTTTTTCCCCACCCCGAATTCGCCAGGAATCACTGTGGAGTTAACCTTCTGAAGGGCTAAGCCCTCTTTCGAGCTGTCCACAGCTCACAGCACTCAATGACAACCGTGTTTGCATTACTCTCCCTGGTTTGATTGTTTCTTGACTCCTGTTAGAGGATGGGATTTATTTAATTGAGCTGTGGTCTGTGTTAAAGCACGCGGTAGATTTCCTAGCATCAGCTTTGCTAGCTAGAATTACATGGGTCTGGGTTTCTTTTCAAAAGAAACTCTACTTGCTCCACATTACGCTGGATAATATAAACTTAGAATCTTTCCAGAGTGTGCTTCAGGAACTCAGTTGAAAGGATTGTGCATCCAGACAGCCTATGCAATGAGAAACATTTGATTCTTTTCTTTTAATGGATGGGAATTACGCACAAAATGATATTTGGTCTTCCCCTTGACCTTGCTGTCTGAAATATCGCCTCACTCACTGAGGAAATGTCCTGTGGCTGAGATATTTCTGGCTAAACTATTGGATCTCAATTTTTTTACCCCTCTGTTTTTGGATTTTTTTTTTTTTTTTTTTAAAGGATAGAGAGCAAGGAGGAACACTTCTTTTTCAAGGCAGTTAATAAAATGAGAACCACACATTTAGCCCCAATCCAACTTGGGATTTCTAAACACTTGGAACAATTATACTCCATTATACTTCTTTGGAGTTGAAACCTTTGTTTGACTCTGAAGAGCTCTTCTTCAGGAGAACCAGCCTGTGTTCCTCATTGGAACCAATATCTGTTCCTGGGCTGGCCAAATCCAAAAGTGGAATCCCAATTATAGTTTTCATAGGCGATGAAATTTCAACTGTATTACAATTTAACCACCTGGGTTGCCTCCACTCTTTTCCTCTTAAGGATGAAATAAGCTGATGGAGTGTTCATTCAGTTATTAAATTACATTTTTATCCTGTAACATTTTATTTCCTGTTTCTCTTGTATTGGCCACACAATTGTAATTTCTGGGAGCTCTCCCAGTCACTGGTGGATGTTGTTTTAGCTTTATAAGATTTTATTTTACCAAAAACAATAAAAAAAAAAATTCTTTAACTACATGGTTTTGATTTAACAACAACTCTCTTGGATGAAAAATAAGCAGGATATTTGAATAAATTGAAGGAAGTTGACTTTTTAAAGAGTTGAATTGGAACTAAAAACTCGTGAAACATAAAAAATAAAACCCTCCTTTGGCAAATAAGTTATAATTATCATTAGCTTGATATAGAAACCAAAGGTATCCTTCTGGCCACCAGGGGGAGCACATATTGTTCCATGAAGATAACAAACAGAAATAACACTGAACAGGAAAGATTCATTATTCTACTAAAATTGTGAACAACAGCTGTTTACAAGAGGAATGCTCTTGTTACTGTTATGATTATTATTTTTACTATTATTATAGTTGTTGATAACCAGATGCTTTGATTCTGGACCATATGGAAATTGTTCAAGTTAGCTTTGAAGTCAATAACACCTTAAAAATAATTTTTGTTTCTTTTACTCTAATACGTACACATAGTCAACTCTTTGACTACAGGACAGACAAAGTTTTAAAAGCAACCTAATCTAAACTGACATTTTTAGGACATTTCATCTCTACTTGTGAAATTTTGATGTTTTTGAGTAATTTAGGTTTGACTGTTTGCCTGTTTTTAGTGATAATTTTGAAGTTTGTAATCATTTAAAGACAATTCAATATTTCTCTGTAAGGGCAAATACATTAAAGAAACTAAGCAGAGAAAATGACTGCCTTCTCACTTTTCTGTTTATTTTAGGATAAAATCCAGAAAGATTGTTTATAGATGAGGCATAAAAACAAAAACAAACGGAGCCTGTCTTGCTATCTCTAGCCTGGACTTGTACATTTATTAAGCGTAGACTGTCAGCTGTGGGGCAGCCGCTGCTGGAGCAGAAGAGGCAGGGATAGGGTATGTGGTTGATAAGAGCACTGACTGGGCTTAGATCTCGATTTTATCACTTACCAGCTGTGTCAGTTTGGGTACGTTTAGACACAACACAACCTACCAGCCTCAGTTTTTCCCATCTGTTCAATGGGAATAATATTACCTCCCTCCCCGGGCTGCTGTGACGATTAAATCTGGTAATGTATGTAAAGAGTAGAGATCAGTCCCTTGGGTTAGAATCAGTCTTTTTAGTATTGCTATTATTATCATTTTCCTCCTTTTCTTTTCTTTGTTCCTTGCCCATCAGCAATTTATGGTGGATTAAACCATATCATGGCTCTGCAGATCATATTTACTGTACATCAGGTTTGGGAAAGATATGGAAGCCGTCAAGAGTGCTAATGCTAGTCCTGAGTTTACTGAAACATTCAACAGCATCAGAGGGATTAGCCACTGCTGGCTACTAATGAAATATGATAGCTCTAGGATGATCATCAGGACCTTCAGCTGCCTTGATGATTTGATGGCTAAGCCTGTGAGTATTAATCACTGGCTGGTAGCCATCATTACTGCATCGAAGTGGAGTTTGCATGGCAAGTCCAGCCCACCCAGTTCAATTTTATATGACCATGCTTTGAGTAATGCTGACAGACCTGGAAATGGGTACAGAGACCTTGTCCTGCTCTGGGGAATTGTTTACCTCCTGGGGCTACAAAGCTGCTAGCATCTGAGGCCCACCCTGGAACACTAATAATGGGCAGTCTTGCTGGGATTTCAGCTATGTCTAGCTGTTCTTCACCATGTAAATGACCTTTGTTAAGGCAAAGCCATCTCATTCCTGATTTCTTCATCTCTTTGTCTGGCTGCCACTGGGGACACAAAGCACTTACCAGTAAAAGCCTTCAACTCAGTATCTTAAGGAAGAGTTACATCTAAAGTCTTTCCCCTTGGAAGTCCTACCAGAATTTTAGGGCTGTCTGAGAGGAAATCCCTTTTCCCCCTCAGGTTTTCAGTGTCTGAAGTGTAGGCACTATCTTCATATATTGCTAAGTTTAAGGAAAGAAAACCCATAAATGCTCAAAGCCTTAAAAAAATCACACACACACCAGATTTGTGACAAAACAAAAATGTGAAAGCATACAGGCCATCTTTTTTAGTGATGTTTCTTTGCTCCACAGGGTGTACACGTGTTAATCCCAAACGTTTGCAGCATTATCAGCCTTGTGTGAAGAGTGAGTATTAATTGAATATGGCAGCTGGGTTCTGACTCCACATTATTTGGCATTTATTCTCACAAACCGGATGCTTTCAAAAGTAAAGAAAGACATTTAAAGATTTATAAAAAAGACTTGGTCACACATTCTGAAGCGTAAAGTGTAAATGAGTTTTTATAAGCATATGGATTTCATTTCTCTTATACATGAATTTAAAAATTAAAAGAAAATGTGCTGGCTGCAATGTGTTTTCAGTTCTCAGTTAGGCTTTGAAAATAATCAGAGATGCCCACCATCTTCAGAACTGAGCAGAATCCTCCATCCCATTATGTTATGTGAACCATTGGATAATGATTAATAATGATGAATATAACCCCAAAAGGGTGCTTTCCTGCAAGGTGCTCCAGAGTGACACTTGCAGCTTGAATTTCTATTTTTAAGCACATTCCACACTTTATGGCCAGACACATTTCTTCTGTATAAACTTTCAGGATGCTCTGCTCAGCACACTCTCTCTCTCTTAACTGTGGATAACACCCCATTGGAGTCCAACAGTTTTGGCTTCGTGATAATATTTACTTTCAGGCGGAAGAGATGGGAGAAAGAACAAAGTGCAGGGAATGCAGTGCTAGGTCCCGCGGTCACACGGAATGGATTCTGGAAGGAATGTAAAAGAATGCTTGCATCTTAGTAGTGCTTGGAGTCGATAAAAGGTCTTCCAGTTCAGTCAAGAATGTAGTCAATGTTTGATTTTTAATTGTCACGATAACAGAGCTTAAGAGAATTATTCAAGTAATACCAGCTCAACATCGGAAGAAATTTTGACCGCGAGAGTTCTGTTTCATTTAGTTAACTGAAAACAAATTAGCATAGATGTTTCTTTCTTTTTCCTGCAACTTCCACTTTAGCTATGCTGTTATCAATACTCACGGTGGTAAGTATTGGTCCAGTAAAAAGGTTTCTCTTGAAAACTTAATAAAAATGAAAATAATAAATGATCTAGTTAACTTCCATTGTTTTTATCAATATGGGGCCTTTACCCTGATCCATTGGGTAAAGATAAAATTCTCATATCCTTTTGTAAAGTATTCATAACATTAAACAAATAAGTATTAAGGCTAAAAAAAGAGAATAATATTGGGGGAAAGTGAAAGAGCCACTTTTTAAAAATTTTGGTGAAAATATATACAACAAAACATACAGCAATTCAACATTTTCTACATGTACAATTCAGCAACATTGGTTACATTCTTCAGGTTGTGCCACCTTTCTTGAAATCCTTTTCCAAATTATTTTACCATTAACATAAATTCACTGCCCCCTAAGCTTCTCATCTAACCTTTTGAGTAGCTGTTGTCCGTTTGATCACATACAGGTAATTCTTTAAAAGGTACACTACTCCAGGCAAACATTCTTTACTAATTAAGCTAAACTATCGTTTGGTTTAAAGATGACTTTGGGGGATAGTTTCAGTTTAAAGTTTAAAGACTTCCTCAGGGTAACAGTTTCAGGGCTTGAGAAAGTCTGGATTCCATGAAATTTTGAATTCTGTTCATATTTTTGCCCCTTCTGATCAGGAATCTTCTACAGAATCTTTGATCAACATTTTTAGTAATGGTAGCCAGGCACCGTCCAGTCCTTTTGGTCTCATGGTAAAAAAGGCAATTGTTCATGGAGGCAATTAGACATGCATTCCAGTTCCTCCTGCAGTTCCTGATTTTCCTTCTTCAGGTGAACAGTGACCAATTGTCGTACCTTGAACGGCTGCTTTCAGGCTTTTAAGACCCTGACCACTCACTACACAATGAACTAGGAGGTAAAACAGAAGCACTAAAAGCAATATTAGGCCAATTGACTAGAATGTCCCATAAAACCACGACCCTAAACCTCCAAACCAAGGAACCAAATCCCTTGAGGTGTTTGGCTGTACATAAGCATAATCAGCAGCTGCTTTTTTTTGTTGTTGTTGTAAAAATATATATAACACAAGATTTGCCAGTTCAACCTTTTCCAGTTGTATAGCTTAGTGATATCAGTTACATTATGTTGTGCAACCATTACCCTAATTGACGCCAGATTCCCCATCACCATAAATAACTTACTACTTCTCAAACAATGACTCCCCCTGTTCCACTCCCTCCTTCCCCTGGTAATCACTAATTCGTTTGCCTATACTTGTCTTTTTATATAAGTGAGGTCATATGGTATCTGTCCTTTTGTGATTGACTTATTTCACTCATCATAATGTCTTTGAGGTTCTTCCATGTTGTAGCATGTATCAGGACTTCATTTCCTTTTATGGTTGAGTAGTATTCCATTGTATGTATGTACCACGTTTTGTTTATGCATTCATCTGTTGATGAACATTTAGGTCATTTCCACCTTTTGGCTATTGTGAACAGCGCTGCAGTGAACATTGGTGACCATATGTCTATTCACGTCACTGCTTTTAAGTCCCTAGGAGTGGAATTACTGGATCATATGGCAGTTCTATTTTTAATTTTTTGAGGAACCACCAAGCTGTTTTCCACAATGGCTGTACCATTCTGTATCTCCACCAGAAGTGGAGAACCGTTCCAATTTTCCCACATCCTCACCAGCATTTTTTATTTTCCTTTTTTCAAAAATTAGCCGTCCTAGTGGGAGTGAGGTGGCATGTTATGTGGATTTGATTACATCTCTCTGATGGCTAAAGACATTTAGCATCTTTTCATGTGTTTGTCGGCCATTTGAATACGCTCCTTGATGAAATGTCTACTGAAGTCTTTTGTCCATTTTTTTATTGTTTTTTTGTTGTTAAGTTATAGACATTTTACATGTATTTTGGATATTAAATCCTTATTGGATATATGGCTCCCAAACATTTTCTCCCAATCTGTAAGTTGTCTTTTCACTTTTTTTTTAAATTGTACTTTAGGCGAAATTTTGTGGAGCAAATTAGCTTCTCATTCAACAGTTTATACTCAAATTGTTTTGTGACATTGGTTGTAATCTCCTCTTCCACACCCAATTCCCCATTTCCATCTGTCCATTTTTCCTGTCTCTTCCTGCCTTCTCATCATTGCTTTTGGGCAGGTGTTGCCCTTTTGGTCTCATATACATGATTGAACTAAGAAGTACATTCTTCACCCGTATTGTTGTTTGTTTTATTGATCTGTCTAATCTTTGGCTGAAGGGTGACTTTACCTTGGTCAAGTTGTGATGCCTTCCCCTATATTGTGCACTCTTTCCCTTCACCAAAGTTAACACTTACCTACTATCTAGTTAATGATTTCTCCTCCCCACCTCTTCCCTCCTTTGTAACCATCGAAAATGGTTTCTTTCTGTGTGTAAATCTTTTTTGAGTTTTTATAGTAGTGGTCTCATACAGTATTTGTCCTTTTGTGAATGACTTATTTCACTCAGCATAATGCCTTCCAGATTCATCCATGTTGTGTTATATTTCACAGATTCATCATTGTTCTTTATCGTTGCTTAGTATTCCATTGTGTATATGTACCATAATTTGTTTTTCCATCATCTGTTGGTAGGCACTTAGGTTGTTTCCATCTTTTGCTATTGTGAATAATGCTGCCATGAACACGGGTGTGCATACGTCTATTTGTGTGACAGCTCTTATTTCTCTAGGATCTATTCCTAGGAGCAGAACTGCTGGATCATATGCTATTTCTAACTTTTTAAGGAAGCACCGTACTGTTTTCCCTAGTGATTGACTGGACCATTGTACATTCTCACAAGCGGTGCATAAGAGTTCCAATCTCCCAGCAACCTTTCCAACACTTGTTATTTTCTCTTTTTTTAATTAGTGTTGGTAATGTGGAAGTGAGATATATCTCAATATAGTTTCGATTTGCATTTCTCTAATGGCTAATGATTGCAAGTATTTCCTCATGTGTCTGTAAGCCACCTGAATAACTTCTTTGGTGAAGTATCTGTTCATTTCCTTTGCCCATTTTTTAATTGGATTATTTGTCTTTTTGTTGTTGAGGTGTTGCAGTATCTTGTAGATTTTAGAGATTAGACCCTTGTCGGATATGTCAGCCAAATTTTTTTTTCCCAGTTTGTAGGTTCTCTTTTTAGTCTTTTGATGAACATAAGTGTTTAATTTTTAGGAACTCCCCATTGTTAGTTATGGTTTGTATCCTATTTATGCCATATATTAGGGCCCATAGTGTTGTCCCAATTTTTTCTTTCATGATCTTTATATTTAGGTCTTTGATCCAACTAGAATTTTAGTTTTTGTGGATGGTATGAGGTATGGGTCCTGTTTCTTTTTTTTTTTTTTTTTAACAGATGGACATCAAGTTTTGCCAGTACCATTTGTTAAAGAGACTGTCTTTTCCCCATTTAATAGACTTTGGGCCATTGTCTAAGATCAGCTGATTGTAGGTGGATAGATTTATGCCTGGGTTCTCAGTTCTGTTCCATTGGTCTACGTGTCTGTCACTGTATCAGTACCAGGCTGTTTTGGTTCTGAGATCAGGTAGTGTGAGACCTCCCACTTTGTTCTTTTTCTATAGTGCTTTACTTATCGGGGCCTCTTTCCTTTTCATATAAAGTTAGTAATTACTTTTTCCATCTTGTTAAAGAATGCTGTTGGTATTTGGATTGGGATTGCATTATATCTGTAGATTACTTTGGGTAGAATTGACATATTCACTATGTTGAGTCTTCCTATCCATGAGCATAGTATGCTTTTCCATTTATACAGGTCTCTTTTGTTTCTTGCAGTGGTGTTTTGTAGTTTTCTTTGTATAGGTCTTTTATGTCCCATGTAAGATTTATTCCTAAGTATTTTATAGTTTTAGGGGCAATTATAAATAATATTGTTTTCTTCATTTCCTTTTCAAAGTTCTCTTCTTTGGTGTATAGGAATCCAACTGATTCTCATATGTTGGTGTTTTTTCCTGCTACTCTACTGAATCTTTCTATTAGTTCCAGTAGTTTTCTTGTGGAGTCTTTAGGATTCTCTACATATAGTATAATATCATCTGGGAATAGGCATAGTTTTACTTCTTCCTTTCCAATTTGAATATGCTTTATTTCTTTTTATTGCCCTATTGCTCTAGCTAGGACTTCCAGGACAATGTTACATAGGAGTGGTGATAAAGGGCATCCTTGTCTTGTTCCTGTTCTCAGAGGGAATGCTTTCAGATTCTCTCAGTTAAGAGTGATGTTAGCTGCTGGTTTTGTATAGGTGCTGTTTATTATGTTGAGGAATTTCCCTTCTATTCTTATTTTGCTGAGAGTTTTTAATCAGGAATTGGTGTTGGACTTTACCAAATGCCTTTTCTGCACCAGTTGAGATGATCATGTGATTCTTTTCATTTGCTTTATTTATGCGGTAGATTACATTGATTGATTTCCCAATGTTGAACTCTACTTGCATATCTGGTAAGACTCTCACTTTGTTGTGGTGTATTATTTTTTTATATGATGCTGAATTCTATTGGCTAGAATTTTGTTAAGAATTTTGCATCTATATTTATGAGAGATGCTGGTCTATAATTTTCTTTTTTTGTGGTGTCTTTGCCTGGCTTTGGTGTCAGGGTGTCTTTGCCTGGCTTTGATATCATAGAATGAATTTGAGAGTATTCTTTCCTTTTCTATGCTCTGAAATAGTTTGAGTAGTACTGGTGTGAGTTTTTCTCTGAATGTGTGATAGAATTCTTTAGTGTAGCCATCTGGGCCAGGGCTTTTTTTTGCTGTAAGGAGGTTTTTTGTTTTTTGTTTTTTTTTTTGGTTACGTTTTCAATCTCTTCTCTTGTTACGGGTCTGTTCAGATTTTCTATCTCAGTTTGTGTTAGCTTAGGTAGGTAGTGTGTTTCTAGAAATTTGTCCATTTTCTCTAGGGTCTCAAATTTGTTGGGTTATAATTTTTCATAGTATTCTGTTATGATCCGTTTTATTTCAGCTGGATCTGTTATAATGTCCCCAATCTCATTTCTTATTTGAGTTACTTGCTTTCTCTTCTGTTTTTCTTTTGTCAGTTTGGCCAGTGGTTTGTTAACTTGGTTGATCTTTTCAAAGAACCAATTTTTGTTCTTGTTGATTCTTTCTATTATTTTACTGTTCTCTATTTCATTTATTTCTGCTCTAATCTTTATTATTTCCTTTCTTCTGGTCTTCTTTTGCCATTCTCTTTCTATTTGCTTGAGTTGTAGGGCTAAAGTTTTGATTCTGGCCCATTCTTCTTTTTTGATGTGTCCATTTATTGCTGTACATTGACCTCTGAGCACTGCCTTTGCTGTGTCCCAAAGGTTTTGGTATGATATATTTTCATTCTTGTTTGACTCTAGGACTTTTTTGATTCTGTCTTTTTAAAAAAAAAAAAAATTATTGTACTTTAGACGATGTCTTAGGCTGGGTTCTCTAGAGAAGCAAAACAAGTAAAGTGTATAAATATAAATATAGAGAGATTATATCAAGGAAACAACTCACACAATTGTAGAGGCTAGAACGTCCCAAGTCCTTGGATCAGGGTAGAGGCCTCTCCCAAGTCACACAGCTGCAGAAGCTAGCAAGCCCAAGATCGGCAGGTCGGAGAACAAGGCTTCTGCTCACAGGCTGTGCAGATAGATGAATCCTAGGTTCGGCAGACAAGCTGACAGCTCAAGTCCCAAGAACGGGAGATGAGATGACAGGAAACAGCCACAGGATCCAGAGAGAGCAAAAAGCCATAACATCTGCTTATATACAGATGCGGGCCACACTCCCAAGGAGACTCCCTTTCATCTGATTGGCTACTCACAGTATATTCAATCATGGGAGTGATTACATTGAAACACTGCGAATCATGGCCCAGCCAAGTTGACACACAGTCTTAACCATCAAAGACCAAGGTTTACAGAACAAACTACCTTCTCATTAAACAGTATGCATATTGTTTTGTGACATTGGTTACCAACCACACAACATGTGACACTCTCCCTTCTTGACCTTGGGTTCCCTATTACCAGCTTTCCTGTTTCCTCCTGCCTTCTAGTCCTTGCCCCTGGGCTGATGTGCCCCTTTAGTCTCATTTTGTTTTGCAGGCCTGTCTAATCTTTGGCTGAGGGGTGAACCTCAGAAGTGACTTCATTACTGAGCTAAAAGAGTGTTCAGGGGCCATACTCTCGGGGTTTCTCCAGTCTCTGTCAGGCCAGTGAGTCTGGTCTTTTTTTTGTGAGTTTAGTATTGTTTTGAAGTCTCCTACTACTATTGTGGAACTATCTATTTCTCTTTTCTGTGCTGTTAGAATTTGTCATATGTACTTTGGGGCTCTGTCATTGGGTGTGTAGATATTTATTAAGGTTATGTCTTCTTGGTGGATTGTCCCTTTAATCATTATACAATGTTCTTACTTGTCTTTTATTGTTGATTTAGCTTTAAGTCTATTTTATCTGAGATTAGTATTGTCACTTCTGCCCTTTTATGGTTACCGTTTGCTTGATATATTTTTTGCATCCTTTGATTTTTTAATAAATGTGCCTCTTTGTGTCTAAGATGTGTCTTTTGTAGACAGCATATTGATGAGTCATTTTTTTTAATCCATTTTGCCACTCTCTGTCTCTTCACAGGCACATTTAAGCCATTTATATTCAGTGTGATTTTCGATAGGTATGAGTTTATTGCTGTCATATTATTGTGCTTTTTTTTGTGGTGCTGATGTTTTCTTTTTCTTTTTACTCTCCGGTGCCCAGTTCCTTTTGTTTATGGATTTTCTTTTCTTTCGTTATTATAGATCTTGTGTTTACTGAGTCTTTATGCTTTTCTTCTTTTTTATTCTGGTGAGTAGCTTTGTTAACTTTCCTTGTGGTTACTTTGAAATTTACCTTTATCTTCCTAAGTTTGAACCAGTCTTTTATGACTTTATATCACTTGACTTTCTCTCCATCTGAAAGTTCTATACCTACACCATTTATTCCCCCTTTTGACATTGTCATCATTTACAGATTGACATCTCTGCTTCCCTGTTTTAAGTCTTTTAGCTATGTTTTATTGTTGAGAGTTCTTTATCTAGGTTGGTATCTGGCTGATGCTGTCCTGTGTCTTAGACTCTGGTTGTTGTCTAATGATGTTGGTTCTGTAACTGAAAGACTCCCTTTAATATATCTTGTGAGTCTGGCTTAGTTTTTGTGAATACACTTAATTTCTGTTTATCTGGAAATGTCTTAATTTTGCTGTCTTATTTGAGAGAGAGTTTTGCAGGATATATTATTCTTTGTTGGCAGATTTTTTCTTTCAAGATTTTATATATATCATCCCACTGCCTTCTTTCTCGCATAGTTTCTGCAATCAGAGCTTAGTCTTATCGTTTCCCCTTTGTAAGTGACTTTTCATTTTTCTTGAGCTGCTCTCAGGTTCTTTCTTTGTTTTTGATTTTGGCAAGTGTAATTATGATGTGTCTTGGTGACTTTCTTTTACAGGGGTTCATTAAGCTTCTTGGATGGTCAGCTTTTCGTCTTTCATGGTGTTTGGGAAATTTTCTGACAGCAAATCTTCAACAATCTTCTACTGTTTTCCATTTTCTCCTCTTGTTCTGGAACTCCAATCACGTGCAAATTTTTGCTCTTGATTATGTCCCCCATAATTCTTAGGTTGTTTTAATTTTTCTTCATTCTTTTCTGATTTTTCCTCAAACAAAGTGGCATCCATGGATTTGCCTTCAATCTCACTGATTCTGTCTTCCATTGTTTCAAATTTTTCCTCCTAAAACTTTCTATTGGGTTGTTCATTTCTGAAAATTTGTTTATCTTTTGGATTTATTGTTGCTATTTTTGCATTATTTCTAATTGTTTATTTATTTTGACGTTTTGTTCTTGTATTATTTTCCCAAAGTCTTCTATTGCTTTGTCTCTGTGTTCCTCGATTTTGGCTGTTTTTGTTTGTTTTGTCTGTGCTTTCCTTGATCTTTTTCTTTATCTCTTGGAGAGTCCTAAATATTAGTGTTTTGAATTCCATATTAGGTAGTTCCACTGCCTTTTCTTCTACTGGAAGTTTATGTGATTCTTTATTTTGGTAATTTGCTGGAGCTATCTTATCCTACTTTTTTTATATGTTTTGATATTGTCTTCTGTCTCTGAGACATTAAGGTATCATTTTCTTTATTTTTTGATTGTGTTTTCCTTTCTTTCATCCTGCTTATTTTTGTTTTGATATGTCAGGTTGGGTGGGCTGCTTGCTCATTTGTGGGCATGAAATGTCTCACCACCTTGTCTAGGTAGGCAAGACAGAAACAGGCAGAGTGAGCCTGCTTCACTGTACACTAGTTTGGTGAGGCAGCTGAGGGCAGAGTAGGTGGGTGCTGTCTACCTCCTGATGGTCCAGCAGTGTGTGGGCTTTCCCAGACCCTTGCCAGATAGGTGGGAGTGTCAGATGGGGAGTGGTGTGGGCTTGTTTTCCACTGTTCAGCAGCTGGTCAAGTGGTGGGAGGGGGACAGTGTAGGCCCAGTGTGGTGTCTGGCCTGAGCACCAGGGATGCACTACTTGTGGGCGGCAAGTCAGGGGCCAGTGGGAAGGGGTGTGGTGTATGGGGCTAGGTGGGCGGGAGAAAGAAAAGAAAAGAAAGATTTAAAAAAGTAGCTGCTGTTGGGGGCTGATTGGACCTGGGGGCCAGCAGGAAAGGGGGGGAAGTGGTGTACAAGGCTATGTGGGAGGTAGAAAGAAAATAAAGAAAGTAAAAGAAAAAAAAGAAGAAAAACATAAAATAAGTGGCAGTATGGTGGGAGCTGGGTGGACTTGGGGCAGTGGTGGGGTCTGATGGCAGGGGCGGGGGAGGTGGTGTACAAGGTTAGGTCAGAGGGAGAAGTAAATGGAAGAGGGAGAAAAGAAAATAAAACCTGGCAACGCAGTGAGGGTCGGTGGTTGGGGCAGGGTGGGCCCAAGGGCTTACTGGAAGGGTGGGGATGTGATGTGTGGAGCTAGGTGGGAGGGAGAAAGAAAAGAAAGAAGAGAAAGAATAATCAAAAAAAAGAAAAGAAAAAAAATGGCGCTGAGGGAGCCAGCGAGTGCAGGTAGTGTGGACTGAGGATGGTGGCTAGCTGATGTCTCTTTTGCTGAGTGGCACAGTGTGGCCTGTCAAGAAGGGGCAGAGGCAATGCACTGGGATAGGTGGGAGGGGCAAAGAAAAGAAAGAAAGGTGAAGAAAGAAAAAAGATTACTTGGCAGGAGTCGACTGGTGGGGGCAGGGTGAACCCCAGGGCCAGTTGGAAGGGAGGGGATGTGATGTGTAGAGCTAGGTGGAAGGGAAAAAGGAAAGAAAGAAAAGAGAGAAACAAAAGCAAAGAAAATAAATGGGGCACAGTGGGAGCCAGCGGGTGAGAATGGGGCAGACCTGGGATGTCCTGGTGGCTCTCTAGCCGAGCCATGCAGCATGGCCCATCGAGAAGGGGTGGAAGTGGCACACGGGGGTAGGTGGGTGGGAAAAAGAAAAAGAAGGAAGGGAAAGAGAGAAGAAAAAATCGTGACACTGAGAGAACTGATCACTGGGGGCAGAGTGGAATGGGGGTGGCAATGAGCTGGTGTCTCTCTTGCTGGGTCAGGAAGGCAGAACAGGTAGGAGGGAGAAGAAAAAGAGAGAAAAAGGAGGAAAAAAAAAGATGGTGCTGAGGGAGCTGGCCAGTGAGGACGGGGTGGACCTGGGTCAGCAGTGAACTGGTGTCTTTCTGGCCTAGCCCGTTGGGAAGTGGCGGAGGTAGTATACAGGGCAGAAGAGAAGGGGTGGGGAAGCGTGTATCTTTAGTTACTGGGCGTTCTGTCTCCTGTTGAGAGCTCTGTGAAGTTGCCTTCCTGTATCCCCTGTCTGGAGTCATTGCTGGCTGTGCTCCAAGATGGGGAAACAGTGCCACGTTAGCTGGCAGGGGGCCTCCACCCCATAACTCTCCTCGTTCTCCGTTCTCTGTCAGTTTCTTCTTCCATTCAGTACTTGATCTAGTTCTTTATCCCTTTCATTTGATGCTTAAGGTTCCAGGACTGATGTCTGTATCTGTTTTACTAAGTTTTTCGTATCTTTGCTGCAGAAGGATGACATTGTATTTCTGTCTATAGTGCCATGTTGCAGTCCTTTCACTCTTTTGATAGAGTCCTTTGATGAACAAAAATATTTAAATTTTATGAGGTCCAATTTATCTATTTCGTCTTTTGTTGTTTGTGCTTTTGTTATTATATCAAATAATCCATTGTTAAAAGATAGGCCCAACAGCCATGCCCCTATATTTTCTTCTAAGAATTTTATGGTTTTAGTTTTCACATTTAGGTCCTTAATCCATTTTGAATCTGTTTTTGAGTATGGGGTGAGGCATGGATCCTGATTCGTTCTTCTATTTGTGAAAAGTTAATTTCCCTAGCACCATTTATTGAAGAGACTCTTCCTTCTCCACTGAATGGCCTTAGCACCCTTGTCAAATCATCAGTTGACCATGGATGTGTGGGCCTATTTCTGGACTCTCAGTTCTATTCCACTGGTCTATGCGTCTGGTATTATACTGGTATCAGGTTGTTTTGATTATTGTAACTGTACAGTATATTCGGAAATCAGGAGTGTGAGTTCTCCTACTTTGTTCTTCAGAATTGCTTTAGCTATTCCAGGCCCCTTACAATTTCATATAAAATTGAAGATTAGTTTTTCCATTTCTGTAAAGAAGGTTTTGGAATTTTGATCAGGATTTCATTGAATCTATAGATCACTTTTGTTGTGGTATTAACATCTTAACAATATTCAGTCTTCTAATCCATGAACAAGGAATGCCTTTCCATTTATTTAGGACTTCTTTAATCTGAAAGAATCACATTTTTATTAGACCCTCTGGTGCCATTGTAAAGGTAGAGTCCCTTATTGTCCCCAGCTTTTCTAGCAGAGATAGAAGGACACAAACAACGTGTGAAGTCTACAGTTTTTAAAGCCAGAAGTTCAGGAAAACCAGCTCCACAAATGTAGGTAGTTATAACATTAAAAATGCTTTTACAAATTACATATGTTCCATACACCTTAAAGAATAAAGGATAATATTTATTATGCTATTACTAGGTACCATGTGCATTTTGAAACTTCATGAATATTTTCTCATTTAACCCTCATAGGCCTCTGGGGGAAGTACTCTTTTTATCCCTATTGGCAGATGAAGAAATTGAGGACCAGACAGGTAACACGACTTGCTGGAGGTGACCCAAGCAATAAGTGGCAGTTCCAGAACTTGAGTGTTTGCAATTGAGCCCCCAAATCTGTGCTTAATCATTACAAAACCAAGAGATTCCAATGGGACCTGCTGGAGTCATCCTTTCCTTTATCTGCCCTCAGGGGGAGAAACACTGCCCTGGATGTCTCACCTGTTTTAGAGCGTACATTACTGCAGATGTGACAGCTTTATATTGTTGTGTAACAAACTACCCCAAAATCTAGTGGCTTAAAGTAACAATTTACTATTTCTCACGATTCTTGAGTTGGCTGGGTGGCTCCTCTGCTCTTTCCCCTGGGTGCACTTATGCAGCTGAAGGTTGGCTGGGTTGAAAGGTCCAAGATGGCTTCACTTACATGGCTGGAAGTTGGTGTTGTCAACTGGCTGCTTCAAATGGCCTCTCCTCACCCACTACACCAGACCAATTCCATTATGAAGCAGTTCTGGGGCATCACTCTAGGAGGTTGAATGTGGAAACTTCAAAGTCTCTTAAGACCTAGTCTTGGACGTTGGATAGCATCACTTCCACAGCATTCTGGTCCAAGCAAGTCTCAAGTTCAGCCAAGATTCAAGAGATGACAAGATAGACTCCACCACTTTATGGGAGAGCAGCAAAGTTACATTGCAAAGGGACATGCATCCCTGGATGGGAGGAATTTATGGCCACCTTTAAAAATATATGTTGTTGCTGTTGTTGTTAGGTGCCGTTGAGTCAATTCTGACTCACAGCTATCCTATCCTATGTACAACAGAATGAAATACTGCCTGGTCCTGCGTCATCCTCACAATTATTGCTATATTTGAGCCCATTGTTGCAGCCACTGTGTCAATCCATCTCATGAGGATCTTCCTCTTTTTCGCTGACCCTCTACTTTACCAAGCATGATGTCCTTTTCCAGGGATTGGTTCCTCCTGGTAACACGTCCAAAGTAATTGAGAAAAAATCTTGCCATCCTTGCTTCTAAGGAGCAATCTGGTTGTACTTCCTCCAAGACAGATTTGTTCATTCTTCTGGCAGTCCATGGTATATTCAATATTCTTTGCCAACACCATGATTCAAAGGCATCAATCCTTTGGTCTTCCAGCTTTCACATGCATATAAGGTGATTGAAAATACCATGGCTTGGGTCAGGGGCACTTTAGTCCTCAGAGGGACATCTTTGCGTTTTTAGCACTTTAAAGAGGTCTTGTGTTGCAGATTTGCCCAACGCAATACGTCATTTGATTTCTTGACTGCTGCTTCCTTGGACATTGATTGTGGGTTCAAGTAAAATAAAATTCTCGAAAACGTCAATATTTTCTCCATTAATCATTACGCTATTTATTGATCCAGTTGTGAGGATTTTTGTTTTTTTAATGTTGGAGTGTAATCCCTACTGAAGGCTGTAGTCTTTGATCTTCAGCAGTAAGTGCTTCAAATCCTCTTCACTTTCAGCAAGAAAAATTTGTATAACTGACATTAAAAAGATGATCTATTTCTACATAATCATAAAAAATATATATAGTTTGTGATAAAACTATGGAATACAACATTATCTTTATAACTTCAGCATCTTATTTTGGGGTTCTCATTGGGGGCATTGACTATCATTGTGTTAAACAAGTGCTAGATATAGTATTGAGAGCACTTCTGAATTGTTATCAAATTAGGTATGAGTGAGAAGAATAAATAAATGTATTTTGAAATCTTCTGTCCAATTGTCTGCATCCTGGAGAGAACATAGAAAGTATGAAATGGTATAGATGCTCAATGTTTTATTTAGATATCTATATGTAGAAGGTAAGCTGGAAAACTTAGAAAGTTATTCAGATATATCTATATGTATCTATATGTCTATATCTTATATCTATATTCTTATTTATATCCCTATCTCTATATCTATATAGATAGATAGATACAGACATATATCTCCAGCTCTATCTGAATTTTGGCTTCAGTCATGTAGAAAGTTCAGTTCTTACTTTCAGGCTTTGCCCTGGGTTGGGAGACAACAGTGAAAGCAGACGAGTATCACAACCAGCACTGTGAACAGGTTTTTTTGGCTTTGCATCTAGTAGGACCAAAAGCAGAGTGGCTAATCTGATGCAACATCCTATAATTACCAACTTTTAAACACTATGAAGGCAAGTATTTTTAAAAATTATTTTATTGTGTTGTTGGTGAAAGTTTACACAGGAAATAAGTTTTCATTTAATAATTTCTGTACATATTGTTCAATGACATTGGTTACATTCTTCATAATATATTAGCATTCTTGTTATTTCCATTTTGGTTGCTTTGTTTCCATTAATCTAGCTTCCCTGTCTCCCCTAGCCTTCTCATCTTTGGTCTAGGGTAAATGTTAACCATTTGGTGTCATCTAGACAATTATTTTGAGAAGCACAGTATTCACAGGTGATATTATTTATTTTATGGGCCAATCTGTCATTTGGCTGAAAGGTAACCTCTGCGAGTGGTTTGAGTCCCTAGTTTAAAGAGTATCTCAGGGCAATAGTCTCGAGGGTTCATCTAGTCTCTACCGGTCCAGTAAGTCTGGTCTTTTTTTAGGAATTTGAATTTTGTTCTACATTTTTCTCCCATTCTCTTGGGGACCATCTATTGGATGTCTGGTTGGAATGGTAGGCAGTGGTAGCCAGGCACCATCTAGTTCTTCTTGTCTCAAGGTAGGTGATGTCATTGTTTGTGCAGACTATTGGTTCTGTAGACTGCTTCTTCTTTGAGTCTTTGGTTTCCTTCTTTCTCTTTAGCTCCAGATGAGTAGAGACCAATATTTGTATCTTAGATGGATGCTTACAAGCTTTTAAGATCCCAGATGCTACTCACCAAACTGACATGTATAACATTGTCTTAATGGACTATATTATGCCAATTGACTGAGTTGCCCCACGAGACTATGGTCGTAAGTCCTCAAACCCAGTAGACCAATCCTGTGAGGTGTTTGGTTGTGTCTAGGAAGTATCCATAACTGTGCCCCCATGTGCTTTATTTTATACTTGAAAATATATATAGCATATGTAAACATGTATATACATATACCCACAGTTATTCATATATATTTGAAGGCAAGCATTCTGACACAGTAAGTTTAAATAAGCACCTGAAATGCTAGTTGCTTACATGAAACCTGAATTCTTACGTTTCTGAGATTTATTTGCTGAATCCTTAATGTTTTATGCAAGAATGTTCGTTTGTTTGTTTTATTGAGGCTTGGCATTCAGTTAAAAACTAGGAAAACAACCTGCTGTTTATACAGAGGAGGGAAAAAATCCTTGTCTTTAGATGAAAACAGGGCAGCTTCGACTTCCCTAAGCCCTGAAACTTGGGCATACAAGTTTAGATAGATTCAGAAGCTTCAGTTCTTTGAAAGCATGAGGACCATTATAAGGGTGTGTGAACTGCAAGACTACCAAGGGAATCCCCGGGGTGGGGATAGGGCACACTGCTTCCTAAATCCAGTTCTCACTTATGTTTGTAAAAGGTGGGATTATGAATATGATGCCAGAGCAACACGGAAGCTAAGAGCGAGGCTCTGGATTCAGGCTGAATATAAGTCCCCATTCTGCTGCTGACTGGTTGTGTTAACTAGGTCATTTACTCTGTCTCTCTTCAAGCCTCAGTCTCCCCACTTGTAAAATGGGTTGTATAGTGCCTGCCTGGTAAATGCCCTTAGCCCAGTGTCTTGGGTGTGGCCAGCGATGATAACTATTGGCAATTATTATTTAATTTTGGAATTATGCCTTTGGAGTCTTCAAAGATAAAAGAACTCAGATTTTCACTTTTGATATTACTCCTGAATTGTCTGCAGACTCTTCAGCCTTACTTTTTTTTTCCTGTCCTGGTAGATTCATCTAATTCAGTCAAAAAGAACTCAGTCAAACCTTTTAGCAACTCATCAAGTGAAAAACTCATGAAACATTTGTTGACTGACTTGATCCAGTTGGCCAAGAGGTTGAACTAGAAGGATTGGTCTCTATGTCCTGGGCAACATGATAGGCACAGGGCCTTGAGTTTAGAAGAGTCCCATGCTTGGTTTAATGCTCTGCTGTTGCCTTCTTGGAATTCTTAACTTTTGAATATGGTGCCTCACATTTCCATTTTGTACTGGGTCCCAAAACTTATGTAGCTGGTCCTGGGCAAGGTAGTAAAGGCTGAGATAGGCCTGAAGAAGATTGAGCCAGGGCATTTGCCTGGCCCATGGGGATGATTGTGATCACAGAGTCTGGTTCAGGAAGTTTCTTTATATTTATTGTTTGCTAACAATTTTTATTTTCTATCATGAGAGTATTACATCTTATCAAATGCTTTTTCTTCCTCTATTACATAGTGGTATGATTTTTCCTTTTATTCTATCAATGTAGTGAATTATATTTACTGATTTTTGAATGTCAATCAGCATTGCATTTCTAAAATAAACTCAAGCTGGTCATGATATATTATTCTCTTTATGTATAACTGTATTTCGTTTGCTAATATTTTGTTTAGGTTTTTTTACAGCTATAAATTTTCCTCTAAGCATGGCTTTAACCATATCCTACAAGTTTTGATTTGTCATATTTTTATTACAATTCATTTCAACATAATTTCTAATTTCCATTGTGATTTCTTCTTTGGCCGGTGGGGCATTTAGGAGCGTATTACTTAATTTGCAAACGTTAAAGGATTTTGTTAGTTATCTATTTTGATGTTGATTTCTAGTGTAATTTCACTGTGATCAGAGAACATGCCCTCTCTGATTTTGAACCTCTGAAATTCATTAATACTTGCTTTATGACCCCACATATGGTCAACTTTTTTTTTCTTTTAAAGTCAATTTTATTGAGACACAATTTACCTTCAATAAAATGCATCCATTTTAAAGTGTATAGTTAGATGAGTTTTGACAAATATATACATTAGTGCAATCACCATGTCAACTAAGACATAACATTTGCCTCACCCCAAAAAGTCTGACAGGGCCTTCAGGAACTTGAGAAACTGATATTAAAATACACATGGTAGAGCAAAAGGTTAAGAGTAGCTTAGACGATCATGATGAACAAGATGATGGAGAATTTTATCTGACAAATATAAAGATTACTTTTAAAACCACAGTAATTAAGGTATAAACAGAGTCCAAAGGTACAGTTATGATGTCCAGAAATAGACACCCTCAAATATTAAAAAATATATACTATATATACCAAAAATGACATTTTAAATCAGTTGTTTTGGAGTACAGCCAAGTCAATTAGTTTACAGATTCTCTATGGCTGTTTTCACGCAACAATGGTGGAGTGGAGTAGTTGCAAAAGACCAGCATATGGTCAGCTTTTATAAACTTTCCACATGTGCTAAAAATGAAAGTATATTCTGCAGCATTCTATATATGTCAAGTAAGTCAAGTTTGTTAATTGTCTTGTTTAAGTTTTCTATATCTTTACTGATATTTTTCCTATTTGCTCTACTTAACAGCACTATGATATGCTTTAGGGTGTTGGTAGTTGAGTTGTAGAATTCTAGCCTTCCATGCAAGAGACCTGGGTTCAATTCTTGGCCAGTGTACCTCATATGCAACCACAACTTGTCTGTCGGTGGAGGCCCGTGTGTTACTATAATGCTGAACAGGTTTCAGGGTTGGGGGCAGCTTTCAGACTAAGACAGACTAGAAAGAAAGATCTGGTGCTCTACTTCTGAAAATCAGCCAGTGAAAACTCTATGGCTCACAATGGTCTGATCAGCAACCAATTATGGAGGATGGTGCAGGAGGCTACTCGACAGCATCTAACAACAACAATAACATGATTTTCCTGGATGTGATTTTCATTGTATATTTTTGTGCTTGGAGTTCATAGCATTTCCTAAATCTAAGACTTGATGCCTTTCATTAGTTTTGGGAAGTTTTTGGTCATTATTTCTTCAAGTATTCCTTCTGCCCCATTCTCTCTGTACTCCACTCCTGAGATTCCACTCTGCTATACTTTCCCCTCTGTATCTCAGATTTATCTTACGTTCTTTTCTGTATTTTTTGTCCTTTTTCTTTCTCTTGGTGCCTCAGTTTAGTTAGTTTCTAATGCTCTCTTTTCCAGTTCACCAATTCTAATTTGCTGTTGAACTCATCTATTTATCTTTTATTTTCAGTTCCTTTATTTTCCAGATACAGAACATGCGTTTGTTTGTTTTTTTTTAGTTGAGTTTAATTATTTGCTAATTATTCTCTCTCTTCTATTTTAGAACATATTAATCACAGTTATTTTAAAGCCCTTTTCTGGTAACTTTATTTTCTGAGTTTCCTGTGGTACTATTTATTAGACTTGTGTATTGTCATTTTAACTTGTCTTCTGGTATGCCAAATAATTTTTATTAAATGCCAGACATAATGTATATGCTAAATTTTAAAAATAATTTAAGGCTCCAAACAATCTTGTCTTCCTCTAGTTAGAATTTTCTTGTGCTTCAGGCAGTGCTTCCACCAATTGCTCAAGAAGAAAAGGTGAACCAAATGTAGGCTCCCCTCTGTCTCCGTCTGTCTGGGAGCATGGCCCTTCAATTCTTGTTGCCTTCACAGCTTTCTGATGCTTTCAAACAAGTATTTCTAATATTCTCCAATTTTCCTAGTTGTTTTTTTATGGGAGATTTGGTTTATTATGAGCTAGTCCACCATAGCCAGAATCACCTATAAATTTTTAAGAAACAATTCTACTTATCCTCATCTTTGGTTCATTAATCTGAGGCTCAGAGAATTGAGTGATTTTCGAAGGTTACATGTCTAGTTAAGTCTGAACCAGGGTTTGAACTGGGTCCTCCAAAGTTAAGTCCTGTTTTTTCCTCATACTCCACAGTTTCATGTGGCAACCACGTCTAAGGACCACCACCTCAGCAAAGGCAACAAAGGATGGGTTTGAACATGTCAGAAGGGGAGAGGAGTGAGCAGAGTGATGGTTTTCATGCCAGCAGGAGCCCGCTGAGCTTGTTTGTTCCTTAGTCAGTGTTCTAGGCATGAGTTTGGCAAAAACCACACTTCTGATGGAGACAGTCACATTTATCACTCCTTCGTGAGCATAACCTAAGACTTGCAACCACTCATATGACCATCCTTACCAGACCTGAAAAGATACATACAGTAGGAAAGTTTCTCAGGCAATATTGGTCTCTAGCAGACAGCTGATTTAGAAAACAGGGCAAATATCTTTTTTGCCTTTGGGACTGGTGTGCAGTGATGCAAACCATACCTTGGGCCTGAAAGAAAATTGGCCTGGCCTGAAAGGAACAGCATGCATAGTGCTTTATTCATTATGCCAGAAAACATAAGCCACAAAGCTCCTCAGCTCCCATTTTTTCTTTTGTAGGACCTGGGCCAACAGAAATCACCAATGTGAATTTGAAGTTTGACATTGGTTGAAGAATAAATGGAGATTGTTGCATCAGGGCTGGATGTGAAAGGGGAGGCAGTCAGTAGAATGAAGGAAGCAGCCAGCCTGCATTTCATGGAGAAGCTAAAATCGTAAGACTACTTTGCGGTGGCCCTCAAATAGTCTGGTGTGACATGCTAGTGATTCTTTTCCTTTCCTCCCCAAAAGTCATAGTGGCTGACTAATGGTGATTGTCAAGATGGAGGCTAGGACTGAAGTGTTCACCCAAATTCCTTTCCTCTACATGTTCCAAAATGAGGACTAATAACTATGTTCATAAATAGTCTCTTCAACAACCCTGTCTTCTGACAAATGCATGTAAAATGAGGCGACTTATTTCCTCCTTTTACATTTTACTTGTGCATGCAAAAGTTAGAAAATGAAAAAGAAAGCCAGAAGAAGAATTGTTGCATTTGAACTGTGGTGTTGGTGAAGAACGTTGAATATACCACAGACCACCAAAAGAATGAACAAATCAGCTTTAGAAGAAGTACAACCAGATGCTTCTTAGAAGCGAAGATGTCTAGATTTTGGCTCACTTACTTTGGATACATCATTAGGAACTACTAATCAGTAGAAAAGGACGTCATATTTGGTAAAATGGAGGGTCGGCAAAGAGGAGGGAAACCCTCAGTGAGGTGGATTGACACAATAACTGAACAATGGAGTCAAGCATAACAATGATCATAAACATGGCACAGGACCAGGTAGCATTCCCTTTTGTGATACATGAGACTGCCATGTATTGGAGCTGAATCAACAGCAACTAACAACAACTTTTTATCCCCCCTTTTCATGAGGGAGCAACATTGCAATGGAAACTTCCAGTGTCACTCTTGCCTACTCTTCCCCAAAGGAAGGAGATGGTATGATTGGAGGTAGCCCTGCCAGTTTTTTAAGACTGTATCGACCAGGGCCTCAATAGCAAAAAACAAAATGCCCCACTTTCTCCTTCTCTTTTGTGCTGCCTGTATGATGAGTCAGAAAAACGTATCAGGGCTGTCTCTCACTTCTTTCTTCCAAGCTGTGAGTGGCTCAGGACAAATCTTTCTCTTCCTTTCACTCTTCTGAAACCCAGTGCAGGGAGACACCACTGTCTCCACTTTAGGGCAGGCTTAGGAAGCCCTATCCTGGCCGCAAATCCAGTCTGCATTTTTCCATCCAATTATTGCCAAATGGCTATGAAGGCTATTATTTTGTCTCTTTCTGTGGAGAATCTCCTCAAACCTAATCCTTCACAAGAAGAACATCTGACCCTCCTTTTCCAGATATTTTTGCTCTCAGAGGCTGGCTGTGTACTCACTGGGACTTTGACAGAAGTGGGATGTGCTGTTAATATTTCTTAGAGTGCTGATACATTTATTGAACATGTACTATATAAAAGGGTGTCACCATGTTGTTATCATGAAAATATTCTCTGTTTAAGCATTTTATCTTGGTATTCTAAAACAGAAGTCTCAAGTTATTTAAATAAATGGATATAACAGAACAACTTTACAAATGTGAATAGCATTAAGAGAAAGAAAAGAAAAAAGGAAAGAAAGTAAGAAACCACAGTGGAAGCAGAATTGAACAATTCAAGCAAACACGTGTGAACAGAAGCACCATATGTAATGCTAATAGTGTTCAAATCGCTCTATGAGCTCCTTGGAGAAAGGAGCTACCTGAAATATAAATAAAATAGATATTTCCTCTCACAGTCCTCACATCCTTTTTCCAGTCTTGGTCACAAGATGTATAGGGCTTCAGGTTACTGCTCAACCAAAATTATATTATAGGAGATCTCAAAACTGTTGCTCTTTGGAACTTGGGGGATGGTGCCACCTTTATTTCCCAAAGTTGCCTTGTTTTTGCATCAGTTCCAATGCCTGAGCCTTTGGAGAGTAAGAGGTCTGGATATTTGGGAAGAATATACATTAGATTGCATCCTTGTCAAATGGTCTTATTCAGGGAAGTGACTTGAGACATTACTTACCTTATCCCAGGACACACGTATGCAGTCGTGGTGATAGAAATTACCTACCACTGGAAAATGGGACTGCATTCCTCTAACTTAATTTATAGATGGTTGCATGAATTTTACATTGATAAGGTGAAAATATTTTGGAACTTTGCCCATATATGTCACTTGCCCCCATTCTCTTGAACATATGTGTCTGTCTGGCTCAACATCAAGTTCCCAGAACCTGGCAGGAGGCCTGGTATGTAATAGGCAGTCAATGCTATTTGCTGAATGAAGGTATGAACAATTTATCCCATCAAATGTAATTTATGCTGTGTGGAAAAGGGACGTGTGGGAAAGGTGAGGAATTGACGCATGAAGGAGGAAAGAGGCAGTGGGTTGATGGAGACTCCCCTGTAGGGGCTGGCTTTATCCCAGGACTCTAACAATTTGTCATCTTGTCTCCAGGCCTCACATATACAGTCATGTGCCGTATAACATCCACTTGGGCAACGTCTGATCGTATATATGTCCATGGTCCCATAAGGTTATAATAGAGTTCAGAAATCCCAGTTGAAGAACAAGACAGTATCTTGGCTATTTTAGTCAATATGGGTACACTACAGTAGCCCATGTAGCTTTGATGTGTGTCACAAAGTAGCACCCATTTGTTACTACGAACCATTGTATATACCTTGAATTTTTAATATACAGTCAGCCCTTCTTATCTGCAGATCCCGCATCTGCAGATTCAACCAACCCTGGATCAAAAATATTTGAAGAAAAAATTCCAGAAAATTCCAAAAACAAAGAAACAATTAGGAAAGTGTCTGTATTCTAAATGCCAACTCCACTCTGCAGATCGGCCTCTGCCCTTTGGGCCCGGGCATCCTCGGAGAGTGGCGCACCTACCGGGGTGCCCATAAGGTCCTGCCACTTCCTTTCTGGAGATAGGGGTGGCCAGGAAAAACAAAGCCCTTTTCTTAGCCCACTCCTCCACCCAGGTGGGAACCAGAACCTGCCAGAGCGGACATATACGTGCAGTGAGCATCTCGCAGTCCCCGCCCCTAGCTCTAGCATTATATGTAAATACTAAGCTCTTTTGTATAAGGGACTTGAGCTTCCTTGGATTTTGGTATCCATAGGGGGTCCTGGAACTAATTCCCTGTGGATACTGAGGGACAACTGTAATAGGCTGTGTGGAGGTTGATTTGTAACTATGAGTTGTACGTAAGTTGGACGTTTGTAACCTGGAGACTGCATGTATATAATATGGTGTTTGCACAACCTCCAAATCACATAACATCCTATTTTACAGAATGTATTGTGGACGTTAAATGACGCATGACTCTGTATGTACATGTTGGCTGGGTCATTGACACCATGAGGCCCCACAATCCTCAAGCAATGAAAGAATTTGCTCCACAGCCTCTGAAGAAATGATTCCCAGAGTTACTTGGAAAGATTTACCAGCCAAAAATCTGGCAGAAAATGTTTTGTAACAGCCTTTGTGGCTTGGTCTTTGGATCCTCAGTGAAATCCAAGAAAGCATCTGGGAGGCAGGTTGCTCTTCCTGAAGATCATTGTGGTAGCTGTCCTCCAAGATGGGCCCGTAACTATTCTCCTTTCCTGGTGTTCATGCTCTTTTGTAGTCCCCTCCCACACTGACTAGGGGTGATTTTTGTTAAATAGGATATTGCAGAAATGATAGCATGTGACTTCTGATGTTAGGTCATAAAAGACATTGTGGTTCCTGCTGTGCTTCTTTTGGATCATTATCTGGGGAATCAGCTGCCATGTCATGAGGACCTTCAAGTAGCTGTATGGAGAGGCCCATGTGGTGAGGAATTCAGTCCTCCTACCAACTGCCATGGTAAGCTTCAGTTTCCTTCTCTGTAAAATGTGGATGATAATAATACACATCTTACAGGGTTTTATGACGATTAGATGAAATAATGCATGTCAAATGCTTAGTGTGTTTTTCAAATGCATAACTTAAACTGGTAGTAAAATGTTCCATGATAATGGGCATATTACACTTTATTTAACCAGTCTTCTTTATGTGTACAGGTAGGTTGCTTCCAAATTTACTAAAAATTGTTTTGCAGTAAATACTCTTGAGTATAAATATTTGTTCTGGGTCTCAGATTATTTCTTTAGGGTGCATTCAGTTTGAGCATATTTACTAAATTGCTTTAGAGTTTTCTAGCACTAAGGTTATGGTATGCCCGTGGAAGCAGCAGTAAAGAAATCAAATGATGTACTGCATTGGGCAAATCTGCAAAAGACCTTTTTAAAGTGTTAAAAAGCAAAGAAGTCACTTTGAGGACTAAGGTGCACCTGACCCAGCCATGATATTTTCAGTTGCCTCATATACATGTGAAAGCTGGACAATGAATAAGGAAGACAGAAGAAGAAATGATGCCTTTGAATTACGGTGTTGGTGAAGAATATTGAATATATCATGGACTGTCAGAAGAATGAACAAATCTGTCTTGGAAGAAGTACAGCCAGAATTCTCCTTAGAAGTGAAGATGGCTAGACTTCATTTCATATACTTCGGACACATTATCAGGAGCAACCAGTCTCTGGAGAAGGACATCATATTTGGTAAAGTAAAGGATCAGCAAAAAAGAGGAAGACCCTTAATAAGATGGATTGACACAGTGGCTGCAACAATAGGCTCAAACATAGCAATAATTGTGAGGATGGCGCAGGACCTGGCAGTGCTTTGCTCTATTGTACCTAGGGCTGCTATGATTTGGAACCAATTCCACAGCACCTAAGAATAACAAGAACATGCATCAGCAGGTCCTCGTTCTGTTCTTCCTCATACTTATCTTCATGTCACCAGAGTACCATCATCAAAAGCTGAAAATGAGGGCACAAGAGATCATACTGTTGTGTGTAGGACCTTGAGGGGAAACTACGTCTGCCAAGAGGGGTGGAAAACAGGATGATCTTGCCACAAAACAGAAAAGTGACAGTAACAGGCGTATCTTCCTTGGGTAGCCTCTGACCCCATGGAAGAGGGAGACCTGTGTGATATTTCAGTATGGGCTCCTGACAACAACAAAAACATTTGCATTTTGTTTAACATGTTCTTGGTTAATTTAGTGTTTATAGTCAATATTTATTTAGGATTTTCTGAAAATGCTTATCTTTACTAGTAATCATATATCTTAAGACTTCTGGGCCTATGGCCCCCCAGAGAATAAATACATCCTATTTCTGCCTTTGGATGGATATCCAGGATTTAACCAATTGTATGAACTTAGTTTATTGAACATTTTTTCTCATCCTCATTCATGTTTGAAGACTTTTTAATAATTTTTCATATTTTACAATATAGCATGCTTATTTCTGGGTTACTTATTTTATTCAATTATTTTTTCTATTTTTTGCATCATTGCCACACTGATCTGATTATTATACTTTTATAATATGTTTTGAAATTTGATCATAAGATCACTTTCTTCCACCTCACTTTTTTTTTTTTTTTAAATTAATTCCCAAAGTTCTGGACAATGAAAAAGGAAGACCAAAGAAGAATTGATGCATTTGAATGATAGTGTTGGCAAAGAATGTTGAATATACCATGGACTCCCAGAAGAAGGAACAAATCTATCTTGGAAGAAGTACAGCCAGGATGCTCCTTGGAAAGTGAACTTACTTTAGACTTTGTTTACTTTGTCTCACTCCAGGAGGGACCAATCCCTGCAGAAGGACATCATGCCTGGTAATGTAGAGGGTGAGACAAAAAAAAAAGAAAGAAAGAAAGACCTCAGCGAGATAGATCGACACAGTGGCTGCAACAATGGGCTCAAACATACTATTGTGGCACAGGACTGGACAGTGTTTAGTTCTGTTGTACAGGGGGTTGCCATGAGTCAGAACTGACTTGATGGCACACAACAACAACAGCAGCAGCAACAATAATAATAGTTGTTCTTGCCAATTTATTCTTCCTGATGAGAAAATAGGAGATTAAAACATAGTGTCAAGAAATGTTAGACCATACAGGATTATATACAGATTACCATATACCTAATTCCTTCGTTGTCTGTCATGGATTGAATTATGTTCCCCCAAAAATGTGTGTATCAATTTGGCTGGGCCATGATTCCCAGCAGTGTGTGATTTTCCCATGTGTGGTAAATCCTGCCTCTATGATGTTAATGAGGGAGGATGGGCATCAGTTGTGTTAGTGAGGAAGGACTCAACTTACAAGACTGGATCGTGTCTTGAGGCAATCTCTTGAGACATAAAAGACAGAAGCAAGCAGAGACGGGGGACCTCATACCATCAAGAAAGCAGTGCTAGGAGCAGAGCATGTCCTTTGGACCAGGGTCCCTGTGCAGAGAAGCTCCTAGTCTGGGGGAACACCGAAGAGAAGGCCGACAGAGAGAAAAAGCCTTCCCCTGGAGCTGATGCCCTAAATTTGGACTTTTAGCCTACTTTAACTGTGAGGAAATAAACTTCTCTTCATTAAAACCATCCACTTGTGGTATTTATGTTGTAGAAGCACTAGATGACTAAGACAGAATTTGGTACTGAGAGTGGGGTGCTGCTCTAACAGATATCTAAAATGTTGAAGCGGTTTTGAAACTATCAATGGATAGAGCAGTGGCAGCAACAAAGGATCAGCAGCAGCAGAGAACCTGCAACAGCAGAAAAGTGGCAGTGGCAGAGAACCTGCAGTGGCAGAGGAGTGACAGTGGCAGAGAACCAAGAGCTGCAGAACCAGAAGACCAGTGCACTGGAGCTGACCCATGGAGTGAGAGAGCTGAGTGCCTGTGCGCGCGAGGCTTTCTGGTGGAGTGGGGTGCCTCCGGGCACTTATTGGTGGAGTTACAGAGCTTTGGAACCCTTGCCCCAGCAGAGCGGATGTGGGCATGAGGCCCGAGGGCCGAGAGGCCACAGGAAGCAGAAGCTGAAGAGACAAGGAACACAAGAAACTGAGCCACCTGTGTCTCAAAAGGTATGGCCATGACCTCAGGGGTTTCAAAGGATGGAGCCATGGCCTCTGTTGTTTCTAAAGCTGGAGTTGTCACTCCAATGGACTAGGAGAATGGTGCACCTAAAGCCAAGGGGGTAGAGTTGCTGTCCCAGGGGGCCTGGAAGGCAGAGCTAAAGCCCAGGGCTGATGGGCCTCCACTCAGAATACAGAGACTGTGGCCAATACCTAGAGTCTGGAGGGCAGGGCCATTGTGTAAATTGTCTCGGAGAACAGAAGATTATTTTCAAAGCCTTGACAGCTAATGTAATGTGTTCTGCTGACTTGCTTGGTGTCTGTTATCCCTTCTTTCCCTCATTTCTCCCATTTGTAATGGAAATGTCTAGCTTTTGCCTGTTCTGCCATTGTACCTTTGGAAGCAGATAAGTTGTATTCTAGATTTCATAGATGAAGAGGAATTTTTGGATTTTGGACTTGGAGCTAAGACTTTTGATATGATATGATGGGGTGAATATGTTTTCCATTTTGCAAGGATGTGATTTTTGGGGGGCCAAAGGGTGGGATGTCATGGATTGAATTATGTCCCCCAAAAAATGTGTGTATCAATTTGGCTGGGCCGTGATTCCCAGTAGTGTGTGATTTTCCCATGTGTGGTAAATCCTGCCTCTCTGATGTTAATGAGAGAGGATGGGCAGCTGTTGTGTTAGTGAGGCAGGACTCAATTTACAAGACTGGATCGTGTCCTGAGGCAATCTCTTGAGATATAAAAGAAGTGAGCAGTGAGACAGGGGGACCTCATACCATCAAGAAAGCAGTGCAAGGAGCAGAGCATGTCCTTTGGACCAGGGTCCTGCGCAGAGAAGCTCCTAGTCCGGGGGAACACCGAAGAGAAGGCCGACAGAGAGAAAAAGCCTTCCCATGGAGCTGATGCCCAAATTTGGACTTTTAGCCTACTTTAACTGTGAGGAAATAAACTTGTCTTCATTAAAACCATCCACTTGTGGTATTTCTGTTATAGCAGCACTAGATGACTAAGACATTGTCTTTTACTCAAAATTAGGGCTTTTTTTTCCCCCACTCCTGCTCCTTTTTCTCTTTTTCTGTTCTTGGTTTCTAGTCTTCTATTTTCCATTTATATTTCTGAGTTTGTGTTTCTCACTTATTGATTTGATAATTTCCCTTTGGCTCTTTCATATGTCATTTTCTAGTTCACGTTTCAGAGTTATTTACAGTACCTTATTTTTTATTTTAGGGATTTAAAAAGTTGAGGTGTAAAGTATATATAGCACACTAGTTTTAAGTGTACAGCTTGATGGATTTTTATAAAGGTATAGATTCATGTGGCTACCACCAAGATCAAGAACTGGTAAGGTTCTCTCATGTTCTTTCCTAGTTTGTAACCCAGAAATTAACTACTATTCTGACTCCTATCACCATTATTAGTTTGCCTGGTCTGGAACTTCATATAAATGTAGTCATACAGTTTTTCTCCTTTCTGTCCAGCTTCTTTTGCACAACATTAAGCCTGTGAGATTCAGGTAACAAAATGGTGGACAATCACACAATACTGGGAATCTTGGGCTAGCCAATGGCTATGGGCGAGCCATGTTTTTTGGGAGACACAATTCAATCCATAACATTTCACCCTTTATCCCCCCAAAATTCATGTCCTTGCCACATGTAAAACACATTCATATCATAGCAAAAGTCTTAAATCAACCCCAAGTCCAAAATCAGAAAATTCTTCTTCGTCTGTGAAATCTAGAATTCAAGTTATCTGCTTCCAAAGCACAATAGTGGAACAGGCACAAGCTAGACATTTCCATTACAAATGGGAGAGACTGGAGGGAATGAAGGGATGACAAGTACCAAGCAAGCCAGCAAAACACATTACATTAGTCCTCAAGGCTTGAAATTAATCCTCTGTTCTCTGAGACCATTATACAACAGCCCTGCCCTCTAGACTCTAGGTATTGGCCACACTGTCCGGATTCTGAGTGGAGGTCCCTCAGGCTTGGGCTTCAGCTCCACCTTCCAGGCCCACTGGAATGGCAACTCTGCTCCCCTTGGCTTTGGGTGACCTCATTCTCCTAGTCCATCGGAGTGGCGACTCCACCGTTTGAGACCCCCAAGGTCATGGCACTACCCTTTGATTCTGAGGCAGGTCTGCTTCCTGTGTTCCTTGTCTCTTCAGCTTCTACTTCCTGATTCCTTGGCCTCTCAGCCCCTTGGGCCTCACTGCCCGAGTCTGCCCTATTTGGGCAAGCATTCCAAACCTCTTCAGCTCCACTGATAAGTGCCGGGAGGCACCCTTTCCACCAGTGAACTTTAGTCGGAAGGAGCTGAACTCTCTTGCTCTGTGGGTGGGCTCCAGTGCTGTCTCACACTGGTCTTCTGGTTTGGCTGCTGCCGTTTCTCTGATGCTGCCGTTTCTCTGATGCTGCTTCTCGTCACCTGCGCCGTCTCCAGTGTAACAGCTCTCCTCCAGAATTGTCTTTGATGTCCATAATTTCAACAACAGTCTCTTCAAGATAATGTAGACTTTTGCTATTAGGCACTTTAAAACTCTTCCAGCCTCTATCCATTCAGTTTCAAAACCTCTTCCATATTTTAAGTATCTGTTAGAGCAGCACCCCACTCCTGGTACCAAATTCTGTCTTAGTCATCTAGTGCTGCTATAACAGAAATACTACAGGTGAATGGCTTCAACAAACAGATGTTTATTTTCTCACAGTCTACCAGGCTAGAAGTCCAAATTCAGGGTGTCATCTCCAGGTGAAGCCTTTCTCTCTTTGTCAGCTCTGGGGGAAGGTCCTTGTCATCAATCTTCCCCTGTCTAGGAATTTCTCAGGTGCAGGGAACCTGGGTCCAAAGGACACGCTCTGCTCCTGGAGCTGATTTCTTGGTGGTGTGAGGTCCCCATGTCTCTTTGCTCACTTCTCTCTTTTATATCTCAAAAGAGATTGACTTAAGACACAACCTAATCTTATAGATTGAGTCCTGCCTTATTAACATAACTGCCACTAATCCCACCTCATTAACATCATAGAGGTAGGATTTACAACACATAGGAAAATCACATCAGGTAGAAAAATGGTGCACAATCACACAATACTGGGAATCATAGACTAGCCAAGTTGATACATATTTTTTTTGGGACACAGTTCAACCCATAACATCACTTCTACATTTGCTATTTAACAGTTTACTGTAAGTTCTGGTCAGAGCAATTAGTCAATAAAAAGAAATGAAAGGTAGGTCATAGAATGAATTGTGTCCCCCCAAAATATCTGTCAACTTGGCTAGGCCATGATTCCTAGTATTGTGTGAATTGTCCACCATTTTGTTATCTGATGTGATTTTCCTATGTATTGTAAATCCTGTCTCTATGATGTTATGATGTGGTGAGATGGGATTAGTGGCAGTTATGTTAATGAGGCAGGACTCAATCTACAGGATTGGATTGTATTTTAAGCCAATCTCTTTTGAGATATAAAAGAGAGAAGTGAGCAGAGAGACATGGGGACCTCATACCACCAAGAAAGCAGCCCTGGAAGCAAAGCATGTCCTTTGGATCCAGGAGTCCCTGGGCTGAGAAGCTTCTAGACCGGGGGACGATTGATGACAAGGACCTTCCCCCAGAGCTGACAAAGAGAGAAAGGCTTCACCTGGAGCTGACGCCCTGAATTTGGACTTCTAGCCTGGTAGACTGTGAGAAAATAAACGTCTGTTTGTTGAAGCCATACACTTGTGGTAGTTCTGTTAAAGCAGCACTAGATGACTAAGACAGTGTGTTCAAACTAGAAAAAGAGTAAAACAATCTCTATTTGCACATATGTTCCTATATATAGAAGATACCAAAGAAACCACATGAAAGCTATGATAGCTAATAAATTCATCAAATTTGAAGGTTACAGGATCAACACAAAAAATCAGTTTTGTTTCTATATACCATCCATGAACAATCTGAAAAGAAAATTAAGAAAATAATTAAATTTACTATAGCATCTAAAAGAATAAAATACCTAGGAATAAAGGTAACCAGTGAGGTGAAGACTTGTACACTTAAAATTATAAAACATTGCTGAATGAAATTAAAGATGACCTAAATAAATGGAAAGACATCTTGTGTTCATGGATCGGAAGAGTTAATATTGTTAGGATGGCAATACTACAGATTCAGTGCAATCCTGTCAAGATTACAATAGCTTTTTTTGCAGGAGTTGAGAAACTGATCATTAAATACATATGGAATTGAAAGGGACCCTGAATAACCAAAACAATCTTGAAAAAGATGACAGAGTAGGAGGACCCACACTTCCTGATTTAAACATGTACTACAAAGCTACAATAATCAAAATAGTGTGATACTGGTATAAGTGTGAACATATAGACCAAAGAAATAGAATTGAGAGTCCAGATATTAACTCATATGGCCAATTGGTTTCTGACGTGAGCGCCAAATCATTCAAAGTGGAAAGAATAGTCTTTTCATCAAATGGTCCTGGGACAATAGATCTCCAGATGCAAAAGAATGAAGTTGGACCCATACTTCACATTATACATAAAAATTAACTCAAAATGAAACAAAGATCTAAATATAAGAACAGGGATTCGGGCAGACATGGCTGTGGCAGCATGCTTGTCTGCTTCCCACTTTTGTCCTTTTGAATATATGCTGAATAAAACTTTCTTTTTACTTTACTAAACTTTGTGATGTTTTTCCTCTACAACAACTAATGGCGCTGTGAGCAGGATCTGAAGCTACGAATCCAGTCAACTTCGAAGAGATCTGGACTGCGGAGCAGAAGCCGGGAAAGAAAGGTCCTGTCTTCTGGACCTACGTGTTCCCACTCCATGTCCTTGCGACATTGACTGGGTGAGTGCTCTCAGAAAAGGAAACTTTGCTTATTCTTTGTTGTTCTCATTCTCATGTTTTCTTAAGTTTTGTTTTGCATATTTGTTTGTAAAACCGGTTAATTGATTAAGGAGAATCTTTCTTAGATTTTTGCTTGATCGTTTGGTTAAGAGAGACATTTAGTAACTCTTTAAGTGAACTGCAGTTTAGGCCTGGATTCGGGCGTTTGAAGAGGTAATTCTATTTTCAAAGAGCTGTGAGTCACTATAAGCTGCAAAATTCGGACCTTTTTGTGGCTCAGAGAAAACCTGGAAAATACTGCTCTGTTTTGCCAAATTCGCAGGGAGAGGTGGCAGCTCTTGCCTGTTTTGCCAAATTCTCAGGGGAAGGTGGCAGCTCCTGACCTGTGTTTTGATATTTAAGGGAGAAGTGGTAGTTCTGTACCTGTTTTTTCCATTGAATTGAGTCGATCTTACCAAAAATTGCTATATACACTTTTAGAAACTAGGATCCCCATATCCTTTTTCTGTGTGGTATTATCTGGTGAGTTTACGTGGTCTGTCTGTCTCCTTTTGTTCTAAGAGCTTGCTTCTGGTCTAGAACATTGTGTCTACGTTTTTCTTGTATTAGATTAGTGGCTTTGGCTAAGAATTGCTGTTTTCTGTAAGGCTAGTCATAGAATCTCAGTTTCTTCTTTGTCCAGAAAAAACTGCATCTTGTGTCTGTCTTGTGATTTAGATTTTTAATAGCTACTTGGAGAAAGGTTGATATAAATCGGCCTATTTGAAAAGTACACTAAGATCTTTGTGTTTTATACTATGTCAATCTTAAAAGTGAAACCTTTTTAAGTAACTTAAGCTAGATATTGTATGAAATATATTTTATTTAAGAAAAAAGGATAGTTTTGTCTTAAAGTAAAAGTAGCAGTTCCAGAACAGTAAAAAAGAAAGAAATTAGCTATCTTTTGTCTTTCAAAATGCCTCCATCAATTTAAACATATGTAAATGTATTCCATGAGTCAAGAGAGTGAGGGTGGGGCACGATCAGGCCTCCCCACCTCCCAGTCTCCAAGGTCCTGTAGCTCCAGGGATGCTTTTGAAAGACCCCTTTCCAGCTAGGTGCTGACTCTTTTAAGACAAAAGGTAAGAAAAATTGCTGCTTTGCTATAGTTGTCAGAAATTGGGTAGATCCTAATCCTAGAACTATAAACAAGTTCTCTCTATTATAGGGGAACTTTAAGAAGTAAAAAAAAATAGAAATCACAATGAGACCTGAAGTGGCCTGGAAAAATGTTTCCAGCAGTACTAAACACTTAAGGTTATATCCATATCAATGAGTGGTCAAGCGAGCAGAGACTTTGTGATTTCCAAAGCCAGTTGACAAAATCTTTAATGGCTAAAATTAGATTGGGGAAAATATGAGAAGTAGTAAAAGTTGAATGAAATCTTAGAATGTTTAAATACTTCTCTTTCAACAACAGTTGTTTTGTGGTATACGGGCTTAAAATAATTCCAAAGGTATTTTAGGTAGCTTATTGATGTTATTAAGTTAATAGAATTTGTCATAATTTAAGTTCATATACTTTGCCTTTTTATGCCACAAGAGGATATATAGATATATATATTTAAGTCTGCAAATAAGTGTTCATTTTTGCCATTTAAAGGCATACAGTGTGAGAGATATACAACAAAGGCAATGTTTAAGAGGTTTATTGAAAAAGAAATTTATTTGATATGGTTAAGTTTCATCTGTCTGACTAAAGTTTAATAATTTAATTTATGAGATTTTTAGGAGTTTTAATGTTAAGTAGCATATAAAACAAAGAATTGGGTTTCTTGCAGTTAAAATAACAAAATTTTCTTTAATTTCTGAGTTAAATGGTTAATTTATTCTTTGTGCAATCTGCCTGGAAGACAAAGGTTTGGCCTCTCATTAAAATAAGATTCCTGAGTCTGAATACTAAGCCTCATGGCTTTTAGAAAAGAAAGCTAAGGGTTTTACTTTAAGATCTTTGGTTAAATAACTTAAGTATTGTTTCACAGTGACCTATATTATTATCTCTTTATTGCTAACTTAGTCCCAACTTTATCTTTTTAAATCTAGCATTTTCAAAGCCAATGGTTTGATTAGAGAATTCACATCATTTACCTATAATTTTTTTTTATTACATTCAGGTATTTAGAGATTTGATAATTTTTGTATATTTTTGGTATATCCTGACTATGTAGTATTTTGTCTCAAAATTTTTGTGCATTATATCTGAAGCTCTTTGAATATGGTTAATGGCTATATTTAGAAATATTTTTAAAGTTTTTTTAACTGATTTTATTTGGCCTTTATGTTGGGCTTGAAATTAATTTCTATCAGGTCTTTCACTATTAAGAATATTATGTTTATCAATTAATCATAGCCATATTAAGTTTTGTCATCTGCAGATAAGTTTTTACTTTGCTGATTTGCTGAAAAAGTTTGACCAAAATATCTCACCAAAAAGATGGACTATATTGGACTTGCTACAAAGACCGTGACTAGACTGAATAAAATTTCCAGAGCTCCTATGCAGAAGCTGATGAGTTTGCAGACCGTGGCTGATCCAGAATCATGTGGGACAGAAATTAACTACATAAGACTAAGTAAACTAAAGGAAACTATGGTTTTTTTAAATATTGCTGCTATTTTAAGGTCCTAATTTCTGGATATAAGAAATCATTCTCCTTTCTCCTAAATTATCTAACTAATGGGGTTAATTACGGTAACTCTTGAATTAGAAGTTCCTGTTGGTAAACTTGGCAAAGTTGTTAAGTATCATAACCAGAGAACTGTCTGAAATTTGAGCTATGATTTTACAAAATAGAACAGCATTAGATTTCCTGTTAGTTTCTTAAGAAACGGTTTGTGTCTCAATAGATAAATGTTGCTATATTTATATTATACTCAATCTGAGGTTTTGCAGAATGTAGTTGCTGTTGAGGCACATGGAAAGCAGTTACTGATGCTGCTTATGTAGAGACAAACACCTCATGAGATTTGTTTTCTTGGTTCAAAGACCTTAGGGTCATTGTTTCATTGGTTATTTCAGGCAAGTGGCCTAATATAATTGTTAGTGTTTCTGTTTTATTTCCTAGTTTGCTGTATGGTGACTGGGATCTTAAAAACCAGATGATGTCCAATTACCATTTGTTGAGCATTTTTGATAAAAGATTCTATAACAAGATCATGATCCAAAGGAAAGAATGATGAGAAAGTTGTATATAGTTCTCCTGGAATCCAGATTTCTGGCTTTCAGGGAGGTTGAGGCAACCCATACGGGATATTTGCCTTTAGGTGTCCTCTTGAACCTTGAGCTTTGAGAAAAAAACTGGTTCCTGAGGATACTTTGAGTCAAACAATGGTCCAGATAAACTAGTAAGACCATTTTGCTCTGGGTATTGAGCTTTCTTTTTCTTTTTTTTTTTTTTTTAAGAATTCAGTCTGTTTTAAGAAACTAACTTCAAAGATCAGACAGAGTTATGTTTAGGATAAATTAGTAACTAGTTTAAGCAGTCTTTAAGACAATGTCATATGAAATATCTGTCTAATGTTTGTAATCAAACTGTCACCCTCTTATGATGCAGAAAATTATGTATCTTAAAAAAAACAGATTTTCAGAGGAGAGTGACCTCATGGCTCAGACTCTGTTTTGTCTTTGGTTCCACTTCTGCTTCTGAGAAAGACACTCATGACTGTTAATAGGTAAACCAAGGAGGGGCAGCTTGCCCTTGGGAAGAACACTTAGTATGTTTTAAACAGACTAACTGAAGACCTCCTACAGGAAACGTCCATCCTGTATTATCTTGCTAATCATTAGTTCTCTGATGAAAACTTGTCACAAGTAAATTTTTCTATATTTCATGTTTCCTCTAGACAAACTTTGAGTGCTCTTTATAGATATATATTTCTGTGCAATAGATCCAACTATACTAATTTAGATGATCCTTTCCAACTGATGGTGAATTTATGTGGGCAATCTCTTGTTTAGATTCTGATGAATGTGTGGACAATGCACTTCGGAAACTTTAGAAGTATCTTTAAGTATTCATAGTAACTATGCTAGTAAATACTGAAAAGGCAATGTTAAAATTGTAAAATGAAAGAAGAAAACCCATTGGTCCAACATTCAGTGTATTGTTGGTAGCTTTAATTCCTACTTATGGTATATCTGAGTTGGAGAAATCTTTAAGAAAAATTTGTCAGTCACTATGGGACAAATAACAGATGAGATAGAAGCACAACAGTGATCTCTGATCTCATAAGCCAAGGTGACATGAGATAACAAAATAACCTTAGATTTTTTTTATTAGTCCAAGAAAGTGTAGTCTGTGCTGTAGACAAGATATACATAGAATTAGACAGCAAGCTACTTGATTACACATAGTCACACCCTTACAAACACCAGATCTATTTGGTTGGTTACCATCAGGAATAAGTACATGGGCTAGATCAACTACTGCAAGGAATAGTAATATTCTTATCTACATCCTGATAGTATTAGGCATTATAAAATTTATCCTATATTGTCTTACACATGTAAAAGGCAAAAGAAGGCCTCAGGCTAAAATGTTGATGTACACTGAGTCTGCTCACTCCGGCAATGCTATTGATGGGAACATTGCTCTTACTTAATAACCTGGTGAACAACCAGATGGTATCCAGTGGAAAACCAGCACCGTGAGTTTAAAGAGCCTGCAATGGATGCCATCTAGGAGCTCGACTAAGTCCAGGTATTGATCATCGATGTGTTATCTCCAATCTCCGGTCAAAAGGAGGGACTGATTTAGGAAATAATATTGGAGTTATTATTCCCTCTGCTTGAGTGTACAGAATGTGACCCAGCTGAACCTGGGCTCACAAGGGCTCACAAGGATTCACAAGGTCACATCAACTGGGCCCTGAGGTATAAAGACAATAGCTAAGATAATCTTGGAAAACATCTTAAGGAAGTTTTCACAAAAGCCCATCAAACAGAACACAGAAGACTTTCCACTCTTTATCTTTTTCTATTAGCATTTAGTGGATAGAAATTTGTTGGACCAATGAAGACCCTCCTGACTTTCATAACTGAAACCCGTACCAATGATTGTTAAGAAAGATGATTCAAAATGCAAGATTATAATTTCTAGCCAATCAGTGAAAAAGCGATGCTTTCAATGATTCCACCCATTTTGTGATGTTGATATATACTGATGGCTCTGTAACTGTTCTTTGGATTTGGGCAAACATGGCTGTGGCAGCATGCTTGTCTGCTTCCCACTTTTGTCCTTTTGAATATATGCCGAATAAAACTTTCTTTTTACTTTAAAAAATAAATAAATAAATGTAAGAACAAAACCCATAAATCTCTTAGATTAAACCATATGGGTAGAGCTTCGGACCTTGTTTTTGGTAATAGATTCTTAGATATGATACAAAAAGCATGAGCAACAAAAAACAAAGTAAATACATTAGACTTCATCAAAATGAAAAAACTTCTGTTCACCAAAGGGCATTTTCAACAAAGACAACCTACAGAATGGAGAAAATATTTGGAATCTATATATCAAACAAGGGTTTAATATCCAGAATATATAAAGAATCCCTAAAACTCAACAGCAAAAAGACGGCCCCCAAATGGGCAAAGGTCTTGAATAGATATTTCTCTAAAGAAGATTTACAAATACATGAAAAGATACTCAACATCACGAGTCATTAGGGAAATGCAAATCAAAACTACAGTGAAATGTTTCCATTTCACTCTCACTAGGATGGTTATTATTTAAAAAAAAGAAAAAAGAAAGAAAGAAAATGACACGTGTTGGTAAGGAAGTGGAGAAATTGGACCTTTGTGCCTTGCATTACATCCCCGGTGGAAATGTAAATAGTGCAGCTGCTGGGAAAACAGTTTGGTGGTTCCTCAAAAAAGTTAAAGAATTATTCTATGACCTGGTAGTTCTACTGCTAGGTATGTACTCAAAGGACTTGAAAGTAGGAACTCATACAGATTCTTGTACACCAACGCTCATAGTAGTGTTATTTGTAATAGTGAGAAGTTGGAAACAACCCAAGCATCCATCAACAGATGAATAAATAAATAAAATGTGGTATATTCATAAAAGGACTACTATCCAGTCATAAAGACAAATAAAGTTCTGATATATGTTATGACATGAATGGACCTTGAAAACATGTTGGGTGAAATAAGTCAGACACAAAAGGACAAATACTGTATGATCCCACTTGTATGAAATATCCTGAATTGGCAAATGCATAGAGACAAACACTTATTAGTGGCTACCAGGAGCAGGGAGTATCTGGGAATGGGGAGTTATTTCATATGGGGTACTGAGTTTCTGTTTGAGGTGATGAAAAACTTTTGGAAATGGTTGGTAGTGATGGTTGTACAACATGGTGAATGTAATTAATGTCAATTGTACACTTAAAAATGATAAAATGGTAATTTTTTGTTATATATTTTACCACAATAAAATTTAAAAAATAATGAGCAAAGGACCTGAATAGACATTTTTCCAGAGAAGATATATAGGAATGACCAAGAAGCATATGAAAAGATGCTCAGCATTATTAGTCACTGTTGTTCTAAGGTACCACTGAGTCAGTTCTGACTCCCAGAGACCCTATGTAAAACAACGAAACACTGCCTGGTCCTGTGCAATCCTCACAATTTTTATGTTTGTGGTCCATTGTCGCATCCACTATATCAATCCATCTCATCGAGATTCTTTCTCTTTTTTGCTGACCTTCTACTTTACCAAGCATGATGTCTTTCTCCAGGAAATGGTCCCTCCTGATAACACGTCCAGAGTACGTGAGATGAAGTCTCACCATCCTTGCTTCCTAGGAACTCTCTGGCTGTATGTATTCCAAGACAAACTTGTTTGTTCTTCTGGCAGTCCATGGTATAGTCAATATTCTTCATCAACAGCATAATTCAAAAGCATCAGTTCTTTGGTCTTCCTTATTCATTGTCGAGCTTTTGCATGCATGTGAAATATCATGGCTTGGGTCAGGCACATCTTAGTCCTTGAAGTGACATCTTTGCTTTTTAACACTTTAAAGAGGTATTTCGCAGCAGATTTGCCCAATGCTGAGGCTTCCATGGGCATTAATTGTGGATCCAAGTAAAATGATTCTTGACAACATCATTAGAGAAGTGCAAGTCAAAACCACAATGAGATACCACTTCACAGCAACTAGGATGGCTATTATTAAAAAAAAAGGGAAATAACAAATGCTAGTGAGGATGTGTAGAAATTAAAACCCTCGTGCTTTGCTGATGGGAATGCAAAATGATGCAGCTGCTATAGAAAATAGTTTGACAGTTCCCCAAAAAGTTAAACATAGAATTATCCTTTGATCCAGCAATCTACAATTAAGTGTATACCCCAGAGACTCAAAAGCAAGGACTCAAACAGATACTTGTACACCAATGTTCATAGCAGCACCATTCACCATAGCCAAAAAGTGGAAACAACTTAAGTGCCATCAACAGATGAATGGCGAAGCAAAATCGGGTGTATACATATAGTGGAGTATTATTCAACCATAAAGAGAAATGAAGTTCTGATACATGCTACAAATGTGGGTGAACCCTGAACACATGATGCTGAGTGAAATAAGCTAGGCACAAAGGATTAATATTTTCGGATCCCATTTATGTGAAATGCAGAGACAAAAGTAGATTAATGGTTACCAGGGGCTGGAGAAAGAGGCGAATGGGGACTTATTATTTACAAAAAAACAAACACAGACAGAAAACACCTCATGATTGTGTTTCAGTATTGCATCTTTGATAAAATCGCATGTTTACTGGGCAGAAACTCAATACAAAATCCTCATCTTAGAAAAAGTCAGATCATGTCACTTGTGTGCTTAAAAAAAAAAAAAAGATTCCCTCTCAGGTCTGAAAAGCGTTAAAAAAAAAAAAGACAAAATTTGGAATTATTTAGCTATTTTACCTTAAAGTTATTTTAATAAGTAATAATATTTGCTGTATATTGATTACCATGGGTCAGGGACTTTGCTACACACTTTTTACATATTTCTTTAATCCTGTCAACATGGCTTGGAGATAAGAACTGTTATCATTTCCATTTTGTAGATAAAGAAACTGAGACTCAGAGAATTAACTTGTCTATAAATGCACAGCTCTCAGTTATGGAGTAGACCAGCGGAGTCTATCAGAGCCCAGATCCAAAAGCAAAACAAAATCCAACAAAACAAAAACAAAAGGACAGTCTGAATGTCTTGAACCTTTAATTATTAATTACATTTCAGGTAGCATTAGTCTCTTATTGTATAAAAGTTCAAGGTGATACGAATTTGTTTGAAATGAATGGGTCTACATAAGTTTAGAGGCAACAAGTAATTCATGACCTTTTGGCATGATCACTCGAGTGCCCGGACAGAGAGTAAGAAGACCAAAGGTTTGACAGCTGGCAAAACAGGTTTGCTGCCTTATTTTCTTTGGAAGCCATTTGTCACTGTCAAGCACACACACAGGCATTTTAGCTCTGTTCAAACAAGAATACAGTTTGCATCCTGACATTTCCCTGAAAATGGCAAGTTTCATTTATCACCAAGGTGGTTTTCAAGCTTCATATCCATTGTTTCAAAGGTGAGTTCAGTTTTTTAAGAGTGGTTTAGTTGAGCAATAAGTTATTTCCTCAAGACAAACCATAGCTTGACTTTTCATACTTCGGTCCCTTCATATCCTCTTGCTGTCTTAATAAAACTTGACAATTATTTATTTTTGTATTATATGTTTATTGAGCTCAACTTTATTCTTTAAATAATCTCGTTAGTATTCAGGTATATGATTGTGGGTCACTGATTCTTAAACTATTACTATTCATGCAGATCTTTCTTATAAAAGAGCTAATAATTTAAATATATGAGTCAAAGACAAAATGAAGACCATTGTTAAAACAATGATTTGCGATTCAGCTTTGAATAGAAGTTGCTTTTTAGCTGTGACAGGATTGTAGCCTTGCTATAACTGGTATTAAGTTGTTTTTTACATGAGATAGGAAAATATGGAAGGATTAGAGACTTTTATAGTAGAAGAATGGTAAGAAAATAGTTACTACATACTTAGGTGTGTGTGTACCTCATCCAGTCTTTATTTCTTTAAAATGATTTCTAAAACTATGAATGAGAAAGATTTATAAATTTTAAATACATATTTTTCTTATTAAAGAGGAAGTGCACTCAGATTGTAGAAACCGTAGGAAATAAACATGACTTCACCACGGGGTGGGGTGGGGGTGGGGGATCATGTACAAATGGTTACAGTAATTACTTCATCTGAATCTTAGAATTCTAGAGCTAGAAGAGACTTAGGAGATAACATTTTAGTTCAGAGGTTGGCAGACCACGGCCCACCAGTCAAATATGGCCCATTGCCTGTTTTTGTAAATAAGGTGTGATTGAAGCACAGTCATGCCAATTCGTTTACAGATTGTCTAAAACTGTTTCAAGTTACAACAGAGTTGATTAGTTGTCACAGAGACTGAATGGCCCAGAAGGCCTAAAAGATTTACTATATGGCCCTTTACAGAAAACATTTGCTGATCCCTCATCTAGTTCATCCAGGAAAGATTTAAGTATCCAGAAAAAGTGCTCTGATATGCCTGGAACTTACCCTCAAGAAACTTACAGTCTAGCTGGGAAAGATAGGACACAAACATTAATACAATTCAAATTACAAAATGTGACTAGTGTCATAGAAGATACTAAGCACTTTAGGATTTCAGTGGGGGTATTGGTAAAAACATCATGGAGAAGGTGAAGTTTAAGCCCAGTTTGATGGGTTGGTAAGATTTGAATATGTCAAAACATCTGTAAAATATTCATGTTCAAAGGAGCTGCACTAAGAAAGGTGTGTGAGGACCACTGGGAAGATCAACTTGAGCAACTTGAAAAAGCAGCCTCAGGACCTGAATGCAGGCTAAGGATGATGTGTTTCATGTGGAAGGATTAAAGGGGGTTGGACAACATGGTCATTGTGATGGTTTAAGATAGATCCACAAATTCTTTGACACTCCCTCCGAAAGATGGAGCTGAATCCTTATCTCCTGGAGTGTGGGCAGGAGTTGGTGAGTCACTTCTAAAGAACAGCATAAAGTGGGTGTGACTTTAGAAATTTGGGCATAAAAGGCACTGCACTTCCTCCTTGTTCTCTATTGCGCTGCTTGCTGTAGGGAAGGCCAGCTGCCCCATCGTGAGTATACTCAAGTAGCCCTATGGAGAGGACCATGTGCTGAGAACCTGAGTCTTCCTACTAACAGTCAGCAAAGAACTGAGGTCTCCTGCCAGCAGTCATGTGAGTGAGTCATTCTGGAATTGAACTCTCCAGCCCCAGCTGAACCTTCAGATGACTGACCTCATGAGAAACCCTGAGTCACAACCACATCACTCAGCTGCTTCAGTTCCTGACCTCAGAAACTCTATGAGATAATAAATGCTTGTAGTTTTAAGTCATTAAATTTTGGGCCAATTTATTGAGGCAACAATAGATAACTAATAGTCATCATCTTTATAGTCTTGTTTTGGGCAGAATAATCCTTGTAGCTTTCATTCTTTCATTCCCTGACCACATTCATTGGTGTGTACTCCATGTGGTGCACTGCGAAAGGCATTGGTCCTTGGTTTTGGGGAATGTGTCAGTGTGAAGGTTGGCTGTTGCTAAGGAGAGACTGGAAGTGGACAGGCCAGTTTGAAGGCTATCACAATAGTCCAGGAGGAGGGAGGAAGGTACTTGTAGTAGACTCTCTATTGTCCTTTCCAGACAGCTTTCCACATACTAATAATTTCCTACCTCTCTTCACGTAAGGGTTTTCTCTGGCTGCAGGAGCAGGCTCAGCCTGAGTGTGGGTAAGTTGGAATTGGTTAGCATCCCTGGGAAACACTCATCCAATGAGGGGAAGGAGTTGGCCAATAAATTTCCCAGCTTCTCATCCTTGACTAGGGCAACTCTGAGGCCAGTGCCTCCAGGTCTCAGAGGGTCCCTGTTGGGTAGAGCCCCAGTTGCCTACTAGCAGCTCCTTCATTCACACACTCTATTGATTGATCATCTCCCTTCCTGATTCCCTCAGAGTGCTTCTTGGCCTCACCTCCCAAGTTAATGATTTGTACCCAAAACCTTGCTCCAGGGTCTGCTTTTGTGGGAACCCAACCAGGAAGAGTAATAAAAGTCTAAACTAAAGTGGTGACTCTGGGAATGGGGAAGAGGAGATGGATGTGAGAGATGTTATGAAGAATTAAGAGACAGGACTTCACAATATTTGCTACAGGAAATCTTAGTGATTTTCAAGCTGAAGTCATCTTTCAACCCTCAAGCATCCAGGCTTAGAATCTGAGATCCAGAGACCAGGGTCCTGATGTGAATTGAGGCTTCCAGGGCTGTTCCCAGGACTGCATTGTAGAGTTCATTTCTACAAGACCCTCCCGACCTGCAGCCGACATTCAGAGGCTGTGATGCACAAGTACGTCACGATCCCAACCTCGTCAGTTGGCTTCAGCTAACCTAGTCATTGTCCTTTTTTTGAGAATCTAAATATACCGTTGTTTACGAGTTCAAAGGAAAGTGATTCAAAAAGATTTAGGACTTACTTTTTCAAAAATATCTTGATTTTAGGATTCAAAAGTATAAATGAAATGAATGAAAAGCACTACATTCACATTAGAAATATAAAAACAGATAGCACTTTTATTCAATTATTAGTTTATTTATTGAACATTACGATCATTCCCTGTGCTGGGGATTCAAATAAGATACAATTTCTGCCTCTTCCAAGCTCAAGAAGAGACTGTATAATGTGAGAAATGATAAAATATAGATATCAACAGAGCAATAACTCTAGGCAAGAGATACTAAAAAGAACATGGTCACACACACATACACACACACTATTTTTTCCACCTCAGCAAACATGGAGCCCTAGTGGCACAGTGGTTAAGAGCTTGGCTGCCAACCACAACGTCGGCGGTTCCAATTCACCAGATGCTCCTTGGAATCTCTATGGGGCAGTTCTATCCTGTCCTATAGGGTTGCTATGAGTCGGAATTGACTTGACGGCAATGTTTTTTTTTTGTCAGCAAACATAGGTTTGGGATTATCGCACGTTTTATAGTCTTTAAAATATGAGACTTTCTCTTATAGTTTTTTCTGTAATGAATGGCAAGGAAGAAAATTTCCTACTGATTAATTAGAGCCTGACTTTTAAAACCTTTAAAGCAAAAGCAGTGATTGGTTATGTGTAAACCATGAGGTGATTGTCCACGTGGCAAGATCTGAGAGACCTGGGGAGGCCCCTCTGGCCTAAAACATAATGCATAAAAATCCAGCATTGGAGATGGAATTCCCCTGGGTCTGGAGGGCACTGAGGTCTCCCTGGTCCCCCCTTAAATGCGTCTACTGCTGCAAAAGTATAGGCTTTAATCCTTATCAGGCCATACTTTGTCAAGGATTAAGTGACAGCTAACTGTGGGTAAGGCTTTCTGGGGACTTACTGAGGAACAGAGGTGGCAGAGGCAGTGATGGAGAGTGAGGGGTCCATTGGGCACTAAAAGGGACATCGGGTCAGCGGAGCCGAAACTTACCTACTTTACTTAGAACTGGCTGGCCCTGACTGGCAGCATCCAGGAGTTGAAGTTGATGGTTTGTTTTTAATCACGTCTGGTACAATTCCTTGTCATGTAAGCCGAGGTATCCTAAAACTCATAGCACTTACACTGCTTTTGGTGGTATCTGCACTCGTTACCTGTTCAAATGATAATTCTCTTGGACAACAGGTAAACAAAGCTCCTTGCCCCAAGTCTACTCAGCACATTTAGGGGGTTTTCTACCAGTCAGCGGAGGCATTATTTCTCTACCATGGATTTTTCAGGGCATGTTTGTAGAATTACTGGGCTGGAGCATGGGTGGATACTTTTATATTGCCTTTCAAAGTTAGACATTGATTGTCAAGGTTGCCTTCTATTTATGGTGATGTTAATTTTCTCCCTATAGTGATGATATCAAGTTTCACTTTAAAGTATATTTATTTAAGTAAAAAAAAAGCAACTAGATTTAAAGGCACATTTTAACTAAGCAGTAGCAAAAGTAGGGCTAAGTTCTAAAAGTGACAAGCAAATGATTGAAATTTGATGGAATAGACAAAATTTAACTTAGAAGCCTGTTCTTGTAGAAAAGAAAGAAAATTAACATGAAAGAGCATTTTGTCCAAGCTGAACTGAATGCTACTAGATTTTTGTTTTTAACCCTGAAACTCCTTAACTATGTTCAAGTTTTGCTTTGTGAAGAGGAAGTTTCAGGGAATGAGTTACACCAAACCCTACAAGCAGTCTGGCATATTGCTTAACGGGATACAGGCCTTGGAGTTCAGCAGAGCTGGGTTTGAGTCTTGGTTTCTTCATCTACTAATAGAAAATCTTGTTGTCACTCGGACTTCAGTTTCATCATGTCTAAAATGGATTAACAGTACCTTCCACAAAGGTTTGTGGTCATAAATAAATGAGGAAATATTTGCAAATATTTAACACATAGTGACAGCGCAATAAGCAGTGGCTGCAAGTATTATGTCCTCATTCGACACTTATCAGGCGCCAGGGTTGTGGCCATCTGGATGCATCCATTCTACAACTTAGGCCATAGCTGCTGACTTTTTGCACATTGTATCTTAGAGCATATGTTTTGAGGCATCTGGGTATTTCAGGCATATGTGTAGGCTATATTTAACCAGTATAACTGCTGTGTGTTGCACGTTTTGTGCTTTTAAATTTTAATGTCTTGTTTATTTAAATTTTTTTTTAACTTGATAAAATAAATGGGTATCCCAGAGAGAGGTAGTTGTTGGGAGGAAGCTGAAATGCTGCACTGTGTTCTGACTCAACTCAGCACAGAGCAGAGCCTCTTTCTGAGCCATTACTCACCCAGAGATGGTGCATGAATAAATAGCTCACTAATATGTGTGTTTGCCCTGTTTGCTCTTTGTCCTAAGAAATTTTAAAAAAGTGAAGGATTAGAGCCACAGTAAAACATGGGGAATTTTTTCACCTGCCTCTTGTGTGAATCTTCCCCTTTCATTGCCCTTCCTTAAGATTTCTTTTGTCATGGACAGTGCTGACAGCTGGGCAGCTAGTGGTGGAGGTTTGCTCTTGGAGCTGTGGTGCTCTGGCCACCACTGATGACATTATCTTTTAATCAAGGATCTTTGGGCACTGGAATGTGACCTTCTGTCCTCTGGGAAGAGGGTCAGTGCAATCGTGCATCAAATGCTCATCTGGTGATCCCAGATGGAAGGAATGGGTATGATACAGGTGTGCTATGATCTTTCAGGTTAGCTTTGATGCTGGAGGTCCATGACATGCATTTAAATTTCCTTGGACGAGACAGGGAAAAGCTGGCACAGGGATATGATCTTGAAAAGATATATAACATACATTGCATTTTGTTAGTAATGATAGTAATTTACATTTAAAAAGTATACATATACAACATCATTATAAAATCTGTGTTTAAAGTCCAGATGATCATTTTTAAAATAAAATTTTATCCAATTATTTTTTTCAAGGGAGAGGCTAAAACACAAATATCACTATAAACAACCAGGAATTTTATTATGATGATTGTCAAACATGTAGCAAAGGTGAAAGTTTTCTATAGTGAGTATTCTTATACCATTAACATCTTGCTGTCCTTGCTCTCTCATGTATCTATCCATCTATCCAAGGCATGTGGGGATTTTGTTATGATTTACAGCTCTTGTGAGTTGATTTTTATTTCCAAGAGTTCTTTTGTACCAAATTACTGTAAAATTATCCAGACTAATTTGAGAACATTTGATTAAATTTACATTTAATGATTGAAAATAACAGCAGTATGCCACCAATGACCGCCCTGACAGGAAACATAACAGAGAGTCCCTGGTAGAACTCAAATTCTAGTAAAAAGACCAGACTTGTTGGTCTGTTTGAGACTGGAGGTACAGCAGAAGATGTGGCCCCCAGACTCTCTGTCAGCCCAGAACTGAAACCATTCCCAAGGCCAATTCTTCAGACAAAGATTAGACTGGACTTTTGCACATAAAATGATACTTGTGAAGAGTGTGCTTCTTAGCTCAAGTAGATACATGAGACTAAATGGGCAGCTCCTGTCCAGAGGTGAGATGGGAAGGTGGAAAGGGTCAGGAGCTGGTTGAATGGATGTGGGAAATCCGGGCGGAAAGGAGGAGTGTGCTGTCACAGTATAGGGAGAGCAACTGGGGTCACATAACAATGTATGTATACATTTTTGTATGAGAGACTACCTTGAATTGTAAACTTTCACTTACAGCACAGCAATAATTAAAAAAATAACAACAGTATACATATTTCTGAAGAACAAAAGTTAACCATTGCACAGCTTGAGCCTCATCAGAATTCTTGTTCTCCAATAGACTAGAATTGTTGTTGTTGTTACTGTTAGGTGCTGTTGAGTTGCTTTTGACTCATAGTGACCCTGTGTAAAACAGAACAAAACACTGCCTGGTCCTGTACCATACTCACAATTGTTCGTTATGTTTGAGCCCATTGTGTGTCAATTAACTCCCTAAAAATGAAACTGGAAGGGTTTGTGTCTTGATCAGGCAGCTGATTCCAGGAGAGTGTCCGTGTGCAAATATTTGTCAGGCTGTACATGTATATTTCTACATGTATGTTACACTTCAGTGAATAGTTATATAGGTAATTTATAAAAATAAGCAATAAAAATGAAACTGGGTAGTTGTTTTATATTTTGGGAGCAAGACATCCATCTTCTCCAATCGCTGCCTCCTCATGCAACTGGCCCTGGAAGTTGACAACTGCCTTCCCTGGACAAGGTGTGGCTCTCTTTGGGATTCTGGTGTCTGCATGTTTGCAAGTGGTTTGGCATTTAAAATTTGCACCTGCCCAGGTTTTGGAGGTAAACTGACCTTTATCCTATAAGCTGTTCTGGGAAGTCATACTGGTGAGTTGCAATTAGAGGTGGGTTTGAACTCAGCGACCTAGTTTAGCACTAGTGACATGATACAACTTCCAAGTGTTGTTTCTCCTCCCACTTGGTCCCCTGTGCCCAGAATCACAGAGACAGGCTTACATTTTCTCCCAGAACTGGGAGGGTGTGGCTTAGTGATGGATGGAGGTAGGACCAAGAGTCTACATTTGGAGGTGGAAAAGCTGGTCATAGCACATAAAATGGAATAATGGCAAGGTAGATGTTTTACTGATTGAGTTCCTACAACATCGTTCATTTTTGACTTTGGACAGATGGAAGAACTATCCTTTGCATATACTCTTTGCCTTGGCTTTTAAAAGAAATCCCCTATGTAATGGGAGAGTACAAAAACACAAAGGGGTGACCTTGGGCTCTAAGTTAAGGAGAGAGGCTGTGAAGTTTCATCCTCCCTTGTTCCCTTTCAGAGTTTGCCTTGATTGTTCTGGGCACCTCAAGGGTTGGTAGCTTCCAACAAGGGTGATGTTCCTAAGTGTTTCTTGAGTATTCTCTGCCCACTCCTGATATCAGCCTATGGTCTTACTCTTGTTTGTAATGAAATGTTCAGAAAGAGATATTCATGCTTGCTATCTCGCTTCTTTGCCTCCATTACTCTGTCATCCTCACCACTCTGCTGTCTCTCACCAAGGCCATCGGTGTTCTGGTCTTGGCAAAGTTAGTGTACAAATCTCCCCTGGCCTCTTGGCAGCATTTGACTTTGCTGACCACTTTCTCCTTAAAATGCCATTACGCTGCACTCACTTGGCTTTTCTTCTGTCTCCCTGGCCTCTTCTCTGCCTCCTTTGCTGGTTCCTCCTCTGCTCAGATCTCTAAATGTTGCCCTGCCTCAGAACTCTGTCCTTGGGCCTTATCTATACTTTCTCCCTAGAAGATGCTAACAAATTCATCACTTTAAATACCATTTATACCTAAGATTCCAGATTAACTTCTCCCTCTTGAACCTCTCTCCTGAGCCCCAGCCTCATGTATGGAAATGCTTCCTCAACAAGTCTATTAGGAAACTCCAGCTCAGCATAAACAGAGCATTTTATCCACCCCACAGTCTTCCTCTTTCATCCCAAGATTGCTTCATTTTAATAACCAACACAGCTGTCTCCTTGTTTGCCCAGGCCCATTTATTTAACCTCCCTAAGCCTCAGTTTCTCACCTGTCTAACAGAGCTACACTAATGGTATCAACCTCAGAGAGTCATTGTGGGCACTATACAAGATAACACAAGTAAAGCATTTCAAATACTACCTTGTACTGAGGAAGGGCCTCTCATTGTGAATTATGAATTAACTGAAAGGCTCATTCTCAGTTGGTTTCTCTCCAGCTCTATTCAAAATTCTATTGAGACAACCAATATTTGATGAGAAACTTAGCCTTAGATTCCTTGAAGTGACTGTACTAAAGTTAGATCACCAGATAGCTGCATCCTTTGATCATATCATTTTTTAACAGCTTTGTTGTTGTTGTTGTTAGGTATTGTTGAGTCAGTTCTGACTCATAGCAACTCTATGTACCACAGAATGAAAACACTGCCCGGTCCTGTGCCATGCTCACACTCCTTGTTATGCTTGAGCCCATTGTTGCAGCCACTGTGTCAATCCATCTCGTTGAGGGTCTTCCTCTTTTTCGCTGACCCTCTACTTTACCAAGCATAATGTCCTTCTCCAGGGACTGATCCCTTCTGACAACATGTCCAAGTATGTAAGATGTAGTCTTGCCATCCTTGTTCTTCCAGGACAGATTTGTTTGTTGTTTTGGCAGTCCATGGTATATTCAATATTCTTCAACAACACCACAGTTGGAAGGTGTCAGTTCTTCTCTGGTCTTCCTTATTCATTGTCCAGCTTTTGCATACATATGAGACAATTGAAAACACCTTGGCTTGATTCAGGCACACCTTAGTTTTGGAGGTGACATCTTTGCTTTTCAACACTTTAAAGAGGTCTCATGCAGCAGATTTGCCCACTGCAATGTGTCTTTTGATTTCTTGACTGCTGCTTCCATGGGTGTTAATTGTGGATTCAAGTAAAATGAAATCCTTGACAACTTCAATCTTTTCTCTGTTTATCACACTGTAGCTTATCAGTCCAGTTGTGAGGATTTTTGTTTTTTGTATATTGAGGTATAATCCATACAGAAGGCTGTAGTCTTTGATCTTCATCAATAAGTGCTTCAAGTCCTCTTCACTTTCAGCAAGCAAGGTTGTGTCATCTGCGTAATGCAGGTTGTTAATGAGTTTTCCTCCAATGCTGATGCCCTGTTCTTCATATAGTCCAGCTTCTTGGATTATTTGCTCAGCATACAGATTGAATAGGTATAGTGAAAGGATGCAACCCTGACACACACCTTTCCTGAGTTTAAACCACACAGTATCCCCTTGTTCTGTCTGAACAACTGCCTCTTGATCTATGTACAGATTCCTCATGAGCACAATTAAGTGTTCTGAGATTCCCATTCTTCACAATGTTATCCATAATTTGTTATGATTCACACTGTGGAACACTTTTGCATAGTCAGTAAAACACAGGTAAACATCTTTCTGGTATTCTCTGCATTCAACCAGGATTCATCTGACATCAGCAATGATATTCCTCATTCCACGTCCCCTTCTGAATCCAGCCTGAATTTCTGGCAGTTCCTTGTTGACATACTGCTACAGCCGCTTTTGAATGATTTTCAATACAATTTTACTTGCACGTGATATTAATGATACTGCTCGATAATTCCCGCATTTGGTTTCTTGAGAATAGGCATAAGTATGGATCTCTTCCAGTTGGTTGGTCAGGGACCTGTCTTCCAAATTACTTGGCATAGAGAAGTGAGCACTTCCAGCAATGCATCCATTTGTTGAAACATCTCAGTTGATACTATATCAATTCCTGGGTTCTTGTTTTTCACCAATGCCTTCAGTGCAACTTAGACTTCTTTCTTCAGTACCATTGGTTCCTGTTCATATGCTACCTCTTGAAATGGTTGAACCTCGACCAATTCTTTTTGGTATAATGACTCTGTATATTCCTTCCATCTTCTTTTGATGCTTCCTGGATCATTTAATATTTACCCCATAGAATCCTTCACTACTGCAACTCGAGGCTTGAACTTTTTCTTCAGATCTTTTAGCTTGAGAAATGCCGAGTGTGTTCTTCCCTTTTGGTTTTCTATCTCCAGTTCTTTGCACAGGTCATTATAATACTTTACTTCGTCTTCTCGAGCCGCCCTTTGAAATCTTCTGTTCAGCTCTTTTACTTCATCATTTCTTCCTTTTGCTTTAGCTACTCAATGTTCGAGAGCAAGTTTCAGAGTCTCTTCTGTTTTGGTCTTTTCTTTCTTTCCTGTCTTTTTAATGACCTCTTGCTTTCTTCATGTATGATGTTCTTGATGTCATTCCACAATTCGTCTGGTCCTCTGTCATCAGTGTTCAACGCATCAAATCTATTCTTGAGATGGTCTCTAAATTCAGGTGGGATATACTCAAAGTCATACTTTGGCTCTCGTAGACTTGTTCCAATTTTCTTCAGTTTCAACTTGAACTTGCATATAAGCAATTGATGGTCTGTTCCACAGTCGACCCCTGGCCTCATTCTGACTGATGATATTGAGCTTTTCCATCATCTCTTTCCACTGATGTAGTCGATTTGATTCCTGTGTATTCCATCTGGTGAGATCCATGAGTATAGTCACTGTTTATGTGGTTGAAGAAAGGTATTTGCAATGAAGAAGTTATTGATCTTGCAAAATTCGATCACGCAATCTCCGGCATCATTTCTTTCACTAAGGCCATATTTTCCAACTACCGATCCTTCTTCTGTTTCCAACTTTCACATTCCAATCATCAGTAATATTAATGCATCCTGATTCCTGATTTCATGTTCGATCAATTTCAGACTGCACAAGCTGGTAAAAATCTTCAATTTCTTCATCTTTGGCCTTAGTAGTTGGTGTGTAAATTTGAATAATAGTCATATTAACTGGTCTTCCTTGTAGGCGTATGGGTATTATCCTATCACTCACAGTGTTGCGCTTCAGGATAAATCTTGAAATGTTCTTTTTGACGGTGAATACAATGCCATTCCTCTTCAAGCTGTCATTCCCAGCATAATAGACCATATGATTGTCTGATTCAAAATGGCTAATACCAGTCCATTTCAGCTCACTAATGCCTAGGATATCGATGTTTATGCATTCCATTTCATTTTTGCTGATTTCCAATTTTCCTAGATTTATAGCTCGTACACTCCACATTTAGATTATTAATGGATGTTTACAGCTGCTTCTTCTCATTTTGAGTTGTGCCATGTCAGCAGATGAAGGTCCCGAAAGCTTGACTCCATCCACATCATTAAGGTTGACTCTATTTTGAGGAGGTAGCTCCTCCCCAGTGGTCTTTTGAATGCCTTCTAACCTGGGGGGCTCATCTTCCTGCACTATATCAGACAATGTTCTGCTGCTATTCATAAGGTTTTTGCTGGGTAATTCTTTTCAAAAGTAGACTGCCGGGTCCTTCTTCTTAGTCTATCTTAGTCTGGAAGTTCAGCTGAAACCTTTTCGCCATGGATGACCCTGCTGGTATCTGAATACCAGTGGCATAGCTTCCAGCATCACAGCTTTATTGAGATATAATTCACATACCATACAATTCACCCATTTAAAGTGTATAATTCAAGTATTTTTAGTATAGCCACAGAGTTATGCAACACCACCACAGTCAACTGTAGAGCATTTCATCACCTCAAAATGAAACCCCATACTCTTTAGCTATCACCCACCTATCCCCCATCCCCACCCCCCTAGCCTAAGCAACCAACAATCTATTTTCTATCTCTCTAGATTTGTCTATTCTGGACATTTCATATAAATGAAATTGTATATTGTATGGTCTTTTGTGACTGGCTTCTTTTACGTAGCATAATGTTTTCAAGGTTCATCCATGTTGTGACAAGTAACAATACTTCATTAATTTTTATAGCCAAATAATATTCCATTGTATAGATATACCACATTTTCTTTATTCATTCCTCTGTTGATGCACATTTGATGTTCCTGCCTTTTGACTGTTATGAATAATGCAGTTATAAACATTCATGTACAAGTTTTTGTGTGGACATACTCTTTTTATTTCTCTTGGGTATAAATCTAGGCGTGGAATTGCTGGGTTATATGGTAACTCTATGTTTAATCATTTGAGGACTTTTTCCAAGTCTCATACAAATAACTTCACAGAACTACAACCTAATATAGTTTATTTTCTTTTTTCAAGGATCAACATTAGAAACCACTTCGAGAACTTTTCCAGAACAAAGTGGTTATCAAACACATAGCCCATTGTGGGAGATGTAGATGCAGAGTCAGAGGAACAGGGATAGACATAGAATCTGCCGCTTGACTGCTGGGATATATATATATATAATAGATTCTTCTCAGAGAATTTTGCTGGAAAATAGATTATCTCTCTTAACAAACTGGTACATTTTCCCCTGTCAGTTAACAAGAGTGCTGTAACTCAAGTTACAGAAGGTCAGAGCAAACTGTGATATTCAAATGTCTTCAGTATTCTTAATCTAGATTTCAATTATAATGATTTCTTTCTCTTTCAAAATTTGTTTTGTTAATTTTTAATCCCTGTTTTAATGTCACTGTTGTATGCTCCTCTTTTATTGTAAGCTTTTTTAAAAAAAGATTATAGGTATAAATAAATCATAGATCAATAAATGAACTAAAAAATAAATTCCATATCCATTGACCATACAATCTGGAGATGTATTATCATATTTTATTATCGTTAACCTGAATTGAAATTTTTACTCCAGGAATATTTTCCAATTATTTCTTTATGGGCAACGAAAGTGAACTAACTGCTAATTCAAGTTAAAGATCTTTTTATTTTGTGCATATTTCTTAAAATTGATTTTTTTCTATGTTATTGCAAGAGCCAGTTTACTTTTTAGAACAGTAAATCCTGTTCATGATATGTAGAACATTGGTAATGCAAACTCTAAATAATATGCTTCTTATAATGATTAGGGATTTCACTTAGTTGTGTGGAAGAGCAAACTTAAATAGCAGCGGCTATTTTTCTCAGGTAACAGGAAGGCCAGAGGCGAATGATTCAGGCCAGTGAAGGGCTTCTTAGTGTCATAAATGCCCCAAGTTCCTACCTTCTTCATGCTCAGCCATCGTAAGTTGGGGTTTTTGTCCTCGGTGTTATAAGGTAGGGCCTGCATCTCCAGGCATTACATTCCAGGTGAAGAGAGGAGGAAAGAGCAATGGTAAAAATTCAGCTGAATCTGAACCTTATTATCTGGAACACTATACTTCCCTGGAAGCTCCAATTGGTATATGTCTACTTATGCAATTAGTCAGATATGGGTCACATGGTCAACTCTAGCTGCAAGGGAGTCTGGAAGGCTGAGTATTTTAAACTAGGCATATTGTTGTCCCAAGAAAAACCAGATTTTTCTTAGTAAGAAAATGGGGGAGAATTGATATTGGGTAGGCAGCAAGCACAGTCTGCCACATTTCCCAACCTCTTTTTTTTGGAGGTCAGATTTCTGAAGATGGAAGACATTTCATGGAAGAGAGCAATCAAAATAGAGTTAAAATCACTTATACATTATTTAACTTTTTTTTTTTTTAATGAAAAGCTCACTTTGGCTGTGGTTTTGAGAGTTAAATGAGATATATAGGTGAAGGATCTCATACTGACTTCCCTCACGTAATGTCTGTACAGGTATCAGTTTTCACCAAAATGGATTTTGAAAAATTATATTACTTTCCAGGCAATAGTTCCTTTTTTTTCTTTTTTTTTGGCATAATAAACTTACTTCAAAAGACACTAAATAAATATGCTCTGAAGTGATTTTGTTGACACTCATCAATTTACTCGTCACCACAATCTCTAGTCAGAAAACATCACGTGGGATACACTTGAATTGTGTGGCCTATTTGCTTCATGCATGTAGGTCAGGGGAGAAGGCAGAGCACAGTATCTTCTCCAAGTCTCAAGTCTGTTCTTCCTGTGTGCCATTATATGAGCTTTGAAGCACTTTCATGTTCAGTGTTCCTTTTGCCCTAAATGTGTTTTACTGCACTATACATTTATTTTTAAGTGCAGTTGGTGTGCACGATATCCATGAGTTCCCCAGCTGTTGAAAAATTGGTGAAAAAAATGTGCAGAGAAAAGAAAGAATAAGTGTAATAAAACTTCATTACTTTACCTTTTATGTATAAACTTAATTTCTACTTATGTAAGCTTGTTTTTGTTGTTCGAGTGATATATTTTCCTATCTATGCATTATTATTATTATTTTTAACTTGGGTTGGAATGGAATGCATTACATTTTTCCCCCAATACTATCAACAAGAAAACAAACAAACAAACAAACAAACAAAAACTGAATGGCTTTTCATTTATGGGTAGGTTTTCAAGAATAAATTCAAGAATAAATAAATTTAAAGAATAAATTGCTTAAAGTTGTTAAGCAAGAGACAGGTGTATGTTGTAAATCTTTATGAAGACTTAAATGTTATAGAGAATGATGGGGGAACCTTAAGTTTGTGTGTTGAAGCATGCTAACTCATTATGCAGGAAAGTTGTGACGATTTTCTACTGAGTCCACTTAGCTTAGATGGAAGTACACTTTCCAGAATTCCCACCACTGCATAGTTTAGTTTGTGTGAGACTGGAAGGCAGAAGGAGGGCAGCCCTTGTACTTAGGAGTTTGGTGTAGGGCTCCAGGTGTTGTTGTGGTTCACCATGCTGTTGTTGATGTATCGGCTCACCTCCTGGGTGTAAGCTGCGGCTGGTCAGTCCTGCAGCTCCTCCAGCTCCTGCCCATCTCCTCCTTCTGCTTCTCCCCAGTCCTGGGCTAGTGTGTGTGCAGCTCTGTGGCAAAGGGCGCTAGTTTTTTCTGATATTCACCTGTGTCACTGAGGTTGGAGGTTGTCATGGATTGAATTGTGTTCCCCAAAACTATGTGTCAACTTGGATAGGCCATGATTCCCAGTACTGTGTGATTGTCCACCATTTTGTCAACTGTTGTGATTTTCCTACCTGTTGTAAATCCTACCTCTGTGACGTTAATGAGGCAGGACTCAATCTACAAGATTAGGTTGTGTTTTAAGTCAATCTCTTTTGAGATATAAAAGAAGCAAGCAGAGAGACAGGGGGACTTCATACCACCAAGAAAGCAATGCCAGGAGCAGAGTGCACCCTTTGGACCCAATGATCCTGTGCTGAGAAGCTCCTAGACCAGGGGAAGATTGATGACAAGGACCTTCCCCCAGAACCGACACAGAGAGAAAGTCTTCCCCTAGAGCTGGTACTCTGAATTTGGACTTCTAGCCTCCTAAACTGTGAGAGAATAAATTTCTCTTTGTTAAAGCCATCCGTTTGTGGTATTTTTGTTATAGCAACACTAGGAAACTAAGACAGAGGTGGTGAGGACAGACTTGGGTTCTAGTTTGTTCCTGTGGGTCCCTTCCTCACATCCAGAAAGCCCACCCTGCTGACCTACGGTGACTTTAGGCCCACTATCAACACTGAAGCAACACCCTTCTGGACTTATCCACCAGTTCCCATAATTGTGTAAAATCTAATCTCTATAATAAATTTCTTATTCCATGTAACTCATGGAATACGTGATACAGACCCTTCCCTGAGTGAACACTGACTAATACAGATGTGCCAGCAGACTCAGAGAGACGATGCTCCTCACACATAGCCACACAGCTCCTTAGAGGTCCTGGGGGAGGTGAACAACATTTATTCAACTCCTATTCCTGGCCCAGGATAGGACAGGGATTAACAGCTCAGTGCTTTTAATGCATTTAATCCTCACAACAGATATTATTACCATTTTATAGGTGAGGCAGCTCAATTTTTCTTAGGGCCAGCTCTGCAAATAAATTTTTTCACCTTAGGACAAGCTGATGTCCAAAATTTATTTTTTATGGAGAATCTGTCATTGCAAAAATGTTACTCTGGAGACAAATTTTCTGAGAGTAGTAAATACCAGAAGCCAAGCCAAAAACTTCAGCGCCCTGTTGAGATTGGGAAGAGGCAACACTGACTTATTTTGACTTAAGTTTGTGACTTGGAAGAAAATCAACAGGGTTGGTTTTCTTCTTGTTCTCTCTAAAGCCTGACGCTTCAAGTTCTCCTCATGTCTGTTTCTTCCACTAAAGCCAATGGTAGCTCAAATGTGCTTGGGGTTTGTGGATTCTAAGATTCTACAGCTGTCTATTCATTTCCCAGAATTCAGAAAGTGCGTTGCTCAATTTTGTAAACATCATTTCCATGGAAATAAACTTTAGCCAGGAGTGTATTTAATTGTTCATCATACCCTGCCATGAATCAGGCTTGCTGGTTGACCAGCTGGCTAACCATTTCTTTGTTTTCTGTCTTCCTCATGTCTTTTGCTACTCCAGGCTGGCATTCAAATGCCAAGTCCTGAACCTGTTTTGAAATAATACATATGAGTGAAATCACTAAGCCTCCTTTAGAAGTCCAGCAGCCCTGTCCATTATAATAATTGATAGTCCAGAAACTTGTTAGAGAGAAAGGAATTTAATCAAAGCTAAAGTAATTTATAGGGTAAGTCCGGCATACACATACTTTCTCTAAGCCATAGTTTGATTGGTTTTCATTTTGGAGATGTGTATTTGACATTTGAAACAATTTTGGCCAATAAGGCTTTCATTTAAGGCCAAGAGTGCTTTGACCTGTATCTAGAAAATGAGAGAGAGCGCCAAGAGAAATTTGGTGTGGTGGTGACTGCTGAACTTTTAGGATCATTAAAATATACTGCTAACTGCATGAAATAAGCACATTTGACTTAGTTTTCTCCTTTGGGGTGGTATTGGCCTGTTTCCCAGGAGAGAAACTCTCTTCCTCTTTCTTCTTAAAGATTCTGTCCCCAGTTAAACAAAGAGTTGTTTCTTTGGTTATTAGTGACTGCAGCAGATGTTCGGGTGTTCCACCCTTATCTCCTTGGTACTTACCTCTGATAATCTTATGCACTGATGTCTTACTGGGAACTCTGTGATTCTTCCTGAGCTTTCCTGGATTTGAGAGCTTGTTGGCCCATCACATGCAAGCTGTAAATTTTAAGGAGTTAATGCTCCAGGAAGTAGCCATCAGCCAGTGCTGGACAGTAACTGGTGGGTAAATAAATAGACAGCTGCTCCTCACTATGGACACCTGTGTAGTCTATACAATCCCCATATCTCCCCAGGGGACTGGGGCCCCTCTGATCACCAAAGGAACTTACTTATTTACACAACCCTTTGCTGACTTCCTTCCCTTCCCTGACTCCACTAACAGTGCTTCCTGGATCACCTCGCAAAGTCTGCACTTGAATCCTTTCCTCAAGGTCTGCTTTGGGGAGCACAAATCAAGATAGTGGTCTTTATCTCTGGTCCTGCCAGCACTCCCTTTGAGGACTAAATGTGAGGAGCAAGATCTACTGTGTTGAGCAGATGAGTTATTTCTGGTGGGTCCATTTGCAGAAGAGTAAGCCAAGAGCAACTGTGAGAATTGAGCCAGGTACTGTAGAGGCAAGATAGAGATGGGAGTGGAGAAATCGGTGTGGATCAGCACTGGGGATGGAGGAAGAGGAACTGGCTTTAATGGCTGGAAGTGAAGGTTTAAACGACACATATGACACTGGCCAGAAGTTACTGTTGGGAATTTGTTCTTTCTCTATATATTCATTGGGCACTTCATCTACTTGTATCTCTTTAACCACCTTCTGTGACCTGGCAATTCTCAAATATCTAGTCCAAACTTTACACAAACTCCAAATGGATTTTTCAAAATTGTGGCAGGAATATACATAACAAAATATTTGTCATTCCAATATTTTTTACATGTACAATTAATTACATTCATCATGTTGTGCAACCATTACCACTGTTTCTAAATTTTTCCTTCACCCTTAACAGAAGCTCAGTGCCACCTAAGCAGTGATTCCTCCCAACCCCAACCCCTGGTAACCACTAATCTACTTTTGTCTCTATCTGTTGCCTATTCTAGATATTTTATATAAATAGGATCATACAATATTTGCACTTTTGTAACTTATTTCACTCAGCATAATGTTTTCAAGGTTTGTCCATGTCATAGTATGCATCAGAACTTCATTTGTCCTTATGGCAGACTAATATTTCATTGTGTGTATATACTACATTTTTTTTATCCATTCATCTATTGACTGGGTTGTTCCATCTTTTGACTATTGTGAATAATGCTGCAATGAACATTGATGCAGAAGTATTTGTGTGAATACCTCTTTTCTTTGGGTATACCTAGGAGTGGAATTTCCGTGTCATATGGTAATTCTATGATTGACTTTTTGAGAAACCTCCAAACTCTCTTCCACAGTGGCTGTACTAGTTTACATTCTCACCAGCAGTTACTAAGAGTTTTAGTTTCTACAAATAGATTTTTGCCGCACTCTTCATAAGACTTGATGATAAGTGCACCCAGACGTCCTATGGGTACCTCAAACTCAGTATGTTCTGGACCAAATTTATTACTTTCTCTCCATAATTCCTCCTTTAACCCCACCCAAAAACCCCAAATATTTTCGATCTCCAGCATTAAAAAACCAAAAAACCAAACCAGTTGCCATTAAGTCGATTCCGACTCACAGCGACCCTACAGCACAGTGCGGAACTGCCCCATAGAGTTTCCAAGGAGCAGCTGGTGGATTCAAACTGCTGACCTTTTGGTTAGCAGCCATAGCACTTAACCACTGGGCCACCAAGGACCCTCTCCAGCATTACTTCTGTCAATTAAAAGAAAGCTATGCACTTCTAAGCTATTTGCCATTCTTTCTCCCTTACCTACCACATCTGACTCCTTCCCAAAACCTCTTGGTTCTGCCCCCTGAATATTTCCTGAATGTGTCTTCTCCTCTCCATTGCCTGTTTATGTCCACACTATCTATCATTTCAACTTTATCAGTAGTCTCAGGACTCCTTCCACTCTACCCCTTTGTTCATCCAACTTGCAACCAGAGATGTCTTTCTAAATGGTGAATCTGACCAAGTCATTCTGCCCACCAAAACTTAAATGGCCTTCCACTATCTACTAATAAAAGTTTAAATACATTAACCTGCCATTTGATGTTTTTCATGGCCTGGTTCCATCTTCTTTCCCAGTCTCTTTTCCTACCTTGTATATTTCTCTATGTTCCTTGTGCTTTAGACTTGCATTTTCCAAAGTTTATTCCAAGGATTGTGGATACTTTGAGATGCTCCTCTACAAAAGGGTTTCAGGTTAAGTAATTCAGAAAACACTGCCTACTCTGTCTCACTTTTGGTTATTGAAATTGTGTATTAGCTCATTCTACACTCTGAGAAGTCCTGCAATAAAGAAATCCATTTAATTTTGTTTAACTCAATGTTCCCCAATTTATTTGACCATGGAATCTTTTTTTCCTCTTTACAGAAGAGCAGATACTGTGAAGAACTAGTTTTCCATGGATACATGCCACTTTTTCTAACCAGGCTTGACATCTGAAACACACATAAAACTCCAGGGCCAGAATTTTTGTTTTTGTTTTTTTCCTTCCAACTGTTCTCTTCTAAATGATTTTACCCCAGTGCCTCTCCAAAACTCCAAACTCATCCTTCAGGGCCTAGTTCAAATGCCACACTCACTGTGCAACCTTCTGTGACACCTCATTGGCATCTCTTCACTTCCATTGCTTTGACCCAGCATTTTTTGGTACCTCTTTTGTAGGAGTGATTTCTTTCTCCCTTGTAGTCTAATTAACTTGTAGTTTAATTAACTGACATAATTGCCTTTTCCTATTCAACTTCAAGATCTTTGAGGACAAGTATGTCTTATTTTATTTTCTTCTTTTTTTTTTAAAGTTACCTACAGTACACTGTAGGTAACATTAAAGAAAGTAAAATATGTAAAATAAGATCTTTATCCTCAAGAATTCTTGCCTTCCATGCTAGGGACCTGAGTTAGATTCCCAGTTAATGCACCTCAAGCTCAGCAACCACCCATCAGCCAGTGGAGTCTTGTGTATTACTATGATGCTGAACAGGTTTCAGTGGAGCTCCCAGACTAACTAGGAAAAGAGGTCTAGAGATCTACTTCCAAAAATCAGCCAATGAAAACCCTATGGATCACAAAGCTCCAATCCTTTTGTGAACAGGGTTGTCATGAGTTGGGGGCTAACTTGATGGGAACTAACACTAACAACACAGTGCTAGGCAAGTATATTGGTCCCAAATAATTACTTAGCTGAATCGGTATCACAATCATTTCGTTACTCCCTGCAATGTCTGTATGAGCAATAGGGGAGCATGCTTTGTTCTCTGTCAGATCTGGTTTAAATCCCACTGGACAGCTCATCAGCTGGTGACTTTGGGAACTTGTGCAGCTTCTCTGAGCCTCAGTTTCCTTACAGGGCTGTTGGGAGAATTAAACAAGCTCCTGTATGGGAGGGACTTAGCATTGTGCCTGAAACCTAATAAATCTCAAAACCACAGTAATGATAAAGATGTTGATGGAGTGAATATGATGCTGCTAATGAATGACATATAGTGACCGTATGATGGTCATGCAGTTTCCTGGGACCAGGACCAGAAATAATTGACTCATGTTCCTGATTTAACTTCATCCTCACAGCAGCCTTATGAAGTAGGTGCTATTATTCTCATTCTACAGATGATGAAACCAAGGTTGTGTCTTGCTCCAGAGCCAGTGGTCTGTTTAACCACCACATGGTACTGTAGACTGAGGTAGTAGAAATATTTATTAGCTGTTATTTTTTTTTACTCACAAGGATAGGTTGCAAGAGATACAGAGTTAAACAGAAAATAGGGATAGCAGAAGCTGCTGAATTGAAGGAGACTTGGGTGTTGAATTCTGCATTTGTCCCTGTCACTTACTAATGATGTGAGGTCCGGGACAAAATAATCTTCTTAAACCTCAGCTTTCTTATCTGTGAAGTAGGGATAATAATTATACTTTATCTCACGGCATTGTGAAAATTAAACAAGACAGCATATGTAAATTGTTTAGCCCAGTGCCTACCTCATAGTAAGTTTTTTTGGCAAATGGTAGCTATTGTTGTTTTTTTATTATCATCTCATCATCATGACTATATAAACAGGATGAATGGCCTCAGATGAAAAACAGCCACCCTGTGGTTATGCAAATGAGAAGCAGTGCACATAAGTTGGTAGTTCATCTTTTCACTGGAGGAAAAGAATTAATTCAACCCTGAAATTACATTCCAATTTCCTCTGGAAAAAAGAAGCAAACAAATAAATAACAAAAAACAAAAAACAAACAAAAAAAAAAAAAACAAGAAAAATCTACCTCTTTAAAACTGTGGGACTTACGACAAAAGGCACTTTGAACAAATCGAGCCCACAACAGCCTGGTAGCAGATGCAGCCACAGGTCTTTGCCTACGTGGCTGCGGAGCCACGGGTGGGGAGTGATCCCCACCTGATCTTGAAGGCTGCTGAGGGTCCTCTCTAACTCCTACGGCACTACTCAGATGCAGTCCTTGTTACTGTTCCCTAAACAACCTATTGGAGCCCCAACTTGTCTCCCTTCTTCCAGCCACTGATTCCATGGTGCCCATCCTTCCATAGCTGCCAGAGTTAGCCATGTTTCACAGGGAAGAGTAGGCCAACTCCTTCCGTAAACTTCGAAAGACAGGAAAATTTAGGTGTGTTAGCACAACAGTCATGGCCCATTATGTTTGACTCCTACTCACCTATCCAGCCTCACTTTTCCATTACTCATCTGCACACCTTCTGTAACAATCACTTTGGTTCTTTCACGCCTAAGATTTCAGGCTTCTGTGTCCTTGTTCACCCTCTTTTCTCATTCTGGAATATCTTTTATCTTCTTTTCCCCTAACTTAAAGCGATTCCACTCACACTCCAAGATGCAGATCAAGTACCTTCCTTCCTGAAAGGCTTGTTGTAATGGTTAAGATTGTGTGTCAACTTGGCTGGTCCATGATTCTCAGTGCTTTAATGTGATCACTCCCATGATCGAATATACTGTGAGTAGCCAATCAGATGAAAGGGAGTCTCCTTGCGGGAGTGGCCTGCATTTGAATATAAGCAGATATTCTGGCTTTTTACTCTCTCTGGATCCTGCGGCTGCCTCCTGTTGTCTCATCTCTGGTTCTTGGGACTTGAGCTGTCAGTTTATCTGTGGAATTTGGGATTTGGCAATCTTCACAGCCTGTAAGTGGAGTCCTGCTCTCTGACCTGCCTATCTTGGGCTCGCCAGCTTCTGTGGCTGTGTGACTTGGGAGAGTCCTCTACCCTGATCCCCTGACTTGGGACTTTCTAGCCTCTACAATTGCATGAGCTATTTCCTTGATATAACTCTCTCTCTATATATATATTTATATGCATTACTGGTTTTTCTTCTCTAGAAAACCCAGCCTAAGACACTTGTCTAATCTACCATGAACAAAAAGCTCATTATACCTGGGAACCCCCTCCCCCCAATTAACCATGCTCCTGGGGCAGTTTCCTTATCCTTCTACTATAGTTCTTAATATTTTCTACTTTATATTATGATTGGAAGTTGACAGTGTATGTTCCCAACTATATTACAAAATACATAAGGAAAGCAGCCATATCTGTCTTAAGCAGCACCCAAGCAGATCTTGAATATTGCTTCCGTGACTATCACTGTGATGTTGAAAAAGGTACTCAATCCTTTCTTTCATTCATTGTTGTTATTATTATTTAATTATACAACTGCAGCCAAACTCTTAGTTGATTATCAAACTTGCTGCTGTCCTTTCGGGTCACACAGCTAGATGTCATTTCTTACCACCCTCCCCCACCCCCACCCTTAGAGTTAGGTGTGGCCATGCATAGAGTTTTGGCCAAAGGATTGTGAGCAGAAGTGATGTTTGCTGCTTCTGACCTGGCTCGTAAAAGAAGCTGCTGTGCGCCTGTCCCTGTTCTTCTCCATTTCTGTAGCAACCTTGGATGCCATGCTTTGAAGATGGCCTTCAGTAATCTTTGCCTCCTTGTATTCATGCCCTGTGTAATCCCTTCCCACAATACACAGGGTTGGTATGCATAACCAAGAGGGTATTGCAGAAAGGGCAGTATGTGACTTCAAAGGCTAGGTGATAAAAGCCGTGTGGCTTCAGCCTTGTTCTCTCTTGCCTCTTGGCTCACTCTCTCTGATGGGAGCTGGCCACCATGTCATGAGGACATTCAAGTAATCCTATGAAGAGGTCCACGTAATGAGGAACTGGGACTTCCTGCCCACTACCAGCACAAACTTCTCAGTCATGTGCATGAGCCATCATGGAAGTAGATGCTCCATCCCAAGTCAAATCTTAAGATGACTGCAGCCCTGCCTGCCCTTTTGACTGAAACATTAGACTCTGAACCAGAACCATCCAGCTAAGCTGCTCCTACATTTCTTGGCCATGGAAACAGATAATGTTTATTATTGTTTAAGCTGCTAAATTTTGGGTTATTTATTATAGTTTTGTAGGAGATAATTGATACAGGGGTCCACAAACTGGAAGAAGCTTGGATCCTTGCATGACTCCTCATGTGGGAGCTGCCCACTGAGATTTGGAGGTTAATCTGTAAGTGGAAGCCCCAATGCTTAAGCTTTATTAACTTCATTGTAGCTATGCTTCTATCAGAACCCAGTATGTCTCTTTGTTTATTCATGTCTTCTTTTTATGGTTTTTAGTAAAATTTATAATTTTTCTTCCATAGGTTTTTCTTGTTTATTTCCAGACATTTAATAGTTTGTGTTGCCATTATAGATTGGATCTTTCATTCTTTCATATTTTCTTTTCTTTTTTGCTAGTCATTAGAAACGTAACTGATTTGTGTATGTTAATCTTTATATTTAGCCACTTTACTCAATTCTCATATAAATATAAAATGTTTGCCAGTTAATCTTGAATTTTCTAAATAGATAATCATATCACATGCAGAAAATAATGATTTTTCTTTTCTTTGCCACTGTCTAATGCTTTTTCCTATTGTTTTTTTTTGGTTGTTGTTGAAAAATACTTTCAATAGGATATTGAATGGTTAGGATGAGAGTAGGTAGTTTTGTCCTTTTAATGTCTGACCATTAAGCATGATGCTTCTAGGGATTTCTAGTAAATAGAAGTTAAGCATGTTCTTTTGATACTTAATTTGCTAAATGTTGTTTAAAATTTGGAATTCTTTTTGAATTCTATCAAATCACTTTTGGCATCTGTTGATATTATCATATGGTTCTTCTGATGTATTAATGTAGTTATTAACATAAACATGTTTTTGTAATTTTGAACCAATGTTACATTCTTGATGTAGTCCTTATTTAGCCAGAACATATTGTTTGTTTAATATATGTTGTTGAATTTGATTTGCTAATATTGTATTAAGATTTTTGCCTCTATCTCCTCTAGAGAAAATAGATTATTATTTTATTTTCTGTAGTTGTCCTTAACGGATTTGATTATCAATGTTATTTTAGCTAGTAAAATGAATTGAGCAACTTCTTACCTTTTTCTATCTCATGAACAATTCCTATATTGGAGGATTTTGTCCTTGAATGTTCAGGAGAACCTCACTCATAAATTTGTTTTGGCCTGAAGTCTTTTTCTTCTTCTAGGAATAAATCTTTGGCTGCTTTTTCAATTTCTTCCAAGTTTTTAAGTCAACTTGGCTTTTCTACTTTTTCTTAAGCCAATTTTAATAATTAAAAAATTCTCCTCTATAACTGTGTTTCTTTTCTTATTCGTAATATTGTTTACTTTCTTCTTCCCTTCATGTTTCTTAATCAGATTTTCCAAAGCTTTGTCTATTTTATTGGTATTAAATAAGCAGCTTTTGGCTTAATTAGTTTTACTTTTTTTAGTTTAGTATTTTAGTTACATCTTTTTTCATATTTATTCATTCATTTTATCAACTTCCTGTAGGTTTATTTGGAACTTTTCCTAGCTTCTTAAGTTAAAAATTTAGATATTTTAATTTTAATCCTTCCAGTACTTAAATAAATGTATTAGTGCTGTAAGTTTTTCTTTGAGTACAGCTTAATCTTCATCCCATACATTTTGATATCAAATGTCACCTGGTTTATTTCTAAAGAATGTATAATTTATACTTTTATTTTTTCAGTATCTATTTGGATCAGTATTTTTAATTTTCAAGTAATTCTTCTTATTCTTATCTTCTTTTCCCTCTTTATCTTTTCTCTTAAGGGGCTCTGGTGGCACAATAGTTAAGTGCTCAGCTGATAACTGAAAGGTTGGCAGTTCAAACCCACTAAGCAGCACCATGGGAAAAAGGCCTGACTACCTGCTTCCATAAAGATTACAGCATAGAAAACTCTATGTGGCAGTTCTCCTCTGTCACATGGCGTCACTATGAATCAAAAATCAACTCAATGGCATCTAACAACAACAACCTTTTCTCTTACTCCTCCTTATTCTAATTTTATAGTGAAGTGGATACTGTATTTACTGGATGACTTTTTCAAATTTGCAGATATCGCTAAATATTTAATGATATTTTTTGTCTATTGAACATACCAGTCAGTAATTGAGAGCAGCAATTTGAAATCACGTTCTATGATGGTGGATTTGCCAATGTTTCATTTCGGTTTTATCGATTTTCCTTTATAAATTTTGAAGTTTCTTTATTAGGTACATTAAAGTTCAGAATTATTCACACCTATGTTCATCACGGAGCCCTGGTGGCACAGTGATTAACAGCTCGACTGCTAATTAAAAGGTCAGGAGTTCAAATCAACCAACCACTCCTTGGAAACCCTGTGGTGCAGTTTTATTCTGTCCTATACGGTCGCTATGGGCTGAAATTGACTCGACGGCAACAAGTTTGGTTTTTTGGTTAGGTTCATCACAGCACTATTGCGGTGCAGTGAATTGCTTTATAGGGCCTTTCTAGCCAGTCTTTGTGACTCACACACAATGATTGAGTAGGATTATGAAAACAAGCTATATGGAACCCTAACAAAGGGATTGGTCAGTTTTGCCATCCCACTGGGCTTAAAATGAGCCATCCCAGAGGCAGGAGAAGATCTCACCACCACCAAGGAAGAAGAGCCAGGAATGGAGTGCATCCTTTGGACCAGGATCTCTGCACTGAGAAGCTTCTGGAACCAGACCAAGAAAGAGAGAGAGAGAGCTGTAACAATGAAGATGGAGAGAAATGGTGGCAGAAAAAAGGTGGCAGAGAAATGGCAGCAGAATAACCAGGAGACCAGCAAGAGATGGCCCAGCTCATGGAGCAAGAAAGCTGAGTGTCTTTGGACAGGAGGTTTGCTGGCGGAGCAGGGTCCTTCTGGGTACTCACCGTCAGATCTAAAAGATCTTTGGAACACTTGTCAGCAGGGCAGAGGCCAAGGGCCAGAGAGATGCATGCCTGTGGACATGGCTCAGAAGGGGCTGTCCTGATGGAAGAACTATATCCTGAGCATCCCTGAACCTTATTTGTAACTTGTTACTTCACTAATAAACCCCATAATTGTGAGTACTATTTGTGAATTCTGTGTGACCATTGCAATGAATTATCAAAATCAGCAGAGAAGTAGAGAGTGCCGTGGGAGGGATGGTTGGTGTCAGAACTGGTAAAGATGAAGAGGAGGCATGTCTGATTTTTGCCTCATAGCAATCAGCCTTGGGCTATTGATCTTGATTCTCTTCCTTCTTGTGCAGTTAGAGGAGGCCAGATGGTGCCACTACACCATTTTTACAGTTGATGTCAGAAGCGGAGATCATTGCAATGGCTCCAGACTCATGGAAGCTTGGGACTTTGTAATAAGAGAAAGAATGAAGGGGTGTGAGAAGTGAAACTTTTGATTCTTGGGTGGTTACACTGGTTATTATTATCTGTAAGTTCTGAAAGGAAAGTAAGAGACGTTATGCTGCAGCTGAGGTGAGAAAAGCATCTGGAATGGTGTGCGGCAAAAGCCAGGCCGGATAAGCAAGTTGATTGATAGGACCTACTGGTTCCACCCAGCCAGAGGCCCAAGGCCATATGCATATGAATGGGAAGATAGTCACAGGGTTGGGAAGATGAAACCAGAATGTTTTTAAAAATATTTATGTGTTTAACTGAAGGTACTGTGGATATTGAATGCTTCTCCTACCTAGAGTTGTAAAACAGACCTAAATGTATGATAGAAATGAATATTGGATATTATAGATTACAGAGAGCATGTAACTCTGCCTTCAGCCAATACTTGATTGGACATACTGAAAGGGGAACTAGGATTCACCTGAAGAAATACAGGCTTTTTGTTTTAAGCCAGGAGCCCTGTGTATAGAGTAGGGGCTTATGTGGAAAACTTGAGCCCCACCCAGAATTTGCAATTGTTTAAAAGACGTTCAGATCCATCCAGAACTGCTGGGAGAGGAGAAGGTTTCTATTTGAAGGAAGGACATGCACAAAAATAAAATAAAATAAAAAAAGACTGTTTTCTTTTTGAATTTTCTGCAAGTGGTTTGCCTTTGGGTGCACTGAAGCAGGAAAAGTCAGTGCCCGTCAGAAGGAATCCCCTTCCAGGACTGGAAGTTAAAAGGAGCCAGAGAGTAGACAGCTTGGTATGCTCACTTGTGGTGACCACATGGGCCCACTCATAAGTGGAAGTGGGGGACGTGCAGCAATGAAGAGACAGGCTGAGTTTGGACATGTTCCACTGGCACATCTTGACAGCCTACGGGGGCTAGGGTTGAGAAAGAGAGAGAGAGGAAGGGCTGGCTTATCAAAAGTGCAGGGAGTTGTGTGGACTCCTGAATTTATGGGTGGAGCCCACTGACATAGCCCAAAGAGGCTAGGGATGAGAGAGAGAGAGAGATAGAGACAGAAAAAGAGAAGGGGTTGCCTAGTGTCTAGTTGGAAGTGCCAGGAGATGTGTGTGAACTCCTGAGCCTACAGCTGGTATCCATTGTAACCTAGCTTGGATGACTAGGGATGAACTGACCAGAACCCAACTGAATGAAGAGAGAGATGTTTGACACCTTGAGCAGTATTTGCAATTTGATGACTTGTTCTGGACTGGACTTTACTTTTGTATGCAGATGCTCAAAGTTCCAACTGGAATAGAAGATTCTTCAAGACCAAGGAACATGCTTGTCTCCTCAGAGTACTGGTTTGATAGGGATGGGCAATTTAAACATTGGCTGTCTAAAACAGGGAGAGATAAAAGCATTTAGTGTCTGGCTTACATGCTTCCATGTGTCTGCTTACACTCAAAACGAGAGGAACAAGGGAGGATCCCCACTGAATAGATTCCTCTTTTCCTGACAGATCTGGGGAAGAGAGCGTGGGAGGAGAGGCTGATAGGATTATATGATTCAGTTGTGAGTGTTGATTGTTAACAGGGTTAATTGTGATTGTAAAACCTGATATTGTAGAAGCTGTAACTGTGAAAGAGTGGACTAAGAGGGAGGCACTGCTGGACTCCAGTACAGTGGCCTAACCTAAAGTCCCTTAAAGGTTTTGCTATGCTGATACCTTGTGAGACTCAGAGCAAAGGAATAATCTTTTGGTTAAATTTTATCAGAGGTCAGAAAGGGTGAAGATGAGATAACTTTTGGAGAACCTGACCAGATCAGATGAACACCTGCAGCAGACCAGAATGGCTGGTATCAGAGTAATCTCACCCTTAGGACTCTTTTGCCCTACCGAAGGACTAGTTGTTAATGACTGTTCTGGACTGGTAAAATGATTGGATTGGGGAAGTTAGTCCTTCAGGTATGAAAGGGCCAATGGCTAGAAGGGCTGGGGGTGGCCTATAGACCAATAAATTGTTTAATATGGACTTTTTAGCCATAGTCTTTTTGACTTACCCACAATGATTGAGTGAGACTATGAAAATAAGGTATATGGGACCCTAATGAAGGGATTGGTCAGTTTTGCCATCCATCCCAGTAGGTTTAAAATAAGCCATCCCAGAGGTGGGAGGAGAGGATCTTACCACCACCAAGGAAGAAGAGCCAGGAGCAGAGTGTGTCCTTTGGACCGGGGATCCCTGCACTGAGAAGCTTCTGGAACCAGAAGACCAAGAAAGAGAGCTATAACACTGAAGATAGTGAAAAACAGTGGCAGAGAAATGGCGGCAGCAGAACCAGGAGACTGGCGGGAGATGGCCTAGCCCATGGAGTGAGAAAGCCAAGTGCCTTTGGATAGGAGGTTTGCTGGTGGGGCAGGATGCCTCTAAGCACTTTGTAGAACTAGGTTTGCTGACTCATGGACATAGAACTGAACGCCTTTGGGCCAAGGCTTACTGGCGGAGTGCAGTGCCTCAGGAACTTATCAGCAGAGCTAAAAGAGCTCTGTAACATTTGCCCAAACAGGGCAGAGGCTGAGGGCTAGAGAGAGGCATACCTGTGGGCCCAGCTCAGAAGAGATTGTCCTGATGGAAGAAGAGTATCCCAAGAATTCCCTAACCTGAATTATAACCTGCTTCTTCCCTAGTAAACCCTGTGTGAGAACTATCTGTGAGTTCTGTGTGGCCATTGCAATGTTGTTTTTTCAACAACATAAATGATAACTATACATGTGGACCTTGCCAGACGGAAGGCACAGGAATCAAATTGACTACGTGTGTGGAAAGAGATGATGGAGAAGATCAATATCATCAGTCACAACAAGGCCAGGGGCACACTGCAGAACAGACTGTCAGTTGCTCATATGCAAGTTCAAGTTGAAGCTGAAGAAAATTAGAACAAGTCCACGAGAGCCAAAGTATGATCACCTGAATTTAGAGACAATCTCAGGAAGAGATTTGATTTGTTGAACACTAATGACCGAAGACCAGAGGAGTTGTGGAATGACATCAAGAACATCATACATGAAGAAAGCAAGAGGTCATTAAAAAGACAGGAAAGAAAGAAAAGACCAAAACGGAAGAGACTCTGAAACTTGCTCTTGAATGTAGAGTAGCTAAAGAGAATGGAAGAAATGATGAAGTAAAGGAGCTGAACAGAAGATTTCAAAGGGCGGCTCGAGAAGGCAAAGTATTATAATGACACATGCAAAGAGCTGGAGTTAGAAAACCAAAAGGGAAGAACACGTTCAATATTTCTTAAGCTGCAAGAACTGAAGAAAATATTAAACAAAGCAGGAAGCGTCAAAAGAAGATGGAAGGAATACACAGAGTCACTATACCAAAAAGAGCTGGTTGATGTTCAACCATTTCAGGAGGTAGCATATGATCAGGAACCCATGGTACTGAAGGACGAAGTCCAAGCTGCACTGAAGGCATTGGTGAAAAACAAGGCTCCAGGAATTGACAGAGTACCAAATGACATGTTTCAACCAAGGGATGCAGCGCTGGAAGTCCTCATTCATCTAGGCCAAGAAATTTGGAAGACAGCTACCTGGCCAACTGACTGGAAGAGATCCATATTTATGCCTATTCCCAAGAAAGGTGATCTAACCAAATGTAGAAATAATCAAACAATATCATTAATATCACACACAAGTAAAATTTTGCTGAAGATCACTCAAAAGCAGCTGCAGCAGTACTTAGAAAGGGAACTGCCAGAAATTCAAGCAGGATTCAGAAGAGGACATGGAACGAGGGATATTATTGCTGATGTCAGATGGATCCTAGCTGAAAGCAGAGAGTAACATAAAGATGTTTACCTGTGTTTTACTGACTAGCCAAAGGCATTAGACTGTGTGGATCATAACAAGTTATGGATAACATTGGGAAGAATAGGAGTTCCAGAACACTTAATTGTGCTCCTGAGGAACCTGTACATAGATCTAGAGCCAGTTGTTTGGACAGAACAAGGGGATACTGCATGGTTTAAAGTCAGGAAAGGTATGTGTCACAGTTATATCCTTTCACCATACTTATTTAATCTGTATGATGAGCAAATAATCCAAGAACCTGGACTATATGAAGAAGAATGTGGCATCAGGATTGGAGGAAAACTCATTAACAACCTGCGCTACGCAGATGGCATAACCTTGCTCGCTGAAAGTGAAGAGAACTTGAAGCACTTACTGATGAAGAACAAAGACTACATCCTTCAGTATGGATTACATCTCAACACAAAGAAAACAAAAATCCTCACAACTGGACCAATAAGAAACATCATGATAAACAGAGAAAAGACTGAAGTTGTCAAGGATTTCATTTTACTTGGACCCACAATCAACACCCATGGAAGCAGCAGTCAAGAAATCAAAAGACGCATTGCAGTGGGCAAATCTGCTGCATGAGACCTCTTTAAAGTGTTAAAAACCAAAGATGTCACCTTAAAGACTAAGGTGCACCTGACCGAAGCCATGGTGTTTTCAATCACCTCATATGCATGGAAAAGCTGGACAAATGAATAAGGAAGACAGAAGAACTGACACCTTTGAATTATGGTATTGGCGAAGAATATTGAATATACTATGGGCTGCCGAAAGACCGAACACATCTGTCTTGGAAGAAGTACAGCCAGAATGTTCCTTAGAAGTGAGAATGGCAAGACTTTGTCTCATATACTTTGGACATTTTATCAGGAGGAACCTGTCCCTGGAGAAGGACATCATACTTGGTAAAGTAGAGGTCACAGAAAAAGAGGAAGACCCTTAATGAGATGGATTGACATAGTGGCTGCAACAATGGGTTCAAGCTTAACAATTATTGTGAGGATGACACAGGACCAGGCAGTGTTTCATTCTGTTGTACATAGGGTCACTGTGAGTCAGAACTGACTTGCTGGCACCTAACGACAACAACAACACTGCAATGAATTTTTGAACTCAGCAGAGAAGTAGAGAGAGTGCTGTGGGAGGGATGCTTGGTGTCAGAATTGGTAAAGATGGTGGAGAGAGGAGGCATGTCTGACCTCTGCCTCATAGCAATCAGCCTTGGGCTGTTGATTTTGATTCTCCTTCCTCCTTGTGACATTAGAAGAGGTCAAATACCACCACAATGCCAATTTTACAACTATTTATGATACCAAAAAATGGAAACAACCTAATAGTCCATCAACAGATAAATGGATAAGTAAAATGTGGTACGTACAAACAATGGAATACTACTCACCTGTAAAGCAAAATGAGTTCCTGAAATATTTTGGAACAAGGACAAACCTGGAGGACATTATGTCGAGCAAAACAAGTCAATCACAAAAAAACAAACATTGTATGTTCTCAAATATACAGAAATTAATGTTCATTAGTGGTTACCAGGGATGGAAGGAGAGGGAGATTCACTCTCTACATAGTAGATACTTGTTATTTTTGGTGAGAGGTAACACTGAATGAGGGTGAAGTGTGCACAGCTTGATTAAATGGTATCACTAAAATATACACAAAAAAGAATCTTTCGGTAATTGCTATGGCATATATGGAGTCCTGGTTGACCAGTGGTTAAGAGCTTGGCTATTTACCAAAAGGTCAGCAGTTCAAATCCACCAGCCACTCCTTGGAAACCCTATGGGGCACTTCTACCCTGTCCTATAGGGTCACTATGAGTCACAGTCGACTTGATGGCAACAGGTTTATGGCATATATAATTCTGAAACAACAGCAACAACATCCAAAAAATATATGTGCAGGTATATATGTATGTATGTAGGGCTTATATGTGTACAGGTATGCATATGTGAGTATATGTATGTGTATATATAGGTGTATGCTTATGTATGTGCACATATGTGACACTATGCACATACAAATTGAGTAAAGATTACTGCTAGTCGAGTTCTAGTTCATACATGCACAGGTTTATTCCAAACAAAAATTTTAAACATGTCTCTGTGATCAGTGGATGGCTGCAGACAAGCTCTCTCAGTGGATGGCTGCAGACAAGCTCTCTCAGTAATACCCCTGTCTTAGTCTCTTTAGGGTGCCTTAAAAAAAAAAAAAAAACTTTTTGTGCCATGGAAAAAACGATTCTGAGGTCAGAGCTACTATCAAATTTTTAACAAAACTCAAGTGGACATCTTCCCAAATCATTGAAATTTTGCAACAAGTTTATGGGAATGCTGCCCCACATAAAACAACAGTTTTTAGATGGATCAAGCATTTTAAGGAATGTTGGGAAGACCTCAAAATGAGCCAAGAGAGGGAAGATCGCTCAGAAGGTTATGGGGACTGTTGTTTTGGGATTCCCAAGGGGTAATCTTCTCTTTTTTTAAATTAATTTTTTTTTCTTTTTGTTGTGCTTTAGGTGAAAGTTTACAGCTCAAGTTAATTTCTCATTCAAAAGTTTATACACATATTGTTTTGTGATGTTGGTTGCAATCCCAAAATGTGACAACACACTCCCCCTTTCCACCTCAGGATCCCTGTTTCCTTTGGCCCAGTTCCTGTCCATTCCTACTTTCTTGTCCTGCTTTTGGACAGGAGATGTCCATTTGGTCTCATATATTTGATTGAACTAAGAAGCACGTTCCTCACGTGTGTTATTTTTTTATAGGCATGTCTAATCTTTGTCTGAAAAGTAGGCTTCGGAGATGGTTTCAGTTCTGGGTTCACAGACCATCCAGAGGCCATAGATTTGGGGGTTTCTCCAGTTTCTGTCAGATCAGTAAGTCTGGCTTTTTTACATGAATTTGAATTCTGTTCTACATTTTCTTCCTGCTCTGTCTGGGACTCTCTGTTGTGATTCCTGTCAGGGAAGTCACCGGTGGTATGTGGGTACCACCTAGTTCTTCTGGCCTCAGGCTGGTAGAGTCTCTTGTTCATATGGTAGATGTCCCTGAAGACTATGGTCCCCTGGCCCCAGCCCCACCTCCTCAATCCCTTAAAGTGTTTGGATGTGTCTAGGAAACTTCTACACTTTTGCTTTGGTCTATTTGTGCAGACTTCCTCTATATTGTGTGTTGTCCTTCCTTTCACCAAGCCTGACACTTGTCTACTATCTAGTTAGTGTTTCTCCCTCCCCCCACCCCGACCCTCGTAACCATTAAAGAACGCTTTTTTCTGTGTGTAAAACTTTTCTTGAGTTCTTATAATAGTGGTCACATAAATATTTCTCCTTTTGTGACTGGCTTATTTCACTCAGCATAATGCCCTCCAGATTCATCCATGTTGTGAGATGTTTCACAGATTTGTCATTGTTGTATATCGTTGCATAGTATTCCATTGTGTGTATGTACCATAATTTATTTATCCATCCATCTGTTCATGGGCATTTAAGTTGCTTCCATCTTTTTGCTGTCGTGAACAGTGCTGCAATGAACATGAGTGTGCATATGTCTATTTGTGCAATGGCTTTTATTTCTCTAGGGTATATTCCTAGGAGTGGGATTGCTGAATTGTATGGTTATTTCTATTTCCAGTTTTTTAAGGAAGTGCCATATCATTTTCCAAAGTAGTTGTATCATTTTATGTTCCCACCAGCAGTGCATAAGGGTTCCAATCTCCCCACAACCTCTCCAACATTTGTTATTTTGTGTTTTTTGGATTAGTACCAGTACTGTTGGGGTGAGATGATATCTCAATGTAGCTTTGGTTTGCATTTCTCTAATGGCTAGTGATCACGAGCATTTCTTCATGTGTCTGTTAGCCACCTGAATGTCTTCTTTGGTTAAGTGTCAGTTTATATCCTTTGTCCACTTTTTAATTGGATTATATGTCTTTTTGTTATTGAGCTGTTGAAGTATTCTATAGATTTGAGAGATTAGGTCTGCTTTGGATATATCGTAGCCAAAATTTTTTTCCCAGTCTGTAGGTTCTTTTTTCACTCTTTTGGTGAAGTATTTTGATGAACATAAGTGTTTGATTTTTAGGAGCTCCCAGTTATATAGTTTCTCTTCTGGTGTTTGTACGTTGTTAGTTATGGTTTGTATACTATTTATGCCATGTATTAGGGCTTCTAGCTTTGACCGTATTTTTTCTTTCAAGATCTTTAACGTTTTAGATTTTATATTTAGGTTTTTGATCCATTTTGAGTTAGTTTTTGTGTATGGTGTGAAGTATGAGTCCTCTTTCTTTCTTTTTTTTTTTTTTTTACAGATGGATATCCAGTTATGCCAGCACCATTTGTTAAAGAAACTGTCTTTTCCCCATTTAATGGACTTTGGACCTTTGTCAAATATCAACTGCTCATAGATGTATGGATTTATGTCTGGGTTCTCAATTCTGTTCTTTTGGTCTATGTGTCTGTTGTACCAGTACCAGGCTGTTTTGAGTACCACGGCTGTGTAATAGGTTCTAAAATCAGGTAGTGTGAGGCCTCCTACTTTGTTGTTCTTCAGTAATGCTTTACTTATCCAGGGCCTTTTCCCTTTCCAATAAAGTTGGAATTAAAAAATTAATTTAATTTAAATTACTTAAAAAATGCCATTGGAATTTGGATCAGGATTGCATTGCATCTGTAGATCTCTTTGGGTAGAATTGACATTTTCACAATGTCGAGTCTTCCTATCCATAAACATGGTATTTTTTTTTTTTTTTTCCACTTGCGTATCTCTGTTTTGGTTTCTTGCACTAGGGTTTTGAAGTTTTCCTTGTATAAGTCTTTTACGTCCCTGGTTAGATTTATTCCTAAGTACTTTTCTTGGGGGCTATTGTAAATGATTTAGGGATTTCCTTTTTGATGTTCTCTTTTTTGGTGTAGAGGAATCCTACTGATTTTTGTATATTTATCTTGTATCGTGCCACTTTGCTGAAATCTTCTTTTAGTTCCAGTAGCTTTCTTGTGTATTCTTTGGAGTTTTCTGTGTATAAGATCATATTATCTGTGAATAGGGATAATTTTACCTCTTCCTTACCAGTTTGGATGCTTTTTAGTTCTTTTTCTTGCCTTATTGCTCTAGCTAGGACCTCCAGCACAATGTTGATTAAGAGTGGTGATAAAGGGCATCCTTATCTGGTTTCTGTTCTCAACAGGAATGCTTTCAGTGTCTCTTCATTTAGAGTGATGTTGGTTGTTGGCTTTGTATAAACGCCCTTTATTATGTGGAGGGATTTCCCTTCTATTGCTATTTTGCTGAGAGTTTCTATCAGGAATGGGTATTGGACTTTGTCATATGCTTTTTCTGAGTTGATTGATAAGATTATGTGGTTCTTTTCTTTTGTTTTATTTATGCAGTGGATTACATTGACTGATTTTCTAATATTGAACCATCCCTGCATACCTGCTATGAATCTCCTTTTGTCATGGTGTATTATTTTTTTGATATGCTGTTGAGTTCTACTGGCTAGAATTTTGTTGAGAATTTTTGTGTCTATGTTCCTGAGGGATATTGGTCTGTGGTTTTTCTTTTTTTTATGGTGCATTTGCCTGGCTTTAGTATCAGGGTTATTACGCTGGCTTCCTAGAATGAGTTTGGGAGTATTCCTTCCTTTTCTATGCTCTGAAATAGCTTTAGTACTATTGGTGTTAGCTCTTTTCCGAAAGTATGGTGGAATTCCCCAGTGAAGCTGTCCGGGCCAGCGTTTTTTTTTGTTGTTGTTGGGAGTTTTTTTAATTACCTCTTCAGTCTCTTCTTTTGTTATGGGTTTGTTTAGTTGTTCTACCTCAGTTTGTGTTAGTTTAGATAGGTAATGTGTTTCTAGAAATTTGTCCATTTCCTTTAGGTTTTCAAATTTGTTGGAGTACAATTTTTCATAGTATTCTGTTATGATCCTTTTTATTTCAGTTGGGTCTGTTGTGATGTCACTCATCTCATTTCTTATTTAGGGTATTTGCTTCCTCTCCTGTTTTTCTTTTGTCAATTTGGCCAATGGTTTTTCAACTTTGTTGATCTATTCTGCATTTCTCTTATTTCTGTTCTAATCTTTTTTTCTGTGCCTGAGGGCTTCTTTTGTTGCTCTCTTTCTATTTTTCTGATGTGGAGGGTTAAAGTTTTTATTTTATCCCTTTCTTCTTTTTTTTTGTTTTTAATGTGTGCATTTATTGCTATAAATTGACCTCTAAGCACTGCTTTAGCTGTGTCCCAAAGGTTTTGGTAAGATGCGTTTTCATTCTCATTTGATTCTACACATTTCTCTATTCCATCCTTGATTTCTTCTGCAACCCAGTAGTTTTAACCCAGTTTCCATGTATTTGTTTTTTTTTTCTTTTACTTGCTGTTTCTGTTGTTGATTTCTACTTTTATGGCATTATGATTAGAGAAGATGCTTTGAATTATTTCTCTGTTTTGGATTCTGTTAAGAGTTGCTTTGTGAGCTAAAATGGGTCTGTTCTGGAGAATGTTCCCTGTGCATTGGGAAAGAATGTATACTTAGCTGCTGTTGGGTGGAGTGTTTTGTATATTTCTATGAGATCAAGTTGGTTGATTGCGCATTTAGACCATTTGCAACTTTACTGAATTTCTTTCTAGATGTTCTGTCCTTCACCGAAAGAGGTGTGTTGAAGTCTCTTACTATTATTGTGGAGCTGTCTATTTCACTTTTCAATGCTGTTAGAGTTTGTTTTATGTATTTTTGAGCCCTGTCATTGGGTGTGTATATATTTATTACGGTTATCTCCTCCTGGTGTGTTGACCCTTTAATCATTATATAGTGTCCTTCTTTATCCTTTATGGTGGATTTTGCTTTAAAGTCTATTTTACTGGAGATTAATATTGCCACACCTGCTCTTTCTTGGTTATTGTTTGCTTGCTATATTTTTTTCCATCTATTGAGTTTTAATTTGTTTATGTCTTTGTGTCTAAGGTGAGTCTCTTGTAGCAGCATATAGACAGATTGTGTATGTGTGTGTTTTTTAATCCATTCTGCCATTCTTTGTCTCTTTACTGCATTTAGGCCTTACATTCAGTATAATTATTGATAGATATGAAGTTGCTATGAGTCAGAATCGACTAGACAGCAACAGGTTTTCAGTTTTTTGTATGAGTTTACTGTTGTCATTTTGATGAATTTTTTTTTTTTTTTTTTTAGTGGTGTTGACAGTTCCTTTATTCCACTTAATTTTCTGTGCTGAGTTCTTTTTGTTTATGTATTTTCTTTTCATCTCTTTCTTTATTGTTGATTTTATGTTTGCTGAGTCTTTATGTTTTTCTTTTTTATTTTGATGAGTAGGTTTGTTAGCTTTCTTTGTGGTTACCTTGTAACTTACCTTTATTTTTCTAAGTTTAAGCCAATCTTTTATTTCTTGATATTGCCTTAACTTCCTCTCCATATGGAGTTCTATGACTACAGTATTTATTCCTTCTTTTTCGTTTTGATGTTGTCATCATTTACATATTGATATCTCTGGTTCCCTATTTTCAGTCTTTTAGCTTTGTTTTTATGTATTCTTTGTATGGGTTGATTACTGGTTGATCTGTCCTGTGTCTTAGTCTTGCATTGTTGCCAGTTCTCTAACTGGAGGACTTCCTCTAATATTTCTTGCAATTTTCATCTGGTTTTTACAAATTCCCTTAATTTCTGTTTATATGGAAACGACCTAATTTCACCATCATATCTGGGAGACAATTTTGCTGAAAATATAATTCTTGGCTAGTAATTTTTTTCTTCAAGGCTTTATATATGTCATCCCATTGCCTTTTTACTTGCATAATTTCTGTTAAGTAGTCAGAGCTTAGTCCTATTTGTTCTCCTTTGTAGGTGAGTTTTTGTTTATCCTTAGCTGCTTCTAGATTCTATCTTTGTCTTTAGTTTTTGCAAGTTTGATTATAATATGTCTTGGTGACTTTCTTTTGGGGTCTACCCTGTATGGGGTTTCTTGAATAGATATCTTCTTGTCTTTCATGATATCAGGGAAGTTTTCTGCCAGCAAATCTTCAACAATTCTCTCTGTGTTTTCTGTTATCCCCCCTGTTCTGGTACTCTGATCATTTGTAGGTTTTTCCTCTTGGTAGTATCCCATATAATTCTTAGGCTTTCTTAATTTTTTTTTCATTCTTTTTTTTCTGATTTTTCCTCTTACAAACTGGTGTCAAGGGATTTATCTTTAATCTCCCTGATTCTGACTTCCATTGTCTCAGTTCTGCTCTTATGACCTTCTATTGGTTTGCCTTATTCTGAAATTTTAGTGTTAATCTTTTGGATTTCTAGTTGCTGTCTCTGTACAGTTTCTTGCAGCCTGTTTATTCTGTCTTTTTGTTATTGTATTGTTTTCCAGAATTCTTCTATTGCTTTGTCTTTGTGTTCCTTGGCTTGGTCAGAGTTTTGCATGATCTCCTTCATGATATCTTGGAAAGCTCTGTATATTAGTCTTTTGAATTCTTTCTCAGGTAGTTCCATTGCCTTATCTTCTCCCAGAAGGTGTTCTAGTTCTTTATTTTGGTCACTTGCTGGAGCCATCTTGTCCTGCTCCTTTATGTGATTTGATATTGACTGTTGTCTCTGAGGCATCAATAAGTTATTATATTTATTTATTGTACTTTTGTTTACTGAGTTCTGTATTTTTGTTTTGTTTTGATATTCCCAAGTAGGCTATGCATGTGAGCTACTTTGGTTGTGGGTGTAGTTGAAGCTCTCATGTCCTGTCTCCAGGTGGTCAGAGCAGCTATGAAGTGTGTGAACTCACAGATGTCTGGGTTATTGGTCACCAAGTATGTGGTGCAGACTCTCCCCTACAGTACTAGGTGGGCAAGGCTAAAAGGGGGGTGTTCAGAGCAGGCACAGATCTCTGGTTGTAGTGGGGGGTGATGTGTGAGGTAAGGCAGGGGGCTGATGGCTGCCCATGGATGCCCGGGGGGAGGGCATGTTCCTATACCCTAGAGCTTGTAGTGGGAGGATAGTGCAGCCAGTCCTTGGGCATCCAGTGCTGTTGGCTGGAGGGATTGGGAGGCACCACTAATTCTCCAACCTCCATCATGGGCAGCTAGATGGAGTGGGTGGTACCGCTGGCCCTCAGGCCCCTGGTATGGGGGTGTGAGGTCCCTTACTAGGGGGCAGGGCAGTGTTGAATATCACCTATCTGCAGCTTCCCCTTGGCTGCTGCAGGTGAAAATGAGCTTCAAGTGTATGCTCTGCTGTTTTATGCTAATAGTGACTTGTGGTATTGAATCAGCCCACAAGGGACTGGGTGGGGGTGAAGGGTGCTGCAAGTCTGAGGACCCCATATGCCAATAGCTGGGAGAAGGGCCAGGGCCTTCCCACAGGCCCTGTGTTCCTGGCTTGGGGGACACAGTGTTATTGAATGCCGTGAGACTGGTGTCGGAGTGTGGTAGGGAGTGGGTGAGGCGAAGAAAGGGCTTCTTTGCTGTGAAGCTCTGGGGTGGTGTGGGAGAGGTTATTTTGTCAGTGTGTGTGGTAGTTGAGAGCTTGCACTTGACTTTTGCAGGTTTAGTGTCGCTCCTGTTTGATTCTGCAGGTGTGTGCAGATTTACTGCTGTTTGGCTCCACCCGATGTGGTGGGCCTTGGCTTGGGAACTTGCTGCTTCCCTCAGCCCATGTATTCTGTGCAGACTCAACTAGCAGGGTGCTAGCAAATTCGTGATCTGTATTTCCCCATTTTTGCTGCTTTTAAATTGTCTCTCCTTCCACCTACTGCTCAGTCTGATTCTTCAGCATTGTCTTTGGTGATTAGGGCTCCTAGATTGTCTTATATATTCAATTCACTTGTTTTTTGGGGGGTCTTTGTTGCAAGAGGGAATACAGGAAGCATCTGGCTATTCTTCCCCCATCTTGACCCTGCCTCCCAAAGAGGTAATCTTGATACAGTTTCTTGAAGGACACAGGACGATCACAGGGGCTTATTATGAAGAAGTTTAAGAAAATTGAAAACTGCATTGGTGAGAAAAAGGCCAGTAAAGTTGCACCCCTAACCCTTCCTGGAAGAATTCTGGTCTTTGATCTACACAATGTCAAAATGGTAGTTTTGGCATTCTCGAAGGACTCAAGTTATGTTCCTTTTAAATGTTCTTTGAGTTTGGGGAACAAAAAGAAGTCTGAAGGGACAAGATCAGGACTGTAGGGAGAGTGGGGTAAGGTTTCCCAGTGAAATTCTCATAGGACAGCCCTTGAAGAATGAGCAGGTGCATTGTTGTGAGGGAAAAAAAATTCCTCGGTGCAACTTTCCTGTTAGTTACTGTGCTCCTTTGAAGAATCATGCACATGAGACCAAACAGTTAACAATTACTTTAAAACAAAGATGAGAATGTAAAGGAGCAGGGAAATTAGATTAAAGAAACGGAACAACCAGAATGGAAATAATGAGAATATTCATGCGTTGTGAAGAATGTAACCAATGTCACAGAACAACTTGTGTAGAAACTGTTGAATGGGAACCTAAACAGCTTTGTAAACCATCACTGGAAACACAATAAAATATTATTTAAAAAAAGTTTAGAATTGTTGTAAATTTTTTCCTTTTTTTTTTTATTGTACTTCAGGTGAAGGCTTACAGAACACAGTTTCTCATGAAACATTAGTACACATATTGTTTTATAACATTGGTTAACAACCCCACAACATGTCCACCTTCTAACTTCTCAACCTTTTCTTTTTTTGGTGAAAATACACATAGCCAAAGATACACCATTTCAAAAATTTCTACATGCACAGTTCAGTGACATTGACTACGCTCTCCCAATTGTGCTGCTATTCTCACTTAAGGCGAAGGCTTACAGAACAAAATAGTTTCTCATTTAACAGATACTACACATGTTGCCCTATGACAATGGTTAACAATCTCACAACGCATCAACAATATCCTTACTCAAACTTGGTTCCTTATCACCAGCTTCCTTGTCCCCTTCTGCCTTCTGGCCTTTGTCACTGGACTACTGTACCTCATTAGTCCCATTTGGTTTTACGGGGCTGTCCATTCCCAGGCTGAACGGTGAACCTCGGAGATAACTTCACCACTGAGCTAAAAGGGTGTCTGGGGACCACACTCTTGGGGTTTCTCCAGTCTCCTTTGGGCCAGTAAATCTGGTCTTTTTTTTTTTTGTGAGTTAGAATTATGTTCTACATTGTTCTCCAGCTCTGTCCAGAACCCTCTGTTGTGATCCTGGTCAGAGCAGTCAGTGGTAGTAGCCGGGCACCATCTAGCTGTACTAGACTTAGTCCGGTGGAGGCCTTGGTAGCTGTGTACCATTAGTCCTTCAGATTAATCTTTTCCTTGCATCCTGTTCTCTTGATTCTCCTTTGCTCCCGAAGGGATGAGACCAGTGAAGTATCTTAGATGGCCGCTCACAGGCTTTTAAGACCCCAGACACTACTCACCAAGGTAGAATGTAGAACATTGTCTTTATAAACTGTGTTATGCCAATTGAGCTAGATGTTCCCTGAGACCATGGTCCCCACAGCCCTCCGCCCAGCAATTCAGTCCCTCAGGGAATTTGGATGTGTCCATGGGGCTTCCATGACCTTTCCTTGTATAAGTTGTGCTAGTGTCCCCTGTATCGTGTACTGTGTCACCCTTCACCCAAGATACCACTTATGTATTGCCTATTTAGTATTTCCCCCCCACCCCTCCCATCCCTGGTAACCAACAAAGATTGTTACATTTTGTGTGTGAAATTTTTCGTGGGTTTTTACAATAGAGGTCTCATACAATATGTGTCACTTTGTGATTGACTTATTTCACTCAGCATAATGTCCTCCAGTTTCATCCATGTTAGGAGATGGTTCACAGTTTCATCATTGTTCTTTCTCATTACATAGTACTCCATTGTGTGTATGTACCATAGATTGTTTATCTATTCATCTGTTGATGGGCATCTAGGTTGTTTCCATCGTTTTGCTATTTTGAACAATGCTGCCATGAACATAGGTGTGCATATGTCTATTCGAGTGACGACTCTGATTTCTCTAGGATATGTTCCTAGGAGTGGAATTGCTGGATCAAATGGTATGCCTATTTTTAGCTTTCTGAGGAAGCGCCGCATCATTTTCCAAAATGGTTGTGTCATCTTGCATTCCTACCAGCAGTGCATAAGAGTTCCGATCTCTCCGTAGCCCTTCCAACATTTGTTATTTCCAGTGTTTTTGATTCGTGCCAGTAATGCCGGGGTGAGATGGTATCTCATTGTGGTTTTATTTTGCATTTCTCTAATAGCTAGTGATCGCAAGCATTTCCTCATGTGTCTGTTGGCCATTTGAATGTCTTCTTCGGTGAGGTGTCTGTTCATTTCCTTTGCCCATTTTTTAATAGGATTATTTGTCTTTTTATTGTAGAGGTGTTGGATTTTCTTGTAGATTATGGAGATTAGACCTTTGGCTGACTTGTACTATCCAAAAATTTTTTCCCAGTCTGTAGGTTCTCTTTTGACTCTTTTGGTGAAGTCTTTTGAAGAGCATAGGTGTTTGATTTTTAGAAGATCCCAGTTATCTAGCTTATCTTCTGGGGTTTATGTGTTGATGGTTATGGTTTGTATCCTGTTAATGCCTTGTATTAAGGCCTTCAGCGTTGGTCCAATTTTTTCTTCTATGAACTTTATAGTTTTTGGCTTTATATTTAGGTCTTTGATCCATTTTGAATTATTTAATGTATATGCCGTGAGGTATGGGTCCTGTTTCATTTTTTGCAGATGGATATCTAGTTTTGCCAGCACCGTTTGTTAAAAAGACTGTCTTTTCCCCATTTGATGGACTTTGGGCCCTTGTCAAATATCAGGTGACTTTAGGTGGATGGATTTACATCTGAGTTCTCAATTCTGTTCCATTGGTCAATGTATCTGTTGTTGTACCAGTACCAGGCTGTTTTGACTACTGTAGCTGTATAGTAGGTTCTTAGGTCAGGTAGTGTGAGTCCTCCAACTTTATTCTTCTTCTTCAGTAGTGCTTTACTTACTTGGGGCTTCTTCCCTTTCCATATAAAATTAATGATTAGTTTTTCCATCTGTTTGAAGAATGTCATTGGTATTTGGATCGGGATTGCATTGTATTTGTAAATTGCTTTGGGTAGAATTGTCATTTTCACAATGTTGAGTCCGCCTATCCATGAACATGGTATGTTTTTCCATTTATGTAGATCCCTTTGGGTTCCATGCAAAAGTGTTTTGTAGTTTTCTTTGTATAGGTCTTTTACATCCCTGGTCAGATTTATTCTTAAGTATTTTATCTTTTTAGGGGCTATTGAAAATGGTATTGTTTTCCTGATTTCCATTTCATCGTTCTCCTTATTGGTGTATAGGAATCCAACTGATTTTTGAATGTTTATCTTGTATCCTGCTACTCTGCTGAATCTTTCTATTAGTTCCAGTAGATTTATTGTGGAGTCTTCAGGGTTTTCTATGTATAGTACCATATCATCTGCAAATAGGGACAGTTTAACTTCTTCATTACCAATTTGGATGCCCTTTATTTCTTTTTCTTGCCTTATTGCTCTAGCTAGAAGTTCCAGCACAATATTAAATAGGAGTGGTGATAAAGGGCATCCTTGTCTTGTTCCTGTTTTCATGGGGAGTGTCTTCAGCCTCTCTCCATTAAGAATGATGTTGGCCATTGGTTTTGCATAGATGCCCTTTATTATGTTGAGAAATTTCTCTTCTATACCTATTTTATTGAGAGTTTTTATTAGAAATGGGTGTTGGACTTTGTCAAATGACTTCTCTGCATCAATTGAGATGATCATGTGATTCTTTTCTTTCCTTTTATTTATGCGGTGGATTACATTGATTGATTTTCTAATGTTGAACCATCCTTGCATACCTGGTATGAATCCTACTTTGTCATGTTATATTATTTTTTTGGATATGAAGCAGAATTATGTTGGCTAGAATTTTGTTAAGAATTTTTGCATCTATGTTCATGAGAGATATAGGTCTGTAATTTTCTTTTTTTGTGACGTCTTTTCCTGGTTTTGGTATCAGCGTTATGCAGGCTTCATAGAATGAATTTGGAAGTGTTGCTTCCTCTTCTATGCTCTGAAATAGCTTGAGTAGTACTGGTGCAAGCTCTTCTGTAAATGTTTTGTAGAATTCTCCAGTGAAGCCATCTGGGCCAGGCCTTTTTTTGGTTGGGAGTTTTTTTTAATTACCTTTTCAATCTCTTCTCTTGTTATGGGTCTGTTCAGTTTTTCAACATCACTTTTTTGTAGTTTGGGTAGGCCGTGCGTTTCTAGAAATTTATCCATTTCCTCTAAGTTTTCAAATTTGTTGGAGTATAGGTTTTCATAATATTCTGTTATAATCCCTTTTATTTCAGTTGGGTCTGTTGTAATGTCCCCCATTTCATTTCTTATTTGGGTTATTTGTGTCCTCTCCTGTTTTTCTTTGTCAATCTGGCCAGTGGTTTGTTGATTTTGTTGATTCTTTCAAAGAACCAACTTTTGGTTTCATTCTTTCTATTGTTTTTCTGTTCTCTATTTCATTTATTTCTGCTCTGATCTTTACTATTTCCTTTCTTCCAGTGGTCGTTGGCTTTTTTTGCTGTTCTGTTTCTATTTGTTTGAGTTGTGTAGTTAATGTTTTGATTTTGTCCCTTTCTTCTTTTTTGATACGTGCATCTATTGCTATAACTTGTCCTCTGAGGACTGCCTTTGCTGTGTCTCAAAGGTTTTGGTATGATGTGTTTTCATTCTCATTTGATTCTAGGAATTTTTGATTCCCTCTCTGATTTCTTCTATTACCCAGTGATGTGTAAGCAGTGTATTATTCAGGTTCTATGTAATTGATTTTTTTTCCTTGATCTTTCTATTGTTAATTTCTACCTTGATGGCATTGTGGTCAGAGAAGATACTTTGAATTATCTCAACGTTTTGGATCTTGTTGAGGATTGCTCTGTGGCCTAAGATGTGGTCTATTCTGGAGAACATTCCATGTGCATTGGAAAAGAATGTGTACTGTGCAGTGGATAGACGGAGTGTTCTATATATGTCTATGAGGTCAAGTTGGCTGATAGTGCCCTTTAGGTCTTCTGTATCTTTGCTTTGTTTCTTCTTAGTTGTTCTGTCCTTTACTGAGAGTGGTGTATTGAAGTCTCCTACTATTATTGTGGAACTGTCAATTTCTCTTTTCAGGGTTGTTAGAGTTTGCTTTATGTATTTTGGAGCCCTGTCATTGGGTGCATAGATGTTTATTATGGTTCTGTCTTCATGATGGATCGTCCCCTTAATCATTATATAGTGTCCTTCTTTGTCTTTTATGGTAGATTTTGTTTTAAAGTCTATTTTATCTGAGATTAGAATTGCCACTCCTGCTCTTTTTTTGTAGTTGTTAGCTTTATATATATTTTTCCAACCTTCGACTTTTAATAAATTCACATCTTTGTTTCTAAGGTGTGTCTTTTGTAGACAGCATATTGATGGATCCTGTTTTCTTATCCATTCTGTCACTCTCCATCTCTTTATAGGTGCATTGAGTCCATTTACATTCAGTGTAGTTATTGATAGATGTGAGTTTGTTGCTGTCATTTTGTAGTGCTGTTTTTTGTGGTGTTGAAGTTTTCTTTGTTTTCTTACTCTCTTGTGCTGAGTTACTTTTGTTTGTGGTTTTTTTTTTTTCATTTCTTTTGTTTTTGCTGAGACTTTATGTTTTTCCTCTTTTTTTTTTTTATGAGTATGTTTGTTAACTTTCTTTGTGGTTACCATGAATTTTACCTGTGTCTTTCTAAGTTTGAAGCAGTCTACCATTACTTGGTATCGCTTTGCCTTCCTCTCCATTAGAAGGTTCTATACCTATGCCATTTATTCCCTCTTTTATTGTTTTGATGTTGTTGTCATTTACTGATTAACTGCTCTGATTCCCTGTTGTATTTCTTTTGGTTTTGGATAGTCCTTGAGAGTTCATTTCCTAGATTGGTATCTGGCTGGTACAATCCTGCATACTAGATTCTGTCTGTGAGCTGAAGTTGTTTGCCCTTAGATCGAAGAACTCCCTTTAGTAATTCTTGTAAGTTTGGTTTGACTTTTACATATTCCCTTAATTTCTGTTTATCTGTAAGTGACCTAGTTTCACCATCAAATTTAAACGAGAGTTTTGCAGGATATATTATTCTTGGATGGCCATTTTGTTCTTTCAAGATTTTATACATGTCATCCCATTGCCTTCTAGCCTTCATGGTTTCTGCTGAATAATCTGAGCTTAGTCTTATTGTTTCTCCTCTTTATGTGACTTCTTGTTTTTCATGAGCTGCTCTCAGGATTCTTTGTTTGTCTTTGGTTTTGGTGAGTGTGATTATGATATGCCTAGGTGATTTTCTTTTGGGGTCTCTCCTATATGGGGTTCGTTGAGGTTCTTGGATGGTCAGCTTTTCATGTTTCATGATATCGGTGAAGTTTTCTGTCAGCAGTTCTTCAATGATCCTCTCTGTGTTTTCTGTTTTCTCCCCCTGTTCTGGAATTCCAATCACTCACAGATTTTTGATTTTGATTGTATCCCACATAACTCTCAGGGTCTCTTCATTTTTCTTTGTTGTTTTTTCTGAGTTTTCCTTGGACAGAGTTGTATCCAAGTGTTTGTCTCAATTCCACTGATCCTGTCTTCCACCGTTTCAAATCTGCTTCTTAGCCCTTCTATGACACCGTTGATTTCTGAAATCTTGTTTTTTATCTTTTGGATTTCTAATTATTGTCTTTGTATAACTTCTAGTTGTGAATTTATTTTGGAATTTTGTTCCTGCAGTATTTTCCTGAATTCTTCCAATTTTTTGTCTGTATTTTCCATGAATTTGTCTATTTTTTCCTCATGTTTGTCAGCTTTTTGCCTCAACTCTTGGAGAAGTCTGAGTATTAGAGATTTGAATTCCCAATCAGGTAGTTCTAGTGCATTTTCTTTCACCGGAAAGTCATCTGGTGTTTTATTTTGGATGCTTACTGGAAGCATCCTGTCATGTTTTTGTAAATGTTTTGATAGTGTCTGCTGTCTTCTGGGCATTCAGTAATTATTTTTCTCGTTTATTTATTGTAGATTTGTTTGTTTCATCCCTTTTTTAAAAAAATTTGATTATGTCTGAGCAGGGGGACTGTGTGTTCTTTGTTGTTTGCTCATCTGTGGGCACAATACTTTTTGCCTCCTCCAATTGGCATCGTCAGTCACTCAGATATGTTACGGCAGGGCAGGTCTAGCTGAAGAGGAGTTATGTGATGGGTTGTTTGTGGCACTTACTACAGCCACAAGTGTGGGTTGGTAATCAGTGCAGGGCAGGTTTCAGTAGGCTGTGCCTGTGCTGCTTGGTGGTGTGATGTTAAGTGCATGGTGCAGGTAGGCAGCATGTAGCTGGGAGATTGTTATGTGGGGAGCTAAAATGGATATGGGAAAGAGGAGAGAGGAACAGGGGCCAAAAGTATACAAACAAATAAAAAAGAATGCTAGGGGACCTTGCCGTTGGAGTGGAGAGATGAGAGACTATGAAATGGAACAAAACAGAAAGGGGAAAAGGAAGAAAAGAAAAGAATGAATAAATAAAAATCAGAAAGGTTAAAGAACTGCAAAGTTCCCAGGGATCCCACCGTTGCAGCTATGAGGTCTGCGGAAGTCCCTTTCAGGTGTTGCAGTACAGTCTGGCTAGAAGGTGTAGAGGTATACAACTCCAGGTATTCAGGGAACAGAAAGAGAAGGAAGATATAGAGAGACGAGAAACTGAGTAATGGAGAAAGACAAAAATGGGAAAATAGCGAAAAGATAGTAAAACAAATTTTAAAAAGAAAGAACAAGAAAAGCCACCAAAAAACAGAAAAAAAAAAAAAACCCTCAAATAATAAATGCTCTCAGGGATCCCTCTGCACATCTGTGAAAGCTGAGGGGGTAATCTCCTTGCCACACAGCACTGCTTGGCCAGAAAGTGCTCCCAACTGAAGAAAAGGAAAAGAAAACAAACAAACAATTCAAAACAAACAAACAAACAAAGCCCTGGGATCCTACCAGAGTGGCAGCCCAGACTGGGAAGCAGCTCCACACTTGAATGGAGCTCTACAGCCCCTCAGGAAGAAGCAAAGATGGAGCACGGAGCCAGGTATTTGAGCAAAAAGAGGGGGAGGTGGTGAGAGGTAAGGAAGAAATCAAAAGAAGCAGAAAAAAGCAATACCAGCAGCCAACAAATGGAACTCAGACAGCTGGCCCATTCGGGTGTGTGGAATCCAAGCAGCTGGTGTTTCCTGGACAAGAGATTGTGGCCGCAGGAAGCAGAGGAGGCCGAGTGGGGGTGAAGAAAGCTGGGGTATGGGAAAGCATATATCGCAAATTACCAGTTGTTTTGTCTCCCGCTGGAAGCTCCGTGAAGCTGCTTTCTCGCACCCCCCGTTTGCTGGTCTCTGATAGGAGTCCAAGATGGCGGATCTGTGCTGCGATAGCTGGTAGGGGTCCTCTGCGTGAATCTCTCCTTGCTCTCTGTTCTCTGTCAGTTTTCTCACTCCATTTGGTGCTTGGCTGAGTTCTTCATTTTATGTTTTTTGGGTTTCAGGATTGTTGTTTTCTCTGTTCGGCTTAGTTTTTTGGATCTTTGCTGTGGAAGGACGGCATGGTGCTTTTGCCTACAGTGCCATTTTGCTGGAAGTTGCTGAATTGCTGTAACTTTTTGATGACACAGACATCATATCATTATGTAGTGTCCTTCTCTGGTCCTCCTCATGCTTTTTGTCTTCATATCTGTCTTGTGTGATTTTAATATAGTTGGGCCAACTTTTCCTCCACCTAACGTTTACTCAGTATATATTTTTCCATCTTTCTTTCAATCTTTCTATATCCTTAGCTTTATTTGTATGGCTTGTGAACAGTGCAGAGCTGGATTTTGCTTTTCATTTTATTTTAATGTAACAAGCTTGACCTTTACTTTGTGAGTTTCACCCATTGATACATTTGAACTTGTTCATTTTCATCTTACTTTTAATTTCTATTTGACCTATTTTTTAAATTCCTTTTTTCCTCCTTTTCAGCAAGGTTTCTTTATCTCCTTTTTTTTAGTTAGTTCTTTTTTTTCTCTCTGAAGACTTCAGATTTATATAACAGGTTGACTCACAAAATGAAGAATATCACCTGTGAGTACTGTGTTATTTTAAAAAATCATCTATATGAGACCAAGCGCTTAACAATTACTTTAAAACAAAAACGAGAATATAAGGGGTCAGGGAAACTAGATTAATGTTATTTCTGTTATTTCAATGGATTCCTGATATTTAACTATATATAGAGAATGTAACACATTTTTGGGCAGATACAAGCAAGTGGAGGAGAATGTAGAGTTCCATGGCTCATAGAGACCTCTGGCTAGAATCCAAGCAGCCAGGAAAGTGCTGGTGTTTTCTCAAGCTTTTAAGGAGGATGCGGAGGAGGCAGAGGCAGACAAGACAGGCAGCCAGAGCAATCTGGGAAGTACAAGAGTGCAGAGTCACAGAGGCATAACTGCACATCTCTCACTGGGACAGTTTATGGACTTGTCCAACTGTGTATATGAGTGTGCATGTAAGCGTGTGCCTGAGTATGTGTGCACATATGTGAATGTGCATGTTTGTAAGCATGTGTGTGTTATGTTGAGCATAGGGAGAAACAAAGAGTCGGAAGGAAGCCAGAAAATACCTCTGACTGTAAACAAGCATTCATTTTCACTTGACTTATTACCAAAGATTGCAAAATTTGCAAGGAAAAAAGGCAGCAAGGGGGCTGAGCAAGCTCAGGTCATTCCTATTATAGAGGGAAAAACCAGAAAGGTAGGATCTGAATTGTGGGTTCCTTTCCAGAAGACAAATGGAACAGGATAAATTGAGTTTGCTTGGATCAGAGGCTATAGGTCGACAGAAATGGTGATCTAGGCAGGCCAGGCTGGCATAGTTGAAAAATACCTCCTCTTTCAGTACGAGTTGGAATGGCCTTGATGGCAATGGGTTTGGTTTTTTGGTTTGGTTCACTATGAAAGCCCAAATGATGTTACTCTGAAACTTAATCCTCTGCTCTTGGTCTTCTGTTCTGTGCACTAGCTATCAGGGCAAGAATAAATTTGTTGACAATGGTTAGAAGTTTTAGGTCTCATCTCAGTGTAATCTATACCTGATTAAATTATAAACAGATTTCTAGAATTCAATAATGACAGTCTGAATGGTGTAGAAAAGGAGAATTCCAGTAAGATATTCTCTTGTTCTGTGACGAGAGTGCTAGTGACATGTCAGTTTATGAGAAACAGATATGGGAAAATAAAATACTCCCAAGTCTAGTTCATTTCTATCCATAAGTCAGGGTTATGAAATCTTTTCCTGAACTTACTGACACAAAAAATGAAGTTAATTAATGTGATTTTTAATATTATATCTCATTCTAAACAATTTTTTGTTGCCACTGCCACTGAGATGTTAGCACATTAACGTGCAACCTAAAATGAAATGCAAACTTTCAGTGTTTCATGGGATATTTTCCTAGTCTGTTTCCTATCACAATCTCTGTTTTAGTAAATGAGAGAGGGCTGGTAAATGCTTAACACCTGTGAACCACCTTTAATAAGGAATATATCTGAAAAGCGAGAATGACCTTGTATGTCTCATATCTGTTTTCCCAGTGTCATGTGAGAACTGGAGGGAATGTTAAAAATCTCATTTTACCATCTGTACATCTTAAGTACCTCCACTTGTTTGTCAGTTTGTCATCTTGTGACTTGTGTGTTGCTGTGATGTTGGAAGTTATGCCATTGGTATTTTAAATACTAGCAGGGTCACCCATGATGGACAGTTTTCAATGGAGCTTCCAGAGTAAGAAAGACTAGGAAGAAAGTCCTGGCAATCTATATCCAAAAATTAGCCAATGAAAACCTTGTGGATTACAACAGAACATTGTACAACTTGCTTGCTTTGGACACATCATTAGAAGGGATCACTTGCTAGAGGAGGACATTGTGTTTGGTGAAGGAGAGGGCCTACAAGGGGCAAGGGAGACTTTTGGTGAGATGGATTGGCATAGTAGCTGCAATGATGGACTTGACAATGCCAGCAATTGTGAGTATGATGCTGGACGAGGCAATATTTTGTTCTGTTGTACATAAGGTTGCCATGGGTCAGAGTGACTTGACAGCACCTATCAATCATCCATCCATCCATCCATCTAATCTGTCTATATCTATCTAATCTATCTATCATCTATCTATGTATCATCTATCTGTCTGTCTCTTTATCTGTCTAATCTATCTACCTATCTATGTATCTATCTACCTACCTATCTACCTACCTCCCTCCCTATCTCCCTCCCTGCCTCCCTCTCTCGCTCCCTACATACCCACCTACCTACCTACCTCTCTATCTACCTATCTATCATTTCCTATGACTGTTTAGAAAATGTTAATTACTTTTTCAAAAATAAAATAATTTAAAGTCATTTTAGAATGCTGTGTTTTCTAACACAGGTTTTGCTATGGCCACTGATTTGAAAGACCATGGTAGCGTACCATCTTGCTTCATCCTGTATCTCCCTCTGCCCCTGAAATTCAATGTTCCTTTCAGCAGGCTTTAACCTTATATCTGTTTTTTCTCTCTTTCTTGTTAAGGCATTAAAAAAATAAGTTATTGAGGTAAAATCAACCTAACATAAAATTAACCATTTTAAAGTGAACAATTCAGTGGTGTTTAGTACATTCACAATGTTGTGCAACCACCACCTCTATCTAGTTCCAAAACACTTTGAACACTCCAGAATAAAACCCTTTACCCATGAAGTAGTTTCTCCCCACCTTGTCTCCTCCTCCGGACCTTAGCAACTACCAACCTGTATTCTGTCTCTATGGACTTACCTATTCTGGATATTTCATATAAATGGAATCATACAATATGTGAGCTTTTGTATCTAGCTTCTTTCACTTAGCATAATGGTTATCAGTACTTCATTCATTTTATGACTGAGCAATTTTCCATTGTATGGCTAACCACAATTTACTTATCACCTTATCCCTATTTTATCTTTACTCATTTCCTCCCTACCATACCTGGGCTTTACAACTCCTGTTGGCTCATATTTATGACCACATAAACGCTTACAAATGGCTGCTTCCTTTGTCTAGGGCCAAAGTTTCCCTGGAGATACTGCCCTGAGCTCCTAGTCATCAGTATGTGCCTGACACTCAAGAATGTACAAATCGAGTCAGCCACAGGGTCCCTGTGGGATGTCAACGGTTCTGAATGTGAGAGAATTTGAGTACAACAATTCTCTGATTATCGATCCTCCCCAGCTCCTCCTTGGGTGTATTTTGATTTCACGCCTGCACTGTCCTATCATACCCCAGCCCTCATTGATATCTATTCAAATGCTCAATACACATGACTACAGCTTTGTACTCCAAGGAGGAGAAAAGGCCTTCCAAATCCTTCAGCCTTTCATATGGATGAGTTCAAGTAGGACTGTCTGAAGAGATCTTGGGATTCATCCCAGAGCCCACTCATCCTATTCTTGGTGGATGGCAAGCCCCCTTCAAGGCAAAGTCACTGTTAATCAGGACGCATAGAGAGTCAAAAACATTCTAAAGTCCAGAGCGTCAGAAGCATAACCAGCTCCTGGTGAACTAGAGAATCTATTTGAAGTTTAGAACTTCCTTAAGTGTGCATGTTCTGGCTATAATGCAAACCTTCTCCTGGTCTTTCTCTTAATAAAGGGATCTCAAAGAGGGAAGATGAGGCATTGATGGTTCAGTGGTAGAATTCTTGCCTTCCACGTAGAAGACCAGGTTTGATTTCTGGCCAATACACCATAGAGATACCACCCATTCGTCAGTGGATGCTTGCTTGTTGCTATGATGCTGAAAAAGTTTCAGTGACGTTTCCAGACTAACAGAAACTAGGAAGACCAGACGATGTGCTTCTGAAAATCAGTCAACAAAAACCCTATGGATCGCAATTGTCCGATCTTGTTGTACATGGAGTCATCATGAGTCAGGGCTAACTTGATGGAAGCTAACAACAACAACAACAAAGAGGGAAGAGATGTACCTCGTAGGAGAGCTGGTGGTGCTAGAACCAGGAGTTATCCAGAGGCATAGTCTTAATTGTGAGCCCCTTAATTCAGAAGCCCGCATCCCTCCAGAAGGACATTGGAGGAGGCTGCTGAGGATCGACTATAGTGTTAGATCCCTGACTCGCTGTCCTCAGTCCTTCTCCGATGGTCCATCCCATTGGCCAATCCCTCATTCTAGAATTTCAGATGCATCCATCAATACCTCTCAACTCTTCCCCCTTCCTTTCCCCACTGCAACCTGTGTAAGAATTTCACCTCTCTCATCCCCTTAAATCTTGGTTACAGTATCTCTCCTTTCCCACTTCATCTCACTGCCAGCATCACCTCCCTGAAATACTAGTCACTACAGTGGCTCCCTATTGCCTACAGATGAGACCACCAACCTCTGATGTCCTACCAGGGTCCACTACACAACCTTAACCTATCACCCCTCTGGTCTTTTGCGTATTCAATTCCCCCACCCTGGAAAGCTCTTCTCCTCCCCTTCTCCACTATCACATGACTTCTTGTTTATCGAGACCTCTCTTTAATGTTCCCCCTTGAGAAATGCCTTCCCTGGGGTCATCGGCTGGAATGCATTGATCTCCCTCCTCACTTCCTCCCTGATTCTAGCAAATGGGGGAACATTTCCTCTCTAGCATTTTGTATGTGTCTTAACTGGCCTAGTGTTATCTGCTGGATTTTTACATTATTTATCTTATTCCCTGAGCCAGGTCAGATTGCGTTTTGACTTCTGGCCTCACCCTTACAGAGGGCACCTGGAGAGTGAGTCTCTGCCTTTCTCAGGTCCTTGGCTTCCTCCTTGCATGGCTGTGTACCTGCCGGTACAGCAGAGGTGCAAAGTGGATGTCCAACTCCCATTTGACCAGGGCTATCAGCCCACTGTTCAGTATTCTCAAATAGAAGCTTGGGTTAATATGTTTATAAGAAAATTCTAAGTTCTTCCTTTCTTCGTTTCTGCCTTTGATTCCACCTAGACCTCCCTTTGGGAGAGATCTGTGCCGCTCCCTGAGTGGCCCCACAGTTGCCTATTTCCGGGCTCCAATTAGGCTCATACACCACACCTCCTGTCTGGAATTACAACATCATCCAAAAATGAAGAGGATCTGGGGCCTTTGGCTACTTTGCTTGGTGCCTGAGCAGACTTTTCTTGGTGCAGATCCCACTGCCATTAGATTTTTTTATAAACATGGGACAACCATATTATGATTCTATAACCAAAATTAAATAATTAGACACTATTTTCAGTTTCTCATATAGATATCAGTTGATACTGAACTGACTTTTTTTACTGCCCTTGTAAATTGATTCTATTTTTAAAATATCAACTTGTTTTTCCTCAAATTAACTTATTCTTTAGAGAACTATTAAGTATACCCATTAGAGAGTAAGTTTCCTTAAATATCTTTTAATTATGGGAAATATTTGAACAAGTATAAAAATGGAGCAAATAGTATAGTGAACCCCCATATACCCATCACCCAGCTTCCTCTCTCCCCCCCAGATTATTTTGAAGTAAATCTGAGACATCACATCTTTTCATCTATAAATACCTCTACCAGATGAGAAAAGTCTTTAAAAAATAACCACAATATCATTATCTCACTGAAAATATTTTTGTATTGTGCTTTAGGTGAAAGTTTACAGTCAAATTACTTTCTTATTCAACATTTATACACATATTTTTTTGTTTGATTGCAATCCCCACAATGTGACAAATGCTCCCCCTTTCTACCTTGGGTTTCCTGTGCCCATTTGTCCAGTTCCTGTTCTTTCCTGCCTTCTTCTCTTGCGTTTGGGTAGGAGTTGCCCGTCTGGTCTTGTATATTTGATTGAACTAAGAAGCACATTCCTCACATGTGTAACTTTTGTTTTACAGGCCTGTCTAATCTTTGTCTGAAAAGTGGGGTTTGGGAGCGGTTTCAGTTCTGGGTAGCAGAGTGCCTGGGGGCCATAGTCTCGAGGGTTCCTCCAGTCTTTGCAGACCATTAAGTCTGGTCTTTTTTCATGAATCTGAATTCTGTTCTACATTCTTCTCCTGTTATATTTGGTACTCTCTGTTGTGATCCCTGTCAGAGAAGTCTGTATTGGTAGCCAGGCACCACCTGGTTTTTCTGGGCTCAGGCTGATGGAGGCTCTGGTTCAAGTGGTACTTTTGTCCTTTGGGCTAACATTTTCCTTATATCTTTGTTTTTTTCCTTACTGAAAATATTAATAATTTCTTAATAATAGGTGGTAAGTTTCTTGTAGGATGGGGCTGTGACACCATTGTCACTAACATACCTACTGTTGCTTGAATCTTGCATACACAGTTGCTCAAACTCCCTATTGACTTATTGACTGGTTGATTAATCAACCAACTGACGTTTGGATGGTTGGCTTTCTGGATTATCACCAACACTTGCGGAGGTAGCTCACTCTCGTGCAGGTTTATTCTTAGTCTCAGCTAACTTTGAGGAGAGCATTTCATGGCAAATGCGCTCAAAGGCAAACGCTGGGTGGTGCATAAGCATTCAGCTACTAACTGAAAGGTAGGTTGTTCGAATCCACCTGAAGCACCTTGAAAGAAAGGGCTGGCAACCTGTTTCCGAAAGATCACAGCCATTGAAAACACTATGGAGCACAGTTCTACTCTGATACACAGGAGGTCTCCACGAGGTGGAATAGACTCAACAGCAACTATTTCTTTCTTTCTTTTTTTTGTCTCAACACAAAACTGCTGTTAAGTGAACCAATCCTGAAGCTAGATGGACAGGGACCTTAAGGACAATTTGTTAACTTCTCTAAATTTGGTTTTATTATCTGTAAAATGGAGATAATAGTAGTACTTGTTTTTGTGTGGGTTAAATATTGAATGAGATATAAAAAGCACAAGGCAGTATTGGGTATGTAGTAAGTGCTCAACAGATAGGATCTATTCTCATTTTTTATGACTGCAAAGTCTTAATCTCTCTTTTTTTTTTTTATCACTTTTAAAAGCTTGAAGGAGATTGAAATAAGTAGCATCTCATAAAATGACAGGGCCGTTTAGAAGAGTGGGGTGAGGTATTTATATCTTAAACCTGCACTATGTAAACATCTGCAGGAGCCAACAATATTGTATGCTCTCCAAGCATTTTACAGAAGCTAACGGGCTCCCGCTGGGACTTGGTCTTGCCAAATCCCCTCAAGCATCAAAAGTTCTGTTTTCAAAAATCTCTGCTCTCTATTGCCCCAGGCAATATTCTTCCAGAAAACTGCCTGGACACAATTTTCTTAATCAGGTCACTAAGTGTAACCCCGAAGAAACAACATACCAAAATATCTGTCATGATTCTCAAAAGCTTTATGTGTGCTTCCTCCTCTGACCAAAGAAGCCTTCATGGCCTTATTTAAGAGCAGGGTGGTTTTCAAGAAACCACTTGCAGTCCATAGCACAGTGGAAAGTGCAGGAGGCATCGGGCCCATTTCCAGTCTTCTCTCTGGTCCATATTCTCTAGATTTACATTCAGCCACTGGGACAGTTTATCCAAAAGTTGTTAGAACGATTTGGGTTTCACACAGAGTTATATAAACACAGAATAAGCCTGATGTCTGTATTTCCCATGAAATCCTGTTGGGGAAAGTGAAGCATACTATAAATCCACATGCTAGAGCTGTGGGGGCCATGAAAGAGAATATTCAGGTCTCTCAACTGTGACTGGATAGTAACCAAGGAGAATTTCCTCCTTTCTCACATTCATTTGTAAGTTGGTCAACCAGTTGCCTGCTACCAGTACGTTCTTAGACATGAGAACCATGGAATAATCTGTCTTCAAATCCTGGCAGTATTCCTGCAAAATCCTTCTTTTCTTGTTGTTGTTGTTAGGTGCCGTTGAGTTGGTTCTGACTCAAAGTGATCACATGTACCACAGAATTAAGTAGTGCCCGGTCCTGAGCCATCTTTATAATCGTTGCTGTTTGAACCCATTGTTGCAGCTACTGTGTCAATTCA